>CM028927.1:9140000-11540000 GCA_016801845.1 Polydactylus sextarius
GTTTTGTCTGAGAGACAGAGTAGATGAGTATCAGTGATCACCTGCCCTCACACAGAAAGAAAATTGGTTTGTCTTCTTGCTCCACCGTTGAAGAGATTGGATTCTTTATTGGAGACGGTCTTTTTTGACCTTATAAAAATGAGAATCATCACCACCTTACTTGCATGCTTGAGTCTCTCCATCATAAGAGATATTATCACAGGTGCATAATTGCACTTTATAACCCAGTGTGTCTGGGTGATTCCAATTTTTTTCATGTTCTAGAGAGTACACCAGTCTAATAATTCTTAACCATACTTAATACTTACTGATACTTAACCATATTTCTTATTCTGAGCTTCCTCGTGCTTTAGGTTGAACATTCAACCCTCCCACGGTTGGCTACCATGTCCTTCTCACCTGTCTCCTCTGGATCTTCACTTCACAGTGTTTAGTTGCTAAATGCATGGGACCAAAGCTCTTAAGTGATGCTGAGATTAAAGTACCAGTGTAGTGAAATAAATTATGCAATGCACTATGGTACACTGCCAGCCACTGGGGCGATCTGTGTCGACAGTCTTGTTTTGTTCTGAATCAACCTTGTATGGGGAAATCACACCCACAGGGCTAATAGGAATTACCCTCACTCTGCAAAAGGCAATTAATTTTAATTAGGGATAATTATGAGGCAAGGTGGTCTCTCCCGTTTGCTTTCATCTCCACTAATCCTCCTCTGTTGCGCAGGAAACTCTGTTCATAGTTCATACATTTCTGATGAGAGAGGGAAAACAGGGGAAACAGACATAGTTTTTCTCATTTCTTCTGCAGCAGCAGGGTCAATTCATCTGAATGATAGTGTGTCACATCACTGTTACTATGGAAATTAGACAGAGTTCAGTTGAGCTCACATGATCAGTTATACCTGATTGTTACATAAGAAACCACCAATGTGCTGTTTTTGTAATACGTTTTAGTTCTGTTAAATAGGTCCTGTCCTTCCCGTCTTTATAGAGCTGCCAGATATTGTTTCACATGTACTGGCTGTGATGATGATGATGTCGATGTGGAAGATCTCATCTTTTTTTCCCTCTTCTCAACTTCCTCCACTCTCCAACCAACAGATGCCTCCATCTATCATTCTTCACTGTTGACAAGCCAAAGCCTTATTCCCTCTTGTGATCTCTCTGTAGGGCTTCTTTGTGTGTGTGTGTGTGTGTGTGTGTGTGTGTGTGTGTGTGTGTGTGTGTGTGTGCCATCTGTGTCTGGGTGCCCATCTGTAGGTTATCACACATCCCTGACTCTCATGACTCCAAGCTATAAGACCAGGTCAGGACCAGTATTTGGGAGCTCCGGATCACATCCCACTAACACACCCCATCTCTCCCTTAAAGCTGGAGGGGGAGAGCTTTTTATATCAAAATACACCACTCTTATTAAACTCAGAATCAGAATCAGAAATCAGAGCTGTATGTCAAACACACGGGTCGTGTCCCTGAAGATTGAGACGTTGCTGATGTGTCTAACTTGACCATATTTTTTGTTGTTGGTTATTTCAAAGATCTTGCATCTTGTCTGACCAATAGAATCTGAGCCTGCACCTACTGCTGCTTTAACAAGGCCCATTAGCCTTCAAATAATGACTCTGGTAATTTAACTCCTCATGGGGCAAAACACACCATTTACCATCTGGACAAACCACAAACACATTTTTATTGTAGACTGAAATAAAGCTTTATCTGCGAGGCACAACCTTGTTTCAAGACAGGACCTGAACATCTTTAACATTGTCATTCAAATGGCTATAAACTTATCCAACCCTTAACCATAACCTTATACATTAACAGGATTATAAGTATTTCAAAGCTGATGTCTAAAAAAGTTACTGTATTAACAGTAATGTTCAAAAATAACCATGATATAAAGAAGACAAGTTGAACAGTTGTGATGTGTGATTTATACATAACATTACCTGCATGTTGGGTTTTCAAGATAGATTTTAGTGGGTTTAGTGGGTCTTAAATAGCCCAAACTATATGCAAGGCTGGTGGTGACACAGCATTGTCTTTGTTTGTCTGAGAGTGTGTGTGATGCTGCACCCTGTGACTCTGATAAGGGCAAAAGATCTTACCGGAAATGTTGACATGATTTTGACACAGATTTTTGTTTGCTCCAGGAAACCTTGTCAGTTTTAAACAACTTCTTAAACTCATATCAGACGGAAATGTATGTCCCAGATTCCAGAGAAGCGTACTCCACCCCTCCAGCCACTCAGGCGTCATGGTGTCAGATCTGACCACTAGATGTCTCACTACTGAATAGTCTGTCCTGATTTACTGTAGAGAGGACACAGTAGGTAAGGCACAATGAAATGTGACAGAGAGGTTACATTTGGTTTTTAAGGTGAGATAATCATGATATTTGAGGTTTTGATGAATGTAATGGAGGATACCCCTTAACTCACCTTACCTACCTTTTCATTTTAATTGAAAAGAATTTACTGCTTCACTCAAACCTGTTAGCTGTGAGCTGTTTAGAGTGGAAAAGCTCTAAAAGAATATCTAAAAAATATTTCCATCAGGCATTAGTGTCAACCAGAACATAGCTGAAGTTGATATGATAATGTTCCTTTATATTCCTCTGTTTAAAAAAAAAAAGTGAAAACTGAAAGGTTCGATTTACACCAGCTGGAGGCCACATGTGCTTCACCCATCAGTGTATCATGGATATTTACTAAAATAGACCTCATATATTTAGATAGACTGTATATGTATATATATGTTTATGTGATCTGACCCATTTTGCAACAAGTGATGTGTTATCACTGGAGAAGCTGTGATATAGGAAAAGAGTAACACATCAAACAGGGGCAGAAGTGCATCCTCACTCTGTTGACACATTCAAAACAATCAGCTCAGTTGGTTATGATAAACAGAGACATACAGACTCAAGCAGCGATAACATCCCAGACAACAGTTATATAACGTAAACACAAAGCAGCAGGCGATTTATCAGTGCAAATGTTAGCAGTCTACCATTTGCTTGTATTTGTTTACTATGGTTTGTATGCATATAAAATGGGATTATTCCTCATCGTGTGTTGACTTTGTGAGTGTGTCAGCATGTGCAATGCCTCAAGAATGCTCAATAACTCTGCCCTGCCAAATATCAGTTATGTAATTGCATCATTTTCTTCAAGTCGATTCCTGCTATCTCTTCACCTCCCTAAATCTTCACCATATTCCTCCCTTTTTCTCTCCAACCTCTGTCCTTCCCTCTGTCTCCATCACTCTTGTGATGTATACGACCCCTTCCCTCTTTTCCCTACTTGTCTCTACATCTTTCACACATTCATCCCTCCTCCTCCTCCTCTTCTTCTTCTCTCTCTCCTGTAGACCCTTGTTATTCCTTTTCTCTCTGTAACACGGCATAATGTTTATTCCCCTGTTTTTCACACTCACACCCTCTCTCTTTACCTCTATCTCTTTCTTTTTCTCCCCCCCCCCTCCCTGTCTCTCCCGGGTACAGACTGTGCTGACAGCCTGACAGAATTGATTTCTACACAGAATGCAATAAAAGTCACTGAAGAGGGAAGAGGAGCAACTGAGTAACAACGGCTTGTTAATCAGTGCCGCTGATGGGTGTGTGCGTGTGTGTGTACAATTTGGGACGGGCTCTTCTATGCATTCATGCAAACACAAAATACACGATATGCGGGGAGTTGATTTACCTGTCTATACATTACAGTGGCAGCATGTTTGTCACACATGAAAGAGGTTTGCTCACTCTTGGTATTCGGTGTTGACTCTGATCCACAAGGCTGAATGGATTTCCTGCCACATTGTTGCTTTTTCTATAATCGCTGATCATTAGCTGTGCTACCATCTGATTAAAATCAATGTCTCATTTGATTACACCCAGTGCTTTTTTTTTTTGCACAAACATGCTTACATACAGATAGTTATAGAAACATGACAGACACTCAGCCAGCAGTCACAGAGGATATACAGAGATTTATTAGAAGAACATTTTTACTGCAGAATACAGTCAAACTGATGCTGTGCAGCATTTCCTGCTTTCATTTTCTCATTAATGCAAAAAACATTCTCCCACACATGACTGGAAAATCCAAAATATATGCATTTTAAAGGCAATGAGGACTTGGCAGATGATGAGAAAACTCAAAAACTCAGATTCATCAGAACTCTGTGGGTGTGGTTTGATCAGATTTTACCAACAAGTTTGGCAACATAAGTAGGCAACTTCACAGCTGTCACCACAGATGTGTGTGCTCATAGGACCGTGTTCCTTCTGGGAAGATACTGATGGAGAAATTTGATTTTCCAGGGGAAAAAAGATGTATTTTGTCTCAGGTTTTAAGGTATCAGTCTTGTTTTTTTCAGCTGTTTTTTTTTGCCCCAGAGCAAACTAAAATAAAAATGAATAAAATTGAATTTATTTGTAGTATTTGTTTTCAATTTTGATAGAAGATGGTTCACTAATTTTTAGGCATTATGTTTTCATGGTGTGTGTTTGTCTGTCCCCTTTTTGTGAACCTGATATTTCAAGAATACCTCGACAAAATCTTTTTTCAAATTTGGCAAAAGCTTTTGCTTGGACTTAATGAACTGCAAAGAGTTTTGAGGCCAAAAGTTGTTGTGACCTCACAAAACATGTTCTCGACCATAAATCATAAATTTCGAAGAGATGAGAGCAACACAAGCTAATTTGCATTTTCACCTAGACTGTAGTTTGTAGAGTAGTCGAGAGGAAGGGTAATATATCAAAACTTGGACAAATGAAAGTGAATCTATCTACTGAAAACAGAGGGAAGTAAGAAATTTTTTGTTTTTTGCGTTTGTGGTGAACTGACATGAGGTGAGGAGGAGAAAGGCAAGACAAAGGAAATGAAACTGTGTGTGTGTGTGTGTGTGTGTGTGTGCAGTAGCTTGCCGTAATGAGCATCTGGACTGAAAGGCAATCCTCTTGCTCACTGTGAGTGTGTGCTTGTGTGTGTGTGGTGTGTCAGTAGGAGGTCAACAGCATCCAGTGGGTAGCAGCTGTCACATTTCTTCCCCCCTCTCAGCCTCCCAGATGATATGAAGTGAACCTGTGGACGCCCAGACACCACAGACACGCTGATGGGTGGGTCCCAGACTAGGTGTTCATTGATCAGTCTGGAAGGTCAGTGTCAGGTGGAGTGGGGCTGGTGGGAAGAATGACATGAAGGGTGACCCAGAAAGAAAAGGAGGGTCAACAGTTGACATCTCCTCTCTGTACCTACCTTCCCTGGCCATCACTGCTTCCCTGTTACAAAAGACCTTAATAGGTTTTACATTTCTATGTTTATGCTAAAACTCGAGTGAAACTCGCTCTAACACAGATTTATCCAACTAAACCAGCATTTCTGTTTTTCTTTCTACTGTATTTTCACAAATTAGTGTTTTCAGTTTGACTATGTTCACTATTCTACAATTCATGTCTAGCACTTTGCTGCTGCTGCTACTACATGACGGCCCTATGGGAATCATTACAGCGTCATTTAATGTAATCTAATCTAATCTAATCTAATCTGTTGATTAAAAACAACCACATTACATTAAAAGGAAACGCACACCACATTACAACAAAGGCCTCTGAGAAAGAGAAACAGCAAGTGTTTAACATTAGTGTTACAATCTTTGATTAAAGAAGAAAGTGTCGGTCTTTAACTTTTCTCTGACAAACTGGGCTGCCTTACCTGAGGATGGAAAAGTTTGAGAAGACAGTAGATGGAGAAGCTTGAAAGCAGCGACAGAGTGAATGAAATGAAGGTTTTCAGGGTCAAGAAATATCTCAGTATTTTGGCAAATACACTCGCTGAGAGTTAGCAGACATTCAGTGAGCTGCGTTGGTGGAAATGTGTAACTGGAGGTACTGGTGAGACATGAGATTGAATGTAGAGGCATTCTTGAAAAACCTGCACAGTAGTTTATTATAGCATGAGGCTGCATTTCACAATTCTTAAGCATCATCACTGCAGTAATTTTTTATCCTTTGTGATGGACAGAGGTTAGACATTATCATTCAGAAAATGGATCGGAGTCAGTCCATCCATTATTTGTACCACTCATCCCTTGAGGATTGTGGGAAGCTGGAGCCAATCTCAACTGACTTTTGGGAGACAGGCAGGTGACATCCTGGACAGATGACAAGTCTATCACAGGGCCGACAAATAGAGACAAACACTTGCCTTCATATTATCATACAATTCAGTCACCAATTACCCTAACTTGCATGTGTTTGGACTGTGGGAGGAAGCTGGAGAAAACCTGGTGAGAACATTTATATAGAAAGATCCCAGAACCTTCAACAATGCTAACTTCTGCACCAGTCACACAGGTTGAATCTTTAACACAGGGATCAGGCTATTTCTTGGCCAAATACAGTGACTTTGTACTGATTATATTTATATGGAAATTCATCATTACAACAGAATCCATTTTTTCATCCAAGTTAGCTTTGGATGGAAACAAGGGGGTTATTTTACCCACTGTCTCCCAATCTTCATGCTAAACTACACTAATCTAATTTATCAGGTTTCCGTTACCCTTTGTGTTAAGTTGTTGCACACATTGACGTAGTTAGCACTTTTGCTAGACAGAAGATTCTGGATTCAAACCTGAGCTGAGATCTTCCTCTGTGGAGTTTGCATTTGTGAGTCTGCGTGTGTTTTCTCCACCTACTCCAGGTTCCTCCCACCATCTAACACCATGCGGGTTAATTTAATTGCCTGTAAATTGCTTGTAGGTGTGAATATAAGTATAAGTGTTTGTCTGTATGTGTTGACCCTGTGATCCACTGGCAATCTGTTCAGTTTGAACCTCACCCTGGCCTAATGTCATTGGCTCCAGCTGACCAGATCCTCAACAGGATAAGTGACATAAATAATAGATGAATGTTGAACACCAGCTCTACGCTTCTATATATTAACATGATGCGTTTCAACACCCTCAGCTTCTCTATTCTGGGAGAAGATATCACTTAATTGGTGCCTCATGAGTGATATCATTTCACTAATCCCATGAAGCTGTCTCTTGCATGTCTGAACTGTATGTGTGGGTGTTTTTTTTTTTTATTAAATAGAGAGAAAAAAGAAAACTAAAGGGAGACAGATCAGAGCTTCATCTCCCATCACGTTACCCCTCCTATTTTCATGCAAACACGCTTCACTAATCCATCAGGGAATTACTGTAAATGAGCTATTTCCCTCAGGGCCGCAACACATCCATGTAAGTAAGAAACATTTTCCAGAATCACAGAAAGACATTAAAATAGTAATGAAATGCACACTTTTGCACATATAAATTGATACATGTGCAGAGACTCTTTAAACTCATATAATCTACTTATTTCATCTAAAAAAGACATTTCTTTGTACATGTTAAGGAGCCGGTCCTCGCACCCATATACTTCTGATGATTAATTCAAAGCAAGGAGGCAGATTAAGCATTTCAAAGTATGTAAGGAGGAAGAAGACAGAGAGGGATGAGATGAAAACATCACGAGAAAGAGAGATCAGGAACAGGATGAGCTGAAAGAAAGAAAGTGATACAGATGGGGGTGAAACTGAAAGATTGCCGCTTCTGTTTCTCCAGTCTGTTAGTTCTGTGTCTTTGTAGGCTCTCTCCTGGGAAATGGAGGATATAACCCTCTAAAGTCTCTCTGTTTCATGTAGGGTCAAGATCTTTTTGATCAGGGGTTACTGGGGATAAAAGGGTGTGAGGAGCAGAGGAGGGGGGTGGGGAGAAGAGTAGGCAGGAGGAAAACTGAGGAGAGAGAAATAAAGGATGAGTGACAGAAGATGGGGTTTAAGTGTAAGAGGAGGTGTGTGTGTGTGTGTGTGTGTCTGAGTTTGATGGGAAGATGCAGTGGTCAGACAAGGATTTCACGGTGTCTGCTCCCCCGCCGCGCCATGCCAAGCTGGAGGGGAACTTCAGAGCAGCAGTTATAGGAAGGATGTTACCCAATCATCATCCTCAAGCGCAAAAGTGTGGCAAAGTTTGTGCGACAGGACTTGAAAAAGAGGCAGTAATGAGATGATTTCATATGGCAAGAAAGATAAAAACACAAGTACAGTTGGTGTATGTCTGCTTGCGTTTGTCCTCGACAGCTGCACACACACACACACACACACACACACACACATAACATGGCACACACAGAGTACTGCTTTCATATTGACTCTCTCAGAGGGAGGGCTCTACATCATAAGCTTGATATTGATTACAGAGAATAGAAGATGCACTGAAGACACCAGATACTGCCGACATATGTCCACATGAGTGACCATAACACAAACACACACACACACACACACACACACACACACACACACACACACGCACACACACACAATCATATAATTATGCTTGCATAATTATTGCAAAAGCAGAACATTGTCATCTTATGAAATCAGTCTCATGTAACCCCCCCCTCTTCCTCTGAGTCTCCCACTGCAGCGCTTCTTAGCGCGTTTTTGAGTGTACTGCACCTTTAAATGATGGGCGTGGTTTCCTCTACTACGACCCGCCTTTTATGCATAATAGCCAACACTCCTTCTCCCGGATCATATAGTGCAGTAGTCTGCAAAGAAAAGTGACCACAGCCAAAGCCTGTCCAGCCTTTTCGAGCGTTGGGACCGCGACCAAACGGACTCATTCACCTTAGCGACTGTTTACCACCTGAACGAGCCGCCGCAGGGATCAGCAGGGGTGTGTGTGTTGAGGAGTAAGAGGGGGGCGAGAAAGCTCACATTTCAAGCATTTCACTTCTCGGTAAGGAATCATTGTGGTTTCCTTGGACACTTACAAAAAAGAAAAAAAGAAAAAGAAAGAAATTGCGCACGGTGGATCTATGAAGACGCAGGCAGGTTTCTCGCTCTCAGCATCAGGTAAACTCTTTTATTTTTATTCCGTTTTAAAATATATGTACGTGAAACTTTCCCTTTTTGTAATGATGTTTAGTTTGTTCAGATGATTAAATTTGAGGGTTTTTTTTTCTTTTTGTGGCTTATTTTTCAGCGCGTCTGCTGCTTAATTAAGTGATCTGCGTTTGTTTTAGTCGCAGCTGAATTCTTTGAGCTTGATAATAATAATAAAAAGAAAGAAAGAAAGAAAAAGATAGAAAAAAGGAGGGGGAGTTTAAATCCAGGAGGAGCCAAATTAAAACTACTTTAAATGCAATTGCTCCGACCTGAACAGGTTCAGTAGCGTTGGCGGACAAGACTGGTACCTGTCTATCCAATCAATCTAATTTCAATCTAATTTAATCACTCTGCTCTTTTCTGCTGAACAGTCACTTGAACCTCTCTCTCTCTCGCTCTTTAAGCCCCTTCTTCTCTCCGCCTCCCTGTGCCACAGTATACTACTAAAACATGTGTTATGTAATGAAACGCTGTTGCGAAACTTGGACTTCTCAGCAGCAACACAGTAGTTTAACTTTAACTTTGCGGCATTTAGTTGTGCTTGTCTGCCAGTTTGCAATCCGTCTGATCTTATAGGGGATTTAATTAAAGTCCTAATGGGCGCAGCGTGTTCCCACACAGGTGTTTAGTTTATATGTTGCACCTTTTTCTTCTTCAGTTTGCACCCTCCCGATAAATCGATACTCTGTTTTGATTGTGAGTATAGTGCATAAAAATCGCAGCCACAAAATCCATCCCATGCCCTCAGACAGGGGTGTGATTATTTTTAATGAGAATAAGGCTCAGTTCTGACACAACTATTGGCTCTATCCGTCTGCAGACCGAGAGAACAGGGAGTGATTCACCCCCCACCGCCACCGCCACAGCCTGCAGCCCCCATGCCGGGCATTAGCTCCACCGCGCCTCGTTATGAAAACTTGGACATGGACCACCTCGATCATTACCAACATTATTTCTACGACGACCACGATCCGGATGAGGATTTCTTCAAGTCCACGGCACCCAGCGAGGACATATGGAAGAAATTCGAACTGGTACCGACCCCGCCCATGTCCCCCATCCGGGCGGTAGAGGGGTCGGGCAGGGTCGGGCTGCTGTATCCATCTCTGGGGGACAAACTGGAGTGGGTGTCTCAGTTTTTGGGGCAGGAGGATGAACAGCAGCAACAGCAGCATCAACATCAACATCAGGACCTGCCTTGTAAGCTGACTACCACTAACGAGTCCTTCGGAAATCTGAGCTCCATCATCATCCAGGACTGCATGTGGAGCGGCTTCTCTGCCGGACAGCAGCTGGAGAGAGTTGTAGGGGAGCGCTGCGCCTCTCGTCCTGGGACGGGGACGGGGGCGGCTGCTGCTAAAGTCGTTGCCGCCGGTTCCGTGGTTGCTTCCCCGGGGAGGACGCAGTGCTCTCCCGCCGACACACAGGTCCTCAGCGGCTTGGCTGCGGACTGCGTGGACCCCGCTGCTGTGCTCACTTTCCCTTTAACCGCAGGATGCAAGAAACAAGTTTCATCTGGTTCAGAGTCCCATACCGACTCATCAGGTCAGTGACACTGGAGTATTTAACATAGTAGTCTGTCTATGAAGTAAAGCTGACTACTATTTCCTAATTTACAGTCTGCATCTTTTTTGTTTTTTTTTATCTCAATCGGTAGTTTAGTAACCGTAATCACACACATTTTCTTTAATATTCATATCATTTCAGATTAGATTTTTGTAATTTCCCTCCATGTTCCAGTCCATTTTACTCCAAGATTTTAATCCACACCTATTGTATTTTTAGTAAGGGCCACTTTATCTTTGTAATATCTCTTTATTTCTATCAATTAGGCCAAATTTTCTGCTTTGGGTAGCTGTTATCTGGCAGTAACTCTTGGCATGGCACATGATGACTGCATTGCGTTACCTTGGTGCATGCAACACATGCTTGAAGCCCTGAGAGTGACACGCCCATTTAAACATCTGCTGCTTGGCGGGGCTCCAGCAGACCAGCTGCTACCTCTCCCTGCTTCTCCAGTCTGACTTATGATAACAATATCCTCTCTGCACAAGCCCGGCTTGGATTTGACATGAATTCAATAATGAGTACACATTATTGGAACTTTATGTAACAAGGGGAAATTGAAGGTGGGGAATGAGAGGGAAAAATCAACCTTCTTTAGTTATTATATCTGGCCTAAATTTCCCCTGCTTCTAGACCTACTTTTTCCACGTTCACCGTGAACCCATATGATTGAGTCTGGTATGTAGGCTGCCATGTGATGTTGAGCTTGGACCATGCATAATGGTGTGTGGAATGTCACAAAGGGAACTTGTTGCTGCATTCCTCCACTCAACAGGCTGCAGCGCCAATTGTGTCAGTGGGTGGATTTTGGTCCCCGCCAGCTTGTGGGCTGTGAATAGAGCGGGATTATCCATTTAGGAGGTCGGATAGGCTCGCAGAATTGTTTGACATGAGTTTCGAAGCAGCGTTTCACACCGTTTTACTGGAAAACCTGTGACAAACAGAGGAGGAGAATGACCTCAGATTGTGAACCAGTGTAGGGCTATTTGTGGGACATTGTTCTGTATGCTGGGTAATATGAGATGTCATCTTATTGTCATAAACGCTGTTGAAAGTAATAGGCAGACCCCCCCTCCCTCCAAAGCTCTTTACTGTATTATTACTGTTTTTTTCTGAGCAGTTAAATCCACTGAGATGCAATTACCTGCAATGTGTATGTTCAGTTCACAAGAGCATTGAAATTCTCCCAAGAGTCCAGTCAGTTGGCGGGAATTAAGTTGATCAGACCTTTCTTCATCTTTAATACGCAGTTTCCACTCTAGTTAAATGGAGCAAGAAAAGGTTTTCAAACCTGTGGCGATGTTGTGTATTAGTCGGCTTGTTTTAACAAGTTGAAGAATCGCTGATTTTCACCTGAGTGCCTCTTAAACCAGTCTGTCTTTGCCTCTCATCATCACTCTGTTCACATGAATGAAGAGAGAGAATTTCCACTCAGGGAGCTGATCTAATGCAGTAATGATTCACAGCATTAGTGTATGTGTGTGTATGTGTGAGATTGTGATTGTGATTGTGCAGGTTTCATGAAGTTGTGTAAGCTTCATTTTTACAGAAGCGTTTAATTGGCTTAAGGAGTCAGAGGCCAGGGATAGTGTGTCCACTGAGGTGACTCACTCAGGCTTTGTGTGCCCCATCTTTCCCACCTCTGCTGTCACTCAGTCTTTTTTTTTTTCCCTTTTTCTCTATAGTCCAGCAATTTATTTAATAGATTTCTTTTGCCTTTTTCAGATGATGAAGATGACAAGGATGATGATGAAGAGGAGATCGATGTGGTGACAGTGGAGCACAAGCAGCAGCAGCAGCGTAAACCTCGGCGACTGGTGAACACTCGTAAACCCGTGACCATAACGGTACGAGCTGACCCTCTCGACCCTGGCATGAAGCGCTTCCACATCTCTATCCACCAACAGCAGCATAACTACGCCGCTCCATCACCGGACACTCTGCCGACGCACAGTGAGCCACCTCGGAAGAGGGTGAGGCAGGAGGCGTCTACCCCGATGACGCAGCCTCACCAGAACTCTCATTACCACCAGCCCCGGCCCGGCCACGCCCCTCTGAACTTAGACAGCAGAAAGTCCCATCTGACAGTGGCCGGACTCAGGTCGGAGTCACCTAACCTTAGCGCATGCTCTCCTACCTCCTCCACGTCGCCTTCGTCTCCTCCTTCCTCGTCCTCCTCCCATCCCCAATGCTCCCCATCAAAGCCTCACTCCCTCTCCCACTTCTCCAGCCCCCAGTCGTCCGATTGTGAGGACACAGACAAGCGCAAAGCGCACAACTTCCTGGAGCGCAAGCGACGGAACGACCTGCGCTCACGTTTCCTGTCGCTACGTGACGAGATCCCGGGCTTAGCGGACTGCCCCAAGACTCCGAAGGTGGCGATCCTGACGCGAGCCACGGAGTACCTTCAGCAGCTGCACGCCAGTGAGAGGCAGAAGGCTCAGGAGAGGAAGCAGCTGAAAGCCAAGCAGCTGCAGCTGTTGCAGAGGCTGGCATTGCTCAAACGATCCTGAGCGTCAGAGCTGGCTGTCACCAAACACGTACACTCACAGAACTCAATGGGACTACATGAAGGAGAAAAGACACAAATGTTCACTTTGAGTTTGTCACGTTGGAATAGTGCGGGTGGAATTTTCTTTTTCTTTTTGTTTGTTTGTTTTTGTTTTTTTTTGTTTTGTTTTTCATTTTCTATTTTTGTGGTTTGCACATTAGCTTCTGAGTGATTGACAAGGCCACAAGCCGGTCAGGACAGCAAGCTAGGGACTGATCTTGTGGGCAGATTAATTTGTCCATAGTTGCTCCATTAAGATTTGTCAAAAAGATATCTTTCCTCCTTTGCTAAAAATGTTCAAAACTGTTGCTTGCTACTAGAAGACCTGCTGTGAACCAGCAGCTTCTGGTTGATAAACTGCTACAACTGTGCTGTTTAACTGCTGCATGGTTAGGTCAGATGTGTCCCTGTGATAGTTGTGCTTGCACAGCAGTGATGTCTCCTCTTTCTCTGCCCCTCCCAGACTTTCTGTCTCCCTTCATATGTTTTTTTTTTTTTTTTTTTTTTTAAATGCATATGCTTGGTAAATAACATTAGCTTTACCATCTCCTCTGCTGTTCCTTTATTTTTTGTCACTTTAAATAATATCTAACCTCTTCCTTGTCCTGTCCTTGGATCATTTTGCCCCGTTAATTTCTTCCCTCTATGTTCACTAATAATGGAGATGCAGGGAACTGTGGTCGGACCGTACTGAGCCACGCAATAGTTACGATACAACTGGATGGAAACAATCTGTTGTGCACCTCTGAAATAGCTCAGGTCAAGTCCTAATGTCTGTGCCTGCGGGCTTCCACTGATAAACTTGTTTTTCTTTCTTGCGTCAGATGTTTTGACAGCAGCAGCACTTTGCCCACAGTAACGGCCTGCTTTTTGTAGCATTATTTGGAGAAAATGAGAGAACATGTTGCTACGCAAGGCTTTGTTTGACATTTTTCATATTTTCAAGCAACAATCTGAAAAAAGTGTGAATCTTCACTAAGATTTCACACTGTTAGAATTATTATTGTTATCGTGTGATGGAGACCAGCCAAAAGATGAATGTCAATTTCAATTAATTAACCAAAAGTGAATGGCTCAAATTAATCTGTATGACAAACATGCCAATTTTATTTGCTTGGAGATGAAGCTCACTGAGTTCCAACAGTCCGTTTCTTTCATCTTGCTGTCTGACTATGTTTGTAAATGATTTTTTTTTTTTTTTTTTTGCAGTTGATGTAATGCCTATAGAAGCCTTTCAGTGTATGTAGGCTATCCTGTTGGATGTTATGTATATAGTACCCTTACTGTACAGTCCCTTCCAAAACCAAAACCAGAGCTGTCTACTATACCCATCCTAGTTTTTGTTTGGCCTTGTGTGCTAAACCGGGGTCTGGCTTGCTGGCTTTTCAAAGATGACTCAAAGCTTCTATTTTTGTTAATAAAATAATTATGAAAAAGAGTCAAAATAAAATAAAACACATACTGAACATTGATCACACTAGCCACTTTGTCAGACCTTTTTTTTTTTTTTTTTTTTTTTTTTTTTTTTTAATTTGTAACGCCTACTTGTTTTCATTACTTTATCTGTCTATGGGTTTTATTTGTACAAGTCAAGAGTTGACAAAAGTTTTATACTATATTTTCCTACCGAGTTGTGTTTCAGTGTGGGCTGATGACTATTTGTTTTGTAGCTTGCAGGGCTTTATTGGTGGTTATGTGCTGAATATTGACATGTTAAGGTCTGCTTTCTCTTTCTATCTCTCTCTCTCTGTGGAGTGGAAAGAACCTGAAAGCTACTGTATTCAATCCAATCACTGCAGCTGTAGCACTCTCTTAAATCTGGTGCGGGTTGGTTGGTGGTGGCAGTGTGTGTGTGTGTGTGTGTGTGTGTGTGTGTGTGTGTGTGTGTGTGGAGAGGGTTTAAGAGGATCTACCGATTTAAACTTCTGGCTGTGTGTAGCCTTTGGTGACCTTAATGTTACTGCTTTTCTCTGCTTTTATGCAAACCTGGTGCTCCCTATTGTCCCATAAGCCATGCAACGGAGAACCTGTAGCCCTGGATCTAGTACTGTACATGACTTGATCAAAAAAAAGAAAGTACATAAATAAAATAAAAATAAAATAACAGAGGAGCATCCCCAGCTTTTACCAGCACTCAGGAAACACACCCAGCATACAGACAGCATATAATATGTTGGGTATACTTAACCTCAGAAACCCATCCTCAGAAATGAACAGCTTAATCAGAGGATTCATAATGTACAGGATGTCATCACTGTTTCCCTTCTTTCTCATTCAAATCAAATTAATTCACCACAAACCACCAATAGCCCTGATTTGATTTTTTTTTTTTCAATAGGGTGCACACGCAGCAGTGATTTGCTCCATATTTTTTATTTCATTTGTTTGCATTGGTCACAGTCATGGTAGCAGTGGACATTGCTTGCTTTCTTTGGGAAGTCAATTATGGTGATTTTGGAGCCTTGTCTCAGCACTTTGTTTTTTCTGTACCTCATAAGCCTCTATGTATGAAGAGTAAGTCAGAAAATTAATAAAATTTCCTGGTTTGACATCATCAACGACCAGTTTGTCGTCTCTGTTTTTTGTCCTTCACAATGATAATCATATTTAGATGAATATAGCTGCACTTGAACCTAACGTTTCACTATAAACTGGAGCACAGCAAAACAACCACCTGTATGAGTGAATCTTATCTCTCTCTCCCTCATCCACCATCCTCCTGCTCCTGAGCAGTCTCCCAGGTAACCCATTCTGGCATTTTTTGCCATGGCAACTGGAATCTTTGCTCAGAGCTCTGGCAGTTTCCATAGAAACAATACCAACTATTATGCATCCTTTGCTGTAAAAACACTTCATTGATGTTGTAAATGTTATCAACGTTACAGATGAGTCTGCTCAGGCACCTTATTATGAATTTTGTGTTTTAACTGAGCTTAAATTCAATGTAATAAAAGGTAAAGCAGCAGGAACAAATCAGAGCGTGATCTGCATCAGGAAGTGTAAAATGTTAGAAGAAAATTACATATATTTATTATGAAATTGAACTGACTCCATTTTTATAATCCCTCCTTCCCCCCTCGTCAATCAATGTTGCCATGTAACGGCAGCCTGTTGCTTAGTAACAGAGCCCACCTTGCGATTCTACACCCCCGCTGCGCATGCGCGAGAACGTCAGCTGGTGCGCCGAGGCGGCAGCATCATGGCGGCGTCCACTCGGAACGTGCAGAACGCCTTGCGGAGAGGTATAGTTCCGTCGTTAGTGGTGATTTTGGGAGCTACCGGCACCGGAAAGTCCAAACTGGCGATTGAGATCGGAAAACGGCTTCAAGGAGAAATTATCAGCGCGGACTCCATGCAGGTATGAGAGAAGTTAACACGAGGAGATGCGCAGGGAGTCCTTGACTTGGCAGCCATAATGCTCTAGATGACACCGAGATGATTAAAATAAACCGGGTAAACCCAATTAATTTTCAGCTACAACGTTACATATACGGGTATAAGGAAGCAGGTTGTCGTCTAACTCGGTGTTTTATAACGAGCGGTTTGTAGAAAGCTGAATATAATTGTGATAGGAAGTATACCTGTAGACCTTATCAAAACTGATAAAAATAACGATAAATATGCATCAAAAATCCACCATTAAACGACAAAAGGTCTGCATTAACTCGTATTCATCGCTAAATATCGCATAACGTTTGTTGGTACCAGTCAGATCTGCACCAGGATCAGTCTGAACAGACTGTAGGACACTGCAGAGACATGGTAGCTGGAGACAAAAACAGGACACGTCACAATAAAAATGACCTAATCCATACACGCAGCAGGCTTTGTTGACCTGCACAGGTCAGGTCAAATGTAAAAAGTCAAACTGAAATTATGATAAAGTGACTCTTCTGGATATACACATACAAAGTGGAAAAATAGATTTAGATAAAACAGTTGTTTTCTTGTCCACCTCATATCTCCTTTTAAATACCCTGATATCAAACATAGACTAAACTATGTGCATTATAAGAATCTGTTCTACAAGATAATGCATGAAGAATTAAAACAGGAAGTGTTTTATGCACCTTACATGGGTTGTAGTTTTTAGCATGTTCAAAAGTGACAGTTTGAGGAGAGTATCAGGTGATAATTGTGATGATAAAGGTGTTATTGCACAGAGCCATGTTTGCAGTATATATGCAAAATGAAGGCCATATACTGGACATTCTGGCAACCTGAGAACAAGTAGTACTTTGCTTTGGAAAATTAATGAGACTATAACAATAAAATGTACTGGCCCGGCCCTGTGATGATGTTTTTTCAGTCATAATTGTGTAGGAATCACAGCAGCGTAATCTTAGCTAAAAAAACAGGTGTGTGTGTGTGAGAGAATGCAGATGAGTGAGTACTGAACTTGTTGTTTTTTAGTTTTTTTTCTGTTTTGTTTTCTTTTTAAATCTATTCCACTAACAGTAAATCTGGCATCGCATCTTTCATCAGTGTGATCTCAGTGTGATGCGTCACAGCTGACAACCGTGCACTGACATTGAAATGGTGATAATATGCTTTCACTTCCACCGGTCTGTGTGTCTGTGTGTCTGTCTATGTGTATGTGTGTGTGTGTCTGTGTCAGCTTGACATTTCAAAGCTCTCACGCCTTCGTCATTTCCCCCCTCTCTCTGCCCCGCCCTCCCTTTTGGTTCTCAGGCTCTGTTTCCGCAGCAACCAGAGGGCACGCACACAAAAGAAAGGGTTGGGTACCGGTTTGAGTCTGGGTCACACTGGAACATAGGATGGACACACACTCTCATACATAGAAACACACACAGCAGCTCCAGGTTATCCAGATTTACCAGTGTCCAGCAGAAATCTCCCTGCTTACAGAATTCAGTAACTAATCACATCTTTCATCACCTCTCTCCTGCTTCAGCACTGCCTTGCTTCCCCCTCCTTCGCTCTACTTGATGTGCATTGTCCTTGAGTGTGTCTGTGTCCCAGTGGGGGAGTGAGTCTTCCAGCAGTCACCTGGTACTGGGTAAACTGGGTTACGCTAATAACATTTCAGCCCAGAATATCTCAACAAGCAGCAGCAGCAGCAGCAGCAGCTCTGGTGGAGTGAAACCATGGCCTAGTTGCAGCAGTGGCAGCCCCCAGCCCGTCTCCACAATCCCTGGCCTTGTTGATTACCCTCCTGTTGGTGTGTGTGACAGCGAGAGAAAGCGAGAGAGACATGCAGACATGGAGTGAGTGAGAAAGAGACTGCTTATGTGAGAATGAGGCTTGTATAGGCTAGAGCTGGCCTATGTTGTCTTTGGGATAGGAAACAGTCTGGTCTTGTTTGGGAGAAAGCAGCATTGTGCTGAGCTGGTGCACATTCAGCGCCGTGCAATGCCGGCCCAGCAGCTGATAGTGAATGGGCACGCTGTGGCCACTGGGAAGTGTCTATTGTCCCTGGGAGAATTGGTTCCCACACTCCCTAACACTCCTATTGTATTATCATCACCCCCCCTCATACCCCTAACCCATGCCCCCAACCCACAATCCTTTGGACGTGCAGGGGGATATTATGCACTCATTAAATGAACATGCTATCTATGGCATATATACAAGTGCTTCGCTGTACAGTCACTGAATGAGACACTGCCAAATAGTGTAAATCCGTGGTTCCCAAACTGGGGTCCAGGGACCAGTGGGGGGTCCTTTGGAGGCTTCCAGCAAAAACCATCACTGTTCTCTCAACCTCTGTGTCGTTAATATGGGAAAAAGAGAGTGAAGTAATGTGATGTTTAAGTTTTTCCAACCCTCACAGTTCCTGTGTCCTCATCTATATATAGCACAATTATTTTATTGGGTATCTGCAAGTCTGAAAAGTCTTAATTTAGCCATTAATTTGAAGTCTTATGTACCATATTCACTATTAGATGAATCCAGAACTGGGTTAGTGGTACATTACATCATACGCTTTACTAAATTTAACCGGACTCGATGCCCTTTTTCATTGAATTTCCTGGGGTTCGTTTTCTTGTAGATTGTAGCAGTTTTTAGTTTTTAAATTAGTTTCTAGATTCTTCAGAGGCTTCCAGCAAAAAACATCACTGTTCATTCAAGCCCTTTTAAAAACTACTGGAAAGTTTAAAGAAAAAAAGCCCAATTTAAGTCCTCAAACTGTAGTTCACTGTTAGTTGTATTAAAAATCTTAGGATTATCTTTTTAATATCAGGACGTTTTCAAACATCCCGCAAATGCTGTTACACCACACATCGTTACATTATTTCCTTATGAAGTGTGACCTCAGTGGAGAGGAGGATTTATCAAGCGGCTGCCAACTGACACCGCTTTGCAAGACATTACTGGTAATAAGAAACAGTGACAGTTCGGGGATAGAGTGAGTGCACTTCACAGGTGATTCATGCGAGGAGTGTTCAGGCTGAAACATTAGATCAGTACACTTAAAGCTACGATCATCACTCACGGGACGCCTTGTTTATGTTCAGCTGCACATCACAGCAGTGAAATATCCCGTCGAGTTCCTCGCCTCACTCTTCATTTTAAGTAAATTGGCAGCAGCCGGGATGTGCCACTGTCAATGTTTTTTTATGTGTCCTGCTTCTGCCTTGATACTTACAACTAAAGTTTACTTGTCGGCTTGTTATTTGTTGTAATACACTTTTAAGTGTCTTTTATCATTGAACAAGGATTCAAATATGAGATCATTAAGTTTCCCAGGGACACTTGAAAGCACCAGTAAGGAAACATTTTACATAACAGTAACTTTTACTGAAAAATAAAGATGGTTTTATATTTACTGTCATGTATTTCAAATCTTAAATGGGTTTCAAGTTTATTTGTATTTAATTGTTAAATAAATTAAAATGAAATAAATTTGCTGCCATAAAGTGTGGAAATGAATCTAAATTGATCATTAGTAATGCAAAGTCTACACAATTATGAGTTAATTGGCCAAATCACACAAACAGTCTGCACAGTTCTATTAATACTTTATTAAGGATTTGAATCACTTGAAATTTTCCACTAGCTAAACAAAGTTTGTGCAGATTTAATGCGTGACCAGATTTCTCACGCTTACTTCCAGTCATGTGTTTAATGCCTTAACTAATAACACATTAGTTAACTAATGACACGTTGCTACAAAATAAATGGTTTCTCCACAGGGTGTAAAAAAGGGGTGTGCTTGAATGTGTGTGAGCTGTGTTTTTTCTTAAACTAAAGGGCCATCAGAGGTCCTAGGGGCCAATTTAACAGGTCATGCATATGGACGCACCATTACATTAGTTTGTGGATGCATTGGTGGCCGGTGACCCTTCGCTTTATTCACGAATAAAAACGGGAGGAGCTGCCGTATTCTCTCGAGGACCGCATGAGCGGTTGAAAGTGGTGACAAAAGAGGACTATTTGTGAGGGTTATTCATTTTCTGTTATATGTGAGAAATTGGTTCAAACAGCAGGAAAGCTGTCATGTGTCATCTTGGCCCTTGTGGTGCCATTAAAGTGGGTTGAAGGAGGTCGTTCTTAGTAAAAAAAAAAAAAAAACCCCACCACATTCTGATTCGTGTTTTAGAGTCGTAAATTTGATAGTCATGTAGCCAAGTGATGAAGGTTTGTGCTTATCATTGACCAGAGGTTGTTACATATCAACACCAACTGTGTATCTTCGTATTAAACACATCCTACACTCAAAAACTGTGCAGCTATGTGTTATATCCCTCTAATTCGCTTGCAGTCATCCCTCCTCCTCCTCTCTCTCTCTGTACATATCTCTCCGTCTCTCTCTCTTCCACCTCCCCTCCCACTGTCTCTCTATCTGTCTGGTGTGGCTGTGACCTGTCTGGGCTTTGACGTATCTGTTTGTATTGTAACCGAGGCGATGCTGCTGCCTCCCACATCCGATTTATGATGCATCTTTTTAAGTAATCTAAGCCTGTGTAAGTGCGAGCCAAAAAAGAGAGCTGATTAACTCTTATTTCTGTTGCATGCTTGTGTGTATGTGTGTGTGTGCTCGTGCTTATGTGTGTGTGTGTGTAAGTCGCAGACTGCGGGTGTGGTGATGCGGTCACTGCTACAGTAAAGCAGCGAGGGAGAAGAGGATGGCAGGATGGAGGAGGAGGAAAGGCAAGAGGGGGGAGGAGCAAAGGGAGGGGAAGGGGGGGGGGGGGGGGGGGGGACAACGCCATGAATGATTTATTAGTCTGGCATTACTGGGCCATTCCCCACAGAGACAGCGAGAAGAGAGGAGGATGGAGGGATAAATTGTTGAAGGATGGTGCCTTGAGGGGGGTGGAGGATAGAGGGGATAAAAAGAGGGAAAAAAGACACATAGGTACAGTTGTATGTATAACGGGGGGGGAAGGATTGAATGAGATGAGTATAAATGTAGAGTCAGCTTACAGTTTGTCTCTACAGTCCTGTCCAGGGGTCAGAGTAAGGACGAATTACACTGTTTTCCTCTCTATCACAACCAGCCCTGCTATTGTTTTTGATCAAACCTTTCAACATTTTGTCATTTTAGATTATTTCAGATTCACTGGAATCTAAAACTACAGTTGGAGTACAAACCATTAGGTCTTATTTAAAAATGCATTCATAGGAATGTACCAAACAGGCTTTTCTGATACTCAGATTCTGGTTATTGGCTAATATAACTGGTTTTAGGGGTTTGTAAACCCTTCGTTGGTAAAGTCAGTATACACTCAAATATCTGATTTACCCAGTGCCAGTCGTATAGTATAAGGTTTATGGATTTCAATGTTAAGGACAGACATGCAAAGAGATATTAATCAGCTTATTTGGCCCCTGATCACATCCAATTTTTAAAATGTTGAGTATCTGCCGATACTTCCGATAAGTCCTGATCCATAACTATTTGTTGGTTTAAGAGAGTCCAAAACAGAGGAAGTTGTTGTAGTTTATCAGCTGTGTTGCACCATTCGCTCTCATCTACTGCTCCTCTCACGATTAAGAAGCAGGAGTTGATGGTACAGACTTGTCCTTTGAATAAAAGGTGTCAAACCTTTACTAGACTGACAATTAGCAAGTGGATGTTACATCAGTCAGGTCAAGTAAATGTTCCTGATGGTTTTCTGTTGATCTGGATTGTTCTTATCTTGTTGATGTTTGTTGAAGCATTTTATTTTGTGCAGTAAAAAAGGGGTTGAGATGTTATTATTGGCGACTGAGATTGATTTGTGATTATTTGGGTTGGTTTATTGGTGGGACCAGACCATGGCTCCACTTTGCACACAGTGTCCTCAAATTCTGTCACCATATCCAGGATATTTTGGCGTCATTGTAGACGTATTGTCCGTCTTTATGTACAGTCATTGCGGTACACTGAAAGCGCTGCTTTATGTCCCTTTTTCCTTTCCTTTGAATCTTATTCAATGTCTCAATGAGTATTTGTTCTCCTTGTCTTCTTTTTTCCCCCTCACTCCTCTCCGTCTCTCTTGCCCTCTCTCTTTCTTTTGGCCATGCCCTCTCCCCTCCTTATTTATGTGGCAGAGGAACAGCTGTCTCATGCAGGGCATAAGGTTGGCCGGGGCCGGCCGGCTGCAGGCCCCGCACGGCTCAAACACTGAACTCATTGTCTCACTCAAACACTCGCGCACAGACATTCCTCTCTCGCTCGACCACAAGCCACACCGTCACGTCCATTCACATCCATTTAAAAGCGAAACAGGAAAGAGTAGGCAGCTGAGCCCACATTAGCTGGTTTTCCAATGAAGTCCATTAATGGGAATTATTAGTTTTGCAATCAGAATGAGCTGAATGTGACGAACGAGACTCGCTGATGCACTTTCTTGACAACTTCCCAGAAACCATCCAGCGCATGGTTCTGATATTTTTTTCTTTTTACTCATTGATAAAGTAACGCAGTAAGACGGAAATACTTATGGGAAAACATAATACATGGATTAGATTATGGAGGGTGTGAATGTGCTCATTCATAGAGAAACCTAAATGCATTTTGTTGTTTTGTTCTCCACTTTTAGTATATATATATATATATATATATATATATATGTGTGTATACACACACACACACACACACATATGTGTGTGTGTGTATTCTCCTGCTTAATTAAAAAATGGCTTGACAGTTACCGGTTACACACAACCTCCTCCTTTTATTGCAAAACCTTGTCTCTGTTTCCTCCAGAAGACACATAAACACGATTAGCTCTGTTGAATTTTTATCTTTTGATTCGTTCACAACTCTGAGCTGGAACATCGCCGCAATTTGTAGCCCATTTCCACCACCTCTACCGGAGGTCTTAATTTGTTTCTCATTTTCTCTCCCATTTGCAGCTTCCCCCCTCAAAGTGTTTCGCCTCATCGTATCTTCCACTCAAGTGGCTCTTTTCATTTTTTTCTGATTTACGCTCTCATCTCTTCCTGCTCCTCTTTTTTTTTTTTTTTTTTTTTTTAATTCTCAGGTCTCCTTGTCCTCATTATGGCCAAATTAAAATCATCACAATTTTGTTTTTGCAAACTCTCTCGCACAAGAACAAATAAGCGGTGAGCAGTGAGGAGTGGTTGCGCAATGTTAGCTCTTGAATGTACAATCGGACGAAATGAGAAGGATCGTGATGATGATGAGGAGGAGGAGGGGTGGAAACTCTAATAATGCTTAAGTGAAAGGCAAGATTGAGAATAAATCAGCGGTTGTTTGTCAAAGTGTGGGAGACGGTATGACCATGAAAAAAAAAAGTAGGGTGACAAAATGAGATTCACCATAGTTGTTATGACAGTTGTCTTGTCTTAATGAATATCATATCACAGTATCCAGAGCTTCAGGAGCTAAATGGAGCATGTGGTGAGCATTTTTGTCAAGTTGTAAAAAAGTTGCGAGAGTATAATATAAAGAGAGTCTTTGTCTTTTCAACATGTGGAGAACAAAAAAAAAAGTGTGTTAATGCAGGAGGTGTGTGGTTCAAAATGAAATGCACATGACCCTCACTAAGTGGTTCTCTCTCAGTATCTCAGCTATGCCTACACACACACACACACACACACACACACACACACACACACACACACACACACACACACACACACACGTAAACAAACATCAACCCATTGCCAGTTGTCTCTGAGCAACTCTATCCATCTTCCTCTTACCATCATTCCACATCCCTTCTGCTACATATCATCCTGTCTTCTCTGTGTCCATGTTTTTGCATGTGTGTGAGAGAGAGAGAAGTGAAGACAGAAGACGGGTGGCGGTGGATAATGTGTGCAAATTTGTCAGGGAGCATCCTGTTCTCTGTAACAAGTACAGAGCGCTCTTCTGTCACCTCTTCTGTCTGTTCGTCTCCTTTTCTCTCTCATCGTCTCCAACGCTGTTGTCTAAAAAACCCTTTAAAACCTTCACCTTCATTTATTCATATCCATCCATCCATCCCTCCCTTTCTTGGCTGACAGTCGTGTCGTGCGGAGAAACTGTGAATAATTTATCAGGCTGGGTTGTTCTGCCCTGCCCTGCTTCCCACTTTTGTCTTGATGTGGTGCTGAAAAACACAACAGCACAACACACACAGTCACCAAAGATATGATCAATAACCTGTGCACATTTGTATTGATTACCTATTGCATGTATGTTGGGTTTCACAGTGTAATTTTGTTGCACTGAAATCTAAGATTTAGACTCCTGGAAGATGCTCGATAACTAAGATAGGGGGGTGTATAAGAGGATGTGGGCGCGTCTCGCACCACAAGGCCACGCCTTTAACTTAAAGTGAAGTTGAGACAAAATGAAATTGTAATATCTGTTTCCTGCTGACATGTTTTGAATTATACTGACGGAACAAAATGAGACAAAAATACATGTAAAAAAAGATGTGAAGTAAAACTGAAACTGCAGCTATTAAAAATAAAATCAGTATTCCTGTAAACCTGCAGGCAAAATATTAGGTAATTATTATTAAAATCGAAACCACAACTAAACAGAACCTGCAACTGAATAAAACTTTTGAGTAAGAAACTTATCACAGCAGTGATCAGAGCTAATCTGGGGTTAAGCAACTTACTCACAGACTCTTCTACAGACAGAAAAATAAAATCAGTTAAGACTTAAAGTAAAATTGAAACTGCAACTATAGAAAGTATTAGTATTTTTGTAAACCTGCAACCAAATAATTTAGAAAGTGCAGGTGAAACTAAGGAGGAGGAAGATATTTGACGTCCTCCTCAGAACTGACTCTAGCCTTCAGTCCACTTTTTCCACTTTGAACATTAGTTTCAAGAGAAAAATCTTTCCAGGAAGAAAACTCACTGATCTGCTCATGTTAGCTTAAACTCTGATAGTATCCAAGAGTGTCTCTATTTATTTGCTCTAAAGTAAGATACATTTAGCTTGTCCAGCTAAATAGCTTACTGTATTTTTTTAACCTAAGTTGTAACCACACAAACCACAGTAGAGTTAGTAAGATAACAGCAAGTGCCACGGCCTTAGATGCAACGCTGCGTTTCTAAGCTAGTTAGCTGGACAAGCTAACTTTGTAGCTTCCTTCAGAGCATTTCCTTACACTTTTTCTGTTTCACATCATGGTTTTCAAAACCCTGTCTGTGATACGTGTTTGTCTTTTGAATGTCCAACCATTTCGTAGAGTAAAAAATTAATGACTGAATGAGTTAATTTATTCCGTCTTTGTTGTTGAAGTGATACTTGTCTTCATTGGAGAGTGCTTAAGATTAAAGGCTGTACTTTCCCTCTCTGAAAATTGAACAATAGAGCGCTTCACCAGCAGTTTTTTTCTCCCCCTAAATCATGTGTTGAATCTAACCAGAAGATTCAGCCCGCTGCAGTGTTAGGGACGTTTTTTGCTCAGAAGGATTTCATAAAGTTTTCCTGGCAACTTCAGGCTGATTCACTTTTGAGCCATGCACACGTACTTTGAATGGTTGATGGTAGACTACACACAGATGCTAGGTAGAAGACAGTGATTGTATAGGTGTATTTTCTTCTTAAGGAGCAGGGGAGAGGAAATGTTTGTATTTTAATCTATTTTTTTAAAATTATTTTTGCTATTAAGATAAACAGAGCCTAGATTTCTTCAACAGTACGGTACCCAACTACACTAATCCAGGATCCATCATTTGCTGGTTTTGTACTGAGGTCCCATCAACAAGTATCTGATGCCAGATTAGTCTCTACCTGTGCGGTTCGAACATTGAGCAACTGTGATCTTGAGCCATTCGAGTGATTCAGATCATGTCAGTAGGTCATAAATGATGTAACAAGAAAAGTCTGGTTTACCTTCATCACAAGTTTGATGTTGTATAGTCTCCTAAAGCGCAGCTACTGATCTGAAACTACTTGTACTACTACTACTACTGTATGTGTATCTTCTGTGTCCCTTTCATTTCTTGCTTAAGACTGATCCATTGACAAATGTGCATCACAGAATATCCTAAATATACCAGCTCAATAAGGTGTGAACACCTGGGCTCTAACATCTGTCATCTGCTTCCAAACAAAAGCCTTATAGTGGTTTTACAGCATTAACCATAAATTAGCTCCACTGCAGCCCTGACAGCTGAAACCACAGCAACTCCTACATTATGCAGGAGCTACAAATCTACTGAAAAGGTAAATGTAGTAAGTCACCTTTCTTTGCTGTCACTTCTCATGTTGATCCAGTTTGTCAGCGCACCTTAGTGCACTGGGTCTCAAGTATAACAGTGCAACTAAATCCAGCTTTAGTGCACTTCTACAGCAGATGAAATCCATGCTGCTTCGCAGAAAACACAACATAGTGCGTGTAAACTTCACAAAAGTTGGATTTCACAATAATAAATTGTAACTGAACAAATGAGAACAAACTTAAGTTAAAATGATGGAAAAATACCTTCATAAGAAGAAGTCAAGTTAAACAGCGCTCTGCATCCCAAAATATCTCTTTAACACCCTTGATTGTGTGTGTGTTAGCGTGAGAATGAAAATCACGACAGTCTACTGTGTGACACTCAGCTGGCACATTCCATGGAGGAGCTCCGTGTGAAATGGACTGAGGAGGTGTGTATCATAATATGCAGGAGTGTTCGGTGTCACTTCACGTAGATGACAGACAGCGCTCCTCTCTCTCCTCCCTCCACTCACAAACACACACATACTTGAACTCAGCCTACTACTAGCATAGATTCAGTTTGCTGACCTATTTGTTTTTATGGAAGCTATTTTTCACCGTGTTGACCAGAATTTTCTGCTTTCTAGGACAAAGAACTTCCACTAACTTCCCACTCTTAGGGCATATTATTACAGACTTTGGGCTTGTGTGCAACCTTATACTATTCTTATCTCTGTAATATTTACTCTACTATTAAACCTGTAAATCATTTATTTCCTATTTATTCATCCATTTTGTTTTGTGTTGCCTTCAGGTGTACCAGGGTCTTGACATCATTACCAATAAAGTGACAGCTGAGGAGCTTGCCCAGTGCAAACATCACATGATCAGCTTCGTGGACCCGCTAGTTTGCACCTACACGGTGGTGGACTTCAGGAACAAAGCCCTCGCTCTTATATCCTTACCTGGAAACTCTTAAAAAAATTGGAAGAACAGTATTTTGTGTAACACTTCTGTCTACACGTTGCTATCACCCCCTATCACATCTTCACCCTCTTTTGAATAAGTGGTAACTGGAGAAAAGAATCCAGTCAATTTGACTAATTGGCCTGCAGGTGTACCCATCCAGCCCGTGAGCGAGTAGATTTGCAATGTCCTCGTTTTGTCAGTGTGTCTCTGCTGCAGATGTTACACTGAAAATGAGAAGAGAGATCACTAGAGATGATATTTATAGATGAATCTGTGTCTGTGGTGTGTCTACACACACACACGCACAAATATCAGTCTTTCTATAGCTATAAGGACTTTCGTTTGCACACTGTAACATTAATCGTTACAAATAAATGCCTAAACGCAAAACCTAAACCTCAGTGTACCCTCAACCTTAAAAGCAAGTCTTATCCCTCAAACAGTCCAGATAGAGTATGTGAAGATTGGCCAAAACATCCTCACAGTGGCTGTTTTGAACTAAAATGTACACAGACACACACACACACTTTGGGCAGTCACACCCTCCTGCAGACACCGGTCGTCACACAGATGTGGTGAGAGGAGGCGATAACTAGAGACGGTATAAATAGATCAGGATGGCATGCACACACACTCAAACACACACTTCTCTCTCTCTCTCTCTCTCTTTCTCTCTCACCAGTGCGGCGGGATGCGGTAGCTCCAAGAATAGGCTCAGTGCAGAGTGAGCCTGGTGTTGGGAAAAGGGAGAAATGGAAAGAGATGAATACAGATTAAGGGGATAGAAGCGGTGTGGGGGATTTTACACTCTAAAGCACAGAGGAGAGACAACAGAGGAGGGGAAAAAAAGCGGAGGGGGGTTGCATACTTATTAAAGCATGAGAGGGCCGCCAGGCTCGAGAAGTTCAAAGATGCAGAACCTAATGACACACCGTCAGCAACCAGTCCTTCACTCAATGCGTCAGTCACATAAACTCCCTCCCGAACCCCTTCTCTGTTTCGCTTTCATTGCTCATAGGCTTCTTGCCCTCCTTCTGTTTTTCCAGCCTTAGTTTTCCTCGCTCTTGTCAGTGATCCTCACTCTCTTTCCATCTCATTTCTCCCGCCTCAAACAATATGATGCAGTCAAGTGTACGCATGTGTGTGTGTGTGATTGTGAGAAAAAGAGCGGGGAGGTGAGTGACGATGGCTGATGGGGCTTTATCTTGTCTGAGTGGTTATTTAATTATCCCTGAGTAGAGAAGGTGGGTGACTAGAGGGAGGAAAGAGGAGGGAGAGAGGAAAAGGTGCAAGATTAGAGAAGATGCGACAGAAAAATAGAGAGGGGAAAAAGGTGTGGCACAAAGGATCCGTCTGTGAGCAGTTTGATTTTTTTCTTCTTGTGGTTGATATTCTGATATAGTGTTGACGAACAAGAGCAAGTGTAAAACCTGACAAATGAACCTCTTACAGATTAAACTTGAAACCTCTTTTATAGGTGAATAGATAATAACCATATCAGATGTATTATTTCCATTTGACTTTCTGTAGTTATTATTATCAGTATGAAGCAGTATTTTCTTTGGGATTAATTAAGTTCTGTTACACCTCATTACCCTGGATTAGCCTTATTGTCACTTTATTTTCATTGATACATCTAAGAAATATGCACTGGAATATTATTAGATTTACTTAACAAGTTAAACAAATTTTAAAGGAACTTAAAAACTCAAAAACTAATATCTAGGAACTATCACCCTTTCCAAGAACTGAAAAATTACATAATTTCTATGTGAGACAACACAAAAATAGATGGCATAACCTGGACTTTGTCAGGTCAGGTCAGTGGTTGTGAAATTGTGTGATCTCTGTCACTGACAAACTACAAGCTACATGTGTTTGTAGGTTTTTAAAAAAGATATTCAAAAGATTTTGGGATATTGTATGTGTGTATGAGCAACTCATGATACAATACTGTAACTGTTGTCATATGTTGAATTAAAAAACAGGCTATTTCCTGATGTACTGTAGACCATTATAGCCCTGACCAGATCTTTAGCAAAATGTTTTATGAAGCTGAAATTATTACATATTCTCTGCTTTTTTAAAAATGTATTTATACCTCTTCAACAGCTGTAACCAGAGACTTTTAGAGATTTTTTTGGTCGTTCATTTGTAAATGTGATATGAGGGAATCCTCCTATCGTTTTTTCATACATATGTTAAATATTTGCTTAAAATATTTAATGGAGACGTAGAACAGACTCTGCAGAAGCAGAAAAAAAGGACATACTTTTCTGTTGAATGACTGCTTCCAGTGTATCATCATATCAGCAACACTGCACTCACTTATTCTAAATGCTGACAAGAAGAAATTCTCTCAAAGTCAATATTCAACTTAATACTGCCGTCGCAGTCGTCTTTATAATGTTACAGTCTATTATTGACTTTAAGTGGTATTGTTCTTGTTAATCGTGTATTCTGCTGTGGTTTTTACTTTACTGAGCCTGGTTCTTTGTTGATGCCTGGAATCACTAAAAGACAGTTTCAGCATGTTGAGGTTTTTCTGCTGATTTCCCACATTTTCTTTTATTTTATCCCAGTTCACTGATTCGCAGCACTTCTGTCATGAGATGTTATTTGATTTCCTGTTCATTATATTCTTTTAAAAGAAAAAAAAAAAAATCTGAAATGTTCCTATAAAGTATTAGACAGTCAACCCAATGCTGAATTAAGATGAGGTTTATTTGTGTTGATTCTCAATGAAACTATAGTTTCTTTGTTTTTTAAATAAATGTATTCTACTTGCCATTATTTGAGCTCTGTATTTTGGATACAAGCACTCTAAAATCAAATTGGCAGAAAACTTGAAATCTGCCATCATGTGACTTGTCCCTGTTTTTTTGAATGTGCCTATAATAACTTAATTATACAATAAGCGTCTTTGAAAACATGGAGTCCACACGAATAGCCCCTGGAGTTTTATGTAATTTAGCAAAATGTGACTGGCAGATTCTCAGAGTAACTGATTGAATTACAACTAAGTAGAATTGTTTGTATGCCATTAAGGTTTTAATGCCTCTAAACAAGCTCAACAGATCGTTACCTTTGCCAAAGAGGTTTTGTTTTCATCCGTGTCTGTGTTTGATTTGTCAGGATTACCCAAAAAGTACTGAACTGCATTTTCATCTGTCTTTGGAAATAATTTATGGATCTTATTGGAAAAAAAGGATCATACATACATATGGTGTTGAGATCTATGTGCTTGTACAAACAGGTGTAGATGTTTATTATATTTCTGATGTCATAGATGTGAAGGATTGTTTGTTTCTGCTGTCATAATAGTTTTAATTATCATGTGTTCATGTACATAAATTGTGTGCAGATCAGTTTCCTCCTTAACACACCAAACATAAATGACATGCATAGCAGAAACAAGCTGCCAATCATTGTTGGAGGAACAAATTATTACATTGAGTCTCTGCTGTGGAAAGTCTTGGTGGATACGGGGGTAAGTACCACAACGCTTCAACACAAATACACTCTCGCTCATCCTCTGTGGGCTGAATAATGTCAGAGATGCACAATGTGTACTGTGATTCCTTGGTTGCAACTTTTCAGATTTTTTTTTTTGCTAAGCCTGAAATGAATAACTCTCAACAGGAGAATGAAGAATCAGGGGATGGAGGAGACGGAGCTCCAAAAAGGAAGCTAGAAATGGAAAAACTCGAAGGAGCTGAGTTGCACAAGCGACTGTCTGAGGTGGACCCAAACATGGCTGCCATGTTGCACCCTAATGACAAACGAAAAATTGCCAGGTGATACAGCTCTTAGTATTTGTTACATCTGGCAGCAAATTTATATATATATATATATATATATATATATATATATTTTATAAAAGCTACAACACACACATGTTAAGCTTGTGCCACTAATTCAACATTGTTTTGTCAGAAGTGAATGACATCATCTTTACATAAGTGGAAATGGACACAGTGTACAGTGTTGTTTAGGTGTGTTTAGTGTGTGTAATGTGAGTTTGTTGCTGTCTTTTTGAGTTTTCTCATGTTTTGTGCAACTTTTTGAAAGGCTAATGCTCTGTGTGAGGCAGTCACAGTATACGACCTCCACCCAAACTACGCTGACAAGACGAGTGTCTGCTTACACACATACACACACACACACACATACACCAGTCACAGCTTAATGAGTAGCAGTCAATGCACTCTGGTCTTTTGTGTGAGCAGGTTAGGTTACCCTGCTCTTCTAGTTGACAGGAGAGGACAGGAATCATCTTCATCATAACCTCAGAGTGCAGTCAGGCACGAAAGAAGAATCTGTCTTGGATTTAAATCTGAACATTTTCAAAGTTTGGTTAAAAAAAGTAACTGTGTTCTGGTGAGAAAAAAGAAAAAGGAGTAAAGAAGTTGGATGTTTTAATTGACATTTGATGTAATGGATGGTTAACTCATCTTATCTTAGTTTTCTGAGGCCTGACATGCAGAGATTAGGTGATGTAAATTCATAGTATAGTGGAGATCATATGAATTTGTAGCAGTCTAAAAAATGATTTTGTTGTTTCAACACAATGTCTTGGGGAGAAATGCAACTGAGCGTTTCATATATCTACAGGAGCCTTCAAATCCATGAGGAGACTGGTGTTCCCCATAGTCAGTGGCTGGAGGAGCAGAAGGGGCAGGAAGGAGCTGATGGGCTTGGAGGTCCGCTGAGGTACCCGGACCCCTGCATCTTCTGGCTGCACTCTGACATGGAGGGTGAGGAGGAAGGATCGGACCAATTTCCATACATGCAAACAACAGAAACACTGATATTGAGATGGAATAGTCATTGTAGCATGAAATACGCCTTTAAGTGTGTCCGTCTCATTTTTCTGCTACATTTCTTTGTTTTTCCTCCTCTCTGTTCATCTCCAGTTCTAGACAGGCGGTTGGACACTCGCATTGATGAGATGTTGGCTTCAGGACTGATGGAGGAGCTCAGAGACTTTCATGTCCGCTACAATCAGCAAAAAGTCCAGGATGACAGGTGAATAAATCAACTGTAACACATGTTCACCCTCCCGAATACACTCAATCAGGTCCTGTTTGTCAGAAATTCATAAGGGCAAAAGAAAACATTAGAACAAGGATTTTTTAGATCTTGGAAAACGATGGTCGTGGCTTGTTTTTCTAATAATCCATCTCCACAAATACAGGATGTGATTTGGAGTCATATGTATGTTATATTTGTCCTTGGCCCTGTATTCACTGCTGACCATTACAAGGTGGTCTGAAGGTTCAGTGTCTGAGTACCAAGTTCAAGATCACATTCTCAGCCTCAGTTAAATTAATGATCCAGACATTCAGTCTGGATCCACAGTTAACTCCTCTTGTACATGCAACCAGTAGGAGGGAAGTGAACTCGGCCAAGCATCTATCCACTCATTTATTTTTTTCTTCCCAGGCTGACAGGTCACTCTGTTCTGCACGGGCTCCTTTCCCAAAAGCCTGGAGACCAATTTAGATACAGGCCACCCTGTTGAGAGTTGAGATCAGATGGGGCCGATATTTCTTTTGGATGTCCAGTGATTATTAATAATTGCAATGATAAGGCTCCTCCGTAGGACATTAGCACTACCAGGGGAGTCTGATGATTGGTGCTTGTTACCTCAGGGCCTCAGGAAGTTAATCACACGCTGAATCACACACTTTCTGTCGGCCCTGGAACAAATTACTTACAGTCCTTTACAGTTAAACTGTAGGGTCCTTTTTGACAATGTAGTAGTATGGTGCATATCAGTGTTACTGTGATCTAGAGACATGGTTATTTTTCCTATTTCTCTGTGTGCGTCATAATTAAATAACCAATCTCCTATAGTTATAATATGACAGCCCGCTCCTATACTTCCAGAGACGACAGCCACGTTTGACATAACCCATTTGTGGCAACTCTGAAGACCGAATAATTTGACAGATCCATTAATATAAGATGAGGAGCAAATTTACTTTCACTAAAACCACTACGGCTGAGATTTGTTCGCATACTTCTGCCAAAACCACAATAGTACTTTTAGCATGGCTGCCAGGAGGAAAAATACTTAACACCTTACTTTGCTGTGAGCTGTGACTTGTTGCGAACGGCCGACTGGATGGATGATGTAGTTTATATTATTATAATGTGGGCATCGATGTGTTTTTGTTGTGAAAGAGTCACAGTTGGAAGAGTGAAAACCCACACACCAGAGTCCATTTACCGCCTAGATGAGCAGAAATGTAATATAAAAGAGTTTCTTCAGTTGTTTATGAATGACCTCTCATAGCCACTATGGAAAATGTCTGAATTTCCAATTTCAAGCACACACACCAATGGATATAGCAAACTTTATTTTTTACTTTTACTTAGCAACAAGCTCTTTCTTTGGCAGGAACAAATTCTCCACATTGTGTCTACCAGGACATTTCTACATTTAGCTACAGCCACTACCTACTCACCATATGGTGCGGTAATAGAGGAAAATGCATCAAATTGTAATATCTGGTTAATTTTTTTTTCTTTCTTTCTTCTTTTTTTCTGCTTTTGATAAATTAATACAGGGTTAAAATTGACATTAGAATTAGTCTTGTATAAAAAAGTGTTTTGTGTGTAACATGAAATATGCACAGACATGTAAAGATGCCCCACTAATGTCTGAAACAGATATGTGGGGACAAACTGCTGTGTGGCTGTCTTTAGCAGCAGATATCGATATTGTGTGTGTGTGTGTGTTGGGGTGTGGCTGCAGCGGGTTGATGCATTGGTGGAAAGATGCCCAGGAAGCTGCCAATTCCCTTCTTTCGTCCCTCCTTTCTTTCATCACCCCATCCCACCTCATCAACCAGCCTCCTCCTCTCTCTGTCTCTCTCTCTCTCCATCTCTGCCACTATTGCCCTCTCAGCAATCTGATCACCCTAGCACTTTACTCCCCCCACTCTTCTCTCTCTCTTTCTCTCTGGTCTGTCTGTCTCTCCTTTACCCTCGTGTCTCCATCCCCGGCTGGCTGCCGTGGCCAGACATCAAGGTCAGATCTCTCCCTCCCTCTGCCTTTCTCTTCCTCCCTCCGTTGACTCTACATTTCCTGTGCTCTGCCGCTATTCTCAAATTTCTGTCTCTGCCCGTCTCGCCAGATTTATTTTTGTTATTTCCTCCTCTTGTTTCTGTTACAAGTCATAAGTAATGGGTCCAAACACAAGTAATTATTATTATTATTATTATTATAACAATGTTTGGTTTACAATATGTTTAGAAAAAGGCGGTTTGAGCTCAATAACCATTGAAAAGAAAATTCCCCTCAAAACAAAAGATAAGATAAAAGCAAGTATAAATCAATGTCAGTTCAAAGAAGCGGTTTAAAAAAAAAAAAAAAAACTGTAGTTCACATGTTCACAATAATGACCTCAACATCAGGTTTTTCTGCATAATTGTTTGTCTGCCAATAGCAGGAATTAAAATCTGCGCAGGTTGTTGTGCAATAGTGAATTCAGAGATGCTATCTAAGGAAATGAAAAATAGCTGCTTTGTTTCAGTCAAGTCTATGAGAACACAGCAGATTTAAAATTATAATTTAACTGCACTTTTTGTATTTATATAGGATTTAAACTCATATGGATATGATGAGATTATTATATAAAATGTGTTAATGTTAATAGCAGCACCTGCTGGCTTGTAACACCATTTACATTCGCTTTCAATCATTAAAAACCATGCAGAAGTCAGTGCTCGCAGCTTTATAATCACCAGAAACCTTCAGAGTCAAAGTTATCGAGGTGCTTGTTGTCCATACGGTCTGAACTTGAACTGCTGGTGGCAACTAAATATGATGCAGATGAGCCAAAATCAAAGTAAACAGGCTAAAAACACAGAGGAGCACATAGTTTCATGTCCAGTAGTCGGACACTTTGTGAGATTTATGATCCGTAACTTTTCATTGATTATAAGCCATTTTGAATACAGATAATTCATCCAATTTTCAAAAAAAAAATTGTATGGTTTAAAAAAATTCTCCCCTTTTTCACGGTTAAACACTTTATTTCAACTCATGGCTTTCACCTTGACCATTAGCTTTACAGATAAAAGAAATAATCTTTTCAGTATTTGAATTAAGAAGCTGCTTCTATATTGGGAGCGGTATATCTTAACAACAATGCACATATTGGTGAGATGTGGTCTGATATTCTCGGACATGTTCTGTTTGCTGAATTAACCGGCGGGCTTTTGCCTCAACCTGATGTCACTGCGGTCAGGCTACAGTGTCCCAGCACCCGTGGGTCCCTCTGCCAGTGCCATTCAGTTTTTTTAATGTCATTCTGTCACTTTGTCCCCCGAAGGGCTGCACATCTGTTCAGACTGATATATTGTTCAGGGAGGGAAGGAGAGATAGAGGAGGAGGAGAAGGTGACATGAGTCACCACTGGGTGTCTAGAAATGTCAAGTTAGAAATGGAAACTTTTTGTATTGATGGATAATGTTTCATTCTCTCCTCTTCTTTCTTCCTCTCTGTTCTCTTGTTTTCTCCTCTCTCAAGTCAGTCTTATCAACATGGGATTTTCCAGTCCATTGGTTTTAAGGAGTTTCATGACTACCTGACTGCTCCTGAAAGCAGCACCCAGCAGGAGAAAGACACACTACGAGGCAAAGGTCAGAAAAATGTCTGTTCAGAGTCGTGATGGTGGATTAAGGTTCTCTGGTTGACTGACTGGCTGACTAATCAACCACAAGAATGAATTTAAAGAATATTTTTTTCTTGTCTCCTTTTCATCTACAATGGCCTCATCTAGGTATAGAAGGCATGAAGATCGCCACTAAGCGTTACGCCCGCAAACAGAATAAATGGGTCCGTAACCGCTTCCTTAAACGTGAGTAACCTCCACTCATCTCATTCACTATGTGTTTGCACGTGTGTTTGTGTCCTCTACGGTCCAGTTCCTTAGCAATCAGCACTCTCTTTAACAAGATGCGATTCATGCTCTCCATTAGGCAAACAATAAGCTTCTCAGACACCGTATTGTGGTCCAGGAGAGAGAGAGAGAGAGAGAGAGTGAGTGAGTGAGTGAGTGAGTGAGTGAGTGAGTGAGTGAGTGAGTGAGTGAGTGAGTGAGTGAGTGAGTGAGTGAGTGAGTGAGTGAGTGAGTGAGTGAGTGAGTGAGTGAGTGAGTGAGTGAGTGAGTGAGTGAGTGAGTGAGTGAGTGAGTGAGTGAGTGAGTGAGTGAGTCTGTATTTGCAGTCATGTGTGTGTTGCACAGTAGGACTAGTGTGATCAGTCAGTGCTTGCCTTGATTTTTGGTGACACATATGAACAGTAGTTACATTTGTGGGCATTATTTAAACGATTTATTTGTTAGTTAGTGACATGTTTATTTCATTTGAAAATACAGAGTAGTTTTTTTTTTTCTTGACTTTTGTTTTGACTTTTTCTTGACTGATACTTGACTTTTTAAAAAATAGAATTATTCACTTTATTGCTGAGATAAATTAGAAGATGGGTGCTTCTTATGCTAAACAAACCACAGGTTAAATTTACATTAAGACTGGAAAAAAGGAGGGAAAAGCTTGATTCTTCTGCTAACTACTAACGTTCACCATTGTAGAAGTTATATCTTACGTCATGTTTGCTAAACAAACCGTCACCAGGCTGTTGATTAATATTCTACATGGTTAATATATTATTATAGCATGAAAACATTTCCACTTTTCATCATAGATTTAATCATGTTACATATTTCACGTGTGGACATATAATTCATTTATTCACTGGCACAAAATTGGATTTGATTTTATGCAGTGTACATGAGCTGCCATGACGTTATTTAGGGGATAATATTTCACTATTCGTCACTGGCATACACCTGCAGCTGACCCTTTTTTCCAGTACTTAGTCCCCTGTGGCACCAGATGCATAGAAATGAACTTATGTGGTTGGTTACCTGCCTGAATGGCTGGCACAGCACAATGGATAGATATAACTACCACAGCCAAAATCAGCCCGTGTTTGGCAGGTGGTAATTTCCCACCCTGATTGCGACCTGTGGAAGTCAGATGTGTTTTAAAATGTATATAAAGGCTCTGTGTGTTTCTCTGCCCCAAATGGAAACCTGGCCTCTCTGTCCCACCAGCAGAATGCCCTGCAGTAACCCAGCCACCTAATCCTGTTATGCCCAAGTGGCTTAGGCCAGGCCCTAAACCTCAATACCCGTCTTTCTGACCGCCTCCCTTCCCGCTGCACACGCCATATGGTCTTCATCACATGTGTGTGTATATCTGTGTTACTGCCCTTTTTTTTTTTTTTTTTTTTTTTACATATGCAGTAATCTATGTGAAGTTGGGTTTTTGTGCATGTTTTTTTGTGCATGTTTCCTAAAATCAGCTTCAAATTCACGTGGAAACTTTAGGTAATGACAATCATCAAAAGTCACCAAGGCTCTGTCAAAGTTTTTTTTTTTTATGCAAAAGTTTCAGATTCTAGATAAAATAAAATTTGATATTTTGTCTTATTTTCTGAATTGTTAACATTTCCTGACTAGTGTTGTTGTTGTTGTCAACACTGTTGTTGTAGATATTGAGAAAATGCAGAGTTCTCAGTTTAACAGAAAACACTTTTGGTATTTAAATAAGAGCATAAGTAAACATGAAAATACAAGCTCCTGGAAAAAAAACACCATTGTCTATCCGAACTTAAGTTTTCTTTAAGTTTTCAAGCTGACTAACAGAAGTCTGCAGTGTCAGGCCTGACAGCAGAGGTGGCAGCAGATATGATCAGCACAAAAAGTGTTCAAAGTCTGACACTTTCCATCCCAGGAAGTCTGTGAGGACACTGTTCTGAAAACACTCGCGACTGCTGTAAAAGTGTCCATGTCAGTCTTGTTGTGTTTGCAGAATCTGCAAAAATATCTACAGTCTTTAAGAGGGAATTCTGTTATTTGTCAACAAGGATCTTAGTGGGCATTTAGACCATGAACAGCACTGCATTTTTAAAAATGCAAAGTGCTGATGGCGACATGTTGCTGCGGGTACCAGTGAAACAATTAAGTAACGGTCCAGGAAGCTCAGTTGGCGAAGTAGTTCTAGAAGTTTGAAAATATTATACACTGCACAGTGGGTTAAGATATAGGAAGTTTTCTTTTGCCAATGTTTAGCTGAATGTAATGGACTATTCCATGTTTTACTTTTTTTTGTTTTTGTTTTTTCTGGTAAGGATGATTTTGATCTTAGTATAAGACTCTATACATTAGTGGCTATATATCACAGTAGCTCGGTAGGATGGAGACAGAGACAGAAACCGTTAACGCTGTGTGTGTTATTGTTATTGTGAAGATAACTGCCGCTGTTGCTCTCCAATGGGTCAGAATTCTAAATAAAAGGAGTCCTCTGGAAATCTGTTTGACTTCTGTGGTGAACTACATATCAGGAGGTTAGTTTTAAAGATTACTTTAATTTTCTGGAGAGCTGCAGGGTGTTTGTGCTGCCAGCGTTTGTGTTGCTAAAAGTCCTGATGGTAGGTAAAATGTGATCAAGATCAGTTTTCTTATTGGATCAAAATATGAGAGAATCACTCAGCTTGAAGGTAAAGAGCTGAGCTCATGAGATCACGCTCTTATGTGGAAATACCTATGTCAGATTGTTTCTTGGTGTCAGAGCCTTGACAAATTTATGGAAAAGACGGGGTTGTCCTTACATCAACCTCTGATCTTTAACTTCATCCATCCAACCTTTCTGTCCTGCATCTTCTCTGTTCACTTGGTGTGACTGCTGACCTCTTTTCCACACACATGGGCCTCAGCTGAGCAGGCTAATCTCCTGAAGCATTACAGAGCTGCCGGGAATTTGCCCCGACCACACAAACTCGGGCAGCAGGGTCATCGAGGGCTATGCACACCAAAGCAGGGACACGGAGACTTGTGGATAAAAGACAAAGATGAATGGAAATGACATGGAGCCTCAGTCAGACACAATGAAGTAGGTTAGAGATGCTTGAAAATTACCTGAGTCTTGACTTTACATGTAAATATACAAACTCACATGCCTGAAAGGCAGAACTTTAACCCAGTTTTACAGTTCACAGTTTAAGTGTTTAGCATCAACGGATAGGGAGAGAGCAGGTGGGCGTTCGTCTTAAATACTTTTCAGCTGGTTACGTTGTCTTGACAGACTCGGCTCCGGTCGCCGTGGGGATAGAAACACTAGGTCAGCCAGCTCAAATTAAATCAAGCTTAAATTGTCTTGCCTTTAAGTGCGTCATCTGTATGTGGGTGTATGCTTATAGGGTGTGCGTCTAGTGTGGTTATAAGGGAATGTTTAATTAGTGGATTTAATTTCTCATAAAGAAAATGTTAATACAAGGTCATATTAATTTTACTAAGTGTCACATTTTATCTTGAGGATGACAGCATCCTCTTGAGTTTTTATTTTAACTCCCTGAAGACGTGCAGGTGAGCATGCTCACACATCACTCACTGCCTGTAACCAGGACACACAGGTGTAGTTTGACTGAAGCCTCGTGAGTGTTAAGTAACGGGTGTAGGTATCTTTTAGTCCCATGAGTGAGTGTGTGAGAGAGTGAGTGAGTGAGTGAAGGTTGAGTAGATGGATGGAGGGACATGGGGGGGGCGGAGTACGACACATGGCTAGCTGGGGTGGATGGAGACCAAGGGTAATCTGATCCAGCTGGGGCAACAGGTGTGGGGTGAGTTTACACCCTTGTCTTCTAGCAAGTGCAAAGCTTCCATGTACACACACACACACACACACACACACACACACACACACAAATGCCACCTCCTCTCGTGGAGATAAAGTGGAGTCAGGGGTTGTTGTTGCCACAGAGACCTCTCCGTCACCTCCACAGTGGAAGGAAAGATATGAAAGGTATGGAGATGATGAGAATGACGGATGATGGATTAATAGGAGATAACAGCGATAGACGTTTCCATTCATGCTATGGAAGGAAAACCAAAGATATAATAAAATAAAGAACTGAGGACGACGTATGTATGAGGATGATGTAAGGCCTCAGTGTACCCCCCACCATCATCCCCCCATAAATAAAGAATTAAAAATAGCAGGGGTGTTGTTGAGTTATGCAACCACAACATCTTTGGTTTGACTCCAGCGTCTCCCTCCTCTCTATCACCATAGCTGCTCATCAAAACAACACAGGGCGCCGTCACCACTGAGCTCTGGTGCTTCATTTACTATGTGTCCTTTTTTAAAAATGATTATTATTGTTTTGTTTTTAGATGCTTGATAGCAGAGAGGGATAAAAGGGGTACGCTGGGGTACCCCAATACTTCCACTATTTTGTGATGGAAACGGATCTATTCATATGAATGAGAAGAAACTTAACAACAAAAGGAGATGATGCAGATAATTGATGCAGAAATCTGGAGACAAAAAAACACATTTCAAATTCTACAAAAGCAAATTTTCTAATCCTGTGTGGTAATATTCTCAGAGGTCTCCTTGACCCAGGATACTTGACCCAAGCTGGCGAAGTCAAACATAGATAATGAAAGAGGTAAGAGAGACAAAAAGTGGAAGAGGAACTACAGGAAAGAGGAAGGAGGCTGTTGAATTGAATAGAGGCAGCTGCCGTGTTTCAGTGTGGATCACAGCCAAAGACGCACAGCTGGACCGGGGAGACACGCTCAGTCTGGTAGTTAAGTTGAGGTTTTTATAGCAAAGCACACACAGTCGTGTATCCTCACTCAACAAACATGAGACAGCAAATGACTGCTGGCCCCGTTTGTTGCAACAGGTGGACTACTGTTTCAACATATGCACACGCTCTCAGCACTGGCAAGCAGCTGCCCAGCGACAGGAGATGCCCTTTCTTGTTGGCAAAGCAAGAGGCAACGCTCCCAGTTTGGTGTGTGTGTGTGTGCGCGTGCGTGCGTGCGTGCGGGAGAGAGAGTCGACCACCCTGCTCTTTGTCCCTTTAGCATTTTCTTATCAACCCCCATTCACTACAGAGTGGATTAGCAGAGTTAAATTTCACCAGATCCCAAACAAGAACGATGGAGACAAGGAGGAGGGGGTTTCCATCCAGCATCTGGCAACCTACCATAAAGTATCTCTCCTTTATTTATCACCACTCCACTCTTCCCAGTGGGAGGCTGGCGATTGCAAAAGGGAATTGTAGGCGAGGTGGCGGCAGTGTCGAGAGAGATAAAAGAACAAAGTAAGGAGGGAGACAGCGGTAACAGGAGGGCACAGGAGAGCACTTAAAGGAGACCTCTGACTCTGCATCTGGTATAGGTATGCCAGGTGACGCTTGCCATCACCACCTGCCTGCTATTGTGCCACAAATACAAAGGAGCTCCCCTTTGAAACACACAGTAACCACACCAGTGAAACCTGAGGCTTGATTAACAGTCACAACACACACACACACACTGACAAACTGACCTACTGTATGACTGTGTAAACACACAGTTTTAAGGATTAGCTGTGCACAAGGGGAAAACTCACACACAGGTGCAGGATCACACACAGGCCGCGATTAAGCATCTCTATGTTTATCTTGCTTTTACATCCTTTGTCAGTTATTCAGTTAAGTGCAGCTGGTCTGCTTTTAAAGTGAATGATTCACATTACACACATTTAAAATGATTGATTGCGAAACCAACAATATGCAAATTTAGATGAGATAGAGATGAGATGTGAGTCATGGCAAAAAAACAGGGCAAAATTCAAGTTTACAGCTCTGGGGCGTGGCTCTGTGAAGACTCTCATTGTTCCCACACACTCATTCCTCTGACAGAGGCAATACTGTCAGCTGTATAGACGACCAATTATACAGTTACCGCTTTGTATCCCTACAGTCATAATGGAGTCCCAGCAGAGTTAGTAAACCCAAGTCTATGCACTGTCCGTCTCCCTCAGTCTGAGTATGTGTTAAGTCATAATTGAATCGGCTAATTGTATCTTAAAGTTAATGGGATTGATTTACGTAAGTGTATGTGCTTGACACATACACGATATATAGAAAACCTGCCTCTGAGTAGAGCAGAGCAGCCGGAGTCACCGCTCTAAAGGACGGCACTGTCACTTGTTCGGTTTTGAAAACACTCATGATTTTCCAGACAACGGATCCTTTTGACTTTTAGTGATTGTTGTCATTTACTGTAGCATCAATATGAAGTTGACATTTGTGGTTTTTGATTTAAATGTCACAACAGCTAGAACTGGAAGGATTACACAGGATCATGCATACTTTTGTATGGTAATACTAAGTTGGGGGAAGATGTAAACTGATTTTTACATATTGAAAGTGACTAGTGTCACTCATTCAAAGACTCTTCTAACTTTCTGTTATTATTCCATTCCATTTACTGTACAATAAAAGCATATTTTTAATCTTTTGTCTGTTGTAATGCCTCAGCTGAGGCCAGAGACATTGTGTTTTTGGGTTGTCCACCCATCCCATTCTCTTGAATATGATATCACAAGAACACCCTGACGAAGTCTGTTCAAATTTGGCACAAATGCTCAGTGAAATTCAAGAAAAAACTGATTAGATTTTGGTGGAAAATGTAAAAAGTCAAAAGTCACTGTGACCTCACAGAACATGTTTTTTCTCTTTAAATGTAATATCTCAGGAAAAATACGTTTACTTGGATGCAAGTATGCCTTGGATGTCTACCTAATTTACCTCTTAGTTGTCTTTGCTGTTGTTTGAATGTTTTTTGATTTTTAATACCACTGTGATAGGCTTTTGCAATTTCGTAATCTTATCTTAATTCTAGTATTGTCTATTTCTGCTCACATTTTTATCAGAATATAATGCTTAATTAACGACTATGATGAATGTAATATTTATGACAAAAATCAGATTTAGTTTCATACAATTAGCAGCTGCTCAAAATCTCTTTCTCTGCAAGTCCCACACATCCTCATTTCCTTTGCGTGTGTGTCTTCAGTCAATGCAGGGCAGTGGCTCTTGATGCAGACCGGCGCTCAGATAGACGGACAGATATACAGACCGACAAGCAGGGCAGGGTCTGGTGCTGCTGTTTAGTGCTGAGGCCTGGCCTGGAGACTGCTGACTGATGCAAAATAGAAACACGGGGGTGGAACAGTTGGAAACGGGGAGAGGGAGAATGAGAGAGTGAGTGAAAGCCGAAGCGAGACTGATGGCGAGAGAGAGAGAGAGAGAGAGAGAGAGAGAGAGAGAGATGGTGCACAAGAGAGAAGGGTGGGAGGAAAGAGCAAAAGAGGGAGAGACATTATCGAGCCAGTGTGAGTCAGCAGGTTGACAGAGCTTCAGGGTGCAGCTCCAGCACATCACTGCTACTGTAAATTTCCCAGTTTGTACTGGATTCAACCTGAAGTCGACCTCAGGGTTTCTGATCCACACACACTCTGAGTCCTGTTTGTTTCCTAAACAACATAAAATAATCAGTTTCTTCATGTGAAAACCTTTCATTAGTTCAAATTCAGCGAAATTTCTGTGTGGTAATAAAACAGTGGTCAAAATGTTGTCAGAAGCTCTTTCACGCATCCAAAAAAATCAATGTGGATCAAAATATTAACCTAAAAAAGGACCCATTACGCTTATTGGCAGCTTGTGCTGACCTGGTAAAATGCATAATGTGTGCTAACTGTGTGTGTTTGACCTGTATCTGTGTGTGTGTGTGTGTGTGTGTGTGTGTTTGTGTAGGACCTGGTGCCAACGTGCCAGCTGTGTATGGCCTAGATGTGACGGACCCGTTGAGGTGGGAGGAGACGGTGCTGAACCCTGCACTGCAGATACTGGACAGTCTCAGTAAGGTGGGGCCTCAGCTCCTTTCTCCTGAGTCGTCATCTTCCTTCTTTCTACCTTTTTTTCTCTTTTTCCTCATCACCACCTCTCTTCAGTTGCTTATTTCCATTTAGTTATTTGCTCTCCCGTTGCTTCCTTTTTTCCGTCCATCTCTTTGTGGGATTATTTGGTCCCTTCCTCTCCTTTACCTCCTCTTTTCTACTGTCATTTTTTCCATAGTTCCTCTCTGCTTCACTCTTCTTCCCTTTTTTAATCCCCATATTCCCCCTTTATTCTTCTTCTCTGCACTGTCCATTCATTTATTTTGTATTTTTATTTTGCAATGCTGTTTCTTTTTCTACCTTCTGTTTACCCCCATTTCTTCCTTTCTTTCAATTTTCTCTGACTTTTTCGTATCAAATCAGTTCCCCATCGTAATTTTTGTTTTATTTCTGGTTTGTGTATTCTTTTTCCTCCTTTTAATTTGTGAAACAGCTGAATATTTCATCAACACTTTCAACCAATCAGGGTGAGGAGCCGGCAACTGCACCAATCAGAGTGGAGCAAGTGGGGCAGAAAAACAAACGGAGCTTCCACACTTGCGATCTGTGTGACAAAGTGATCATCGGTGACCTTGAGTGGACAGGTGAGACTGCTGAGTCACATCAAACAATAACCACATAACATATGGATTTTTAGATCAATGTTTTTGGGAAGTAATTGAACGTGATTTGAATTTATTGAACGCTTGCACAATAAAAGTGTGGTCGAAATAAAATTAAAGTATGAAACACTTGACAAAACGTGTCCACAGAGCTCAAACTGTCGTCTTTGTCTTTACCCGCAGCTCACCTAAAGTCCAAAAAGCATCACTATCATGTGAGGAAGAAGCTGAAGACTGATCAGTCCCAGGGCAGCGCTGCAGCTCCTCCCGCTGCAGGAGAGACTCTCTCAAAGGACACTTGTGCTCCCGTTGCCCCGGGCTGCTGCGAAACCTCTCAGGAGTCTTCCCAAGACGCCAGGACAACACACAAGGAAGTACCGGTGACATTTTAGTGGCTCCTCTGACTCTACACATGTTTTTGTTTTTTTTTAGGTTTCTACCACTGTTCTGCACTAAAAACTGGATCTTTCCTCACAGTCCTTACAGAAACAGAAATGTGAGAGTTCGAACTTGAGCTACCGTCCCTCTTCCTTCAAAACATCTTTTATCCAAAAACTTTCAGAGTCTTCCACCTAATAGTGATCCTTATTCTGGACAGCAGTGTCTAACAACAATGAACACATCTGAGAACATTTTCTTCCACCTCCCCTTCGTACTTGTCCATGAGCTCGATGGATGGATCTTTGAAGCGGTTTATTCTTGTCACAGTGATGTTGACAGCCTGATGGATCCAACATTTTGGACTCTGAAAAATAAATTAGAACTATATTGTATGTTGCGCCATAGAAACATGTTTTTAAGGATAATTTAACCGCCTTGGTTAAATTGAACCGCCTGTTAAATTGTTAAAAAGTTTATTTTTCTATTTGCTGAATGTGCCTTAACAAAGAGCTGACGTTTCACATGCTTGGTACTGAACGAAAATCTTGTGTTTCTAAAATATTAGCATTTCAAGGTTTAAATTTTTTTGTCTAAACACTATGCACTTTTAAATTTCCCCCAGCAGGTTTTGACGATATTAAATAAACCAAAAGATTTTAAATCATCTCGATCAATGAACGATCATGTGTTTTGGGTGACAAATTTGGATGCGGGAGGTTTTCACATGGCATGGTTTCACCTGTATCTCTGTGAGATCTCATTACACAGCACAAGCATCTCATCTCTTTATCTCTGTTTTTCTTCCGCCGCCTCTTTTACTGTGTTTTTCTATCTCTTTGTTTGATAATGACCAGACACGTGATTTGTGCCGTTGTCTGTCAGTGGAGCTTAACTGAGCTTATTTCTGCTCTAACAGTTGTATAAACCAACGGCTCAGACTGTGTGTGTGTGTGTGTGTGTGTGTGTGTGTGTGTGTGTGTGTGTGTGTGTGTGTGTGTGTGTGTGTGTGTGTGTGTGTGCGTGCGTGCGTGCGTGCGTGCGTGTGTTTTCGCCGACAGTGATTGGAGATCTTTGTTCTTTGCATCACACTCCTTTCAAACCAGGTGTGCCTACCTACTGTAAAACCACTTACATAACACTTGACAGAACTCCAGAAGCCTCTTTTTGGCTCTGTTTCCCTCTTCACCTGATGCTTTTCTTCTCACCTCCCTGCCTCCCCTTCCTAAGAATCAAAACAGATATTGTTTGACATTCCAGCGCAGCGCTCCATCATCTCTTTCTCCCGCCTCAATCGTAGACATATTCTTTCACTGCAAGTGCAGTTCACAGGCTCCCATTTGTTTGACCTCATCCTCATGACTAAAAATATTTCCAGCCATATAATAGCTGGAAATGTGCATGTGTATGTGTGAGCGTGTCCCACATTCCCTCATTCCAAACTGGGTCAGGCCTCAAGCTTACTGGGGACTTACTATACTGTATGGGACTTGCACTGATAGCAAAGGTCACTCTGCAACTGGTGTCTGGCTTTTATAACCATTTCTGTGGTTGTTTTCCTTCCCCTGATTTTCTTTTTCTTTCTCTTCTCTGTAATTACAAAAACAGACGTGACGGGAGACATCATCTTTGAATAAGAGAAAACATGTATCATCAGTCATCTGATACATGCCTCTCGTTTTCTTAGGGAAAATTTATGTGTGGTATGTTCTTATCTCAGGTTCTTTAGCAAGTCTTGCCTGGCACTTCTTGGCACTGCTGAATCATTCCACATTAAAAGGAGAAAGCTTGCGCAACACAATGACATAAGGCTTCAGGCTCCTGAAGCGCTCGTACACATATTCGCAGAAGTGGAGAAGTAGGGCAGCGTCCACGGTCACAAGGCTAATTAGTGATTTACACACTGTGATGCATTGGATCATCTACTGACACACACACACACACACACACACATGCACATGCACTGAGTGAACTCATTAGCTGCGGACAGTGAGTGCAAAGAATCAACACACCAAACTAGCTTGGAAATTGGAAACCGGCAACTAAACTGACCTCCCACACACACACACACACAGATGAAGGAGAGCCTTAAGCAGCAGTCATTAAATTAGATACCCAAGAAAGCAGAAAACTCCCCTTAAAGAGTGCTTATTTGTGTGACAGTGTGTTTGTATCTATAGCTGCATCAGTCAACAAGCCACACACTAATTCGCCCAGTTCAGCGCTCCACTTCTGTCTCTCCCTGTCTCTGTCAGTTCAGTTCTGACCTGCGCCGGCTCAGTAGCTGTATATGTTCACAGAGCACACACTGTCCTATACATGGGGCCCACGGTGGGGTAGCTAGAGGCTGACTTATGTAACAAGCGCTGCAGCTTATAGATGCCTGTTGTCTGTGTCTGGCATGTTTTGGCCATTGGTACTGACTTTACTGCACATTGAGCAGCCGCTTTATGTTTAATTTTAATTTTATGTTATAATTTTAACTAGACATCAGCTCCTCTGTGGGTCATGTTTGCAATATCACCTAAATGTATCAGGATGGAGGGATGGATGATGATGATGTGTGTGTGCTGTCCTTAATTTACACATTTCATATCTAATTTGTGTAAAAACAACAAAATAATCCAAAATATCAGTTTTTACAGTTATGTTTATATAAGAAGTAATCAAGCCACATATATTATGCTAATTCATGAGCTGTAGAGGTACTGCTAGATGGATTTTGTCACCGTTTCTCCTTGTTTTCAGTCTCTTTGCTAAGCTTAACCTAGTTTCTTATTTAGCACACGTACACAAGAATGGTATCAATCTTAAGAGCTAATCTAAGAAAGAGAGCAGATGTGTGTATTTCTAAAAACATCTGCTGTTCCTTTAAGGGATCTACCAATACTAAATACTACTCTCGCTATCTGTGAGAAAACATTTTGAAGTCGGTTTTATTTTCTTGAATTATCAGTTTGTCTGCTCCTGATGCTAAACAGGGTCTGTGTTGTTGAACTTGCTCTCTCTCTTGTCTCTCTCTCTCTCACCTCTCAGCTCTGCCGTAGTAGTGTGTCATCCAGTGACTGTGCGTCTAGGTAATTTGAAGTCCACTTAATCCTAATCTCTAATCCCATTTGACTAAACATTCTCTGCCATCTGGCCCTGGCGAGACAAAAAACACAGTCACACACAGACAAGACGTGTGAGCGGCTAATCAGATAGAGCGGCAGCTGCAGTCGAAGATGCTGTCGGTTTGACTGCGACGAAGGAGCTTTTTTTATGAAAAGCGTATCTTCTGCTAATGTGGAGCTTGTTTATAGATAATACGGAGTCACAAATATTTGGCAGCGGCAAAAATCCTAGACACCACACAGGTTTTATAATCTCAGAGCAGAAGTATGTGAAACGTGAAGGTCTGACTGTGTAGCTTTTTTTGTTTTGTGTAGTAGAAAGTGACAAAAGGTCGACTGTCAGGATGTCAGTTCTTTAATGTGTATTTATTTGAGCTTTATCCTGAGTACAAAGTACACTGAGGGCCATATTTATGCCCTTTGACTTTATTTTCTCAATTATCTATTCTTAAATAATCTTTGAAACACTGATGTGTGTGTGTGTTGTGTATGTGTCGCTGTATGTGAGCTTCCTCTGTTCAGGGTCAGTGTTTTGGTGTCTATCAGGAAGAGGACAAAGACAATTCAAAACTTGTGCGTTGCGTAACCAAGTGAGAAACACAACACTGTCAGGTGTGACTCAGGAAGATAACAGAGCATTGTTCCTGTGTGTGTTTGTGTGTGTGTGCGCGTGCTTGTGCGTGCACATGTGTAAGGTTTGTTTTTGCATGTTTCACATTAGCAGTTTAATACAACACATGAAATGCAAGTGCTCCATCCGCTCTAGCACACCCAGATGGTTGTATTTGTGTACCTGTATATATTATGGATTTCACACACACACACACACACACACACACACATGCATGTCCAGAACTGCACATTGAGGGACGAATGTGCTGCAGCCTAATCCAGCCCAGTTATGATGCGTTAGAACGTTTCATTGCAATGTGATGTATGCATCCAGAGCCAAGTGCAGGCTATCATTTATTGATAAGGTGTGTGTGTCTCTGTCTATAGGGACGAGTGAGGTTCAATGAGTTCATGCGGCTTCCCGTCTCTCTCTCTCTCTCTGTCCTGTTGTCTGGCTCATGTCGTGGCCACCATCACCGGAAAAGCGACAGAAGGGACGAGGAGAAGAAGAGCTGTCATTAAATGTGAAAAGCCTTTAAGGAAAATGGCATAGGTGCCGTCTATGCATGGATTCCTATAGTCTCTCTACACACACTCTCTCTCTCTCTGCTGCATATTTCCTGCCTGCTTATGTAATGCGGGGGCCGCTCGGTACTTTTTTTTCTTCCTTTTCTACCCTCCCCAATCCAGAGCATGACATGCCTTCCTGTTTTTCTAGCAACCCTGTGAACTCTTTTTCCCAGGGCAACACTTAGGAGGGCATGCACGCACACACAAACACACACTATTGTCACATATTGTAAGTAATGTGCTTATTTTAGACAAAGCTGCTTATGTTTGATATATTATGTCTGTTAAGCTACATAATTGTCATTGTCTCACTCTTTGCACACTTTGGGTTTATGTGGACGTTTGTGTGTGTGTGTGTGTGTGTGTGTGTGTGTGTGTGTGTGTTGTTCTCATATCATAATAAACCCTGTCCTTCATCCTCCTGTCTATCTCTTTTCTCATTTATTTATCGCTACACGTTTTCACCTTTGCTCTCAGGCAGGAAATGGGTGTGCCAGCTCATAAAGGACCAACAAAGCAGCCTAACTGCCTGATGTGTGTGTGTGTGTGTTCATATTTATGCATGTGTGTGAGCACAGGCAGCAGTGTCCTCTCTGCAGTGTAGCGTATGTGAGACAAAGAGGGTGTATGTGTGTGTGTGTCTGGTTTTCTCCATTGTCAGTGACTTAAGCGCTGGAGCCGGCTTTTTCCCGCCAGTGCGGTGTTTTGTGGGAGGGGTTTTGGCTGCGTTCGGCAGCAACAAAGAGCCACAGCTTCCCGCCCGATATGCAAATAGACTCTGTGTGGGTGGGGCCAGGACCCTCCCCTACTGCAGCACTTAACGCTGTCGCTGCCGGGGTGGAAATCAGTAAAGCGCAAATGGGCAGTGAGCGTTTCTTCTTGTGCTTCTCATCTGAAAAAATGTTTTTGGTCTTGCGGTACATTTAATAGCATCTAAGATACATCAAATAAAAAACAGTACTCATGCACCACATACTAATGTTACCATGTAATCCACTGACCTTTAACCTCCATGGTACCCCTGCACCAAAACAAGCCTCCAACATAAAATACAAAAATAATCAACATCTTTAACACTAGATCAGCACTAAAAAGCCCTTCAGTGTTTTTTTCTACCTCAAGGTTTTGGTTTTCTGGATATCTCACAAGCTTCTGTCGCTTCAAATATAGATTTTTCTTCAAAGATTAATGCTTTTGAATCACATCGCTGTCCACGCATCTTTATATTTTCCAGGTGTTAACAGCTGCCTCAACCCACTTGAAAAATGACTTCTTTTCACACTTGTGAGAGATGACCACACTGGTCTACCTACCTCTTGAATGATGACAACAATGAGATCATATGCTTTCAGGGCTGAGAGCTCTAAAGTTTAATCATAACTCATTTTAGATTAAATCCATCTGCCACAAAACACAGTTGTTTGAACTTTAAGCTTCTATTTGTTTTGGTTCAATAGACGCTGACGTCTATTACAAATGTGTCTGATCACCTGAACTTGTTCTTTAAGTTAAACTTTGGCCACTTCAGTTTCATTGGGTTACTGTTACATTTTATAAGGTATTGTAAAACAGATGTGTGTGTGTGTGTGTGTGTCTCCACTTGTGTGTGCTACAGCACATGGCTCAGTCATGTTTTAAGTGTGTTATGCAACCTGACGCAACATTAGATGGCATGTAGACCAGTAACAGCTGTCGTGCACACACACACATGTGAGCACACACACACATCCTCTTAAACCCGTTTTCTAACAAAGGGCTCTATTATATGAAGAAGTTGTGTGATCCAACATGCTAAGCAACAGGCAAGATGGATGGATGGAGGAGGACGACCAGACGCTTGTAGATATTCACCCTCCCTGTTCTCTCAATTTTTAAATGGATACTGACATGTTTCAATATTTCATACTGTATCATGCAGATCTTACAGTACAGAGTAAAAGATATAGGCACCCCACATGTTTTGTTTTAGCAGCGCTGTAAAGACCATAGATATGTATCTCTCACTTTCTTTATGCAGATATAATAAGAAAGTAAAGAAATGTGTACAAAGTATTTTAGAACACATAGAATGTACTAATGATTCTGGATTCAGATTAGCCAGAATCACAATCAGAATTCTTTTATTGTCATTGTACAAAATTTGAAAGTGCAATCCTTAAATTGCAACCCTTATAAACCCACCCTTAGATTTATTGCCCCAGGGTGCTTCAACCACAACAACTACAAGGGGTAAGCTGTTGGCCAAGTCATTGTTCCACATTCAGATCCAGATGTGACAGGGGTCTCGACATCAGCTGCTGATCTAACCTTGGTCAAAATGGGAAAAGCCAGTGGCCAAAGGATGATATCCAAAGAGTCTTACTATGGAATCCAAAGAGGCAAACTGGGGCAGAATTCCCCCTCAGTGTACAACAAACAGGGTCACGAGAGACCTAAAGCATGTTTTGGGTGGCCCCAACTCTTAATGCCATGCCAATATGCTCATCACTGCAGCATCTCTTTTGGGTGAAGTCAGCAGCTGATGTTGAGACCCCTGTCACATCTGGATTTTCCAACAGTTTCTGGCAGGCTAGTCATGTCTATCAGTGATCTGAGTGTGGAACAGTGACTTGGACAACAGCTTACCCCCTGTGGCTGTTGGTCACTGGTTGTTGGGTCAGAGTCTGAATCCAGAATCATTAGTACATTTTATGTGTTCTTAAATAATTTGTACACATTTCCTGTATTTTCTTATTATATATGCATAAAGACAGTGAGAAATAAATATGAATGATCTTTACAGCACTGCTAAAACACGTGTGGGATGCCTATAACTTTGACACACTACTTTATATCACATACATCCACAGCATCATGACAATTTCTCACCCTGACACATGTTAAGTGGTAGTGGAGTTACGTAGCATCCAGTGCACTGTCTGCAGACACACAACATATGTATGATATTTGATCTGAGGTGCAGTTATGTTATGTAATGTAATGTGCACTACTGAATCTATAACAAACAGTCATGCATTTGGCTTTTTCTCTAAAGGAAGTGGTAGTTTCACTCATAGATTATGAATTGACCACTTGTACAACTACACTACATTTTTATGCATTATATTTTTTGTGCATTACCAACAGAGTTTGTATCGCACACAAACACCTATTAGAAGTAGGTACATACTGGCTTTCTGGCACAACTTCACTGTATTTCTATTTATTCTATTTATGTGCAAGGAGAAGGGGAACAACTTTGACTAGATCAAAACTTCATATGTTTACTTGCAGCTTTATTTTAGATGAAGTCTTTCATTAAAGTTGTTACTCATGCTTTGAACTCCTCTGCAGAACTACATTGCAATCTTGTGATTTTAGTCTGAAATTTAGTGAAATAAAACCACCAAATGTCCAACTTTCAAAGAAAAAGTTTGCACGGAGTTGCTGAATTTCTATTGAATCCTTCATGTCAGTATCACAGATGCACACTCGCGTACAGACTTGTTAAAATGCACACACAGACATGTCTGTGGGCACAGTTGGTCAGCACATTTGTACGTCGCAGGTTGTGCGAAGAGGAGCAGTTGGTAACCAGCAGTAACGACACCCGGGCTCATTTACATTGTGGCTAACAAGGACAACGACTGTGTGCTGATATGAGGCATGTGAGGAGTTGTGCGTTTATTAGAGAGGTGTGTGAGAGGGAGACAGAGGGAAAAAAGAGACTGTTTATTGTTTTGCGTGTGTGTGCGTGGTGGCGGGAAGAGAAGCCAGTGGAGGGAAACCACGGTTGAATGTGTATCAAAAACACACACAGAGCCTGGCTGATAAGGTGTTCCCACCTCGGGGCAGTTAACGGTTAATAGTTGATCCGTTTTGGCTGAGTCTTTAAGAGTGAAGGGAGTGAAAGGGGGGAATTTGCAAAACATTTCTGGGGAACTTTTGAATCATTCAAGTTACCTTCCGTCTGTTGAAATAATCTAACCGAAAAGAAAATTTCCTGTGTCATGACCTTGTTTGATATACATGGCACAGCATAGATAAATTCATTTTTAAACAAATGCTGAGGCCTCAGCTGTGTGCTGCTTTTGTGGAGTCAGTTCCACCAACATTACAATAATCCTAAACCTTTTGTATATTTTACTTCCTCATTTCATTATTCCTCAACGTCCAGTGTGTCCCAGACTATTGACAGAGTGTAGGTAACGTGCTTACCCTCAAATAAATGAATGAAGTCTGGTGTTTCATTCATTTTAGTGTCCCCACGATGGTCTCAATTCTGTTTCACAGCCTTAACCTTCCTGACAAGAATACAAACTGAGAACATGATATTTTTGGCACAAAAGTAAAAAATTTACAGTTAATTTTCATTAAGAAATCTACATCATCTTAAGTGCCTCTCACTCTTTCTCACATCAAGTTTTAAACTGTCACATGCTTGTCTGGTCTAATCTTCTGTTATTTCATATTTCACATTGTCCATTGAAAAACAGTAAATAACTGACATTGGTTTGGATTAACGCGGCTCTGAATTTGAATGCATGCCATGAGGGAAGTAAAGTGAGACGCTGGTTCCTTATTTATTACATGACAGTTAGGGCACAAAGCCAAAAAGCCAGACCTGTGGATACTGGTTCATGACACACACACACACACACACACACACACACACACACACACATACACGTCACTCCCTCTGCAAACCATGAGATACCACATTTGCCTACTGTCTTTTTTGTTTCACATCCAATCACTGTAAATTCAGGGGAGTGTGTGTGTGCCCTCACTTGCAGCTGTTTCTTTTTCTCTTTATAAGCTGTGGTTGCAGTTTGCCCTCCAAGATAGTACAGTATCTGCCTGCTGCTCTCTTTTCCATATATAACTTGTGACAGGCTCTCCTGTGTCCCCCTGCCCTACTTTACACCTTCCAGCAATCCCCCCATACAGTACAGCCAGACGGACTCACAGCTGCGTGGACTCGGTGCCTGCAGCTAATTCTAGGACTTCATAACAGCCACTATGAACAACACTAAATGCTCCACAGCAACTAACAATTAAACATAATTAAGTAGTTTAATTATTAAACAATAATCTTATGTGGAAAGTTCCATTGTTGATGATTTAATAGGTGATTCTAGCTGATATCTCATTATACTGTCTGAGTGTTAGCAGATCCTCTAAGAAGTGAAGTAGGTTGCTGCCTTATGATCCAGATAAGTAAGTTTGCTCAAATGTATTTATCTTCAGTGGTTTGTTGAACAGTCTGTTATAAATGATGTTTTGCTGCCTTCTTGTGGTGAAGTAGGGAACATGCCTGGAGTACACGCTACTACTACCACTGCTACTAATACTACTAATACTACTTCTACTACTAATACTACTATTATTGCTATTATTACTACTACTACTACCAGTTCATTTTCTGGGCCTGGAACGAGATAATCTTAGATGGGCCACCCTGCACCTGGATCTCTCCTTTCCCCAGTTCTGGCCCCCCTCTACCTCTGGGCGCTGGGACAGCAGTCCCGTTTGCCCCCTTATCCGTGGGTGTGACTACTACTACTTCTTCTACCACTACTACTAGTAGTGGTAGTGCTACTACTACTAGTAATAATAATATTGGTATTCATGTATTTATCTGTTTATCTGCCATCCATCCATCCGTCCGTCCGTCTGTCCATCCATCCATCACATGTTGCATATCTACAGTGAGAGGTCAAGAAATAAGAAGAAAGCATCTTGTTTTTGCTTGTTTTTACCTCTTGTACTGTACCATCTACCATTCATTCATGGATTTACATCATTGCCTTCCTTTAGCCCTTTTTACTTTATCTGTCATCAGTTGGTTCAAAATATAAACAAATTCCTCAAGAATATATTAGAATAGTGAGTCCATGATGTTAGAATAAGTGTGACTTAATTAGAAGTAAAAAAGTAAAATGTTGAGCTGATCATGTGACTGGGTTGTTTATATCAGAGTGGTGCATGTCATCACAGCTGCTTAAAGCTGTTTCATGTTAAATATAAGAAGGTCAATCAAGATTGTATGAATGATAGATAAATGTTCCTGTTTTTTGACACAGTTTTGTACATCAACACAGACTCAGAACATCAGTGGTTAATGTAATAAATGACAAGTTTATTGTTGCACAAAATGTACAAAATAACAAGCAAATGGACAGCCCCCACCCACCCCCGCCCCACCTTAGCGTCCCTCCCTTCCCTCTGGTTCATTCGCCATAATGAAGCTGAATTTCTGAAACCTATGACTACGGCAAGTCCAGTGGTCCAAGCCAAACGCATGGTAATTCTGAGAGACAACACATACCCAATTTCAGCGTCACTGAACAATTAAAAATGAATAAAAACACCTTATTTACACATTTCTGTCAGAACTTTTACAACATGCCATCTATATATTTATACAGAATATGCTTGTGCACATACCCCTGTATAGAAAATATATTATAAGATCAAATTAAATTAGACTAAGGGCTATAGACATCCAAAGTACAGCACTTCTTTTTAAATCTCCTTTTGGAATATTTTTTTTGTTTTGTTTTCATTTTTAATTCCCACTTATTCAACGACTTTTATCAACCTCGTACTAAAAGAAAGAATTCTAGTGGTATGCAGATATCGATGTTTGCTGTCTTTTCCTTGAGGACCCAAGCCGACCGTGTGGATGCCCGTTGAGAAAAGCCTCACATATTTACACTGGAACACTCAGATCTCTCTCTTAAAATTTATGTGTGCAAATTTGACCCAACTCCTCACTCGACTCTGTGTTGATTTCATGTTATTAATCATATATATATATATATATATATATAAAATAATGGCCAGTGTTATTTTTTACATGACTCCATCCGGGCTCGATGACGTAATAAGAACGTAAACCAATCAGCTTTGGCACTGGGTGAATACGTAAGTAAGTGTGCTGTGGTTTCCTCAGATACTTTTCTTGGATCTTTAAAAATCAGTAAAAACCTGCTCGGTCCCTGTCCGTGCACTAATGTGATGTGAGACTGCAGAAAAAGCTCAAAAGCTGCTCTGCTGTTTTTAGATGATGGGATTTGACACATTAGTGCAAAAAAAGGGGGAGGATGAAGAAGAAACCCTAACAAGCTACTACTGTGATATCTGAACCACATTAGCACCATGGAGAGAGAGAGACAGAGAGAGAGAAGAGTGTACGACATTGTTCAAGTAAAGCCAGATGACTCACGAGATGTTTTTGTGCTGGGACATGTACAGCATTAAGGGCACACACACGCTACATGGATGTATTTTTTCTTCTTTTTTTCTTTTTTTTTTGTGCCAAGGAAAAAAGAACACACACACACATATCCCATGGATGGATAAGGTGGGGGGCAGGGAGGATGATGGGTAATGAAGGAAAAACTCAGGGTGTTAATGGCGGCATCCTTAAAAGACTTTGCTTTGTTTTCTTTCAGCTGCACTGATGTAGAAAAGAAATGAAACGGGTGGAAGCAAATCTCCGGAGTGTATCCATCATATTGCTTCATGGCCGCTCAAAACCTCTCTGCTTAAACCGAGTCTGTTTGTGTGTGTGTGAGATGGTGGGAGCACAGGGAAAGTCTGAGTTTAGGATCGGATTTCAGGGGTAAGGAGATGGCGTTGTTTTTAAAGTGTGTGCAAAAATACTTGTCAGACTACTGCTGGAACACGAACCCTTTTTTGTGTGTGTACATTTTCACTTTACTTCAGTTCTGACCTTAAATTTTCCAATATAGCTTCATCTTTAATCCTATCCTATTTTTTCATCTGTTGCTTGTGTTTCACTTGTTTTTAATATATATATCTATTTTCTTTTCTGGATTTTTTTTCTCTTTTCTTACTTTACAAAATGAGAGACAGAATGATGGACAGCTGACAATATATATAATTATTTTTCCTCTTCTTATTATCATCAGGTTGCTCTTAACCTGGTTTTTCTTTGTTCATTGTAAACAAACAGGTTTATCAGCCACTGGCGTTTGTTTCCTCCTCTTCTTTTTTCCTCCATCTTCAAGTGCACTCCTTCTTTCCTCCCTCTCTCCTCCACTCTCTTTTTTATTTCATTGCAGGAGGGCCCTGATTTGTTTGGAGGTGCTGTCATCATTTAGATGCCGTGTTGTATACCTGCAGAAGAAAAAAAAAGAGAGATGTAATAAGATCGGAAAGGTTTTGACAAATCTGTCTGTTGCGTCTGTGTCCGTTTTTATCACTGAACTGCATTCATACACACCTCAGTGCGTTCAGAAGTCCCTCCACGCTGTTGGACGGTTGCTCTTTCAGCACCTTGATGCAGCCCTTCATCTGTCGTGCAACAAAGACAACACACGGTGTCAGAGAAAGGTCAGTGGTTTCAGATCCACCTCATCTCCTGCTGCTGCTATGTTGACTGAAAAACAAGTGGGTGACCCCATCAACCAGAAACAGATCTGTGCTTCCTAACCTTTGTGACCTGTGACTATTTCACAATATCCTTTTGTTACTCTTTGTCACAGGTTAGGTGCCTAATAATCTTGTGGATCAATAATGTTTTAAAACAACATTGAAACATAAGTTGGAACTAAACTATGTAATGATGTACAATCAGAGGGACTTCAAAAGCATCTGTTCCTACTTGTTTAGTACTTAATTAAAATGTCAGTTTGGACTAATTCACACTTTTCTTTAAGGAAATTAGGCCGATAGCATAATAATTGGCAAATATTTTTTTTTTCTTTGAATGTACTCACATCGATTTTGGAGGTCTTGGCAAAAGCTCCGACAGGGTGAACGTGATCATAGAGAATGATAACACCCACCATCACCCTCATACAGAACAGCATGGTGTCTGTGTTGGTGAACCGACAGCGATATTCCCTGCAACACGTGGTGGAAAAATTTGATAAAATTAAAATAAAACATAAAGAAAACATAAAAAATTGGAGGAAATCTGTTAAATTTAGTGTGAAAAGTGAGGCCCATCTATTTATTCAGTGTTGCTGAATGAAACTTGAATTAGTGTCTCAAATTTGAGAAGATCTCTTTTATGTGCACTTTAAAAGAGTTTCTTAATTAAATGTTCTGACCTTTATAGAGAGGACAATGAGGAAAATAGGACATGGAGGAAAGAAGATGATACTCACGGAGTCTCCAGCATGACACGACACACACAGGCCATGGTGCTCAGACAGTCTGTGGTGTCCTCTATGGGCAAGGTCTTATTCTGAAGGAGAGAAATGAATGAAAAATGAATCAGAATAAAAGCTTTCTGCAGTTAAGGTTAGGTCACTGAGAACATCCGTCCCTTTCCTCAATAATAAATCACTAAAATGTGTAGCTTCCTACCACAAGATGGAGACAAAGTCAGCTGTATGTGCAGTGTTCAGTGAAAGTCTATGGACATGAGGGCAACTCCTACTAAAAGGCAATCATGAGCAGCATGTCCTCTAAATGTTGCATGAGTCTCTCAACTATCTGTTCACTCAAATGCACTGAGGTGTTAAGCCAGTTCCACTTTTGGAACCGGAAATATTGTTCTTTTTTCCTTCACTACATTTATTTCATGTCTCTAGTCACTGGTCACTTTTTTGCCTGTAAACATTTTACAACTTGTATTATGCTTTCACAGCTTAAACAGTTTGTAAAATGACTGACTCAAATCAGTTCTTCTTTTAAAATCTACCACACAAATACCTACATATACATTAATGCAACAATAATGATGATAATGATCTGATAATATAATATAGGATTGTGTCACAGATAAGGACTTTCAGTATTTTTGTTTTTAAGTGCATTTTGCAAACTTTAACTGACGTAACGTTTTCTGTGGAAGAGCTTTACTTGTACTCTTAAATAATCCAGATTCATACAAAACCACTGGCCCCAACATCTCCAAGTCATCATCTGCTACCTTGAATGCTCTTTTGGTTTATTTTCTGGACAAACCACTTTATTGGGACTTCTGCTTCCTACTTACTTTCTCCGACAGTACTTAAAGCTGTAAACATAGGGTATAATAATATGCACCTCTGAAACAAACTTGGTGGTGGCGTTGCTCAGAGTCTTCAGCATTGGTGTTGCTTCAGCGTAGAACAGAGACATCCGATTGGCCATCTCGTTGTTGACCTCGTTCTCAGCTTCCAGCTGCGAGCCAATGCAAAACGGATATCACATCTTAAAAAAGCATTAATCATCAGTCACACACAGCCCAATAATCTAACAATATAACGCACCAAGAGTTTAATGATGGGTTCCTTTTTTAAACTGAAAAGAAAATTTGAATACTGATGTCTTTGTATCGTTAAGATGAAAGGAACAGGGTGCCTTAATCTATTTATCTGTCTGTCGATCTATCAGAACACAACAGCCTGAGCCAGATCATTTCTCCACAGCCTCACCTGCTGGTTGTTCAGCCTGTTCCTACTTATGGTCCTCCTGTAGTAGCTGAAGTCATTCTGAATGGCTGGGTTTGTCATCTGTATGAGGAAGAGAGATGTGATTTATGTTCACACAAAACACATTCAGTGAATATATTGATTTTTTTCAGTATAGTAAAGGTCAGACCACGAGGGCTGTAATTAGAACAAAAAAAGTAATTTCCTTCACCTTTAGTTCATCAAAGCTGAGTGTAAAATGAAGGATCTCAGCAAACTGTTTGGCCAGAGCCTGCTCTCTCTCCAGATGCTGCATTGGAGCATACGGCGGGCTCGTCAGCGCCTCCAGCAGGCTGCGCAGGGCATTCTCTGGAAACATACATGCATTCAGATGTTAAAAATTTGCCTACACAAGCGTCTGCACAGCACACTGTCACTACACTGGCTTTTGTCAGTGATACTGCCATTGTCTCTCCTCTGGACGGGATCAGAGGTTTCTTTGATGTCATGAGCTTGAAAAACAAAATTAAGCTGCACCAGGATTTCAACGGCTACTAACAGGTGCTGTTTAGAAATTGACCCAGCACTTTTTAAAGCACAGTGGGATCTGGCCTCGGGCTGAATAATAGACCTTTAGATCCCCAATGAGAGCAGGTCTCAGGTTGTCAGACAGGAACTCTCTGAAGATTTAACATTTAAGGTGAACAGATCTCTCCTCTATTCCTCAATTCCTCGGATGGAAATTCCTCAGTAACCACTTGATTAATTATATTAAAATTGGGAATATATGTCTATGTCCTGTCAATCTGAATTAATCCTAATGAGTTTGGTGATGCAATTGGTTTGACTCTGCACTCATGATCATCAAAGAGCAAAATCAATAGAGCAGAACTAAAGATATCATCATTTTTAATTCCCTCCCTTCTTCTATCTTGTTAAAACCTGGATACATTACCCACAATACTAACTGACTGTTTAGATGTGTATTCTGATGTGTTATGCTTAATAGCAACTCATGCAGCCTCAAGTTACTACTGCTTTTTTTTTTCAACATATACAGTTGCACACCCCAATTGATAATCAATTATTTAGCACCATGATCTGGTCAAAATTCAGTTCAGTTTGTGGCTAAACACCAGTGATGTTCTTATCAGCCTTTTAGCTTGTGTGTTTAGGGCTAATTAGCAAGTGCTAGCATGCTAACACATTAAATTAGAATGGCGAATATGGAAAATATAGTATAGTAAGCTACTGTTAGCCTTTAGGTTGAGGTGCTCACAGAGACTGCAGACTCTTATTTTAACTGTGCTTGTCTTTTTGCAAAAACTAAAATGAAGGGTTCAACATTAAAAGACTTGCTAATGTGGATATTTTCACTGTGCAATACTTACTTCATTCAATTCAATGACTGTGAAAATGGAAACAGAGATGGTTCCATTAACCAAACTTTTTCACACTCTTTTTTTGTTCTCTTTATTCACTTCACTACCTCACCTGACGCACATAGCCATTCCTGTGGCTGTGAACTCTCGTCTTTAGTCTTATTATAACTGTGTTGGACCTGGACAGTAACTTTGACCTTTTTTAAGGTTTTGCAGTTCAACAACACTCCGTTTGCCCTCTAAGACCAGAGGTGATAACATTACATTTCATTCTACAAGACAACCTAAATGAACATATACTGTCAGCGGTACCCCACAGGGATCATATTGTGACTGATCACACATCCTGAGCATCTGTAACTATACACATCCCCTTTTCTTGCATTGCTGTTGCTGCCCCCAACACATCAGACACCAGAACTGGACCTGAGAGGCTGTATGTAGTAGTAATGCCTCAGAAACAAATTCTCCAGAGGCCTAATCCCTTCGTCACATTAAAAATGCATAAGGGCTTTCTATAAATACAGCAGTGAAGTGTTTCATCTAAAGGGCCTGGGCAGAAACCCTCCTGCTGTTTTGCACAGAGCCCAAGCTCTGATTCCTGAGGGTATATACTGACAGTTTGCATGAAGAGACACTGCAGCTGTTTGTTTATTGTACATCAGACCTCTTAACCTCTTATTTTCACCTTTGATCAAATGTATAAATAAAAGAAAAGGTGGCTCTATATGCAATAACAGGATGTTTGTACTCATCTTATTAAGATTTGATCCCTTTCTTTCCATTAGGTGGAAGATAAGAAGATGTCTGCAAGACATATTTGTTGTACTGTATCTCACAGATACATTAGCACTGATACATTATCATGAATTATTAGTTAGTATGGTATGCTGAGAACATGATGTCCATGAGATCGAAGTATTATTGGAAGGCAGAGCAGAGGCGGCAGTCGAACTCTATTCCTTTGCACATACTTCTCTTTCTTTCTACTCTGTCCATCTCTCACTGTGCTGGATAACCATGTAGCACTGTTTCCGTAGCAACGGCTGCCTGGCTGCTAGGTCAGGATGCTGCAGATATGGCTGAGAGGACTTCATAGCGTGTGTGTGGGTGTGTGTGTGTGTGTGTGTGTGTGTGTGTGTGTGTGTGCTAAAGCATGCTGTTGGACTGAAACTGCATGTAAAATCATGCTGGTGGTACAAGGATCCGTGAAGCAGCTCTGACAGTACAAGATGAGTTATTGAGCCACATACTTGTAATGATAAAAGACCCCTTTTCCTTTAGCTTTAAAATGAACCTTATGCTACAGTGCATTATGACTCAAATGCATTTCTTTAGTTGTATTTGTCAGGGTCACAATATGTTAACAGTCCTGGTTGTTTCATTCAGAACATGTCTCACATCTTGTCATAGTTGAATGGCTGTCAAAGAGACAGAACAAAAGCTAGTTCTGTAAGACAAGTGTTGAACATGTCAGCAGTCGTTTACACTTTTAAACACAAAATAAAACCTTTCATACATAATTCTGTAACAAAATGTGACAAGTCAAAGAAAGATGTTACATCCTTGTCAGGAGGCAAGAAAGGCTCTTTATTTGCTTTAGTAAAGAGTCATGAATGTGAGTGATGCTCCTGATCCTTCTTTCTTATATTGACAACACTTTCAGCTACTAAGGTGAAATAATGGCAGCCATAATATGAAGCTTTGCCTCTTCGATAAGTAAGTAGGTGACAGCAAATGCTCTTACTAGGTATATGGCTATGGTTAGGTTATAGCTGCTCTAATAGCTGTTTGCGGAGTTGTGTTACATCAAATGAAATTTCTCTATTTCTTTATACATCGCATGTAACGGTAATGCTCACCCAGTCGCAGGGAGAACTCGTAAAACCTCTTCAGCTTGGCCACAAGAGGGCAGACTGCGTTCCAGGCCTTTTCCTGGAGGGCGAGGTCACCTGGGTTCTGGATGGCCTGCAGGCGCAGAGGAGCACAGATGTTACTTTCAGGAAATGATCTAAAAACCTCTCCAATTCTTTTACCCTCTCTGTGATACACTGTCACTTCATTCAACACCGACAGTTTTCAGCTCAGCAAAACTTGATCTTATGTCATTTACCAGTAAAACCTTATTTGGTAACTTCTGCAAATGCACGTGATAGATTTTTTTTTTTAAAATCTGCCCTGATGAAATATTCTGAAGAGGATGAGGCTGTTTTAAGAAACACTTCCCAGTCCTCAAGGTTAGGAAGTGAGGAGAGGAAACGATTCAGCAGTATTTGTTAACAAGTAGAGCAATGGCAGGCGCTGAGCAATCCGCAGCGATCGTTCACGCTGCAGAGGGAGCTGGTTTGCAGTAATGTGATACTCAGGAAAAGCTGAATCTGAACACATTACTGTAACTGGTGTTCATCAGGACCAGCTTATATTTATGCCTCCGCCATAACACTTCCATTAAAAACAACATATTGCACAGACTGTTTCAGACTTTCACACGTTTGTGTCTTGGCCTATATTTGGAGCAGAGACTGCATTGAGCTTTAAATGTCAGGATTTTCACCCCATTGGGCCACGTGAATCACACACGAGTGTCATTTTTCCACGCTGGTTGCGCTGCCTATTTATTGATGTTGAGCTTTTATTGACTGTTTCATGCTCACTTCTCGTATCTCCTGGCCCGCGCCATTATAGGACTGTAGCTCGGCTAGGATCCCATGAGCCTCCTCTAGCACGGCGCTGACCTGGTTCCACACGGCTGTCTCTGCCTCCGTGGGCTGGGCATCTGTGAGAGGAGAAAGGAAAGAAAAGTACAGAAGGAGGGAGAGAGGAAGAGGCAAGGACCGGGAAGTGAAAGAGTGATGTAAGATATGAGTTGGGATGAAAATATCGAGGGGAGGTGGCAGAGAGGGAGGGAGAGATGACAAAAGATGGAGGGGAGGGTGGAGAGTGAAGAAAATGAGAGGAAACAGGAGAGAAGATTTGAGGAGAGAGGGAGGTTATTGACGAGGGAAGTGCTGGAAATGACTTCCTAGAGGGTCTGATAAAAACCTGAGATAACTGTTTACTCACTACATGACTGCAATTAAAAACAAATTGTTCCTACAAGTGGAATTTACAGCGGTGTGTTAGAGGACACTGCAGCTGCACTCATCTTGGGTCAAAAATCTGAACAGTAAATGAATGATCCGGTTTACACTTCAGAGGATTATATCAAGAGACTTGTAAAGCCACACTCTGTCACACAGCAAGGTTTGATTACAGTGTGTCACTTGATAAGGAGCAGAAGACGACAAGTTTAAGTTTCACTTCAGGTTATCATCTGGACCAGGATGTTACAAGCAGCAGTTTAACATTTTCTAGATTGCACCACTTTGACCCTGAATTGTAATCATCTCTACCGTCCATTAAACAGAGACACAGGCCTGGGTAGGTGTTATTGTCCCTTCAGATTCATGTAATAGTCTTATCCATCTTTTTCGCACCCTCTATTTCCCACTCGACTTCTGTGAATGAGTCGAGATTTTTATTTATTTTTTTATTTATTTTTGCCCTCGAGGTTTAATTGTGAGAAATCTTAAAACAAAGCAGCAGCAGCAGCAGCGAGGACAACCTCTGGGCATGTACACATTCACACTGAGCTGCACACAAGCTCTAAACTCGCCGTGTTTTTGCCGCAGGACACCTCCCAGTCACAGCTCTGCGTTGTTTGCCCATGTGGCGAGCTGAACGCGTACATGAGGGATTTAGTGTTTGAGGGACACAATTTCCAAAGTGTTATCTCCACTCATCATCGTGTTTGGTTTTCTTTTCTTCCAGCAATGGTGGCTCGATGTGTGACTCAGGTATAAAACAGGGAATGGGGGGAAGTGCCCACACAGTTCTCTACATGAGTTTGCACTGCTGATTATTTTTGCACCCAGAGGCTTCGCCTCCCTGCAGAGGAACAGTAATCATGAAATATTTGCTATCCGACATTCACACTGGCTGCAATAATAAGCACAGCAAGCATTGCTATTTTAGTGTTGACTTGTCTTCAGAAGTTTTCCATCCGGTAAACATCTACAATGAAAAACATCTAATTTTTTTTTGTTGTTGTTAATTAAATGAGCAGAGCATACGGGATGCTCCTACCATCAAAGGAATAAGAGCTAGGAAACAACTAGCATCGCTGCATCCAAAGGCTGATCTTCAATTATGGTGCCTAAAAGTTTTACAGGGGTTTAAATACTGGATTATTTCTTGGGCAGATACTGAAACTCCACTAAGTTTCTGCTGATCTAGATGACTAGACTCCAGGAAATCATTGTGTCCTGCCAAGAAATAATCCCACTCATCTCCCTTGTTAAACCGCAGGCAGCCATTGTTAAATTCAGGCTCATGCACACGTTTGCTAAACTATAATTTAACATTTTACGGTTGAATGTTTCGACGTGGTGATCAACAACTATTTCGAACATAATATTTTCAGGTATTTGTTGTATACTTAAATGTTTGAATAATCCACATTTTGTGGAATCGCTACCGATCCTTCAGAAAGTTTTTATTTTATTTTTTTTTTTTTACACAACGAGCAACACAAAAACTCTGAGTTGGAACCAAACTTTGAGCTGTGTGACAGAAGAGACTGTGTCTCCGGGTTGAGAGGGAGAGCTCACAGATGGCATTGGTGGAAGGAGGGAAGGAGGAGGGGTGGTGTCTAAAGCTGCCATCCCTGACTCCAACTCATCCCACTTGCTTTTGAACTCATGTGAATCACAGGCATAATAAATGAAGGGGAAATTCAACCGATTTGACAGCTGATGTATCTTGCCAGCAGTGAGCTCTCCCACAGTAATGTACAGTCAGTAAAGGAGGAGGAGGAGGAAGAGGAAGAGGAGGAAGCCAGCTGTTATAGAGAGAAAGTGCTGGAGGAGGAGCAGAATATGTGAGGACACATGGCAAAACATGTCCTTCTTAGCAGTCATTGTCTTGTGATCAGTCTTAAAATCTTTAGAGTTTTTTTTTCACACCAGCTAAACACCAGCATATCAGTTTTGTGATTGTGAGTACATTAGCATGCTGATGTTAGCATTCATAGAGCTGCTGGCATCGCTCTTGTTACCCACATTGGCAAAAATACTGCCAAGATTTTAAGACCACGTTGTTAAGATGGACATTTTTCACACACTTAAGTTTAGAAGTCACTGACTGGGAAAATGAGAAGAGGGAGAATAAAGGTGGTTTTATTCACCTTTCACAACCTTTTTCTCTTTCAGTTTCTCTTTATCAGTCTCACTCTCACACACACACGTTATTTAGTGCTACAAACACACACACACACACACACACACACACACACACACACACACACACACACACACACACACAGATAGGTCAGACACACAATAGAGAATGAGGAGATGAGGAGGTGGTGGGATGACGATGGACTTTCTGTTAGCCATCGTCATCCCCAAGCAACAGAAACCCACACAGAACTGGCATTCGCCTGGTTATTTCTCCTCAGTTTATGTAGCTTAGGAGACGAGATCAAAGCATTATTGTTGTCATTTCGCCACAGCGTCACTGTGCCATTGTGCATCTGTCTGCCTCTAATAAGATGTGGCGCGTGTGAATAAGACCCTTTAGAAAACAAGCCAAATGACTTTCAAATGCCAGTCCCAGGAGCAGAAATCAAAAGATAAAGAATTGGAGGGTGAGGAGAAGAGCTGAGGAGGAGGGGGTAAATATGAACGTAAAGATGACACAATGGTCGGCTAAGACTGATGGAATGAAGGGAGGGGAAAAAAACAAAGGCAACGTAGAGAAAGGGATAACTCAAAAAAATAAGAAGCGGATGGTCTCACGTTCAAAGTCAAGGAAAACTATTGGGCCATGCTCAAGTTCGGCGCAAGCCAGCACTTTCAGGAGGTTTCCCATGAGCCCCCTGGAACAGAGAGAGGGGAGAAGTCTGTGGGTGATGAGGGGATGGGTGTCAGGGGAGGGGTTGTGCGCACGTGGGTGCATGTGTGTGAATGATTGTGTGAGCAGAGTGCGTGCCTGTGTGTGTGTGTGTAGAGGGGTGTTTGAGAGTTGGAGGGTGAGGGGGGTAGATGGGGGCGTGTTGCTGGAATGGCACGATGGAAGTATGTCCTGGGTGAAGCATGGCGACGTGGACACAGAGGCTCTTTAATCCCACTGTCATGGTTTTGTTTACAGATTACTGTAAGCAGAAAACAAATCTCTTGATTAGGTTGCTTTGATGATTGCAGACCTCAAGGCTTAAAGATCAAATGTTACACAGACTGAGCTTAGAAATTAAAGAGGCGAGAGAAAATGTAATTCAAATCTAATTTTCCTTTGACAAAAAAAATATTTAAATGATTCAGTATGAGATTACACGTCTTTCACTACAAACGGGGTGAATTTTCTGAACTATTTTCTGAACAAAAAGCAAAACAAAAACAAAAATAAATAAATTAAAGAAAAGTATAAACCTCACACTTTATTCCTCATTCTCTGGCACAATCTTAAAACAAAGTGCTTTTCCACAAAAATGGACCACTTATGATTTTTGTCATAAGACCTGCTATTGAAGTTTAATTTGTTCAATTTTATTTCTGGTCTGATTCTTTGAGTAAATTTGTTTAATAATTTAAAAAAAATCTAATCTTATCTACTTTTCCATGAAAATATGCATTTTTGTGCCTGATAAACTGTATGAAAAGACAATATATACTGTATCAATCAGCTATGGCTTTTATCTTGTTGAGATGTTATTTTACAACAGTGTTTTTTCAGAAGTAACTGCTGAATTGACTTTTCTATGACAATATAACCAGTTTTATTTATACTGGCGCCTCGCTGTGACACCTACACACTGTGTATTTATATCACATCATATATCAATGGCTGCAACATCTTTCAGCATCAGATGTCACTGAGAGTGGGACTAGAGGGCGACTGATAATGACAAACCACACCCACAACAGCACTCCGTCACACCATCATCAGTTCACATCCAAATCTACCTCCCTCGAACCCCTACCCAGTGACCTCCCAACGCACACCTCTGCTTCACATAAACACTCACACTCACACATGTGCGCTCACGTTTCAAGCACACGGACACGTGCAACACAACCCCGGCGCTCACTTACTTTCAAAGTCCAGGAAAAAATGTGGACAGTTCTCTAAATCCTTGCCAAGGACCTTAATGAGGTTCCCCATGGCTGGTGACCTGGACGGGAGGAAACAACAAAATGCATACAGTACACAGAACCTGGCAGCTCGTATGAAAATACCCAACATGCACATGGAGAACACAGCAGGTTGTGACTGGTTTAGGTTTTTTTTACCCATCTGCACTTGTCTAATTATCCCTATTTCCTCTCCTCCTCCTCCATCCGTCTGTTTGAGCAATATGTCCAGAGCGAAGTCATAAATGACACGGATCATAGTTTGCAACCAATACACAGCGTATGCTCTATTCAATTAGAGGGGGGAGGCTAAATCTAGTAGAGAAAACATTTAGCTCACTCATTGGGAGTCACTCGACCTGAGCAGCGGTTTTAATCCATTTACATTACTATAGTAACCTAATAAAGCCCACTACGTACGGGCTACTCTCTCCTAATGCTCTTCATGTCCAGTAGTCTATACATACTTTATGACGTGCTCTTTATATTTCATACCCAAAGGCCAGATGCCGGCACTTTATGAAGCCAATGAAGCAAGCTTCATTAGATTATACTGTAGGTCAGACAGGCGGCATTTACAGGTCTCACGTGTTCGTATAGAGCACCAGACCAAACAACACATCTTATGTCAGAGGTTTCAGAATTTAAGACGAGGCCAGTGTCATCACTTTAAGTCAGTGCTAACACAGACTATGAATCCACATACTGATCAAACTAAAGGTGGGTGATATTTCTAAAGATAGTTTAAATCTTTAAAAAGCAGGAAAAATATGATACATGACATATTGTCCAGTCATTAATGCTGGTTGACTCGACTGTACTTTTTGTACTTTTTTGCCTCTGTTTTTATCTTTTACTTTTTAAGGTCATAGTCTTTTGTTTTTTATGTTGTTTTTTTAAATATCTTTTATAATATCTTTATAATATCTGCACTCGTCATAACCCCTGGACTATATACTATATACTGTGCACTGCTCACTTTGTGTACTACCAGCGATTATGATATACACTATAAATTTCATTTTACTTACATAGATTTCCTCTATGTATACTGACTTAAAACTAGGCTTAACTAAACTTGTGTTCTTGCATTGGTACTATATGTGTGTTTGCGAATAAGCTCCTGGATGCCTTCATTTCCCTTTGGGGTTAATAAAGTATCTGTTTATCTATCTTGTCAGTATGGAATAGGAAGATTTTTAAAGCTGCAGTGATTAAAGGGGAAATCAAAGAAAATGGCTGTTAGGGGATCAGGAATGAGTAGTGATGTGTGTTTTGCATTAAAAACACACAATAAACACAAAAAACCAGTTGAATCTGGTTTTTTAAAGATGATTCTCAGCTGTTAGAGTATGAAAGCCTTCCTCCTTTAATCATCCTCCGCCCGGCCTCCTTCTCAATCATACAGGGACTTCAGTAGCAGAAGGTAGGCAGCTGCCAAGTTTCACTTCCTTGTGCTTGTACCCTTGGCGTTTATGTGCTGTTAGCACGCAGCGGAAGCTTATGAGTTTCCCCCCGCGAGACTGATTTACGGCCAGCATTAGCATGTTTGCAAGATGCCACTGTCCAAGTCCGGTCTTTTCAATGTTACTCATCAAGCGCAGATGTTGCAATGCAGCACCGAGGTGCAGATAAAGAAAGGATGGAGTTACACCGTCCAGTCGCTGAGACTTGCTGACATTCCTCAAAGAAGCAAAGAAGCAGTTTCCCTTTCAGACAAGGACTGTATCCTCTGTATTATATGTCTACTCTATCTACACAATCAGTCAGAAAGCTGAGAGAGAGAGAGAGCTGTATGCTGAGTCACTGCTGTAACCTATAAGCTTCAGTCCAAAGGTGTAAAAACACACCCTGTCTGCGATTGAATTTTAGACCACCTGCTCCAAGATGCACACAGAACCGACACTATGAATATATGAATAACAGATTCATATCTGCAGCCTGACAAGGTGATTGCAAAGGCAAAGTCAAGCTGAGATTCATATCACAGCCTCGCATGAACCAGTGAAAGCTTTCTGACATGTGAATAGGTGTGTGTCAGCAGTAGCATCACACAGGCCACACGAGCACGTTAACACGCATACATCGAGTCTGGAGCAGCATGCGGTCCATCCAGAGAGAGCTCGGCTGATGGTTGCCAGGATACTGTTGGCCTGGCAATATCGTCTGCTCGCCTCAGCACAAGATGTGGGGAGGGAAATAAAAAAAAAAAATACAGGTTCTGGCTTGCTTACATGCCGGGTCAATAGCTTACACCACTGAGCTGATGCATCAGTCTTTACTACCCCGGACAGAAATCAGTCTTTAAGAATGCAATAAATGCGAAGTCGCAGTTCACAGAACCTCACAACCAGGAAAAAACTCACCCAGCTGCCTCTCAACACACCTCTCTTCTTCTTACCCTCTTTCCCTCTGCGTGCTCTGCTGCTCTTCCTTTATCCTCAGTTTGTTCAATGCCGTCCTCTCGCCTTCCTCTCACTGTCCTTGCCCTCCCTACTTTGTGAAATTGTTGTTGAGAGTAAATCCCAGGTTAGGCCGGCTCTGAGCGATGTCGGGAGTCCCACGGTGGCACTTGGTTGCCACTCTGCTTTTCTCAGAGACTGATGTAAACTTCTGCTCTTGCTCTTTCTCCCTCCGTCTCTCTCTGTGTATCTCTGTCCACTTCACACTTCTCTTTTTCAGTCATCTATTTCAGGGGGCTGTGGTTTTCTCTATTCGCTCTGTGTGCTAGATACAGCTCTTTTTGTTGTTGTTTTTTTTTTTAAGCTTTGTCTGTTAAAGAGGGTAAATCCGCTGGGTGAGGATGTTGGTCTGAAAAAGCAAACAGTATTTTATGGTCGTGTTATCTACATTTCTGTCTATTTCCCTCAGGCTGTTTTGTCCTCGTGTGTGACTATGGCCTTACGAATCATGCGCAAACAGAGAAAGCTCCTTCTCTCTTTTAGTCTATGACGTCAGAACGGGTTCCTCAAAAATATCCCCTCCAGCTCTCCTCTGTGCTTCACTTCTCTATTTCACCACTCAGTAACAATCTCCTGGCTCCACTGGCCTCGTTTTGCCACCATACATATCCATCACAGTGCCATTCAGTGCACTGGTGACACTTTGGTCCAAACAAGAAAGTGTAAATGGTGATCAGACAGCACACTCCCATGTAGACTGGCTCTGTCAGGTAGATTACATAGCAGACTGTTTGGTCATTGGGACACTGGGCAGTCTGTGAATCAGGAAGTACTTTGTTGGCCACCGGTTGCAGTTTCTGAAACATGCAAACACGCGCTATGTTTGTAGTCAGCCAGTGTGAAAATGGAGCAAAGTGCCTCTCTTACGCAACTGCACAGCACACAACTCTCATCTGTAGTCCGGCAAGAGAAACCAAACCAAAAAAGGCTACTCGGGCGGGCTCAGACGCGGCTCAGCTCCCACATGGTGGCTGAAAAGCAAACCTGGTCCAGACTGGACGCCAAGCAGCAGAGCAGAGGCCTCCCAGACTCCTTTCAGCTCTCACTGAAAGATTCCTCCTGTTACAGCCCAGGAGCTCCATCAGTGTGGATTTAGTGAGCACAGAAACAGTCTTTGCCAAGTCTAACCTCTATTAACTCACCAATAATACAATCTGAACTCCTTTTCTCTGTGTTTGTCTCTTTCTCTCTGCCTCTGACCACAATGATCTCTCTTTCTGTCACTCGTTGGCTGACTGGGTATTCACTGTCCTGTGAATCAAACCCATTCAGCAGCTGTACTGTATTCAAAGCAAACAGCGACAGCACTCTTCCAGGTCTCGTCTTTCTTCTTTAGCCATCACTGTTTTCTTACTCTTAAACTATCCATCCATCTCCTCTCTACTCAAGTCTCCCATATGATGTTTTTTTTATTTTTCAGCTGCTGTTTTTTTTTTTTTCTTTGTTTCTCCACATTTTTCCGTTCTTCCATTTTTCATTCCTACCTTCACTTGTGTTTATCCCTCTGGAACACTTCACTGCATCAACCAGGGCTTGTCAGCTCCACACAGTGGTTACAGCATCAGCACCCACCACCTGACAAAAAGATACAGACACATTGAAGGAAAGAGGGAGAAAAAAAAGAAATTAACATACGATTCAACTCCATGGGCAAAGAAATGCAGGTTTGGAGAGCTGCAGAGGGCAAATACGCACAAGCTAAAAAATTATAAAATAGTTAGATGTATCAGTTTACTTTAGCCTTTTAGGTGACTATGGTTTTACTCAGTTAGTCCTGCAATGAAACCAGACACACGTAGATTTAACTTGTTACTACATTTATCAATTTTGACTTTAAGCAGCAGTTGAAATCGGAACAAGCTGTGGACACAATATTAACAAATTAGTATCAAATGAATCTAAACCCAGTATGAATTCTTTTTTCAGCTTTATTTTCGTCTCTACCAACTCTAAAAATACCTACCAAATACCACTCTTTTTTATTTTCACTGTCTAGCCACTAACAATGTCTTTGTGCTGTTTGGTGCAGAGGAGATGGTGTATAATGTGTTCGTTACAAGGCTGTGGTACACTAGGTAAGAGTGAACTAAAACAGTAAAGTTGTGACCCTAAAGACCGATGAGGTCAACCAAAACAATGAGGTAATAAGAGCTAAAAAAGCCAGTAAAGCTACAGGAAACTGTAGATCATGTAAGATCTAATAAAACTGACCTCGTTCATTTGAGCCATTGTTATTTTAAATAATAGTGATAATAGCTACTTTTAAGTGTCCCATAATCCCTCCTTTAACGTGAGTATGATTTTTGCAAGAATAGTTGTAGCTGAAGCAACTTCCATTGGTTTAGTTTAAGACTGAGTAATATCACTGGAGCTCTAATAATGTGGACACGACACTTACAAATATAAATATATTGCGGTCAGATGTAAAGCTTCAGTCTGAAATGATCAGTATCACCGCCAAAAGGTATAGTTAATCAGAGTTGATCATTGACAAAGCTTATTAAAACTTTCATTCATTTCCTGTCTCCTGTCTTCTGTCTGTATCTTCTGTCTTAGCCGCAGCCTGGTGTAAGTATTAACACTACTGCTGCTGCCGTTGCATCATCGAATCTCATCGAGAGAGTACAGAAACGAGAGAGGCGGGAAGGTAGTGGTGGTGGTGGTGGGGGCTTTGAAGAATAGTTGCCAGGGAAACGCAGCCTCTTATTCTCATGGCAACGTATGTTGGTTAGGTTAGTGTTCAACGTTATTAATCAGGTGTGGATCAGATTGGATTGGATAGATGGATGAACAGATGGATGAACTACACTTCTTTTAATCTCTTCAATGTGTGGCTTAACCTAAGCATTGACTTTCCTACTAGTGAGGGTTGTAAAAAACCACATTGTCCACTCCAGGAATTACATGTCTTCTACCTTACACAGGGTGTTTTATCTCAACATGGTCCATTGAAGTAAATTGCCTAATACTTATTGATTTCTCCTCCCTCTGAAAGGGCAAAGGGCGAGCATTCAAATGGACATGGTGGGGTCAAGAGAGGTGAACACTTGAACTAAGACTTGGGAGGTTAATACTTGAGGATGGATAAACCGCATCTTTTGTGTGAGATTTGCTCTTCTCTACCTTGGTCAGACTTTATTTGTTGGGAGTCTTCTGCCCCTTGACCTTTTGAATGAAACATAAATCCTCTGTCAACAATTAAAACTGGCCATAAACTCACATTGTTTACAGTTTTTCATATTCAAACTCCACAGACAAGTAGCTGTTTTTCAGTACAGCAAGCAATTAAAGAAAACCCAACTCCATGCAGCTGTTGTCATAACTATTAATGGTTTTAACAAATCAAATTGAGAGCAGACATATAATTTTACTCCAGCTTCAGGACCCTGACTGCACATATTGATGGATTGCTATTTTCAATCCCACTAATCAGCTGAGTGCTTTAGGTTGCCATTTGAGCTCTACCCCACCTGTTTGCTTTCTCGGCGTTGCACAGTCTGATCTGCACACAAAGTTACAGATCAGTTTCCATCTATCTATTCGCTCTACATGTACCCTATGTGGGTTTGATATGTAACAGCATACACTTGAGTCACGCCACACCAGTGATGTTTCTTGTAAAGTATCTATCTGTGTCTCATTTTCTTGTCATCTCTCCTTTCCATCTCTTACACCACAAACCTCCAGCACAGACTCAATGTTAAGTTTGAAGGTTCATTCATAACCTTGGAAACCGAAACAGCTGCACAGTCCACATAACTTCTTATTTATATTACCATGTGTCCAAAGATTCCATTCTGAGGTCATGTGGTAACAGCTAAACTATTTTTCAATGGCAGTTAAGAAAGGCCACATTGTGTGATTGAAATCTTAAGGGACAACAACTTGGATTTGATGTTGATAGTAATTTTTCTGGTCAAATATCTCCAGTGCAGCTTTGCGAAGATTCTCCAAGTCTGTGAAGTAAGTCTCCTTATTTGGCATGATGGTCATGCAGCGAGCTTTCAAACACATTGCTCCAAAATCTCCCATAGCTACTGGAACAATGATGATACACAAAAATAGATGAAGGCTTTAGGTCTGGAAAGCCCTGTGAAGCCAATGAGGAAGTGCCTTAAATGCAATTCCACTGATGAACAGTAGGGGTAGTTTCAAAAAGCAAGTATAGCACTAACTTCACTCCTACTTAAATCATCTGATAATTAATTAGCTAAGAAGCCTCAAAGAGAATCACTTTGTGGACATGTCTAATTTAATTGACATCTCGGGTTTGGAGCCTTTTAGCATTTGCTAATAAGCTAATGCTAATTTTTCAAACCATTAGGTGATGTCATGATCGTTTACCCTTTTGTCAAGATTTGTTCTCTGTATAGAAACATTAACTTTAATTTACCAGAAGTCAGTGTGAATAATGTGTTGAAATCTTTGTTTTTAATTATTTTAAAGTCCCAATGTGGAATTTGTGGTTTGTGCAATTCAAAATGTAAGTCAAAATGTTCTGGTATGTTTTGAATTTTCAATTTATTTATACATAGAACAAGTATGCTCAGATCGCCATGTTACGCCACCATCCTGAGACTACGGGTGCTGACAGGGGACAACACGAGGTAAATATGGTGCTGCCTTTTGTGTTTTTACATTCAGTGGCAGCGCTACAACTCAGACTCACAGAGGGAGATATCCAGCAGACAAAGTCCAGCAGAGAACTCTTTGAGAAACCATCTTTATATCCTAAAAGTCCAGAGAATCACGTAGGTGAAGTACATGTTCACCAGAGGCTCACTCCAGTGTCACTGTAGTGTATCTTTCTGGGCTTCTGATATATTTTCCAGCTCTGTCAGCTGTTAGGAGTCTGTGAGTGTGTGTGTGTTCATCAGGGCTGAACTCCGCCATAAGAGGCACAGAGAGCAGATGAGAAATGTAAAAACATGACCACGTAGAGACAGAAACGACATGTTGCTGTTTAAATAAGATATATAACATAGTATAACATGGGTATGTTAGCATGTTTGGGTAAACAATCTTTTGCTGAGTTAAAATTATCGTCAAACCTAACTGTGTTAGCCCGTCTATGGCATTTCTCATTATGTGTTAGCATCAAGCTAATGGACCTCTCACTAATTTTCCACATTAAATATTAAAAATGTTTGTATTACTGAAAAACAAGTGAGAGAGTGAGGGAGATAGACGGAAGTGTCATGGTAGGGGAAACACTAAGTAAATATCAGAGTTGTTTTTCCCAAATAGAAGGACGACATTTGGTTGATACTTCTCAGCCACTGTAGAAGGAAACGTGCACACAGGCTAAAAAATTCTATTCAGTTGGTTGCGGTATACGACCTCACCATTAGATGGGAGTAAATCTTACACCTTTAAGTCAAAAATCAATCAAATTCTTCCTGAAATCAGGTTATTTCAGGAAGGATTTGATACTATTGCTGAGTTAAATCATAAATCAGTATCATCTAATCAAACTGTCTGCTGATGCTGCAGTTTCTGGACAGTTTGTTAGAGAAGTGGTCAACTGTAGAGGAAATGTAACATTGCTGCTCTGTCACAGTCGATATGTGTTTCACACAGAAATGGTGAAAGAGTCAGATTGTCTGAGGTCTGAGGGGAAAAAACGCATAAAGCCACAGATCACACAGTCATTGTGCCCAGACATCTGTCTGGTTTGTTGAGATGTCGAGGTACTCAACTCATGTTAGTTCTGCTCACTGAACAGGTTCTTCTTTAAAAAACAACAACAACAACAAAAAAACCTTATTCTAACTCCCTCCATCTTCTCTCTGTCGTTCTCAACCTTTTGCCCGTTCCTCCGACACACCCCTCTCTCCACCCCCTGTTCGCTCCCAGCTACTCTTTTATGCAACCGTTCATTCAGTCATCTTCTCACTGCATACCCTTTTGACCTCTTGCTCTGTTACTGTGTCTTTTATATGCTTCCTTTCTTTGTTCTGGGCTTATTCTCCCTAAAGATAGGGAGACGAGAGCAGGAGCTGGTGCTGTACCACTGGCTCTCGTGCGCTTTTAAAGAAAGACGATGGATGATGAGTGAACTAAACACCCACCTAAACTCACTTAATCCTTCTTTTAGTGGCAAGAAAATAAAGGAAAGTGAAAAGGATGGCTTATTTTATTATATGTACTGCTGTAAATTATATCATGGTGAAACTGATGTTAGGTTAGGGGTAAAAAAAAGTGACAAGGAGCTGATTTGAGGAGTAAAATTGGAGGTGGCAGTGTCAGACTCAGCTAGGACATTGCTAAAGATTGACCGCCAATGGAATGTTACAGCCAATTTGCCTCAGGCCGACACACACACACATGCACACACACACACTGGGTCTTGAACACTTATAGATGCTGCCATCCTCACTAAGGTGAGGAGGGTTAGGAAGGAGAATAAAAGGGGAGAGCGGCTAGGCTTGAGAGTGAAAGGATGGAGGGACAAATAGGAGAGACAAAAATGGAAGGAAGAGGTTACGATTTTTCTGCACCACCCCTCCCCCTTTCCTCTCTCTCCCTCTATCTCTATCACACACGCATACACGCACAGGCTGAGTCTGAGTCCACAGCAGCGCATGGTGCCTGATGAAAGGGCGATTGCAAATGAGCATTGTGATTGTGTTTCTGTTTTCTGACAAAAGAAAGAGAGAGGATGGAGTGAGAGACAGGAAGAAAAATAACACAGAGAGAGATGTTTAAGCTGTAGCACGAAGCAAAATAAATAAGTGGAGCAGCAACTGAGGGATTTAATGGTTTTTTAATTAAACCAAGCTCTAATGTGTCCTTGCTGTGAAAATATTTATCTACATTATGTATTTAGATTTGTTATATACAGTCCCCAATTTGTCAAAGTCTCATAACGTGAGTGATTCTTGGTAATATAATTCATTTTTCACTGCTGTGGTGTCTTTCTTTTCTCTACCCCAGAGATTAATATATGCCTTTTATTTAATATACACATTAATATTTGAACACCTCAGTTTGGCTCAGGGGCATTTTGAACCCTGGAAAAGCAGGGTTGGAAAAATTAAAGCCTTGGATTTCATTTTGAAGAGCAATTTCCTCTTTGTGTTTGGGCTGTCAGGGGGTGGATGGATGTACAGAGAGCTCTTGTTATCTTTATTTGTGTTGTGGGATGCCAATTAGCTGCTATCAAAGAAAGCACTATAGGCTTTTAGGGGTCCACATGTACTCGCAGCAGGATCCTGATGTGAGCATGTATATGTATATGTATATGTATATATATATATATATATATATATATATATATATATATATATATATATGTGTGTGTGTGTGTGTGTGTGTGTGTGATGTGTAAACCCCCCCTTCCCCCACGTTCCCTGTCCTTCCCTGACCCCCTGCTGTCTGTAAACAAAGAAAGAAAGAAGTGATGAACAGTACGGGACGCCTGCACAGACAGTCACTCTTTGTCCCTGATACACTGCGTACATGCTGATTTTAATGGGTGAGGACAGCTTGTGCTTGTGTGTGTTAATTTCACTCTGATGAAATTAAAAAATGGGATGAACTGATTTAAATTTTAGAGTTTGTATTGTATTGCGTATGCGTCGTGTAGATACCTGCACTTACAGTATGTTAGCATATTCACCTGACATCCAATCTAATTTACCACTGAGTTGGTTTGACTTTTATTAAATTGAACTAAACCTGTGTGTGTGTGTGTGTGTGTGTGTGTGTGTGTGTGTGTGTGTGAGAGAGAGAGAGAGAGAGAGAGAGAGACAGTGTAAAACAGGGCGAGTGACAAGGACTATACTATAAAACAGAGCATAAAGGCAGTTTGAACTCAAATCCCTGGCGTCTCGCTGTCTTGTGATTCTGCTCTCTCCTTCAGCTCCCCTTCACTTGTCCACTGTCTGTCTTTACCTGCAGATGGACATCATTCAATGTTCTCCTGTTAAAACCAATCAGAAAAGTCAATCAGTTTTGTTTATGTTCCTCTTAATGCACTACCTAATAACTCAGCTCCCTCAGTCCCTTTTTGTTCATCATGAATTAACCATGATCAGACTCCATACAACAGATTTGCCATAAAACATAAAACATGACATGAGGTTTGAAACAAAAATGTGTTTCAACCCACTGACTAATACTTCACAGGTTTAGAGTCTTTGTTGTGTCCATACTGTGATAGTTAGTCATTAACAAAAGGACTCTGGAGTGATCTTTGAAAAACAGTTTTTGTCAGTAATCACCAAATCCAGTCCAAAGTCCCAGTCTGACAGATGTCTGTGGGTGCTAATGTGGCGCCCAATTTCCCACCTAACTGTAAAACAGCCACATTTTAGGCTTATTAATCACAGTCAGTTAATATTAATGCGAAATTTTCACTGGTTGGAAAAACAACTCTTTTGTAAGTGGGATTAAGAATTTTGGCATCATAAATGGACTTAGCTGTTCAGGCTGCGGTATGTTGATTTATAAATATAGTAATTCTTAAGTTGAGATAGTTCTTCAGTTGCAAATACAAAATTAATTGCTCTTATGGACCACTCTTGCAGCTTCTGTGTTTACTTAGTAATTAAATTTGTACACATTGAAGTCAAAACAAAATGGTAACTAAGTCTGGCTTACATGCTCAAACGACAGCACAGTTAACTGAACATGATCGGTAAAAAGAGCATACTATGGAAATTTATATGTTGTACATACTGGATGCTTTTACAATCCAGTGTGGAATTAGGACACTGCATGTGTCTCAATCCGTTAATACATCACATGACCAATGAGAATGAATGAATGGGGTGACCTCCGACCTCTGTGTGACCTAGAATCTATATTCAGCTCTGTGCATTGAAGTTTGAAGTTGTCCACCGTTGCTCTCTTTCTATATATATATATATATATATATATATATATATATATACTAAGAATATATATATATATATATATATATATATAATATATATATATATATATATATATATATATATATATATATAAAACTAATATATGTATAACTAAGAAGAGCTGGTGTGTCCTTGACAGAGGCAATGCTCCATCACACTGTACTGCAGTGTGTCTCACATGGCAGAGGATGCAGTGTTACACCATTCTCTGTCCCACTGGGAGGGGAAAGGATAACAGCAGCAGCTCTCAGATATAGGAAATTGCCTGAGATGTAAGGTAAGGGCTCCAGCTGACGCAGAGAAAAAAAAATTGATTAAGCAAGATGAGAATGAACTAAAAAGAGTCCATTTGGGACATGTTGATGGATCCCCAGTGTGAAAGTTTAAGATCTTCAGTGTAGTTATTTATTTCTGAGTTACATTTCTGTTCGTTTTTCATATTTTACAATATTCAAATATATATATATATATATATATATATATATATATATATATATCCTCACTGACAACTAATTAGTGAACATTTCTGTGCGTTCATGTGAACAGAAACAGAAAAATATAGAGTCTACATGTATGTGTATGGTCTCACAAGCCTGATCAAACACTGAACACAGACACGTTTGCCAGCATCCTAGTGTGCCCACGGCAGATCTGGCATAGGCTACACACGTGTGAACAAACACACACATATACACATACACACACACCCACACACACACACACACACAGAAACAGATCACAACATACAAAGACGTACCGTACAGTGATGAGACTGAAATAAGCTGTGGCCTCCGTGGTTACTGTTGCTAAGCTTTGCAAGTTTCCATCCTCATGCGACTTTACCATTTAATATTTGAAAGAATGAGTCTTCAGTTTCACACCAAGGGTTTACAAGAGAAACCTATCATATATTATTCTGTTCTTGACCTAAAATTATTTTCAATTTTGTAAAATCTTAAATAACAATTTATGTTTATCTGTAATGTCATCTAGAATCCTATTGTGACTCTACATGACGTTATTGTGATAAACCTTTAGCTACTTAACATTGAAAATGTTTTGAGTGTAACCTCCAGGTTATACCCAGTCAAATCAAATTAAGAGTGGGCATAGCTAGACTTGAAACTAGAAGTTTGTTAAAAATGTTACTTTGATGTTGGAAGTTACACATTATCGTTACTACTGTGGGTAGTTAGCTGGACATGCTAATGATCGCAGATAACATTAGAGCAGATACAGTTTAATTCGCTCTTATTATTGATTTTGAAAGAGCTAAAAACAGGACGGTGTATGCTCACCTGGACATCAAGTGTTGTTTTTTATTGTAGTACTAGAACCTTAGATATTCTATGAGCCTGGTTAAACGTACCTGGACAATAGCTGTTTTGCTGAGACAAACACAGCAGACTGAGTACTGTCCCCATCATAGGTGTGTTTAACAAAATAAACTGTGTCATTTATTCACTTTTGTTAAGCAAAGTGCTCCTGTCTCCTCCTAAGCGATTTACCTTGAGCCTCAGTAACCAAACACTTGGTAATATTATTCAGCAGAAACTTATTTAGAGAGCTGGAGACTCGATTGAGATAACATCACTAAGTAGATAATTTGACTCTTCACTTATTACACTCTAATTGCAACACTGTCTCGCTTCCTCTCCTCCCGCTCTGCTCTCAGAGCCTTTCACTGGTCTAAATTGGCTTCACCTTCCCACTGAATTTGGCATATTGATCTTAAATATAACCAGAGGCAGGGTATTTGTTTTTTGTTTTTTTATTTTTTATTTTAGCAAACAACAATTTATCCGATCAACAGACAACAAGCCGTGATACAATTTGAAGTCCTCAGAGAGCAGATCTTACCTAATATAATTACATCCTCTCCTCCTTTATTTCCATAGAAAGTGAAAGTTGTACAAAAAGTCAAACCATGCTTGGGTAGGAGACTCACAGAGACACTGTGACCTGGTTTTGTGTCTACACTGAATGTAATATCCCACATATCAAAAAACTTTAGCAGGACACTCATAACAAGGACGATAACAGAGCTTAATAGGATCTTTCAGTGGTTTCCACAAGTGCCAAGCAACATCGAGAGTTAGGTAATGTGATCGAAGAGTTATCAGATCTTGGCTTCCTCGTCATGGAGAATTAAATCACACTATCTCCCAAAATGATTTTCTCACTGATTCAGTAGTTTGCTTTAAAGATGTGTGAAATTAAAGGATCCCTCTTCTTTTTAACTTGTTCTCGAAGATTTTCATTTGAATCATGTTGAGTCTTTAAGTTTCATTTTCCCCCCAACTTGAATAAAATGGAGACTTGGAAGATTTCAATTTCTTTCACAAAATTTTTTCTTCAGTCAAGTGTTTTATTGTCAACTTTAAAGGACCCTTGTTCTTCTTCATTAAAAGACATTGACTTGAAGGAAATTTGGTATAGTTAAATTTAAATTGCCATATAAGTCATAGGACCTGTCCCTCCCCTCCCTCAACCCTCTCACACCCTACCCCGTGTTCCTTTAACAGGATCATCTCGGCTCTGAGGGAATAATCCCTAATTCCCGAAAATACTGGATTAAAACCGCAAGATTACCAGGTAGAGACAGATCCTACTAAATGATTTCACTGAATACTACACTAGTTTGATCCAAACTCTTGAACTCCAACATGAAAACAAAAGGAACATCAACAGCAAGTGTGGAAACTAAAGTGACAGATGTTTGAATGGCAGATGTTGCTGGACAGATGGTTCGGTCAGTCAACAAGACTGGAATTGTTAAATAAAATGCTGATTGTCAGGAAACTCCTGACAATCAGCATGAGAAATCCTGTTGGACCACATGGACAAACATATGGAGGATGTTGTATTTTAATCAAAGGATTGAATCCAACATGGCTGCCCATAAACTCATTTCTAGCTTCATGATAAGAGTCTGCTCTGTTAAGCTTCTCTTAAGTAGAAAAGAGCAATAATCCACCATCGAATCAGCGTTGCTCCTTTCAATGAGCAGTGACCATCAATTAGTAGAGAAGTTCAAAGATGATTTAGGGTTAAATACCGAATGATTTTCCACTGAATAAGTTTGTGGTAAATTCAAATTAAGATGTGAAACAGCTGTAGAAACCCATATCAGAAATAGATTTACACACTAGTTTTGTAGAATAACACAGGTAGTTGCGGATGCTTCTTATTTAGATACTAACTCTTCACCTCAGGCTTTAAAATGCTCTCGTAGACAGTCCCACAAACATTGGCAGTGTCAAAATGTTTTGACAAAAGACTTTTTCAGGCGTTAACGATGACACTTTGAAGGAGCTGCACACATTTCCGTGTCATTGTACGTGTCACTCATCCACTGTGCTCATAGACTGTCAGTCGAGGTTATGCAGTAACCTCAGTACCTCAGTCTAGTTCAGTGAAGGCTGGAGGAGATCATTACACATCATTACACTCGATGGGTTGTGTTGACAATGGCTCCTCGAAAGTGACAAATAGCGAGACAACATTACCCATCTTTGGCTCCCTTCTCCCTGTACTTTCCTTTTTTTCTTCTTCCTTCTAACCTCACAATCCCCATCCTCAATTCCCAGTCCCTAAACATGTAATAACTGACACACTGGAGGCACAAGGTTACCCACTGCATGTGTGAAATACATGCCATCATGTGGATTGATGTGTAGCTGTGAACTTGGGGTAATTGCTGAGATAATAGTAACACATAGCTCAAATTCCCTGCACACATATTGTTGAAGAGAAAAGACTGGAATACATAAGGTGATGCAGACATTACATTAAAGAGCATCCGACACCCCAGCCCCCATTTCTGTCCTCCGCCTTGTCAAACCTGATAATCCTGACACATGCTAAGACAGCCTAATAAGATCGTGCATCTATTATGGACAGAGGAAATGAGACATTGTGAGACACACGGAGAACTAATCCTCTGCAAGAACAGCAGGACAGAATGATTGTGCAACGCTGGAAGACACCGCCACATGCTGTCAACACCATTTTGCAGTGAGCATTTTGACTGGATGGAGGGAGAAGGAAGTGACAGAATGTGCTGAGGTGATGAGAAATGATTGGAGGGCCTTGGAAGGAAAGAAAAGCTGAGAGATCGGGGGGTGAATTAATGAACATTTGAGTTAATGATGGAGCGAGAGACATGAATAGAGAGAATGGACGAGGAGAGATACTGACAGACAGAAAAAGAGAGAGAAGAGCAGAAGAGGAGGAGGAGGGTGTGAGACAAAGAGTGGCAGAGAAGGAGAGAGGAGAGAGAGGAGGAAATGCAGACGGGCATGTTTCTATGGGCGTGCAGGAAAGATTTGGGGTGAGGGAATCTTGCATCATCACAGTGAGCCAATGAGAAGGCTCGGTTAAAATGTTCAAAGGGAGTGTCCTAGCAACAGCGGAGTAAATACCATAGCAGCCACCATTCCATCTCAGACCGGAAAAAAACTCACACACACACACACACACATTGATGAACCTGATCTTGAAGTAGAGCACAAACATGTTAGATGTGTCAGTGTACCTTGCTGTTTATTCATACATGTAAATGGGTTATAATCTGCATATTTTAATTAATGACCATACAGTACACAGCTGTATGGAGACATTTCAAAATGCAAATCACTCACTGTGTATAAGCATATTTGAAAAGCCAGTCATTTTTATATATAATACATTATACACAGTACATTCTCTATCACCATGGATGCATATGAATATTTTGATAGATGTGCTAGATTGAAAATTACATATGATTATACTAATGAAAAGCACAGGTATATGTATTATATGCATGGAAGTATATATGCATATGCAAGTACATATATATTTACAATGTAAAAAATGAGTCTTGTTTCACTATATTCACTGACAAATGTAAATATGTATGTGTGTGTGTGTGTGTGTACATATTTGCATATACATGTGAGTCTGTATATGAACACACACATTGTTAGTTCAAAGAGGGAGATATGTGTGAGTGTGTGTTGTGTGTGTCATGGAAGTCAACATGGCAGTAAATCATCATTTAATCTACTCGTATGGATTATAACTAGAGTCACTAGATTACAGGTAGGATAGACGGGGATGAGATCTTTCAATTACACACCGCTCCTGTCTGTTTCTCTTTCCTTCCCACCTGCCCCTGCATGCAAACACACACACACACACACACACACACACACACACACACACACACACACACACATATATACACAATACTTCATCATGCTTTCTCTTCATTCCTTTCTGTTTATCCATCTCTTCATCCACATCATCTCTCTCTCCATCTCTCATTCTCTCTCTCTATCTGCACACACAAAGAAGACCTGCAGAGTCACATGGTAGCACGGTAGGTAGCTTCAACCCTTTCTGCTCTCCCTCTCTATCTAACAACCCCCTTTCCTTCACCAGATCTCCTTTTTTTCCCAACATTTGAAAGGACTCCTGAAAAGCCTTAGTCTCTCATTCATTCATCCTTCCATTCAGTTTCCCCCCCTCTCTCTTTCTCTCTCTCTCTTTCTTTCTCTCTCTCTCTCTCTCCCTCCCTCCTTCCTTCCCACCTCCCTATTTTCCACTCTAGTCGCATGCACCCACCCCTTCTGATCAGCAGTGTAATCTGGGGCTATTGTTTTTAGCAGGCTGTTTGCAGAGAGGACTTGCATAAGCGTGCACACGCTGACACCTCTAACACCTACCTCACTGTATTAAACCAACCACTTTTTGTGCTCACGTTAACAATTCTTGATGTAATGTGTGTGTGTGTGTGTGTGTGTGTGAGCTGAAAAGATGCCTAGGTGTGCTTGACATGCAATTTACCCACATAGTCCACTGAAGACTTCAGTGCATCAATGTGATATATGATGCATGTACTGTGATGGTTCTAGGTCACATATGTCCTGTGACTAACTGACCATCCGTCATTGAAAATATACACACATTAAAACACACGAGCATCTGTGCACTCCATGTAGCCCTGATGGGTTCCTGCTAATACACAGAGGAAGAAAAGATCCTTGCTGAGGTGTGTGTGTGTGTATGTGCATGTATGTGTGTGTTTGTGTGTCTGTGTGTGTGTGAGACTGTGACTGTGGCAGTGACCGTACCGTTCTGCCTAAGCACTGCAGTGAAAAAGAACAAGCCCCAGTTGACCAACCCCACGGGGATTTGATGTAGTCAGGCCAAATTCAACACTCCCCTCCTGCCCGAGGGATCCTGAGCCACGCTAGTTCATCCACATCAAAGGCACAGGCAACAGCACCATCCCTCAGCTGAAATCACCAGTCATCCACCTGCCTCCATCTAGAGTCTAACTCACATCCTCTATGCTCTTTCCTCTTCTTCTTAGCCTCCTTCCTCCAGCTCACAGCCTCTCTCTAAGATGCAGGGTGGGACTATCTGGACTATAATACCTACTATACTACCAAATGAATGAAGTAACAGTGAGTGTTTTAAAAAGGAAAAAAAGAGAGTGTTGGCTTATCTTACCGGCTGGGCATGCAGGAGGGGAGGATGATGCCTCTGACTCTGCTCTTCCGTCTTTCTCTCTGGACCGAGGTGAAGCAGAGATGGATGCAGGGAACAAAAGAGAAGGACAAAGAGCAACAAAAAAAAAAGACACACAATATGCCAACACTGGAAACTGGTGGATGGTGAGAGAACGAGAGGCAAAGGATGATGCAAAAAAAAATAGAGGAAAAAAAGTCCCTGTATTACTTTTCTCTCTCCCTCCGTGACGATCCTTTATTCTTATGAGCTGGAGAGCTGTGGATTCACCTAAACACTGAGCACACGCACTGCCTCACGCCACACAGCCCTCCCTCTTCCTCTCTCCCTCTCTGTCTCTCTCTCTGCACTAAAGACAGCAGCTGTTGGTCTATGAGAAATAGAACACTATGTCCCCCTCCCTCTCCTCTTCCCCTCCCACCTCACTCACAAAGACCCCCAACACACACACATTTGCCATGTCCTCACAACACCCCCTCCCCCTTAGACTGACATCTCCTACTAGCCTGCTGGCAATCAGAGGAGTGGGCACTACTCCTTTTGTGTGTGTCTGTGTGTGTGTATGGTGCAGAGTTGTATTGTGTTTGACATTGTTTCAGCAGCAGAGTGACTTTTCCTGTCCACACAGTGTGAAAGTGAATCATGGTGAGTAGGGATGTGCATCGGGGTATTTTTGCAAACTGTGTGGGTGAACTGTCGAGCATCATTCGCTCATGTGCTGCAGGGAGGAAGGAAATTCACATTATTTGTGGTTATGAGTAGTGTGAGTGTTAGGGTGTTTATATATACTGTAAGAACGATCTGCACAGAACCACTGTATGCATAAATGATTTGATGTCTACGATATGTTGCATGTGATGCGTGTGTATGTGTGTGTTTGTGTGTGTGCGCGCGCGCATTACCCCTGTGTATCCCTCTCTGTCTCTGTCCTTGTCACTCACAAAGAATCTGTGATGGTAAAAACTCCCCCAGCTCTCTTACTTGGGGGTCACAGCCTGGATGAAAGGGCATGGTTAAATGAGCCATAGTTAAATTTGCACTCTGTATGTTTGCATGTGTGTCTGTGTGTGTGTAAGGGTGGGGGGGCAGCAGAAAGTCTATTGTCTGGTGTTCTTGTACCCAGAGACAAGTAAAAAAAGGTGAAGACCAAATGCTGCTGTGACAAACTCTTCAACAATGTGTGTTGTGGCCAAATGTGGGTCAGAAGCAGGTTAGCATGACCTGGTGCCTAATAATCAGGTTACATGAGTGTATTAGGAGAAAATGAGAGGAGCCCAGATGATGAACTGTTACCTGTGTGGTCATGATTAATATTTGAATAAGCACCATCACCGAGGACACACCATGTGAATATGATGAGGTTAAGATCACAGGCTGTGTTTTAGAGTTTAATCAGCTCTGGTTCTCATTCCTTCTACTACTCACACAGAGATCATTTGAGCTACACTGAATCTTTATTTGGCCTGTCAAAAGAAATGTTGCCTCTTGAGATTCGAAAAAAGAAAAAAGAAAAAACACAAAAACAAAAAAGCAATCTGTAAGGAGGCATGTCTGTCACCAACACTGCACTGACACAGTGGGCTCTACACAGATCAGTCACAACATTAAAAGTATAAATACAGTTGTCAGTCAGTCATGAGGAAGTAGTAGAAAACACAACTATTTGTGGAGGTTACTTGATAAATAGATGACTAGCATAGGTTGGTGCGGTTAGCACTGTCACCCTAAAGGAAGAAGGTTCCCTTGACCTGGGGCCTCCCTCTGTTTGCACAGGTTTTCATAGAGTACTCCCTCTTCACTCTTACACTCACACAACATTCAAGATAAGTTTGAATGGTTACTCTAAATTTTAGATAGATCACAACACATGTGAAAGTGAGTATGTGCAGTTGTCTGTCTATATATGTTGGACCTATAATAGCCTGGCGACCTGTCCAACATAGGGTGTTATGGATGATGACCAGCATGCTAGCAGCTAATAATAGCACCCCTACACACAGCTGAGTGGGTACTAGTTTGGCGGTATGCACCCATTTGTTATAAAAATCGATTCAGACCAGATAAAGTGACACACAAACCACACACACAGTCTCTGTGCTCTACTTTAAACTTAAATGAAAGCCAAGGGACGAGTGTTAATGACTAATGATAAATATGGGTCTTCCTGTTTTTTTTTTTTTTTGTTTTTTTTTTTTTTTTTTTTTAGAGAAGTGGTTCTGACAGTGACTTTCACATCACCAGACAACACCAATGCCAAACGGACTTAAGATAGAACTTTAAACAGTTTCATTTTTACTCACACTTCCCTTCAATAATACATTAATGCAGTATATTAATACATCAATAGTATAGTGGAGATCATCATGTCGTACAAGTTAGTGAGCAGAAAAGTGACAAGAAAAGTGAGCAGAGGACCAAAAAACATAGCAGTTACAACATATTTCAGCTACATACTGAGTACTGAAGTGTCCAAACGTTCAAAGAAAATCTAGAGACATAATGCAGAAATGTGGCAGTGGTACGACAAAAAAAAAAAGGTAAGAGGAAATAACAGAAAAACAGAGATAAACTGTTTTGTTGTTTTGTGATGGAGAGAGAGAGCCCTGACTTTCTCTTGCAGTAACACGTGCTGGGACAAGTATTTGCCTCCAAACGGAAATACGATGAGGCCGAGGAATGGAGGACAGAAAGGCTACGTCAGAGAGCAGTTCACTGAGTCACTGACGCTCATTGAGTGGGAGGTTATTACAAAGCTGGTGTGAGACTCATTACAATGATGCACACCTCAATCTGTTATGATAGTGTGTGTAATTTCTTTATCTGGCTCCACAAATGTGGAATAAACTTCCCATCTCAGTCAAATGTTTTCGTGCAAACACATTTTTACCCTCATACTGATGAGTTACACATCTGTTTGTCCCATCTGATGTGAACAATTTTATTTGAAATATCAAAAATGAAATGTGCAGCAGTCAAACAATAAAAAAAGACACAGGGTTTGCTTGCATCTGATAAATGAATCAGTCCTGTACTTTAAAATGTCCTGAAATTTGAGGCCTCGGCAACAAACAAACGGCAGCTTTTGATGATTTTGGTGCATGATGGGTTGTTCTCTCTGCAGGGTGTTTCTAACACTCAGCTCAGACCCTCATCGTCTTACCAATATGATGTGTCGCTGTCGCCCTTTTATTTCCTTCCTTTGGAAAAGACTCCAACATAGACTGAGATCATTTATTAACTCAGTGCATCAGAATCTGGAAGATTTTCAAACAATGAAATACACCAGTTTCACAGTTATGCCAAGCATCACCACCCTTAATGAGTCAAGTATGAGCAGGACCAGATGTTCTTTTTGGAAGAGGAGGGTGAGGAGATGGCAGGGGCAAGTTTTGCCTGTTGTGTGTGAATAAACAGCATCTTTGATGTGAGGCCTTGTACTGACCCCCACCCCCCCACCCCCCCCCTCCTCCTCTACAACCAACTGTACTCTGGTTAAAAGATAAATTGTTCACATCTCACCACACCGTGAAATTCAACTCTGAATGCTGTTAAGTGTAGACTCACATCAGTGTGTTTTTAAGATGAGTGTCTGTGTGTGTGTGTGTGTGTGTGTGTGTGTGTGTGTGTATATTGTGTGTGTGTGTGTGTTAGTATGTGTGTATTTTGTTTGTGTGTGTTAGTATGTGTGTATGTTGTGTGTGTGTGTGTGTGTGTGTGTTAGTATGTGTGTATGTTGTGTGTGTGTGTGTGTGTGTGTGTTAGTATGTGTGTATTTTGTGTGTGTGTGTTAGTATGTGTGTATGTTGTGTGTGTGTGCCATTGAACTGCAAGATTCTGCAGACCCCCGGCTGAGACACATGACCATCACCTGATCCAGGCGTGTTGCTCTGAAAGACAACGGTTGTGCAGTGAAGGAGACTAAAAATGAATAAGTAACACGTATCCAAGGATACCGAGGGAGGATGGTGAGTAAGTCAATTTGCATAAGCCTCTAGTTAAAGTTTGCCTCCAGAGGAAGCTACTGTACACAGTCACTTAGTACTTACATATGAAAAAAATGATTGTAAAGTCTTTTAGTGACTAGCTCTGTAATCATAACATCTAAACTGTCCTTTCACGTCACATCAACTGTGAAATTGAAACCAATTTAACTTTTAGTTCCTCTATTGATTAAAAAGGTAAAGAAAGACAACTGGCTGCCTTCTCAAGACCCAGATTCAATATGTGAACAAGCAAGATGGTGAAATACGGAAGTGTTTTTTTACCTGAAATATTAATACCTGTGTATTATTGCCACCCAAAGAAGGTGGAACAACTTGGATTATTTATATAATGTCTGTTTTTTTTTTTTTTTAGGTCATTTGTCCCATCTCGCTTGCCGTTGCATGAATGGCAGAGTCTGCCTGTGGTGTGTGAGTTGAGTCTCTATAAAGGCTTACTTTATGAATTATGAGGAGAAGGAAAGTGCACCAGCTCTATTAGAGTGAAACAGTGAAAGAGCAAGTTGGGGTGAGAAAATCAAAGCTGAGAACATTTATTTCATTTTATAGCCTTTGGGGGGCGAAAGAAATTCAACAGAAATATGAATGTTTTGGTCTTTAATGGTTTGTGAAAGACAGATTTTTTTTAATGAACTGCTTTTACCACAAGGAGCCATCATTCATCCTGTTCTTACTGATTGATTTTACACAGTTACACAGATATATATCAATACATTATTATTATATTAGCAAACATAAGCCATCAACAGCATCCACAGTCCATCCTGGTGACCTTGGATATCCACATACAAGCTATCCAAACCAACAGAAGTCTGGCCACATTGTTAACATGCCACAATAAATCAAGATTAATGTGCAACGCTTACTCCATTAAAGGAAACCTCTACCAACTTTACACAAATTTGCGTAAAGCTTTTTTTTTTCCTGTTATGGCTCCAGAGGGAGCTGTACAAGATCTGAGAAATTAGATGAAGTGACGTCACTTGGGGCCTGAAAACCACAAGTTTGAAAATGATAGAAAAAAAGGTATATAAAAGGCAGCTTTCAAAAAAGCATCTAGATCACTTGTTCTTCATTACACAATTACAGCTGCAACCAACAGTTGGTGGTTGGGTTGCCTTGGGGGTGATAGACTTTGGGTTTTAACCATGAAGAATGTGTGAAATAAAATAGATGATATCAATATTACGTCTTGTAAAGGAACTGGAGTGCACTGCTACTCTTTTAAAAGATAATCTAATAATGATGTTGCATCATTCAGTAAGAGCAAGATTAAAACGTCAGAGAGTGTGAACATGCTCTATAATCTCAAATCAGTCATAGATTCACCCGTTCAAAGGACATCTTATTCTCGTCATCAAAGGACAGAACATCTGAGGTCTGGAGCAGTCACGTTGAACCACAGACGTCCGTACTGAAACCCACACTCTCCCTCCATGACTCTCACCAGCTAAATGTTAGACTTCTATATTGATGAGTATGTGGGCAGCTGGTGAGCTGGCATCATGCAGACTCACAGCGTCACAACTGAGAAAATGAGAGCTTTGTAAATGTATGTAATCAGCACACACCAACATGGAAGGTATAACTGCGCTGTAAAGCATTCTGTCTGTGTCAGTGGTGTTACCTCAGGCCGACACACAGCACAAGCATCTCACACATACATTCACCTGCCTCTCCTCGCCATCCCCACCCCCTCACCCCCCTCCAATCTCCATCCTTCCCTTCCTCTTGCCCCGCCTCCTCCTCCCCTGTGCCTATTTCTGTCATCTTATTTGGAGTCATTGACAGAAGTGTGGTAGCTTGACACACTCAGTCCCCACCATCACCACCACCAACAGCATCAGCAACAGCAACAGCACCACCATTCACTATCCACTGCAACACCCCCGTCAAGCTTGCGCTGTTAGTACAGTCTGCCTGTGCTCTCTCCTTATAAGGGCAAAATACATTGACAGAGGCAGAGAGAGGGGGCTGTACGAGCACAGGCAGGCAGGTAGGGGGACAGTGGCTCGAACAGAAGGAGAGAGAGAGAGAAAGATGATGATGATGATGTAGAGACAGAGGAGCAGAGATTAGGAAACAGTGAACAGGGAGGAGGTGGGATGAAGAGAAAGATGAAGGCCAGGGAGAGGATGATGAAGACTGTGGACTAAGAAATGAAGATTTGAATGCAAATACCAACATTTCTCAACCCAATAGACTATTACCTAACATTAAATGACAAATTATTTTAATATTGAACTATTCCTCACCTCATAGACAGTTAGAAATAACTGCTTCAGTAATGCTAATAATACAGTAGGCTAGCCTAAATATTACTTTAACATAACACAATTAGATTGTACAGGAAGCTTTGGTTTCATACTTGTATTCAACATTTTTAGAATCTTCCTCATTGCTTGTAATATATCTTTGAATTGCCAGAAAAGTTCTTCTCAGTACAAGATATTTATTATCCACTGGGGGTTTGCCAGCAAGTCAGAGAATATGAAACAGAAAAATGTATTAGCTTGTGGCTGCAGTGTTCAGGGATCAGTAGAGACGCTACAGACTGGGGCATCATTTAAACATCAACATACTTTTCCTCCTCATGGCGATGGCCACAGCAATCATTGGGTCTCAGTTGTCACTATATCCACAAACTCCACAGCCTAGGATTTCTATCACCTATTTTGAAGTCTAAAGATGTTGCCAGAGTTGTTTTCACACTTGTAAATGCTCCTCCGAAGCCACAGAGGACTACAAGTGTTTTCACAGGAGGGTGAGTACTCTGGGTAAACTGATCTTCATGTGTAAAATCAGTGGAGGACTCCTTTAATCACACCATAGTAATGAAGAGATTGTCAGCAGAGAAAAAAAAGAGTTGGTTTAAGCTAAGAAAAGAGGAAAAAAGACATAATCAAGTAGTTACAGTTCTCCATTGATTTAATGTTGCACAATATAAAACTGTCAGACTTAGGGGGGCAAAATCAATGTAGCTGAAGCTATTTTTTTATATTTCACAACCATATTTTTCTTTGTCAAAACCTGCCATCTACATTACCCACAATGCTGCTCTGTACTGACAGTTTGGTTGGGGATTGGGTGGGTCGGCTGTGTGTCATGCTTGTGGCCTTAAGCCGCAAACATCAAGCAGAGCTGAGGATCAGACTATAAAGGTCAGGTGAGCTCACCTCTTTGTAACCACAATCATATATCGTCATTTCTTCAGACTCAGCTAACACCGACTCAAGTGACATCACTTGAGGACTTCAGTGCATCTCCCTACGCAGACGGCAAAGCATTTATAAACAGCTTTTTTACATGTGTGATCATACTCCCCTTCACCTGTAAACACTTCAAAGTGATGTGTATGTGTGACAAGAAGGGGATCAAATGGAGTTTTCTGCTTTCAAGCCTGTCTCTCTCTCTCTCTGTCTCTCTCTCGCTCTGTATGTGTGTGTCTGTTCTGGTTCTGTTGGTTCAGCTGGAGTGTTTCTCAGCGTCACACCTCCTGTGTAGCAGGAGGCCTGATCTGCCTGTGAGGACTGGGCAGGTGCTAATTGGGCCTGAAGCTTGAATGGAGATGAGTGCCATGAATGGAGGCAAATGTGATCCATGTGTGTTTGCTCAGTGTGCATACAGTACATCAGCGTTGCCACAGACTGCACAAACTCACCACCTCCCCCTCCTCCTTCACCTCCTCCCTGTGTACTGGCATCCGTTGCAGTTAAATTAAACAGACCCCTCATTTTGTTGCAGATGGAGGGATGACACCCCGTGGGGAATGATGCGGGAAGAGACTGAGAGATTCAAAAATCCATTTAGTCACAGGTCCCTGAGTGGAGTATGAGGAGGACGCACTCGGGGGAAGAGAAGGGAAATAAACCAACATCACGCCTGGCTGCTAAGTGTGTCAGCATCTCTGAGAGGAGGCATGGAGTTGTTTAGTGGCGTAAGGTGTGTGTGTGTGTTTCAGGATATTGTCACTATGAAACATCTGCTCTTATTAATCTCTACCAACCTGAAGGCAACAGTTCATTTACAATGAGTAATTGCCCTCATGGGGCCCAAAAGTCAAAGCCATAACTAAAGCCCATGCAACAGAGTTGATTTTAGAGGATGATGAAGAAGAAAACAGGTCAGACAAGTAAATAAGATGTTGATTGATTCAGAGGGAGTTTGAAGATAAGTCTTTGCTCATCATCTCTCCTCTCAAAAAAATATAATAGTGAGCTATCTCTCCCTATCTCCTTCATCACATCTCCCAGTCAGAAGTCCCTTTGAAGGCATTAAAACCATCAAGAAGGAGATGAGTCTTGATAGCTCTCCCTGGTTCACTGGTTATGTAAAGAGGCTGTGATATAACCAAAGTGGAGTTGTGGAAGTTGAAGGACATGCAAGACCGGTTCATGGAATTTCACTCATGCAGATTCATCTGACAGGATAACTGTACCTGTACAATAGTACCTGAATAATACCAGGACAAAAATATAATAAAAATAGTAAGACCTTGTAAATAACTGGATATGTTTAGGCCCCTGTGATTATTAAAATAAATAGTTTAGTTAATAGTTTAGATTCCATTATGCATTAATGTATGCAATCATTTCATGTCAAAAAACCATGTCAAAAATGTGCTCTACTTGAACCATGAGTGCATTTCTTCGAGATGATGATGATCCATGCTGACCTTGAGGTTGACTTTCAAAAGCCACTGGCTCATTAAAAAAAAAAAAACCTGACGCACAGTTGAATGAAGCACGCTGATGCACAGTTAGTGGGTTAAAAAAATGGGGTTATTACATGCTGTTGTCAGTGTGTGTGTGTGTGTGTGTGTGTGTGTGTGTGTGTGTGTGTGTGTGCCAGCAGAGGGAAGCTGCAGGGGTGACAGGGGTGGGGTGGGGTGTCCCACAAATCGTGGATTGCCCCATCCCCCATGGTGAACATCCACATGGACATTGTCAGACAAGAAAAGGTGGAGGGAAACACTGAGGAACACCGAGACGGAGAGAGAGAGGGGGAGAAGATGGACGGATGCAAACATGTCTGCACCCAATGGCAACCAGATGATCCTCATGTTCTGCCCGCTGTACACTCCATTGAAACGCTATCAGTTGAAAACAGATCCAGGATTAATACAGCCTCAGGGCTGAGTGTGCATATTCCCTGTATAGTCTATAGGAAGAACAAGTCCCCCTTTCTCTATCACACTGACACTCAGGCACACACTGTACTCCACATCTTGCTATTTAACCGATTTTATACGTGTCTAAACTGGGGTTTCCTGGTAACCCTTAGTCGTCCAGACCTCTCCTTTCCCCCTGAGGCTGAGCTAATTAACAGTAATAAGGAACAACAATGCATGATGATGTGAATCATAATGGACCAATGGAGGCGGCCTTTGGCCTCTACGCTCCATATGAGGCCAGTGGTTTAGTGACGCTGTGGGGATAGGCCAGACACAGACAAAAACATGCCAGACTGTAGGTTAATGTTTAGTGGAAAGGACAAGTGAAGCCTGGAGGGACATATATAGGTCTTCAACAAGATGTGGAAATTAGTTTATATGGAACAGTAGATAAACTCATGTCTGCCAGTGTACACACATCAGTGCAATGAGCTCATCCGTTGGCTGCAGGATTCATATTGTTACAGTCAAACACTATATTCCTCTCAACCTAAAAACAACATTTTTTTGGTTCCTGAAAAGCTGATATTTTAGAGATTATGTGGTTTTGACTCTGGAACAGCCAAGTGCGGTCAGAGTGTTTTGTTTTTGCAGCAGCCACCGCAGCCTCTCTCCTGCTGCTTCTTCTTCATTTCCTTTTGATGGCCAGCTATTGTTCTTCCATCCACTTCTGCAGGAGGGATAGTGAGCATTTCAACACCAGGAGATTTGCAGTTTTGTGATTTGCCCAGCAGATTGGAGGTCTTGTCCCAAGTGACTCCCAACTTGTCTTACTCAGGAGAGGTGGAGAGGTCAGACTACTTCACTCCAGAGAGGATCCTCCTGGCTTTGGACTAAACACACACATATACTCAAGTGAAATAGACGCAGACAGAATTTGTCCCCTTTCACCTCATCTATCACTCAACAAATTGGACTCAGTCTCCCATGCAGCATGTGGTGTCTGCTTATAAGGAGCTATAAGAGATGGAGCTGACATCTAACGGATATTAATGAGACTCATCTACTGATATTTCTCTCGCTCCTTCGCCCTCTATTTTCCTACTCTGTTCATTTCTCTCAGTATTTCCATCATCCTCTCTCTCTTCCTGATGAATAACTACTGTCAGGTCTGTGGGCTGATGATGAAAACTGCCTATATTAATTATCCTCTTTGTTATCTGCCTACAGACGAGTGTTTTGTGTGTAGATATTATCAGCTGTTAACATTTCTGAACTTCCGTGGTAGTAATGGCTAAATTCTCAGCTTAATGTTCCACAATGAGAATAATACATTTTAAAAATCATCTTGTGAAAAGACAGAAGATGTAACTCATACATCTGCTGTGAGATCTTCAGAGACAGACCTGTAGACAGAACACCACTTTATTCTTTAAGTGGTGTGTGTGTGCATGAAGTATTTAATGTATATACACTGCATGCTATATAATGTTCCTTTAAGTTTTAAATGTTGTACCACTCTCATAGAGCTTATTCTTTACATAGACTTTACATACAACAGTGTTTATATTTAATTTATATCAGCAATCTCATACACTATTTATTCAAGTCTTCTTTTAGCTGTTGTTGCATTTCTTTTGCACACAGGAAATAACAAGTAACCGTGTATATAATGCTGTTAACACCCCTCATACCCCATATCTCATCTGCGGTTGGTTGGTTTGCTTGGCTCCATCTCTGTAACCCATCACCTTTTTACCTGTTAAATTTCAGTTTCATTTTTCAGCATCTGTGCGTGTCGTTTCCAGTCTTTTGCTTCATTTGTTCTGGTAGTACAGATATGCAGAAAGTGAAAACAAGATTAATTCAATTTAAGTGTGACCATACTTATTTTTGATATATCTGATATTTTTTGTATTGTTGGTTCTCACAGTGGTGAGTTAGATCATCTGAATGTTTACTGTGACATTGACATAAGCTGCAGACTGTCACACCTGACAAATATCTCTGGCTCCCTCTGATGGAGATGATACAACATTGCACTCACTCTTTATGTCTAATAACACAAATAATACCAGACTTTTGATTACATCATCATCAATGAAAGATGTTAACATCAACTGCACAATTTATTTATTAATTCTTGAATATTTATTCCCAAATCAATATGGAATAAATTATCATTTAAAATTAGGAATAAATCCACACTAATGAAATCAGTTGTTCTGCTCTAGAAGAGTTATGGAAAAGAGCTAGAAATAGTGCTAAAAAAACTATTATCTTTATTTTGGGGGTATTTTTTTTGCTTTATTACCTACATTTATTACACCTGTGGGCAATTTAGTATGTTTAATTCACCTCTTTATCCTTGAGTATCAGAGTTTATATTTTCATTATACATACGTGCCATTATATTGTGGAATTTTAGTACAAAACATGACTATTATGGATGTTTCTCTTGCATTGTTTGAACAGTTTGAAGTGGAATGACTCTATATCAACTCTGTACTGTGCTCTTCAATGCATCTTGTCTTGCGTTTAGTTGTGGTCATTATGTCAAGTTTATCTTCTACATATTCTAAAAATCATTTCAGTTTTTCAAAATGTTTGTTATTTTTCATGCAGCAAACATACCCCCCACCCCAAACACAAGCAATATAGGTCAAATATATGTAAACAGTCTGAGACAACAAGAAGATCTACAACAAATATTGTTTTATGTAAATGTCTGCATTTATTACAATATTTAAACATGAGGCCATGTTCAAAGTGTATGTTTGGTTGGTTCAGCACTTGTTTCACAGAAATAAGTCCTTGAGAACAATAAAACAACTTAATGTCAAAGAAACTGAGTAAAATACTAATCTAATCGCATCAAAAGCACAAATGGCACAACATCACTCAATCATGACCATTTATAAGAATATTGCCTTGTTTTGCTGGTGAAAACAAAAAATGTTGAAAAAGATCCTTTTTGACCTCTGTAACTTGTAGTCTCTGAGTTGAGTCACAAAATGTCAGGGAAAAAGCTACAAAAACAAAACAAAAAGCACGTACAAAATAAAAATCAATATCTGTATTTTGTAGAATAATCTTTAGGAGACACCACCAGACCGCGTCCTTTTCTCGCTCCTCTGTACACTGTTTCGATAATGTCTATCATCTCCTGCTTGTCCTCCATTGTCCAGTTGATCTTGTTGTTGTTACCGGTGCCCAAGTCAATCATGATGTGTTTGTTCCTGAGGAAAAACAATAACATCAGAAGAACATTTTGATTTAATAATTTATAGACTGATACTGTGAAGTCTAGACATTGAGTGTCTTACCTGAAAAAGAACATGACAGTGCATGGGTCGTACAACTCGTACATCTTGTTGAAGTCAGGCACTTCTGTGATGTCCACAAGGTAAATGACAGCGAAATTCTTTACCTGTGAAAACACATATGCCAAACTTTATAAACACTAACTTGTGTTCAACATAACCTGTACAAACTTACAATTAGGAAAAAGTCCAAACCAAGGTTGATGCTTTTGTTTAATTACAACTTCCCATAACTGGTCGGATAGTCTCAAATAAAAAAGTGTTTCCATACTGCAAACTAACTGATCCATGGTTCATTTTGATCTGGACTGAGGCCACCTATTTTAGTTGGTTTGGTCAGATACGGTTCTGTGGCACATTTCATAGCTGCTATTTTGTTTTGAACCAAACCGAAGAGTTTAAAGGTTACAGGACTTAGTTTGTCTGTTCATTCATTACACAACACTTTTACTAGCAACTTGATAACCAACATTTTAGATACAAACACCTTCTGTCTTTTCAATACATGTAATTTTTCACCTTCTCAGTGTAGTGTTTTCAAAACAACTAAACAGGTTATATGTTAAGGAAATTACTAAAATGGGCTGTTAGGCTGTTGACATCTACAAACTGCTGACCAATTGCAACGAATGAAAACATAGCACACTGTAATGGAAAACCTCAGTTTTCAAATCTGCAGTAAACTGCCAAAAACAGCAAACACAGCAGCCAAATCTCTTCAGCAGCCAATATACAATCTGCAGCATCCAAGAAAACTACTGAAGCATAATTTACTGAAATGTGCCAAGTTACACCATAAACTGATTTGACGTGTAATCAAAACAGTTTTAAGAGTGGCGTTAACAGACTGTTGTTAATGATTAACAAGACAAAAAGACAAACGTATTCACAACAACAAGGATCTCAACAGATCTAGTTATTGTGTATGTGACAGCAATAGTAAGTCATGTTTGGACGCCGAGCGTTTGCTAACGCGAACATCCCAAAACACACAATTTACAGGTTAGACAATATTCAAACCTTTTCTGCGATGCTGTACAGGACCTCGTCCATTTTCATACATGTTGGGTCCCAGTCATGCCCGAAGCGGATGACGAGGACTCGGTCCTCCTCGGACAGGATGGCTTGGTCGACCTGCCAGCCATTATGGAGATGCGGGAGCATATACGACATCTTGATATAGAAAGATCCCCAACCTAAAAAATGGGACAATTTTGACTTTGGCTTTACAGTGAATTGAAGGGCGGCGTGTGTGCCGTTTCAGTAACATCCAGAAAATGTTTAAACTTCGGTCGGTGGTGTGAACAGGGATGTAAAGTTAGCCTGTCGATGCTAGCGAGGTTGAACGAGTGTTAGCTAGCAGAGTACAAGACTAAGAACAAACCCTTAATACACGGTAACTGACAAATAAATCAACACATAGGTTACACGTAGCTTACCTTAAAATACGAATGAGCGAGTGCTATACGGTTAAATTAACGTTCTGGTGAGTAAAAACGTAGTTTGTTAACCTGGTAGCTGCTAATATCTTTTTTTCTTTTCGTTTATGTTACGTTAGCAACGTCACCGATGAGCGACAGAGTCGGCGTGACGTGCTTACGTCATTTTACGTAAACAATTGAAGGTTTGTGATGGTTAAAGGCCTTATCAGTGTTAGCTTACTGAGATAATAAAAAACACTAAATAAGCGTTTATGTTTTTCATAATTAACCGCGAAACAAAATATCGATTCACATGCTAAATATTTTAACCTCATATGTACTTTACCCCTTCAATGTACCTTAGTTATGGAAGTAATAAGCACTTTAGATTGACAAGACAAGCCTTAAGCCTTGCACAAAACCATCAAAATATACAAAACCAAAGACATCTACGACGGGTATTTACACAGACGTGTTTGTTCTTGAGAACTTAGCTTGTCTCAGCTATTTTTAGAGAGTGGTTACCCTTCAAATATTATCCTCTCCTGGAGATAGTCTTTCTCAATTGCTTTTGAACAATGACGTCCTCAGACTGCTTATTTTGCAACAAACAGGATGAATACTCCATCCCTGTCAGTGCATGCCCACTTCTAGAAATCATGTTCACTACCTCCTCTTGGCCGTCTTAACACGTAGAAAATGATTGTAGAGGATAGAGGCAGAAATTTTGACCCTATATGGTGTATATACCGCTTCTGATTGTTATAATGGAAACTGAATTATTTTTATTAGTGTATAGTTATATAGAATTATATAGAGTAATAAAGAAAAAGACACATACAGACAAAACATTTATTATTGTGCAATTCATTACAGTACAAATACACAGTACAATGAACAACAGTTCAAAGGTTATAGGAAAACTTTCCAGTCTATGACATAGCAGCATATTATGGCACTCCTTAGAGAGAGTATAAATCATCATTAGACGTACGTCTTGTCCTATCTTTAATCCACCACTAAACTATACAATCACATTTCTGTGGTTCTGACTGGACAAATGATTAACGACGTCCGACTATATCATATTAGACTATTTGGTTTAGAACACATGATTGCTTACCAAACAACAGTGATAGCCAATTTTGAAATAAAATTAAGATCTACTCCCTAACTACTATCAACACTGTGATCATCCCTTAAAGCTAATATTGGTAGTTTTTTATTCCGTATGGCTGTTCTTCACATTGCACGACAGCAACCTTCAGCCTTCTGATCAAGTCTTTGAACAGGCATCAAACTAAATCTCTGTGAAAACAGAGATTCTTCCACAGTGTTTTTTATTCGAGTCCACTGCTGTAAAACCACACCCTGTTCAGGAAAACAGTTCCATTCCAATCTCATGTTGCATGAACCCTCTTTAGGCCAGCAGGTGGCATAAGGAACATTCACATACAGTATTTTCTGGAAACAAAATGTCTCCACCAGTGGTTCATTGAACATCCCACAATGCCTGGAGAAAAATATCTGAAGTTCGTTGTGGTTCCATGAGGCAACGTGAAATATCTTGCACACAATAATGTCTCACAATCCCTGAGGAGCGAGTGACGCTCGGCTGGAACAGTCAGTGATGGGATGAGGTCAGGGCACGCAGTCAACCAAGGCAATGTACAGTTGATTGAAATGTAATCCTGCAGCTCTTAGTCGGCAGGATGCTCTGGACACGAGCGATTCACCTCAAACCACTCATCTATACACCTGAGAGAGGAAGAGGATGGCGGAAGGAGCGTTAGTCTCTTGTGATCAAAGAAAGACAGAGACTGAGCTGAATTTACACACTTAATTATAGTATAACTACCTCTAATTATAAAAAAAAACATATATATAAAATTATACAATGTTTATATTATGTTTATATTATCAAATGTTTATATAAGACATTTGAGAGTTTCGGACATATATTTGTGTACATATCATAAGAGTCATCTGATAAGACGTCTGATCTTCTTCCCCCCATGATGCAACCTGTTTCAGTCATTTCCAGATAAAATCTGTTTATGCATCTGTTTGTATGTGTTACTTACCCTTTATGGTAGATACAGAGGCAAGGCAGTCTGGCAATGGTATCTCCCTGTTCCAGTTCTTCTAAACAGATAGAACATTCCCCAGAGTCCCTGGACAGGATGTCCTCTGAGAAAGACAATACAGAGACAAACTGAGCAAAGAGTCGTCTTGCACACCCCAAGCCTTGTATCAGATGTTCAGGCACAGAACCATCTGTTTAACCTTTGGTACCAGAATACCAGCTCTCATATAAACATCTAATCCCAGATGAGAACCAATAGCTTCTGACTATTGGAAGTAGATAAGTTTTTTCATGCAACATACTTTCTCTTCATTCTTTCTACGAAAATTCAATGGTGCATCTTCAAAACAGGAAGTTGAATCTCTGATCTGATCAGACTGAAAACAGGATGCAGGTAACAATGCAAGTTTTCTTTTCTGTCATATGTCGATCTGCATATTCAACTGTGACAGGATCTACTGTCAACACCTGAGGTGAAGGGGTAACTAGGCTTTTGTGTAGCCTGTCATGCATACATATCGCATAAACATGAATCTGGTAGGAGAGCACAGACACACTTATTCAAATATATTTTGAAAATATTTGCATGGATGAGATAAGGGATAAAGCGTTGATTTTATGAGTTTCACACATCTGTTTTCCCCTGATAAGCAAGGAAACAAGCTGAAAACTGCATATATCTGTCAGTGACATCCGTGTTGCTTTGGGTGTATACATGTCTGCATATACATCAACGCTTAAAGATGAAGAGCAGTCGACAGTGTCAAGTCTCAATGCACGCAAAGTGCATGTTATGATGACTGTATGTCTACAGACAAGATATGTTTGCCTTTCCTGTGTGTGCACATGTATATGGGATGTGCACTACACAAGTGCTCACACACACGGTTAGTTAGTCTGCACGCACTGTGACGTAGATGTGCAGCTGAGGCACACAGAGACTTTTGCTTTGAAACGTTCATGCAGCACTTTATAACATCCTTGTGCAGGTGCGTTGATGAATGGTGGATGAACAGCTCTTAAAAAATGTTTAATCATTATTATCTGCATGATCTTGTTGCAAAAAACAATATGGCAGCTATGAACTACTACTATGAAGATTGAGATTTTATATAACAAACTACACTATGATGCATTATTAGTGATTTGACAATCCAACAGGAAAATTGTAGCTTCAAAGTAATTGATTAGAAGTAAAAAAATAAATATCTGTCACACAGATTCTGTTTTTCTTCTGGTGTATCTTCATATTGTGACACTGCCATGTTTACTTCAGTGAAGAATCCAAAGTTGTCCAACCTTCCTTTGTCATTATCATTGTTCAGGTCTCATATGTCAGTAAAAACCTGTGGCTAAACACTAAAAACCATATTTTTTTGTCTTTTTTCCCATAGCCCTTTGCACTTTCAGGCCTATTTTCTTACTGTTGTAGGTGAGTCGCGTTTTGCTGAAACACATAAGCAGATGCTTCTCTATCTCATCCGTCACCATAAACTTACTGCAGACGGGACAGTGGAAACCTGCGAGGAAAACACAAAGACAAAGAACATGAGGACCCAGATGTGTCGGTATCTGTCTCATAACCTTTATTGATATGTACACAAGAGAGGGCGTGGGACTGTCTGCATGAGCTTGATCTTTAACAGTCCAACACAACACCTGCATACATCTTCCAGCTCCTTGTCTGCTATAAACAATCTGTAACAATCTGCTTACTTACATATATAATCATTTGTTGTCATTGTTCATTACAAAACGACTGTAAACATGTCCTCGAGCTGAGATGGCTTATATCTATTGCCATGCATGTGTGAGGTGATTTATTTATTAGATTAGATTCATTAATTCATTAAATGACCCACAAACGCACACAGAGCCGTCCAACTGTGAATCTTCTGCGCCACACAAAGATTAATAGGGCAGGAGCTGCTTGACCTGAGATAAGCTAACCTCCTGTTTAACATTATAACACCACAGTCAAGAATAGGACATCAACTGCAGGCGGTCGTTATCTAAGTGTGCGCTCTGAAACTCGTGCTCATGTCAAGTGTTTGTCTGGGATGTGAGGAAATAAAATAAGCCAGTGGACTGGTTCAAATGAGAGGGGTTATTAATGAAGAAGCTAATGATTAGACATTCACATCGGGGAAATTACCTGTGTCGGTAATCAGAAAGGAGACGGACATTCAACTATATCCTTATTGGCTGTTCTAAGATGAAATATGAGGAAACTGGGAGTGTGCGTCATTTCCAAGAGCTCCAGCACCAATAAAAGGATTCAGGAAAAACATTATACAATGTTGCACCTTGTGTTGAGGAGCTTTTGTTTTCCCAGTTTCAGGGGTTTTAGTCGGGTCTAACGGTTCCAACGGCCGTGTTGTGTTAGTTTGAGCCTTTGTTTTGTTGTGGTCTGGTCTGGAGACAAACCAAGCAGTTGTGAAACAGCAAGACTTGTGGATTCAGGAAGTTTGAGAGCATGTATGTGCGTGTTTATGTGTGTGTGTGTGTGTGTGTGTGTGTGTGTGTCAGGCAATGTGTAATGAGCAGGAAACTCTTATCTGCTGACCTACATAATGCACTCTTCCCTCTCAGCTGGAGAGAAAAACAGGGCAGTTTTGCAAGACAGAAGGAGAAGGAGAAGAAGAAAGAGTGTGAAATACATTGTGGTTCAGCACAGCAGAGCCACCTGTGGCTACAATAAAAGTGCAGAAGAGCTAAACAAAGGGCTCAGTCAGCACACAGCTATTACCATATGCCAGGTATCACATGTCAAATGGAAAAATACTAAGCAGCTCTGACAATTGCTGTGTATACAACTGAAGTTATCTTGCAAGACTGCTGTAAACATATGGTAGCAAACATGAAGCAACATGTTGACTCCAAACTCACAGAGGTGCTCACTGACAGTAAACAGAGCTGAAATATTACATATATAAGATACAAATGGAATTAGATAAGACCCACATATGTAAAAAGAACAATGAAGATATTATACATATTTAAAGATGGAGAACAAATTAATATCTGTGATCACAATTCTTTCACTCTCAGCGTGCACTTTAGATAAAAATATCATAAACGTATTACTCATGTCTTTGTAACTAAGGTTTCCCATGCGTTTTATGGCTTTTATTATTCTCCATTTGTAACCAATGCTTTACGGTCTTACCTCCCAGCAAGTGAGGGGACAGGTGAGCCGGTAACGACCCTATAAGCAGTCTGTGGCCTTCAGGAGCCAGCTGGCCCTCATCGTCACCATCCGTGCCATCGAGACTCTGATTGAGTACGTGTGACCCTGACCTGCCACCGGTCGGTATGCTGAGCCCGGAGCTGGTCGGCCCTCCACCCGTGTACCGGATCCGGGGGCCATCGGGTCCATTTGTGTACCTAAACCCCGCAATCCTGTCCCCAGCGTTAGAGTTTCCAGATGGAAGATCGGAACTGGAATAAGCCCGAGTTCTACCATCAAATACCGGACTGCTCTGCTTAGCCCCCATGCCGTCTCAGGTCTATCTCCTTAAGTTTTTTTTTTCAAAGTGCGTTTTAAAGTTTTTAACCACGGCACATGGTTACAGTGAGTTCTGAACAGCCGGCACCAACAAAGGAAATAAAACCTGACGCACGAACTACAAAAAGGGCGAGGTGATCCAACAAAGTTTCATGATGCGTCCTGTGCGTAAAGTGCGCACTCACTGGCGTATAACTTGATTTCCAAACGGTTGTTTTTTTCTCTCTCTTAGTAGAGCCCTTCCCCTTTTTTAAACAATGGGGAAATAATAATAAAAAAGATACAAATCTTCTTCAGTTCAACGGCCTTAGTTCCTCCGTTTTCAACGAGCACAAACGCGCAACTGTTGCTTCACATTTCGTCAGGTTCAAGTTTGTTTTTGTGTTCAACTGTGGTCTTCTGCAAAGAAAAATAAAAGCAGGGATTGCTCTCCTCCCTCTGAGGCATCTCCGTCAAAATAACCATAGTCCACCGGAATTAGATAAAGTTGCCTTCAACGTAAAAGCACCCGATGGTACAGCAACCTTATATTTAAAACAATATAGGTAAGATAATAATGTAAGATAATATGGAATAGAATCGAAATTATTAGTATTACTATTATTAACACTACTGTAATTGTTGTTGTTTGTTTGTTTATATGCTGTATTATTTGTTTGTAGATCTACCTTATTTAGGTTCATTTTTAAATTTAATTGTATTTCACTTTTTTGCTTTGTTTATGTTTTGCTTATATTTTGCTTTTATTTTGTATTTTGCACAACATGCATTAGCATTTCTCTCCTAAAGTAACGAATGAATAATTTTGGTGCTGCAGAAATACAACATGTAGCACTGTCCATTCGACTGTATTCGTATTACTACTTTCTTTTGTATGCTTACTTATCTCTAATAAATGATGTGTTTATTAATTTTGAATCTTTATCAAGTGTAAATGCAGTGTAAATGCCATTTAATGAAAATACTTAGTACTTTAGTACTTTAGATGTAAACACAGTTACTGCATCTTATCATTTCCTTGGAGCAGTCACCACTGATGCTGCTCAATGAGACAGCTTTAACGCTTTTACTTTGAAGGTAAAATCATAGCTTCCGGTACAGGTCTTTCTCGGACTCCGACTTGACGCAGCCTTGAGTGGGCGCGTCAGGTGGCGCGTGACGTCATCCCCAGTGACACCAGCGGTCTGTTGGCACAGCAGCAGGTCACCAGTCCACTGTGTGATATGAGAAGCCCTCCATGTTGAGAGCCTTGTGTTCCATTAACCTCAGGCCATTAAGAAAAAAAGAAAAAAACACAGACACACTCACACTCACATTCTCAGTTCACACGGTTTATTGAACAATTTCACACGTCAGAGGGGAAACGGAAGATACACCGCATGAGAAACATTCAAAGAGGCAATAAAAAGACAAAAACATTTACAAGCCAAAAGTAAAGCTAAAGATAAAGATAAAGATAAATCTGATACAGTCTTGCATGTGTGGGTCGAGTGGTTGGAGCCTGAAGCATCGCAGTGCACTGGATGTGACATACAACAACAAACTGTCAGATTAGAAATAACAGTGTGGGCAGAGGGTGGCTGACAACACAATATCTTCCCTTCCCTGTGATATCACTCAGGGGGGGTTTGGATGTGCACTTACTAAGTTTTAATGGTTTGGATTAAAAACCTGGAAAGAAGCAGATCAATTCAAAACACGCGCAATAAAAAGGGATTTGGGCTAAATTTAAGACGGTATTTCATCAGATTGTGCTAAGAAATGAGGGCAAACTGTGAACCACCAGCAACCAGGAAGACTACAGGACAGAAGAACTAAGGGTGTCATGTGACAATGAGACACCCAAACCAGGAAGGGCTAAAGCAGCAGCATGAGCTTTTTGTTTGTGATGGTCATATGATAGTTAACAGTAACACTGATTAAAAACGTCTTCAGAAATTGACTTTTTAAAACTTGAAAACACTAAAGAGACGCACCTCCGAAATATCACCATGCTACTGTAAAGCTGCACACTTTGATTTTCCACATGAGGGGTAGGGGAGGAGGGAGGGGGGCGAATGTGTAAAATGTTTTTGACTGTAACCTATACAACTATTTTTAACGGTGTGTTTAAAACAGGATCGTGTGAGAGCTGCCCCGACCCAATCTACGTCACAAATACACATCCACACTCCTCGTTTCCCTCCTTCTTTCCCTCCTCTCTCTTTTGTTGCTAGAACTTGTTGCTTCTTTTACCTCCTTTGCGTCACTCCAGTTACCACTAACTGCCAGTTTTTACCAATTCTGCTTTCATCTTGCTCTCGCTTATCCTCTGTGTCAACAGACAAGCGGGGGAAAGTAGGTTATCTGTCACATTCATCTCCAAAGCCACAGGAGAAGTGTGTATTGCGGTAACATCTGACTGTATTTCTGCATAACAAAGCCAGCTGAGGCTGATGTAATATTGCTGTGCTGTGGAACTTTAACTAACCAAACGGTGAATGATTATGATTCTTGCATTGTACATGGCTACAGCTCACGTAGCCCTAGTGTGTGTGTGTGTGTGTGTGTGTGTGTGTGTGTGTGTGTGTGTGTGTGTGTGTGTTTTAGTAGGGGTCAACAAAGTGCAGCAGAGTGCACTCTTTGGGAAGCAAAGCCACTGAGACATTCAAGAACATGGTGGTGCATTTTTAGCAAGTTGACTGTAAGTATGAGTGAGTGTGTGTGTGTATGTGTGTGTTTGGATAGAAGTGTGTTTTTAAGTGTTTGGGCTGATGAGTGGAGGCCCAGGGCTCACAGGCAGCTCTGCCCCAGCTGTAGGCCTCTTCTGGGGGCTCATCACTGCTGACTGACCCCCATCTGCTGTTGATCGGGTCCTGGTTCTCCCTCCATGTCAGTGTGGTAATGCTCAAAACTGTCGTCCTCTATGTCTGGAAGCCCCAGCAACTGACAGAGACAGACAGAAGAGGTTGTGTTAGAGACACTAGACATCAAAGTGTTTGTAGGTGTAATTTACCACAATGCAATCATCTTGAATGATGCCTTATTTATCAGTTTATCATTATTGTCTAAGAAGTGGGTCATTATTCTGAATTATTTTCTTACTGATGAGAAGATTGAAAGCTGCAGCGTTAAATGTACAGCTCATTTACAAACAGATTAATTGTTATATATCATGGATCTATGTGGGGTAATGGACTGTTTCTTTAAAGTAAAGTAAAGTGAGTTCAGTCATCACTGTGAGTTTTCCAGCCAAGCAGCTGCAGTAACCAGGCCTGTGATATAATGTGTTAATCAATGAGCTAACTGCTTACCTAAGCTATGCCAAGCACTGTACAGACATAAAACTTATATTATTCTGTACTCTAGGTTGAGATGCACATAAGGTCAGTTCATATAATGTTGAACTACTCGTTTAACCTAAATCCTGATGTTTGTAAAGGTAAAATAAATAAATAAATGTCCCAGACTGATCCTTAATTCACATATTCATAAATCATGTTCATCCAGATTTGGATATATTAAAGCAAATTAACTAATTAGTTCCAACTAATGAATGTGTTATATGATTTTAATATATTATGAGGTTTTAATGGATTCTCAGTGTATGAGGAAAAATAGTTATAATAATGGTTAATAGTTATCAAATAGCATGAAATATTTCATTAAATTAAGTGCTAAAATTCACCATTTTGCTCTTCAGCCGCATTTTTAAAAAAAAAATACATTGTGATAATAATGTATTAGAGGCTATTAATTTATTTATTAGCACCATTATGAGACCTTTAAGTAATAAAAACCAGCAGGACATGCCGAACTTGTCTGAATGTGTTTGCACATTACTTATTTGTTGTTTGTTGTCACCAAAGCAGCTTGTAAACGAAGCCTTCAGCACTTCTGACTGAGGTTATATTAAAATATTAAAATCTCAAGTCAAACAGAGCAGAATTGATTAAATCTGCTCTGATTGGTTTGGTTTACTCTCTGATAAGCGAGGAAACATTAAAACATCAGATTGCAATGCAGTTTGACATGATATTTTGTCTACACTGGGGAGAACAGGATGTATCAGGATCGTAATAGACCTCGAAACAGCGAGCAGAGGTCACTGCGCTGTTGATGATGTAGTGAGTGAAAAAGTAAACTGTGGCTCCTCAGATCGCCACTCCCTTTTTCTTCTTCTTTTTTTTTTTTTTGGCTCCTTACAGGCCTGAAGGACGTGAAGACCTTCTCCAACACTTCCAGAAGAGTCTTCTTCCCGCAGGAGGAGATGTAGTCCTGGGCCAGCTGTAGAAAGGGAAGGCAGTCCTCGCTCTCGCTCCACACGTGCTATACAACACAGAAAAACAGGAATTAATGAGTAAATAAGTAAAGCTGGGTCAGGGGCAACAGGGGCAGGACAGAAAAAAGTAGAACAAAGCAATTTAAGCAAGCTACATTAAAGAGACATTTCCTCAAGGACAGATGGAGCGAAAATGAGCAAACAGTGGAGACAGGAAGGAACAAATAAGAAACTAGCTGCTTCATAACATGATTATCTCACCATTACAATGTTTGTGTCCTGTCAAGAACAATAAAGCACGATTCCACGTAACAAGGAGATACTGAGTTTGAGAAAGCAGCAGCTCACGCAGGTGACAGTTATTCAGGAACTCTTTGTTCAGTACTTTGTGTGCCCTGTTATAAAGTGTTGAACAATGAGACAACTGCTTCCTTTTGGCAAAGTCATTAGATAAAACCTCCATAAACACATGTGCTGGTACAGTACATTGTCATTCTATGTTATTATAGCCAACATAACTCTCTCTCCCATGAGGCCTGTTCAGTCTGAGGATGTGATCAGTTTAATACCTGAACTTGAACTCTGGCCTATAGACCTTGTAGAGAAAATATCAGTATTGCTGTGGACAATAAAATTGTATTAAGTGATGATAAGTAACAAGTCCTTGACTTCAGATAGAAGAGTTCTAACTTGGTTTGAAATCAACTTCCTCATTACTGCAAATTTTCGGGTTCCTCATAGCACTTTACAACAACTGTTAGATAACTAGCGCTCCTTGGGCTGGGCCACTGGAGCGATTCCACTTCACTTAGTGTTTAGTGTTGTTTAATTGGAGTCTAAAGGCCAAACTGTTTGGTTATGTATTAGGTGATGTTATTAGAAGTGTCTGGTCAAGTGTGCAGAATGAGCAGCATGAAATAACAAGCAGATCTAAAACTCTCACTAGGTCAGTTGTAGTCAAAACTTGTGTAACCCTGTACTTTGGTTAATGGCAGTAGGCAAGAGACAATTTCACTTCATCATTAAACATTATTAGAATAGTAAATTTTATACACTTTATAGATTTAAATATTTTAATGGTTTATATGGACAATTTAAGGGTCTTCAAGGGGCAGAAAAATTAGATATTAATACACTAAGGTATTTTTAATTGATTATGTACATGGTTAAAGGTTTTTAACTTTAAATTAGAAGAAAAGATAACCATAATTGAATTTTAAAGTAACTAATTAAGTTTAATTAGTTATAAGTTGTTTTAAGGTATAAATTAAGAGATTTTTATGGCTTTCGCTACAGTTGGTTTTAAATCCATTCATACTGAAATACCTCAGTGTCATTGTATTAATGGGCAGATGAATGTTTTAGTTTCCTTGTGTGTGGTGGAGACACACCTTCATGTGAGAGTTATATGCTCACATGAGAGTCATGTGAAAAGGCGTGAAAGAGCCCAGGGGCAAAAAATGTAACCACAGTATCGCAGACGGGGCTATGGCCTATAGACGGGGCTAATGTGGCACTCTTCCAGCTCCAGCTCTTCAGTGATGGTTTGTTCCAGTTTGACACTGACGGGTGGACACTCTCATGAGGGCGTGTCACCTCCTGGACAAGCTAAAACCACATTTCAGCAAAACTACTCAGATGAGGCAAGGGACATCTTCAAGGCCATGCTGCTTATCCACACTGTCCTTGTTTTTCAAACGCTGTATCACAGACCTGAACCTGAAAACTACTGGAGTCAAACCCCCAGGGGGCAAATTACAGAGCTGAACTCAGGGATGAGCAGATACACTATTATTATAGTAGGACTGAGATCACAGCGCCCTCTAGTGGACCAACTTATGTGCTGGGTGTAAGCAGTTTTAGGGAAAACAAGGTGTGTGTGTGTGTGTGTGCGTGTGTGTGTGTGAGAGAGAGAGAGAGAGAGAGAAAGAAAACAGCATGTAAGATGTCCTGCTGATAGCAATATTGATTGAGCAAGAGTAACTAGATCTCTAGAGTCTTGCAGAGAGGCAGAGTTATTCAAGCTAATTTGAGAGTGCATAGCAGACAGAGAACTCGACTGTGTGTGTGTGTGTCAGTTGACACTGACTAGATTCAAACTTGAGAGTTAAGAGGTTATAAAGTGAAACAAAAGGAGGGAAGATGTAAAATTAAGTTGGTTCTGAGAGACAACAAACTCCCTGAAGTGGTCATGCACTTGCATCTTGCATCTCAAGTGTATGACTCTGCTAGATGACCCTTTTCTATGCCGCCTCCAGGGAGTGATAGTCTTACTACGATGTTTTGATCGTGCAGGAGATGGATTTATATATTTCTGTTTTTGATCGGCTGCCATGGAAAGCCCCTGCTTAAGGAGGCCTGCTCTGCAGGACTGTAGGACAGTCCAAGCCACAGGGCCTACAAACACACACCCACATACACATATGGTTGCTGTGACATAATGTGTTGCTGACTGAACAGACACCCTGGCTCCCGGGTTATCTCCATCTGCTCCCCGCCTCATTAGCCCCTGTCACTGAGCAGGAGGAGGGAGGAGGGCGGGCCTGGCCTCAGGAGGTTTAGGTCTCATAACACCACCACTGCACCACAATGGTATAGGATATAGGAGCTATAGTCTGTATATAATCAGAGCAGGGAGACATAAGATCATATTCTCTGTTTTATTTAAGGCTGAGGAAATTGATTAACCTGGTTGAAGTTGAAGTTCAGCATGAAGGTATTTTCCCACTTTTTCAGTGTGAGGAATTCTTGGAAACATTAATTAATTTTATTTAAATTTAAAAACATAACTAAGCAGTAATAAATACATTTAAGAACATAAATAAATAATGTTAAATATATATATAAATATAATATATATTATGAAATATAAATGTAATAAAAGATATATATTTAATATAATAATATAGATAATTTCGTAATTTCGATAATTTTGTATCATAATTTATTAATGATTTGGCATGGATCAGAGTACAAAATATGAATAATTAATGGAAAATAAAGTTATGGAAATTATTTATTCACTGTCAGCAAAATTTCAACCACACACCAGTCTATCTGAGAATAAGTTGTTTTAAAGTATAAATAAAATTCATGTGATGACATTTAAGGAGAAAATGTAATTAATTTTTGTTTATAGAGCTCCAAAATATGAATGTTGTAAATATATATATTAACATTTTTTGTGATTTTATTTCAAGGTAATACATAATTCTGGTCTGTAGGACTTTTATTTTGAAAGTTATAGGCCTGGTGTTTTTATAACCTGGCTGGCTCGGATGCTGTTTTGGTTCAGAGGGTTATCGCAGATAATTATGATGGAGGAGAAAACACCATCGACAGCAGAATGAAGGGGGGTGGATGTGGAGGTGGAAGGGGGGAGCGGAGGGGGGGTGCACTGAGACTGAAATGACATCATCGCCACCACTTTTGTCCAAACACCCCCCCTCTCCCCCTCTCCTCTTCCATGTCCATCAGCTCATCAGCTGGAAAACCGGGACGAGAAGGGACAACCCCACCTCCAACCCACCCTCGACACACCTATAATACACACACACACACACACACACACACACACACACACACACACACACACACACACACACACACACACACACACACACACATTCACATACACATACAAACATATACACACATATACACACACAGAGGCCTTGCAGAATCCCACTTACGAAGCTGTCGGTGCCGCCGGGACACAGGACGTAAAAGGAGACGCCGGGCTCTGCGTAAAAGTCCAACCGCCTCTCGTCGTCCTCCTCGGCAAAGATGAGGTCGAACGGGTTACCGGAGCACCACTTCTCCGCCGCCTCCACCAGATGCTTGAACTCCATCCTCTGCTGTTACTCCGGTCTGCGGTGTCCCTGGCTCCGGAGCTTGATCTTGATCTCGGATCTGTGTGTGGCCGTCGCGGCGATGATGCTCAAGACACAAATAACAGCTGATCGTACAGCAGCATCAGCAGCCTCCACTACCGCATCTCCTCTAGCGCACCGTGTGCATGGCCCGGGAACACAGATCGCCTGTTAACACTGTTGGTGCATAGATCCAACCGGCTCCGGTGCTCATCCGTCGCTCAGAGCACCATTCCTCTCTTCCTCCCCACGTTATGAAATCAGCCCGTCGGTCGCATACATGCATACGCAGGAGGACGCTGGAAAAAACGCGATGACGAACAGTGAAGCCGGGCAGCCGTCCATATCCGAGGCACTGTACAGGCCGACTCCCAACTTTCTCACTGCAGCCTCAATTACTTTACCATTTTAACCCGCTGGCATCATAAGACAGGCATGACAGGACTCAACATACGGGCTGTAGACGGTCTCCACACAACTAATAACTGAGCCATGAGAACATGTCTGCCATGATATATTTTTATCCATGAGTCATTTAGGATCAGTTCACTTAAATCACAAAAACATTTCCCACGTAGCCCTTTTTTAATAAGACGGCGTTTTTATTTACCAACGATAAGCTTTAAATATTTTAGAATAATTTGATACATAATTCACGTAGCTGTGACACATGGTTGTTTACAAAACGGTAATGTCTAAAATTAATAATAATCAAATAATTCTGGATGATTTTATATGCCTATAAAGTGTAATATTCTAAAAAAAAAAAAAGTTAATTAAAACAAGAATAATAATTTCACAATAAAAGATAATTTTCGGTTCCTTATTCATTTAAGAATATGATCACTATAATAAATGTACTGGTGCATTCGTCTCTGGGTGCAATTTTGTCCGATTTTTATTCATTTATTTTCTTGTGTTGTTGTTTTTTTTGTTAGCTGTTTACATTGAAACAGTGCAGCTTTCCTGCCATGGGAACCACTTTTCTTCAGTGTTTACAGGAATCCAGCTTCGGTGCCATTGTCATGCTTTCACTGTGACCCACCCTGCCTCTGCTCCCAGGAGCCCTGGCCGCCAGAGGGCGAAGGAAACCGGCTCTTAATGCCCAGTCTGAGGCTGCACCAAGCTGGAAGAAATCAGCTCCGATCAGGAAAGGGGAATTAAGCGAATGTCACGTATAAATAAAAGCACTGAGGTGATTGAAAATGAAAATCGGGATTTACACAAAAACAAATGGAGTTAAAATGCATCCATGATTTCACTGTTGGCTAAACAAAGTCACAAAGTCAGTGAGTTTATTGTTGGGTTTCTACGTTTTTGACAAATTGTTTTTGTTTGTTTGTTTGTTTTTTGCCACTTGCATAAACAAATTATGGTATTAAAATTATAGTATTTTTAATGCTACATCGTTATTTCACCCAATACTGGTCTGGTTCTCGTGTAAATACCCTAAAAAATTTGCTAATTTTCAATTTAAGTCGTCCGCCGACATTTTGATTTATGATGCCATACATGCTTTTATTTTGAAGGTCCACACCAGAAGTAGTGTCAATAGTAATTATAGTCGCTTTAACAGGCTTCTGTGTTGAACACAGTTGGTCTGTGGCTCCTACCGGAGGTTTGGTCCTCCTCCTCCTCAGTGACTGAAGAATTTCCCTGCGGCCGGACGCGCTCCCGTCAGACAGCGGACTCTTCTGTTTCTGTAAACAAACCGAAGCCTTTAGGAGCGTGAGGCAATGCAATGTTGTGTGAGTGAAGGTTAGAGACGTGCGGCGGATCACTGCTGGACACCCCACACAACGACACCACTGTCCAGCACCCCGGGGGTCGCGCTTTGTTTGCAGAGAAGATCCAGATCTCAAGAAATCCTGAGGGGAAAAATGGATCCTTTACGAAGTGGAAATAATTGTGATGAGGACTCTCAGTGTGCTGAAGAAGAAGAAGAAGTAGATCCAAGAATTCAGGTGATTTTTATTTTTCTCTCCTGAAATGAATCCACATGTGGCCAGTAGTGACAGTGACATTGAAATGACGCGTGGAGCCTAATGTAAAGATTAGATCCGATTGAAAACGACAAATTTGAGAAAAATGTTTTAAAAACTCACATTATCAGATCAGTTGCAGTCAGTAAAATGTTATGTTATTATTATTTTTATCCTATAGCAATTACAGTGTCATTTAAATCATTAACACACACACACACACACACACACACACACACACACACACACACACACACACAGGGCTGCGTGCTCAGTAATTTGGTAAACAGAAGTCACAGAGTTTAGCCTCCAGATACACAATCTGTTTTTAACGCACCCCACCTCTCTCTCTCTCTCTCTTCCTCTTCTCTGTGCCTTTCTGTGTTTGAATGCCCTGTTGTCTGTAAACAGGGAGAGCTGGAGAAGTTAAACCAGTCTACAGATGACATTAACCGCTGGGAGAGTGAGCTGGAGGTAAGTCCAAACACCAACCAGCAGCACTGTCATCATCATCATCATTATCATTAATATCAGAACCTCTCCCTGCTGTGGTAAACACTGAAAACCAAGACTGAGCTGCTGCTGCTGCTGCAAAAACTCCCCTCTAAAGGAATCATTAAGTCTTTAACTTTAAGACTTCAAATCTTGTGTTTTGCCTTAAAAACAAGTGTGAAATCCTTGTCAGCGTGCCGACAGACAATGAATCTTGTTACCAATACCGTTTAGTGTGTTTTAGGAATTTGCCTAGCAACGAGGTCATTGCTTTGAAATAGTTCACATGGAATGTCTTGCAAAGATGGAAATTTTCTAAAAGCAGGAGCCACTTCTGCAGCAAAATGTGGAAAAAAAACAACAGCCACTCCTTTTAAATAACACTGTACTGTATGAACTCTCAGCAGCGCTGCACACACACACACACACACACACACACACACACACACACACAAAAAAAAATGAGACGTGTGATCTGAATGTTAAATATAATATTTAAATGGCACATTTGGAACGGTCTAAATCCCAAGTGCTCTCTTCATTTCTCTGCAACTCCCTCATCATTAAAAAGAAACCAAATACTTTTAAACAGGAAAAGTGCTGTGAAATGTAGAAAGTGACAGCAGAAAGATGGATGGTGAGTCGTTTTTTTTTTTTTTTTTTTGTCCCCTGCATGGATTTAAATGTGTGCTAGCGAAGTTACTGTTCACCAAAAGGAAAAACATTCCAGAGGTAGGCCACGGTTTTTCTTTTCCTCAAAGTAGGCCTCTTCTGTTTCCCATTAGACCTTCACTCTGGTCCAAACTCCACAAACCAGAGCTGGAATAAATATAATAACAGACAGGGAGGTAGAGAGAAAATATAGTCTCAGTGTGGGAACCATTGTTACATATTTTTAATTCATGTTTTCAAGTTGAATACAGGGATGTTACCATAGATCCTTGTTATTTTTACCCCTCTATGAGAAGGCATTACCTTCTGTGTGTTCATAATTCACGCATCTTTCTTTATATTGACAATATTTCAAGAAACGGTTGTGTTAGTGGAGTCATTTATATAAATACACACATGCACAGAAAATAGTAAACAGACAAGAAAAGAAAGTTGTTCATCAAGAGACAGGAATGAAAGCCAGGAGCTGAGGAATGCGAAAGTGCTGCTGGCAGGCAATCTGGAATCGATTAAGGATCATGATTCAGAGGATTCGGAAAAACCTGAGGTTAAATCCATGCAACGTCCTTTACTCACGGCCACATAATGCTAAACCTCTTATGTGGCCTGGCAATGAGGAAAATATTAGCAACTCCAAACATTGTAGCAACTCCAAAACTATGTGTCATTATTAACTAACAACACTACTTAACCAACAGCCTTCAGGATTTACCTCAGAGACTGCATGCTGTGTCACTATCTCACTGCAGGAACAGGAAGTCAGGAAATGCAGTGATGTCAAGGGAAGTGTGCTTCCTGTAGCGCCCTCTCCCTCTTTAACCTTGTTTTATTCAGAATCAGAATCAGAATCAGCTTTATTGGCCAAGTATGTGAACACATAGAAGGAATTTGGCTACGGTTCTTTTCATTTGCTCCAGTGTAATTTAAACATACAAACATAAAAACATAGAATAAACATTATATACACAAAATATCTAAACAATATATAAACATAATATGGACACTGAGCTGGAGGATTGCGGTATAGAATAAATATGAACAAATGTGAATAGTGAAGTGTGTCGATCTGTCCGGTCTATTTAGATATTAAATATATATTTATATATGTGTATGTATATGTATATACATATTAAATATTATTTACAGTATGCTGTTTTTTATTTACATAGTGCAAATTGCAGATCAGACAGTCAGAGTGGCAGAGTTACGTACAATGTGTTAGAGTTAGGTGGGTACAGTAGTGTTCAACAGAGTGACAGCCTGGGGAAAAAAACTGTTCTTATGTGTTGCTGTTTTGGTGTACAGTGATCTGTATCACCTACCGGAGGGGAGAAGTTCAAACGGGTTGTGACCAGGGTGTGATGGGTCTGCAGAGATGTTTCCTGCCCGTTTGTCAGTTTAAAGAGCAGGATGCAGGTGCTGCTGCTTCTTAAATATAGTATATTCAGCAAATTACAACATATATAGACACATACACAGACAAACAGATGCCTGTCTCAGTACAACTGATGAATACTTTAGAAGATCACAGACCTAATTCAAGTAATTATGCTTACAAAACATCCACTAAAGAATGAATACAAGGTTTGCTTAACAACACTGAAGTGCAACAAGACTGAAGCTGGTTCAGTGAATTTAAATGCAAAAGAGAACCACAGTAGTGTCTAATGTTGCATGTGCTTGTTTGGGTAATGGTTTGGTGGTGACTTGAATTAGAAGAGCTGCTGTGCAGCCACAGGGCTACACAGGTCAAGGCCAACAGGACGACACAAGCTACACAGCCGACAGGACATGTGGCTGGTGTTAAAAACGTGTAAGAAGAACTGAATAAAATGAAGAAATGACCAATACTTATTTGCAGCTGTTTTCTAAATAGATTGACCTACATGACCTCAATGCTAACAAGATTAACAGTCTGTAACTATGCTAGTTGTGGTGCCGTGAGCTAAGTGCTTGCGTCAGCATGTGAACATGCTAGACACCGATACAATGCAGATGTTTGGCAGGTAGAATGTTACCCACATTTACAATTTTAGTTTAGTATGTTAGCATGCTGACTAACACTAAAAACAAAGTTTGGTCCTGGCTGATGGGAATGTCATCAGTTTTGAATCAAATTTTATGACAATGGATTAGATATTTCAGCCTTGACCTAAGTAGTAGGACAACCAACTGGCCAACAGTGCCATATCATTTTCAGCCTTTCTGCATAGCATAGCTAAATTGAGATTTGTCACAGCAGTGTTTCTATCTTCACATCATGGCTGCAGGTTTGGTAGATGAGTTTATAATGTGATGTCTTTGTGTGTGTATATGTGTAGGACTGCCGTCAGCGGTTTCGTGCGGTGCTGGTGGAAGCAACGGTGAAGCTAGACGAGCAGGTGAAGAAGATCGGAAGAGCTGTGGATGACTCCAAACCATACTGGGAGGCCCGTAAAGTAGCAAGACAGGTACACACACACACACACACACACTCAGAAGAGAGAGCTGGACTGAGTAATTCGGTAAGTCTGAGGTCTGCAGAAAGAGAGTGTTCGGGCAGGCTGACTGAGGATTAGCAGTGAGAAGTATAAAGAGCTCAGCTTATATCTACTTAAAGGGAGCTCAGTCACGTGCACGTCTATTTTTATACCCAGTCACACCTCTGTATCCTTAGGTAGTGTCACACGCACACTGGAGAAGAATAGTCTGCTAGATGTGCCATCTTCCTTTGCGGCTTCTTTGAGGTTGTTGTGGTTGTTGTTTTTTTTCATGTTTCTTGCACTGTTGTAGGTACATGCAAAACTGTGCTGCTCCCCCTCCGGGGGGTCATGTCCTTTACTAGCTCATGTCCATAGCCTGTTGAGGCTTTGATCTGATTGGATGGAACCAGAATTTTAGAGACCAGCGCCCCCCTCCAGTCCGAGCCAATGAGGAAGGAGCTTATGAGTCATTCATCAGGAGGCTGACATTAATGTGTCAGAGCTTAGCTGTCAAACTGAAATAGATGTGTGTATTTTTGTGTATGTCCTGTACCTGCCAGTGGCAGTGACACACGAGTGTCAGGGATTACTGCGAGGTTTCGAATTGTTATGGGTCCTGCTTTAACGTGACAGGATCAAAAGTCCTCTGTAGCTTTGTGTTGCAGTTGTCTGTGCCTGTGTGTGATCCACAGGTTTAGATTCAGCAAAGTCCTTAAAAGCCTCGGGTTAAACTGGTGTATTGTCTGATCATGATTTATAGATGAATATTTAATATTTAAAACATGACCTACTTTAAAGGGATTTGCCCTGGGTGCACCCATTGACCCTCCCAGAACACACACACACACACACACATACATATACACTGTACCCTCCCCTCATCTATAACCCAGCTCTGGGCCCCAACCCCCATGTTTTCCCCCTTACATTCCAACAAACTAGAGGGGGTTGTGTGGCGTAGTGTATAGGAATTTGCTCATACTGTCCCATCCTTTGTCATTTTTACCCAGCATTCTCTTCTGCATCACTGCTTATCTCATCCTGGCTGTCTGCCTCCTGTATCCCCGTCTGCATCATCCTCCTCGCCCTCCATTTACCACTTCCCAAAACTGTAAAATAGATTGTATTTCTAGAGACAGCAGTGTCAGACTGGGTAACAGTGTCTGACACATGAATTAAAAATGTTTACGCACTCACACACAGAACCACACTTATGCACACACGTCAACATCACAGTCTACTAGGATGATATGAAGAGTCATGGTGCGAATCACGAGGTGGCAGGGTGTTGTCGAATTTTGTAGCACAACCATTTTATTGTTTGTTTCTGAGACAGTCAGATTATGTGGTTTCTCTGACATCAAGATAATTAACCACTAACAAAGCTGATCATTTGCACACCGTCTCGAGCTCTGAAAACTTTTTTTTGTCTGTGAGATGAAATATGAACCTTTTGATTTGAATTACTCACTCGCCAACGTGCCAAAGATTTGTCACCTGCCAAAGGAAAGGCAGGGAGTCACACTGTCGTTTAGTGCTTAGTCAGCTTAGGTAATGACAACACTCTGATCTGCTGCTGAAGCTTTATGAAAACAAACTAACCCTGCATGAGAAAGGAAATGTGTGCACAGGAAGTCCCATCAAAGATGGCCACTAGCATGTGACTTGTTATCTCCACAGTGACAAAAAAACCCTAAATGGATACAGCGTTTGAGTCTCAGTTCCCTCTCTATTCTTTGTTTATGTTTTCTCTTCATCAAATATCCATCATCCTCCTTATGTTTTTTTCTGCACCCCCCACCCCCCTTCTCTGAGCTTGGGAAAATGGGTTATAACAAGAGACAAATGAGAGAGATTAATCTTTTCCAGTTTGTCAAACTAACAGATTAAACCTAAAGAGCAGCCATTATCTTCCCTCCTCTCCTGTCTCCTATCTCCTCACCTTCTTTAAGGAGCCCCGTCAACCTTCGATAACATATCTAATCACTGCAACATATAGATATCAAGCTAATGCCAGCACAAAAGATACCACTTTTTCTTTTGCATTTGCTACCTTAGTCTGAGACGAGGCAGACCTCTGCTTGCTCACGTCACTGCTGGATGTCTTATCGTAAACATGGCCAACAGTGGCGTTTGGGGTCATGTTACAGGGGTTAATGTGACAGAAAGCCAGGAAAGACCGTGAGAAAAATGTGGAACAGCTGAGAGAACTATACCAACCATTTGTCTGGTGTGTTGTAGCCACACCAGTTAAACAGGCTGAATTAGAAGTCAGAATTATATTTGTGACAGTTTATTACCAAGTGAAACAGATTTTAATTACAGTTTAAACAATATGATGTATTAGCAAATGCTAATAGCATTTTGGTGCCAGTGCTCACATTACACAATGGGTAAGGTGTTTAATTTGCTAGATTCTTAACATTTCCCACTGCGACCTCGCACAGTGAATAAATCCTGATAATAAGTCATTATTACATAACATAATAAATTGATAATAACAATAATAAATTCTCTCCATTGTAAATTGGACATATACAACACTCCGATGGAGATTACATGTTGATTTCAATTTGTGACATAGACTGGGTGTCTAACAAGAATGAATGAGTTTACGTTATAGCTGTAAATGGCCGTTTAGCTGCAACAATAGCATACAGTAATCTTTTTAAAACGCTCAGGAATTGAAACGCAAACAAGACCAGCAAGTTTGTTTCCTGTGTCACTTCACAGTGTACAGTTAAAACAGGGAAAGTAGCATGTTGACTCAATACTTATATATACAGCAGCTTATTTTTAGAGAAGGATGAAGGGGAAAAATACTCAAACTAAATCAAACTCTTGCACAAACCCATACTTTCATTCAATCAAAGATATTCAAAGACAGTTTTTCATGAAAAAATGATGTATTTTCATGTCATTGCTAAACATAACGTCTGGGGTGTGTTCAAGATATTTTCCGAATGTTTTCAAGTTCCCAATGTTTTGCACTGAAATCCATGTGTTGTTGTCAGCTCAGTCTGTTTTTCCCAGATAAAGAGCTCCATATATTTACAAATAAAAATTACCCAGCTAACCACATTTCCCCGCTTTATTTTTATCTTATTCAAGCAAATCTGATTTGAGTTACTGTAACTAGTCCCATGTTGGTTTTCGTCCAATAAACTGACCTTTAAGTCACGCCTGATGGAGTGGGGACAGTGGGTCCAAATATGACCAGCATGATGGGAATAATCCCCTCATTGACTGTCACCGTGGGCTGGAGGAGCCCACTGACAGAGTGTCAGATTTTCTTAGTGACAAAGCTTGTGTTTGTCTGTCGTATGAAGGAATGGTTGTCTTTGCGCGTGTGTGTGCCTGCAATGCAAAATTGAGTGAAATCTATTCAATTTAATTCAATTTGGAAAATCTTTGTCTGTTATTTAAAATCTAATATTTAGATTTGATTTAACAAGAATTTTCAAGGAGGCCTTGCATTTACAGTTACATTTCTGAAATTCAGGCCCAAGTTGAAGCCCAAAAGGCCACTCAGGAGTTCCAGCGAGCGGTGGAGATCTTACGTGCAGCCAAGGAAACCATCGCCCTCGCAGAAGAGAGGCTGCTAGAGGAGGACAGCCGTCAGTTTGACTCTGCCTGGCAGGAAATGCTCAACCATGCCACTCAGAGGGTAGGCACATGACAGCTGAAAAATACTAAAAGTGCAAGAAGTGCAGGAAGTCAGTGTGATTAATCTTTTTTTCTTGGTTTCTGCAGTTAAAAAAAACCATCTTTATGCACTGTTTCAGGTAATGGAGGCCGAGCAAGCAAGAACGCGCAGTGAAGCTGAACACAGAAAAACAGCAGCCAATTACAACTCCTGCATCAGCCACATGAGGCAGTTAGAGAAGAAACTCAAACGCTCCATCAACAAATCCAGGTCTGCGATTTGGTTTGGTCTATGTGATAGACTAGAAATGAGCTTCCCCTACATAGGCCTCTTTGTATGCAAGTGTGTGTGTGTGAGAGAGAGAGAGAGAGAGAGAGAAAGACGGGGGTTTCGTTTATGTCATCTGATGCAATCCAGATGTTAGTTGTGCAGTGTTGGGGTGTGCTCTCTTTGTAAGCGCCAAGGAATGTGACTGCTCATAGAGAAGTGTTATTCTTCCAGTAGTTTCTCAGGTTTCTCAGTCCTCTCTCTCAGTTTTTCTTCTTTTTTTGTCCCCTGTAGGCCATATTTTGAACTGAAAGCCAAGTACTACCATCAGCTTGAGGTGTGTATACATTTACATACATTTTAACTTATTATTTTAACATAGCTCTGCCAATTCCCATTTGGTAGCTAATTTTAGCCAAACAAATTAAAAGCACTGTGGTGTACACTTCTTTAGCCACACTAATAGTTGTCACTAATAACTTGAATTTATCTTAAAGTCAGATTTGAAAAAAAAAAAAAAAAACTTAAACTCTGAAACACTAAACTAGAACATTCCCATCAGCTTGTGCTTTGTGCTTTGTGTTATTTAGCAAATGTTAGCATGCTAACATGCTAAATGAGCATGGAGGCATCACACCCGCTAAACATCATCATATCAGCATGAAGATGTATAAATACCATGCTCACTCAGCCTAGGTATCCCCTGTCCTTCTTGATTTCAAAGATATATTTCTTTTATTACAGCAACTTAAACGTAAAGTGGATGAGCATCAGGCCAAACTTGTGGTCGCTAAGGCGGAGTACCGCGCAGCGCTGCGTAACTTAGAGAGCATCTCCGAGGAGATACATGCCCAGCGACGTTCCCTTGCCATGGGAACCAGGGAGCAGGGTGTCGGTGCTGAGGGAGATGGAGGCAACGACGATATCACCAACTTCAAGATGGAGTCGGACGGTCTGTCAAGTGAGTGTAACTAAAGCCTGTCATCAACTTCATCCATCCACGTTACAAGTTTTTATGTTTGTTGTGTTTTGTTTAGTTGGTGCATCCATTTGTCTGCATGTTTAATGTTCATATATCTGTTTCTCTGTGTGTGTGTGTGTGTGTGTGTGTGTGTGTGTGTGTGTGTGTGTGTGTGTGTTTCAGTGATGTCAGTGTCAATTGAAGAAGAGGGCAGTCACAGTAGCAGCTCGGAGGAGGACACCGACACTAACTCCACCTCCTCACACCAAGCCATGACCTCTTCATCGTCCTCTTCTTCTTCCCATCCTTCCACGTCTGCCTTCACCCCCATTGACGTGACCTGCCCTTGCCCTCCTTCCTCCCTCTACACCCCTTGCACCTACATCTCCACCTCCCCCTCGTCATCCATCGTCTGCTCCTCCTCCTCCTCCTCCTCCTCCTGTCCCGGGGGCCTGGAGTTAGGGAGTCCTTGCAGCTCTCATGACCCAGACTCAGTATGTGATTCTGGGCACGCCTCACCTCTCCTGGGCCCTCGCAGCCAGTGCAGTGGAGCTTCTTCTCCAGACTGCGACCAGGAGAGAGGTGTGTGTTCATCACATCAGTGTAGATGTTTGTTGGTTTCTGATGCAATGCTTCATTCGGTCTGTGGTAAATGTTATGCATTTTTGTGGTGAAGAGAAGGAGAAAAGAAATGATTTATCTTTTTGGGAAATCACACATTACCTCTTCATACAAACACAAATGTTAAAATGTCAATCAACTTCAACAATCCAGTCTGACTTTGCACTTACATCCAAATTTCCATCTAGCTGAGAAAGAAAGATGAATAATGATTTGTCTAAATGTTTGTGCACATATCACATCAGCAATATCAATAACATGTCCCATTAATACGTCAATTCGTGAGTCTTGATTGGAAATTATATCAGATGCAGGAGATAACACCAAACTAGGCACAAATTAGAATCATTTAAAATGCCCACAGTGAAGGTTCAAGGCTGGTGTACAAGTTTAGCCTGGCTTTGGTTTGTTTGTGGGAAATGATTGATTGAGTGCTCCAGAATTTTAGCCTCAAGGATATGGAAAATCCTCTGAATGTGCATTATGTTAATAATGTGGAAGATCAGAATTCATGACTAGTAGTGACAACAATAAGCCATTCATCTATATTTATGTGGAATCTAACTAAAATGTTATGAAAGAATTTAAGGGAAAGTTTTTTAATCAACCAGAGTGCTAGTCACTCTATAAGTGGATAAGTTTAACTGGCAAATATTTAGCCAATACAATGTAAATGTGTATTTGTGATTTCATTCAGCTTGTTGATTTACTAACTAGCTCATGCTCTTTCTTTCTTTTTTTTCTGTGTTTGTGTTCCAGGTGACAGAGCAGAAGGAGCAGAGGCCACACTAGAAGCCGGTCTCAGCAAACTAACCTTGACTGTTGCACAAAAACAAGGGGACTCTGGGGACGAAAATGAACAAGACCCCCATTACATTAACCCTGAAATCTCTTCCCCCGGTTCAGCCACTACTATTCTACTAGTAAACAGTGTCTAATGAACCTAAATGTTGCACCTAAAATGTGCACTGTGTCCAGCTTCATGCCTCAAACAGGACTCATTGGCAGAAGATGGTTGATCGAAGCAGGATGAAGCGTTCACTGTAAACAACCAGAGACTTGCAAGCAAACAACCAACCTGATATTACGTCACAATATTCGATAAATGGTGTCACGTTAAAGGTGCTATACGTACTGTATTTAAACATTGGTATATCATTGTTTAATACATTGTGAAACCATGTGGATGTATTATAAACAAATAAGAGCAGGGACAGGAAATGTGGTGCTCTCCAGCGTTACCATTGGGTTATTCAGTAGACTATATTTCCCACAAACCAATCTTGTTGTAAAACCAATTTCATAAGTTCAAATCCTGCTCAAAGCAGAACACCTTTTGTGTGCCATAAAGAAATTTCGTGTTGTGATGTACATCATCGTGGCCAATTCCCTGTCCTTTTTTCTCTCAACAACAGTGTAGCATTACAGTCATGTTTCAAAGTTAATGTGGTTAACTTTTATTGACATTGAAATTCTACACTTGGCACCACTAAGAGACACTTTGTATTAATGTGAACAGTGAGCCTTATTTTTGGCTCTGAATTTCTCTTGTCTTTTTCTGCCTTGTTTTTTTTAAAACTCCTCTTATAACTCCAGTCAATTTCAAACGTATGATATGGAGATTATTTTTGAAGGAGTGGTTCTCAAGGAGGAAACTGGATTGCAATCACTACTCTAAGCACTAAACTGAAGAGACTTAAGATGGGACTGGACCCTTTAAGACAAACGGTCTTCCAATTTTGTATTTGTGAATGAGTGAGTAAATATACTCCTGAGTGTTTTTGTATGTGCAGCTGAGTGAATGATTTTTTCTTTCTTTTTTTTTTTTTTTTTTTTTTTTTTTGTGTCTTGTGTTTTTGACAAATGTTCAGATACTACCCTGTAGTACAGATATTCTATATTTATACTCCTGTATTCTTGTATATGAAAAATGTTTTGTGGTTATTGTTGTCATTGTTTAACACAAAATAAGCAATAAACATGTGCTTCATGTAACGTATCAGTGTTTGACTGTGAGTCAGCCCTTAAGGCAATTGACTTAAATGTTGATAATTATAGTGGTGGAACAGGGAAATGTGGTGTACAATTATTCCTATCGGTCAGATAATATTCTGTGCTATATTTGTATTTGTAATGGTTGCTGGGGGGATCCTTGTCCAGTGGTTGTAGACATGACCGTGTCTGTGGATGTGGACGAATCCTGTTTACATTGGATTTTTTCTTAAATGTTCTGACAAACATTAGATGGACTTTTGTTGAATTTGGTGACCTACAGACATATACGTTGTCCTTCGACTTTTCCTCAGTTCAGTTTTTTTTTGTTTTCACCTTCAAGTCGACACAATTAACATACTATACAGAATAAACACAATATCTTGACAAAGGTCAAAAGCCCAAACGTATACCATGATCCACAATAACCATGATACCAGTGATGACTCACAACCATAAAGTTACGTCTGTTCCTGCAAAAGCGTCCTTTCCCATATGATTGTACCGTCAGTGCTGACATAATTCCTAAAAAGTGCCACTAAGTGACCATTAGGATTTGGCAGGAATCAGCTTTTCCTGCAAACTGTTTTTCTCTTCCTGTCTTTCAGCTGTTATTCTGCAATGAACACCCACACTGACTGTTTTATGACCTGCTGGTTGTTCAGCTGCTGCGCGGTTATCCCAGGACTTAAGTTATATCCCTGAGATTGCCACCTAATAGAGCTCAGTGCAGCACTGCTTCGTCTGTTTCTACCAGTCTCTTCTTTGTTCTACCTGTCTGCAAATGCTCTTTTTCAGTTACTCGGCATCCTGTGATTTCAATATCTGAGCCGAGCAACTCTGGCCTTTGGTTTTTCACAGCAGTCATACACGCAGCATCCATGTTGTGTCAAATACTGACATCCAGTGGCAGGTTCAGGACTTGTCAGGTTAGATCCCCTTAGGCCTTTAGCATAGCTTACCATATTTGCAACTAACTATGATGAAGTAGTAACCAAACAGTGAAAACATGTTTGTTTAATGTGCAGTATAACTACTGTACATAGAGCGCAGAGCACCTGACACATGCATTTAAAGTGATGAAGGTGATCACATGATTTTAATTTAATTTGATTTATTTTTCTTTACATATCCAGTGAAATCCAGAAATGTTGTTACTTTTAAAGGTTTAAAGGGAGAAAGTGACTGGAACCAAAGTTTGTGTGCAAATCTATTGATTTATTATGTCAAGTCTTTATTCCTTTATAACCCCATGAGAGGAAGTCATTCTTCTTTATTATGGTTTGTATATATATATATATATATATATATACCATATATATATATATATATATATACATATACATATATACACACATATACATATACATATACATACATATATACACACACACACACTCACTGGCCACTTTATTATGTACACCTTGCTAGTACCGGGTTGGACTCTTTTGCCTTCAGAACTGCCTTAATCCTTCGTAGCATAGATCCAACAAGGTACTGGGAACATTCCTCAGAGTTTGGTCCATATTGACATGATAGCATCATGCAGTTGCTGCAGATTTGTTGGCTGCACATCCATGATGCGAATCTCCCGTTCCACCACATCCCAAAGGTGCTCTATTGGATTGAGATCTGGTGACTGTGGAGGCCATTTGAGTAAAGTGAACTCATTGTCATGTTCAAGAAACCAGTCCGAGATGATTCGAGCTTTATGACATAACACGTTATCCTGCTGGAAGTAGCCATCAGAAGATGGGTACACTGTGGTCATAAAGGGATGGACATGGTCAGCAACAATACTCAGGTAGGCTGTGGCGTTGCCACAATGCTCAATTGGTACTAAGGGGCCCAAAGAGTGCCAAGAAAATATCCCCCACACCATTACACCACCACCAGCAGCCTGAACCGCTGATACAAGGCAGGATGGATCCATGCCGTTCTCCTCTGACCTCTGGCATCAACAAGGCATTTTCGCCCACAGAACTGCCGCTCACTGGGTATTTCCTCTTTTTCGGACCATTCTCTGTAAAGCCTAGAGATGGTTGTGCGTGAAAATCCCAGTAGATCAGTAGTTTCTGAAATACTCAGACCAGCCCGTCTGGTACCAACAACTATGCCACATTCAAAGTCACTTAAATCATGCAGCAGATCGTCTTGACCATGTCTACATGCCTAAATGCATTGAGTTGCTGCTATGTGATTGGCTGATTAGAAATTTGCGGTAACGAGCAGGACAGGTGTGACTAATAAAATGGCCTGTGAGTGTATATGTTTATAAAAAACAACTGCTTTTCATTTGCTCTTTTTTTTCACAGTCTGCAGCACTTTTAATCTTTACGTTTCTTCTGCCTTATAATGAGACCTGATATTCATTGCATTTATTATTTTATTTGTCATGTGATAAAAACATAAAAATGGTATGTTGGTCAAGTAATCACACACCAGTTTGGGTGATTGGCAGTGTGATTGTGTGCTGCAGACACAGATTATTCTCAGTATGTTAATCACAATGAATGACTAGTGACACAATATCGTGTTGGTATTTGGTTTTCTATTACTATTGTTACAGTTGGATTAATCTAAACCAAAAAGGACAATTTTTTGTCAGATTTAAGCAACATTTTTGTTGCTTAATTTTTTAACAGTTAAAGTGTTTGTTGAAGTTGACTATAAATATCTATGTTAAAGTCAAAATTAGAACATCACATACAGTGCAGTGATTAAACTATGTATAAAGAATATGCTTTTGAGATGTGGTTGACATGCTTTCAGCATTTTTGGAGAAATATTTCCTCATATTCCTGTGCAAAGAATAAGTGGCATAAAGTAATTTTACATTATTCTCAGCTCAGTAATGCAACACAGACAACTGCTGATCTCTATAAAACTTTATTGCTGTTGTATAAAAATAGCCGATGGTTTCAGGTCAGAACATTCAGCTCATAACATTTGACATTTTCTAAAACCTTTTTTTTTTCAAAAACCTTATTCAAAAACATTTCCATGTAATTGTTTTTAAAAAAAACATCGTGCACATCGTGCGTAATTAAATCTCACAGTCAAATCATCTGACAGGAAACATCAGCTCTGATAATAGAGAGGATGGGGATATTGGTCACATGACACAGATCACATGATTTCCTAACCAATCAAACCCGCCTCTCGTTTTTGATTGGTCTACGCTGTTCCACGCCACAATCTGATTGGTTGAGTGATAACGTCGGTGCCTTTATATTTTAGGTTTGTTATTTAATAACTGTTTTGGTGGAGTTGTGTGCTGCAAAGTCATGTGTCTTCGTATGTGTTAAGTCTGACTGCCTTTGTCTCCCGTGTGTCTGAGCCCAGAGTAGAAATAATGCGGTGCTGGTACATTGCAGTTGTTCTTTTGTTGGCCGCCATAGGTAAGACACATCATTTTATCTCACACTTCGTGTTTACAGCTAGCTACATGCTACCAGAGCGGCTAGATGCTATAATAGGAACATTAGCTTTCAAGTTGCTGAATGATACTTAAATATATACAAGTTCTTGTAGCCACTGGTGAAAAATATATGATAATGTAGCAAATAAATCATGTCTTTTTCTGTCTCGGTTATGTGCTGACTTGTTAATTGCACCAAACTTCCGCCATATGTGTATGAAGTCAATAATACATTAGCTGAATTGCTATAGTTATAATTTCCTACTTCGTGATAACGCGCCCTATAATGGATTGTAATTAGCTTGTTTGTTTGTCACGCGACTTAAAATGTTAACGGTCAGTTACACAACTGGAAACACGGGTTTATATAAATGCATCTGGCAACACCTTGTGTTGTGTTTGTTTACAGCTGCAGAGGGAAAAGGGATCCCTTCCCCTCCAGATTTTGGGAGCAGCTATCATGTCAAAGGTGAGTAATACACCACCAGATGATTACAATCCAGGTCTTATTTTTCACATAATATAATTTTATCTTACATTTCTTTAATATTTCAATTACAGGAGTGATCTCTCTGCCTTACGCTGAGATCAAGGAGCCGTTTGAGGGCTGGCTAGACGTTGCAGCAAAGTCCAGCAGAATAGACTACTACCATGGTAAGAAACCTCTCAACCTGTGGCTGTTTCTGGTAAATAACCATTTTTGTTGTTGTGTGTTTACTGGAGGATAAATACCTGGGAATCCCCACTTCAGAAGTCCAGTCCAGTCCTCTTATACAGCACTTGGATGATTCTCGTAAACCTGACTCTGCATTATCTGTGCTTGTTTGGATCAGCGATGTGAAACTTAGAAGCTTTTGTTGCAGTCCAAAGGGGAACATAACAGCTCACTATGCAAGCAAAGAAGTGAAAAAGGATGAATAAGCACTATTTGAGAATTCAATCTGTTGGCATAAGTTACACAATCATGTGACTCTGAACCTTTTCATATGCAGTTTTATCTGACCCTGAATAGTTACATCCTAAAAAAATCTGATATAATCTGAACTCAGATTCCTCAGCCATGAACACATTATGATCACTAATTGCCTATGTAATGAAAATGTCATTTAGTTTCAGCTGAATAAGTATTTTTATATTTTGTAGTCCAGAATAAGTAATAACTGTTTTGTTTGAAACTTTTCTCATGAGCAACATATGCTTATTTCTGATTGCCAAACCTAAACCAAGTTTGTAACCAATCATTTGTTTCCTCTTCAGTGAAGATATCACAAGAATGATCAGATCATCTAATGAATCTAATGTTTTTTCATTCATTGTTGCGGCGTTACTTCAATAATTAAGTTTGCTTATTTTGAGGTTCGTGGGTGTAAACACAGTGACATTTCCTGTTGTCAGACAACTCAGTGTTTGTGTGGTCTATCAGTGTTTGAGGTCAGAGACTGTGAGAAAAGATCTAATGGAGACTTCTACTCTTCCAAAATACAGGGTGATTATAGCAGGCAAATCCTACAATAGGCTCTAAACACATACTGTTATTATTGCTGAAATTGAAAAATCTACAGGAACTTCTCATCTTGTAAACATAAAATCCTCTCATTTTGATCAACAGGCCAAGTGTCGACATACCAGTTGGGCTCAGAGGAGCAGTGGGGTGTTGCTTATAAAATCAGTCCTGAGACCACGGAGGTGGAGCTGAATGTGATGAAGTGCTTCCAGGTCAATGGAACTAAGAATGAAACGGTCACACCACAAGCAACGCTGCCTGATGTGCAGGGTTTCCAGGTATGTGTGTATGTGCGTGTGTGTGTGTGTACATAACAATACTGAGTGTTGTACTGGAATAGCAAAGGATCCTTTTTAAAGTAATTTGTTTTACAATTACAGTTCCTGAGGATGGAGTACTTTGGAGGATCCCTCTGTGAAGTTTGGCAGAATGTGACGACTGTTGGTTATAAGAAGAACACCTACACACTGTGGGTGACCCATTCGGAAACAGGTACAGGTGGCAAAGAGCCTGCTACACCCCTCCACTATGAGATGATGGGATACAACACATTGCTGGGGTCCCACTATGACAAGTACTTGGTGGACTACAAGGAGTTCAGTACTCATGTGGACCCCAAAGTCTTCTCCCTGCCTGAAGGTTTGTAGCTACCTGTAGTTACGTACCGTAACATTGTGAGACCACTGTGAATTGAATATTGAGTAAAGAAAACACCTATTTTTCAATAGGGATGACCTGTGGAGGATTTCCTGGTCCAGGAGTTGAGCACCACATGTTGGCAAATCCAATGAAAGATCTCATCCACACCTCATCTGCAGGCCACTCACAGCGGATGTTTGGCCATTTCAAAGAGAAGTTTCAGCGTCAGTACAGTGATGAAAGGGAACATGAGAAGAGGGAGCATGCTTTTGTTCATAACCTGCGGTGAGGGGGAAAAAAAAAACTACTGGAGAGTTTGGAAACAGTTTTACAATCATGACATAGCAGTGTTTAATACTAGTCAAATGTGGATATTGGTGAAATTTTGAATTGAAGGATTTGAAAGTACCTGCAAACTGTGTCCTTGTTTCCTACTCTAGGTACGTCCACTCCAAGAACAGAGCTGGGCTTCCTTTCTCTCTGGCTTTGAACTCCCTGTCAGATCGCACCATGTCAGAGCTGGCTGCCATGAGGGGAAGGAAACGAGGAAAGATGCCAAACAGAGGACTCCCCTTCCCCACCAAGGCTTATGAAGGAGTGAATGTACCAGACTCGCTTGACTGGAGGCTTTATGGTACATACATAGATATCTGTTTTTATATATATATATATATATATATATATATATATATATATATATAACCAGAGATGCATCTGTCTGTCTGGACATTTATAGCATTTCAGCACTTCCTTCTCAGGTGCTGTGACCCCAGTGAAGGACCAGGCCATATGTGGCTCCTGCTGGAGCTTTGCCACCACTGGAGCAGTAGAGGGCGCTCTCTTCATGAAAGTAAGGAATGAGAAAGTTTTCAGCTAGATGGTCTATTTCCTTTGAAGCCACAGATGTTCAGAATTTGGCTTCATTGTTGCTGTTGCCTTTCAATTTTTTTTTAATAAATGTGACTTTGGTGATTTTTACAGCAAAAGACACAGAAACTTTTCATAATGTGTCAAAAATGCTGCAAACATGCATCAATGATATACATGGGATTGATATGAAGTAAAATGAATTGCATTCTTATGTAAGTATAAATTGGAGGGAAATTGTACTTAAAACACTGTTACAAATAGGAAAGTATAACTATTGTAGATATTTGTTTAATATAGAAAAGCAAGTTTATGGCTGAAGTCCAAGAGGAATTCACATCTGGCCTTGAGTTGAGATGCCATTGCTTGGCCCTATAAAGCTTAATAAAAGCATCATTGTGAGTAAGAAGCCTCTCCCTCAGAGCAGGGGCTGGACCAAAAGACGATTTATTGTGTGGATCTCACTTAAATTCGTCGGACTTGATTGTGTGTGAGAGTGTCAGGTTTGGCCTGCCTCCATCCTGTGGAAGGCAGAGCTCAAAGAAATTCCTTCACATGCGTTGCCGAGCAACGCGAACCCAGCGTTAGAGAGGTTTATTGTGGGTTTTGATGGCACCCCACTGAGGCGACCAAATTCTTTGACTCCGACACTGTTGAAGAGAGTTAGATAAGGGACATGGCCACAGAGGTCATTCACCCAAAGCTAGGAAAAACATTTGGTGGAACAGGGTGGAAATTAAAAAAAAAAAATAAATAAATAAAAATTTTGAGTTTAGAAGAACTTTGTAGAGTCAGCTGGTATGACGCTTTGGAGATTCGGCTGCATTTTAAGCGTGTTCACAGTTTCCCTTTTTGTCTTTCAGACAGGTTCCCTGCAGGTTCTGTCCCAGCAGATGCTGGTGGACTGTTCCTGGGGTTTCGGCAATAACGGCTGTGACGGCGGTGAAGAGTGGAGAGCGTACGAGTGGATCATGAAACATGGAGGCATTGCCACAACGGAAACTTACGGACCTTATATGGGAATGGTGAGATGATTTCAAGATGTGAAGCCTGTCCTCATTGAAACAAAGTGGCTGTAGTCAGTACTGATTGAGAGTGAGATTCAAGAATGCAAGCAAAATGAAAGACTTTTTTTTTTTTTTTTTTTTTTTTTTTTTAAGCAGTATTACTTCAAGTTGTAACTTGGATACGTTCCATTACATTCTCCAGTTTCCCTGAGGGAAGCTCCCAAAGGGATCAATAAAGTTGTCTGTCTATCTAAAAAAAAAAAAAAAAACATTACTAAATGTATTGTGTCTAAATATCTTGTATCTTTATATTCTTTTATACTGTTTAAGGAACATTTAATCTAATATTTAAGTACCTGTAACCTGGTGAACTTGCTTGAGTTCTGCAGGATTCTGTGTTTAATTTTTTTTTTTTTTTTTTTTGTTTTCTTTTCTGAACAGAATGGGTTTTGTCACCTCAACACATCCCAGCTCACCGCAAAGATCCAGAGCTACACTAACGTCACGTCAGGAAGCACAGAGGCCCTTAAACTCGCGCTCTACAAAAATGGACCAGTGGCCGTTAGTATTGACGCGTCTCATCGATCATTTGTTTTCTACAGCCATGGTGTTTACTATGAACCTGCCTGTGGTAAGTTTACCTCTCACTAGCACTCTAGTTTATTTGAAGCTTTTCCTCTCTCTCCAGCTCAGCATGTTTTTTGTGTTATTCAGGTAACACAACTAATGATTTGGACCATGCTGTGCTAGCGGTTGGATATGGGACCCTGAATGGGGAACCATACTGGTTGGTCAAGAATTCGTGGTCCACCTACTGGGGCAACGATGGCTACATCCTCATGTCTATGAAAGATAACAACTGTGGTGTCGCTACTGATGCTACATATGTGACATTGGCATAAATGTGCTTCTGTCCTCTCCGTAGCCCAGTTTACACTTCTTTAAGACAAAGATGCTTCATTATGCTGCCTTTACTTGTTTATACTGAACCAAACAAAACCAGTGTAATACCATCCCAGTGCATGATTTTTTTTTTTTATTATTATTTTTTATATATATATATAGCATGCAAGTGCTGTATTATCAGTCCCCCCCTTTTTCTACAGAGCAGCAAGGCGGGATCAAGGTACAACATCTTCAACTGTGACAAAGCCGTGTAAACTGGGCTCATACAAATCTGTTTTGAAACCACTATGCGAGTGCCTGAGGACAAATGACAGCCTTGTCTTGGAGTGTTAATGTAGTTATTCCATCAAATTGAGCAGTTTGTTGATAATAATTTTAAATGTTGCTCTTGAATAGGAATTGAGTAAAATGAATTACAGCACACACACAATTGAGCACTGTGCCTTCATTTCAGTTGTACAGAGTACATTTTATGGCACAATTGTTGTTGATATTTTTATTATTTTTTTTTGCATTGTTGCAAATGAACCTGACTGGAATCAACACAGTAAAAAAATCACCATCAATTCACCATCTTGTGACATCTCTCCTTTATCTAACATGTTCATATGCTGTGGGAAACTGTTCGACATGCAACTTCATGCATCTTTTCCTCTGCACACATCGTTGTGCTTTACAAGATGCACAAAAATGCCCTTTCCTGAGTAACAGAATACTACATGAACTGTAGGTAATGTGACATTAGTAATGATAAAAATAAAAATCTGCATAAATGATTGAATCAGATATTTTTTTCACATGCTGAAAATAGCCACATCCCAGTTTTCATAAAAAAACTACAAATGAACTACAGAAATCTAAGAAAAGCTACATTAGACATAAGGAACTAACTAGTGCATGCATTATCACTTGATTAGTTTTTATTTCTCATGGCTCGAGAAGATAAAGTAGAAAACGAGGCAGTCTGTTGAATGCAGCATTCAGATACAACAAAGGTATTTTTACAGTCCACAGAGACTTATGTGTGAAAAACATATGAGTGCTTTTACAAAATTCTCAAAAAAGTTCAAAACGGTCCCAAAAATAGCAGCCCAATAGGACTGTGTGTGTCCTGCGTTAGTGAGGATGTGGCAGTCTAACTAACATTTTTTTCAAAGTTTGAACTGAGCTGATGAGCTGAGTACTGTAACTTGTATGACGTGAATAATGACGTGTGTAAATGCTATTAGGTCTGGCTCGCTAGATGTCGCAGCTCCTGCTCCTCTGTGCCGCTGGCTGATTGGCTAATAGCCTCAGAAATCTTGGGGTTGTCCTTGTTGAGAGGCGACCTGTGGGAGACAAAAACACAAAGCAGATTAGAGGTTGGGTTTTCATGTGGGAACAGACAGAAGTGAGATTTTAAGTCCTGCTCAAGGACAAACTAAGAGCAGTCTGAACAAAATAGTGAAAAATCTTTTTTTTTCAGGCATTTTTGCCTTTAATGCCAGAGACAGTAAACAGGGAACTTGATTGAGATTCAAACTGGCGAATAGCTGCATGGCAAATATGCCAACGTGGTGCATCATAACAACTTGCCAGGCACCAAGATAATAATCGTTTTCATTCCTTTAATTTTCACAAATTTTAATTATTGTCCATGCTTTGCGAACAAGCAAACAGCTATTTTCTTTATTTTCTTTCTTTTCAAATTCAACAATATTGTACCTCAGGTCCCAGTTCTCTGCGTCCTCCACTGTGTCAGCAAGAGGTCTATCAGCAGTTTCCGGCAGTGCCAAGGCCAAGACGGCACCAAGCAGCGGGGAGGTGCCGAAGACGATCAGAGGCATGTTTGGGCTGTGGTTATGAAGCATGTTGATGATGGGAGCTAACACTCCACCCATCCTTGCAAACATACACGACACACCAATTCCTGTTTGCCTATGGGAACAAAAGGAATTACCCTAAGAGATAACAATATGATAGTTTATTGTGTATTTGAGAAAAAGTGCTGTACCGTAGCACTGTGGGGAAGATCTCAGCAGTATAGACGTAAATTACAGCAAAGGAAGCAGTTATACCAAACTTCCCAACCATAGCAAGAGCAGTCAGGACATTAGGGTGATCTGGAAAGGTAAAGATAAAAGAATAGAAAAAGAGGACAGAAGTTATCCCACTGGTAAAAGTCATTTACATGTTCCTGTCATGAAACTATAAAAATACAAATACACAGTGTCTGTCCTACCAACAGGGACAGTGAGCATCAGCAGACAGGCGAGGCCTCCAACAGCCAGGAAGCCACTCTGGGAGAGTCGACGACTGCAGGGGAGGACGAGCAAAACCAGAGAACGAGCTGGGATCTCAACCAACCCAAACACAAACTGGGTAAGATAGAGGTCAGTGCCTAACCGGGAAACGCCCAGTGAGAGGCCGTAATACACCAGCACATTCACAAACCTAGGAGGTAAACAAAGATGTAGGCACAAGAGAAAAGAGACAGAAGATAGTAAAAGCACCAAAAAACCTTGTGTGCATTTACATAGACAAAACAAGACATACCAGATGTAGAACAAGATAATCGCCCTCTTCCTCATCTGAGGCGTCCGTACGAGATCCACTGCTGAGTGACTTTGCATCCTGCCACCTGAAATCTCAGACTTCTCAACCTGAGGCACACATCAACGCACACATATAAACTAAAAACCTTAAAGGACAAGTTTGTTTCAACCTTGTCCAGAACCATTAAAAACACTACAATAAGCCAACTCCATTGCACTGAGAGACAATCCCTACATTGTAATGAACGCAGGCACTGTGGCTACACACTTACTTTAAAATACTCACAAACACTCCCCATGTCTATTAATCCACATTAATTGACTGAAAATAGTGCTCAACAAATTTATTAGAGAATTTGATCAGAATATTGATGCCACTTGTTTATCCTAGCTCCAATAATTCACAGTGATCAAAAATAAAAATATCATCAGGCATACCTGAGCAAAGGGAGGTAAAACTCGTCCATTTACAAGAGCTGCCTTTCGGAGCAGTGCGATTGCTTCCTCTGCCCTGTCGTTCGCCAACAACCATCTAGCAGATTGAGGGACCACCCTGACAGCAGATTAGAGAAGAAAGACAGGCCAGAAATGGGAGCATAGAAGGACATGAGGATCACATACAGGGAACATAGTAGATGAAGTGTTCACATTCCCATTGAATCACCGACCATATATAGAAGATAAGCAGGAAGCCTGGGGCTGATATAGCCAGTTGTAGCTTTCTCCAGTCTCGTATCAGATATGCTATCCCTGGTAGCAGCATGTAGCCCAGGCCAAAGGCGTAGTCTGTGATGATACCAGCCAACATGCGTCTCTTGGTGCATGTCCACTCAGTGCCTTAGGAGGTAAAACAGTGCAGGATTTGGAGAGGAGAGGAGGAATCATGGGTATTGGAGATTTAAGGTGAAGGAACGAGGGGTCAGAGTTTGTGCCCTGGGATTGAGCAGGAAGTAGCACAAAATACATGCGATGTTATCACATGAATTACATTATTTAAAGGTCTGATATGTGATTATATTACTTTGCTGCTTTCCTTGATTGATACTGAACATTTGTAACATGTTAATCACTTAGTTTCAATAATTCATATGTAAGAAATCCAAACTTCCCTCAAAACCTTCATCAGTTTATTTAGCAATGCTTTGAGCTTAATGCTACATTCAGCAAAGATAACATGTTGGCTGTAACAATGCAAACATGTTGATGTTTAGCATAAATAATGTTTACCATGTTCACCAACTTAGTTCAGTGTGTGTGTGGTCGCTAATAAGCACTTAGCATAAAAAGGAGCCTAAAGCTAAAGTTGATGGAGATGTCCTTAGTTTTGCAGCATTAGGATCATAAAGAAAATACTGTGCAAATAGAAATTTTGATCTGATTAGTATTGGTATCTCAAAACCTCATTCTGAAGCAATTGTCTTCAATTGTTCAACAATTGTCTTGATAGAGACCATTCTCTCAATAGTCAGTGGATCATCAATATCTGTAGGATTTGTTGTCTGGAAACAACAGAAGTCTCTACAAAATTTCCCAAATATAACCTCCAGAATCAACACTAAAATGATTTAAAATGTCACTTATTTAGTTGGTTAGAGAAGCATCCTTGTCAAGCTTTGTCCCATGGTCTAACAGCTAGGAAGCATACTAGTTGTCAAAATGAAGGCAAAAATGGCAAATAAAAATGTGTGTATGTGTGTATGTTCAGTTAGTACCAAGTACAAAAGCATTGATGATGACTCCAGATATTGTGGTGCCGACTATAAAGCGCAGAATCACGTAGACAGGGAAATTGGGTGCAAAAGCCACAGCGACTCCAAACACAGTCTGAAGAGCGATGGACAGCAGCAGGATGAAACGCCGACCGTATCTTGCACAGAGAAAAAAGAGGTGGACATGACTATGCTCTCTAACACACATGTATAAATGATTTCATATGTGAGACACTGGGAAAGTGAGACCAGGTAATACAGAAAAGCAAGGAGTATAGGTGTATGAAAACTGCCACTCTCTGTTAAAACATATTCTGGAGTTTAATGTCCCGTGGACATTTATTTTATTTTGAGACATTTTTCATCCTGTGAGAAACAGTGACTATTTATTCATGTTGTAAGAATTACAATATTTTTCATTATGTGGTTTAAGTAAAAACATCACCCATAGGAACTGGATCTTTGAATATAATCCGTATAATGTGCAGCTGCTCTACTTACACGTGGCAGTAATACACCAGGGTTTCTAACACGGTTTGCTCCTGCAGCCATGCTTTGAAGCTGGGGATTTGACTGTGTCATATCCGCACAAAGGAAAAGGTTTTATGGGGCCCCAAGCTAACAGAGAGCTAAACTCAGCCTACCTGTCAGCCATTGCTCCAAACAACACAGATCCCACCAGCAGGCCAAACATGTAGATAGATGAACCAAAACTGTTCAGTCCAGCTTTGTCGCACACCAGGTCCCACTGGTTATATGGAAAAACCCAACAATTACTCATCATACATACCCATATATGTAGATTTTGATTAAATAGTGTGCACAAATATTAATGGGGGGCCTATGTAGTTCATTGTTGCTCCATGGAACCACTGAAAATATAATCCAGCCATGTATGATCCTGAATACATCACCATAATGATGAGACTTTGCACAGACTTTTTGCCAAATGTAGACTATTTAACTGAAGGTAACTTTATAACCGTTTATTTTTTTATTTTTTTTTTTTTTGGACAAATTCATATGCCCATCATCATCAGCCTACTGTACCTCGGTGACTGTGGTGCTTTGGAAAGTCTCCTTGCTGTAGACCCATCCCTGGCCACACGGGACGCGCTCAGTCCGGTTGTCCTGCAGCAGGACATCCGACGAAAAGCAGTAGGAGTCCAGGTTGCTGAAGTTCAGGTTGATTGTACCAGATAAGAAGGACTCATTCCCTGCTGAAGAGCTCGAGTTGTCCCGGCAGTGATGCGGTGGCGTGGCTCCGGTGAAGACGCTCACCATCATGTGGAAGGCGAGAAGGATCTGGGGTAAACAAATCCATATGTACAAGATCTTCTGATATTTACCGAAACCTCCGATGGCAGAAAGGATCTGGTCGAAATTCATTTTTTTTTTTTTTTTTTTTTTTTTTTAGAAACTGGAGAACGGATCTTCAACTGGATGACGAGTAGTAGCAGGAGGCTGATTGTAAATACCAAGAAGACAATAAAACAGAGCCGTGAGCTGTTCAGGAGGTAAACAAGGTAAATCAATTCTCATGTGCCACCGCGATCAGCTTGAGCCATCTCCAACAGTCCTGAGATGAAAAACATGAAAAATTTATCACATTCTCATTAAAATAAAACAAAACATTTAAAAATGCTCCTGCGTCTCAATGATAGATTCCCAACAATGTGGAAACCAGAAAAAGTGACTGTGTTCGCAAAAGATGAAGTAATGAGTCCAAGAAATGTGTGGTTTTACATGCTCTGGAAAAGAATTTAACCAACTACAGAAAAACAGTAATAAATCTACAGAATCCCCACATTCGTCAACGGCCGCAGCTGTGAGCACATATGTTGTTATGTATCCGTTACTTGGAGGGCAGGGCCTCATAGCATCATCACCAAAACCCAGAAAACACGCTCCAATGTGATAGTGACACCACAGCTCTAACTGGCTGTGATCTCTACAGGCTGGGTTCAAATACAAGTGCTTTTTAAAAATGTATTTAAAGAAATGATTTAAGCATCAGTCAAATGTGATGCAATTCACTATAACGACAGTACACAGTGTTTATTTGTAGAACAATACAAAATAAATATATCGATGCGTTTGCAACAAAACCGCACGTGTCGTTATGTACACGCTCTCTGCTGCCACCTGCTGTTGAAAATCTTGAATTACAGGCTCCTCACCTCTGCAGCTCTTAGTGAATTTGACCATAATGAATGAACACACTGGTTCTGACAGTGTAACTTTCTTTTCTGGTTTTGTCTTGTGGTGGAAATGAGTGTATAAACCTTATTATTCATACACAGTATTCATAAAGAGAGTGAATTATCTATCTATCTGTCTATCTATCTATCTATCTATCTATCTATCTATCTATCTATCTATCTATCTATCTATCTATCTATCTATCTATCTATCTATCTATCTATCTATCTATTCTAGACCATACAAAGGGCAACATATACTTCTCCTCTATTTTACACATGTGAATTTGTCTGAAAAGTGTTCATATCTATCTATCAGTGTGTAAATGAATGACCTCAGAGCAGAAAAAATAAAACTTTCATGAGCAAAGGCAAATACAAGAATGACCTCAGAGCAGTAAGAGGTCACTACAGACTCACCGTGCAACATATTAACAAAATGATTTCCTAAGAATTGTTTTAATTCTCAACCCTGAGGCTGATACTTCACATTGCATTGTCGGTTTGTTAGGTGGTGGGAAGAGGAATGGTAGTTTGGACTGAGGCTCAGTCATGTGTAGTTCTTCTCCAGAGAACAATGGGTCCTCTCTTTTAATCTCAGCTGGTCATTAGGGAGGGAATCTTTTGTGGTTTATGGAATCTGATTTCCATCACGTATTTATCAGGTTTTAAAAAAAACTGTGAATATTTGCAGATAATGCATTAAAACGGCTTAAATAAGTTTTAAATTAGTAGTAACAGTGAGAGTTTATCCACATGAGACAATGACATGGCTTTGAAGCAAGTTTCCTTCTCCATTCACTTATATTTATGTCATTAATGGAAATGAAACTCTTGTGCCAGAAACCTCTTTGCCTGCCCCCTTCCTGCTCTGGGTGCTCGTGACGTCAGTGGTGCTTGGTCCAGCTCCATGCGGGTGCGTCCTGGTCTAGGCGTGTGAAAGACAGCAGGGAGCAAATCTGTCAAGTTAATGGGAATCATCCAGGAAGTAGTGAGAAATAAAGCGCTTCCTTAAAATTAAAACCAGTTTTTTTCTTCTGAACGTACTAAAAGGTATTTTAAAGTAAAATATATTTAAAATGTAGCTGATATTTTAATATTTAAAAACCTCTCTTTCTATATAGGTAAAGTATATTTTAAAAATTGGGCATGTATATAATTCTATTTAATATGTTGTGTTATAAAATGTCTTTTTTCAATCTTAAACACAGACACATATTTTTCTAAAATGGTGTAAGTTGTTATTATTATTATTATTGTTATTATTTTACATTTATTCTGTCTTGTATATAGTGCTTTTATTAAACAGTTTCTGATTGCTTAATCCTTTCCCCCCCTGAATTATCCCCTGTAAAAGTATTTTCATATAAAATTCATGGAAAACTTCCTACATTTTTTAGAGCCGAAAACGTCCTGCATTGCTTTCAGTTGCTTATGATAAACGGAATTATAGGGGATTTTATTTTGAAGGCGGTAGCTAGAAGTGCCATTATTCTCCTGTCGTGTGGTTTGACGGTGGTGAAGGGAGGCTCCAGAGACAGACAGTGAGAGAGAGGCTGAGGACAGCGGAGAGACAGAGGGAGATGGCTGAAGGGAAGGAGGAACACACCGGGACAGGAACCACTTTAGAAACCAACCTGAAGTGACCTTGATCATCCGGATCTGTCGTCGCTGTGAGGAGACAAACCGACCTCCTGATCTCATCGCTGCGCCCGGCCTCCACACGGACTGTTGGACCGTTTCTAACCTGCTCACCATCCCTCCGACACACATCCACACTAAATCTGTCCATTTCCTCCCTGCTGGGTCACAGACTCCCCTTTGGATTTTTGAGCACTGTTTTGGGATCAGCCTCTTCTGTATGTGAGTACATCTGTCTGCTGTTGCTGCTGCTGCTCCGTGATTTTAATATCGATGTGTCATGCATCAGCTGATCATGTGTGTGGAGCTCATAGTGGCGCTGTTAAAGACATGATTAAAAAAAAAAAGAAAGAAAAAGAAAACAACAACAAATCCGCCACCGTGACTCAGTGTGTGCTGATGGACAGTAGGTGAAGCCACACCCTCAGACTGAATTCAAATAACATTGTTTGTACCACATGCATGAATGAACCCTGGCCTAGTTTAATAGGGATACTGCCACTGCCAGCAACACCATCATCGTCAGCGGCTGCAGAGCTGTAGTATTGTGATTCAGTGTATAACAACCAGCCAGCTGATGGTCCTCACACCAGTGTTTATTAAGATATTAATAGACAAAGAAATAGTAGACAAATACAAATAACAGATAAAGAAAGACAGTAACATAAAATTAATTTATGTAGTGTAAAAAACTCAAAAAGCTCAAGGTCTTTAAGGAAATACTGAACATAAAAACAGTTTTACATAACCAGATTTAATTTGCAATTCTTTGTTTAAACTAGAGGAAGAGGACAATTTGCATGCATGGTCTCAATATGAATCTGACATCAACAAATAATCTGTAGATTATGAAATTACATAAATGCACAATGAAAATATCTATATATTTTTTAAAGGGCTGATTGTATTTATGGCTAAACACTAGTCGGACATAGTGTGTGAGCACTCTGCCGCAATGAGAAAGACGTCCCAAGGTTGTATCGCTGCTATACAATGAACCAGACCATGTGCATGAACATGTGTTCACCTTTATCTGTTAGAAAGATAATGCATGTGTTTCAAAGAAAATTCTCAGATGCACTCATGCATAAGCAGATTTCAGTTTTCTCATGCAAATAGAGGAACAACAACCTATTCATGCAAGAGGCTCCAGATGATACACAAACACAAACATGCATGTGCACACACTACATCCTGTGTGATCTGACACATGGGAGGATTTCATGATCCAGATCAGAGGATTGCTCACTGACTGTAGACCTACTTTGCGTCTGCAGTGGGACACGGATCGCTGCGGAATAAAAACAGGGTGATGCAAGGTCGCTGTGAGCACTGGTGTATGCATGTCAGATAGAGGGAGCCGGGATTAAACTTGTGTGGGATTGTGAGGAAGGAGTTTTACTGTTTGGCAACTATTCAAAGTTTTGAAAAGGCCTTGAAACAATGACATCCCAGGAGCTGCACGTTCTGTTGTCATTTCCCGAATCTGGATCCATTATATCACACAGCCTCATTATGTGATGCTGTTATCAAGGACAGCTCTCAACCCTCATCTGCCATCTTATTCATCTCCTGACAGATGAAAAGTGGTATCTGCAGTAGACAGGCTGTGATTTATGCATCTTGCTGGCAGGCAGCATGCTGCAGAGTCAGCACCAGCACTTAAAGTTAAAGACTCTGTAGGGAAAGAAAGAATCATTGATTGGTGTGGAGTTTGGGTTACAGCAAAACAAGTGTATGTGTGACTGTAAAGATCTGATGCCCTCTTTTACTCCACCTCCTCTCCAGGTGTCTGCTGTTTCCTGTCTATCATTTGGAGTGACAACCCAGCGGAGCTCCAGCGTTGGAGGCCCATGGCCCCTGTTTCTCTTCACCTGTAAGAGGTGAGCCAAGCTGGCCTCCCCGGCCCCCTCTGTGCCTCCGGCCCCGGACCTGGACCCAGATCCAGACCCTGAGCCCGAGCAGCGGCTCATAACCCAGGAGGAGCAGTATGTGAGCGAGGGCGAGTCCAGCCAACTTGAGACCAACCCGGCGCCACCCGACTGCAGGGACGCCGAGACCATCACAGGTTGGTGTATTTGCCTGTGAGTCCAAAACAACATAATGATCAAATGTAGCTGCAGTGTTTGAAATATGTAACTTGAATTTTATAATATTCCTCTCTAAGGGGTAGTATATATAGCACACATTTATTTCTTGTTATTTGTTAGTCTTTTTATTTACATATTTACAATAAAGTAACACTGCTAGAAAGACTGTCCTAACTGGCATCATTTTATCCACTATAAACACAAAAACACTGTCCTCTCTGTTCTGTCCAGATGTGTGCAACAGCACCGACTTACCAGAGTTTGAGATCATCAGTCTTCTGGAGGAGCAGCTGCCGGTCTACAGGTTGCGGGCTGACACTGTCTACGGCTATGACCACGATGACTGGCTCCACACCCCGCTGGTCGCACCGGACACCAGGCTCGACCTGACCGTCGAGCAGATCGAAGAAACACTCAAATACTTCTGTAAGTTTGGCAGTGACCTGATTACATACAGTGTATATTTATCTTCAATGCTGCTGATTCTCCTGATCAAGCATGGAATAATGTTTTAGTCATCTGATTTCAAAAGCAGTGGAATTATACAATATAAATAGACAAAGAAGGACATTGGAGATTAAACTGGTGATATTTTATCTCTGGGAGCTGTTGTGAGATTACATGACTTTAATTTGAAGGGTTTACTTACCTTATACTTTATCAGTACATTTTATTTCTGTTCTGAGAAGTTGATAAAGAAACTTGATGTGGTTGTTATTGAGGTATGTGGTCAATGCCAAATACTCCTCTGTCTGTCTGACACTATATTGTCTGTAAAGCCCCCAGGTGGGGCTCAGAGAAAAGTCAGAACCCTGCAGAATATTTCATTCGTAACCTGAGAACAACCCAAACTATATTTTTCCTCGGTTGACATTAAAACAGAGAGTGAATCCACTCATTGGCACAAGAAGACCAATCAATAGATTGTCGGTGGATCCAGATCTTTTTTGTTTCTCTTCTTGCTTTACCACCACTCCTGTCTAATGCACCAGCTCAAACAGGAGACACTTGGGGATCAGGATAGCTTCATGTGCAGAGGCTTGTTTGGATATAAACAGTTATGAGAGCTTGCATTTAACATTAACATTAACATTGATTCTTCCTGTGAGCTCATTAGATGATGATAGCTATATTAACAAAATAAAAACAATTACCTGGTTAACTTAGGTGTTGTTTTAATCTGCTTTGTGTACCACATAAGTATAGAGATCTCTGTCTGATAAAGGTGAATAAGATTCATTACATTCTTTGTAATCTATTATTATTTATAATGACATCTCATCTATGGTCAAGTTTGTCTTTTTTCTTGATATCACTGTGATTATAGCCTCCGTCCACAAGGTGGTGCCCACCCACATTCTGCCCCCTGTTATAGTGTTGTTGTAACCATATAATTTTGGTCCTTGATGAAGCTTTTTATATGAAAGATGCATCTTCATTATCATTCACTTCACAGTTAGTATCTTTATCTTTATCTATATCGACCATATTGAGGAGGGAGGTGTATTCACTGGTGCCCAGGTTATTTAGTTCTGTTTTGTTTTGGTGTCTGTGTTCACTCTAGGGGTCTGTTAGTGGATGAGGGTCACCATGGTAACAACAGCTGGAGGCAGATACATGTTTAGTGTCCTTACACATAATAAAGTAGAGATGAACTGAAGCTATAAAAGAAAAGTAGTGTAAAAGACAGAGGTGTTGGAGTTCTGTCAGTACTTGTAAATTGAGAGATCCACGCCGTCTCTGATTGGCTCTTTTTTTCCGTCTTGCAATCTTTTCCATCCAATAATAAAACACTTTCTACTTCCGTTTCACTTCAGCAGCTGCAGAGATTTTTTTTTTTTTTTTCAAAACGGATGTGCGTTTTCTCTCTCTCCATCTCTCCACCTCCCTCATAGTTAGCTCAGAGGGGCACTTGTGTGGGCGGAGGCTAATTCAGGCTTTTTTTGGTGTACAGTAGCTGAGCAGTGGGAGGGATAGAGATGTAGAGAGAGAGAGAGAGTGAATGGCTCAGCATTTGGATCGGTTGTCATGTCTGCTTGTTGGACACTGTGAAGCAAAGGGAAGAGATGGAGAGTGACAGCACGATGGAGAGATTAGTGAGGGATGAATGTGAGCTGGAAGACTGGTACTTAAAGGAAAACAACAAAGGTAAAGAAAGAAAAAAGAAAGAAACATTTAATACCACTGAATATGTGATTAGTGTATGATTGTGGTATTCTTTCATTTGACTGTGTGTGTGGACTGAAGTGCACGTTGATTTGGGGCAGATTTGACTTTTAAAGTTTTGATATGATATGATAACAGCATTTTGAAATAGTTTTGTTTCTATTTTAGTTTCTGGGTTAATAGTTTTACATTGTGGTTTGTCTTTGGCTCAGTTCTCTGTATTTCTGTATTCTTTTTATTTTTACTTTGAATTTGATCTTGAACGTTGTTGCCTTGCTTTATTATTATTATTTTTTTTTTTTAAAAAGGGAGCCATTTTGTGCTCAATGTAATGACTGATCAGATCACAAAAGTTTACCATAACACATTCGATAGCTTTTTACAGCGTATTATTGATCAGAGCTCTGAATCGACAACAGCTGACACCTCAGGGCAACACACCCGACTGCTGTGCGCCATGGAAAACAACCTCTTCCCCTTTAACTCTCCCACACACTAACGTTACATCTGTGCTGATTGAAGCGTCATATCCTAAACATGACCCGTCCACCACCTCTGAGAGGATGACTCTTTAAACTTTCTGTCTTATATAACGCGGCTGTGTGTACGTGTGTTTGTTTGCGTGCCACTGTTCATGTATCAAACAGATGAAGAGACTGGTCATTCACACTGGAAAGTGTTGGTTACTTGCTGCCTCTTTCTCACTCTGTTTGTGTGTGTTTTCTTTCCCACAGTGCTATGTGCAGATAGAGTGGGCCAGATGACGAAGACGTACAATGACATTGATGCTGTCACACGTCTGTTGGAGGAGGTGAGATGGTCTATTTTTGTCTGTTCTGTCAGTCGAATCCAAAGCTAGAGAAAGGCAGATTTTTAATCTGTATAAATCACATGTTGAGGATGTTGCACTGCAGAGTCGCCCTATATGCTTAAATCAAATATTCCTGTTGTATGAACAGTTGCGAAAAGTTTCTTTTAACAGAAACAGATCAATAAACAGTGAATGTGTATATGTGTCCACTGCCTACAGGATACCAGGAAAAATAGATGCTCTTTACCAGTGTCACTCTGTGGCATTTTTGGGGTATTGCAGCTATAAATGACGCTTGGGTTTTCTCTTCTACTTTTCTTTTGTTCAAACCAACAGAAAGAAAGAGATTTGGAGTTGGCTGCAAGAATCGGCCAATCGCTTCTTAAGAAGAACAGGACTCTGACTGAGCAGAATGACTACCTGGAGTTACAAGTGGGACAAATCACAGAGGAGGTCTATTCTCATTTATCAATTTTAACCCTACTACAATTGTTTGTCCTGGTTGTTGTCAAAACCCAGTTTTAGTGGATCAGAGTTTGCTATGATACAAGATGTCTGTTTTTGCAGGAGATACTTGTACACACTCAAAGAGCTGAACATCAGTGAATATCTGACCTCTTCCAGGTGGCACAGCTACATCATGAGTTGAACCTGAAGGATGAACTGTTGCAGTTTTACACCAATGCAGCTGAAGAGAGCGAGGAGGAGTCTAGCAGCTCCCCAACGTCAGCATCCCTTCTTTGTTTGATTAATATCTCTCTTTTCTCTCTGTAAAAAGTGGGTTCAGTGATTTTGAATGTGTCGACCTTCTGTGTTCATCGGTCTAAAGGGGCAAGAAGAGTAAAGTGGAAACAGCATCAGCAGGCTTCTTGGGCGATACACTCCAGAGGAAACTCAAAGAGCTGGAGGAGGAGAATCTGTCTCTCCGCTCAGAGGTACTTCACCTCCACACACAAACAACAGCAGCAACAAAGCTCATTGTAATAGAGTGAAATTGCAGGGGATATACTGGTTAATTATATATGTTTACATGTAGGCTAACCACCTAAAGTCAGAGACTGAAACCTATGAAGAAAAGGAGCAGCAGCTTGTCAACGACTGTGTGAACGAACTTCGTGAGTTTTGTGTTTTTTTCCATTTTTATCTTGGAATTTTCTAATATTTTCATGCATCTTATTTTCGGTAAATTGATGCTGATTTCTGTTGATTAATTTGTTGAGTTAAACTCTCCCTCCTCTGTCCTTTCAGGGTTATCCAACCTCCAGATCTCTGCCATAGCAGAAGAACTGGCTCGTAAGACGGAGGATGCTTCCCGACAGCAAGAAGAGATCACGCACCTCCTCTCTCAGATAGTGGATCTGCAAAAGAAAGCTAAATCAGTGAGCATACATTTACAAACACACATTTTAAAATAAATGTGATGACTGTTGTGCTGTGGTATTTTTTTATCAATTCAAACAACCATATGTGTGTCTAGTACGCAGTGGAGAATGAGGAGCTCAGTCAACACCTGTTGGCAGCTAAAGATGCACAAAGGCAGCTTACAGCAGAGGTAACATTCACATTTCCTCTCATCTGTAGTCAATCACAACTTATTCACTGTAAATACTGTATTTGTCTTAATGTTTCCACGATGCTTAGTTTCAAATGTTAAGTTGAACATCTACAATACAACAGCTCCAGGAGTTGGAGGAGAAGTACTCGGAGTGTATTGAGATGCTGCATGAAGCTCAGGAGGAGCTGAAGAACCTAAGGAACAGAAACTACACCGACGGGACGCCACGGCGCTACCACCCGTTGGGACTGTACCCGATGGTGAGGGAGTGCATGTGCACATAATCATCTACAATTCCTTCATGAGCTTTTTTCACGCTACCGTGCTGCCAGCAGCAGTTATGTTTTCAAGTTGTTCGTTTGTCCCAATCTTATGAATGAGATATTTCAAGAAGAATATGAGAGAATCCTTTCAAATGTTCACTTAGACTAAAGGTTGATCTGATAAAATTTTGTGATCAAAAGTCAAGATCACAGTTATATGTTCTATACAAAAATGTTTTTGGTCATAACTAATGAATTCAGTGACTAATTATCTGCAACTAAGTCCCGGTTTTTGTGTTGCAGGATTCTCTGGCAGCTGAGATTGAGGGAACAATGAGGAAGGAGTTGAGTATGGACGACCCCGAGTCTGAAGAGCAGAAGTATGAATTACATACTTAATCCATAAGGATTTTGTAGACCACAACACTATTCAACATACATTTTTAAATTTTGCTTTTTTACAGAAATAAAACCAGCAATGGTTAATGTATAATTTAGTGGATTACAATTTCCAAAATATTTGGTGTTTCTGACTAATAACATCCAATAAAAAACTAACACTACTGAGTCTTCATTGTTTGTAGAATCCATCGTAAACGTGTGTTTGAGACGGTCAAGAACGTGAACCAGACAGTTCGCCAACGTTCACTGACCCCAACCAGCGCCAACATCCCGGGCTCCAACCAGTCTCTGTCAGCTCGTACGTCACCTCAGTCCAGCGGCCTCTCCACACCCCGCTCCAGTATGTACGGAGGTGACATCAGCGGAGACAGCATCGCCCTTGACAACCGTACACAGAGCATCCTGATGGAGACGGCATCTAATCAAGATAGGTGAGGTGGAGAGGGGTTGAGTTAGTAAGCAATTTAGGGAGTAGAATGAGGAGTGAAGCAGAAGTGGAGAAGTGGGGAACCTGAAATTGAACAAAGTGTCTTACTGCTTTGTATCTTTTTCCACCTTCCTCTAACAGCAGCACCGAAGGCCGAGAGAAGAAGGCGAGTGGTGCTGAGGACCTGAGACTGGCCCTTCGCCGTCTGTCTCTGCGTCGTCAAAACAACCTGAGTGAGCGGCGCTTCTTTGAAGAGGAGAGAGAACGAAGGCGAGGAGGACACGGAGGAATGCACGATGCTCTGGGTCAGGAGAGTGTGATGACCCCCTCAGAGAGCATCATGTCCCTTGGGAACCTTCCACGTGTGGGCCACACGTGGCCCCTACCTTCCTGACAAGCTCCAGATTGTCAAACCACTCGAAGGTGAGGACAAAACAGAGAAACCAATGGGCTGCAAAGCGGGTAGGAAGTGGGAAGGTGAAAGACACAGAGGAGGAGGTGGAACAAAGAAAGGGAGCAAGCGCAACTGGGGCTTAGAGAGAGAGAACAGGAGGGACAGTCGGCACGGGAAGCCAGTCGATGGGGAAAGGGAGAAAGGGTGGGGGTGGGCGAGGAAGACAGGAGCTGGGATAGAGAGGGAGAGAGGACGGAGGTGGGCCAGAGACCGAGCCGGGAGCAAGAAGATTAAAGGAACAAGAGAGAGTGAAGAGCGACCTCTGTCTCTGATGCTCTTCAACTCATTCTGGTCTCTGATGCATCATCACAAGTCAGGCAACTTTGCATCTCCACACAGCTATTACAAAGACACACAGCCGCGGGGATGGCTCTAGATACACACACACACACACACACACACACACACACACACAGAGTGATTAAACAGTGGAGGAAAGATGGGAGGGCATTCTATCTATCAAAACTATTTGCTGCTTTTCGACTACTCGCTTGTAGATAAAGGAATAACACTTAATATTAGCATGTAACAGGAAGTGTAGATACAATTAATGACGCTGAGCGCCTGATGTGGCATTATTACGTTTGTGATTTTTTTCTTAAAAGGGGCTGCTATGTATGTCTGTTCTGCCCTCTGCTGGTGATAATTTATACTGCATTCAAAAGCACATCGGGATTATTTCTCATTATATAGAAACTCTGCTGTTGCTATTGTTTACTTACAGTACATTTTATTTTTACTTTTATTTACACCCATTTCTTATACACTCATTATTCTTTCTTTACATTTATGTTTTATTATTTATTCGTGGTCTCCTTTCTTTTTGTATTATTTTTTTCTTTGTTTTATTGTCCGGTCACTGCCTACTATCTCTGTTTCATATTCATGTTGCTGACTAATAAAAAAAATCTCCTATAATTCTAATTTCTCCTCCATTTCATTTCATTTTCATTTTATTTCCTTGATCTTCATCAGATTTTAGTTTCTTTGTAGCCATTTTCCATCTTTACCTGTGGTGCTATCTTCCTCTTTTTTCATTTACATAACTTTTTTTCATTAACATGTGGTTATTCACATTAAATTTACACTTTAACTTATTGCTGTCTAATCTGTTAATTATACCCTGTACCAATATTACACTGCCAACCATTTATCACTGATATAACATTATTTTTTCTTTTTATCACTGAAATCTTTATTAAGCCCTTAACTTAAACTAAAGAAGTATTGACCGAAAAGCAAGTTTTATTTGGTCACAGTGACATAAAGTCAAATCCATCGCAGATTTCTTCATGTTTTCCCTCCAGGCTCTGCCACTCTGCACCACTGGCAGCAGTTAGCTCAGCCTCACCTCGGTGTGATTCTGGACCCGAGGCCAGGAGTCGTGTCAAAAGGTTACAGACCCCTTGAACTAGAGCTGGAGCAGGTTTGTGTGTGCATGTGTCAACTTAATACTCATGGATCTCTTTATATTTATCAAAGGGAGTCAAATCAGCTGTTGATTTGGACTCATGCCTCTTTGTCTGTCAGCAGGTTTATCCTTGGGGTGGTTTTGAGGAGGACGAACCAGGTGAGCAATACTTCCAGAATCTGCCCACATCCTCAGCCTCTGCCTCACCAGCCGTGACCTCCACCTCTGGAACCAGCGATATCAACTCCGCAAAGCCTCCACCCAGCCTTGCTCCACTTTCCCCTTCCTCACCATCGCCATCACCACATCTCAGTAACACTGATGCCGTGGGTGAGGACCTACATTAAATTTACACACATATTGAAACATTTTGATTGTTAGAAACACCTTGTGGTGCTTGAAAATGATTAAATGTCTGTGTTTGTGTGACTTGCAGCTGCATATTACCCGGGTAAATGCATGGCCCATACCAGCTCTACCTACACCTTCACAACCTGTCGGATCCTTCATCCAACTGATGAGCAGACGCGGGTGACACCAAGGTGAATGAAAGTTAAGAAATTATGATTAAACTCAGGTTTTTGTGACCTGTTCTGAAATCTCTGACCTCTAGAATCCAGTCATAGTTAGCTTCTGCAAAGCTTTGCTTTCTGCTAAAAGCAGCAGCGTTCATGTATATTCTTTGTTCCAAAAATCCTATTGGAGTAGTGTATTTGCACCATTTTCCTCTGGTTTGAACACTGCTTGGTGTTAGGATGCAATTCAAATGAGTATTGAATTACTTTTCATATATTTTAATAGCACAAGGAAGTAAAATATGCACTCAGTCTGAATTTGATTATATGCCACAGGCTAAATTAAATCTTTGCAGCGGTCGTTGGGATTGTGTGCAAGCAACAACATTGAGTCAGTTAGTTGCTAGACAGCAAGGAGGTGCTAAATAATACATGCAGGTGATTATGGTGCAAAGAAACAACATAACCTGTGCAAGAAATGTGAAAGTTGGTGAGAAGTACCACTTTTTTCAATTTGTTTGCTTTCTCTCCAGTCTAAACCCAGTGCCAGCGTCAGCCTCCTGTGTAATGACCAGCACTCTGTTGGGTACTCCTGCTGCAACACCCTGCACGCCCCACAGGCTCAGTCTCAGGCACTCTGAATCCTCAACTAACCTCAGGCAAGTATCCAGATACAATATACAGATACAAACAGTACGGAAACAAACGTCAAAGTATGGTGTTGACTTTCATTTGTCATCTTTCTGCAGAGATGCAACACGAACCACCAGCACCTCCCTGGGGTTAGTGCGCCTTCTCCAGGAGAGAGGGATCTCAGCGGCAATGTATCACCAGAGCCAAGGCCTGGAACAAGGTAGCAGAGGAGTGTTATTCAGTACCTCCATCACTCCAAACCGAGTGCCCATCCCTGACCCTCTGCGTCCCTCCACTCCTCCTAATTCGCCCACAGCAACAGGAGATTCATCTGTGCTAACGTCTGCTGGTTTCGACTTCAAGAGCCCATCTTATGACAACTTCCTGGCGTCCAAACCAGCTCGCTCTATTCTGAAGGAGGTTACTGGGGGGATGAGGGGCAGGCAAAGAGGGAGGGACTGTGAAAGCCAAACAGACGTTAGTGTGACCGTCCATAACCTCAACCTGCTGGACAAGGTGAAGCGGCTAGGTGTGGCTGGAGCTTCAGGGGGAAGAGCTATGAGTCCTGGCCCCATGCTAGGGCCTCTGGGTGGGCTTCGTAGATCTGGCTCCCCCTTTGGCCCTGATGGAATAAGAAGAAACCGGAGTTATCCAGCCATGGTCGGGGCCAGCATGGCCATGAAAGCCCCAGGACCGCAGGAGTAGTTTGGACTGCTACTGGCCACCAGGGCAGCTGAGTAGGTGCCCAGTAGGGTCAAAGGACTGACTGTTGAGCAGTCACCTGGAGCCCAAACACTGACTGATGCGGCTCAGACTGTACGACAATGACATGGCACTACTGACCAATTTCAAATCACTACTGCGGTTCCACACTGACACAATCAGCTTTATAGTGCTTTTAGGAGGCGACTCATGCTTGAATTAAAACCACTGTAACTTAAAGGGTTGGGTTTTCTGACTTCTTCTATTTGTATGCAGAAATGCAGGTAGTTTTGATTTTTTGTGCTCAGATTTTGAGATCTTTCTTACATTTTTAAGAGGAACCTATTTCCCTGCGTAATCAACAGACATCAATGTCAAGTATTTTCATTAGAACCGCTTTACACCAATTAAAAGAAAAGTTCAATAACACTGGAAATATACTGCGTTCCCCGAGTCAGAGAGAAAAAAAAAATCAATATCACTCTCATATCTGTGCATTAACTATGAAGTTAATGTCAGGATGTGTTTAGACAACACAAGTTTGATAACTGTGATGTTGCCACTTGTTTGGTTAATGAAGAATTCTTAAGGAGCAACAGCTCATCCACCAGGAAGTCATGCGAATGGTTACAACACACTTACTTCAAACTTTCTGTTTGTTTCTGGCTTTAATGTTAACATATCTTAGCTTATGTTAGCACAAAGCATCTAAATTTCTCTAAGATACATGATGGTCTGGAGTACTTAATCAGCTATTAGAAATAGTCATGGATTATTAGACCAATGAGATATTATTAGATCAGACATTTAGTGTTCTCAGGTGATGACTTCTAACCTCTCTGATGATCATTTCCTGTAGTGCCGCCATGAAATTAGCATTGATTGCTTTAAATGACAGTCTGATGGATTACCATCAAATTTGGTACAGATAACGTGGGTTCCCACTTAAGGAGTGACTGTTCCTCTGGTGCTAATAGCAGATCAGAATTTTAATTAGTTTGAAGTCCTGCAAAGCTGAAAACAAACCCACCATCCTCAGCTGAACTTAAAATCTAGTGCATTAGCATGATAACATGCTAAACAAAGATGGTGGACATGCAACAGCTAAACAATTTAGCTAAAAGTTTCCACGTAGATCTTAAAATCTGGGCACATGAACAAAAAACTACTTTATATAATTTAATGTTATGTAACTGGATGGACTGACCCATTAAAAGCAAGAATATCTTAAAAAAGATAAGTCCAAAAACTATGCAGTCAATGCTGCAAAAATCTCCCACTGCTAGCCACTCTCACCCGTGCTTCGGAGACTGACTCTGCTGGCTAGATGTAGTACTCCCACACTTGCCTTTTCTGAATCACATCCACTGAATCCCACATAGATGCACTCTGTTAAGTCTGCCATTGCACTAGTTGGCTATTTGTAGGTACTGTAATACTAAAACATGCATTTCTTCTTCAATATTACAGCATTTAAATTCACATTTTATAAAATTATTGACAATTTGCACCAAATACAGTACATGAAAATGTGTCCTCCCTGCTTTACTCCCACTCTCTCCCCTCACACTCCTTCCTAAATCTCTCCTGATGTGATTAGGTGCAAGTCTGACAAGTCACTTTCAGCAAATCGTTGAATAGATTTTATGTCAGTATTAAAGATACTTTGGTTTAGTTTCCTAATTGGCCATTAGACAGGGAAGTTGATGGTGCTTCCACTGAACTGAACTGAGCAGATCAATACGCTTGAAGCCACAGCTCTGAGAGAGGACAGAGAGGGATGATGGAGGTGATTGTGGTTAATCAGTCATTGTGGTTGGAAGCTTTCTGACATTTTTCTTAAGGTTTTCTTGGTGAAATGAAGCAATACAGTGCCTCGACCATCTGTTTTTGATTATTTATGTTCCTCACATGTTGGATTAAGGGTGCGAAGTAGCTGTCACAAACACTGTGACACTCATGTCTATTTATTTAAAAAAAAATCATATCCTACATTTAAACTATTTTTCATAAAAAAAAGTCTGCTGTCTCACACATTGTATGTGCTGTTCATTGTAAGTGAAATGACACATCTATAAAGAAAATGTTATGGGTAGTGCATAAAACCATGGAGTATTGGGTTGAGCATGTATTCAGGGGATTTTCCAAATAAAAGTCATCAAACAAAAGTTTTAATGTCATATACTCTTACATGTGAAAGTATCATTCTTTCAAAAAAGAAAAGGTAAAAGTTTTGGGCATGAAATGATTATCTACCTTTCTCCAGCAGATGGAGCTCAAGAATAGCTCAGCAGATTAAACAGTCAGACTATGTGGTACATTGCATTTTAAAGTCTGTCCACATTGGCAAAGGAATAATCCATTACCCATTCATCCACCAGCATCTCTTGTGTTATGAGGGATATGATGGGGGATGCTTATTAAACCTCCATTAGCCACAGGGTGAACAAGAGGTGAGCAATAACCAAAAAATGTCACTGTGGCTGCCAGGAGAGTCTAATTAGGAGAAATTAAATCCATGTCTACTTCAAATGTTGCTGACGTCTTCCGTGTGGGATATTTGTCACCTCAGAATAACATTTCGATAATCTCATTTACCACAACATCAAATCAAACACCTCCTGAGCTAAAAGAAGAAATACACCCCCAGTTGACAACGGGACTGCACTGTTTCCTCCTCTGAGCATGATGTACCCCCACAGCCCTGACAGATGAGTTCACATACCTGTCATGTCCAAATGTGCTTAATTAATTTAAGTTAATATCAAACAATTTTACAACACAGTAAGTATTTAATTGGATTTTATTCATCTGTCGCCACCAGCAGATTATTCAGTGAAATAGTTCAGCATCTCTTTAATGGATTGGTGCAAAGATTTCCACAGACATTCATGGTTCCTTGATGATGAAGCCTAATGTCTCTGGTGATCCCCTGACTTTTCTTTTACCCCCCTTTAGGTTGACATTTGTGGTTTTTGATTGAAACGTCTCAAGGGCTGTTGAGGATGTCGCTGCTGATATTGAAGATTGTCTCTAGATGAACCCTTTGGTTTAACTGATGACATTCCCACAATGCTCGGCTGCATTAAGTAGTGCTAATTAGTGGCTCTAATGTTAGCATGTTAGCATGCTAAACTGAGATGGTAATCAACTACTAAGCGTTACCATGTTAGCACTTTCGAGGTGGGCTTGTTAGCATTTCGGGGCATATAGGAGCATTTAATTTCAGAAGGCCGAGATTAATGACAAAGCAAGCATTTTCAATAGTTACAGTTATTCTTACTGTTAAGATAAGCAAAGTGACAGTAGTAAAAGATCATCTCATCTTACTCCCAGGAAAGTGTTTCCAGTCTAATAATAACTTTGTGGTCATGGCTGCTAGATCAATCTATATCATGTGGGCTTGGATTAAGAGGGTTTTTGGAGTAATACTGTAGAGCATCAGAGATGGGAACCCGCCAACCCTGTTTTTTTTTTTTTTGTTTTTTTTACCATAATCTTCTCCGTTTCAGGTGCCAGTGATCTGAAGTTAAAGAAAAGGAAAACTTGGAGACAAACATGACAGTTTGTTTGAGCCAGTCTCAGGAAGAGCTCAGACCATCTGCTCATCACTGATGCTGGATCTTCATTACAGCCTCACTCTTGGATCATGTTGCTTTCATGAAAGTATGGCGTTGCTCATTAAGACACAAAACCAGAACACTTATGCATGTATGAGTGCTCGAATCACTTCATACAATAAGGTGTATGTTACATGTATTCACCTTCTGACCTTTAATTGCATCATTGTCACTTCTAGTAGATGACACACACACACACACACACACACACACACACACACACACACACACACACACACACACACACACACACACCCACACACACAATGGAGACATTTGCTGGCAGTTCCACTTTAAAAGTCTTTAAAGCTTCCCAGAGCTTTTAACTCCTCAGTCTTTAGGCCTCACGGAATGTTTGACTCAATTCCCATGGTCCTCTCAGAATCTCTACTCTCTGTAAATTTCTAATTCAGTTGTGACTCAGTCTAAGCCAGTGGCTTCAATGTCTAGCACACACACTCACTCACTTTCTTTCTTTCCCCCTGGGCATCCCAAACAGCTTCTCTGAATAATTCACTGAGCCAGCTCTGTTCATCGATCCCTCTCTCCACCTCTCACTCACACAGACACATCTTTCACTTAACACGCTGGGCTGGGAGCAACATAATGGCCTGCTTCATCACAATTCATCACCACTGTAGATTCCACCTCTTCCCCTTACTAATACCTTCTTCAGGTTCAGCTCAGCTGACATTTTATAACTGGTCAGCGTTGCTGCTTTTAAAATGTTTTCAAAAGCCAAGTGTTAAGTGAGATTTAACACCGAGGTGTCAATACTACATCATTGAACCTCTCATTCCTTCTTCGCCCAAAGAGGTTTAATTGTGAATTTTCTCACAACACACATTTCTTCAAAACACCAAAAATAACCTTAGCCCTCTAGAAGCTGGTTTTGTCTCTGTGATGGAGCCAAAAAGCAATAATTATGATTTATTTTGAGCCCACTTCTAAATAATTAAATCAGTATTAGTTTCTCTGAACACCTTCATATTCAACTCAAATTTTTATAGCTCATGATGATCTTCTACTATTTTTGAAGATGTTCACTGACCCACTTCCTGAATGATGCATTCACTGACTTTCATATCCTTTATATGGCTCCACACTGAAGCTTTTTCCTAGCATCAAATATTTCTCCTTTTACTCTCATCGTACTGTGAAACCAGTGTTAAAAATCCAAAATCCAACATGGGCTGGTCATGTTTTACTCATGCGGAGGATTTTGGTTTCTTTGACTCATGGTGACAGACACAAAGCACACATTTGACATTGTAAAATATCATTCAATTTTTTTCAAGCAATACCTCAGCACAATTAAATCAACACTAAGTCATCAAGTTTATGGTGCACATTAGGCTATTTAAGTAGTAGTATGTTCTATGCTGGTTTTATTTGTTCTTTTTAGTCGTTACTGGGGTTAGGGTTAGTTAGTGTCATAAGTATGAAGTAATTTTTGCATGCTTTTATAATAAAGTTTATTATCATTATATTTGCCATCATTTAACAAATATAGAGCAAATTAAGAATGATTTTATATCTTTTTTTTTTACTTATGTTCATGCTATAGGGTTAATTACTCAAAATTGTTTATCATATGAATGCATATCCTGGATGTAAATGAGTCAAATCAAAGCAGTCAAATAAGTCATATACAGAGAGTGATATTTTCAATCTTTATTCAGCCTGGTTAGTCTCGACAGACCCTGACACCACCCCAGTCCTTTCCACCCAAAAATGATAAAGAATCCAGGGAAAACAAAACGTGGACAGTGAGAGCTTATCTGCAAAATTTGGCATATGTATATTGCATTATTACAGTTTTACAAACAAATGTACAACAAATACATCATAAATAGACTCTTATTGTGAGACAGTGAGGAGCCAGCTTGCATGGGTTATTATTTCTTCTTTTTCTCATGTGCCCGTACTGAAGGGGTATGAGGATTTCTTTTTCTTTCTTCCTCTTTACGAGGAGTACTCATACTCCTCTGCGCTGCGGCGACCGAAATCCATCCATCCCACGTAGTCTCTGTCTGCTATCCGATGGTTGGCGCTGCCTCTGCTGTTTGCCGACGAGTTTCTGCGCACAGAACCTGAGAGGAGAAGAAGGAAATGATGAGGAGGGGTTAGGCTTTTTTTCTGCCTTTAGGTTGTTTCTGCACAGAGAAGCAAAATAAAGCACGTAAATGTGAAGTGACTTGAATCAGATTCCTCATTCTGTGGGGCATGTCTGATACATCTGACTAGATTTATTTAATACTGCAGCTACTGAAATGTGGCAGCTCTTGCGTGTGACTGACTTTTTAAATCAAAACTTTGTCACTTCTGCAACTTTTAGAAATTCAGAAGTTAGACTTTTCATAACTTGGTGTTTTTTTTCTTCAAGAGGAACAAGGTGCTCACTGTACCGGAAAAAAAAATCTACAGATGTTAAAATGTTCAGTTGTTATTATTATTATTATTATTATTATTATTATTGATAATAATATTTTGTTATGAAATTGTTCTGTGCTGTGAAGCTGTAATTGTCAACTAATGACTCTGCCCTTTCTCTCTCATTCACACTCATTCTCACACATTTTCACCAACACACACACACACTGTCACGACAACAAGCCAAAGAGGAGGTTTCAGCAACAGCTGGACTTTAGGCTGACAGCATACTATTAGCCCTTTTGCGTGTTCATGACTGTATAGCTTTGTTTGAGTATGTGTGCGCAAATGGTTGGATACCCTTCCACCCATCACCTCTTCACCCCCACATATGCAATATGACCTCAAGTCTTGTAAAATCTAAACAAAAAATCCCTGAATATGAAATCCAAATCAGATTTTTTTTTTTAAATTCAGATTGTACAGAAGCAGGATTTTTGTCCATTTGGTAATCAATCGTGCGCAAATAGATGCTGTTTTCACTCTGCCCACATCCTCCTACGCGACACACACATATACACACACACACACACACACACATTTAAACACAGTGCTTCAGCTCCCTGTTGTGCAAAGAAGATTGGCTGCAGAAGGCTCGACAACGACACCTCCTACACTGACAACATGCAAGTGAACAGCAAGCACACACACACTCACACTTTCCCTGAGGTATTAGATATTCATTTCAATGTGCCCTTTGACATTTTATAGACTTTGTTGTCTGACTGAACAGGTCTCGAGTTCGATTTTTATTCTTCTTCTTCTTTCCTTCAGTCTTCAAGTGAAGACTTTGCGTAAGTAAAATGTCACATTTACAGCTGAAATGTTTAAAAATGTAGCTATAGCGTGGACATGTAAATATTTCATGTATGAGGACAAATTAACTAAAATGAAACATTTTTGTTAATAGTCAGTGAGGATCACAATCTCACCTATCTTAAAAATAGCTCAGAAAAGACACAGAAAACTTTTCTTGCCAAAAGTTGTGTTTTTTTCACTACACTACGCTACTGATTGTAGCTCTGAGAGATCTCATGCATGTGGAAACACAAGGAGTCAGCGTCAATATCTGGAAGCCAAACAGAAGATTAAGATCATGCCGTGTGTGTGTGGCGTGTGTGTGTGTGTGTGTAATGCCCAGTTATCTCCCCATTCACACGTCCACAGAGTTCAGATCACTGGACATGAAGAGCTACGACAGGATTGTTGTTTTGTTTGCTTGCTATCAAAAGAAGAAAAAAACAAAAAGATTCAAACAACTGTGAGTCAGACTGGGTGAAAAAAAATTGTGAAAAAAGACAGCGGAAGGAGAAGGAAAATGGCCGGAAAGGCTGCATTCACTAATACACGCTCTTTCAAACCACAAAAGCTTTTCAGAGCCACTAATTCATTTTACAAAGCTAGCTGTGTACTGATTCCAGTAATTAGTAAGACTGTGGGGAGGAGATTAGCAGAGAAAAGCAATTGTCTGGTGAAAAGCAACCTTTGCTGTAAATATTGTTGTCGCCAGATGTTTCTTTTATATACTCACGTCCACCCCATGTGTCCCTCAAGAGTTTGTAGGTGTGGCAATGATGATTCCCAAATACAAGCAAATGACTGCAACATGTATGTACCTTTCCTGGAGGAGATGAGTCTTGCCAGCAGCTCGCTGAGGTTGGCTCGAGAGTCTCCATCATCTTCAGCCAGAGAAAGAGCTTTCAGCTGGGGGGTAGAGCGCCTGTGTCGGAGATGGGGCTCTCCTAAGGTGTGGGTGTCAGCCTCAAGGAGAGCTGCTCAACAAACACACACACACACACACACAAAATAACACAAAGCCAGATGTGAAATGTGTTTGAAATTCATCTTGGTGTTAATGAACGTATTGCTGCAGGCTCATCTTTGCCTGAGTCGTTACCTTCAGAAGGAGCAGAGACGGAGCGCTGGCCCCCGTCTGGGGACTGAGGAGACAAGGGGAGCCCCAAACAGCTTGTACATAGGACCGCCAGCACGACACACACACTCAGCCCTGCAGTCATCTGCAACCCAGTGAGACAAGAGAGAGACACACACAGAGAAAAGTTTAATATGAAGGGACATGAGATCTAGTCCAGCCTCATTCTTGTCTCCTGCCTCAACTTCAATCTTCAACACTGAGAAAATACAACTGAGACCAGCTGCCATCTGCCAGACAACTGCTTGTTCACAGTTAATAATCACTCTGACTGCACTGAGAAGGTGTTTTTGAATCAGAGCGCCACAGTCACACTGTCACGCAGGGGCACAGCATGAAACCCAACAGCTCTGTCACAGCAGATAACCAGATCTTCAGCAGGTCAAATCAACCTTACTGACAAAGCCAAAAGAATTTCTCATTTTCTCTCATTTCCGTCTTGCTTGCAGGACCCATCTTCTTGAAATAGAGAGTTGGAGAGAAATTATCACGATCCAAAGCTTCTAATTTACCAGTATCTTTAAAATAAAAACACACCAAAAGCGGTATAAAAACATGAACACTGAATTTGTATGTTTAAAAGAACATGGATTTTCTTTGCTTAAATGTGGTGTTGTGAAAATTATGAAGAAGAAAAACAGTTTGACACAGGAAATCATGTCATAAAATGCAAAAATCTCAAGTCTGCCAACCAGCATAAAATAAGAAGAAGAAGAAAAAGTGCATGTCTTACCTTGAGAAAAGAGGTTCAGCGTATTAGAGGAGTGTGTGAGAGTGAGAGGAGCACTTCTCTGCTGAGTGGGAAGGATGTCCCTTTTATACTCCCCACTCTGTGTGCGTGTGTGTGTGTACGTCTGTATGTGTGTGTGTGTTGCCTCAGTGTATATATTGTGTTTTACTCAGTGTGGTTGTGAGCCTAATGTGAATGTGTTTGTTACGACCTCAACAGTTCAACAGTCGTGTTTCAGTTTTATTGTCTGTTTGCTCATTGTAAAAAAAAAAAAAAATCAACACCAGGAGCTGCCTGGTCGACGTGCATTAACTATGTGTGAGTGTGTGTGTGTGTGTGTGTGTGTGTCTGCGCAAGCTGAAAAAATAACAGAAAATGAAACATCTGGATCAAAAATACAGGTGGAAATGATTCAGAAGCTTTTTTTTTAGTTGGAAATAAGTTAATTTTCATTCAGTGTTGTTAATTAAAATTTAAATAATCTAGGATGTATATGTGCACATGTGCATGCCTGTGTGTATGTGTGTGTGTGTGTGTGTGTGTGTGTGTGTGGGTGGGTGGGTGAAGAGGAGGGTGGTGGTGGTGGTGCAGTGAGGCGTGCGTGTGTGGGTGTGTACTCACACACACATATTAGATGTCAGCGGATGTTCACACTTAAAAAAAAAAAAAAATTGGGCAGAAACAGAAAATAAGACTCTTGATGTGAGACATGTCCACCATCTTCCTATTGCACCCCCACAACCCCACCTTACCCCATCCCCATTCTCTCTAACCACACAGACTTTAAACAGGCTTAACACGACTCATCGATCACACAGGTGAAGGAAACCAGTCAGCCCGGGTCAATAGCTATTGATAAGCCGCTGTGGGTCGATATTGTTTTATTAATGAGGCTGACAGGGCCTCGTTGTGAGGACAGGATCACGACCTGCGGCGCCTGTTTTTACGATCAGTAGCATCAGTGAGGTTGTTAACTAAGGTTAACATCCGCAGAGGATGAATACGTCTTCTGTCTGAGTAGAAAAGACAAACGAGGGACAGATTTGAAATGTGAGACAGTGTGAAGCTGTTTTTCACTTGCTATAGACTTAAACATACCCACTGACCAAAGAGTTAACTTTTTTCCTAGTTTAGGGAAATGCTTTTTGTTTCCAGTTGGACAATTTGTCTCCAATTAAATAGTCTTTGGACCAAAATTTTGATCAAATATGCATAAGGTGTCAATAACTTTCTGTTGAGTATGTTGTCGCTGCCAGTCCAGACGAATAATGTTTCAAATACACAATCCACAATTAAACTTAAAGAAGTGAGAATTGCTTTTCAAATGGTATGAAAGACATTTTAATACAAACACAAGGCAAACATCAATGTGGAGATTTGACTCACCATTTGAAGTCACCAAATTGAAAACTACAGGCCAATAACAAAAACAAACTCATACTGTGCAGCCACAAGTTGTTCAAACCCGCAGAACTTTATTTTAAAGTCTAATGGAGATACCCTGTGTCACGCTGAATAAATGCGTGGACAATAAAATAAATAATGCATAAGACAGAATATTTCCATCAGATGGACTGATAAGGGCTTTAAACAACCACATGGAGTCTCCGGTTTGAATATTTAGCTCACTGAGAGGAACTGGACTGAGTTGATACAGAATATTTAGGACTTGAGCTTTTTGCATTTCCCACATCCCACATGTTAATGTGTTTTCACCATGAAAACGATCATTTCCTGAGATGTTTGTTCTTGTAACTGTTATGTGTCCAACCTAACAAGGTAACCTAAACCATGATTTTTCCCCAAATTTAAGTTGTGTTTGTGCTTAAACCTTAACCATAAGATTATACCTTCATAAAACCAGTGTATCTGACTGTTGTCACTCTTTTTGGAGGTCAGAAGAGTAAAAACTTGGATTTTTAGACTATTACATCAAACACAATGTTCAGGTTGTTGGCAATGTCAATTTGTTTTTCTTTTTTTATTTAAATTTGAAATGAGGCCACTTAACATGAATGTTTCTTGCCCCTGATCTTCATTCTGCTTTCTGGCTTTTAAGAGAACCACCTCACGCTGATGAAGATGAAAACTGACAATTCACTTTCACTGGCTGCATGAATCATGGTAATTCATCCAGTTGTTGTTGTGATTTCAAAGCCATTAATCAGCCAACAACATCACCATTCCTAATGACACTGAAAACACACCCATGTTTTTCATCCAAATTACAAATGAGTTTGTAAACCAGAGGAGGCTCCTCTCTGACATCCTAAATGTAAATGTGTATATACATCATGTTAACATGTAACTATTTAAACTTAAAGGGTCCATATGTAAGTTTTTGCTAGTTCTACATTAGCAACTCTTTCTTTACCTATCTGTAAAAAATGTTCCAGCAGCACAAAGTTTTGTTTCTATCATTTCCTTGCTTTGACTGAAGTTAGCTTGATGTTTGTAAAGATTGTCATTCATCTAGGACCATCCAGTCATCCAAAGATGGTTTCCAAAGAAGACTCATCCAGGTTCCAGCTTCTTCAGCTCTGTTAAGATGTCTCTTGGACGTGAAGTGAAATGTCTTCAAGTTGCTTTACATTCAGCACCTTTAGAAGTTAGCATGCTAACAAGTTGTCCCCGGCCTAGCTGGACCCTTCTCGACTAATCTTTCCAATAGAGTCATAGTAGCATCCTCAAGAAGTGTTGGTGGACCTCTTTTTCTTGTAATTTCAACAGTTGTTAAGGTATGTGACATATGGTTGGAACCCTTGGTATCAGACATAATCGTCTTGCCCTGGTGTGTATGCTGTTTACTGACATATATTTTTTTTTACAAGACTTCTTAATTTTAAAATCCTCAAATTCCACTGTTTTTGGAATGCTGTGGCGAAACCACCAGTCAAACATTGGGATACGAGTTCCAGCTGTCACTTTGAAATGATGTGCCTCTGTCACATCAGCACATCAACTTTGAGGGTGCCTCTAGGGTCTTTTAAAACTTTCACATTCATGGTTTTGCTTGCTGTTTTTCTCGCTCAGTGAAGTTGCTGTAGCGTTTTCTCCAGGCACCATCAGAAGGCATGAGTGTAGGAGGTGAGGCCACGGTGGTTCAAATTAGAATTAATTAACCATGTGGTGTGGGAGGCGTGCATGTGTATGAAATGTGCATGTGTGCAAGTTTTTGTCTGTGTTTCTACATGAGATGTACACTGATAGTTTCCTCTTGTGTGTGTGTGTGTGTGTGTGGGTGTGTGTGTGAGTGTGTGTGTGTGTGTGTTTAAAACGTGGATTCAGTGCAGCCTGAAGCCAACCTGTTGAACACAATTATTCTCTCACCTCCCACTGTAGGAGAGCATGTAGTCATCTCCTGAGTGTGGTTTACCATCCAAAGCACATCTGGAATGATAGTTTGAAATTAAATACTTGTTAAAGACTCTAATTGGCAACAGTGGATAGGTACGGCAAATGAAGCCAAAATGAAATCTGCAATTATAAAGAGAGACAATCATAGACCTCTTCTTAAGGGCATTTGCTAAAGCTTTGGTTTACAGTGAGTAAACACACTAAATAATGCATGGATCTATTAATGCATCTGTCTCAGTGGCAATGCCTCACGGCCACATACACAAACACCTACTAAGAGTCTCAGATCCATTTGGCCATACAAGGTAAAATTTCAGAGCTTGGGAGATATTTTAGTGACCTAATGGTTTTACTTGTTAGAACTGTTGAACTAATATCGTTCTCATGTGAACCGTAGTTCTCTGTATGAAGCTGCGCTTCAATTTCAAGCTCAGCAGGAAACTCATGTCATCGGGAACGCTACATACTGTATACCCATCTGTTAGTTTCTATAAGGATATCAGTGTGTGTGTGTGTGTTCGGATAGTTGAGATGGTTGAGACGTTTTACACAAATCAAAGCTCAGTCTTCAAAATGAAGACTTTTACTGACGTTTATTGATGCACTAATATTAGTTTTGTTAATCAAACACGGCAGGACATGTTCCTTTCGTTATTATTATTGGTGCATTGATTTTTGTGACCTCATGTACTTTCAAGTATAATTGGCTGCACGTCAGCAGTGTAAATACAAATGGATATATGTGTGTTCAGGAAGTCCAAAAGTGGCATCACCAGGAACTGGAAGCAGGATTAACTAGCTTTACTCCTGTATTTTAACAGTGCATCTGTGGGTAGCCCTGTCTGCTAGCTAAAATCAGTGAGCACAGGTTTTAGCTAATGGCTGTAGTTTCATCAATTCTTCCCCAAAACCACAAACATCTTGGCAGTCACACACTTTCTGTTTGTGTACAGATTAAACAAATGTGGTACAATGAGTAAATTAGCCATTGAGCTTTTAATGGCTATATTGTTAAAAGCTGAAAGGTAAATTAGTTGTCAGCTCTTAGATGTGACCTTTAAGATGAGTTAGCTTATATTTCTCCTGGTTCAAGATTTGAATGTATCACGCACATACAAAAGTGGTCTGAGTATTGTGAAATTATTACTGAAAGATATTATTGAAATGATTTTATTTGCACTGTGTAAACATAGCATTTAATGTGTTAAGGTGCATTTAAGTTCAAAGTAGAACATTATCTCCTCCACTCTCTGACTTTTCCAGCTATGAATGATCAGATGTCTAGCAAGTGCAAAAGCCCTAAACTGATAAGTTGTCATTGGTGGTGTTGTATTAGCATCAATACTTTTGTTACAGTGTTATAACAATGTTAAATCATTCATAAAGAATTCAGTCTGGGGGACATATGAATGATGCTGGTTTGGTCCTGAGTTCTTTATGCAGGTCAGGTCCAAACCGTGGCAGAGTTTGGCCAGCAATACTTGCAGACAGATCTATTCTAAGCAGTTTGTATTGCATTAACTCAATTCTAATGCAATCATTGATACTATGTGATTGCAGCCTACCAGTCTATATCTGATATAAAAGCTCCCAACTCTTCCTCCCACTGCGTCGCCCTGAATATTATCATATAGAACAGACAGTGGACGTCTGCCAACTTGGATTTATGTTCAGACAGTCATCTATCCAAGAACAGTGTGAGTCTGCGAAAGAGAAGTGTGTATGACTCTGCTACATACCTGTAGATACCAAAAGTTAAGGTGAAGAATACACAGTGGAGCAATCACAAAACTAAAACCCAAAGATGAGATAAGAGCTTGTATAAATTTGAAATGAATTCGTACTCAAATGAGACCGTAAGAGAATGAGTAAGAGTATCATAAATAATAGGCTCATCATTTTTGGGTTAACTATTGGGAATTTAATGAAACAGTGGAGGTCAAAGTGTTGAACTCTTTTTCTCTTTTCAAGTTGTGTATGAAAACACATTGTATTTAAAAGTAGATGCTACTAATCCCACAGAAATCCATTCACCGACATACCTTGAGTTAAAACAAAAGACATTAGTAGTAAACCACACTAAAAATGGATGTAAAATATTAAAGCAACACTTAGGACACACTTAGAAAATAGGCTGTTGAGAGATAGATAAGAGGATTGGTGCCATTTTAAATTAAATGATAGCCTTTAGCCAGCAGCCAGTTGGAATAGCATAAGTAGAATAAATGAAATGCCCCGTGAGGATACGAAAACATGAGAATATTTACACTTTTTATAAAATCTTCTTTGACTGGATCAAATGGATAAGATATTTTTGTGAGCTTTAGATGTTCAATTAGTTGGATTTTGGTCCAGCTAGCAGTTTACTAAATCTCATACACATATTTGATGAAATGTCAAATCGCTGCTTTAAGTGACATTGAAATTGATGTAAAAATGAATTAGTCAGTACATACACAATGGACACGTCCTATACAGAGCAGTCGTCATACTTGGCAAAATGCACATACATGTTTCCATCTGGTTCTCATTCTCAGCAACCCTCTCAATCTCAAGGGCCAACCTGCTTCAACAAATCACCACAACTGTGATCACACACCTCCATACGCATGTGCCACTAGCTTAGTTGTTAGCACAAATCCAAGCACACATATTGATGAACACCAGCACATGGATGGTGGTCCAGCAGCAGCACTTGAGTTCCAATGAATTCAGTTTCAAGTGTGAGGTGAAAAAGACACCTGGACCCTCGGCTGCATTCAGACAAGGGGGATAGAGCCCCTTAATACACACACACACACACACACACACACACACACACACACACACACACACACACACACACCTCTGGCAGGAAATCATGGATAGAAAAAACAAACTTGCCACATGGTGAGGAATACTACAACCTGATTATGTACAATGTTTATGCAGCTCTCTCTTTAGGAGCTCTTAATCTATTAGTCTTTTCTCTCTCGCCACTTTTCACCTTTCCTCTCATCTTTAAATCACCTGGCGCTGCCTTTAGGGCAGCTCCATATATCAAATCAATTCAGCTTTATACAAATCGTCTTAGAAAAAGGAGAGAAAGTTATTCAAAATATAAGATTTTATTCGTCTCTCTGCTGGAGGTGCACAATTTTATTTCCACACATTTTTCTTTGCTGCACCCTAGGCAATCTCTCTGTGTCATGTGAATAAATCTCTCAAGAGATCATGCACCACTATGGACAGGACAGGAAGACCTATCACACCGTGTCCTTCCCATCAATTGTTCTGACACTCAGGCTGATGAGACTGAACTCGCCTCGCTACAGCAATAGGCCCATTATGATGGAGCTGGTCACACGTATTATCATGTGTAAATTGCTCAAATCTTCTTGTTCTCGATAGTTTTCACCGCGTTACTCCTCCCACCTCCTGACAGTTGAAGAAATGCACAAAATGGAAGATGCAAATGTTGTAATACTGCAGCTATTTAATATATATTTGATTTCAGCCTCCCTCCTGCGTCAATTTACTGAAAGAAATTAGATTGACCTCTCCAACAGCAGCGAGGTCCTCCTTGATGCTCTGTGAGGATGCTAGATGTGAAGGATGGTTCAGATAAGAGAGGAGATGATGACTGGAGGAGAAAGGAGGGAGTGACTGTGTGTGGATGGTCTTTGTAATCACTTTGGTAATTAACAAGCGAGCCAGAAACTTAAGCCCTGTTGGACTTAAAGGTTCTCTGGACGATCAATAGTATTGATAAGAGTTAATGAAAACATTGTTTCACCTGCTTTTCGAGATTTACTCTACAGTCTAGACAGTTCTCAATATCCAGATTTTGTTTTGTGCACACAATTACATATAAAAAAATCATCTCATGAGGTATTTTTGGATCAGTAGCCTTTGATTGGTCCTCTGGCTTTTGTGCTACCTACAGTTAATACAAAATGTCTTCATTTAGGTGAGACAGAATTCTCAACCCATCTTGGATCCATAGCAAAAGGGAAAATGTGAGTATTTGTAAATTCGTTTGTAAATTCATTATCTAATCTAAAACCAAATACAAATCAATTTGAGCTAATGTAAAACAGTTACATCCTGACCTGAAATAATAGTAGTCATGGTGGGAAAACGGGGACATCCTGTTTTTCAGTACGTTCACGTAGAATCTCAAATGAGTGGGAAAGGTGTTACAATTGGTTACTCAGACTTTGATATAAAGAAATAAAATCAAGGCTGCCTTTGTGGCTAAAGCTATAATCATCTGCACTCATGATTATTCTTTAATCTTTCCTTCAGACCAACTTGTTTCAAAATTAAGTGAGCTGCACCTGCTCAGAGTTTTTATACACAAAAAAGAAAGCGTGATACGCTATTAACTGCTTCACTGTTAGCCTTGCCATTTTTAGTGTAACTGGTCACCTGTCTGTATGTCAAAACATATCAGCTAAATCGCGCAGTTGAACCCGTAACCTGTTAGCTCAAATCCTCAGCAGAGTGTCAGGGTTAATGCTCCAGCTTACTTTCCCATACTGTCAGAGGACTGTGGTGAGAAAAAGAGAAAGCGTTTCTGGGAAAAGGAGGAAAATTACAGCCTTCGGCAGCTTTTAAATGCCCATTAACATCAATCACATGAAAAATAGGTTAAACCATGCACCTTCTATCATCTTTTCCAGGACATGTTTTATTCTTGTATGCGTATCATTTTTATTCATTCTTGTATACAAAACCAATAAGATAACACAAACCATAACATGCTCGCTCACTGTCTAATTAAAGTATATGTTTAACCACCAGAAAAACTCTTGTTTCATAAGCTTTGCCACAAAGTGAAACAGAGCTACAACAAATTTGTGTATATAGATTTTTTTTCCAAGATAGATTTTAGGTACTGAAATACAGATTATATATTTATATCCACTCTGAGCAACCAGTTTTTTTTTGTTTTTTTGTTTTTTTGCTGCCTTGGGCAACATTCTTGCAAACTACTTCTGCATGTCATGATCTTTAGCATATTCTCTTCTTAACGTGTTGTATAACAACAGTACTTTTTATTTAGAAAAAATTTTCCACATGAGAACACAGCACTAACAAATACAGCATTGTCTGCTTCCTCCGTCCAAATAAATCTGTTTCAAGATGTATGTATTCCTTGTTTTACTGTGGACCTTTTTGGCTTGTAAGTCATCAATGAATCTGCTGTAAAATTTCAGAAACTCCACCTCTACCATGTTATATGAGCAGCTCTTGGTGAAAGTAGTTGAGTATGAGTCGATGTTTCTTTGACAGGCTGTTAGAATATCTGAAGTCTGGCTTCTGTTTCTAACATATCTATATTCCAATTATAGACTCAAAGACAGGGGCATCTCGTAGGAAGAAGCACTTCCCTGCACATCCACAGTGTCACTATAATAAATGATTGGCTGCTCCGTTAAAGTCTGATTTTGGGAGATGACTTGGTTATTTTGCACATTTATGTTGTCTGTTTTTATCAACCTCTGAGTGTTTACCTGTGTGCATGTGTGAAGTCAACTAGCGACTTTAAATGTGAATATTTTGCAACCAGTTAAGTTGATGAAGGTTCATTAAATCATGGCACATTTTTAAACCCAAGGCAATTAAAAAAGCTTTTGATGATGCGATGTGAAACATAAAAAGGTGAAAGGCTTGAACTAGAGAACAAATCATTATTCAAGAGGGGTTGTGACTGCAATGTGGACGTAAATGGAAACCTTATTATCAAGACACAGGGAAAAAAAATCAATCATGTTAAATGAGCAACAAGTGTTATATGTGCATTTATGTGACATGACTAATGTTGTTAACCTGGTGCTTAATAAGAATGTGGGAAAATGTCATCACCTGTGTGTGCCTGCGTGTCCCTGCATGGGCACACACATAGATAAAGACTCATGAGAGGCTGGTAATTGTTGCTCCTCCACTTCAGTGAAGGAAAAGCTGTTCGTGTGCCTCCTCTGGCTCTGCTTGGTCTCTGTGCTGAATTATAAATGATGCTGTGGCATGTCGCTGCTGACGACGGGGAGTGGATAGAGGTTATTCCCAGCGAGCAAACACAGGCATCAGACACACAGAAGATATAAGCAACTTTATTGATTTGCTTTTACCTAGAAACCAGCTCTGCTGCATTAGTTGTGTAAGAATATCTCCTTTTATTCATCAGTCATTGCTTCTTCTTTTTTTTTTAGCAAAATGTGTGGCTGATAGTTCCTGAGGACAAACAGGGAAGTGACTTTGTGATGAGACCTCTGTCCTTGAGTCAAAATTGATAAATTACTGCAATCAATATTCACACCAATAAGCTGTTTTTCTCTTTTTGTTGTTCAGAAAAACTGATATAAGTTCAGTGAAACTACCTTCTAAAAGCTCATCCTACACATGGACACAGGTGCATCACTTACTTTTTATGTAAGCGGTTCCTTGGCACATGGAATGATATGTGCACAAATAGCAGCTTGCTCAGAATCTGAAGTGAGTATTTATTAAACATAATTCTGAACACTGATAGTTATTTTTTCCTTTAATCTTTCTTTTGAGTGGATAAAACCCTGCATCTTTTTCTCAATAAGGCAATATTCAATTAAACCAGTGAATAAAAAATATTTAAAAAAAAAAAATGTCATTGATGTCATTCAAAAATCCAAATGAACCAGTTTGTGCAACCATCTTATCTGCTGGGAGTGGCAAACAAGTGAACATCTTTCTGTGACCAAGTTTATTAACTCAGCCTCTGCCCTGATTATTTTTCGTCTTTTAAGGGAATCTGCTTTATGGCAAAAGGCCGTAAAACATCAGATAATTATCTTCACTGCTGCTGCTACTGCTGAGTGCTTTTAATTTGAAAGGATGGACACAGGAATTGGAGTCACGTGACCCACTTTAGTAACTCATAATGATTCTAAGTATTTTTGTTTGGAACTGTTTTACTTAATTCATTATAATTTTTTTTCAGCTCTTTGCATTATGGGAGTTTTTCTCTTTGTGGCGTCCTTCTGATCCACTGAGAAGAGATTAACACATTAATGCAGCTCCATAACTCACATCATGGCAGTTAAGTACAAATCCATTAGGCAAAACAAACCATTAAATATTAAACACAAAGCTGTAGTTGTCATCCAGACTGATGAGCACATGTTGTTCGTGTACATGTGCGAGACACACACTTATGCATGTGGGTTTTGTGTACGTATCTGTGACACAGGAAGGAACTGGCCAATAAAAAAAGATGAACAGTCATTATCTGTCATTGAGGGAAATTAATACCTAGATATAAAATGTCCTCTATTGATCTCTGCAGTTGTAAATATCAAATACGGTCTTAACGAAGTAACTCACCATTGATCACAATTGAAGAAATGATCATTTCATTCAATCCATTGTATGTCACTTGATCTTTTCATTTATTTAAATAAATGTGTAATATTGCTGGTTGATCGTTTGATTCATATATTGAGGCTCAGAGGTGTTTATATTGGTTCTTTTGTTCTGGTGAAAACAATCATTTGTGCTAAACAATAGACAGTTTCTACAAAATCTAAACCTTCATGTGAAACTTATTTGCTGTTAATGTGATTTTGTTCACTTTAACAGCCCATGAACTTCCCAATTTGAAGTTTTCTGGTTCAAAGGGGGCTGCCCTCTTTGTGTTGAGGAGTTGCTGCCCTGACTCTATAATAAGGGTATCAGGGCTACACTGGATCATCATGATGAAGATGGGGCTGATGTGGAAGACGAAGCTGCCAATTTAGCATGTGATCTATGCACGGACCCTCACCTATGGTCACAGGCTTGTGGTATAACTAAAAGAATAGGACTGTAGAAACAATTGCTCCTTTTTGTTGAAAGAGGCCAGTTAAGGTGGGTCAGGCATCAGATCAGATGGCTGCCACTGAAGGTCTTTCAGGCATGATAATTGGTTGACATGTTGCCCCTAATTGTAAGTGTTGATGTGTATTATAGGTGCAATGAGAGATGTCATATATTTCATTTGTAAATACCAATGTGATAAGGTTTGGCTTATCAGTGACCCAGATTTTTGACCTTATTCTTGAGAATATGGACTTACACTTAGAAAGGGAAATGATGCCATATGTGGCAAAAGTATACACTGAATAATATTGCATTTAACTCTTTATAATATATATTGACTAGTTTCCTTATTTCTCATTCCATTGGTCTGTATCACAGTGTTTTTGTGCAACACATTCGATAAGTAAAGGATCCTGACGTGTTTTTTGCGTCTCACACTCATGTTACTGAAAAAATTAGTGTCAGTCATCTCAAACTCCTCATGCATTATTACTGATCTCTCTCCCCTCTCTTGATGTTGTTCTCTTGACTTGTCATCCATTTCTAAACACTTGTTGAACGCTGAAGACAGCAGGGGTTTTAATGATTTTCAAACTCACACACACACTCACACACACGCTTACACACACGCTCACACACACGCTCACACACACACACACACGTGCACACACACACACACACACACACTCCTCTCCCATGTCTCTGCCTCCCTGTCTCACTCCCACAGGATGCATAATTCATTTGGTGTTAGTGGAGTTTGGCATTCACTGGGTCTATGAGAGTTTAGAGCCGTAATGTGACACAAATTTGGCAATTACCTCAAGAAAAGTGTCCAAGCAGCCTCAGCGGGAAGACATGCACGGTCCACAGGGAATGGGACAGAGAGAGCTTGGGTATGTGATGGTGAGGTAGATTACAGGTGTCAGTGATGCCCTTCGCTGACGCAGAGGAACTCAAAGAGATCGGACCCCATCCATTAGCGAAGCAAACTATCACCGATTTAGTCAACAAATCCAAAAGATTTTGGAGGGTAGTTGTTGGAGGAAACATTTTGAACTCTTTCAGGGCTTGTATATAATGTAATTCTGGTGTGTTTACTTCTAAAAATGCGATACTCTCTGAAACCTTTAGTGCCTGAGGACCAATTTCACAGCATGACACTTGAAGCTAGTTGACATTCAGTGCTTAGCTCAGCACCAAATTTGTAGTGACTACCTGATACTTTTATATAAAGAAGAACGATCATCAGGCAGAGTAATTGAGGAGAAGATGCATAGTACATGTGGGTGTACAAATTAGACCTTACATTATGACTGCTAACAGGTGAAATGAATATTGAACACATCTCATTGCACTGCCACCTGTCAGTGGGTGGGATACATTAGGCAGCAAGTGAACTTTTTGTCCTCAAAGTTGAATTTAGAAGCAAGAAAAATGGAAATCTTAAGTATGTAAGTGACTCTGACTTGGGTCACAACATCTCCAAAACTGCAATTCTTTGGGGATGTTACCAATCTGCAATGGATGGTGCCTTCTAGAAGTGGTCCAACAAGGGAAAACCAGCTTATTATAGCTCAAATTGCTGAAAAAGTTCATGCTGATTCTGACAGAAAAATGCTAGTTTGTTGTAGCCTGGGCCCACCCATACTGCCTGTGATACTACATTTAATTTTGCGTTCAACTCAGTCTGGCCAACCTGCCTATTCTCTACCCACCCCATTAATGTGATGGCACACTAGTTAAGCGAAACACATTTGTTTACAGCCAACATGGCGGCTGTGGAGAAGTGGAAATTATTCGATTCAGCTCTAGCTGTTATTTTAAGATATTTTAATAGCGAGTTTTCTTTGAAAATGGAGCAAAAGGTAGCTCTTGAATGTTTTTTTTTTGCCGTCGCTACGCATACATCATTGGAATTAGTGGTCTGATTGGCTGTAAGTACACAGTGTCCAGTAGTACACAGAGGCATTTGATAGGTGCCTGTTGGTCCTGTCTCTGAGAAGTTCCTGTCTATGGGATCTTTACCAGACCAAGCAACAGCCAGGTTAAACTTGTTGTGCATGAGGCTGTATAGCTAAAGACTGGTCAGAATGTTCATGCTGACCCGCCTGGTCTCATGAATCATCCTGTTTTTTGTATCATGTTGATGGTCGGTACATGTATGTCACTTACTTGGGGACAGGGCCGGCCCAAGCCTTTATGGGGCCCTAAGCAGATTTTTTTTTTTTTTTTTTTGCTGGCAGCTCCACAGAGGATGAACCTGTGGTGAGAAAACAAAACAAAACAAAAAAAAAATAATAATAAAAAAAAAAAAAACAACTGTGTAAAATGTGTGATGGCATTCAAAAATAAATTTAAAAAAAAGGTGTGATTAATTCAATAATGATTTGGGAGTAACCTCTGTTCAAAACTCACTTGCAGCACTGTCATCAAAGGGGGAGGAGGCACCGAAACTTGGTTGGGCAGATGGAATTGGTTGTGTTCCATAAAACTTCAAAAGTGCTGCTGCAAACTCACCAATACATCATTAACAAATGAATTTAATTTACCATCTTTACTCATACTCAAGAGAAGACAGTTGCAAACATATCTGGTGACCAAGACTTTGCCTACATTTCATAAGTGTAAAAGGACTTAAAATTACTTGTTTTGTGATATAGTCCTGCCTTATTTACAAAATACTGATCAGAGTGAACCATTCTAATTTTAAAATCCATCCAACAAAAGCCTACATTTGCATGGTTTATTACATTTATTCATCACTGTTGTTATTTTTCTTTCTTGTGACTGTTGTGTGCAAGAAAGGTTTACCTTTGGCATGAAAAGGTGAACAAAACTAGGCTAAAAAGAATTAAGCAGCCTATCAGCTGTTATCCTGTGACTTTTCATTAACAACAATAAAGATGTACACCTCCAGTTTGTAACACAGACTTTGTGTTAAAAATATGGAGTGAGTAAAACCTGATGAAAGGGTCATCAGGGTAGCTGTTCTGCACCTTTCAGTCATATTGCATGATCTTCATCAGAGTGGCTCACAGTAGTTGATACAGTCAAAAGCTCCAGAACAACTTTGTTCTAGACCTGGCATCAATGTGTTTCTAGGATCAAGGATAACCTTTCAATCTCATATTATACAACAGTTTCACAGCTGGACTATACTGGAACTGCTAACAGACTTAACTTTGTGGGCAGTTTGTGGATGGTCCACCCATTGTCTAACAACACCCATTGTCTCAGGAAAAATATAACTTCAGTTTCTTTGAGGTAGTAAATAGAGTATCTATAAAGTTTCCTGGACCTAAAAGTATGACAATTATAGTTTGCTTTGAGTTAGGTGAGTTTCTAAGCAATCATAGGAATGTCCTTTGGAGAACGCCTACATTTAATCTCAAGTAAACATATACGTCATTATCAGTATATTATTGGAAAGTGCTTGAACTTTCCATATAAATTAAATTACAGAAAAACATCTCATTTTATGATGAGCTGACCTGAGTGAATGAATAAAATAGACTGGAGTTCGCTGAGAATGACTTATTTTACCTGCAGTATAATTAGTAGCATATTCACAAAACCACATAGAAAATTATTTTTACATTTTGACACTTTTATCAAATTAACATGCACAGCCTCAACTTACAGGAGTCTGAGAAATTTAAAAGATTCAAAAAATGTATAATATACATATATGTATATTCTTTAAATCTATTACAGAATAGTTGGGACATTTCTACTTCTCTGGAACAAAACAGACACTGTAGGTCTGACCATGAGACGCTACACGATCCTAATCAGATCAGACAAGAAGGAGTTAGTCACACAGTCATGACAACAACCAAACTGAGATCCAGACAGTCATCTATGTGGGCACAAGTACAAGAGCTCCCGCTCGCACTCTCACACACTTGCTGACAGGTACAGCCAGCTCCTTGCTTGCTGCATATGGATGTACGCAGCCTCAGGCCCTGCTGAAATACAGTATGCATCACATGTTTGTGTGCCTCTATGAATCATAATGAATATTTCATATTTGGCATGCCTTGTCTGGATAAACAGATGGTACCTCTTCTGCCTGTCTCCTGTGCACCTGGGCTCGTTCACATATTAGCATTTAAGAATGTCTAGTACCTCGCTCACTCTTTCTTTAGGTCTCTGTATTGCTCTCTCTTTCCCTCTCTACATTCCCTCTATCTCTAGCTCCGTCAAAGCCATGGTATCAACACACTTTCTGGGAAAAATGCCTGATTTCCTGGAATTGCTGAACTGCTTTCTAATTTCCACAGCTGTTTATTTTTTTAAAAAAAACTTAAATGGCATTTGATGATGAAAATGTTTGGACATTTACAAAAACCTGACAAACTGTTTAGCTCAAAAATTAGCTTGGTAAGCTAAATGTATAGGGACATTATTCACCTCAGGATTTATTGTATTTTTCTGGTGATAAAACTAAGGAAACACAAAGTCATGAATCAAAAACTACTTTTCGTGCTTCTGAAATGAACCTTTTAACCTTCACCAAAGGCCATAAGTAAGGAAATCATTGTAAAGCCTCCATTTGTGTTTTCACAGTGACTGTTAATGAAGATATATTCTTGTGCAGAGTCACCATTATCCATTCCACGGACATCCCATTAGTCAGCCATGTGGTCCACAGGCTGACAAAGAGAAAAAGAAGAAGAAAACGCAATCTAAATCTACAGAGAATCCCACAGAGATGAATCCAAATGCAAAATCGCCTGACAGACGATCTCAGAGGAGCCAAGCCGCCCATCTCCCAGATGGCTCCATCTACAAGCAGTTAGGGGGGTGTACGCTTCAAAATCCCTTGAAGAACCAATAAAGCTTCTGTCGCTGCAAGAAAACCTCTTTTTAAAGTGAGGATATGTAGGTCTGTAGAAATCGGTGAGGCAGATAAATTTGAGTAAACGCTGGTGAGTCATTGCTCTTCGTGTTTTATTTTTGTCGCCAACCTCTGTTACTGTGATTACATTTTAATGTCTGACAGCCCTTGTAGTTATGAGTTTGCTGCAGATCTTTTATTGTTTGTGAGCTGTACCACAACAGCTATCAGCCTTTGTATTGACAAGTCAATCAATCAAACTATCAGTCGACCAAAAATAACATATAACATTCTTTGGTCCCAGCGCCTTGAAAATGCAGATTTTATGCTTTTCTGAGCATCATATCAATAAAAATTAAACATCTTTGGACTTTGGATTGTTGTTTGGATAAAAATAGCAGTTTGAATGTTTAAATGTTGGCACTAGTTAGTCATGATGGGTGTTTTTTTCATTACTTTATGCCATTTCAGTTTACATAAAATAATTCAACAAGCTTGAGAGTACACAGCTACGGTTGCAGCTCTGAAGGACTGTACCTTGATAAGGACAATTATTTCTAAATATAAATATTCATTATTTAAGATGTTCTTGTCTTGCGTTGTTAGGATTCATCCATGGATCACAAATGTATGCATCAAGTTTCATCGCAATTCGTCAGATAGTTAGATCGATAGATGAGTCTGAATCCTGACATTCATTTTGCTATTTGCACATTTGAATAAATTAGTTGTTTTGTATCTTTTGTATGTGCATCCTTCTTGTGTTCATTAAAATTACATTATTCTTCGCTCAGCTCACTATTAAATGCTCCACACATTCTGCAGGTCACTGACTTCCTCGATGCGTGACAGCAAAATCAAAAGCAACAGTTTTCAAAGCAGGCAGTTGACTCACATTACAGTAATGGCTCGGGAGCAGCATGGGTGAAATGACTTGCTGAGACAGGGAGTTGTGGAGCACAATCAACTTATGTGGTTATTAGATCGAATTTTATCCTCAATAATTTATTAAGTTCATTTCATACAAATCCTAATGGTTTTGGTGAACAGCTGGATGTTACTATGATCAAGGTTATTTCTGCGTAAATTGGATCATTCATTTTTCTGGGCAAAATAAAAGGCTGTGAGCGGGTCCCAGACGTGCTGTTGTAGTTTGAAGATGAGCAACATTTCTTTCTAAGGTGCCTTAAATGCGATAAAAAATGAACCTGTATTATGCTCCTATCTGTCTTCAATTAGATGTATGTCTCAACATTTACCATGTTACCAAGTTGCTAAATTCATAGCATACATCCAGTTAGATTCTTGAATTCACAATCAAGTTTTGCTTGATTGAAACATGGTAGCATCAATGCAGCATCTTTCTGACGATTATCAGTCCATGTGGAACAAAGTGGTGAAAATTGACACTGGAGCTGGAGTTAAGACCAAAGTCTGAGCTGATTTCTGTCTAAGGTGTTGTTAATTACATGAAGGGGATGATAACATCTCTCTGTCCATCTCTAAACCCTTCTAGGTTCTTGTAAGTGCCACTACAACACAGTAATGAACACCTTCTGTGACGGTTCATAACTTTGATCCACTGTGGGGTGTAATTTCCTGTTGAAGTGATTTTGTTTGTCCAGCCAGCAGGAGCACAAGGATGTAATTTGTGTAATTCACATTTAAAATTGAATATTTGCAGTACTTTATGGGTCCATTGTAGAAACAAACCCACAAATTCATTCACCGCCACAGGACAAAAATGGATCCAAAATACCCTGGATACGAGTGCTGCCATCTTGCATTTGCAGTTTTGACATCATTTGGAGCAAGTATTACTACATCCCATCCAAACCATTTCATTGCAAATGAGGCTTATGTGTGAATTGTGACAGCTTTCCCCATTTTTATGATCCATCCATCCATTTACCATCCATCCATCCATCCATCCATCGAAAAACACTGAAAAACCCTGTGATGAGAAACTTGAACTTACTTCAGTGTGATATAAATACAATATAGCAGAAATCCGTGTGAAAAAAAAAAATTTCATGATGAATTTTTATTAGTTCAGTCCATATCCTTTAAACAAACATGGAGAGGGTGGCATTTACATTAATACTGCAGCCAGCCACCAGGGGGCAATCAAGATGTATTGGTTTCACTTATGAAGCGCTGTCACGTCCTCCATCTTTATATACTGTACATTCCATGTCTGCTGCTTGCAGAACAAGGTTAGTGGCTAGCTAACAAGCATAGTCAAACAATTAGCTGCTCCAGAGGCAGAAAGTCTTATTACGTGTTGACAGTGACCAAAACAAAGCTTAACATTAGATGTGGGATCACATTATTTATTGCATCTTTAAGAATTTACCCAATGCATTTAGTTAAAAATGTTTAATGTAAAAACATTTTGACGGCAAACCAGCTTTTTTTTCTTATGGTCTCACTTTGAGCACAGCACAGTGAGCCAGCTTGTGGGGGGTGTAATTTCTTTTGATACCAATACATGGTATTGCATATGTACTGTATGTTGGAGAAAGCCACAATGTTGGAGCAGTTCTTTACATATTCACTGTAAGTCAGAGGCACTAAACTTAACTTTTTGTGTCATATTAGACATAACCTGAGTTTCAACATTTTACATTTTTAACTTTTACCCCGAGGCATTTCCATGCTGATAATGTTATTGTAAAATCACTTGCCATTCATTACTGTTTGAGGTAACCGCATCATAAAGATTTAATATGTAATGTGTGTTTACGTATGTAAATTACTCACGCATCCATACAGGGGTCTTTAAAAATGTATTACAGTCTCCCCGGCGGCGTCACATCACTCCTCCTCATTGCTGACAGTAAGGACAGCTCTAAAACTTAATCTCTCCATTGCTGTCCTGTTCGGCTTGATGGACGCATCCACCAGCACCATTGTGTTTTACATAATAAAGCAGTGTTGATACCAATCACAACGGCATATGGTAGAATTTTTCCTGTTGCAAAGGATATAATATATACAGTGTTTGTGTATGGTGAAATGTTATTATTACTACTGTGGGTTATTTTCCAACATCAAAAGTATCTCCAGCTTTATTTAAAGCCAAAAAATCATCTATGATAATGAAGTTCACCCTCAGTTCAAAGTCAGTCTCTGTCACTCTAGCTTTATGTATGTCTCTCTGGACCCCATTAAAGTCTTTATTCTCAACTTTTGTTGCAGGGGGACACAGAAAGAGAAAGAGGAAGAAAGGAAATGAACTCAGGAGAGAAAAAGACAGAGGTGGGGACATGGGTAGATGGTTGTGATGAGAGAGACAGTAGATTTGCACTTCAAATGCACCTCTGTCTTTCTCAACGATTACAAGGACCGTGAGAGTATAGGTAGGGTTGATGGTGTTTGACTTCATTAAACTTAACTCAGGAAAAAAGTGGAGCTGGGTATGATCACATGTAATGAAGTGTAATGTCTAAATATGCAGAAAACCACTGGTGGATAATTATAGCTGCAGCTCAGACTGATAATCATAGAGAAATGGTCACAGCGCAAGTCATTTCAAAGATGCATAAGAACAAGGAAGCAGTTTCAAACACACAAGGAGCAGTAGCAATATGCCAATATTGCCTTCACCATAATAAAAACACAATTTCCATGGTAAAAAAAAAAACCTTTTTCTGTTGACACTTCATTAGTAACACAGAGCTTTCCTGGGAGAATGTAACAGAACAAATGCAACTATACTGGAAAGTGTTGATAGACATCCATCTGTGAGACCGAGCAGACAAGAGGCCTCTCCTGTGAGTAGCCTCTTGTCTGGATCTTTTAAAGACAATCAGTGGGAGAGGGATCAGAGACACAACAAAGTATTGTTAACCTCATGTATTTTTAATGAGCACTGCTTCAATATTTGATAGACCAAGAGGCCTCACAGATATTGTGGCATCAGCTGACAGATGTTGGCTGCGCGAGTCTACCATCAGACCACTGAGCAGACGTTATCTCTACAAATCATTTCATGTGAACGGTGCTGTGGAGTCCAGTAGTCTCAGAAAACTCGTTATCAACCCTTGGTTATTAACATTTCCCCAAACCTTTATTTAGAAACTAAAACAACAATAATTATAAAGAATAATGAATGAATTCTATTTTCTAGCTATTCTTTGTTTTCTAAAGGTCAGGTCAGGCCATCGTAATAAGAATATCTTTATAGGCTACTGTCTGTCTGCATTTATGATGCCTCTGGTTTCATAGAAGGGGAACAGATGAAATGAGAGAGTGAGGCAGTCAATGTGATACATCACCATGAAGGTGGTTTACTGACTTATGTAAGACCTGATGGCTTATAAGCTGTGTACATTGTGAGAACTGAAAACCATGCACCGTTATTAGAACCTAATTTATTTGAACTGTAAGAACTCTGCACCTTAGGTGCAGAGTTAACTACTTTTTGCAAATATAGGAGCTATATGTAAGAATTTAGAGTAACATCTGGAATTTGGTATCATTACCAAATATTGTATCAAACCATCATATCATGATGCTTCTTGTCCAAAAAAAAAAAAAACCCACTCCCTCCAACTCCACCACCTACAAACCTGAGCACTAGACTTCATCACAAATGCTCAGAGATGAAAGTTCAGCCACTTAACATGTGTAGTTTTTGGAATCACTACAATACAACATTGACATATTATCCCCAAATGAAGCAGACAACTATAAAGTAACTATTCATTCTCCTTTTAGCTCTTGTGTTTTAGTCTCCATTAATTCCTGAAAGAAAATTTGTGGCTCTTCAGTTGCTAAATGCTGCCCTATGGTCAGTAGCTACATTCTGAAGTTTGTCTGTCCACTGTTTGGTGTTTAGTGTGTGGGCAGGAGGTTTTTAAAGCTTGTTCATTGTCTGGAAACCAGGGTTGATGAGAGCAGCCAGAGTGAACAAAGTCCAATTACAGGTTGTAAGAACAAAATGATGAATATTAAAATAATAAAGAGCCATATAGGCCAGATAAGTGCATATTTTTTAATTTTAATTTTAATTTGCTGGTAAGAACAACCACTTTAATATCAACCATTGTAATTTGATATATGTATAAGATATTACTGAAAGCTGTTTTAACGCTGCTCTAAAGGCTTGTTAAATGTAAACACAAACAGAGTTTTACTGAAATTTCTCTAGAATTAATTAAGAGAAAAAAGAAAAGGTTTTTATTCAGTTGTATCCAGTTACACAGAGCGCACACGCAACATCTAATAAATAATAACATAGCCATCTGGATTTTGAAGGAATAAGTGGTGGCGTGTCACTTAATCGATCAATGATCTGTTCGTCAATAGCCCTGTGTTTGCTGTACTCAGTTGATATTGACTAAATCATTACCTCAGCAGAAGCAACGTCGCCGTTCCATTCCCCTATCGCTCAGATGACTTTTAAATGTTGTGTATATATCATTAAGCTCAATGTGGTGTTTACCTTCACTAAGAACAGGACTTGTTTACCTACGTATCACTTACAAATTATCAACAATTATTGATTATTAACTGCAGTGCATGAATAGCTTTATAATTCTAAAGAGACATCCTTTAAAGTGCCATGATGTGTTGTAACAAATCACTTTAATAATGGTAAATCAGTCATATTCATTATTTTCTCTTTGTTTGAAAACTTTAAAAACAACTTTTAACACACCCATTTCTGAAAAATGTCTGAGGCTGCTGTTTTATCTGTTTCATTTGAAATTTACACCATCCACTCATTGGATTATTGCTGGATTCTCAATTTCCATTCACAATTATAACAATTGCGTGCATCATTCTAGCCACTGGACATCCTACACCTATCACTTATATATTAAAGATGCAATATATACATGACCAGTAGAGCCAATGTGGTGTTAAAAATAAAAAAAATAAATAAATGGAAAGAGACTGTTACACATGAATACAACGGGAAACATTAAATACACCTGGCTGGCTAATAGAGTCACTGGTCTGTTGAGACCAGTTTTTCACAAAATAAGACAATTATTGTGTATGGCCATGTTTATTGTTATTTGGTTATTGTGATCTGGTTGTTTTGTACAGTCTAACCTCCCTGGTGTGCCCTCCAGAAACATGCATTATACATGTGCAAATACATGATGTTGTCTGTGTTAATGCGTGGGTTGAAAAGCAAATATACCTCTGAGCTGAATGTTAATGAGTAAATAGATCTAAAAAAGCCAACACAGCGTTGTCGTGCAGAACTTTAGGGAATGAGTCAAATGTCACTAGTCCAAAGATAAACCTTGTTGAAGACTAAGTGCTAAATGATTGATTTCCCATTAATTGCTCAACTTTTGTAAAACGTGACTTGAAGCGTGACTTGCCTAACTCAAAAGTGGAACTGGGTCTATCAACATGTTGATGACGTGGGTGTTTGTGTTCTCGTTACTCAAGAAGCGAGTTGAGTAAAATGGGTCAGTCCTGCAAATATGCAGCATATCCCTCCAAAGTCAATCAGAGCCTTGGCACGCATCAGCACCCAAACATGAAACAAACTTTGATGCACGTCACCGCTGGGTCCTCTGCTGTCGTCAGTGACGAAGGAATCCTTTTATTCAAAGAGAAAACTCTATGAATGAGTGGGAGATAAAGAGGAAACAAGAACTTGAGGACAGAGACCTGCGGAAAGAACGAGGGGGTGTTGAGGGGAGATAAGATTGAGAGTGATGTAAAGTGCATCGCAGGTGTTTGATTTATGTTCATATGTTTGTGGTAACTTTTTTGTACCGGCAACATATGGGGAAAAAAATGTGTCTTTGAAATGTTAAGTGGAATTCAACTGCCTCTGGCTATTTTCATTTGCGACAAGCTTGCAAGAAACAAAAGCAAAAGACACAAACAGACTGGGGGAATGAATAAATAAGAAGATTATTGTATTGACAGCAACATACCTCTTTAAGCTCGACTGACCTTTAAGAGGTTGATGTAACAAACAAGAAGAGTTAGGAAATGACAAATTGGTTTGTTAAATACACACACGGTGAAATTAAAGCATTCTCTGGAGAGCCTGAGAGTCTGAAGGAAAACAAATACCAAAAAAAACAACAAATCGATACATGAATGTTTATGAGATGTTTTAGAGAACAAACTGGTGAAGTAATTAAACATAAACATTTTTTTTTCTTTTTGCCAGATCTTGTACCCAAATATTAATTTTTATCTCTGGTTTTCAGACATGTTTTAATTTCCTAGAGAAGCAAAAAAAAAAAAAAAAAAAAAGTAAGAAAAATCCAAATGCACATGTCCTTGCTTTGTTTTATTTGTAGAATTCACTATTGAACTCTACCTTGCATCCTCTGTGGGTATTTTTTCTCATGCATACGCATGAAAGAACTCAAATTTCTGGACAGGAGCAGGTTATATCTGTGCCGGAGATGCGCTTTAACACAGTCGCTTTCATCTTGCTGAGAGGATGCAAAGGATGGATGGACGGGTAATTTGCAGAGGTCAATGAGCTCTCATATGTTTCCATCTTGCATCCGTCGCTTTGTATGTTATCAGTCCACTGCCTGATATAATGGCTTGGTCAGGTGTGTGCGTATGGGCATGTGTCTAAAAAACTTCCGTGATTCACAATGACGAGGTAGGATGGTGGTCAGCGCAGACAAACTTAAGGTTACAAGGCCACGGTGAGTCCATAATTCTATCATTGGTTTATATCCCCACCACCATCACCACTACCACCTTATTCACATTGATTCACATTCTGCCTGACGACGCTGCTATAGTGGGGTTGCCATGACTCCCTGACAAGAAGAGAGGAAGATAAAGATGTCATGATCCAATTTGTCTGTGGAAGAAATTAATCAGAAGGCATTAGATAGCGTGATGGCTATAAGTAACCACTTGTCCCATCTTCTGTAAAGGGGTTCAACAAAACCCTATGATGCACACGGCATAGCTCCTGTAGGCCAGAAGTACCGGTAAATCAGTCACAGTATGAGTCAGTGTTTCAACCATCGACAGAAAAGTGGGTTTAATCTTTTGGGTTTAGTCAAACACCCTCATTGTTTCTGTTAATGTGTATATGGGTGACATTAACTGATTGGCTTAAAAGTGTCTGTTCTACCTGATCTCTAATAATCTATGTGCTGATAAAAGTGCATTTAAAGGTAAAAATAATGATAATAATGAAGATGAAGTGGTGGGTACACGTACAGTAGATTGAGTCATTTCTTGGCTCGCAGCATATCGGCCTAGCAACAGCAGCAGCAGCAGCAACAACAACGGAGAATAAACAACAGTTATCTCAGACATAAGGATGATTTTAACACCTTATCTTTAGCTCCCCACGGAGCTGAATCTGTCTGTACATGTCCGTCCACAGCTCTGTTCGTGGTGTGACAAGAGGCATAAAGAGGCACCAGAAAAACTGACACAACACGCTTTCAAACGTTAATATAACATGAGTGAGTTTCAACGGTGAAAATATTACCAAAAAGCATGATTTGTTCTTTCACAAATCCACAAAATCCAACAACAAAAAGTACATTTCCCGTATCTAAATTTTGCATTTCTTGTTAATTTCTGGAGGTGAAAAGCTTCATTATCTCACACGTACGGTTGTTTTCTGGTTGTCTCTATGATGAGACCGAGCGTAAACATGTCTTGGCTATGAGTTGGAGTCGATATGCCTGAAAATTCTTTGAAGAGTGTGAAATACAAGACAAAATCAATGTCTGTCTCTCTGCTTCCATCCCTCATTTGCTGGCAGCTGCCACACATCTGCCCTCGCCTCTATTTTTTCTGACACCTCCTCAACTCTGAGGAATGACTCTCCCCTGCACCGGAGTTGAAATGGATATGAAGGCACCTCGGGGGGAATTACGTTCTTGCTGGAGTCTCAATTACGTCACATGATTCGTCTCTGTCAACATCAAGGCTACGTCAGCAGCCTACTTTTGCTCTGTTGGACGGGTCGGTTAAATCTACACATCGGGTCGAGGTTTACAACGCCAGCGGGTTCTCTCATCGAAATCTCAGTTTACTCACTATCTTCACCTTAAAAATATACCTGGATACCTGGTATTTACTCCAACTTGTTGAAGAAAATGTATGGTACAATGCTTCAAAAGCATTCTGAAATATTTCATATGTTTTATATTAAATAATAAAAGTAACAAACTTTATGTTTATGCCACTACAAGGTACCTCGCAAAAAACATAAACTATATGACTTTATAACAACATAATAAACAGATAAAACACAAAAAGAATTAAAAACCACAATGAAAAAAATCTACATCTTAAAAAGTTTTATGGGAAGTCCAGCTTGTATAAGTTTTTTAAAGCGTGGTATATATTTTATAGACTTGTCAGTGAGGGGGGAGGTCATTCCATAATGAATGAGCTAAAATGGGAAAAGCCATGAAGGGATTAGGGCATGGATAATACAACAGCAAGATTCCCTATTAAATGTCTGAGGAGGATGTCATCTGGGTGATGATCAGGTCTGAATTTAGCTGTAACAAGTTTTGTGACATCCAGTCTTGGACAGAAGTGTAACAATGTAGAATATCCAGGTTTTAAAGATCATCAGGTTTAAATGATACAACATGTTAGGCAATAATATCTAATAAAAGAATAACAGTGGAACTCCACAACACATAGTAAAACTATTATTTCACTACATACAAATTAAAAAAAATACTTGAATAGAGCTGATTTTTTTTAATCAAATGTTTTTTTTATTTGAATTTTCAATTGTAGAGTCTTTCATTTTCTTGTGTCTTATATCACAAGCCACTTTTTAAGACTGTGGTATCATCAGTTATCAAATGAAACCACTGACACCAAATTTAGCCAGTTAGCTTGTGGTAGCTAGAACAACAACAACAACAATGTTAAACTAATTCTGAATTATCCATCCAAACAGCACCTTGCTGGTAATCAGATTAATAATGAGAAGTGATATCATGATATAAAACATATATATATATATATATATATATATTTTGAATAAAGACTTGATAATCATGAATTTAATTACTTGAATTTTGATCATTTGTTACATTGTCAGTTTACTCAAAGACTTACAGTTTACAAATTTAATTTCATAATTTATCTAATAATGTCTTTTCAATTATTTCATTTCGGACAGTTTGGGATTTCATGGCTCCTGTGTGTTGCACTCAGTGTTTAGCACAAACAACTAAGTAATGAGTACAACTGTGAACATGTAATGGGGCTCTTTGGTGACTAAAGGTGACTGGTGGTCTCAGCTGATTCTGAGTTTGTGCCACCAGCAAAGTGAAACAATCTGGATCTGACGAGATGTGTGGCACATTTTCGGTCTGCTACGTCTAATTGGTTCCTCTGAGAGCCACATACCCAAACACATACACTTCGTGAAGCAAACATCTACACTAACACTCACACACACAGACACACACACACACCAACTGAGGACCTCCCCGCCATCTGTTGAGGGCTCATACATACAGGCACTCCTGTGCTCCTGCTCTCCACACTCTGTGCTCAGGAGATGTGTGAGACCCCACCAGCCTGCTGTTGTGTTTGATCAGAGACGCTGCGTCGTGTCTTGTCGTTGTAATTTTGCAAACCTGCATTTCACGACTCAGCCGCCACAACGACAGGACCTCCTACCTACACCCCCATATGCTCCACGCAGCTTACTTTTTTATCCATTCTCTTTATCTGGTTAAGATCATCCATTAATACATTGCACCACAAATGCACTTTTACATAATTAGCCTACATGTCAAATGCAGCTCTGCTGACATCAAGTTGTGGAGGCTGGGAACTACAACTGAGTCCAATATATTTCATTATCTCTGTAGCTGGGGGGAGTTGGGAGGGTGGACCTTAATGTCTTGTCATAACAGACCTGAAAGGGGAGCCCTCAGAAGACACACACACACACACACACACACACACACACACACACACACACACACAGAGTCTGGTTTCCATAACTTCAGGGGACATTTTATTGACTTGCATTCATTTCCTGGAGACTTTCCTGAAAACCCTCAATTGTTGCTACTACTTGTATAACGTGGATCTAAATCTTAACCAAATCATGTCTTCCTCTTATTTTTATATATATATATATATATATATATTTTTACATTATGGGCATTTTTGCCCATTTTAGCCATTATGGGCTTTTTGTCCCCATAAAGGAGACAGGCCCCCATAATGTGAGTGTGTAAACAGATTTAAGTCCCCACAATGTAAGGAATACCTAGGCCACACACACACACCATAAGCAGAGCAGGAAACACCTGGTACACTTCAGAGGAACAGGCCATTATTAACGTTGATTGTTACACCCGACTCCTTCACTCTGTTGCCATTTGACCATTAACATTCACTATCATGCCTCTGATTTCTGTAGATATTTTGTATCTTTATTGAAAAACACACATTAAATATTCACAGTTCTGGTGGAAGATATAAAGGTGAACCCTTGGAATTTGGTAACTGCTCAAACTCTGCAACAATAAACCAATGGCTTGTATCGTCTTTAAGGGACAAACGTTTAACTTTGATGCTTTTATTCTATTGCTTTAATTTAAAATAATGTGATCAAATGATATCGGTAATCTGGAGCCTGACGGTGTTTGTTCAGGTATTGGTTGGTTTCTATTTTTTGTCTTAGGTTAATACATGGGACCAAATATATGAATCTATTTATAATTGCTTTAGAATGAACTGAGCAAGGTAGAAATCTTTCATTTTTATTTTTCTCAGTCTTGGAAGTTCACCTTCCCTTTTATTGTGGTCAATTACGGCTCATTTTTGGAGCCTCTACTCCTTCATGTCGTATACCGTCATCACACTAATAAACCGTCACAAAAAGGTCCGGTATAAATCACAGTTGTAAAAGGAGGAAATTATCTCATGATCTCAAGGGCAGTGGAAGGTTTTGACAGGTTATACTGTAATTACAGCTCACACACCAGCTCATCTCACAGCGAGTTAGTCATGTTTTGACCCCGACCCCCTTTTTTTTTTTTACTTTTTCTTCTAGGGAATTAATCTTTTAACACGTTTGAAAAAATTGTACCTTCTCTTCCAAATCATTACCTGAAACACGTAGGAATGTTTGGTTTCGTAGCCTCCTCATCATCACATGGTCTCAACAGAAGGAACGCTCACCTCGTTGACCCAGTGAAACCAGTCACCGTCCAAACCACTCAGGGTGTGTTTGTTTTCTGTCCACTGTAGGTTTAACCGTTTACTCTGTCAGTAAGAGAAAGACACGAGGACCATCACCTGCCTCAAACATCAGTTGTGCAATTTAAATAAACAGTAGTAGTAGTATTAGTAGTTAGTTTGTGTCATGGCTACATTATGTTTGTATTTGTGTAGCTGGAGGAGCTAAAAAAAAGAGACACGATTTGAAGTCAAAGAAATACATCTTTATTTAAGTGTAAACAAAAAAAGAACAAAATCAAAACAAAAAAAAAAACTGCATAGGAAATGTTTAAAGTCCACAAAGTACAGAGAGAGCAGCGGGTGGCCAATATATTATAGTCTCCTTTGCCTTATTTAGACTGAAGACCTGACATCTGCACTTCCACTCAGCACAATGTGTGAGTGTGTGTTGAGAGGGAGGGAAGGTGTGCTGGCAAACACACCCACTCACACACATACACGCACACACACACACACACACACGCACGCACGCCCACACAAACACATGCGCACACACACACACACACACACAATGGCTGGATGAGGAAGTGCCAGCAGCAACCCATCTAAACTCAGCTGACCACGCTGGCTCGTCCTGCCTCCTGGACTGTGAGGAGGATACATTCAGTGGATCTCTGCTCAGACAACACAGATGCAGCGCACAAACACAACGCCCACTCCAAACACATCCGGCTACTGGAAGAACTGGACACAACAGAAACAAGAAGCGAAGACAAGATGAGTTGGCTGTTATTGCCTCGGGGTGGGGGGGACTTCAACTGCTCCGTCTCAGGCTGATGCAAAAACTAAAAAATGAAAAACTGTTAAGAAATAAACATGGCGCTGTTATGTTCCACTAGAACCACATGATTCCTCTTTGTTGTCTCAAGTATTGCTGGTGTGGACCATTTAGCAAAGAATCAGAGAAGAACTTTTTTTTTACGTCTGTTCTGTCATATAGAGCTTCCAGCAGCTGGTTGTAAGGAAGTGAGCGTCAACAAGATCCCATTTAACCCTTTTCTTCACAAAATACATTCTAAAAGGGCCAATGAGCATCAAGTGTGTGAAGTATTTGTACTTTTTTTTGTAAAAGAGAAAACAGAAATTGGCAAAAACAAAACAAAACAAAAAAGATTAATCAGGGGAAAACTAATCAAAAATCTTTTTAGATTGAGAAACAATTTGCTTTCATAATATGTAAATGGACACAAAGAATCAGACTAGTACTGAGAGGTCATAACAAGGAGGAGAAAATAAAGTCATTACATCATCACTATGGGACACATTTCAATGAGACACCTGCAGAGCAGGGCTGCTGAGAACTACCTGAGTTTTATTTATTTATTTCTTTCCTTTCTAAATGTTCAAACCTTTTTTTTTTTTTTTTGTTTTCTTTTCTTTCTTTTCTTTTGAGTATACAATCATTAAAAGGAGGTCTATGACCTTGCACAAGTCACCTGGTGCAGCTTTGTTTTTTCTCTCTCTTTTCAAGCCGCGAGAGGCCAGAAATAAAACGGCGGAGAAAAAAACAAACCACAGCGGCCCAATTTAGAAGAAGACAAAAAAGGGGGCAAATCATCACCAAGCAGGAGTGCAGTCAACTGATCATGTGCTCAGCAGCCATCACCACACTTCCTGGATTCTTATGAAGAGGGAGGAGGGAGCCGATTGCTAGTTTGAGCTGGAGAAACCTAGCTGCCTCTCACATGACCGTGAGAGAGTTCCCATTACTAGGTGAAAACACAAAATGGCCGCCTTATGGATTCATCGTCGTCGGTAAGGTAAATCATAAGAACCAGGGCTTGAATGTGAAAAGACAACATGTTAATATATCTACCCATGTTACTCAAATATGAGGGAGTTAGAGAAAGTTAAGCACTAAATGGCTGAGGGGCAGACCAACCTTCCGCATTTATCTGAAAACTCACGCCTCTGGTGTTTCTGAGGAATCTGAGGCATGGTTGGCTAAACAGGTCACGCTCTGCAGAGCCTCTAGAGAACAGGAAATACAATCGCCGAGGTCGAAGGTTAATTCCATCCAACGCAATATTAACACACACATACAAATCTTTGGGTATATATTTTGGTAAAATCATCCCAATAGTCAGCTACCCACCCCATCTTTCAGTTTTTCAACACCTATCTGAGAGACATCAGTATAATACAAGGACTTTTTAAAGCATGCAACAAAAAAAAAACAAAAGAAAGGTTTAAAATACATTTTTCCTCTTAAAGAGTGAAGACCTAAGGATCTTAGAGATAGAATTCTGCAATCTTAATTAAAAAATGATGCAACATGAATGAACATTTCACAGAGTAATACTGAAAAGCAAAAAAAAAAAAAGAACAAAACAAACAATATTATTGGTGAAACTAGGTGTTGGGTTCAAAGCAGCAGGGTCTGTGGACTGAGACTGGCTCACCATCAATGTGCTAAGAGCTCCACTTAAATAATAAACCAGCCTGTTGACAGCATTAGGTGTAATCCTCTGATGCGTTTGTTTAAATCACGGTCAGAGTTTCTGAGTTTCGACTCGCCACAGAGTCTTCCACAAGCAACACCAGGCTATATGAAAAATCCACACTGAAGTGTGGATAAATTGTGCTGAAATCAGAGGTCGTTCTTGTGCGTTCAAAGAGGCCACTGCCTCTTCGCCTCACCCCTTGTGTGCACAGTAACAAAGTACGAACGGAATCGACATGTTCGTCATCATCATGAGGTAAAGATAAACGGGGCACAGCCCTCTTAAGCGCATCGGAGAGAGTCAGAGATTTATCCTCGACTTCTCCGGTTTAACATTTTCATCTATGATATAATGGTCCAGTGACATTTGTTGTCTACAAACAGCGTGGTCCAAATGCCAACCCTGTTTGGCACAGAACTCTCACAGATCATTTTGGCACAATGCTTTCATCTGAAATATTTGGTTTCTTGGTGATAAAAGGCATTTTTTTTTTTACCAGGCAATTTACAGTAGATTCAACAAACCAAACGCTGGTAAAGGTTGCGAGGTGGAGCGATGACCATAATACAAATGTTTATTTCAACTCGAAACAGTACCATGATCTTTGGTCCTAGAGCTATGGGACATGTACTGTCACTGTAACACAAGAAGATTCAAAGAATGAGGTATATTTGTGATGCATAAATATCCCACGAGGTATGTTTAAATAAAAGAGTAAATATGAGGTATTCAGAATGAGAGTAACAAGTTGAGGTATTTGAATGTTTTAAAAATGCACAGTAGCAATGAGCGTCATGCTTGAGGTATTCGGGAGTTGAGGTACACGATAAAGGAGGTAAAACAAGTGTTGAGGTACAGGATATCTGAGATATGAGGATGTAAATCCTGATCATGTGCAGACGGGCCCTCTCCTCAGAGGCGAGAGCCAGTCGGTGACTCTTTTCACGGGTGCCGAGATTATTTACTTATTCCTAGGCTAAGGAAGTGGCTAACATTAATTGTCTTAGTGCTTCCTGCGGGACACAGATTGAACAAAGGGCAAGGGGATTCAAAACCCCACAATGCTTTCAGTATATTAGTTTCGATGGAGATTAGATTGGAATACAAAGGCTATGAGAGATGCTACTTTGAGCCTACAGGCCATCTAGTGTTGATAAAACTGGGGCATCATTTGATGGGCATGATGTGTTTAACAGGGCCATTACACTGCCCTTTAGGGGCACGAAGGGGTGCTCTTTGGTGTCGTTATCCTCTGTTCTCAACTTGAACATCTCTGCACTCAGACAGAAGGGTGTTTCTCTTAAACCCCCGTCTTGGTCTTAGCAGGATGTGAAAGTACTCATGCACAATAAACTATGAACCAAGCACACTTTCTTCTTCTAAGCCTAACATGGACAGTGCTATGAACTCAACTCTGTGAGTTTTGTGAACTTAGACATCCCAGCAACAATGATTATTTAAGAAAATGTTTTTTTAAAGGGTTTTTTTTTTAAGTTTTTTTTTTAATTTGCCAAATCTACAGTTGGCCACTGTGCAGAAATTCTAACTTTGGTTGACTCCAATAGGTGGTCTATAGACCTCCATCTTTAGAGGAATCGGTCTACTAGCGCTTAGTCTGGAGATCTGTCTCTACAGCTCCAAGCATCAATAAATAGGACAGGGCGTCATGATGGTGCCCTCTCATTGGACTGGACTACAGGCCCCAGGAGCCAAAGGGAGTGGCTTTCAACCACAATCTAAATCCAGAGGATTGTAATATTGGGTCTATAATTTGATGTCATTAATGTCCTCTGGACGGCCAAATTAGGTGTCTACATCTGAGGCTTTTGTCACACAGCATGCCTCATCAACAAGGTGTCATTCAATTATATGATTAAATCTCTTTGTTAAAATCACTAATAGATACACATGTTGGAAGATTTTTCTCCTAAATCCTTTAGTGGGTCCTCCCTTTTTGGAGGAGACGCTGCTCTCCTTGCATACAAATCTTTGCATCCTAGTTGTTCATGCAACTGACTGGATGGTAGTGACACAGGTTGTCCTATTTCATCAAGAACATCAGTTCATCCAGTTTAATAAAACACGTTTGGGGCAGGGGTAGGGGGCGGGGGGTAGATGACCAAATTCTTTGGGGGTAACTTTATTACAGGGGATTATTAAGAGGATAATTTCAGGGATCAACTTAAACTTTATATTTTCTGCTCATCAATAAATCCATCAAATCAGCATTAGCCAGTAAAGCTAGAGGTGGAGGCTGAAAAGTACTGATCGTTTTAAATCAGTTCTATCGTGACCTGAGCTAATTTTGATTCTATCAAGTTTGGCATCGCTTCTCACACTCTTCTTAGGCTTCTTAGACTCTACTAACTCCACAGAGCCGCAAAGAGACGAGGAATCGATGAATAAGGGAAAAACTAACTAGTCTAACACATGAAAAGGACACTACTGTACCCAAGTTTCCTCTCCAAGCGAAGCCTTCTAATGAGAATAAATCATGCAGTCTCTACAGTGGTCTGAGTATTGTCTCAGCAACAACATTCAGGAGGTTCACTTTAACTCATCTCAAAATGCACAGCAAGAATTCCATTAATCCTGTGCAAATATCAACTGAAGAGTCTATTCTTTTTTGTCTCTCTTAAATAACAAACTATAGAGTTAGACTTTTCTTCTTTGTAAAACTTCACGGACTAAAACCTCTGCTCAGTGACAATGAGTACATTCATAAAGAGCTAAATGAGGTAGGTGTGGAGCAAAGGGTATAAGATTTCAAGAAAAGTGAGAAATTCCCTGAGATGGATACTTAAGGAGAGTTTACAGAGAGAATTGAGAGCAGCTGAAAATGACGAAGGGAAATATGGCTCTTTTTTTCTACTGATTATCAATTTGTAGAGGTCCCCTTTGACAAACATACCACAGATATATGATTTTGGAGAATACCAATGAAAAAAATAATAATCATCTATAGGTTTAATTTCCCTTCATTTCAACATGCTCTCAATCCTCTTTAAGCTCTCCTCCTGTTGTGTCGGTTGATTCACTCTCTCTCCTCCATTTCCTTCATTGAAAAACTGCAAAAAGGACCAACAGAGGGAGAGAATGCAAAAATAAATGTTTTTTTTTTCCTTTTTCTTTTTTTTTCTTCTTCTTTTTTTTTTTTTAGAATTTGAGGATGCGATTATTTCCAAAGTCAACGACCACAATGACTCCATCGGGCGTCACAGCGACACCAGAGGGGCGATCCATCTGTCCAAAGCCACTCCCCTGTGTGCCAAATTTGCATAAGAAGTTTCCATTGGGCTCAAACACTTGGACTCGGTGGTTGCGGGAGTCGGCCACGATGATGCGGTTCTCCTGGTCCACGGCGACACCCTGGGGACGCAGAAACTGCCCGTTTCCGGTGCCCTCGGAGCCCAGAAAGCGAGCTGACTGGCAGTCAGGTCGGATGACCAGGAGCCGGTGGTTGTTGAAGTCGGTCACAACCAGGTGGTCTTCGTGGTTAAAGGCCACTCCTCTTGGAGAGTCAAAGTGTTTCCACAGGGCCCCTTCGAAACCGTACTTGTTAAGGAAAGAGCCGTCAGGGGCAAAGAGCTGCACGCGGTGGTTCCTGGTATCTGAGACCAGGATCTTACCCTCAGAGTTGACAGCCACATCCCAGGGATAGTTGAACTGCCCATTCTTGGTACCCTTTTCCCCAAACTTGAGCAGGAACTGGCCCTCAAAAGTAAACACCTGTCAAACAAAGCAAATGTCTTAAAGCTCAACGTGTTTATATGTGGAGCAGAGCGAAAGTAAGCATGAGGAGGTAATGTTTATCTATGTACAACTTCTCAAAGTCTCAGAAGCCAACTTTTTTTTTTTTTTTTTTTAACTACATTCACGAATACAGTGTGTTTTCATACCTGCACACGGTGATTGTCCTTATCAGCCACAATGATTCTTCTCTGACTGTCACATGCAACCCCAGCTGGACGATCAAACTGACCAGGCCGAGAACCCAGAGAGCCAAACTTATGGTGGAAGGCACCACAAGGTTTGAAAATCTGGAGAAAGAAGAAACAAAAAACTAAAAGTCACACTGGAGCCTTAACTATGTAACAGCTCCGATATAAAGCTTGTACAACGTATTAAGACTTGGAATATATGTGCAATAAGTTATCAGGACCTTTTCAAAGTTGTTCTTAAAGTTTTAATAATTTCACCACTAAAAACAACTTTTTGGTGTGTGGTTGTGTTACAGCAGGAAATAAGACACATTCGACCCATTCCACCTTATTTACATTTAATCTGACGCTGGCAAGGCAAGTATAAAGAAATCAGGTTCATATATCAAGCTGTACCTGTATGCGGTTGTTGCTGCGATCGGCCACCACCACATATCCCTCTTTGTCCACGCTGATGCCCCACGGACGACAGAGCTGACCGTCTCCTTCCCCTTCGCAGCCAAAGGACGAGACCTGTGAACCCAGAGACCCGTAGCTGCGCCCCGACTTCACAATGACCTTGAAGGGGCTGCCCTGGATGTGCTGGTTACACACCAGCACCGACACAAGGTGCTCCCCCTCGCATTTGGGCATATAGCTGACAGTGTATGAGCCGTTCTGGTGGTCCGTCACCTCTGCTGCAGACAGATTACCGTCGCCGACTGACATGACTATCGCAGACACCGTGTCCCCACCGGAGAGACGCGGCTCGCCGTCATGGTCGTATCCGATCACAGTAAAGGAGGCTGGCTTTCCACGAAGCGCAGTTTTCAGACCCTCGCCGTGAGCTTTGGTGACTGGGGCAAAGGCTCCACTACTGATCAGACCCATGGACTGGATGGCTATATACAGAGCCTGTAGGAACCATGATGGAATAAGTTAAATTGATTTGTATTTGTTACAACTACTATTACAACTCATCAACATGATAATATGTCATGAAAAATTGTTTCAACAACAAATATTTGTTCACAATCTCCACAGTTTCGTCATTTACCTGGTCTGGAGGAGTAAACATGAAACGGTCATCCTCTTGTGGCTGAAGAAGGCCCCTGAGAGCTTTGAGTTCGTGGATCTGGGTGAGCATTCGCTCCCTGGCCAGCAGCACGTCCAGGTGGTGGCCCTCATCCAGCACCTGGCTGACGGCAGCGATGGTGCTGTCCAACTTGGTCAAACTCTGGTGCAGCTTCTCCACCTGAAGGTACAGAGACTTGGCCTTCACCTGACGGATCTTCTCCACCTAGAAAGAGACAAAAACTAAAAGTTTGAGTACGAGTACAGAGTTTATCATTAATGACAATGGTGCTTTATTAATATGTACTTGTAAACCAAAAGTACGTCTGGCTGGTTAGGGACAAACACACTGTGTAGGGAGGTTAAACGAATTAACAAAATAATGTTTAAAGTTTTCAGATTTTTACTATAGTCAACCACTTTATAGATTCTGTTATTGTCATATGAAACAATTTCTTCCTCTTTTTTTAGTTAAAAGTGCATGTGGAGTAACAGAGACATCACATCTCCTGAAACCTCAGTCACTGCAGGTTCGTCACAGGAAGTTGCCCACTGGATGGCAGCAATGTGCTGACCATACCAAGTCTGTCAGATATTCAGGAAGAAGAAGAAGAAACTTGCTTGACATGCAGCTAGTTGGAAGCAACGCTGTATGTATTGATTGACTGAGAAGTCAGACAGAAGTAGAGGTAACAGAAGACATTAACTGAGGGCACTAGACTTTGTATGGAAATGAACTTGATCGAGTTGATGGGCACAGATGGGACGGTAGAATAATTCAGCCACCAATTTCATGTCACCCGCATGAAAACTCTTCTATTGAGCAAATCTCACATGTCTCTATAGCTTCTCTGAGCTTTTAACTAAAACAGTGCAACACCAAACAATAAGGAAAGAATCTGCAGGGTCTCATACACAATTCAAAGAGGTATCTGCATCTGGGTCTGACAAGCAGAAAAACAGCAGCAGCCAAAAGACCAAGAAAATGAGTTGAGTTGTTACTGTGGTGAATTATTTGGCTAACTACAGAAGAAAATGCTAAGCGTCGCTTAACCATGACACATTTCTATTATCGTTAGAAGGTGGATTCAGTTACAGTACAGTCGGTGAGAATAAAGCATTAAAGAGGGTGACAGAACCTGAGAAGCAGAGGCTGAGCTCTTACTTACCATCACCTAACAAAAAGAGTATAACACAATAGCCTGAGTCTCTCCCTACTTCTGATAGTGGGGAGAGACTCTTCTGAAAGAAACAAAGGGTCCAGAAGAGAGAGGCCTTTTGTTAATCCTTGACATAAGTGGAACTGCAATTTGCATCTGTGAGACTAGAGTTACACTTTATAGTCAGTGAGAACAAAGACTCAAGTTAGGCTTTCTGATGAGTAGACAACTAGTTTTAGTTCCTCTGTTGAATCCCTCTTTGGCAGAGCTGTATTGGAACACTGGACAGAGAGCGTGAGAGGGACGGAGCCACGCCCTGACTCACACTCACAGCTTTTGGGTCTCAAATGTTTTCACACTTGAGTCACATTTCGTGCCTTTGCTGTCGCCTCAAAAGCTGTTGACATAATGCTGAGTCACCACACAGCTTCTTCCTGGATTGAGTCTGTTTTTCTTGTCAGCGCAAGCTGACCGGCTCGCACTACAGGAAACAGTAATGGACTCATTTACGGATATCTCCTATGATTCAGCGAGCTGTACAGCTCAACTTGCACCTGAGCTGATGAAAAGCAAGGGAGCAGAGCAGTGTTACTAAACACAGCGAGTAAGCAAAGAGCAGCAGAGCAGTGATGGAGCACGTCACCAAAGTGACGGAACACATTTACACCAGAGAAGTGGCCTTACACGTTACACTGATTCCTACATAACATCCATTCGATTATTGCTGAGTTGAGGGAAATAAGGTGCAATTCAGACTAATTTTACTGTCTATTAAGCTGATTTTCTTGCTTACTATTAAGCTATTTTGTAACACAAGTCTATAAATACAGACCACAATTCTAGTTAAATGTGAATTTTTCAAAATAGTTCAAAAAGAAAAAAACAATCCGAGCTGATAAGTTGACAATTCTGTACAATTCTTACAAAGCAAATTAACAAATATAATTACAAATACATTAAAGAATATAATAACAAAAGCAGTAAAACAACAGAAACACAACCTCCTACTGGCTCTATAGACGTAGACCTGAACCCACTGGTTTCCCTGAAATCCTCAACATCTTTCATCAAGTGTAAGAAACCTTGAAAAACATGCTTCCACCTCACTGCATAGTTACATATTTGCATACAAGAGTGAAGCGTCAATCATGAGTTCTATTTGCATGAAAGGACTGAGAAACGTGTGTGTTTGTGTCTGTGTGTGTGTTACGGTTGCCTAGAATGAATGACTTTATCAGGTCAGGGATAAAGAGTGAGTCCTGTAGTGGGGTAAAAAGGATTAAAGAGGGAACACGGGTAAGTGAAAACCTTCTTTGTGACACTTTGACCTGTGTGCGCATGCACACACGCAAAGTAACACAGAGAAGAGGTCTAACATCTGAGGGAGTAAGACACAGGTCAGTTTTTACAATGTCACTGAACCTGCTCTGAGGGAGAGCGGCGAAATAAGAGCGCGGTAGATCGGTGGGTGTTCGGGTAAATTAATGGTTATGTTCTTCTGGGGCCAAAGCAACAAATCTACACATGTACATATACACACAATTTACTATCTGGTTTCAGGCATAGATCATATGACGTGCCTTTTGTGTTTATATCCATGTCTTTGAGACCTGACTGGTACAATGGCACGCATGTAGAACAGAGTCCTTTTTAAAAGACATTTTATATCTTTTATTCATTCATTGCCTTAAAGAGTTAGGGATTTTGAAACACAGTTTAGCCAGAAATGAGGAGCCTCAGGGATGAGGGTTCTTTCATTCATCCAAAAACCCTCTTCTTCTCAGGGTAACCTTAAACCTGAGAGGCCCTTGCAGAGGTTTTTTTTTTTGTCTGAAGCGCAGGCTGTATGACCAACTATCTTACCAACTGCTTTAAAACCAGCTCATTTGTTTTAACTAGGTTAAACTGTTTTAAATAAACCTAAAAAGGCAGTTCAAGGTTTACCTCTCACAGTAGAGGACACTCACATGACTGAAATACTGATTCTGCTCACAAAAGCGAGCTTAAGTATGGATACAGGAGGCCAGGTGAGTATGAATGGTGGCGTGTTTTTAAACATTCATACAACAGTCAGAAACTATTTTAAGGTTGTTGTTTTTTTGGTATAATCTAGAGACTGCTGACCGTTTAGGGGCTGTCTAAAAAAAAAAAAAAAAAAAAATGGTACTGACTGTAGCTAAAATGCATTCAACAAACACAATGTTATTGGAACAGGAGGATGTTACAACAGCAGTTGATGTTTTCAACAGGTTAGTTCATTAGCACCTGGGTGCTAATGAACTAACCTGTCAAAATCACCTAAGTCAAAATCACCTAAGAGATTTTTAGCCAGACCAGAACTAAAGTGAAACTGACATTTCTCAGCGTCGACATCTACCAGACTCACCTTCCACAGTAGTTCACACTCCCTCTCCTCCAGCGCTTTCTTGTGTCTCAGAACGAGGGCTTTCACTTCAGTCTGCACCACCTTCGCCTTGATCTCCACTTGCTCAGCCATCGCCTGGACCTTCTCCATGCTCAGCTAGGGAGACGTAACATAAAGGTATGACCTTATTGATGTGGCACAAAAATCAATTAAAGGTAGGATCTAAAAATAAAAAACAAAACAGTGACACAGAGGCAGAGATGAGCAAAAATATGATGAGCTTTCAGTCTGCGGGTGGGACAGAGGACTGGACAGGAACGCCTAAATGCTCCAACACACGACTGCCTGGTCTGTTTTATTACTCAGATGGGTACAGATGACCTCCAGAAACAGGATGCAGACGACCAGGAAACATTAAAACAGAGGACACTATACGGAACATCTTCCTGGCGAGTGAATGCACTAACACCTGCTCGTTTTTTGTGATCTATTCCTTTCTCACGTTTGGCAGCTCCTTCACAAGGGAAAAGGAAACGTGGGTCATGAATAGGAAGTCACTTCACACTACACAAAATAATGCCGCTTCCTCCTGGACTGAGCCCTTACTCTCTCTATTCCAAGTATGCATGATCAGACTGATGCATTCGTAACTGTGTTCCCTGACAAATCACAGTAAAGCTCAATACTTTTTGTTAGCCTGTGAGTTAAAAATTAGCACGACACAATGGGTTAGAGTTCTACGCTTGTTTATAAAAAGACATCTTGATACTTAAATCAACAAACAATTCAAACTAGACTTTATACAGGCAAGAATGAGAGTGTCTAGAATGTATTATTTTTATACAAAAATAGTTATATGTATATTTATTTGTCACCGCAATCACAACACTATCACTTATCACTATCACAAATATAAGAAGTGAAAATCAGTTTGCTGTATGACTTAAACTTGAAATAGCTTTTACAACCACCAATTTAGGCTAAATTTACATTTTTCCCTTTGCCACCCCCCTGTGTTTTATCTGGCTTTTCCTCTGGCGTTTTCTGGGAGGTCATAGGGTGAACTGGACCTCACAGGGACAAAGAAGGGGGCTGGGATAAGGCTTCCTTTGTGATATCAGCCACAAGGATCAAAGGTCACCTAAACCTCTACAGGTCATGATCTGCAACTCCTGTCTTAAGACACATACCGCCCATCCCCACTGCAGCTCGGCAAAGAACAAAGCCTGGCAGCAGGGCCCTTTTCTCTTCCGCAAGGCCATTTGAGGTTGGCAGCTAAAGGGTCAACTAAATCAGGCCTCCAGAGAGGGAACAGCAGGGAGGAAATCCTTAAAGGAATCAAAATGTAGTGAGGATGGAGGCAATGTGAAATGTAAAAACCAACACATTTCTCCAGTTGTTAATGTTTGTTTTTATATAATAAATTTTCCTATTCTAATTATTATTTGAAATAATGTTCTGTATTATTATCATTCCTCCCTACATCTTTGTCACACCTCTGTTTTTGTGCCTCTTTCTCTCTCCTCCAGCTCACACTTTCTTTTTTCACACTTTGCTCTCCGTCTTGTGCTTCTTGGCCCCATGATCTCTCTCACTCTGTCTCGGTGTTGCCGTCTTCTCTGTTTCCTTCTCTCCCTCGTACATTCCCAGAGGAGCGCAGCTTGGAGCACAAAGAGGGTCAAACTGACCAATCAAACCGCAGAGAGAAAGAGCTCCGGCCAACCAGGGGGTCACAAGTCCAGGGTCAGAGGTCAGGGAAGATAATGGGTGTGGAGTGGGTAGAAATTTCCTATCTCAGGGGACAGGGGCTTGTGTGTGTGTGTGTTTACATATTATCTGGCGTCAGCACTTACTAAGGTGGTGCCGCAGCACAAAAAAGGAACAAACACACTCCAAACGCCGCAAGGTAAAGCCAGATGGCAGGCAGTATTTCTTATGACTCACACTTACAGAATCCTGGTGCTTTTCATTAAATAAATTATGGGCTCATTGATTGACTGTGAGGACCATGTGTATTCTGTGGAAACTGGTTTTACCTTGAAACTTGCTACATGTGATCTGTAGTCCGGCATTTAAATTGATCAGATCCACGTCTTGATATCTTTAGAAATTGAAGAACACCCAGAGGGACACTTGTACCCTATTCATTAAAGTACAAAGTGTGGCCCAGTCACACAACGGTCAACTCCAGAGAGAGATAGGTGAGGCACGACGAGAGCAGACGAGATAGCGCATGCTGGTATGTCACATGACTTCAGTCAACACCCAGTGTTTCATGTTTCAGTCATGTCTTTACCAAGGTCATAACATGCCTTAGATAACACTAGTGTGTGCATGACCACCATCTCTTTATATTTTTATTTATACTTTTAAAAGTCAGTGTGTTTGCAAATTGAATTGATAAAACGGCAACAAATTCCTATCACATTTTCCCAGAATTGGGAAGAAGAAATGGGTGACATTTGCAAATTGTTCAACAATCAAGGCTGCTGTTTAAAAAAAAAAAAAAAAAAAAGCCACATGAGAACTAACACATGATGTGTTCAAGTTAATCTGAATGCATTCTATGCTTTTATTAAGTTTTTGAGAAACCAAAATAAGTCACAAAATGCCCTCAACCTTGCTTCTCAAACGGTTTGATATGACCATTACTGCTGCAAAGAAAAACTTGATAAATGACAACATAAATTAATGTAACTGATTGTCAACCTTTGATGTAATTAAATGTGTTGCATCAGTTGATTATGTATCTAATTTATTGATTGGTGCTTTGGGATTTGTGTGAAAAAACCAAACAGGCAAAAGCCTGTTCAGGCAGTGATCAAACTGTTCATGAAACCTCTCATTGTTTCTTCACTCATGCGTGTGTCACTGTCTAAGCTGGACTCTAAAGGCAGTGTAGAAAGCAGCCACCCCATCTATAATTATTGTAATTGTTTGTGTGGGAGTGAGAGTCAGAGGGGGGTTGTGAGTGAGTGAATGGGTGAGTGAGTGAATGGGGATGAGGGTGGGAGGGGTGTTCCACATCTTTAAAAGAGGAGGGAAATTTTCCTTTCTCTGAAATCCTTTAAATGCCTCACATACCCTCCCCCATCCTCCTCTCCACTCCTCCTCCCCTTTGACCTTCAGCCCTGCCCCCGCCAGACCTCACCCTATGTGACCCACCCCCTTCCAGGCCAGCTGGACACCTCTAACCCCAGGCTTCCCAGCAGCACAGGACTGGTCACTCTCAAACATATTCAAGTTGATCATCTCTAACAGCCGATCGCTCTGTGCTGAGGGATGGTGGAGAGACACAGCTGCTTGCCCTCGGCTTCTCTTCGTTCTTTGCGGGAGATGGATGACTGTGGATTTGTGCAGTTTGACCTTCATAAGGATCGTTTTTATGTCAGACCTCAGAGAATTGTGCAGGAGAGCTCTCTGCTTTGTTTAGCCAAGACTTGAATCAGTTTAACCTGCTTGACAAGACAATTATAAAGAACATTTGGCCTTGTTCCCTTGTTCTCTGAAATTGATCTTATTCTAATTTTTCACGCTTTACTACACTAATACTAATCAAATTACAAAACTGGGTATTATTTTATGCAGGTCTTATGGTCTTGGGGGCAAAATAAACAACGGCCGACTGAGAGCATTATTTTCCTCATCTCACTGCGACTGTGTATGTTGAGGTTCCTGTCTCACCTGAACAGCCTGTCGTCCCTGCTGTGCATCTGCCAGCAGCTGGATGGTGATGGCCCTACAGTCCTGCACGGCGTCTTGCAGGTAAACGAAGGTGTGGCCCATGTGACGTCCTACGCTGCACTCCCTACAGATAGGCACCGAGCAGGTTTCACAGAAGAACAGGAACACCTGAGAAAACAAATAAATACAGTTTGACAAACTACCTTTGTTTTGAGAGTACTGCAAACGGAAAACAGAGCCTGCTATAATGACCACAGCAAAAAAAAAAAAAAAAAAAAAAAAGAGCAAAAGAGCCAAACACAAACACACGTGACTTCATGTAAAACAAAGTTATTATCTTTAATATTTTAAATTGACAAAAATATCAATAGGGATGGATATTGTTTGGACATTATTGGTATTGGATTTTCTGAGACCTTTGTGCTCTGAACAATGTTGTGCTTTAGTAATTCCCAAATTACCAATAACCACAGATATTAAAGGTAATCATTCATCACAAGGTTACATCTTAAAATGTGGTTAAGGAGTTAAACATTTCAGAAATGATCATAGCAAAAAAAGACTAACACTAACTACACATTCTGCCTCTGTAGAGCTGGTTTATTTTCACAAAACTGTCTCTCAAACATTTTTAACATTTACTGTGGAAAGTTAGCTAGCAGACTACTGTGAAGCACTCCACTAGCTTCATGCTAACATATGGATGGAAAACATCATAGACGCGCTAAAACAATTAGTGATTGGAGTCATTTTAACTCAGCAATGATCGTTTACCTCAACATGCTTCGCATAAAATATCAGGTAACAACGTGTGGACATACAGACATATTTGAACAAGGAGACAAAGTTAAACTGATAACTTTTCATAGTTCAGTGTGCTGCTTCTGAACTCAGAGAGGACAGACAAACAGACCGGTACTTGCGCATTAAAGCTACTGAATGACAAACGTTTATTACATGATAATTTTCACTGGCCAATTTAAAAAAAAAAAAAAAAAAAAAAAAAAAAACAGTGGTACAAATCACTCTTCCTCCACACAAACAAGTCAAAGAAAGTGCCTGATATCTGAATACCTGGACATCTGTAAAAATGAGTACAACATGTTAAAGTTGGAATGTTTTTATTTTCTTTTTTTTTTTTTTTTTTTTTTAAACTCTTGCACCCACGGTGATTACTGTTATTTAATTGATCTGTGGTGATATGACAAAGGACACTGTTTCTTAAACAGATACAAAGACATATCTGTCGTCATTCGACCTTCCCCACTTGATGAGAGGATGTACTAGCTCAATGAAAGCTAATGTAGCGAGTAACCAAAAGGTTGACAAATGAAAGTGACAGTGTGAATGCATTAATCCCTCAGTTAAGTGTTGCTCCCTCCACCCCACTCTCTTTCTCACACACACACACACACACACACACACACACACACACACACACACACACACACACACACACACACACACACACACACACACACACACACACACACACACACACACACACACACACACACACACACACACACACACACACACACACACACACACACACACACACACACACACACACACACACACACACACACACACACACACACACACACACACACACACACACACACACACACACACACACACACAGCTAATTAATGACAAAAGACCAGGATGATAAACAAGTCATCCATATGCATGCATGACTGGGGAGGATCATGCAACACCCAGGAGAGTTTCTCTCTTCCAAAACATAAGGCGAGACAAAGCAAGGAGAGTCTAAAGGCCACTGAAACTAGATCAATACTTATTCTGGACAGTGTGTGAACATCTGCGGAAGAGATCTGTAAATGGATTTTACTCTGATTTCACATTTTTTAAACTAGTTATTACTGGCAAAACTTAAAAGCTGTTGTATGCAATGAGATGATATGAGGGTTTACACACAATGGTTGAGGTAAAAACCAGCACCGCTAAGCTTTGTTTTAAATTCCTTTTGTGACTTCTGATTGGCTGTGATGGTGGCCTAATTAAATATGCACTAGCCATCATATCCCAAAGAGACACTAGATCAATGACCTCCAATGGCAGGAGACCTGAGTGGATGGGGAGGGGCCTGCAATCAATCTATCAATAATGGCTGTTCCCCTGGGGAGCTGCATAACCTAATGAGACACACACACACACACACACCCCCCCCCTTTATCTGATTTCCTCCTCATTTCTCTCTTCTTCTTAAGCTTCTCTTGGATCCTTTTCTTCTCGTCTTTTTCTTTCTGTCTCTCCTAATGCTGAGCCCTGTTCCTCTCCTACAGGCTCTGCACAGCTCTGTCACTCACTGCCCCTCTCTTCTCTCTCCTCCTGTCGTGTCCCACCCCCCCATTGACATCCTTCAAATTCCAAGGGGACAGGACTCACAAAAGCAAGGAATGCAGATGGGCTGGAGTGGAGGAGGAAGGTGGAAATGGCCTGTGATGGACGCAGGGCTGAGGCAGATGAGGGTGAGGGACAGGCTAATGGATGGCAGAAGGACAGGATGGATTTCCGGTGAGGACTAACCCACAAGCTTTGCAGGACTGAGATCAGCAGCACTGAGCCAACCAAATGAAGCTGCTCCAGTATTGATGATGACATGACATGTGGTTAATTCCATAATTAATTCTAATGGCCACTGGAAAACGGTTTCTGACGTGAAAATGCTGACTCGTTCACCTGTCAATTTTGTAGACCGAGTGGGAGAAGGAGCCTCGGCTAACGCTAATGGAAAATGCTGATCAGTTTTATTACACACAATCTGCCACTCTTCTCCATGTGTGGTGGGTCGGGTCTAATAAAATTTGCTAATTTGCTAAGAGCATAGCGCTAACTGTTGTCTGAATCCGTTGCTCAGGGCAACTGTTGACCATTTATTGCACTTTGGGTTGCCTGGCCATGCAGCTTTTAAAAAAAATCCCCTAAAATCTTTACCTTAATACAGGACGCCCACAAAAGTGCTGATTCCACATTTATTTTATTAAATGAGAAACAATAATAATAGTTTTGGTTTGGGCCGTCCACAAACAATTGTGAAAATTAATATTAAGCAGCACTGAAGAAGCTTTTGGCCTCACAAGAGAGTGTTTTGCATGAAGATTTGAATGAATTTAAAAACTGTTCCTGTTTGGAAATATTTTGCAAATGGATCACTACATGACAAAGCCATGTGCAAACTAAAGACACGTTTCAGAAAGAGACACCCAAATGAGTGTCAGTCAAATCTGACTGGTCTTTTACAGTTGGGTGCATAAGTAAATGGACAGACACTATTTTTTGTAATTTTGTGTCTTCTCGCCACTACAATGGAAAAAATAGTTCCAATTTCTAAACGGTTAATGCAATGTCTTTGTTAAACCCCTTGAATTAAAGCTGAAAATCTGCACTGCAGGAACATCTTGATGTTTTTTTTTTTCAAATCAACTGTGGTGGCAAAATAACAAAAGTGTAAATGAACCATTCAAGTTATGATATTTGGAGTCACCATTTGTGTACAATAGAAACACGGCACAATGAAAAACAACGGAATGACCTGTTGTTGAAAACACTGGAGTCTCGTTTCATGGAACCAGATCCTGTGACAAATAGCTGCAAGACTTCAGATATCTTTAATGCTATCTGTAGCTTATGTGTCATCAACAGCTCACCAGTCCTTGAGGAAAAACACTCGCTCATACACACAAGGTTGTAGATTACATAACACAACAGCCTCTTGGAACGCTAGTCAATATTATTGACTTACGCAGGACACCGCCTCTTCCCAGAGGTCTTCACTGAAGGATCCTATTCCCTATTCTACCCGCCTCTGACTTTATTGGTTTCTGTCTTTAAAACCTATCATTCCAAAGCTTCGAGTAATTTAGCACAAATGTTCAGTCAACCAAAGAAAGACAAAAATGTATCATGCACGAAACAAATTCTTAGCAGGCCGGGGGATACAGCTGCTCTCTTCCACATGTGCTGCCAGAAGAGACCAGGCATTTCACAGCCATGCCATGCACTGGACACGCCAGATACCCTCACACATGTAAGAGCACACCACATACGTCCAGTGGGCACGTGACACAGAAATGTGAAAAACAACTTTAAAAGATGTGGAATAGGCGTGGTGTCACGCTAACAAAGTTGTAAATTCCACAGAGGACACCCTGGAGGGGAGGCCTTCAGGCAGAGGTGACTCACCTACGCAATTTATGAATTACGCATAAACACGTAACGCACATATTGACAAAATATACACACGGTAGCACGTGCTGACATTATGTGCGGAATACACAACCAAACAGACACAGTCACATATATTTGAAATGCAAGCTGGATGTGTTTCTGCTGCTGGAGACAAGCTGGAACCAACATCCCATCACCACCTATAAAGCTCTGGGCAGCAGGGCTCAGCCACGCTGGGGGAAGTGAGTTATTGTATTTCATTAGTGCACCGGATGTTTCTCATTCTCCTTCTCTACCCATTACGCTCCTCCATTAGGAATTTACACTCAGACACACCCACCTATCTTGGGTGCTTATGTATGTGTATTTGAAAATGTCTCATCACAAACTAAATGATTATCATCGTTAAGAATTTAGGGCCTACTTTGTTCATGTTTTGTTGCCGTCTTATTTATTTGAAAGGCATTTGGATAAAGATGAAATTGCTTAATTAATTGGAGAAATCAGCAACAATATTGATAATCCATTTTGATGTTTGTTATGGTAAACTGAAAACCTTTGAGGTTTTTTTAAGCATTGATCCAAAATAAATTTCCATGCTGGCCACGTGGAAATGTATTTAAGAACAACATTTTTTTGGTCTTTTATAGACTTAAGATATAAAAAAAATCCATTAGGGAAAAAACACTCAATGAAATATATATATATATATATATATATATATATATTTTCATTTTGGACACTCCTTTTTATTATTATTATTATTATTATTATTATTATATTAAGAAAAATGCCCTTGAGAACAAGGTGCTGCAGAGAGAAAACCCCCCCCAGAAAAAAAAAAAACACTACACACTAAATATAGCTATTTCTGGTGGTCACACATTGATATACAGCCCCATTTAATCTGCTAATGATATCTGTAATGGACACACAAGAGCAAAATGCTGAAATCCTGAGGGAGCACTGGAAAACTAGAGTAAATGCTTGATGGCTTTGTGCTCACACAGCAGCAGGCTGCAGTAGGTCCCACCCTCCCCTCCTAGGTACTGGGAACTGGGGGAGAGGGCACGAGCTCAACTAGCCAGTAAAATCACTCTGTGCAGCATTCGCTGGCTGCGTGCACAACCGAGTGGGGGAAGGGACAAGGGCCATGTAATGTCACACTGTGGTGCCAGAAAAACCAGGGCTGCTCTGGGAACAGAGAAAACTCGTTCTTTGAAAGAAGAAGCAGTCCACTCTTCCCAGACAGCAGCGGTAGACACTCCGACATGCGATGGCCATGTCAAAATGCCATTTCTCAACACTCGCGTTCCTCTCTGTACCTAGTCTGTCACAAGCGAGAAAAATATATTTCACATGTATGTTTTGCATTGCCTTTCAAATCCACTGCTCGCATGACTTGAAACTTGATCTATGACTGGAAATGAATAGAATTTTTGTGTAGGAAGTGAAATGAAAAATGTAATTGGAAACAGAGTTTCAAGAATTTTTTTTTTTTTTTAAACCGCACAGGACCTGTTAAAATGCCTGTTTTTATGTAGTCATTTTTTTCGTTTTTACAAATCTTTATCAAACTGACAAAAAACATTTCCTGCTCTTTAATCAGCCACTGGTTATCAAGGAACAAGTTCTTGATTAATCCAACTTTAGTTAACACAAGACTATCAATCTTACAGCAGATAATGTGCATCATATAAGTCACTACTATCAGTGAAATACAACAATAATTACAATCTCTTATGCAAAAGAAAGTAAATTTAATCAAATACACCACTTTAGAAAGATAAAAACCATGGGCGGTCCCTTCTAAAAGCCCTTATTTTTCATGGAGTTCAAACCAGAAACACACATAAAAAAAAAAAAAAAAATTAAACCATAATTTTTAAATGATTTTTTTTAAATAGACAATTGCTTAAGTGCGTTCCTTTTTTTTTGTAACTGTGGAGATTTACTGTGTGTGACTAATAGAGCACAAAGGCCTGAGGAGTTTGAAAAGACATCTGACTTATTTGTTACCTGTCAACAGGCAGAAACAAGAAAGGTCAGAAAGGTATGGACATAGACAAATACACACCGAGGGGGCATTCCTTTAGGCTGAAGTCAGATGTTTGTGTGTTTGGTAACTTGGACTAAAGAGATCAAGGAAAGATTAATTTTCTAATTGTATGGAGCATTTAGCATTTCATGATGAACTTTATTCTGTTTGTTATTGATCCATTCAGAGCCTGCATTTATGTTTGCGTTGGTATATTCCAGGACAGTAGTTTATAGAGAATTTATGAATAGAGATGCCTCTAGTAAAAGCTTCACATCATTATGCATATTATTATCAGACAGCTGTGTGTTGTTTACTGCATTGAAGTAAAATATACATTTTCACAGTTGTAATCCCGTGCTCAGAGCAGTACAATTATAATCTGTGGGCTTCACTAATGGATAACCATCAAGTGTGGGTTTAATTATGAATAATAAGCACAATCAGGTGATTATAGTAAGCAGCTTATTCACCCTATATAGTTACACCTACTTGACACACTACCGGTTCGGAAGCGATTGTGCTTACGTCAAAATGCGCTAAAAGACGAGGCTAATTTACGGGAGTAAAAACAAAACACATTTAAACATTTTACTATACTCATTCTTTTATTGTATTGCATCTTCATGAATCATATCAACTCACAGGTTACTCAAGGCAGCACAACTTCATCACCACCGAGTGTTCACTGACGAAATTGAGCCAATGAGTTGGTTCGACCATCACCGATGGAAAGAGACCGACAGTTTTTCCAGCACCTGCCCCAGCTTACTGCAAAAATTTTCCCAAATCACTATGCCATTTCCCCCGTCTGCACTTCTTCACGTCAGGCTTTGCTACCCTAACAAACTGAGGCTACCAACAGTCCAGATGACTCACTGTGCAGGAGCTCACCCAACAGATGTTCGATGCCAAGAACACAATGCCTGCCATCTTCCATGGTCTCATGTCCAGGAAGTGTTGAATGAGCTCATACTGAGTGTAAAGAACAGGAACAGCAGCTACTTTATTAAAAGCATCCCAAATAATGTTGAGACTGCCGTCTGTTGCCTCCCTCCCAGTGGTCTCAAGATGGCCGACACATATTTGCACCAGTACAGCCATAAGCAAGCAGTTCCAGCGCATCTCTGAGCGGTTAACGGCCATGTTCAGACACAAAGCTTTCCTCCACTGTTACAATGGAGAGAGTATGAATGAGATGGAGCTCAGTGTGGGCTGGTATCTGAATGTAGTGTATGTATTTATTCCAGGCTAATCTCTGTTTTTAATGAGTTTAGATTATAAACCTGACATTATAGTCAGGCACAAGATAACATAATGCAGCTACGCTTATCTACATGAAAGTTAACAGCAGTACACAACACAATGGCAATGAAACAAAGGCAGACGACAGATTTCAATGCTCCTTTAGCGACTAAACCATAAATCCAGTCCAGTCCAGCCTTGTCAGTCTGCTTCATAATCCTGATTGACTGCATGTAGACTTTGGGCACAGCTGACATGGAGCTCTGAGCAGATACATTTATAATACCAGATCAAAGTCCATGTGCTGCAGCACAAACATTACCATTTTTTTTTACCATCATGTGACTGCTGAAAAGGCTTTATCATGATGGGTTTGTTCATCTGTTGTTACACAAAATTTCACCTGTAATTGTCCACGCAACTGCTGCCACTCATTCATGACATACTATTTATCTTTAGTAACACGATATAAGAGAATACGATTAGTTTTAGATAAGTTTGATAAGACATATTCCAATATTTCTCTAATGTCTTGTCTAATTGTTTTTGTAAAAACAGAAATTTGTAAAAACTCAATAACTGCACCAAAAAATATCCAATCGCTAAATTTTAAACCTTTTACAAGACATCTGGTGACAGCAGCATCACATCTGAGAGATTTGAAGACGAAAAACACAAATCGCTAACTGCCTTCTTACCTGCAAAATTATTTTGTTTGTTTACACAAAGCAAATCATGTCTGGAGGTTTTTATGTATCTGCAGCAGAGAGACTCTGGAGGCCTTAATGCTTAAAACACAACTGTGCACAATAAGTAGGAAATTCTCTGTCTAATGTACATATTAGACACCTAACAAATTAAGGAAATACATTTTTATTTTACAATATAATAATAATAATAATAATAAAAAAACAACTACCCCTAAACACTGAAATCATAAACACAAAAACCACAACAACCATGTGTCTTCACACTCCTTGTTACAATCATTGTGCCGTCGTTATCAAGAAGGCCTAAAGTTTCTCGTTTATGTTTAACTGACGGGTGTGAATGGATATGAAAAAAGTAGTGTAAAATGATATAATGGTTTTCCCCTTCTTGTTAAAAAAAAAAAAAAAAAGCACCAGCGTTCAAATTTTAGCAGCTGTTGTTACGTGCATATGGAAAAAAAAAACAAAAAAAACTGTTTAACACGCCCCATTCCAACACATCAGGCAGAGGCAGGTGTCCAGAGCCTTAAGCTTAAGCATTTGCAAAAAAAAAAAAAAAAAAAAAAAAAAGTGTGTGTGTGTGTGTTTCCTCCACAGAAAACAATATGTTAATTAAATTACATCAGCATTCTGTAGCTGTTATAGTAACAGTTGAGAACACAGGGAAAGATTAGCAAAGGTACTCCATTTATAAAATGCCTAATAGACAAGACTGGCCCTAAGCCAGTCTGGTATGTCAAGGCTGGATAATCTCAAGCACCCAATCCCAACGTTCCCAACAAACCCAGTAATACCATCTGCCAGACAAAGCAGCTCACAGAAACCTACTGTCATTCTTTCAAAACAGCCTCCGTATCATGTTCATATACTTCTCTCCTTTCCTCTTTGTTCCCTCCGTCACCTCGCTTTCTCCTCTCTCGCTTCTAAGTTTCCTTCCTCCCCTGTCGCCGCCCCGCCTTCTCACGGCAACCCCTGTTGGCTTGTTGCCACGGACACAACATGCACACGGACATGCCTGCTGATGTTTTGAAACTTAGCCAGATACGACAAGAGGGGGGCGGTGGCTGCGAGCAGATCGTCTGATTGGTCGGCCCCATAGCGGAGAAAGAAAACAAACCACAGTCAGCTGGCCTCCTTACCCAGCGAGCATGTGACTGACTGTCGTGCTTACCACTTGAGCAGTAAAAAAAAAAAAAAAAAAAAGGAAAAAAGAAAAACACACACAGAAAAAAATCAAAACAACGGAAGCAAAAGAAGTAAAAGGGCGGAGGACGAGATGGCAGCAGATAAAAATCAAAGGGAAAAGAAAAAGTAGTTCAACATCAATGAAAAAGTGAAGAAAAAAAAGGAAGAAACAAGAGTCACAGCTTCAATAAATGAGGGATGAAACTGAGAAGCTGGGTAAATGAAATGTGAAACTGTTTAAACGTTACAAATGTGCACATCTTTGTAAAGTCACAAACCTGCTATTCTTAGTTAATGTAACATTAGAGCTTTAAAACAAACCACAAGCTTAATGACCCTCGATCCATACCACCGCTGCTCATTTCTCTCTTTCCACTGCACTGTCACATCAAACTCCCATTGTCATCCTACCTGCTCATTTAGATCAAGAAAACACAAGCAGATGGCCAAACACATCATTAACACGCTGCTTTTACAAGACAAATTGCATGTATTATTTTGTGTATCCCAAAGCTCTTGTCTATTCATCTTCTTTGTTTGTTTCACACATTCATACATGTAGATGGTTGGCATGCCAACTTGGGAATGTCTAAGGAATATGACCTTTACAGGAAATGACCCAGCAACACAAACAAGCCAAAATAACGACAACAAAAGAGCTAAAATAACGAGTCTTGGGTTATTTTACTAATTTAATCAAACTGCTGTTAAATGTCTACACAACAGTGGTGTATGGCTGATAACATTTAATTCAGAACTGATGTTTACACAAGTGTTTGGACCAAATAGAGTAAAGGAAAATGTATGATGTTCCAGGTAACAGTGAGACACGATTGTGAATCGGTTTTCTTAACAAATTCAAGAGTTTAAGGGTTTAAAATAGATAATCATGAGATAAAACACATAGAAAAAAAACTGTTGTTTTTGTAGTATGGTGCTTGAGACAAAAAAACATTTCAGCTGTTTATGAATGTTTATTAGAGCAGTTGTCTCTTAATATAGCACAATCACTCAGAGTGGACAAATCGTGGGTGGAAACAGTGGCACAGTGTCCCGCAAACAGGTTGAGAGCTTTAGCGATAAATGTGTTAACAACACAATCTCATTGAGTGAGGTCAAATAATGGCCAATTAAAAGCCCATTTGTGCCCAACCACTGAGTAGGAAGTGGCAGGTTCCAGCTTTTGAATGGGTTTTAAATCCTGTTGTCAGAGAGAATGTGATAAATGCCTTCCTTTCTATCCATTAAATTTATATGGCCCAAAGTCCTCAAATGGACATCAAAGCTGGGACGGACACACACACATACATACGCACACACTCCCCCTTAGCCTACATGAAACACATTCACAACACACAGGAAACAGGGAATGCGCTCTAATTACTGGGCACATGCTGCGCATTAAAACCCTGTAAGTTCAACTTCATATAATCCAACTCTGCTGGCTATGTGGAAACACACACACACACACACACACACACACTAAAAATCCTCTTCAGACGATAACTACCTACAGATGGAAGATACTTTTGGAAAGGAAAACGTTGCTGCCACACACTCACACGGATACTTCCAAGAGTGATGAAATGTAATCACTTGCCCCTCAACAGCAACAGCTGCTAAATCATGTTGAGTAGACTTTCTGCATCTATAATGTCCACGGTCTCTGACACAGAGCAGCAAGAGAGCGCTGATGAGAAAGGCAGGAGTCAGTAGAGGAAATACCCAGAGTGTGTGTATGTGTGTGTGTGTGTGTGAGAGAGAGAGAGAGAAGGGGAACAGAGAACCCAGGAGGTATAAACTCAAGTTACAGGAATTCCTCTGGCCTTGTATCAGCGTCAGTGTTGGGTTAGGTTTCCTTACAAACATTCTCTGCTAGCGAGCTCCAGAGAGCAACAGAGAGAGAGAGAGAGAGAGAGAGAAGGGGGGGGGTAAAAGTGATGATCACAAAGCCAAACCCAGCATGTGTTTTCAGTGATAGCCTTCCTCCGCAGAACTAGAAAACGGAGCAGTAAAATTTTACAAAGAAAAGCAGAATTGTAGAAATGTGTGACAAACTACAATAAAATTCCCAGACCTCCCACTGCAGCCGAACATGTCGCTGTCTGCCATACTTTAACGCAAGACAAAAATCCTCCCTGAGGAGATGCAAGAGCATTGGTGGGCCGTCAAACTGATTAGTTCAACTTCACCTCTTTCTTATAGCACTATGCATTTCACGCGCTCATTGCCCAGCAACCACGTTCTGTCCGCTCTCTGTCTGCTCTGCTACCCCCCACCCCCCACATCCCCACCCCTGACTAAATAAAGACTATATTGTGTGTGTGTGTGTATGTGTTGGTGGGAAGCAACACACGTGCACAGCCAGGCAAGTAGCTATGGTGACAACAATTTTATCTAAAGCACAGAGTGACATTTTGTAGGATTATCATGTCATTAGCTGCCTCTCAGATGGAGCTGCGTATGTATTTATATGTTGGAGAGGGACATCACAGCGAGCTGGGGGCGCTCTTTTGATGTAATCCAATTTTCCATTTCCACTTCAGACACAGCATGGACTCTATTCTGACTCTTCTGCCAGAGCTTCAGATGAGTAGCAACTGACATTCATGGTGTTTAAGTAGGCCAACATATTTACTCATGTGTGTGCACATACCCTATACATTCTTATCAGTGTGTAGCCGACTGTGTTTGCTACTCAACAAAGTCTTATCTCCCAACTGAAACATTTTATTTCACTGGCAATCTTTCTGTGTCCATCATTTGGGAATCAATGAGATTCCCAAATACAAGTTCTGATACGGCCCATTCCCAAATGATCTTCAATTCAATTAACTGACTGACTCCAAAATTACATAATGCACAAGGAAAAAACTCAAGCCAAAGCAAACAAATGCGATATTCACTGCTAAGCCTCCAAATGGTGAAAAAAAAAACATGACCTCCCTCTCTAAAACAGTCGAAATTTAACATGTAGTGTAGGATTTTGCACAGATCTCCTTGTCCAGAATGCAGAATCGTGCAAACAGTTACTTCACAAAAACTTAATCATGTCCTGTTACACTAAACACTAAACCAAACACATGACACCTGTTTGTGTATGATACAGAAAATATGAATAAAGATTTAAATAAATGTCCGTGCATGATGAGAAAGCTTCATTCAAACAGTCAAGTTGGGTGTGTCAGAGGTGGTAAGAGTCAAACGTCAAATAAATTTGTTATCCATATTTAATTTCTATTTCTGTCTAGTCTTCATAAACATGCTCATCTGTCCTTTAAGTTCTCATCCCAAAACCAGACTTCTCTCTCCCAAGATTTTCACTTATCAATATTAAAGATCTAAGGAAAGAGAGGATTGAATATTCTGGTGATATTTGATAGAAAAAGGTCCTTTATTGAGGAATAACTCCCAACGATTACATGTACCTGTATGTTTTCTAACAACCCCTCTGTGTAAAAATATTGTTGGAACAAACCAAGACTTTCATTCAATATTAGTATAATACTATACTGCACAAAGTTTCTATAACAACAGAGGGGGGAAAGACAATGGAATACAACCACTGCTCATGCTATTAGTCTTAAAGAGATGAGTGATTTGTCTTTTAGTGGACCCATTATTCAATTAGTTTTTTTTTTGTTTGTTTGTTTTTGTGTCATTTCTGGGAAAAAGAGATTGAACTCAGTAATTCCACAATAACATATATATTTTTTTGTTTTCAAGTTGATCCCAACTTTTTTCAAAAAACATGTCGATACTTGTTTTTCTACAATTTTATGGGTAGCTAAGGCATCTTGGGTGTTGGATGAACTACAAGAATTCTTTTCTGATGTCAAATGATAAAATGGAAAGAGGAGGAGGAAGAAGTCAGACATAGTGACGACAACAACAATACATAGAATCCACAAGTGCAAAAGGTCAGCTGTGACTTGTAGAGTGAAAAAAAAGAGCACTCCTTCTGTCTCTTCTGTTATCACATTTGACAAGTTAAGAAACAAAACTTGCCGGTTTGTCACCGTGTTGGTCAATTCATACGACTGCGTGCATGTAAACTGACCAACATGGTACTAAAATTGGTATCAAAATATCATTGAACTGGTGCCAATTAACAGATTCCTGGTATCATGACATCATGACATGACATCGCCAGTAATAAGTTAACCACTGTCAATCTTCTGAGAGAGGATCAACTCCTTGGCAGGCTTGTAACACTGCAAAGGGGACAGACTCTAACTTTCAAACCTTCAATCCCTAACTCGTACTACACAGTCCCCTTGTATTGGTATGAAGGCAATGACAAACTGACCTCAAAGGAGCTGAACAGACAAAAATGGACGCAGTGTCTTGTTTTTCCTGTTAAAGAGTTTCTCTTGAATATACAGCAAAGGTTACAGCTGATGCCTGACTGACCGCACACACACGCGTGTACACTCTGGGTTTGTGTTGGAGAAACTGAATCCACAGTAGAGTTGAGGAAAACTAACAATATACATAAACCTTGTTGAATATCGCTATGAATTGTGATTAACAGGCAAATACCTTGATATAGCCTATGTTATTTCTTCGTTCTTTTTCTTCAGCAATTCTCCATCGTTAGCATCTACACAGAGGGCGGTCACATAGAGCAGAGCACAAATCTAATAGATACTGAAATGATGATACATATTCCATAGTGGAAAGAATAACTAGACAACCCGGCTTTTTGTGGGACTACTTATTTAATTAAAACAGGATATTAGAACAAAAAAAGTTAACGGCTACAATCAGCAGGCCGACAACAGTGAAAAGAATCCATTTGGACGAAGCCCCTCCTCACTGCATGCAATAAACCACTTCTCCATTTTCCTCTCTGGTGACCAGCTCCCTCAACCCATAAAACTAGATGACAAAAATATCACCCCGAGCTTCGCTGAACAATAGCTTTCAAAATAGTAACTTCGGCTCTCACGACTGGTTAAGACAATGTGGACTTTGAAGCTAAAACAACAGCGGTGGTAACTCTCTGGTTGTGCTAAAACTAAAGGAAATGACTTGTTACTAAAATAAGATTTAAGGGAAAAACTCAACAACAAACTAAGATGTAGCAAACTGACAATTAAGTCAATTTTCACTGGATAAGCAAACTTGGGATTAACAGAAATAAAAAACTTAATCAGATTAAAAGGATTTATTCTGGTTACATTATAACCAAATACACAAAACAGAGAACAAAAGTGCAAACAACCAAAACTGGTCTTTCCACCAGACTCTGTGTATGAGGAATTTTAACAGGGTGGATGTGGAGCTGGGTGATGGACAATGACTCTGCTTGCTCAGTGCTCACAAGTAAAGAAAGACTAGCCTTCTCCTGTGTCATTCCCTCCCCCAGGGCTGAAGCGCAGTGAGTGAGTGGGGTATTACGGGGAAATGAAGCCCTTACTGGAAAACTGAACCCACCTATTTACTGGCAGAGGATGGGGGTTGTGTATGGAAGACAACTGGGCGCTTAATTAATGTTTTTATTCTGAAGAAACCAGATTTAGTCATTATCGATGGTGTTGCACTCTCATTTGCATTCAGCACATTTTAACAACCATTAAATGATGGAGAACCCAATTTTCCGGGATAAGCCGGGATAAAATAAGTACGTTAATTAATCACTGCACATTTTTTTGGACTCTGCATGTGGTCCACTTCATATCCTCCACGGTACATTTACCAAATTAATATTTTTTTATTAATCTAACCATCATCTCATTCACAAAAACAGATTTAAAGTAGCACGTTCTTTTTTTCCCCCTCAATCCTGTGGTCGTCTTTGGCACCGAGTGCTAAAGCTATGCTGCAGAGTTGTTTGACCACTAGCAATGCTACGGAGCAAAGTTTTATAAGGAATGAGTTCCCACTTTGGGTGGGCACGCATTCCTGCTGCTGATTTCTCACCATTTGATTGATGACATCTGTAACGTGCCAAAAAGTAGAGCAATGCACCTGCAAAGGCAGGAATTTTGATTTAAAATACCTTCAACGTTTTTGTTGCGGCGGCGTATGGAGGATACCCACAATGCATTGGTGAGAAACATTAAATGTAAACCTAATGTTTGTTAGTTTCAAAAACAACTCCACAGGTCACTGTGACTGGACAGTTTCATTCACACATTAGTTCATTTCCTGAACAATGTGTTTCAGCGAACTGCTTTTTTTCTCCCTTGTCCAAGTCCTGGCAGCTAATTAATGTTACATAATAGAGAACTGTAAAAGTGGCAACTGGGACGATCAGCTTCACCAACATTTTTATGAAATGGTGAAAAAGAATATTGAGTGGATCAGAAATAACTATGTGCCTTCACAATGGAATCAAAACAGATATTACAAAAAGAGTCGGATATCTCCAGGTCGTGCAACAATGTTCACGCTTCCTTGCTTTTTTCTTCTCCTGACTTTTTGAGCTTCAGTTAACAATGACTCATTTGAGTGTGCATGTGTGAACAGGTGATAAGGCATACACATACTACTGTGACCTTAAAGATGTTCGGTAACATGAAAAAGTTAACATAGACTTTACTTTCAACAGCACAACACTGTTTGATTAAGTTAATTCCTAAAGTCTGACTTTACAGACCTTAAAAATCTCATTTAGATCTCATTTAATTTTTAGTTACTTAACTAAAAAAATTATTAATTGGAAAACGAACTTTGAACTTGTGTCTAAGATATGTATTGTCCAGGAGCAGGGACAGCTTCTTTCAGCACTTCAAGAGGAACCAGAAGTGGTACAAAATAACATTTCAAGACCCCCTACTGATGCTATGTGTTATTCTTCCTGGCTTTATTAGTAAACCAAGAAAATGCCTTCCTGTTTTACAGACCTTTGTAGTTTATTTTGCTTAGATCTCATGGTCAACAACTAAAAAAGGCCCCAGTTTCCCTGTCTCTCCCATTATAAGAGAAGAGTTAGATCTCCATAATATGCCCATGGACAGGACTTCTAATGGTCATAGAAACATGTGTGCAGTTACTACAGGGGCCTCTCTCTGCCCTGAATGGATGGTGTGGTACAGATTAACCAGACTGCATGTGTCTATGCCTATACGTGTGTGTGTGTGTGTGTGTGTGTGTGTGTGTGTGTGTGTGTCCAGCTCAGCACACGTGCCTGTTCATCTCCAGGGAACTAGGTGAAGAGCCACTCAGCTCCCTTTGAACCTAAGGCCATATGGCCACCAGTATGGTTGTATACTACACATAATGCTATTAGACCATGAGAGTGTGTGTACAGTTTTGAACATTACATAAAATATTATTACAATGCCAACACTACCTGACCGTTAGTGTAGGCATTTTTGTGTGATGTGCATACATCTCCTGTTCATTTCTGTAAGTTTTATTCATATAAATGAACATACACCACCTTGTTTTTGTCTTTCTTAGTGCCGTGTTTATGTTTATTTTAATGCTTTACTCACCTCATTGTCATGATGTTGGCAGAAGCTCATGCGATCCTGGAACAGGGACAGCAGGGCGAAGTTGTTCTGCAGGGACTGGGCGAGGGACACTGACACCCCTGGCTGACCCGAGTTGCTGTTGGCGTTGACCCGGCCCAGGTGGAGGTTCTCTCCCAAGCGTTCAATGAAGTGATCCTTGGTCAGGCGCACCCGCTGGTGTGCCCTCACACAGTTGTCACAGAGATATTCCTGGCAGTCGAGGCAGTGGGATGTGGCTGGGTTCTCCTCATCGCAGGAGCTGCACTGAGGCTCTCCCAAGTGGTGCGGATGAAGCAAGCCACCATGGGGATGGTGGAAGCCAGAGGAGCCTCCACCTAAGCCCCTGTGGTGGTGGTGGCCGTTTTTGTTCTGGATCTGCTCCTCCGAGCTCACCACCACGTCCAGGAGGTTGCTGAAAAGGAAGTTGGAGGAAGGCAGGGAGTCCACCCCTGCTTCAGAGATGGAAACCTTCTGGTCACAGGTGGGGCATCGCAGCTTCAGAGGGTCCCCGGGACTACGCTGACCCTCTAGACACTGCCTGCAAAAAGCGTGGAGGCAGGGAAGGACGTGAAGTCTCCTGGTGGTCTGGCTGGAGGAGGAAGAGGTATGTGACGAAGAAGAGGAGGTAGACGAGCTGGAGGAGATAGGTGCAGAGGAGCCGCACAGCTCTTTGCAGAGCGGGCACGTCTGCAGGTCCGAGTCTGGAAATGAAGCCATCTGCAGCTCTACCAAAACACAGGCTCAGTTCACAACAGCAGCAGCGAGGGTGAGGTATTCATCTGGGTCCGCATCGACCCGTTGTGTTTTGTAGAAAATAATGTGCTAATTGAGGTAGATTCATGAGGTATTGAAGTCAGCTCAAAAGTGAAAACGGTGCTCAACGTCATACAGATGTTTCTCTGTATTTAATAAAACTGACCTGATGCAAAACAAGGAGGTAGCCAGTTCTTCAACACGAGTCATTCAAAGATTACTTCTATAGGTAACAAAAAGGGAAAAAAAACACTTAGGCTATTGTTGAGATCAATTCAGTTGAATAAGGCGACATTGTTTCAAACGAGACCAACAAGATGACAGTAAACTGTGTTTGGGCTTTTATTTTGGAGAAAAGTGTCCGATGTTGTTTCGTTGTGGCTCATAAAATAATCCCGAAACTGGAGTGACACTGGGTCGGCGTCGAAGTACAGGGGGCTCCGTCTCTCCTCCCCCACCGCCTCGGCAACATGACTACAGGGCTCTGCAGCACCCAGACCGATATTAAACTATCTCTATTCTTCTTTACTATTGCTTTATCCCAGTTTAAGTCCCTGTCGTCGTTGTGTTTTTGTGTTTTTCTTCCTCTCTAGTCCACCATCAGGGCCCGGTCAGGCGGCGTCGGGCGCAGCCAGCAGTCGGTTGGTTGGTTGTCTCTGCGCGAGCCTCAGACCGCGAGACCGTAAATTATTCATCAAAGCGACGATCTCATATCTTGACTCAGGGTCGTTAGGACATCAGAAACAAACACAGAAAGAGGCCAACCACCAGACAGGACGTCTATAAAGGTGAAATCCTCGCTCCACCTTGTGAAGAGGCCGTTTCCAGCTCTGCTTCTCCCGTCCAGTCCGAAGGCTGGTCCCCCTCTCGGGCTCTCTGCGTGGAGGAATGCGCAGGGGTTTGCTCCGTCTGGCGTGGAAATAGAGGTGCCCTATAACCGAAGGAAAAAAAAAAAACTCGGCACAGCGACCGTATTGGCCCTAACTGCGTCCTTTACTTGGTTATTGTTGCAGTTGTTTACTCTCGGGTAAATAAACATGAATATAACCATGAGGTGTGCGCTCTCGCGGACGCGTGGTGCTCGGGCTGCAGCTCCTCGAGCCGCTCTTATCCGATTGAGGGAAAAAAATGGACCCACTTCCGCCCTAGGGAGGAGAGAGAGAGGGGGGTGTGCGCCGAAAGCTCGTGCACGATAGGGGGTCGGGATGTGTGTGTGGGGAGGGAGGTGGTGGGGGGAGGGGCGTGGTCATGTGCGCGAAATGCCCACGAGCGTCAGTCAGCTATGAATGACAAGCTGTGCCCTCAGGTAAAACACTAATACTAATAGTTTCAACATTGGAATGGTAAGCTCAAAGGAAATAAAAGGAAATGGATTGGAATAAAACCTGCAGTCATTTATTATATTAAATTTACTGTTCCCACAAGTCATCCAGCATATACAGTTAATTATGATTGATGTTCATAGAGACTATAGTGAACCACAGTCCGCCACCTAGTGAGGTTACTGGACACCCTCTGTAACCTATATATCCAAGAACATTTACTTCTACTGGCAAAATATATCATTTAAAAAAATAAATAAACCGAAGGAAAATCTAATCTATTTTATCATTAATTATAAGAAAGGTGCTTAATAATGAACACACCATGTCATAAAGGAAAAATAAGGTGACAGTCAGTATTATACAAAAATTAATAAAACATTAGTGAAGCATACCAATTAAAACGTGTAATTATAAGATTAAAATTGTTGGAAAAAATAGAGAATGAAATAATTCATAAAGCTAATGTGCAAAATAAGTATAATTACACAAAAGCAAACGTGAAACATCATGAGCATTTCCTTTTAGTCACTAATAATACGAATGAATAATGTAAAAAAAAAAAATTTGTGTAAGTGCACAATATAAAACATCTGCAATTTTATAATTAGCCTAAGTGTCTGTTGTAATGTACTAAATATGGACATCAAGTGTTATCATACTGCATATATTTATACATCTTAAATTGCTTAAAGCAAACAAAATGAAAGTACCAGGTCAGCTTCTGGAAACACATGTAATGAAAATATGCTGCATTATTCCCCTGCAGCGCTGCTCAGGCATTGAACTACAAGAGTAGTGAAGTATTCATGAACTTAGAGTCCCAGGATGTGGAAGGCTATTGATCTGCTGTGGTTCTTTATTCTTCTTCCCTTTCTGTTTGTGAGAGCACAAACGAAAAAAAAAAAAAAAAAAAAAAAAAAAGATTTAAAAAGAAAACAGGAGAACTCCTCTGTTACACCCTCTTATGTTATTATCCACACCTCCATCATTATTTGAGTGAATATTTTATAAGGGAAAAAAATGGCAAATGTCCGAATATCAACCATCACAAACATCTTAAATACGCCACAATGCAACTGATTCATTATTAAAGCACATGTACATTGTTATAGCTTTCTTGGCCAGTGCATTAGAAATAAAGACCTTTACATTTCATCACTGACTTTCATCCAAAACCAAAATTTAAACATGACTCAAACTATTTTACACTAAAACGTATCAAAACGGCTGCTGATTTACTTTTCTCACTTATGTAATAGATACTCAAATTCACTTTTTCCACATCTATTTTTAACCCAATATAGGAAAAAGGTTTTTAAAAAAAGATAAATAACCACCATAAACTGACTCAAGTCACAACATTGAGCGTAAAAAGTAATAATGTCATTAAAGATTTAAGGTTATTTGTCTCTGCAAAAAGAGCGGAGCTGGGAAAATAACAACAAAGTAAAGCATTTTATATTTTTCATAAAACAAACTCGTGAGGCTGGGCCATTATCTAAGTGAGATCATATGAGACACCTCACTAACTTCATTTGACACAGGTCACAAATGTTACTCATTTATCTCAGTTAAGAGAAAGAACAACAGTAACTCGGAGCAAAAGGGGAGACAGAGAGTTGATTTAGAGTAACCTCGCAAGGTGATCAAAGAAAGAAAGGGTGGATATAAGGATGAATGGATTGAAAACATGCCAGAGGTTATGATGATACGTCAAAGAGAAAAAAACACCCAACACCCCACCCTATGGAATAGTCCATAAATAATTATGTTGAACGCAGCCTTTTTTTTTTCATAAAGCCGCTGCAAACAGCTGTAGATGCCGACTAAAGCATTAGTGCCTTGACCACTTTGGTGGATGTTTGAAGAAGAATTCCTTCTTTCATTTGAAAAATGTCTGCGATGACACAGGCTCAGATCTGAGGGGTATTTTAGGTTACAGAGAGACGAACACAGAAGTCACACAAACATGTCTGTGTTAAGATTATCTCTATGTCTGGATGACACACACACACACTGACGTCAGTTTGCCCAATACGGTCATTTTCCATTATTTACAGCATATCATCTGATGTGGGCCTCTTGACAATGTTAACATCATATAACATCTCAATAGGCATTCCTGTATCCAGACCATGTGAAGGTCCAGGGGGCCCGTTTTCTTCCTTTTACTTGCCTCTGAGCTCTTAAAGACTTTATCTAAGATCATTAGATATGAAGAGAAAGTATGAAAGAAACGGAAACAGTAGGGTTGATAGTCATTCGTTCAGAACAGAAGCTTATTATAATTTATGCAGCATCTTGTTTTGAGTGAGTATAAAAAGTCTACACACCCCTATTAAAATGCCAGGTTTCTGAAAATAAATAACCCCTTATACTTTAATTTTATTACAATGTTTAGTTGGGTTGGGCTCTCATCAGCATGGGACATCTCGACTGGACGACATTTGTCTTCTCTTCCACGCAAAAAGCCTCAAACTTTGTTAGATTAAAACGTCATCATGTAGATTTTCAGTTGGATTCAGTTCGAGGCTGAAAAAGCCCCAATCTTCTTCTGGTGAGGATATTGCTTTGCTGATGATGTGCACCTGCACGTCTTTTAACTGGCACAAGAAAGTTTGAGCAAATCTCACCAATTTTAGCTTCACTCCACTGGCTAACTATTCATCTTATAATTCATTCAAAATCCTTTTATTTGCTTTTAAATCTCTAAATGGTCTTGCCACATCGTACCTCTCTCAGCTTCTTCACCCCTACACACCCGACCGATCTCTCAGGTCAGCTGACCAGCTAGTTCCCAAAACTAGGCCGAAGCCCTGAGGGGACCGAGTGTTTTTCTGTTGCAGCTCGAAAATTGTGGAACGAACTTCCGCTGCACATTAGACATTAGACAGGTCTGTTGACTGTCTAATTTTAAAACTCTTCTTAAAACGCAACTCTTTTCTTTGGCTTTTCACACCGCTTAGGTAGTCGATTTTATGTACATAGATATTTTATCATTTTATCTTTACATTTATTATGTTATTGTTTTATGATTTACTAAGTTTTAAAGTGTATTTTATTTTACTGTACAGCACTTTGGAAAACTTTGAGATTATTTAAACTGTGCTCTATAAATAAAATAAAATGTTTTGTCATCTTTCTCTTTTTAGCAGAAGTGAAGCTTCTGTACTAAAGCAGGATGTTGCCACCATCATGCGTCACTGTGGCTATGGTGTTCTTTTAGAGATGTCCAGTGATGTGCAGTTTTAATTGGAATTATATCCCGAATAAAAATATTTTTAAAAAATCAACCTCAGTCTCATCAGATCATTACACCTTTTCAATGTGATTCTGGGAAACTTGATGCTTGTTATTGTTAATCTAATTGAGCTTGGATGTTTTCAACTGATTCTTCTTGCTGATTGTTGTCATAGGAACCAAACAATCACAGACAAATCAGACCACAGCAGCAGCTCAATTTTACATTTTTTTTTTTTTACAAGGACCTGAAGTTCATGAACTTCTCACTCATCTGTATAAATGGATTTCAAGCTGGGAAGTAATTTCACCAGCAGAATAAAACCAGACTGAATTAACACTGTAGTAATTTGATATTAAGCCTGTAAACCAGGGTCAACTAGATATTTCACAAATATTATTTTTTCCTTCAGATGGACAAAAATTAGATTAGCAAAATAGAAACCATTAAGTCAAATTTTTTTTCAACATTTACTGACATTTTTAGATTTTATTTTTAAGACGTTCCATTAACATTCACACCAGCATCTAGTTTTACTTAACAAGACTCCTCGTCTCACTGCAGCAGCCCAGTACTTCCCCCTGGTGGTTAAGTGGCTGTGACACCTTAAGCCTTAGGATGATTGTTTTGATAATTAAAAAAAAAAAATTAAAACATGTACTGATGCACAAAGGTATACAGAGAAAAGACCAGGTGCAGATATCACACACATTGCTATTTTACTTCAAATTTCTGACAAAATTAAATGATTGCACCTTTCAGATTAAGCTTGTTTTTCCTCATCATTCCCTACACACCGATGAGCTGTAGACCTGGACACTGTTGAGGTAAAACTAAATCAATGGCAGCCGAGAAGTGAAGGTGTCACCTGAACCCTGGATGCTGGGTTTATCTGCCAGTAAGTCCAATCTATATCTCAGTGTAGATGGTATTAATACTTTGTGTTTTTTTTCCAGTGGTTCATCTGTGGAGAAAAAAAGGTTCCCTTCCCTGTAAATGCAGTTAGTGGGTATAAGGTCTACAGAGGCTACTTTTCCTTTGGTTTTTAACTAAAGCGCCGTAATTACTTCAGTCAAGTGTAAAAAGCAAGCATCGTCATATATGTGCAAGTTAATGTGCTGTGTCAAGTTAGACTAAAGTGTCTGGCATTTCCAAGTAATGTATTATCAGGCCATTAAGCCAATCAGTGTCACAACAGGAGGCTCTGACAGAAAGCTTCACCTCTTCAACTTGGATCAATATGATGGTAATCAACCTTCTCCCACCCCCGTCCCTGCCCCCACACACACCAACAGGCAGGTGCTGCAAACAAAGAGGTCAATGTATTAAACAAAGTAAAGTACAAAGTAAATATCAGTGTAAATGACTGATGATTCTGATGTTTTTTTTCCCCCCAAGAGCTTCTGTAAAAAACAAATAACAGAACCAACCTTTTTGGAGCAGAACAGCTTTTTATACAAAATTTCTTTCATTATGGAAAAAACTAAATGGAAATCACACCTCTTGAACTGGCAAAACTAAACACCATTATGAATATATACATGCTTACACTCAGACGTTATTTATTATTGTTTAAACAAAGTTAATAACAATAAATCAGAACATAAGTTATCAACTTGGTAAACAAAACAAAACAAACAGACAAAACAAACAACAACAAAAAAACACAGTATCAGGTTTTGGCATCAGTCTTTGGAGGCGATCACATTTTCTGCACACTGGTGTAAAAACATACAACCAACAGAAATGTACATGCTTTCATTTTGATTTCAGCTGAAGTCTCTAGAACATGAGCAGTGTGTTAAGGGGAAAGTCGGAGACAATTAAGTACTTCTACAGACCGCAGGGGTGTAACTGTTTGGCGTCCACATCACACTTGCCCACCAGTGATTGCGGTGGAGCCAGCATCGAGCAGACGAAATGTCAAGTGTGAACATTTGCTCCTTTGAGGAGTTCACTGCTGAGTAGTGAATGATTAGTTGGGGCTGAGGAATACAAGCTGCGGAGAGGAGGCGGCTACCGGCTGAGAGGTATTCGCTCTCACCACTTTGACTCCTGGAGAGAAAGAGGAGCAAGACGATGGAACGTCATGGACGTGCGCTTAATGTGAGTTCGTAAAGACTTCAGTCAGACACACGCGAACAAATAAACGTTACCTTTTGAGAGTGATGCTGAGACAGGATGGGTTGGTCTCTGAAAACTGAAGAATGGCTGCTCTGTTAACAGTAACGAACATCTCAAACGTGAGAGCAAGCTCCACCTCCCCTAGTTGACAGGGGACGTTCAGGACCATGCCACCAGGGGGAGCTGACAAGCCGGGGTAATAACCGACACTCAGAGAGTCTAGTGAACAAACACATGGTTGGACCACTGAATTACAAACTTCAGAGTCAGTCATCAAAATCATTCACTCGTCTACTCCAATCTGAGTCTTATAAAAATAAAACTGTTACAGTTTTTCTATAAAATTTACATGACAATGCAGAGCTGATCCAGGCTTAAAATCATTCCAGTGCTGGGATCTATAATCCAGTTGATAGACACTTTATGATCTATATTAATCGGTGCGGAGCAGCCAATAAATCAGACAGTCGTACTTACTCCTGAAGACTTCTCGTGCGCGGAGCCACAGCTTTTGCTTGCCCATTTTGTGTAAAAGTATGTGCAGCATCGCATGGTCCACTGACAGCTTCTTAGAGTGCATGAAGTCCACGGTGTGTGAGGCGAGAAGGAGCATCTGTCTGTCCAAACACACTTGGAGGTGAGAGTGAAACAGAGGAGTGTACCTGGAGACGTCAATCGAGTCTGGGAAAAGACGTAAATATAAAAATTGTTTTGAAGTCTATGATGGAAAACAACAGCAACAACGTAATCAAATCCTATCGTTGTGCACCATTTTCATTATTCAGAGGCTGCATCCTCTCTCACCATTTGGCTCTTTAATTCCAGGGAGATTAGAGAGAACCTCCAGTGTCTCTCGGTGAGAGGTTTTCTCAGCCAAACGCATCAACACGTGACTCCTTCGGTCCAGATCTCCCAGATCACATGGCCACAAGCACGAACCAAGGAACCAATTGTTTTCTGAATTAACAGATGTATCAACATAAACACAGAGTGTCGAGGCACTGTTTTTGGGAAGATCCCAACAGCAATAGATTTCTGTACAATCTACAGCTGATTTTGTCACAGTAGATAACAACAATACTAATGTGTTGCATTAAGAACTGGCAGAGCCTGATGGAGACACCTTTATTGATCTTTAAGTGTTCACTTTAAAATTAATGACTAATTATGACTTTCTCCTGGTTTTAATCTTATCTTATTATTTTACTTTATTTACTTTTCAGGTACATTTTGTATAGAGCCAAACAGTACCCATCACCACTGTGTTAGTGTTTGTGTGTCATGTGTTACCTCGGAGTGTGGTCAGGGCTCCCTCCATGCTGCCGCTCAGAAGAAAGAGCTCCGCAGCCACGGTGATGAGGTGACAGCGTGACGTTCCGTCCTCATTCCCAAACAAACCCTTCAGTGTTGAGTAGTTGACTTTTGTAAGAGCCAGCACCTCCACCACTTTTCTCCCCTACGTTCAAAGAAAAAAGAAACCATGAAGGTATTACTCTCGATAACACTACAATATTTCTATTAACAATTGAGATGACAATGTGTATTATATCTGATGACTCATTTCATTCTGTATTTTCAGGTTATTTACCTTCGCCCATTGATGTGTTTTGTGGTATCGTAACATGAGCGAGACTCCAATTCTGCCTAAAAAACTCCGGATCATCGTTCCCTCAACTTCATTCTGACAAACTATAAAGAAATAAAGACGTGCTTTTTGAAACTAAATTGTAGTTAAACATATTTTGCCTTTAAATCTGAAGCAACAAGTTTCTTTTACCTGTTTCAGCAAAGGCAGCAAAGGGCAGTGAGAGCTTATCTTTGCTCTCGGACAGGAGCGCGATGGCGATGCGACCGCAGATTTGTTCCACTTGGTTGGGAACTGGGCTGGTTTGAAAGACGGCTCTGAACACCTCTCCCATCTGCTTCCAGTCCTCTTGCTTCGTACAAAGCTGAGAGACAGAAAATATTAAGGCAGTTCCAGAATGCAATGACAAACTCTTTTGTCATCAAATTGATTCAAATAATCTACTGAGTTGAGAATTAACCTCGATTTCCACGATGGATTGGGCCAAATTCAGGTACTCTGTAGAGGGAGCACTGGTGGAGAGCCTTATATAATAAACATAAAGATGATCAACACGTTGCTTATAAAACTACTTACAATAAAAATGTCATAAATAAATACTGCTGACAGGTAACTACTTTTATACAAATGCCGTATCTGATATGTGGGAGCTGAGTAATTTTATCTTACTTGAGATTGCCAGAAACTGAAACAGCTGAGTTTTGATCGACTGTCTGCTGGAACTCGGGGATGTTTTTTACACAGTCAAGACAATCCAAACTCAGTCCCAGACCTGCACTGGCCATCTGTCAACACATATGCAAATAATAAAACTGCAGGGCCTGATGCCGCACTGTAAACAGAGCATGCAGAAGACCCGAGATACCTTGAATGTGAGCTGAATTAGTTCAGGCATGGAGCCCAGGAGACGCCGCTCTCTCACAGTGTTAAACAGGGCCAGCAGGAACTCGTGGTCGGGCTATTAGGAGAAGAACAGGAGAATGAGTTCAACATCTATTTTGTGCCCAAAGAGGTGATGGGACCATCACAGCTCTCCTCTCCTCTGCAAAATAGAGCATCCTGTGCCCTCTACTGGTTTACAGAATGTACTACATACTAGTGCATGACATTATGGTAATGAGATGGATGAGATGCAGACTGACCACTATCTTGTGGGTCAAGCTGACTCTGAGGACTGAAAAGACATCAGGCACCATGCCAGCTTTGAGCAGAGCCCAGAGGAGTGACACCAACACAGGCTTGGAGAAATACAGTCCTGGTGTGTTGCTCTGATAATACTGTGTGAACACAGCTCCTGTTGAAGGCAGAAGATGTTGTCACATTCACACAAAACATTATAATCAGGAGACAAAAATTAACGCTGTTAAATCACTCATTAAGACCATCTGAGCTGTGTCAATGTAGGGATAAATAACCAGATAAAATGACGAAATTACCTGCTTTCTGGAGGCACATCTGAGTTTTAAGGAACCGTACCACAGTTTCAATACACAGCTGAAAGAGATGAAATAAAAGCAGTTCCATGATTGTGAAATCACTTGTAGAATTCACTTTATATTCACATTCATTTACATTTATATCTAATTCTTGAGACATATAATCCAAAACTTCATTGTCTACAAGTTCTTGTACAGTCTCTATACTGCTTCAGTGTACGTATGGTTTGTTGAGCTGCAGTCAGTCAGGCTACGAGAAGGTACGTGATTGTACCTTCTCATCTCCTTCCACAGGGACATGCCGGTATCGACACGACATGTTGAAACTACAGGAGAGTGAATCACTGAAGTATTCTCTGCAGTACTGAGGGTTTAGAGGAGGAGAAACGTTATTAGTCAAAAAAACAAACAAACGAACAAAAAAAAAAAAAAAAAACAGCAAACATAAGTGAAACAAAATCTGTAGTTCAGGACGGATATCATCAACCAAAGATTGACTGAAATTTAGTGGAGTCCAAGACATGTCTATGATCTAAAGAAAACAGCTTTATGGCAGCTATTAAATACAATTCAAGCCAATAAAAAATTTCTAAATAAATGTTTTGTGGTAAGATTGTAACTGAATACTTACACCATTAGATTTCTGCTGCCTGGGATCAGTCATGTTTATAAGGGTTGAGTTCCAAACTTGTGTCCCTGTGTAGAAGAGCAGAGGAGCAAGAAACAACACAAAGATCAACTTTTCATTTCTTCTACTTAAAAAAAAATGTGTTCATCATTTAACCCACACGCACACACACGTGCACACACACGTGCACACTCTCACCATTCCTTAAGCCAAGTGTTGAGGAATTGGGCTGTGAGGAGTTCACTGTCTGGATGGGTTGGCTCCTACTACAGGACATAAAAAAATAATGATGATAATAATAATAATAATAATAATAATAAAAACAGTGACAGGGTGAAAGAAATATTTCACATAATATGTGTGAACAGCTACCTTTCCAGCCACGTATTTGAATTATTGTTATTGGCGTCGGCCTGATCCTGTTCAAAAACACAGGAAAAAAAAAGTTGTGTAAAGTATTTAAAGAAAGTATTTAAATATAGTACTTATTTTCATGAGTCAATGTGTTTGACCAAGATTACAGGGAGCCTGAGTCACCTTCTGGTTGACCCACTGGAGAAATAAAAATTATTTTCCGTTCCACTTTGACTTCTACCCTGTATCGCACATATGTTGTTGTATCTCTAATTAAATGATAACTATTAGTGTGAGTCAAGACTATGTTTGTCAAGTAATTGTTGATTTATATGCTTCTGAAAATATGTAACTGGTTCGACTACAAACCAAATAGTCACGTAGGTGACGTCACATCACAATTTCTCCTCGCAAACTTTTCACTGAATTTCTTCCTGGCTGAAGAGAGAACGAGGAGTAGATGGATTAAACTTACCAGGTCAGATATTTATCTAGGTAGCGTAGCTAGCTGTTAAGCTAACGTCAGCTGTCAGAATTTGATAGTGACATAAGGTTTGCGAGACGAGCGTTGCAGTCCGCTACGTGGTCTCACACAAAACCTAAAATAACATTTGCTGCCTGTTATTGCCTGTTATTATGTGCTGGAGGTGCTGTCCTTGTCCAACATGGCACACTTCAGAGTTACTGTGAACGTGCTGCATTACCATGTTTCTGGTTTTCTCAGCTGTGGCAGGACATGTGCTGCTGTTACACTGAGGTCTCCAGTCTCTGCTGTTTTTCTCCTCTGTAAAAATACACAGGAATTATAGCACTTTCAGAATAGAATTTAGATTGAAAAGCTCCACATTTTAATATATTCCAAACTAGATATACTTACCGTCAAGGAGACAGATCAATTTTTAGGAAATATGAGATGTATGTAAGCTCAGTCTAGATATATCATCAGAAATATTCTGTTGTAGAAGTTTAAAATCTTTTCTGTCTTGTATCATCACAGCTCTGTTTGCTCTTGGTGGTGGTGGCTTAGAAATCCACAGTACTGCCAGTATCAGTTAGCTACTAGCACTGTGGTATATCACAAAATGGGATGTATATATTATATTATGGATTCTGACTGGTGCACTGGCCGTACCTGTGATATCAGGAATGTCACAGCGAAAACCTGCAATAACTGGTGTCAACCTGAAAGACAAAAAAACAAGGTGATTTCACTGACAATAAATACAATAAGTTTGACTGATTCATTCCACATATTTCTTACTTTTGCTTAAATTCCAGAGACGCTCCATCTATCCTTGTTCCAGCAGGTCTGGTGTTAGCGGCTTTGCCGACTCTTGTAGGACCCAGCTTGAGCAGACTTTGTGCAGGTAGGTTTTCGAACAGATCTGGATCGTCCTGGATCACATTGACAAGCAGGATGTCCTGTTTGTAAGCTGTGAATTCATCTAAAATACTGGGCTCACTATCACCAGCTGCTTCTGCTTCAGATGAATCGTTTTCGCTGCCGTCTAGTTCAGATGGACTCGTCGCTTCACTTCTGGGAGAAAAGGACTGTCCCTCATCACTGCTGGGAGAATCACAGGGACTGGACACAACTCCTGAAGTTGGGTTCGCCTTCATTTTAGAATCTAAGGGGACTGGTTTATAAGCTTTGTTATTCTGTTCCACATCATCTTCACTATCAGTTTTATCCTGGCTTTGCTCTTTGTTAGACATATTCACATCTACAAAACTGGTGAAAGAGGACAGAGTTTTGCATCTTGATGTGGGTGAGCTGCACTGGTTCTGGGACAGGCAGCTTGACTCTAAGTGCTTTTGAGGTGACGTGACAGGAGAAAGCAGTGGTGGAAACATCAACTCATTTAAATCAGTTTCTTCACACTGCTCTTCGCTAATGTTGTGTGATGATGAAGTCACTTTCCCAAAAGCGAAAGGCCAGTTCTGATTAACGGGGTTGGTATTATAATATGGCTCCAGTTTTGGTGGGCTCCTGTCTGTCAGAGTTCCTTTATCACTCTCTTGCTCATCTTGAGGTAGAAGTAGGGAGGATTCACATGACTGAAACGAGTCGGAGTTGTGCAAAAGTACAGATGGAGATCTAGAAGAGGAATAATACAAAGGCATTTGGGTTTCTTCATAGAAGAATAAAGGTTTTTCTACACCTTCCATACCACATTTGGGCGAGGAGGATGTTGGTGACGTGGTTATAGAGTGAGCTTCAGCCAACTCTACACCTTTGACTTTCTTTTGTGTGAAGAGGGATGAGATGTATGATGAGTTCTGGGATGTTTCTACGTCACTCAAGCCCAGTGCTGAGAGGGAAGGAGTAGATGTGGAGCTGTCGATTTCAGGTTCATTAAGTGGCGTAAGCCAGGTTGAGACTGTGTCTGTGCCAGGTCCACATCCACCCTGACCTAAAGGGAGAGGAGTAGTCCTGTCTGAGAGTAGACCATCTGGTGATTCCGCACCTTTATTTAAATGAGGTGCAAACTCTGCGTTTTTACTTTCTGAAGTGCATGAAGACATATTACCACGCCTTCTTTCATTTCTCTTGGCAACAGTGTGCTCTTCACCCTCTTCATTTTGATAGGAACCCTGGTGTGTCGTCTCCGAAGAGGGGTCTGCAGATGCATTTGGAAGCATGACTGTGATTTGGCTGCTTGGTGATCCGGACTGATTTTGATTTATTGGAGATCTTCTATTATTTCTAGCTGATGGATGAATAGGCTCTGCTGCAAACGCTGCAGTGCCAGCGTGTGCTGTGAGACTGTGACTGCTGTTCGAGAAGGGCCAAGGCATGTATGTCCGTGCACAAGAAAATTTAACTTTTTTGCAATAGACCCTCACTCTCTGGCAGGTGAAAGAGTCCGACCATTCACATGTAAGTTCCGCACTCTGATTGTCATCAGACATCCCAGAACATGTTGTCTCTTTTTCTATTATGCCATTACAACTAATGCTTTCCAAGTTTGTTGTAAAAGGCAAAAGTTCCTCTTTAACGCCATCTCCAAGTTCTATTATTTTGCCTCTATGATTTTCCACTCCTGTGAGATCGCAACCAGACCCAAGGTAATTGACAACATTTCCATTCCACATGCTAGTCCTGCACTCTTTCCTGTTTGTATGATCACCTAAAGAAAGAAGTAGAGGAAATTGCAGAGCTTTCACTCATCCAAAGAAATTATATGTGGTGCGACTGGGTAACATTTCTACATCTGTGTGTTCTTTCAGGTGACTATGCTGTTCAGTCAGACTGTGAGTGACAGACGCCACTCCTCTTAGACTAAACCCTGGGACACTTGCTATGCAACTTGCTATTTTTAGCCAGGGTACCATGCTCATTTTCATATTTATGATGCTCTAAACAACTGAGCCAGAACCAAAATCCAGCCAATATCCTGTTTGAAGCAACACACATCCACACACACAGACACAATCAGGACTGCACACATCACATTTTTTGGGTTATGTCATAAAGAATCACCTATTCATACAATAATCTCAGGAGTCTCAGTGATTTTAGTAATCTTTAATTCAACCATAAACTGCCCTGATCTCTCTGGCTACACATCGTTTTTTCCTGTACTTACCCAGGGCCTTCTTCTGAGGGGAAATGTATTCACAGTCTGCACAGAGATCACAGCAGGAGGGTGTGACAGTTTTTCTCAAAGACCCTTCTGAATCAGAGAGTCCAGTGGAGCTTGGTTGCATATTCTTAACGATGTCTGCAAAAAAAAAAAAAGAAGAAAACAGAAACTTGTGAAGCAGTGCATCACCGAATCACTCACCATTTGAATAATTTAAGCATAAAAAGACACCATATTGCCATGACAAGATGATTTTTTTTTGGCTTAAAACTATTGTTACTACTATTCCCACTGCTGTTAAGATTTGGGGCCATCTCATCTACAACAGTAGAGAGCAGATGAGATAAAAAGCTATCGGGAAGCTACTGTGTTTCAGTTTTTTTCCCTATAAAACTATACAAAATGTGGTTTCAAAACAACTCAAATAAAACATAAATTTCAATTATGTTGCTTCCCTAAGCAAGTTCCCAAGCATGACAAAGTTTTAACCTCATTTTGGAGCACCAAGCCGTAATGGCTCATTATTGCCCATTACTAGGTGTTATACTGCAGAGAATCCCCGCTGCATCTTCGTCTGGTGAGAACCACAGTTATAGCAGGTGATTGTTCCCTTCATTAGCTGCAATAGACAGCAATGATCCTATTCCACACTTTAAAGCAGATTTCCAAACAAAGGTGAGATCCTTGCTTTATTAGAAGTGTTTCAAAAGAATGTTTCACAGGAGGAAAGATGTCAACGATGAAGACTAACTGCTTAGACTGGCAGAAGTATATGTGGTTGATTCACCTCACATAGTCCTATCAATAAATACCCAAAGCCATTGGTTTTAATGCATATTCAACACAATTGGTTAGCTGGCTGTTAGCTGGTGTAAAAATGGAAATATGTAAGCTATTTAACATTTAACTTTATTATAAAGCAACAGCATTAGTCAAATTGGTAGATCCAACTCTGACACAGTCACAACAAACCTACTGTCCAGCACATAAAAGCAACATGGCGGTTCATGTGAGCTCAATGAACAAAGTCTTATCAAATATATACGAAGTTAACAGCAGCTATTCAATGTTATCCTCACAGCTAAACTACAACGCAGATGTGAATGATGAACCCAGATGTGAATTTTAAGTCCAGGACTGGATGAAGCTTGGTCAATTAATACATTTAGGCGCGATTAGCTTAGCAAGAAAACACCAAGTTAGCCAAATTTTTAACCTGCCAGCGGGCTAAGGCTAATACCTGGTGGACCCTTGACCTTGTTCACATATTCTCTTTTCTGAATGGAAATAGCTAAATTAGTGACACCAGACTTAAGTCTTATTTCATAACACATGTCAAACATCGGTTTTATTACCTCTGTCTGACGTTGAAGTTTTACACTCGTGGTCCTGGTCTTTAGTGTCGCTCAGGTGATCCTCAAGTCCGCCTCTGTCCTCCGGCTCCTCCTCTGTGATGTTACTGACACTTTGTTGTGCAGCTAAACAACTTGATGCTGGTTCATTGTCATGTCTCACTGGTATCATCTCTGATGCCTGTTGTTTTTCCTCCTGCTTCGTGGAGTCACCAGAAACGTTATTCGGTGACTTAGAGACTCGTCTCCGCCGCGGCACAAGTTTTAGCCCAACGACGTCTTTTAACGCGACTCGGTTAAGTTTGACCCTGCTGGAGGACGAGTACATGCTGACAATTAAAATGGTGACATTTATAGTTAGTAAATAATGCGTACTTCAACTTGTTACTATATAAAAGAAAAAGTGCGCTCGAGGAAAGCGTCGACTTTCCAACAATTAAACCTGCGTGACAGCGTCAAAACTAATCACAGTTGTATCGGCCATGTTGGCTGCTGCTCAATCAACACGTTGATTCACTGCGCATGCGCAACGTAAACTACCGCGTTCATTTATTATTATTATTATTAGTAGTAGTAGTAGTAGTAGTAGTAGAATTTAAAAGATGTTAATATTTATTTCAGAGACAACCATTGAACACTGACAATGCAAATTATATGACCTTTATATACCTTTGTTTTAAATATATACCTTTTTAATATATATTTATTATCATTGTTGTTGTTATTTCATGTGTTTATTTATAGAGATTTCTTTTTATTTATTTAAAAATTTAAATTTAATTTATTTTAAATGTTGTCCTATTGTTTATTATATTTTTTATTATTTTATTATGTATTTGTACATATTTTATTTTTTGTCTTTAGATCATTTCTTTTTTATTAAGACGGCACCATCAGAACAGTTGACGTACTGTTTGCAGTTGCATTTTACTGCTGTTGTTCTTGCACAATTCACACACTGTATGCGAATGGTGTTTGAGTTATTTATGTTCATACTGTGAGGTAAAGTAGGTCCTTATCACAATACACTGCAGGCTGCACTATTTCATTCACGTGTCTGGGACTAGGCCGAATGAAAATGATAATAAAATAACTATAGAAGCTGTGAAGTGAAGTGATAAAAATCTAATAAAAGTAAAGTGATAATAATGATTATTTATCACAGGTCTTAAAATCTACCCCTGAACTGTTATGAGATGAAAAAAAAGATGAGTAACTGATGAAGAACAGTCAAATGCTGCTGGACAAACTGAATAATACATTTTAATCCTGAATAGTCTGGAGCCTCTCAGTTATGGCTACTGCAGCCAAAGAGAATAGCTTAGGTGTGAGTACTAGAGGTATTGTCATACACGTTTCCATTGCCACACTGATGTATGCTCACACTCCTGTACAGATGTTCACGGAATCATTCATCCACAAAAAGTTACTGAACAACAGAATATTTTTGCATTCTGCTTTCAGAGGCTGACATTTTCAAGGTATGAATACACTTTTCTTCTCATAACACAACCTACATGTTCTACTACATACTGTATTTCAGGGTCTGCAGAGACAGAGACAGTCTGCTAGAACTCCTTTTTTTTTTTTTTACAGAAACACGAGCATTTAATGCTTACTGTTCATAAGAGGAAGTAAACTGGATTTTTTTTAACAATTGTTGTCCCACAATATCTCATACTTTCTACTAACCCGATGTTTCACGACAAGAACCAGATTTTTTTTGTGTGTGATTCAGTCAGCTACACAGAGTAGAATTACACAATTACATCTCATATTTGAAAAGTCATCAGTTTGTGCTGAAATGTTAAACTGCTGACAGCACTCATCATAGAAGAGGAGGGGGTGATGTTCCTAACGCCCTATCATCCGGTCTCTTTAAATCCTGTACATGTGTTTCCTTATAATGGTAATATTCCTTTATTGAATTTTCTACTGGGGCCATGTGATTTTTTTAAACTGTTGTTAATGGACACAAGAAAAAAAAAAAAAAAAACTGCAGCCCTCTGGGATCCGTCTGTGACCTGATGACAATACAACTCTGTCATTAGCCATTTGTTGTATTTAGGGATTTGAATGTTTTCATATGTTGTTGTGGTGCTACTACAATCTGTGACGGGGGAATACATTCATTAATGTTTGACAAAATAAAACACATCATTTTCCAAAAGAAACAACATATTCAGAGCTTTATTTGGTTTCCATTTATTCTCACTTTTTGTGCCACAATTCTCTAAAAATGTAATCATGAAACCACCAACGTATACATACAGCATATAGATATGTTTTAAATAATGTCTATTATTCAATGCATTTATTTGTTCAATTTTGTAATCACATTAATTCTAGTTATATGATTTACTTGTGTTCATGGGCAGTGAGATGTGAGAGGTGGTGGTGAGACCCTGGTGTTGGGAAGTAGCCGGTCCTTGGACTGTGGCGGCCTGATTCACAACACCAGCTGTCCCGCCCCACCAAACCAGTAGATGGTGCTCTGATTTTGAACGTGGTTTTTCCTCTGGGAGAGAAAGAAGTGGTTCCATCTCATTGCTTCCTCCCCAGGGGGTACAGAGTCAGCTTTCCTTCTCCCTCCTGCTCCTAATCTTTGCTATATCTGTGACAGCTGTGGAAAGAGAACATGCAAATTAGAATCTGAGGAAGCTATCCGATGTGAGAAGCGAGACACGGAGATATGAGAGAACCTTTTGGGTTCTTCATCATAAATCCAGGCATGAGCGTTTGTGGGAGTCTCTGCCCCACCTCTCTGCACCTGACAGGCATTAGAGCAGCCACAACCTCATGCTTCAGCTCTGGTACTTGTGCTCTCCACAGCTCCGACAACATCCTCTATGCAAATTTTATAATCACAGCGCAGCGATGAGGAATGTTTGTACAGTGAAGAGGGATATAAGCTTTTACTTAGCATATGAAATGAGTTGGGATTAGAATGAGATAAAGAGCAGAGTGAAGAGCAGAGGGAGTGTTACGAGGGAGGTCACTCATAATTTTGCTTCTATGAAGCACTTTAAATCTTCCTGACTGCTCTCCCAGGCATTGGAATAGCACACTGGGCTCATCTGAGTGATAAAAGAACACCGGCAGTTTCACCAATTATTCAGCACTTGGAATTAAAATGTTGTAGAATATCAGCATGATGAAAAATGACATGAAAATCAAGGGCTTTTATTTATACACCAGTGAAGCTGATTCTAATCATTAAGTGTTGCATGTGAAGGGATCGGTGTCCTGCTCCGAGATGAACCGATATGAAGACGTGTAAATGACCACGGGCGCTGAAATGGGCCTGAAACTGATGATTATTTTCAGTGTTATTTGTTAATTTAAGTAACATTTTTTGTATCTTTTGCTTGAGAAAAGACTGAAAAAGTGTGCAGTTTTTGATATGTGATGGCCTCTTTTACTGTCAGACTGCAACAGTTTGTGTCTAAAAACCTGTCAAACAAGCAGCAAAAACTAAAAAGCCTTCGTGTATAATTACAAAGAAAATCAGATGTTAAAACACACACACACGGCAGGTAAGCCATTGATCTATGCCTTAATTTGTCGACTGGGGGAAGCTTGATTCTCTAACCTGAATACGGCACTCAAAACAGCTTCCTTTTGGTGGCAATTTGGTGAGAAGCTCACACTGAGAAGTGAGAGAGGCACAGATGAGCAATAAAAGCAGCAGAATGTAAAGGAGCCGCTGCCTATCATTACCAGTTAAATGTTGACACAGAAACAAATACAGCAGTTCTCTCAGCAGGTGACAGGACATAAATGTCAATTTCCTCCAGGCATTTTTCTTCGTCGTCGTCTTCTTCTCACAACCGACTGTAATGATGGCGAGAAATGTGTCTTTAAAATGTGTGTTTAAGGAATCCTTTGTTTCCTCTCTTTGCGTTTGGCATCCAAGACAGTGTAGATGCACAGCAGCCTTTCTTTCTCTCACACTCGTGTGTCTCTCTTTTCGTGTGTCGCTGTCCATTGAGGAAACAGCTCTCTGGAGAAAAAGTATGTGTATTTTTTATTTATTTATTTTTTTTATCATGAATAATTTGAGACATTGCAGCGCAGTGGCCTCTTCTGCAGATGATACAAGCATATGCACACACACAAAAAAAAAACACTATTGTGCAGCCTCATTGTGTAATTCACATTTGCATACGTTTTAATAGGAATGTATTTTAACAATGTGCACCGACTTTTTTTGTTTGTGCGTTTGTGTGTGTTTGCGTGAATGTGAATGGATTTTAAATGTGGGCAGCGTGTTCCCACTAAAATGACAAAGTGGTGCATTCATATGTTCGGCTGCGTTGTTAAGTGAAAATGCTGCAATTAAATCTGATGTATTTAAATAGCACTAGGAGAGAAAGAGGTTGTGCTTCGGGAATAAATATTAAGGAAGACAAATTAAAAAAAAAAAACTACTAATTTTAAAGATATATAAAGTAGGTGTTAAAGGTGAATCCCTCCAGACATTTGTGAACTGTAAGTGATCTTACATTTAGATTGTTACTATGGAATTTGCTACATTTTCCTCCTCCATACCAGACATTAAATTGTAGCTTGAAAACGACAAGTATCTGTATTTGTCTTGCGTTCACATCTATTTCTTTGTCTTTCACTGGACCGGTGTGAAGCTGACTGGAACGCGAACAGCAGCTGAATTCCTTTAAATAGCCCTGCCTGCCTCATCATATGGTTGCTATGGCAGCCGGCCCCTTGTTTCAAGATAACGTCCACATGCTCAGAGAGACCTCCTCCACCTGAACGCTATAGATCCACACTGCTGCTCTGCAAAAAAAAAAAAAAAAAAAAAAAAAAAAAGAGATTTGCTGAGGCGGTGCAGCCACTTAACAGCCACATATGAATAATGTTTTCCGTGTCTAAATGTCCACGATGTGAGAAATAATCAATATGTGAGCTATGCATTTGCGTGTGAGATCGATCGGCTGTTGTCGAAGCCTCTCTTAGCGGGTGATTCAAGAAAAGCGGCTATTGAAAAAAAAAGAAAAAGAAAAATGACAAGTGTGTGGAGGATGTGAGGGAGGGAAGAAGAAAGAAAAATGTCAAGGAGGCAGAGAAAGAATACGACGTGGGGGAAAAAAATTAGATGTTGGAGGGAAAAAAGAGATCAAAAGTGAAACAGATGAGTGAACAGCTGGTACAAGAAATGGGATGATACAGGGAGAAATGAATGGTGAAAAAATAGGATGAATGATCTGTGACATTTTTGAGAGAATGAAGGAATTGAAAGATGGTTATATACAGGAGAGAATCATAGTGGATGACATCTTTTCAGAGAAGAAGTCTCTTCTCAATGTGTTCTTCTTCTGTAACACCTCGTCCCCATCTCCTCCTCTCATTTCTGCCTTTCCCAGCCCCCATCCTTTGTCTGGCGTCCTGCTTCTCTCTCTCTCTCTCTGTCTGTCTCTCTCTCTCTTTCTCCAGTTTTCACCAGAGCTCTCAATTAGTCATATGTTTAGCTGAGGGTCAAACAGGACATTAACAGTGCAGGATTGTAGGCAGCCGGTGCGTGCGCCTGTGGATCTACACGGATGTACCTCTCGAGCTGACTTTGTCCTGAATCTCTCCCCTAAGTGCACTCAGAAAAACTATTGTGAGGCTCAGAGGTGTGAAATCAATTAAAGGAGGAAAGAAAGGGAGAGGCCGACTTTCAGGGTATCAGCAGGTTTTTCAACAAAAGCCAAATGTAAAGAGCTTTTTAATGCTACCAGGAACTAAATTTAAGATCAATTTAACAGCTGAAATACAGAACAAAAACCTGTCAAAACTCAGTGATTCCTCACTGGAAAAAAATTTCAAATTACTAAAGGTAAAAATGAAAAATACAGTGAAATACAAAGCAAGTATTAATCTCACTGTCAAATATTAATAAAATATTATAAAAATAAATCAGGCGATACCCTCCCTGTTAGAATTTTGACTTAAAATTGTGACTTTTTCATGATTTAATTTTACTTGATGTCAAATTAAACCATTTATTCATTTTGAATGATGTCTTTAGTCAATATGACAGCTGCTTTCCAAAAAAAAAAAATCTTATCTTAATTAAACAAATTGCATTGTAGATTGAAAATATTGTGACCTCTTATTTCTGAATAAATGTAATCAAACCAATCAAATTTAATGCATCAAAATTATTATTATTATTATTACTATTAGCATTGTTAATAGAAATCTCAGTCTGCAAAATTTCACATCAGTTCACTCATATTTTCAGTTTTTTGCAGCCAAATTGGTCTCTCGTTTTGCAATATGGTGGATAGATCTAAAAAGAAAAAAACTCAACAGTTGTGTGGCCACATTATTATAACTTACCTTAATTTATCTGAATCTAAATCTTTATGAGATGATTTTCTTCACAAACACCCTCTTTGCCTTTTTTTCCTCCCCCTTTTTTATAGCCTAAAAGGGAGACAAATCAGTAAAGAATAGAATAAATCCATATGCAGCTGTTCGTGTTATGAAACTATTTCCATGGAAAAAAAGCGTGTACAGAAGAGGGAGAAGCCAAAAAGAAGTCGATAAAGGAGGCACCCTCAATTTCCTCTTAAAACACACAGGCAGGCTGATTGCATTTGAGAGAGTTGGGCGCGCCTCGGCATCTCCTAATGCGTCTGTAAATTGAGTTGGAAAATGACAACGTCTGTTGTCTGCACTTGGGATGGAAGCCAGGGAGTCAAAAAGCTTTGCTGGTGGAGAACATCCTTCCCATCTCTGCGTTTTATACCCACACCATTAACCAGCAGACCTCCACTTGTGTCACATTATTGTCTTTACTTCAGTACTGTCTCATGCTGAGAAAAACAGACACTTAGGAAACTATTTCTTTAGTTTTCTATGTAATGTCTTGTGTCTATTATCTCGCGACCAGATGACAAATAACGGTGTTAATAAAAATGAACTGTCTCCTGAATTTTGATGTGATGTGATTATTTTGGGGGAGGGGTTTTAATATTATCTGAAGCAGCACAGTGGCAGGCTGTAAGGTGTGAGTGACTGCAGAAATAGACATGACTCTGTGTTTTGTGTCCATTATTAAGGACTTGTGCTGGTCAGCTCTGAGAGCAGCAGCGATAAGGATGCTGGCTGAGCATTTGCCAAGCATCCATTTCCTCTTGACTCGGGTCTAAAAGGCCCCTTGCAAAACACAGGTACACACAAACATACACACACACGCAGATCACTGTCCTCATGTTCCCTTTACTCAAGAGATGTACATCGCTATCTTTCTCATTAAAAAGGTTAAAAAAAATATGATAATGTCTTAACCCTGGCCTTACTTAACTTAATCTCTTTTATGATCTTATTTTTAAATTGTCGTTATCATTGCGCTGAAATCTAGAAGCTCATAAACGGGATACGACACTCTGTAAATGTGGGCGTCTGGTTCAATTGTGAGTATAACATAACATATAAAAGGATTGACAGAAAAGCATGTAATAAGAATATAACAATGTGTACCTTCTTAAATTTGTAAATTGTATTTTTGCACGGTAGATGCTTTTCATCGCTTGTTAAAGTACTGTTCTTTTTATTTTCAAATAAAAATAAATAAATACATTTAAAAAGTCACCTTATAGCTCTTCTTTGAGCCCCGGCCTACTGTATTATCAGCCATTAAACTAATGGCTCCATTAAATCCATACTGGAAAAGTTGACAGAGGATGTAAAAGAAAGAGAGTGATGCATTATACACTAACCCAACAATAAATAGCGCACGCTGTCACGTATACGAACACATTCACAGACACACCCTATTACAGAGTGTGATGCGTGTGAATGTACAGCATATTCCCTCATCGCCGTCTTTTCACCGTTCGGCTGAGCAGTGTGACCGCACTCGCTTGACAAATGCATTAGATGCAGCGGCAGAGATTTTAATGTGTAAGCCCGACCCTCGGCTGTCACATCGGAGACTGGGCGCGTGCACGTACGCACACACTCTCTCACACATGAGCACACAAGCCGCACACCCACACAGTTGCGATAAGGCCTGAGCGCTGGTAGTCATTTAGTTCAGCTTTGTCTTTTTACAGCGTCTCCCTGATGAACTGCAGAAAATGCAAGCACTTGCAGTATTTGAATTATTAGCAAAACGGCGCAGCTTTAACTTAATCCAGTGATGCTTATAATCTGTGTGTGTGTGTGTGTGTAACCTAATAAGAATAGAAGAAAAAGTGGGTATGTAAATGAGAGCATGCTGCTTATCTCGGTACAAAAATGTATGTGTGATTACGTGTGTGTGTGTGTGTGTGTGTGTGTGTGTGTGTGTGTGTGGTGAAGAAGGTACCCACCTTCAAAAGCGGTTTTCTCTTAGATGTATATATCAGAATTGTGTCAAATGAGAATTGACGTGAGAAAAAAATGAATTCATGACCACACAGGATTCATCGCTGTCTTTGTGTCATAGCATAAATCACACAAACCAAATTGCCATCACTCAATATCTCCTCTAAGATTACAGTCAAACATTGTTTTTTGCGCCACAGTAAAACCGTTGACTTGCTCTGATGACCGTTATAAATCAGGAGCAGTAGAAGTGTTTTATGGTTGCCTGGACGTACCCCCCCACCATCACCACTTTTTTTCTCTTATGTAAGTATATTATTTGACTGTCTGGCCTTTGGTTTAAGTGCAGATCTATAAATTTACAAGTTCCTGCCTGATGCTTGCAGATGATTCTGGCACTGATGCGTGCCAAAGGAGCACTAACCCTGATGACTCCTGCAGGTTGCCAGTTCTGTGCAGGGCAGGGCCGGCCTGGTTGGCTGGCCGGCTGGCTGGGCGGGTGGGCGGGCGGATGGATGGGTGGATAGCTGGCTGGGCAGGCTGACTGGGTGCTGGGCTGGCGAGGCAGAGAGCTGTAAAGAAACAACAAGGTCAGCGCTTTGGCAGAACACATTCAGCACCTTAATGCTGGTCTGTGAAAATGCCGATGTTCTGAAGATAGTGGATGTGAAGCTGAAAGGAGTCCGGCAACTCCCGGCGTCGTCGCTATCAAATGCGGAAAAACCAATTGTGTTTTAAAACCTAAATGAAAACTCTTTGTTATATGCACCAGGAACCACAATCATCAGCTGTTACAGTAAGGTGGTTTGACATAATGGCTCCTACAGTCTAGGTATATTGTGGTTGGTAATTATGGATTAGCAGAGATCTCTGGTGAGCGGAGACTTCCCCTGACACAAAGCAGTCAGTAAAAAGCAAAAGCAGGATTACTCTCACATAGACTTAGTACAAACACGCAGGCAGAACACACACATATACAAACAGGCGTTCACATAGACACATGCACATAGACACACGCTGCTATACACGCACACACCTCAGACCTACACACTCTCGTCGGCCATCACAGACAGCATGCCGGCACGGCAGCCATTTTGCAGGGCTGCTCTGGAATGTTCAATTAGTGTAATTGTTGCTTACGCCATTATTCATATACGCAACAAAGTAGCCTTTCAGTTAACGTGCTGTTACACTCACCTCACAGTATCCAAATCATTAAAGGAAGAGTCCTTAATTGTGTTTCTTCAATGTCTTTTTTCAATGCGGGAGAAGGGGGGGGGCATAGTGTAAACCAGGACGTATGTAACGGCCAGCCATGTCAGTTGCTGTGCAGCCATGTGTGAACTCCACATGGCGTGAATGTATGTACGCCGCATGGTTTATTGTAACGTATGTGGCGAGAGAGGATGGAAGGGGGTGGGGGGTGGGGGGGCACGCCCTACAGCTTGTCAGTGCTCACATATGGAGGAGGGGATATGAGTGTGTGCATGTGGAAAGGGAGAGGCATTGGTAAAGGGTGAGAAATGGAATAAAATGGAAGAGGAAGGAGACGGCGTAAAAAAGAGAGAGAGGGAAAGAGAGAGAGGGAGAAGGGCACTGAAAGAGAAATGTACAGCTTGTTCTCGTCGCCACCATTTTTGCATGCAGACTATGCAGTTTGGTCACTGTTAATTCGGTTTCGGTGAAGCTGTGGGCTGAGAATATATAGATTGGTCCGCTGTCGTGACATATACAATAATCACAGAATAGAGGAAACAAGCAGCTCTTACCTGTCACCATAATCTAAAATATTTATCTTTATAAATGGATTACTGCCTTATCAATATATCCTGGTCTGTATTTCCATATTACTACATGCTGCATATGTAAGTGAGTGCATGACCTGTGCACTTTAATGTCCAGAGCCCAGCTCTCCACCCATGTAGACCATCTTCCCAGTCTCGCCCACACAACACCCCCCAATGAATGGTAGAAAAATGATTAGGAAAAAGACGGAATCATTACGTCTTAAAGACGGGGTAATTTTATCCGAAGAAAACGCATTTTTCTGAAAGCAGAATGCTGTGATGTGAGTTCATCTCTTATACAGCATTTGTTCAACCAAAAAGGCTTTGACTAGTTCAAAAATGCTAATGTTCTACTACAAACTACACTAGACTGCACCCCCCCTACAAAAGATCTGCAATCACATGGCAAGATTTAACAAAGGCCACATAAGGATAAGAGCACATCAATTACAGCAGTTAACACAAAGAAGGAATTGATAATGTAGCGTCATATGGACGCAGCTGAACCCATCTACAGCCGTGCGAGACGAGAGGCTGAACGAGACTCGGCTGGTGCTGCATGACGGCGGAGAGTCGGGGTGGGATGACGACCAGCTGTCAAATGGGACAAGTCGAATAAGGGCGTCAGAGGATCAAGAACACGGCAGCGCAATGCGCACATGTGATCTTCTGGAGACCAAAACGCCACCTTACAGGATGAGCCCAGACTGGACAATCAGAACAGGCTTACTGTACGCACATGCTTACAGAGGTGCCCATTCAACATACAAGCCCCCTCTCTCCTGCACCCCCCCACACACACACACACACCACAACCCACCCACATACATGCTCAGTCAGATATCACTCGAGACGGCACATATGATCTGCCACCCTTTGTCTGGGTTCATTGGTCAGTAATGGCCGTCAGTTTGACACATTTCGCTCGTGCTCTCATTCTTTCTCTTCCCGTCTTACATTCTCGCACACACACACTCACTCACACGCACACACACATACACACACACATGCCCACCAACAGTCATGTGCATGGCAGATGACCCCTCCTCGCAAACATGTGTGTTAACTTCATTCTCTCTGGTATGTCTATCACACATTACAGTAGTGTCATGACCGCTAACCAACCCCCACCCCCCCACTCCACCCTCTCCTCCTCCTCTTCCTCCTCCTCTCAGCCTCTGTGTCCTCAGAGCGCACCCCCCCCCACCACCACCCCACCCCCCACCCACCGGGTGATCATCTGCTGTGACCGTGTCCTCCTATCACCGTGAGTCAGGAGTGTTCGACAGCGATGGGTGGGTGGATGGGAAGGTGGTGGTGGGGGGAGGTGAGGAAGATGTTGGGGTGGAGGCACAGGAATTGGGGGTGGAGGTGGGGGGGGGACCCTTTTTTTTTTGACTTCTTTTATTTTTCCGATCAGACATGACTGCTGACGGAGAGAGAACTTTCCCACCCATCAGCGGCGGTGTGAGCGGTGCTACAGCGCCAGACAGAGGGGACCCTTTGTCTCCCACCAGCACCACACTGAGGGAGGGACGGCATACGTACACACACATATACTGTACATATTGGCATGGCTACAAACATACACACGCACACGCAAACACGCACACACACACACACACACTCACACACACACAGACACTCTGACAGCAACGGTATCAGTGCAGTGGCTGAAACACAGGATGCAAAAGTGACAATACCAACATCCTGAAGCACATCAGCGGCTGAACACCTGCATATGTTAATCTGTTCAATACAATGCATCCCCATATGAAAGCAATGTGGAGTTACTTCATTGTGTGTACAGCATGGGTGTCATGCGTGTGAGAGTGTGTGTGTGTGTCCTCAGACTCACCTGGCAGCACCCCTAGAGCTGGTTGTCGTGGTAATGCAGCCTCAACTGGGGTTGCAGAGCTGTGACACCTGATGTCCCTCCTCCCTCTCACTCTCTCTGCTGTAGTATAGGATCAGTAGCTACACCCTAGTGCTGACAGAAGAGAGGGAGACAGAGAGGAGGGGTTCTTATCGAGCCTGGCGGATCGTACCATCAGCGGCGCAGAGACGAGGGGATGCCGCTGGCACAGCCGGTAGGGAAGATCCTCATAACTCTCGCTTGAATTGCCTCCAAACCGCCCCACTGTCTGCGCTGAGATGGTCTCTCCCTGATCCTGCTTCTCTGATTGGATGACGCGCTTCCTCCTTCATCAAAATGTAAAATTCCAAGACAGAGAGAGTAGTGCAGCGTTTGTGTGTGTGTGTATGTGTGTCTGTGTGTGTGTATGTGTGTGTGCATGCACGCGTACGTGCGTGTGTGTGTGTGTGTGAGAAAAAGAGAGAGTGTGTGTCTGGGAGAAAGACAGACAATGCAAGAGAAAAATGTGTGTACCTTATGTGTGTATTTGTGAAATATTTGTCATGCAGACTAGTATGACTGTATGCATGAATAGGAGAGCGTGTTAGTGCCTGTGTGTGTTTAAGTGTGTGTTTAAGTGTGTGTGTGTGTATGTGTGTGTTTGCTTGAGCGTTCATGTAAATGTGTGTGTTTGCGCCTTTGTGTCAGGGAGACGATATACAGGATGCCATTGTCTGTGTGGGCGTGTGATAGAGGAAGAGGTAGACGAGGGAGAGACACAAGACAAAGAGAGCGAGAGATAGGAAGACATGGTGAGTGTGTGTGTGTGTGTGTGATAGAGGGAGAGAAAAAGAGAGCAGTGTGTACGGCCTGAGAGCTGTCATCATTAGTCTCTCTGCAGCGGCTGGTGTTGGGCTGCAAAGGGGCTTGTCAGTCAGTTTCTGTCACAACATGTCACACCGAACGGACACACACTGAATGGACACACAAACACACCACACACACACACATACTCCCCCGGAGGAGATGGTGTCAAAATGGGGGCTTGACAAGCTGATCCATCCTCTCCGCCCACCCCTTCACAACCTTTCACCCCGCTCTCCTCCTCTGATTCCTCTGCAACGGTGTGTCATCCACAGGATCAATCCCACCCAACTTTGTCAGCTTTGCTAAGACATTTGAAGAAAGAAAAAAGGGACAAGTAGAATAAAATGAAGTGTATAAGAAGCACAACACATAGCAAAGTGGTAAAAAAAAAAAGGGGGGCGAGAGGCAGATGGCAGTGAGCACTCGCAGGCGGCCGAATCTCCTAAGAACTAACCAGTGAAATACTGCTGACTCACTGTGCTCGTGGCAGGCCCTAAAAACGTACGCACATCAACCTCAGCTAGTAAAACTATTCAAAAACGTATGACCGATTCCTGATAAATATCAACGTAGAGGTGAGTTTAAAAAAGAACACACATCAAACGTCGTGCTTCGTTCCCGTCCAATCGATGCCCGGCGGTTCGCTGCAGTGGGGAGTTTTATGCTCACACACATAAAACAGACCTTCCCTTTTTCCTGGCTTTTCTCTGTCTCTCTCCTGCTGCCGATTTAATTACCTTCTATATTTATCGGAGCTCAAGATGCTATTTTGGTTTCGAGACTCTTGTCACTGATATCGGGAGGCTACATTATTCAGAGTGAGAGCACCGGGGGCCGTCAGACACAGAACAAGAGAGCTGTTGTTAACCCTATGGAGAAGGATGGAGGATAGATCACGCTTACAATATGGCCGACCATGTGCATGCATGCATGGGTATTGTCTGACATCCTTATTCTCTACACCGTGAAGGTGTGATCAAACTGTGTAAAAAAGCAGCGGTCGAAGGTGCCATCTGTCTTTTTCATGTCTCCATTTTGTGACCGTTTCGTCTCAAACCTCAGCTCCACAGCATCTCGACTATATCACACAGAAAAGCGCGAATACCCACGTATACAGATACAAACGGGTTGCCACAACACACAAATGGAGAGGTACGGGCATGCTTGTGCACTGCTCCATGCTCACAAAGCAACACACAAAGCCAGTATAGATTGGTGTCCTCCATATTTGGTTGTGATTTATGATTGCTCTTCGGTAGAGGCCACAGTCATCTAGGAGATGATGGCCATATTGATCTGATAAACAGTTTCATTTACTGCCAAACCCCGCCATTCATACTCACACTTACACACACACTGTGCACATTCGCACACACACACACACACATACAAAGACACACACACACAGCAAAGACACATAGATTCACAGCAGGAATAACCCAGCTTTCTGCCTCATCAATTCCCCACCTCCTCCACGTCTGCTTTTCTGTTTCTCTGCTCTTTCTCTTCTCCTCCCCCCAGGCCACCTCACCCTCTCCTCTGCTCTCAACACGCTTTAACCCATTCCTCTTCTGCCCTCATTCTCGCTCTTTCTACCGGCATCCTCTGCCAGTCACCTGGTTCTCTACCAACAATCTCCCCCGCGCACCACAGCCTCTTTGTTTCTTGACGTTAAGCTCTGCACGGCTTCATGCTAGGGTTATATCACAGTTTGCCAATATTTCTCGGCAAACATTTGACAGCAACATGCAGGAGGTGACCGAGTTAAACATTAACCGGAAAAAAAAAAAAACTATACAATATATCACATCTTGTTCAAAAGACAACTTAAAGCACATAAACCTAATTCTATCGTGTCCATTTTAATGCTCACTGAGATGTGAGCACATCGGCACACTCGTTGGCCACTCTAATTATTCCCCCTGTCCATTCTGGCTGACATGTGATATGTTAATAGTGAGACAACATCAACAGTAATAGTGTGTTGTGGTCTCTGGTACAAAGATGTCAGCAGCAGATCTCTTAAGCCCTGTATGCTGTGAGGTGGAGGTGAGGCCTCCACGGATCAGACTTGTTTGTCCAGCACATCCCACATATGTTCGATTGGAATCAGATCTGGGCCGCTGCTATTAGGGAGTAAGATGTCTATAAATGGGCGAACTTGGTCTGCAACAGTGTTAAGGCGATGGTACAAGTAATGTCTACATGAACGGCAGGACCCAAGGTTTCCCAGCACAACATTGACCAAAGCATCACACTGCAACCCTCTGCGAGCTTCCCTTCTACCCATAATGCATCCTGGTGCAGTGTCTTTACCAGTAAGTCACAGGCGCACACACACACACACACATACACCCTGCACTGACTGTAAAGACTGCCTGAAAATGTGCACAGTCATCTTCATACTTTAGCAATTATCATTGCTGGCTATTACAACTGTTTCTTTTAAGCAGCCAAACTAAAATGAGGCCACTTTTCAAACATGTACCATGTCTCTTTGGTTGACTTTTTTTTTTTTTTATCATATTTGCACGTCTGCCTACAGTGGCTGATGTTGCTCTGATGCAGAACAATAGTTAGCTTTGACATGTGCCATAGAAGCTAATGAGGTCACAGTCAATCATAGTAGATACAGTTCCAGTTTATAGCCATGGTACCTGAGAACATAGTAACATAGTTTGACATTGGTTCTGTAAAAATGGAAGACTGGACTAGGTAAACACCAGACATATTAAGAGTTGAAACTCAGCTCTCATTTGTATCACCAGCAGTGATCATTCTCATGGCAGAATAAAGAGAAAATAAGCGACAACTCACTTAACTCAGCTAAGCAATCAAAATTACCAGGCATTATTAGGCTCATATTATGTGTTAAATATTGCTCACAGCAATGATGGACCACAACCACATAAAATTAGATTTTATTTCATTAGTCCAACATATTATTTAATTTAGTTTTTAATACTGATGGCAGGAATTAATCTGGTATTAGAGGGACTATTTTTTTTCATAATTTCACTACTGTTTAATTGGTGTTATGGGTCAAACTGACTTAATTAGCCCTCTGCTAACTCCTAAATTAGCAAGAGAGCTTTAGTGTGTGACGATGGTCTAAATTGAATGTTCATGGATTAACCACTCTGACAAGAATAATATTCTGGGATGAAACTCTGAGTGTTTGTTTTTTTGGTTTTGGAATTAGCTACATGTAGTGATGTATGAACGTTAATGTATAAAATTATTGAACCTCCTTTATATTTGTGTGTTTTTTGTGTGTGAGTGGACGTGCGCATCATGTCTGAGTAAACAGAAAGTGCTAGAGAGGTGGAATGGGGAAAAACACACACCACTGGCACACAACATTTTCACACACACACACACACACACACACACACACACACACACACACACACACACACACACACACACACACACACACACACACACACACACACACACACACTAGAAGGCTTTCAGTTTCTAAATCAATCCCACATCCGTAGCTAATGTAGTACTGGGCCCTCTTCAGGAAGCATTAGGCCTATTAGTCAAAGTGCGTACACATTCCTGTATGTGTGTGTTTGTGTGTGTGTGTGTGTGTGTGTGTGTGTGTGTGTGTGTGTGTGTGTCTGTCTAGAAGCCGCACACTCAGCAGTAGCCGATCTCAGTGGATCCTGTGGGGTCAGCAGGTGCAACAGGGAATGAGGGACCATCTTATTGTGTGTGTGTGTGTGTGTGTGTGTGTGTGTGTGTGTGTGTGTTTGCGCGTGCGCGTTCCCTCCCCTCGATATCCTCTGGGCTCTTTATCGCTCTAAAATTATCCACCATTTACTGGAAGACACTGGACAGACAGAGGGAAAGAGAAATATGGACACTCTAGTTTGAATGTCTTCCTGGATCACTTATGGGTGCAGAACTAAGAGACAAAAACGACTTCTTGCTTTGTCAAATAATATAATTTAATAAGTGCAGATCAGTTAAGAAGTCTGACAGAGAGAGCGATGATGCCTTGGCTATCCAGAGGAGACGTTTTAGCTTTGGAGAACAACACAAAACGCCTGAAATGCTCACATTACGTTATCTATAAAGCTAGATACAAGTTACAATAGTCACAATAATCACAAGACAATACTCCAAAGCAGTAGTTTTATAGTCAATAAAGAAATTACCAACTGTTATTTATTTGGATGTAAACTCATCCGTTGTGCATTTATGAAGTATATAAATAAATATAAACAGTTGCTGAGGCACAATATGGCTTCATCACATATGATCCGTGTGTCACTACAATGTGTTGCAGTGCTGCTATCAATGTGTGAAATATGTTGTTGTGTTATAAATCAAAATCTATGCCACATGACTCCCATTAACTGGTGTGTCAACTATAAATCCAGTTTAGGTTGTTTGGCCTCTCATATGACATAAACCATAATGGCTTCTTTATACATTGGTCCATGTAACCCAAATTACTTAATGTACTTTGGCATAAATATTATCCTTTAAGAGCTGATATCAGCCTTTTAAAAACGTCTCAATCAAGCGCTACGGCCTCTAGATGTTTCTGTGACATTATATCTCATATATGGCCTTCCATTTCCTTTTTGTCTCCTTCCCTCACAGGACCCTGTGCCCTCTCCTCCTCACACTGGATTTGTCCCTGAGGATTTTCACAGCCCGAGGTGGATCAACTTTCTGCAAATCAATACCATCCATTCACGTGGGTGCAGCTCATGCATGGTCATGTGAACATGCACGCTCAAAGATACAATAGTTGGTGCACCTACAGTATATAATTACACTCTGTATATAAGACCCAAAAGAACAAAAACAGATAGACTCAAAATGAGTTTTGTCATCATTGCCAAATAAACTGAAGTTGCTTGGAACGGCAATATAAATAATAGCCTTTACTAATGCCTGCAGTAAGTACTCAGATCAGTCAGACAGGGCCAGTTAATAGACCCATAGAGATGCTGAGGATAGAAATGAGGCTAGGAGGATGGAGAGAGAGAGCCAGTGGAAAAGTGAGAGGGAGGAGAGGAAGGAGGAAACTAGCAAAGAAAGCGAGACAGCGAGGCTGGCCATTATAAATCATATCCGCTGTTGGCGCCGGCCATGTATCCTAGCAACCAGACAGACCCTCCGCCTCTTCTCCATCCCCTCTCTATCTTCCGCTAACAACCTGGTCACTCTTATTACCCATACTGCACTGGGCCATGCCCCAGAAAACTCATGGCACTGTGTGGTTTTGCTCTTATAGCTGCTGACTGATACTAGTCATTGTTTGTATTAAAACTTATGCTAATTAAAGCACACAAGAGCTAATCTCAGAACAGACAATCGACATATGCACACACACATAGAGCCGATAGACAAAATAGCAGTGACATTGTCATTCACAATACTTCTCTGTCTTTTTGTAGTGTCATCCATCCACTGACTAACACTGACTAATATCATTTACTTCATTTGACTCTGATACAAATGAGTAATTCAGCCACTCACATGCCAGACATCATCCATGTTGTCCTGAGCTTGTGCATCATCACACACTTCAAGTTCCATATATTATCTAAACTTCATTTTATTATGATTGATCAGCACCCCTGCACAGCCTCATGGGTGTTTTCAGTTCCTCCAGCTAATTAGACCTCCTGTTCACACTAAAGTTGGGTGTTTCCATGCTGTGAATTACACGAGGTTGCTGAAATTCATGTACTAATAAGAATGATGAATGTTTAAATTGCCTCCACCATAACAAGTCGGATGAAAACACACACACACACGCACAGCTCTAACAAGGTCTAATTAAGCATAAGTGAAAGCACCTGTGAGGGTTAAAATTTGCTCTCATATCTTTTTGTATTTTGAGGAAGCGATGAACTTGTCACCAACCAACGTTTGTCAAAAGGACAGAAAAATTGTGCTGGTTACAGTTGCAGCTGGAGGTGGTTCTGGCTGACACTGGACGAGAAGCACGTTACAGCCCGAACATGACGGCAGTGTCATACGGGGCTGACATATCAAAAAAAAAAAAAACATTAACAACATTAACTCAGAGGCTCACCTCAGTCAACCTAACCTGCCTGTCTTTGGATGGTGTTTATTCACACAAACACACAGGAGGAACATACAAACTTCATACAAAATGGCTGTCAGGTTCAAACCCACAATGTGAGGCAACAGCATTAACCACTGCACCATAATGCCAACTGTCCTTGTGCCTTAAGAAAGAAAAGCGCAAATGTCAATGACTAATGGCTGAATTCGCTGCTCTGTTTTCAAGATCCTGGGATGACTTACATGAAAAAAAAATTAAATATTATTAATTTCATGTTAAAACCTGCTTCGTCTTACTATGACATGCCAGAATGTTTAATGTACCATAAGGAAATTATGCAATGCACGTGTAGACGGACATCAATCAACATGCAACTCCAACATGATTTTTTTTCCAGAACTGTGTCAACACTACCCACAATTTATTTAAATTTTGTGCAGCTGTTCACTGCTCCTCAATTTCTTTTGTGCAGTGCAGCACACACAAACATAGCGTAAATAATAGTGAATTTATTCCTGTTGCCATACCAGTATACACACGAGACATGCTCAAAACCTGCGTAAATGTAAGAGTAGCACTGTATCACTGAACTGGGACACAACGTTAGCGTCCTCAGTTTTTTTCTCTTTTGATCACCTGAGCCTTTATCATTTCAATACCTCTCTAACTGGGAAAAGTAGAGATAAAACCAAATGTTTGCACCGTCAGCGCTATTAGGTTGACTATATATGGACTAAAACATGACTCTGAGATGGTTAATATTTTATAATCACTGTATAAAAAGTTAATTTTATTATTTTATTAAAACCTATGCCATGTTTCTACGGGTCTGCATGCAGACTTTTACAGGAGGCATGCTATGTGAGTTGACAGTGCCACTATAGTATACAGCGCACAATACGACTATTTAGAAATGGCGTTTACAAAATTTCCTCCTGATTGTCCCAGGACTGAGGACTCTGAACTGGCCCTTTGTTTATGGCAATTTACTGCCGAACCAGGGGTTACTGATTCTGAGCCCCAGATAAAACAAGAGGAGGCAAATACACTGTTTAACCTCTAGCTAGCATGAGTAGCGTTTAGTCATCAGACACGCTGAGCAGGCCAACACTGTGCTGCAGCTTTATGCTGCCTCCTCACTAAAAGCTTCACCCAGTTACTGGTCTCCAGACAGCTACAGTCTTATACTACCCCCTGCTCTTCTTTGGGGCTTGGCTACAGCCTCATTGTCTGGCTTATGAAATTTTGAGTATTCAGCAGAGTGAACAGACAGAAACACACATGGAGGATGAGTGTGCGTATGTGAATGTGTGTGCGTGTATGTGTGCATCTATAAGAGCAAAGGAAATGAAGCACTCAGGAACCACTCAGTCAGCCCATAGTCCGAGAGCCAACAGAAGTGGGTGGGATGAGAGGAAAATTGTGTTTGAGGAATGAAGGACAAAGTAGCCAACGTGTGTGTGGTGTGAGTCTGAGAGGGAGTGTGTATACAAATAGCACACAACTATGCCACCCTGTGGACAAGGATAGTCAAGGCCTCAGAGAAGGAAAATGATAAGTTATTTAAAGATGATTTTACCAGTCATCACAACCTTTGAAAATGATTATGTACAAAACCTTGTCACATTGTGCTGGAGGAATAAATATATGAGTGAAGCTTCTCAAATAATCACTAGTATCTTTCTTACTTAATGTACACACTGTACATAATGTGTGTTGTTTGTAAATATATTTAAATCCCACACTGTCCTGCTAAATGTATAAGTTCCCAGATCCTAAGTCCATATATATAGTCAGTATACAGGCACTACACAATCATTTCTTGAATGATGTTCCTGAGTTTTTCAAGGACAAGACCTCTATAAATCTGTAGGATAAACCCTCTTTTAATGTCTAATGAGTTTCACAGTTATGAGTAAAAGAAATTAGAAAAAGAAAGGGTAAGCTAGTAAAAGTGCTATTCCTACTGCAGCAGGAACATGCAGTACACCCAGATCCTTCAGGATAATGAATTAGATTAACTTTTCCTTTAATCTTTGCCCTTATCTAAAATTATGGGAAGAAATTTATGCAGATAAGCAAAGGTTTAATCTCTCTGCCAGCGACTGTGTTCCTGACTCTCCTTAGCCTAGATATTAGTGACAGAAATCACTGCCATCTCCCTTGTTTTACCACTGCACAAGACCCATAAGACACAAACAGAATTATTTTTCGAGAACATCAAATAAACTTTCCAGATGGAGTTGAGAAAATGTCTGTTTATGCATGCGAGTCTTATTAATTCCCCAAAACAAATGTGATTTTTTTTTCTAAACTGCAGTGTCCATAATGCAAACAAAAATTATTGTCTTCATATTAAATTGTGTTAAATGATTATCAAAATATCCCTAAACAATTTTTTCCAGTGTCTTAAACTGTAAACTTCTCCAGACGCTGACCCAGTTATTTTTAGGCCAAATAAATTATAAAAATTACCTTTCACAAAGTGAAAACACGATGAAACTTCAAAGTTGTGAATATAAAATACAAAAACGTCAAACACTGATTGAAAACCATGTTCTCTGACTATTAGAAAATAACATGGTGCCACTGACAAAGGCTTCAAAAAAAGGCCTGTGATTGACAGGTCGCTGTCTGTCAATCATCACGTAGCTATGACATAAAACATAGCATCTGCTTTATCGTCTATTTAAAATAAATGGATACATAATTTACTATAAGAACATCATGTCCTATTGAAGTAGACTTTATACTAGCGACCGAAGACTATATACTCATTTGGAAAACGTTTAATGAGGTAATAAATCAAGTGAGAAGCAAGGTCATATTTTCCCATTGACTTGTATAGAGATGGAGGTTTTCTTGAAACCATTAGCATCGCCCCCTGCCGGACATTCAATAGAATACAGATTGAATATATCTCCGTATTGGTTTTCTATGGACTTTCATCAATTGTTAAATAAAATAAATATTTTTTTTAAAAAAGTTGTTTGAAATTTTTAAACACAACATTTAACTACACTACATATCCAGTAATTAGCGGTGTCATATTAGCTGTAGAAATTGTGTGGTTGAGTGAAGCTCTATACGAAGCCTAATTGGAGTGACACGGTATGCTAATTGTCATGTTAGCTAGCTCAACAAAACTCCGCTTATATTTTACACGTATTTAAATGTTTCATTGTCTTACTTGAGTAAATGTCTTTGGGATATATCTTTGTGTGTTAGTGAAATACCTCTGTTATATGAAGGCACTTCAGATCAGCTGTGTAGATCATAAATTGTGGTTAAAGGCAGTTCTTCTTTTTTCCTCCTACTTGACCATATTTTTGTAAAACACACCTCCTTTGGTGATTAGATAATGTAGGTAAAAAGTGACTGTTCTGGGAATTTTTCCTAGAAAACTACAACATGAAAAGAGAAAAAAAAAGTCGGAAACGCCAACCTCCTCCGTGTCACTGCTGTGCTGCTTTCAAATACAGTAGGATTTATAAAAATATTAAAGGATTCTATAAACCATAACGCGTCGTAGACTCTCATGAGGAGGATATAACTTTAACTTTAACAAATTACACATGGAAAAAATTATATTTTTAATTTAATACACATTCTACAAACGTGTTTTTCATCATTAGTAAATTATTGACGGGATGTACTTGAACGCATCACAATAGTTTTGTGATAGTTTGTTCTCACACGGTCACAGTTCAACATGAGAAGGATGGCGGAGGAGATATCACCTGCCAAGGAGCAGAGGTGAGTTTCTCTCCTTAACAAACGTTTTTATTGTAAGTTGTCATAGTATGGCTGTTTACCTGTAACTTTTTTCCCCTGTATATTCTAATGTATCAGCTAACACTTTCTTTTCCGACCAGCACACGCTGATAAAAAGTTTTGTTGAAGCCCCCACACCAAACCTCCATTGAAAAACTGTCATTTTTAATCGCTACTCGTTTACTGGCAAATGTCCAAATACTGATATGAGATCAGATCTATCATTGTTATGCGGTTAATTCGGTCATATGAAGTGATCCCTCTAAGGTAGAAATGTTAACAAACAGAAAACATTATAGTTATTCATTATAATTCCCCGACTTCATAGATCATAGATCATAGATGTGTGTGGGTGTAACTGTCAATGACAATGAAATCTATTTCAAGTAAAGTGTAAAGTAAAGTATTTCAAGCAAGTCAACATTAAATAGATATATTTATAATGATACAATCACTAAGACTACGTAGAGCAAACTGACTATCTGGGCTTCATTGTTTACATGCTGTTTCTTCATAGTTTCTGTACTGTATAGATTATATACCAGCGCCAGTGATAACAATGGTCTTGTGGTCAAAGTTCAATATGTAGTTTGTCTTTGTTTTTGTGCTGTTCTGTGCTGTTTCAATCACAGCTCCTGGATGTTAAGTTGGCTTCCCTCTTGGTGCCCTACGTCTCCCTCTCAGCTCAAAGATGCTGAGGAAAAGATGCTCAAGAGTAAGTGTGTGTTAAAAAGCTGTTGAACCACTTGTAAGGATTGGTTGAACTTTCCACTTTCAAGAGTTTTATTGTTGCATTGTCAAAATGTTGAGCGGACTTCGTGTTTTTCATTTCTTTTGTGTTTTTTGTCCTGTCATCTACTCTCCTCTGCTATAGTTGTGAGGCGGCCTTTCTCCAGGCAGCACGTCCGAATATCCAACGACAACTATCTGTGGACCGTAGCGTTTTCCACTCACCCACAGCCGTGCTCCCCCTCTTTCCCCCAGCCCCCCGACAGAGCTAGGCCTCCACTGGTTCTTCTGCATGGCTTTGGGGGTGGAGTTGCCCTCTGGGCCCAAAACCTGGACTCTCTCTCCAGCAGCGGGCCGGTCTACGCTCTAGACCTGCTGGGCTTCGGTAGAAGCAGCCGTCCCCAGTTCAGCACAGACCCGGAGGGAGCTGAGGAGCAGTTCCTGGCAGCTCTGGAGGAGTGGAGGGAGAAGGTGGGACTGGAGGAAATGGTGCTGCTGGGACATAACCTCGGAGGATACCTGTCTGCTGCCTATACTCTCAAACACCCACACAGGTGTGTGTGACCCCTTTGTAAACATACAACATGTTACTTTTTATAGCACAGAAAGCACAGAAATAAAATTCCAATGTGTTGCTCCATCGCAGAAAATAAACAGGAAGGAAGGTTTTGGTTAAACAATGAGGTGTTTAAAGCTGCAATGGTTTGTTAGCTGACTGAAAGAAAATTAATCAATAACAATTTTGATAACTGATCCATTATGTCAGTCATTTTTCAAGCAACAATAAAGAACATTTACTGATTTTTAGCTTTAGTGCTAATTTTCATAGCCGCCATAGACTGTTTTTGTTTTTAAAGACATTTTTACTTCTTCATGATATTTTATAGCTAAACTATTAATAAGGTCCTTCAGAGTTTAAATTTTACTTTGCCTCATGCTAAAACACAGTGTCAACAAAGTGCCCGTGTCCTTGTGCTGATTTGAATTGTCAATTTGAATATTGTATTTTTGTGTCAGGAATTTTTATTTTGGTTTTGTTTTTTGTGGTTTAGTGTTATTACCAGTTATTAATTTAGTGTGTTTGTGTTTGTGCAGGGTAAAACACCTCCTGCTTGTGGAGCCCTGGGGGTTTCCAGAGCGGCCTGAGAACCCAAACCACAGCTCCATCCCAGTGTGGATCAGAGCCATGGGGGCTGTCATGAGCCCATTCAACCCTCTGGCTGGACTCAGACTGGCTGGGCCTCTGGGTTAGTGCAAACAAACACACACACACAAACACAACACACATACACATGTGCGCCCTTTCTTATATTTCCCATTCAGCATAAACACTTTGCTTAATATCTGTACATTTTTAATGACTGAATAAAAAGCTGTTCCTCCCAACACAGCAAGGATTTTGCTACTTCATCTGTTCAGTCTTTCACAACCCTGAAAACTGCTTCATTTTCAGTTGAAGGCTTTTGGTTGAAGGATTTTATTGGCTCTGCTCTCTCATTATCTCATGTGTGCCATAAAGCAATCAGTGGTAGAAGTCCAAAGTGGAGGTCAGAAGAAGCTGCCAGTGTTTTTGGCAGTGGTCTGGTTTATTTTCAGCCACCAAACTAATATCTAAAAATAAATTTACCTTTTTTCTTTTCCTCAGGTCCGATGCTGGTCCAGACCATCAGGTCTGATTTCAAACAGAAATACTCCTCTGCGTTTAATGACAACACTGTATCTGACTACATCTACCATCTGAATGCACAAACTCCAAGGTGAGGAAAAGTTTTAAGCTGAAATTCAGAGATATGTTATTTCTCAACACATCAATCATCTTGTTTATTTTTCAGTGGAGAAACGGCCTTTAAGAACATGACCATCCCCTATGGTTGGGCTAAGAGGCCTATGCTGGAGAGGATCGGACACATCCGAGCCGACATTCCCATTTCCTTCATTTATGGATCACGCTCCAGCATCGACAGTGACTCTGGATATGCTTTTAGGAAAACCAGGCCCGATGTGGAAATCACAGTAAGTTCCTGATTTTATTGTGCTTTTGCAACTGGTTTGCTTTTTGACAGCTACAGCACGTCCTCTGTGTCACAACATTGTTCTCTCTAAACAGCTGACTGCCCCCGTTCAACTGTGTGTTTGTCTTTATCAGGTGATCAGAGGAGCAGGACATTACGTTTTTGCCGATCAGCCGGATGACTTCAACCAGGCGGTCCTTCAAATCCTCACCAGGATGGAAACGAAAAGTGAGGATGAGAAGCAGTGAGAGTTCAGCGGACACAAATCCATCACACAGCTACGACAGCTCAACTGTAAGCCCCTCTATCATGCACTTTACTCTTGAGAGAGAGAGAGAGAGGCCCAGGACCAACTAAAGTCACTTTACTCATCATTCCAGCCAAAGACACTCTACAAGGTTTGAGGTCAAAGTTCTGGTGATGCCATGGAATTCTTTAATCAGTCACGTGTAAATAAGTTTTGTAAATAAATGTGAGATGCAGTCTATGTTGTTTTGTTTTGTTTTTTTTTGTCATTCAGAGAAACAGTTGGGCAACTCTTCCATGTTAGAAAAAAAGGCTTCCCCCAAGAGAATCTTGTTTTGGGTAAAGGTCTGGACAAAGTACACAGGATGTTCCTTCTCTGAACCCTAACCCACTCTGTGAATGATATGAGGGAGAAGTAAGTAGGGTAAAGGGTTGGTGTATTTTTTTTTTTTTTTTTCCAGGAAAATCCCCACTTCTCTATAGGCACTGTGTCGGACAGCGGCCAGCAGAGGGCAGCGCAGTAATAACAACATCAGCATCACGTCTCCTCTGTTTTGCAGACTGGTTACGATGAATCCCATACAAAAAGCAGCGCTCACATGCATATGGAGTTGAGTGACCTACTCAAGAGACCTGGACAGTGATGCTTTAAGAGCAGTGTGACGCTCAGCACGCTGCTAAGCCACAACTGCAGTGACAGAATAGGGTCAGAGATGTGTGTTGGACTATAAATAAGCCTTCTGTTTCAGGAGGCATTGACATGAGTTAAACGCCTTGGCCTTTTACTGGGAGCCCTTCATTTTGTGAATGTATGCATCTGCAATGATGGGTAAATCAGCGTACTTTGGTTGTGACATAATCCATTCACTCAGTTCATATTTGCATTCTTCCTTTGTGCAATATGAACTATTAATTTGGGACAGTTAAAGCTTCATATTTGAAAATAAATAGATATGTTACTTTATTAAATGACTTGATTTAATGATTAAATGACCGCAGATTTGTGTGTGGGCCTTTGTTGCAATTAAACACTTTCATGATTGTCATTACTACCTGATCTCAAAAGTAGGAAGTTACTGTTAATGCTATTCCACTGATTGAAGGTGTGTGTCTGTAACACTTAAAACACATAGTTTGTGCTACACATAGAAGTGCACAGACGGGGAGGAAATATTAAAGACATATTTTTTTTTTATTTATTTATTTATTTTTAAAAAAAGCCACTGAACGTAAACATATACGCTCAACAGAGCAGAGCTTCTTTAACACTGTGACTTGTGTTGTTGTTGTTTCCATTGGATGTCTCCAACAGCAGGATTTAGAGGATGAATGACGGGATTAAAGACTGCAGTTCAGCAGACTGGACCAGTGAAACTAAGACGTTTGACAACCTGGCCTTTTACTAGTGCAATCCCTCTCTCACCTCTGTCCATCATGTCATATCTGAGACATCAACCCAGCCCACCCCAACTGTCTCCTGGCAACAGGGTAGCCACGGAGACTGAGTCTTTTGGATCGCCGACCTGCAGGAAGTGATGTTGTGGTTGGATGGGGTAATTACGGGTTGTTTGTGTTCTTGGAGATGCTGGCTAGCTGACAGTGAGGAACATTCAGCTGGAGATCCACGTGCACAGTCTCTCGGGGTTGGAACCATGTGCACACACAATGTGCCCAGGCCTCTGTCCATAGCGTTGGTTTAATAAGCCCGTAGGCTTACTCATCGTGTCTTTGTCACTGTCACCCACTCAGTCACATGGGCACTGAAATTATTTCATTAGGAAAAGAGAAACAAGTGAGAAAAGCTTTCGTGCTGGGTTGGGATATAATTGAAAGCTTGAAGCTTTAAGGCCTGAAATAACTACACATAAAAGGTTTGTGCTCAGACAAATACACACTGTTACACTGCTGCTGGCAGCCTATTGGCTCTCTCTTTATCTTTAATCAGCACCACCACATACAGATTTGTGCAACCAAAGCGTCAGCAGCAATTTTAAAAGTTAACAGCGATGTCTCGGTTTGATTAGCAGGACAAAGCTGATATTTTCACTCATTGTTCCAACTCTTATTGGTCTTAGTTTAAGAATGGGGAAAAAAAAAGAAGCGGAGCTGCTTTGTGCTCCTTATGAATGAATACTGACTCATTCCTGCAGAATGCCATCCTGGTTAAATACCAGACTTTTTTTTTTTCTTTTTTTTTACTTCCAGACACCAAATGTTCGCTATACTACACTACAGGTATCCATCATCACAGCGCAGAACAATTAAGTTTGTTTTTCTGTGACAACCAGTATAATGAGATGCATGCATCATCCACAGGCAGCTCCACTCCCCTCTTGTCTGAACAGAACAATTACAGTCTGCTTATGAGTGACTGATGATATTTACAGAGTCCGAGATTTATTTTTACCCACGTTGACATTTGCAGACTGAAAAACACAGTATTCAGTGACGTCTGTGTAGCGGAGGTATGTCATTATATGAGAGAAATCTCTCATCTCTGTCTAAAAAAGTTAATTTTCCATCATGTGACAGACCTAAAAGGTATATGTAGCCATTTTCCCAGAACTCCAAAATGTCTCAGTTTTTTTTTTTTTTTTTTTTTTATGCAGTGAGATCATTTCACAGCACCTCACAGCTCGCACATTACACCAAAGGCAACAGAGTCTAATGATCACAGCATTTCATTTCAATGCGAGCACATCGGGAAAGACTTAACTGAGGCAGAGCGGAGTTTGCCAGCTGGTTGGTTATTTTCTACAGACACGGCGCAGGGGAAGCTGTTGATGTGATGACTTCTCTTCACCTCGCAGAAGGAATGAAAAGAATTTGAAGAGGCATTGAGACTTTTACTTTGAGAACTCATGTGGAGGCATTTCATCAGTGGCATCAGTGCGACTGGCACTGAGATGTGCTAATGATTCATAAAATCCTACAAATCTGGTAACAGCTGATCCTGGAGAACTATATCTGCTGCTTGTCATCAAGTAAACTCCAACACTGGTCCCATCTGTTTGTTTACATTGATACATGAGGACATTGTATACAGATGGATGTTTCCTATACTCCGGTTACCTAACACTGTCACTCTGCATCTTCCTGTGTCCTCATGTCCTTTCTGTAAAATGTCTACAGAGTTTTTATATTACAATGGATCACAAGATTGCTTTATGAGAGTAAACAATGGACTCAAAAACACAAAAACTGCTCTATATACGGTACTGTGTAAAAGTTATAGGCACCCTCCACTTGTTTTGTTTTAGCAGTGCTTGCTTTTGACCAAGGTGAGATCAGCAGCTGATGTCGAGACCCCTGTCACATCTGGGTCTGCCAACAGCTTATGACGGGCTTGACATATCTATCCGTGATCTGAGTGTGGAACAGTGACTTGGCCAACAGCTTACCCCTTGTGGTTGTTGGTCACTGAAGCACTGCTGGGACAACAAATCTGGGGGGTTGCCAGAGTCTGAAACAAAACATGTGGGGTACCTATAACCTTTACACGCTACTGTATATGCTAACAGGTGATAATGCAGGTGCAGGTTGCTGCAGGTGACAGCAACATAACAGGTGATAATATATTATTGCTATGTTTATAGTTTGTCTCCATTGACCCCAGATGCCCCCAAAAAATCTGTTATAAAGCCACAAAAACACTGGGTCCTACACTTTACATGCAAATTGTAACATATTTTGTCAAATTATCTCCTCTCCTGGGAACTACCTTTTATAATGTAATTTATTAATGATTCAGTCTTCTTTTATAGAGGACATTTTCAAACTTTACTGCCTGCGACTAGTAAATTGACTTGTGCCATGTAAAATCAAGAGCTCCTTAAACCCCAGGTAACAACTGTTTATTGTCTTCCTCCAGACTATTTTATCTGATTTGGGAAAAGTGGCCGCAGGCTGTAATTGTTGATTATTTCAGAAACAAACGGTTGAGGTAAAGAAGTCTCTCGAGAAGCCTCTGTGTATTTCTTTCAGGGTCTGGGCACCAGCCAACAGTCCACTCTCATATTTAACTCCGTCAACCCAACTTTCTCTTTACACTTCCCCAGACTACAATTCATTTCACTTCTGCCGTGAGTGCCATGTTGGAAAATTGTTCGATTTGATCCCCAGCCTGTGTCTACATTATCTGAGGAATTCTCATATTTTCAAAGCTGGAACTTTGAAACTAACCTGCGGTCATCTGTGCCTCTGTGCTGTTTTATGATTTCCTGTTTAGTAGCAGTGTTTTTAGCTGCCTGTTATAGCTGTGATGCCCAAAGTTCCCCAGCTGCGTCCTGTCTTCATCACAATATAAAAGGAAAAGAAGAGTATTATTATTTTTTCACTTTGCTTTTCTTGCTGCTGTTTGCTCTTTCTGCTCCTGGTCATGTATTTCAAGTTTTACAGATTTATTTCTTGTGAAATTGCCATGGCTTCTTTTATCATCTATGTAATGTCTGTAATAGCTGCTCTTTTCTTTGTCACCTTCTCCTGTTTGTCTTTTCCCAGACTGTCACAGTTAAATTTAATTGACTTGCTGTGCTCTCTCTCTCTCTCTCTCTCTTTCTGTTTCTGTGTGTGTGTGTTGGTCTTTCTCTCTTGCTTGCTATCTCTGGCAGTCCTTGGTTTCACATTGTGTGAGATAGACAAACACAATGTTTCAGTAACACTCTGAATAAGCTTACAGTGAAATCAAATGTACACATTCAGACAAACAGGGCAGCACCACACATACACTCCTCAATGTCAAATAAAAAAGGCTTCATCCGATGGCCAAACAGTATATATGTACTCAGGGAACAACTGTATAGGTGCGTGTGTGTGTTTGTGTTGCAGTTGAGCATTGTCACAAAGACATGGACTCTTAGAATAACAGAGGAAAGAATTGTCTTCTTGGGCTCTATTTATTCTAAGAAGTGTGTGATCAGTCTGGCCTGATAACGGTGAGTGTGTGTGCGTGCGTGCAGTTTTATCAGCAGCTCCGCTGACAGCCTGGTGACAGGAGTTCAGCCTTAACATTCAGCTCCACTGACGGTCAGATTAAATGCTCCGCTGCCTCTTCAAGCAGCTTGAGAACATACAGCACCGCACAGAATCTCACATACACTGGATATAATTCTCAGGATGGAAAATGACAAACAATGCACCATAATTCACCAAACTATCATATTTAGATTTGGCTTGTAAAAAAAAAAAAAAAAAAAAGATCTTGTAATCCTGCTTAAATCCTTGCTTTCCTTGTGCACTGATGACAAATCTAAAACTTGTAACCCATGGAAAGCTGCAACACTCCATATGTACCAAAAACAAATTTCTTGATAAACAAAAAGACAGTGGCACCTTTTGCAATTAAAAATGTCATCTCTTTTTAAATACAGCAACCAAAGGCTTTAAAAGAAGCCACACATGACAATACCTTTCATTTATGTGACTCAATAGCCATGTAGTTTACCTCATGTATATTGACTGCAATTGAGGAGAAAGGCAAATCGATTTTTTTGAGGTTTTCTACAGAAGTTCTGCAAAGTAGTCCATATATCAGCTGTGGTTTACCAACAGCGACAGTGTTTTCTGTAATATCATGTTTTGTCTAAACTCAGATTGAGCTACCCACCCAGCACCAGGAGAGGACAGAAACAGCTACACTGAGCTGAAATTCACCACAAGCTCAGGGATTGTGATGATTGTAGGTGATTTCAGTATGTTGGTGCACACATGACCTCCTCTGTTGACCTCCTCCTCTTTTATCTTCAGTGGTCTGTACACTTTCTGAAACAACCTTGTCACCTGCTCTTTTGCGTTTGTTGTCCTGCACGGCTTATGTGAACCTGCTTGTTTGTACATGTTGCTGCACTGGCATCACATGTCTGTGTGTGTGTATGCATGTGTGTGTGGATGCGAGCGTCTAAGCTTTTGGGTCACTTGGGTTCATGCATTGACTCTAAAGCTCATCTGGTCTGATCTGATTTCCTCCCAGCTGGCTGATGTGAAACAGTGGCCCAGATGTTGCAGAGATTACAACTCCCTGTAGTGTTAGTTTTGAAGGGGAAGGGGTGAAGGGCTTCGAGACCATTCAGGAAAATAAACACGAGAGAACTTGTATTACACAAACACAAACAAACTTACTCAAGTCTCCTCCAGAAACAATCATATTTTAGAATACTCTAGTTTTTGTTTTTTTTTATCAAAAAACTCAAATCCAGATACTGAGTCTAAATTATACATATATGCTATGCATCGATCAAGCCTAACATTATGACCACTGTCAGGTAAAGTGAATAACATTTATTGTCTTGTAACAATGGCTTCTGACAGAAGGTTGGATATATTTAGCAGTGACTTGATGTATCAGAAGCAGGAAAAATGGACAGTGTAAGGATGTCAGCAATTTTGACAAGGGCCAAATCGTGATGGCTGGACCACTGGGTCAGAGCATCTCCAAAACTGCAGCTCTTGTCCGATGTTCCCAGTGCTGACTTAATGTGATCAATGGTGGGAAGGTGACAGGGTCATAGACAGTTAGGGCACATTGATGCACATGGGAGGTAGACGTTGGCCTGTGTGGTCAGATCTAACAGAAGAGCTACTGTTGCTCAAAGTGCTGAAAAAGTGAATGCTGGTTCTGATAGAAATGTGTCAGTCACAGTTTGTTGCATATATGCATCATGTTGACCCTTGTTCACCAATAAAAGCCCCAACAATGATCACAAGAGAAACAGAAGAAGGAGGCCTGGTCTGAAGAATCATGTTTTCTTTTACAACATTTGGATTGTTGGGTCCATGAGGTGTCATTTACCTGGGGAGGATGGCACCAGGATGCATCTTGGGAAGAAGACAAGCTGGCAGAAGCAGTATGATTGGGAAGAGTTCTGCCATTCATATGTATGTTACTTTGACTTGTACCATCTAACTAAATATTGCTGAACACCAAGTACACCCATTCATGGAAATGATATTCCCTAATGGCAGTGGCCCCTTTCAACAGGACAATGTTCCTGCCACATTGCTACAATGGTTCAGGAAACATACACAACAACATGTTCAAGGTGTTGACTTGGCTCAGAATTCCCCAGATTTCAGACAGGATTTAAAGTATCTGCTGTTTACTACTTAGTGCCAAATACCACAGCACACCTTCAGAGGCCAAATGGAGCATTTGCCTTGACAAGTCAGGACTGTTTTGGCAGCTAAAAGGGGAATACAATATTAAGCAGATGGTCAGAATCTTATGACTAATAGGCAGAAATCTGCAGTTGTTTCTCCAAGTATGTGACTACAGTTGTGATTACACTTTGAATCCAGAAACTCTCACATGAGGATAAGTCTTTCAAAAGGCCATTGTCGGACAATTTTTCATTTTTCTCTTTGACAGAAAATGTAGCTGCACAAGAGGGCGTCAGTTTCATTTTCCGTCAAACATCTCATGATAATGTCTCAAAATCTGTGCACAGATCTAAAAATGTAGACATACATCAAAGGAAAGGACTTCAGTCTTCATTCACAACATTTTATTTTAATAGATCTCTAGCATATACATACAGTACAATATGCTCAAGACAGATTTTATGGCACATCCATTTTTTGTTGTACATTTTGCAGTCGCTGGTATTGCTGTGAGGCTACAGTAAAGTGACCGTTTGAATCTGTTACTTAGGTAGATACAGCAGGTGGTTCGACCTTGATGGGTTAAGATTAAGATTGCTACAGCAAAACACATGCACTGTCAAGTTATATATGCCACTAGGGTTGGGTCACACATCCAGTTACACAGACCAATACTTGAAGGGGTGGTGTAATTATGTTCTATTAAAACCCCTTTTGTTGTTTTTGTCTTGCAATACGCTACAATAGTGGCTACCGTGATCCTGGAAAACTACTGGATGCACATGGTTTAGGTTCCGCCTGCTAATTATTTATTCAACCACTGATCATGATCTGAGGGCCATTTTGAACTTAAAGAGCTGCCATTTCATGTCTACTAACTTTACTTAGGTATCAGTGGAAGTTTTATATTTATTTAAGCTCTGGGTTAAACCAAAACCTTGAATATCCAGTAGGAGTGAAGAATAATGGTGTACGAGGATCTAGTATTTTCCGGTTTCTACGGTAATACAACTTTACAGTCAATACTACAGGAACAGAGCACTGCTAGGAGGTTATTCACATATGTACAAACTCTGCCGTGTAACAGCAGAGACTTGACAAGTGAGTGTGCGTTTTCATTCTGCAGAGCACGTTTGAGATAGAAAAATAAAACAGTGATAGACTACAAAATACCATGTGCCACCATCACACTCGAGTGCTGCTGTCTGTTTTCACCCTGTTATCGTCCTCATCTGAGTCATAGCTTTTACTCTTTCAGTCACATTAAAAAAAGAAAAAACTAATAAAATGATTGTCTCAAAAAATAATTTAAAAAAATAATGATATTAATAAAATAGCATCAAAGTACAACAAAAGACGATATGTAACATGATACCTAAACTCATCGGCTTTCCCTTTTATCAGCTTATTAGAGTGATGTAGGTGTGAACATTGTGTACATACAGTATATACATGTGTGTAAGAGCAGGGATGTGAGCACCTCCTTTATCCGTTTACATACTTAATATATCTTATTTAAACACCAGCAGGTTCAAATGTCCCCTTAGTGTCCCATTTAATCTGTTTAAAGTGCTTCACATACTTGGCGTGGCACCCAGTCTCCTCCACGGAGATTCTGTGTGTCTAAGAATGTGCAAGGTTGGCATTTGGACTTTCTCCCAGTCACCCACCGTAAGTGTTAAACAAAAAAGAAACAGCAATAAATGTAGAAACAATGGGAACTTATAAGCCAGTGCTGACAAAAAATGAAACAAAAGCAGGATGTAAGGGATGCACGTATGGAAGTGGAGGGGTGTGGAGGTGCAGCTGTTGTTGGTCTAGATGACCTGGCAGCAGCTGTGTGGGGTTGGGGTGCAGAGCAGACCCTCCTTTGGACTCCGGTGGATGTTGACGGACAGAGTTTTGTCGCTCAAAGGCATCTGCAGCACACGGTTCTTCATGTTCCTGTGGTTCTCCCTGGCGAGATCCAGCTCTCCCAGCCTCAGTGTGCCTGAGCAGGGCCCCTCCAACAGCGGGTCTGCCAGTGCGTCTCCCAGTGGTGGTTGTTGGTAAAGGTTCCCCCTTGGTGAAGGGCCACCCAGGAGTGAAACCTTATCCAGGCTGCCGGTTGAACCGCCCATACACATCCTCCACATTGGACGGTCCTGGTTGTCCCCCCCTACTCCTCCACCACTGCCGCCACTGACACCCCCTCCTCCCCCTGTCAGATTATGAAACTGAGAGCTCAGGCACAGGCTCATCAGCTTTAGGCTCTCCACCAGACCACTGGGAGCTTTGGCTGTGCCCTTGCCTTGGCCTGCACCTGATCCAGGACTGGCGCAGTTGGATGGGCTGTCCTCTCTTCTCTCTCTATCCTCCCTCCTTCCTTCTCTCTCATCCCCTTCTTCACCTACAGTTGCTGTGTTTTGTATGTGGTGACTGTCTGTATCGTCGTCACTAGTCTCTGAGCTCGGGGTGAAAGTGGCAACAGGTGCCACTACAGTTTTTGGTGATGACATGAGTGTTGATGGTGATGGTATTTGAGAGTTCAGACTGAGAATGAGGTTGGGTTTAGGCAAACTGAGTCCATGCAGCCTTCTATCCTCCTCTTCCTCCTCCTCCTCCTCTTCGTCCTCTTTATCCTCTTCATGTATCTGGTTGAGGACCGGAGCGCTCATACGTGATGTCAGTCGATTGCCAGAAGAAGACATAGATGAGGAAGAGGCTTTGCAGCGAAGCACCACCTGAGCAGGCAGTGTAGAGGGGGGCAAACATTTGTCATCCATCCCATCTTCTTCCTCATCTTCTTCCACACTAAAAAGACTAGGACTACAGGGTTTACAAGGACCCACCGAAGCCAGGGAGACCAGTCTGACTGGGTTGGAGTGGGGCTTTGCAAGAGGCCTCAGCCCCCTCTCTTGGTTCTGTCTTGCAGGCTGCTGCTGGATGGATCCTGGACTGTGATTCTCTTGCCGCTGACTGAGATCCAGCAGAGCTGTTTTGGGTCTGGGGCCTTTGTGGAGACTCTCAGCACTCCGGGCAGGGGACTGTGGCCCTCCAGGGTGGGAGATAGCTGGACCACCCAAGCCATCACTGACATCCTGGTGAACATCCACTCTTGTAGGCCAGGACTGCCTGTGAACAGTTAAACAGACAGAAAGCACAGTTTAGCGTAATTATCTACGCTATTAGCTGTGTGGACACAGAGAGAGAAAAAGACGAGACATTTGCTCCTTTGTCTACTCTGAGTCTGTCTTTCATTCTTTGCTGAAAAAAGGCTCCCTCTGTCCATCTGCTGTCAAACTTGGCTTTTAGGTGATTGACAGTCCACACAAAACCGCAGAGGCAGCTCTCTGTCTGTGTCAAGAAATGTTTGTATGTGTGTGTGTGTCTGTGTGTTTGTACCTGAACTGAGCTTTGCTGGGGCTGGGCGATCGTGTTTGACTGTGTTGCTCCTTCTCTTGCCGCTCCCTCAGCATCCTCTCGGCCAACAGGAAGTAGGTAGCCGTTATGTGGTTGTACTGATTCGACTCCAGAGCCCTGAGACGGCGGATAGAGAAATCTGTTTCAATGGCAAATCTCACACAAGTGAGACGAGTGTAACGCACAAAAACACACATACATCAACAAGCAGATCAGCACAAAAACCCTGATGAGTCAAAGGGAAGTGACAGGGGTGGAGATTTAATTTGACATGGCACCAGCTCATGATAGATTGCCAGCTGATAGTTAATGGTGATTAAACTGTTGACGACATTCAATTAAGCTTTAGTGGGGCTGGTGAACCGCGGCAAATTTTTTTGAGATGACACAGGAAAGAATAGCTGGATGTTAATTTATGCTTGTATGTAAGATAAAGCGATACATACTCAGTTATGGTGTCTCGGTCTGCGATACCCCCCAGCACCATGCGTTGAATGATGGAGCTGTGCTCTTCCTCTGACAAGCTGCGATGGGACACTAGAGGAGTGGACAGCTTGGTGGCCGGGGAGGGGTCGACACCCTGCAGCCATTCGTGTGCCTCAATCTGCTCTAGGGTCGCTCGTTTCTTGGGGTCCCTCTGCAGCATATGACTGATAAGACTGGAGGGAGTCACAGTGGAGACAGACAGAAGAAACATCTGGTCATTACAGGCAAAGTTGTTAAGAAGTTATTCTTTCTCTCTGGTCTTATGTGGCTGTCATATGTTTTACTAAGGTGTAAACCTACATGAATAAGCTGTTACACTTAACCCAAATTATAGTTAATCTTAATCATTATTATTTAATAATCTTATTATGATCTAATTGTTATTTTTATCAAAAACTGTGACATAACCACTCAGAAAAAAACTCTTGGTCATATTTGGCTTGGTTTTATTGAGACAGAAATACATATAAACAAGTTCTCACTCATAGTTTGTTTACAGAGCTAGATGTACTAATGTTACCTGCTAAATCATTAACACAAAATAGGAAGAAATGCTGTTTTCTCAAGGCTACAAGAGTGAGTGGTTTGTTTAAGGCTGCAAATAAACAAACACCATAGGAACCAGGTTATGTTAATATTTGAGGAGCCGTGTGCAAGTCAACATAACAATGATGTCCCAAAGCCCAAATCCCAATGTGTTTTCATAGCTTCGGCCATTCAAATATGAATTCAGCGCCTGTTCCAACCTGCTCTGCGTTGACGCATCGTCAGACCCTTGCGGTGTTAAAAATAGAGGACCGATTTTAAAGGGTGCATTAGATACACTTAACGCGGCACTGCCTCTACGGCGGTACAGCTGACTGCAGCACCGAGTGAGAGTAGGACAACAGAGAGCAGCAGAAAAGAGACCTCTCTCTTTCTCTCGCTCTCTCTCTGTGCTTCTCTCTTTTCATCATCATCTATAAACATGAAATATGCAGCACCTGCAGAGTACTCCGTCCATCTGTGCAGGGATGTATGAATGCAAGTTACTCACTCTCTGCATGCATGGGAGATGTGTGGAGGCACTGTGTATTTGCAGTCCATGATCATAGTTAGCGTCTCGCTGTCGTTTGCCTCCTGGAAGGGGGGCTGACCGCAGACCAGCATGAACAGGATCACCCCCAGACTCCATATATCTGCAGACACACGGAGAGAATCCTTTTTGTTCATACCAAAAGAAAATCACAGTTGAGTGTAGATAATATGAAAGCAAATGTAATTTTATTAACACAGATGATGTTTTCAGGACGACAGACCAGAGAACAGAGTAAAGCACATGTGTCCTTTATGCTTAGTGACCTAGTTAAATAAACAAGAACTGTCTCTCCCCAGTTCAAATGAAGCATGAATCATATTTGATCAGAGCTATTTCTATATATACGTGTACTATCTCTCTAACCAGTGATGAGGTTCTACACACATATAAACATGCCTGCATGCACTAAAGCTTCACACAAATGCTAATTTTATAGGACAGACTTCTTGGTCCGATTAGCTGTTTTAAAAGAGCATCTTTCTTTTTTGCTCCAGGCTTTTGCTGCCGCTCTGGTCAGCGGGATGATCCACTGACACACATCCTGCAGTCATGTACTGACTACGAGCGCTGCGACAGCAGTGTAAAAGCGCACGCTTTCACGGTATGTTGACCCATTTTTTTCCACAGCCGCTGTGGAAAAAGTGTGGCAATATGTTGGGTGTTGTGCGTAGTCACAAATGATGTGATGCAGACACTGCAGACAAATTACATAGCAAGGAAAGTAATTCTTCCTCCCCTTTAGTGTCACTTCACAATATGGCACTTTGAAGACACAGCAAAATTTTAATACATTACTAAGTTCTAATCCTGAGTTTTTATGATAAATGTTCAGTTATCTCTTGTCAAACACCAAAAATGTTCATATTAACTTTAATTATTAATTTTCCCCTTCCTCATCCAGTTAAAAGTTACAATAAAATGGTTCAGTCTAACAATACAGCTCTCTACCCATATAGCCTATATGTAATCAAAGCTAATGATGATTTAGCAGCCATATTGTTGTGATTTAAAGCTGCATTCTCTCCTTTTTTTTTGTAGTAGGCCTACACAAGCAGTAGCCTACATACTAATGATGTGTTGTCATACTGTTGTGGTGAACGTGTTAGCTATAACATGTACTCATTTACCCACATGGTAGATACAGATCAATACTAGCATTAACGTAAATCCGTAAAACCCTAACCCTAACCCTAACTCAATCCAATCCAATAACTGTGCACGTTTGCTGTTCAGTGCTTAGCAGCTATAATTAAGGTGAATTATCAGATATTTTTGCCCAATAAAACAGAAGATTATTGCAAACTATTGGACTGAGGGTAATGAAAATGAATTAAACCATAGAGCAGTTATAAAATTCAAACAATAAAAAAACAAGAAAAAAAACCCGCAATAAGCTAAAGATGCTAACAATGCTAAAAACTGATAATTATTTATTTATTTATTTTTGCATAGCTTTAATCTCCAAGTTATTTTTTTTCTGTACTTTTATGGGTGTTTTAATATGATTTCTTTGCCCTAAAATCACTATTTGATCAAACAAATACACTGTATATTCCCACTAGATTTTGAAATGGTTTTGCCTGCTCCACCGCGGGAAGCTAAAGCTGTTATATGTAAAGCCAAATACCTGGTTGCATTTCTAAACACAGAATGAACAAAACAGAACTGGATCATAATTTCCTGTAGCTTTTCACGCTTATCAGCTATTTCCTGTACAGACCCTGTGGTCCTTTGATTTCCTTTTGCCATACTAAAAATGTATTCTACAAAAAGAAAAGTAAAAGGCTGGAAAACTGAGTTTAAGTGGTTTTATCTTCCCCAATGCTCCTGGTGATACATCTTCACATTTCTTCACATCTCTTCAGTTTGCCAGGATACACTGGAGATTTCAATCTGGTAAAGTAAATGTGCCAGTTTACTGTGGGTGGCGAGTATTTATTGCTCTGAGGCTGTGAAGGAGCGTCTCATCCTGCTGATGGAGGGAGCAAACACTGCTGCAGTCCCCTCCACCATCTTACCCCTAGCCAACGTATCCTAGCAACCATGACCCTGCTCCTTCATTACTTGCGTCAGTGGTCCACCAAACTTCCTTCCTCTGATAACTTTATTTATAAACCAGATGGCTGACACATCTCTGGATAACACCGTTCAGATCACTGCACATTAGCATCACTTGTGCTAACATCGTCGGCTACTTAGCGCCAACAGCTGCAGGGTGTAAACATCCCTTTTTGCCGCCCTGCAATGCATTTAACATCAACTGCTTCCTTTAGATAACCAACAAGCCACTCCCTTGTGTGTTGACACTGGTAACCTCGAGGCAGAGTTGGCCAAGTTCAGCATCCTGTCCTGCTGATCATAATACAACATCTTCCTCAAATTAAAATCCACTCATTTTTGCATGTTCATCATGCACAGATATGTGAGATAAGTGCAGGATGTACTCCTTAAAGAGGAGGTAGAAATCTATGTTTAACTTTCCATTTACTGGAGCCAAAAAGGAGGAAGCCCACACTGCAAAACATCAGAAGGCATGAAAAAAAGAGGTGATCATCTTTTCTTTGCACTTATTAGTCCACCATCTGCTCAAATAAACCCCACAAAGATATTTACACCATATGAAATCTGTGATTTAAAAAAAAAAAATTGGCAAAAAAAATACAATCTTCAACATTTTTGTTTGATTATTCTGCCCTTAAAATTCTTTTTAATACACTTTAATACACTTAATATAATATAAACAAATAAAACAAAAACAAAACACCACTCAATTATGCACTATGGTTGCTAGTTTTCATACATCTCTATGATAGTAGTTGAAGCATCTTTGGGTTCTGGAGTCTTGAATCAGAAAAAAAGCAATTTTGAAAACCAAAATATCTGTAATATATTTTATAAATAAAACCATTAAATAGCTAATCCAGAAAATGAGAAACGGTTTAATAGATGCTTAAAGTAATTGTTAATTTCAGGCCATGTCCTGATCCCCAAGCATGACAAGTCAAAGTTGTCAAATACAAAAAGCATTTGTTAATAAATTAATTTATTTAGCTTTTTCATTGCTGTTTAGCAGTTTGGCGCGTTCACTTCCTGCTAATTGGCTCCTTCTGTGCGCTCTGTAGGATGGACGACTGGTGCAACATTCCCCAATCTATTTTGGATCGCTTTTCATCTCAAATTATTTTCAGCACTTCCTCAAAAGAGCAACAAACTCCAAACAGGCCTGACTTGAGAGAGATCAGCGAGGACAGCCTCTTTATCTCAACAGCAACAAACTCGGCTGGCCGCCACTTGGCACTTCACCAGCAGGACTCAGCGCCCTACAGACTTTCAGCAGGTAACTTGGCAGCACTGCAACCCCAGGCCAGGTTACCTCAAAGACCTGAACATCAGGACCCGTTGGCCTCCATTCAGTCTGGTCCATGTCAAACTGCACTGCTGATGGAATCACACAATATCACATCGCGGCTGGGTGGATAATCCACACAATCAAAACATCATCATCTCAGATGAATGAACAATAGTGCACAGGCAGTATGAACAAAATACACACACGCACACACACACACTGCAAATGTCCACAAACATCTGATTTGCGATCTGGGTCAAATACTCAGACGAGCCTTTACTAACACATCCAGCTACACACACACGATCATACAAAAACACACATGTGGTTATAAATAACAGGGACTGTTAAATACTCTGCTTTCAGTATTTGGGAGCTGCTCATCTGCTTGGCACAAAAGAGAGTCAGAGAGAGCAAAGGAAGACAGAAGAAAATAGCCACTGCAAATCCACTCAGTCAGAAAAATAGAAAATGCTTCTCTCTTGCTCCTGGTTTTTTCCCCCTCCCTTGCTGACGCAGTAGCCTTTAGGTAGAGAGAGGGACTACTGATGCTTATTCTTGCTCCGTCTGTTTTCCTGTGGTCTATCTCTTCACACTTCTTTTGCTCTCTTTCGCCCCCAATCTGCACGCTTCTGTTTCATTTATTTTCCATTACGTTTTTTTATTCAATATCGAAACTGTGGCTCAGGAGGGACTGGAGCCGCTATCGACGGGAAAGACAGAGGGAACGGTGACGCTGCTTAAAGTGCAACCACAGAAGAAGAGAGTGCCAAGGAAACCAATTTCAGCCTGATCTGATATCACGTTTTATCATCGCAGAAAGGCCACGAAAGTACACTGTAGACAATATAAACTGCAGGTGTAGGGCTGATTAACACATTCTGAACTTTGAGCAGTTCCTCTTTTACTATCAACTGACTGATAAAGCTGCTGGTGTGCCAGGTTGTCATCAAGGTCCATCCAAAGTACAGTGGGTTGTACAGTAAAGCACAGTTATCAGAAGGTCATAATGTGAAAGCATCAGTAAAGCAACCTGACGTACAGCAGGAAATGTTCTGCTGCTGGAAAGAACCACCGCAAAAACCACTTGTCTCAAAAACTGAGACATAACTTAATAATATAATAACTTCCTCATATAGATAAATCAGCATGATTATCTCCACAATGTGCCACCCAGATCTCACTCTGTCAGATGTTCAGACTTACCAACAGCAGGAGCATCATACTCATCCCCCAGTAGTATTTCAGGAGCAGAGTAGGCCAGCGAACCGCAGGAGGTGTTGAGTTTTTTCCCAGGTTGAAACCTGTTGCTAAAGCCGAAGTCGGTGAGCTTGACGACACCCTGCTTCTCAAAGAATACCACGTTCTCCGGCTTCAGATCTCTGTGTACTACGTGCAGCCGGTGACAGTAGGAGATGGCATGGACAATTTGGGCGAAGTAGCACTTGGCCACCTTGAGAATGGAAAGGGAGACAGTAGTAAACAAAATGGAAATCAGTGTTTGGTTCATTCTGCTGAAAGAGGTGGAGAATTTAGAGGCTACAGTCGATTAACAGCAAAAACTAGCTTAAGAGAGTAAATATCAGAATATTGAATCAGAAACAATCTCTAAAACTGTTTGCAACTTATGATATGGGTCATGTTTGCAAGTTGTTTCTGTGGCCCCGTAGTCACTAGAGAAAAGTACACATAATGCAGGTTTTAATGTCAAACTAGTCACTACACGGTTAGCTTAGGTTAGCATAAAGATGCTAAAAGGAGGTAATGTAAAATTATAACTTTACTAGGTAGGTTGATTTTTATTTCATTTACCCATAAAAATGCTAGGTTAGCTTTTGCTAAGCTAAGCAAGTAGTCTTGTGGTTCAAGTTCAAAACTCAACAGACAAATGAAAAACTCAATCTTCTCATCTGCCTCTGAACATGAAAACAAATAAGAATATTAATAATAAAGTCACCAAAAATAAACCAATGTAACAATGTATTTTTTAGGGCAAATCCAACTGTAACTTGTTAATTAGCTCTTTCACTGTGTAATAGTGAACACAATAGTGTACATAAGGTCTCGTCCCTTTTACGTTCCTTAAACTGTATTATTGCAGCTTTCAATGTCACGCAGTTGCTTCCTGCAGTCTTGAATTTATTAACTTAAATAATCAGTATGCACAGTGCACTGGTAAGCCTCTAACTACCTGTCTTTCGGTGTATTTCTACAAAGAATTCAACCATAGACATAAACAAAAGAATTACATCTAGTCCACATCTGTTACCTAGAGATCGTAGCTTTTGATTCTATTCCATTTTCTGGAGAATTCATTGTAATATGGTGTTTTATTTACTTCCTTTCTCAATCTCGAGGTAAGTCCAAGGTCATCTTCAAGTATTAAAGAATGGACACTTGTTGCCCACGGCCCCACTCACCTCTTCACTGAGGCCTCCATCGTGTTTCATAATGCAGTCGTACATGTCTCCTCCGTCTCCCAGCTCCAGGATGAGGTAGAGCTTCGTGGCCGTGTCAATGACCTCGTAGAGACGCACCACATTGGGGTGCTGTACCATCTTCATGCATCGCACCTCCTGGAAAAGGTGACCCCTCGCTACAGGGTCTAATTTAGTTTTGTCAATCACTTTCACTGCAACCTGGAAGAGAGACAAAATGAGTCCAACGTTAGCTGATGAAAGATAAACTACAACTGCTAACAGTGTCACAAGCATTGTTACTTTTGGATTGAAGCCAAAGCTAAGATCAACATCTTATGTTGGCGAGTAACACACATCAAAACATTACTCAAATTACTAATTTAACTAATAATTACCACCCTTCTTTTGTTGGTATTTGTAAGGGTGGAGCTGAAATTTGGCTAGTTATGCTAGTTAAATATGAGTAAGTGGACAAGCATACCTTTTCTCCGGTGAATACATGTCGAGCTAGTTTGACCACAGCAAAATGCCCACGTCCCAGAGTCTTGTCCAGATCATACAGCCCAGCAATCTTCCCATCATGATGACGTTTAAGCCCCGCCATGGCTGCCAGTGGACGGGGAAGGAGGAAGTGCCTTCTGTTGCCTGTTGGTTCTCAGTCAGTTCTCCATCTCCTCTGACGTAGGCTGAAGTTAGGTGAGGTTTGTGGTGGTCGTTCAGAGAGTTCTGGACCAGTTCTGGGTCTTCTTGAGATAGCTACAGGCTCATCAGATGCTCAAATGTTTTGCAGAGCTTTGCCGTTCTACAACACCAGTGTTGTGTTCAATTCAGTCCAGTATTCTGTTGATCTGTTGACAAAACAATATGAAAAACTATTTTATATTGACAATATAGCACTGCAATGAATCTGCACAGAGAACCGAGTCACTCTGGAGGAAACCCTGCTGAACCCTGAGTATTGAACAAAAAGTGATGAACTTTGTCCTAAAGCCTGAACTGTCTCCTCTTCACTGTTCATTTCTGGTACTAGTTGGAGGAGAGCCAAATGTTCTGCTCATAATGGTGGAGGAGTTCCAACAGCAGTGAGCAAACACAACATCTGCATGCTTTAAAAATTCCTATTTCCCACTGAAACCTAAAATGAAAGAATAAATAAGTTTATGAGTCATCAACTCCACTCCACACATATAATGATTACCTTCAGTATCTTAGTTTAATATATTAGCATTGTAGCATTCAGTAATTAGCATGCATAAAGGTACAAATGAGGCTGATTGGGACACAGAAATTTTGAACTGATGATGGCAATTGTGCATTTTGCATAAAATAACAATGTATCCAGCAGAGATATTGAGAGATATTTTAGTTGAGATATTTTAGTCTGGACCAAAGTTATGCACTGAATGATTGATAAACGTTGCTAATCTTAGAGCTAGGCTAAAAATGACACATCATGGTAGCATATTTAACAATAAAATCTGGTAGAATCAGGGAGAAAAAAAGATTTAATCCCAAAACTACGAAGCTACAGCTACATCATATTATTATTATATATATATGGAGACTTTAAGCATAAAGTTTGCACAGATACAATAAGAAGAGAAATTCCTCACTACCTCTAACTCTAGTTAGTGTTGGATTAGGTTTATTGACTCAGTAACTTAGTTTTTACAGATAAAGGAAAATACATAAATATGTTTAAGTGCTCCAACTAGCCTTTTTTTACCAGCTCAAAAACAAAACAGATATTTGGTTTCAAAGTATATAAGGGAGGAAAATCCTCATATCTCAGCACATATTTTCAGATTTAAATTACTTAAATCATTGTGATTGTGTTAGTTTATATGCTTTTTGTCTCTCAAAGAAGACTAAATTTTACTATCTTACACTAATTCCTTTCACATGCTGCTGAGCTCACATGTCTGACCCTCTGCTCTGTTCCAACAGAAGCTGCTGCCGTCACAGAGGATTCTGCTACACAGCCCTGATTACGAAACAACGCCTACGGTGGGAGGCGATGGCATTCCTCTTCCAAGAATTTACCTGCGTGCCAAGAACACAGAAGCATGCAAAACATACAGAACATACAGGTGAAGAACATTCCTTTGAAATGATCTCCACCTAGGTGTGTCCCACTCACCTGAAATCACACAGACAACGGGAAACCAAATAACCATTGCCAAGGGACACACCTACCCACATAACTAGAGTCACTCAAATATAAAAAAAAAAAACTCTATTCCACCAGCGCCCTGTGGTTGCTTAAATGAAACTATGAAAGCCTTAAGAACTATTCTGGGGATTTTTTATGTGATCCTCAGTTGGAGGACTGTACCTGTGAGAACAGAGTGAGTCATTTTTCTTATAATAGGAGGCTGACATCTTTATCCGTCTCTCATGCTCTCTCTCTCTCTCTGTCTGTCACTAACACACACACACACACACACACACACAAGTCATCTCAACTGTGCTGAACTCGTCACCTCACCGACACTGACAACATGTAGGTGTTAATGTTTCAGAAAACTTGAAGCCATGCAAGAAGACACATACACACTTTTTTTTTTTTTGCCTGTTTTCATTTGCATGGGCACATTTTCACACACACACATACAGAAACACACACACACACACACAGGCTGAGAAAGCAGGTTAGGTAAGGTCAACATGGGCTGTAGTTGGCCTCAATCAAACCAGGGTATTAACATTTACTCAGCAGCAAATGACTGATCTGCTAGTCTAAATCTAGACCTCTCATTTATCTGTGTGTATGTGTGTGTGTGTGTGTGCATGTGTGAGTGTGTAATCACCTTAAAGCAAGCAGTGAATGAAATTACAAGTTGAGCTGCTGTTAAATACACTTTGGTATTTTAATTACAAAGCCGGCCAAACATCTAATTTTTCTGACATCACTACATACACCTAAGGTAGTAGTGTAATAGTCGTGCACACTTGGAGTTAAGTTGTGTAACTGTTCAAGTGGTTGGTAGCATATTGATTATCAAAGCACACACAGAAGAACCTGTCGTAACAGCTGATAACCTCCCACAGCCTGTGAGATTTAAGATATGAACGAATGGTTATCATATCGAAGGTTAGCTACAAAACCAGTCCATATCCATCTCGGTTCACAAAAACGGACATTTGCCTGTGGTTGATCTATTTAAGGTCTAACCATTTACAAAGATTTGGTAGGTGGTTGGACTAAAATAAAATGGTTCCTAACCTTTATGGCTTCTGACGACTCACTTGTGACCCCATGTAACCAGTTGGATATGTCTACCTAGTTCAATGACAGATCTTTTTAGAGGAGAGTCAGAAAAAGTTGATGTAATTCTGAGTATTTGACCTTATGACCCCTCGGAATTGACTTCTCAGTAGGGATCCTGACACTCAGGTTGGGAAGCACTGCTGTAACACTGCTAGAATATTTTACAAATATAACATCAATACTAGAAAAAATTGGTATTATTGTGACTTCAGTATTTTATGCAGCATCTAAGTAAAAGAAGGCAATAACATGCCATCAAGAAGTTAGTGTGAACTCACTACATAGGGACACAGTAACATCATGCCCAAAATAAATGTCACTTACTATACAGTCACCTAACTGGAATATCAAAGGATCGTTGTGTCCTATATTGTATCATTTCATTTATATTTTCACTGCATAGGTGTTACTGACCACATGGGACCCCCCCTTTCCTCTCTACTGTCAACATGCCTGCTGGCTGCATCCACAACAACATGACAGTGCAGACCATCTTGCGCCAACAGCCACACATATGAAAGCTGTGAAGACACGGGCAGCATGTTAAAACGCACCCCAAGGATGCGCATCAAAGAGAAACTACCTCTCCGACCCCTTCTTCCCTCTCCTGTCTTTAACACTGAAATCCATCAGAGCACAGCTAACTTAACACTATCCGGGCCCACACCGTCAGCCTGAATGCACTACAACACCAGTCCTACTTACCACGGAGAGATCCGAGGCAGCGCCTGCCGTCCTGTCTGTTCCCTTTAAAAGCTGCGGGAGTGTGCGGGGCTCCGTGCGGTGAGCTGCGGGGGTTTTATGGAGACTGAAATCATCCGCCGTTTAGTTTGACTCTCGATGTTGACTGACAACGAACCGGCCACAGATTATTCCAATGAGTCCCTGTGTTAATCTGTCACACTGTCAACTCAACCTCTCTCTCTCGCTCTCTCTTGCGCTTCCAGCGCCGTCAAGTAAACGCAGCTAAGACCTGACACCGGAAGTTTACTTTCAAAATAAAAGACGTCGACTCCACTACAAAAAGATTTACATTTGTATTCATTAACATTATCAACATAAACCAAAATATCCGTTTTACTGACTGGAACTATAAAAACTAATTGTTACTGACAATTTAATGAACTGATCAGTTTTTGACCTGTTTTTTTTTTTTTTGTAGAACAGGTGAGCATTGTTAGAATATGAATCAAGACCATGGTTCTGCTTTTGCGTAAATTAATATCAAATTAGAGGCCCTGTTTAAGCCATTTTAGATTGGTGGCATTAGGACTGCCTTTAAAATATTCGTGATCCATTTTAAAATCTTTAATGGCTCCTCATGAAATAAGGCTGACATAGTAAGTATCTTCTTTTAAGTCACTTTTTAAAATACACCTCTATTGGAAAGTATATCCCGACAATGTACAATGCTATGACTTACATGCTTCTAGATAAAATGATAAAATATTTGTGATATTTTACAGTGAGGAGGAGCTGGAGGGACGTTTAAATGTGTAAATAGCAATAGATATTTCATTATCATCATCATTAAAATGGCTAATGATAAAATAAAATAGTTTAGAAATTGGAGGACTGTACCCCCAGCCATAGGTCATAAGGTTCATACAGACATGCAGATAGCACTCTCCAGCACCATTAACAAAAACCAAATGCGTGAATATCTTTAGGTAAAACAGTGTTCGATTCCTGTAGTTGAGTCTTGTACAATCAATGAAGCTTTAAAACCTGATTAAGATGCTTTATGTATATTTTATTTCCTTTCATTTATCAATAATTAATTTGTCAATATGTTCCAAAACATAATTTAACAAACATCTCAGTGGCACAGATTTAACTCATCTTTTTATGGTGCATCACACCATATACAATAGGTGTTTGACACTGAGGTTTATTTTGAAGGATTGTTCGTCCCTTTCCGGTCTGATTACTACTAAATGACAGCTCTATCATCACTGCGCCTCGGTACCATTCATCTTTGACGTCAGAACTACGCTCAGAGAAGCGTGTTTATCAAGGCCCCGTGTTAATAATAACACACAATGTACTACACGTTATTTATCTTCCCCTGAGTTGTGTATATCATCTGGTTATATTTTTACGAACACTGAAGACTAAATATTTGTGATACATTGTGATAGTGACATAAAATTGTAAATGTTATTTCTCGCACAGGCTCAGGCTGTAAAAGAACAATGGGTCATTATCAGCTCATACACTTCCTGTGTAAAACCCAGGCAAGCTGCTGTCAGTCAGATCAGTGTGTGATTTGGCCCACAGGCCTCCTTCATCACTCACTCATCCTCAGCCTTCATTTCTCAGGCTGCCAGGAAGGAATCCAAAGCCTGGTGTGTGGCAGTGAGAGGGAAGCTGTGTTGGCATTGACTGTATGTCCCTGTTCTCTGCAGTGAACCAGCTGGGCAACGTTCAAGTGTGTTGTTATGTAATATTTACAAGCTCCTCTCTGAGATATGAAGAAGAACCTGTTTGGCTGGTGGTGACAGAATCTCCCAGTATGTTAGTTTGCATCATTCATCTTTTTTTATTTTTTATTTTATTTTTGTTGCAGGCTGAAGGGGTTCTGGTTGTTAAAACTGTTTTTATTTTCCAGGATCACCTGGTTCCATATTAAGGGGATTGATTTGTGGCAAGTGCAGTGTTTAAGTGACAACTGTTCACTTTGGTAATTATTAATCTCCTCCTTTCACCACAATCTGGCAGCACGCTGCTTTCCAAAGTATTGACTCTGTGAAAGAGGCAGCCTTGCATTCAGGGAACTCAAATTTACTCAAACTTATCTGAAAGGTTGTTACCTGTGTTTTCTACTAAATTCAAGTGGAAAGACAAAAGGGTCAAGCTCCACTATGAGCTCAAACTGCCATCTAGTGGTTGTATGTGAAAAGAGCATTCACACAAAACAGAATAAATAATAATCTCATTTTGATACATTTTTGACCCTATATACAACTTTCAACCCTTAAATTTACACAAATGTTCTTTTCTAAAGATGGTACTAAAGCAAAGAACCGTTCTACCGATTCTAAATTACTATTAAATTCTAAAGAATACAAAATTATACACCAATATTACAGTTAATGGAGCAGCTACAGATCGACACCCGAGCACAATTGCTCTTAGAAAGTTGTGCTCCATGTTAACCATCTCCAGGTAAACATAAATGAGGTCCTGGATAACTTGTGTTGAGTTTCTGGGAGTGCTGTATTGAACAAAGTGTGAAAAATATTGTCCATAATACAGTTTAACTAATGTTAATCACAGTTGACCAACAACTAAAGACTGTGGCCTACATGTGAAGCAATCTAGTCAGTGAAAACAAAACTACCAGAGCACAGATTTAGGAGACGTTTCAGTTCTCTTAAAACCAGGCCTGACAGAGCACAGGTGCTGACTTCAGTGTGCAAACAGAGAGAAGTTTGTTCATACAGGTTTTATGTTTAATATTTCCATGTGTGATAGAAGTTTATTCATGTCAAGTGACGCTATTACATGTTTTGTCGAGTTGGTACAGAAAGATGAGAAGACACGGCCGAACAATTGAACATGAAATTTATTTGGTGAAAACTCTTCACTTCTTTGCTGCCACCTTCTGGAGTTTCTTCACCTCATGCTTGATGATCTTGTTCCTCTGCACAAATGAAAACACAATAGTTGCATTAATTAAAAACGCTCACTCTGCTGCAGGATCATCACTTTACACAGACTGATAGATGCTTTGAACCTCTAAATTCTCACTGCGGGTTAAAAAAAAAAAATCAAGCTGCGGCTCGGAAAACTTATCGCTTTTCGTTCGTCTGCCAAAGACTGAGCACTGACAAAGGCACAATTAAAATCAAACTGACCCATCGTTAAATTTTAAGTAGCTGTACCTGCTCAGTCAGCAGTCTGTGCAAAGGCAGCAACACTGATTACATTCGATGCAGCTGCACCCAAAACTTTGCTCCAAAAGCCATGTCAACAAATGGGACGGTGTGTTTTTTGTCAAACTTATGCTCACTCATTTCACTAAGTGGAGATGAACTGCAATGTGTCAATACAGCACTTCCATATTCAACTATGGATGGTGGAAAGACTACTATATAACAATAATACTGTTATAATTGCATTATATTATAAAATACTAGAAAGACTGAATTTTGTATAAGTTAAATGGCTAAAAAAAAAAAAAAAATTAAAGTATTGACAATGAGGAATAGTTCAACACAATATACAATGGCATGTCAAGATAAAATTACTGAGGGATAAATGTATTCTACCTACAGGGTTTCTGTTTTTTCTTAACTTTGAATGTTTACGTTTCTACTTTCCCTGGTTTTGCTCGACATGAACAACCAAGCCTCAGCTTCAACTCACTACAACTCAACAACTGATTTGTGTTTCTGTTGCACTTACCATCCTCTTGGCCTTCATCACCTTGTAGCGGTCAAAGTCAGTCATTTTGGCCCTCTGCAACAACAACCACAGAGATGACGTCAGTGATACTACCAACTGGGTTAAACCTGGGTTTATATAAATTGTGTCGTAAAGGGATTAAAACAGATGTGGTGGAGGGAACATTTAAATGGGAGCAGAGACGACAACAATGAATGAATACATGTCTGATCCAGTGATGATATTTCTTATTGGGGAATAGCATCAGCTTCATTTTTGGAAGATTAATATGAGAGAGGAAGGAGTCACATTGACCCAACATCTGTTGACATATATGTAATCATCATTACGACCGGTTTGTAAAGAAAATTGTGGGAGGAGGGCTGCCTCCAATAAATAAATCACTGCCTCTGCAAACATCAACAACTGAAGCTATTGTTAAAATAACAGCCTTTAGGCAGAGAAGTACAGGGGCAGTGTGTCACACAACATAGGTTAGATGTTTAGTGAAGCCTCCCTCCCTCCCTGTTCATCTAGAGCTTAAATTAATCACACCAAAGCCTTAAAGCAACCAGAACCTGTCAGACAGTAACTGATCAGCCTCATGCAAACATTTGCTTCATGAGAAATAAAGTAAAATAAAAAAGCAATACTGGGAATCGACACAGTAACATTACTACAAAGCACTTAAGTGATGCACATTAGCCAATAGTAAGTTTAGTGCTTGGTTCAGAACTGGTTAACATCTTAAATTTGAACTGGTTACACTTTTTTTGGATGTGAAAGTTTTTCTATACTAAATACAGCTGCTCAGATTACTCCTATGTTTTCACCAAGTGTCAAATTTGTCACCACGGCTGCCTGAGCTCGACTAGATTAGAAACATTACCACTATGTTAAAAAGTATCTAATGTACAGAACTCAAATTCAATGTGAATATACTCATTTCTCTACAAATATTCAAAACAAATAAACATCTTCAATCATAGTAAAGTAAAACCCTGTATCACAAACATCCAATAATTAATCCACATTTTAGTTTAATGTCAGCTGTACTGTATATTTAACAAAATATTCTAGGCTACATTAGACAAACCCAACACAACCATGAAACAAAATCTAGTCCAGCTGAAACAGTGCAACAATTCTCAATCATTTCCTCATCTTAAATTTGTTGATGATGACCAGAAGCTGAAACGTTGACTTTACCTTCTGTCTCGCCTCAATCTTCTTGGCCCAGCTGCTTTGCTCCCACTTCTCGTTGACTTGGGCCTTCTCCCAGGCTCTCTTCACAAACTTCTGGCGGGCGCTGTGAGCCATAATATACAGTAAGTACTTAAGAGTAGAACCAAACATCATATATTTTATCACACATAGCCATTTCACATCAATTTCTACAGTGACATCAACAAAGACTCAGAATATGATGGGTCCAATCTGAACCTGTGATTGAGTGATCAGGCAATTCATACAACAGGGTTTTGCATTCAATGTGGTCACTGCACTTGCGTATATAGTAAATTAAAAACTAACTAGACGACTAAAACTACTATCTTTGACTACAATGACAGGACATGTGAACTGGCATGACTGTTGTTAGTTGTATCTTAGACAAGACTAACAGTTGCAGGAAGTCAGCATGTGTGTTTTGAACAAAAACAACAATCCATCAAATCTTAAGCAGTTTTTTTTTTATTTTATTTTAGTTTGATTTAACAATTGTTGCCTCTCACCTGTGTGGCACTTTGATGACATAGTCTGTGAGCTGCATGCACTTGAAGGGCATGGCTTGCCTCTTCACTCCTGTGCAGGGGCCATCAACAAGAGCCTGGGCGACACGGGGTACAAGATATAACAATATAAACAACTTTTCAATTCAAAACTCACTCTGATCAACTCATTATCATCCGGGGTGCTCACCCTGTTTTGGTCGATAACATCAACGATGGCCACCAGCTTGCCAGCATGGGGTCCAAAAGAGACGTAGGCAACACGGCCGATCTGAACGAAGCGCTTGAACACCTGAGCAACATAACGAACAAGTTGGATATTAGAAACAACAGACACAAAAACGAGGCGGGTAGATCTTATATATCTGGGACGAGCCGACAAGTCGATGCGGCGGCGGAGCTACTCGACTTTAGCTAACATTAGCTAACTAGTGTTTATGCTAACGCCTTCACAAAGCGGGTCTATATTGAAAGGTAAGCATTGAAATATTGCTTATATAAGGCAAAATCGCGAGGGTGTCATTTTAATCGATGTTAAGAAGACAAAAATGAAACACGCCTGATCCAACGGGTAACTTTCGGCCTATCAGCCGGATGGACCACGTTGTAGTGCGGGCAAGAGCCGACATCTTATAGTATCTGTATTAATATTTAAACCATGCGCGGTTACATTAAACGCTTCATAAATGTGTGTATGGTCGTATTACCAACACATACGACAGTTGCTCTTCCAGAACAACGAGATATTTAGAAAGAAATTCGACTTGGTAATGCTAAAAACCCTCATGGCGACTCACCATGATGGCAGTCCGGGAGCAGAAAGGACGTTACAGCTTCCGCCTGCCGCACATACGGCTTCCGCTAAATTCACGCGCATGCGCAGTCTATCTTAGTTTTAATATTTGCTGAAGTAATTATATTGTTATATTATTATTTTTTTTTCCAGAATTCATTGTATTTAGACTTTTTATTCTTTTGTTTTTGACCCACCATGTAACTTTCTGTCGGAGTCAGGTGCTTTGTAATGTGCGACATTTTGTCAACATCTGTTGAAAAGTTGAAATTTCGTAGTTATCGAATAACATAACTTATTTAACTTAATTCTCACGTCTTATTATTCTTATTATTCTATTATCATTATCTACTATTATTATCATATGTGTGTGTGACGCAGGAGAAACGTCGTTTGTTTACAAAGCGCGAGAGGAGAGAGGGGGTCGCGGTTTGTATTGACGTCTTTTTGTGGAGTTTGTTTACTTGTTTTTTTTTAATCGTTTGTAGCTTTATCGTGTGTTTGGTGGCTATAGTAATGTTTTATATGAGCTTTGAGCTGAGATTCTAACGTTTCTGAGGAAACTGGCAGGGAAACGTATGGTAATGTTAACGGTGGTGGCCTGGGACAGTCATTTATGTATATGCCCATATAGGTTAATATCGGCTGCATTCAAATGAGCGAAACTACAATTACAACGAAACAATGTACGAAAAACTAGTGGCCTGGTGTCATTTGTAATACGTGTTCATGTCCGACGGGTGGTGTTAGTATTACAGTCTTTGATGGGTCATGAAAGCAGCAGCTGGGAGTGGTTGAAAATGTTTCAGTCCAGAACTTCAGTACCGACGACGAGGACGAACGCACTTTCTTCAACCACAGTAAATTCTCTTATTTTTACTCTGTTTTTCGTATTTATGAAATTCTCACTGTTTATTTAAGGTATAAATAGACTAACAACTCAACATTAACAGCAGCGCGTCCTTATTTAATTTAGTGAATGTTGTTGTTTTTCAAGTGTTTTAGATGTTATCACAAAGTTAACTTTAATTTATGAACAATATAAATGACGAAGAGAACAAACTTAAAGCATTTTTCTTTTAAGCTCTTGAAGAAACAGAAGGAATCTTGTGTTGAAATGTCTGTTGTTTGAAGAAAGATGCGGCATCGCAGTTAGTGCGCAATATTAAAAAAATACGTAAACATGAGTGATCCTTTGTTTCTCACCAGCAGGACATTGAAGAGAACAGGAAACTTCAACTGCGTTACTTGTTATGACACTTTAAAAGCTGGTGAGGAAAAGAACCGAGACAAACTCTTTTAACTGTAACAAATGGGACAGTAAGAAGCTCATTTTCAATTTTTTATATATGTTATTTTTATGATGAATAATTTACAGAATATAACTGGCATCTTCCAACTCAATTATCTTTGGCCTCAATAGTTATTCTCACTTATGAATAATAATAATAATAATAATAATAAAATCACGATTAAAAAAATATTTAAATTAAAAGTGTGTGTGTGTGTAAATATTTTTTGTAATAACCTCTTTCATATCTTGTTCCATTTACCAATCTGTTTTCATCTTACAACTCAGTCATCTTTGTAATTTACGATCTGTTAATCCACTGTAGTATCACTGTTCTCCATACACAAATAAAGCATTTACATATGTATTCTCTAGTAAATTTAACAATAAGAACAAAAGTTTTGTTTTGTCTTTCTAGGTGACAGAGCCAGAATGGAGGAATGTTCACCGAGTCATTGTCCGTAAGAACCAACTCTTTAATCTGTTCAAAGAAGTTGAAGTGAAACAAGACATAAAATAAGATACTTAAGAAGCACAGGAGGGTGGTAACAAGTTACATTTATTCTGTCACGTGTATTCAAGACTAAAAATAGTTAATTTAACTTTTGGAAAACATGGGCCTTAGTTGTACTGCTCACTCTGTATCAATATCAAAGATATTTGTCCCTATTGATCACAATCGGACACACAGTCTCATGGGGAAATAACTCCATGAAACTGTGAACATGAAAACAAGAGTGAGAGAAGGTCCTAAGGTGGCAGATGAAACTGAAGGTTAGATGAAATATAGAGGTGGTGTAGTTGCTGTTTTTTTTCCAGCTCTACTTTTCTTTTAAATATATACAATTGCTGTCTTTTCTACCTGTTTAGACCAGGAGAGCCAGTGGGTGTGTCTGATTTACGACAATACAGTGAAAAAAGTGGTAAAGTACTTTTTTTTTCATACTATCATAAAAACATTCCAACAATAAATAGTGTACATCTAATCAAACTCGTCCTGGTTGCTATTGGTTACAGATGCGGAATACCTGGATTCACTGTCAGACTATGTGTCCACAAACAGATATAAGATTTTAACATTAGGGAGTCCAACCAATGCTGTGTTGAGAATAGCAAACCTTGATGACACCATTTATAAAGAAAGACTGGATGAGGTGAACGGGTGGGGAAAATTCTACCTTCCTGAGATAGTAAAGATGCAGGTTTTAGGTGTAGTGGAGGGCACCTCATGTCCATGTGACCAGCTTGTTCTGATGACCTGTGAGGACAAAAAGCTGTACGCCTACGATGGAGAGGATCTGCATCTAGTGGCTTCAAGTGTAACGTGTCTATGTGACAAGGGAATAGAATATCCAGCATCCATGCGCTACTACAATGGGGAGGCATTTAAAGATATGGTAAGGAGTTGCAGCCATTTGTTAAGAATAGGCAGACTTTTATAATTGATGATTGATCATGATTTCATTTTGCTGTTGTGTGTAGACCAATGAGGACTGGGAGAAAGTAAGGGAGGGTGATGTGGGGAAGAAGTTGGATGAAGAACATAAAAAACTGGTGATGGAAAAGAAGCCCAGACTGATGCAGAATCTCGCAGCCAGCAGAAAAAAACACAAAAGTGAGAATCTTTATCTTCGTTGCTGTTGTAAATGGTTATGTTGGGTGTGTTTCAACTTCACTAAGAGATTAATAAGTAATAATAAGTATTGTTTTTAAATCACACTTTAATTTTACAGCAAAAACTTTTTAGCTTTTACTTACCATGAAGAAAATGTTGACTGGACAATGTAATAACTAAAGAATAATAAAAGAAATTACAGTTTCCATTTAATCTACCCTTCACAATACAATTCTGTCTCTGGGTTGTGATTATTACAGATTTGATTTATGGCACATAGGAAGTGTGTCCACTATTGTATTTGAAATAGAAAGAATTTCTGAGTAGATTTTTCCAGGTGTTGGAAATGGCAAAAGGTCAACAATCAGAGTATTTAGACATATTAGATAGCAGTTACAGTTGTAATCATGGACTGAAGGTCATGTTAAGTCCAAAATGTGAGGAACCACAATTTTCTGGGCCGGTTCCAAATTAATTTTTCCAAACTACTTTACAGCACACACAATTTTTTCCTAGCTATTTATTATCTTTTCATTAATAGGACATTTTAACACTGACTGCTAATGAAGACCAATGTAACTCCTAGAAGGCAGAGAGCAACTCATCTGGATGAAAACAGGGTTGTAGCTCAGCACAGCTAGAAAGATGTTGTTTGTGTTTTTGTAATGTTGTGAGTTATTGACCTGGGAGTTTTGAATCGGTGAGTGTCTTTCATACTTACTGAACTCTAATCAGATTAATCTGTGAGTTCCACATGTGTGTTCATGTGAATCACTGTGCAATATTGATCATGCAAAGGTACATTTGACCGCTATGAAATTGGCATATGTTGGTCTGTACGGCTGGTCACCAATCACTAATCACTTGAAAACCAAAAACCGATGGCTGATTGCGGTCACCACCCAATTAATCAGTGCATCCTTAATAAAAATACATAGATCCACCATAAATTTCCCTGATCATTGTTTATATAACATGAAAAATATGTTCTGAAATTATGGAAAATGCAAAACATATATGTGATAAAGTTGTGACCTAAGAATCTGTGTCAAATTTGTATTCTAGGCGTCACTAAATTGAAGATGGATCTTGGATCTGCCAGTAAGACCCAGTTTTCTGTTCTGTTCAGGAATGTTTCAGTAAAGTCACAGTTTCAAACAGTCTCAATGTCAGTTTACAGCTCTTAAATATGATTATTATTGTGATGTTTGAAATGATTTCACTCAATAGCAAGAAATGGAGGAAATAAATATAAAACCATTTCCTTCTTGTTGTTTCTATAAGTTAAAAATAAATATATTCCGTAATATGTAATATTTAAAAATGAGATATGATGAAGATGTGGCTTAAAAATGTGTGACTTACTTTCTAGGTGCCAGTGATTGGAGCTTGAGATCTGCCAGTAAGACCCAGTTTTCTATTCTGTTCAGGGAGGCTTCAGTTCAGTCACAGTTCAGTCACAGTCTTTGCTTTGGATCAGAAAGAAGTCATCATTGTCTCAAATCTTAGCTCTGTTTTATTTTGTTTTTGGTTCATAAATATTCCTCTAGATAAGAAGCTTACCAGGCTGAGGAGAGTTAGAACAGTTCATATTCACTTTCTCATAAATAGACAAAATTTTGAGAGATGTTATTTTGATGTTTCATATTTCTTCCTCCCAGGTGACAAGCTTAGAGATGTGAGAAAAGAGTTTGTTGACAACGTGACTTGGTCTCAGTTTTACCAGCTTGTAAGAGACTTTAGGGATTTTGGTGTGATGGAACCTTATCACCGCTTCAGAAGGTTTGAGATGAGAATTGGAAGACGAAACGAAGGGGCAGCAAGAATCTTTCACATAATGAAGTGTCATGGCAATGAGAAAATGAAAACTCGCCTTAAAAGCAAATATCCTGAACTCTACTTTTCCTTGTTCACTGATGAACCTTCTACATCAGGTGAGTTCACACACTGACATGAATCTGATTAACACTAATGATCTAGAGAGACCTGTGTCCTGGTTTATTCAAGTAGTGACAAACTAATGTAGTACGTTGACACTTTCCTGTTCAAAGCTGTGGTAGATTAATAGAGGAAATATGTCTGAAGTGGGAAGAACTGTTGTTAAAAAATAAATCTGCATTATTTGGTATTTTTATATGGAGCAATAAATCCTATTAAAAGACTTGACACAACAACATTAAAACATTTAACTTTAAAATATAAAGTTTAGTCTTCAAAAGAGGAGTAAATGAATCTTTTAACAGACCAATAATGGATGATTCATGAAGACCATGATTTCTGTAGTAGTGATGAAGTTCACTTTATCTGTTATTATCAAGGAGTTGGTGACATGAAACAAGATTCATTTGTTTTCAACAGTGGCATGAAAAACAAACACTAGAGAGAAAAAGTTGTGTCTCGTGACCATAAACATTTTGTTTTTTAAAACACTTTAGTAACGTCAGCAGTGATTATGGAGAACAAGAGTGAACTATAAAGCTTTGTGTTTTTTTAATATATAACTTACTAAACATGTTCTCTAAATGTTAGTTTACAATTCTTAAATATGATCATTATTGTCATGCTGGAAATGATGTCACTGGAGGAAATAGATATGAAGTAATTTCCTTCCTTGTTTATATTACTTAAAAAGAAGAAAGAGATATATTCTGTAACATATAATATTTAAAAATGGGATATGATAAAGATGTGGCTTAAAACTGTCGACATCTTCCTAAAATAATCACCCAACTAATTTTTTCAAGTTTTTTAGGAAACCCCAAAAAAAACTTAACCAAAAATGTAACATGACATTTATTGATAAGTTCATTCAATAAGGATGTAACAAATGACTATTGACATAGTAATAACACTGTGTGTAAATTATGTAACTTAAGAGAAATAAATGACGTAGGCAGTTTTTTGAACGTACCTTTGCAACTGAAGCAATATTTGTGTCAATGATAAAACACTGACAAACTAACTAAACAACATTTCCCCAATCATTTACAAATCACTGCGAATGTTTTTTTTTAATTAGTTCATTATTTACTAAGCATTACTAATGCTTAATAAACAACACTTTATTCTAACGTGTTAACCAAAACATCCATTGTCTTGTGGGCAGTTGAATTCAGCTACATCAGTGATTCCCAAAGTGGCTGAAATATCGATTGAAAGGACAGGAAACAGTTAACTTGTTAACAGCCACAAATTGTGGAGCGTTTCCATTCTTTGCTAAGTGCTAGCTCTATGGACTTAACTATTTTGCTGACAAAACAAAACTCAATAAAATTCAATATTAAGACTAAACTACTATAAAATATGTATAGCCTAGCTTTTATAAATAAGAAGTAAAATTACATTCTTGTAAAAATCTCATCATTTACCAATTTGGGACGAATCCAGAATCACGGAAATTAGTTCACTGAAGGTAGCCGCCATCTTGGAAAGCTATTAAAATTGCCTAAGTCACATTTTATTTGGACTGAGGCATAATAAATCAGCTGAAGTCACAATCTTGGTATAGGCCTTTAACTTGGTGGAATCAAATGATCTGATGAACTGAGAGAGTAGTTGGTTTAACAACACGTGATCAGCATCATAGATAGGAGATGATTTATGCAAAACAGCTAATTTTGCCAAAAAAATGACTTAGACAATTATTTTAGGAAGGTGACAATGTGTGACTTTTGTTTTTTCAATGCCTGTGATTGGTGGATGTATCGTGGATCTGCCAGTAAGAACTATTTTTCTATTCTGGTCAGGGAGGTTTCAGCATAGTCACAGTTTATCTTTCAAACAACACTAGCAGCTAATAGCAGCTAATACAAAACAGTCCAACACAAATAAATCAGAGGCCACAGTAAACAGGAAGGTCTTTGATTTGGATGTGAAAGAAAAAATCATTGTCTGAAATCTTAGCTCTTGTTTATTTTGTTTTTGGTTCATAAGGATTCATCTAGATAAGAAACTTACCAAGCTGAGGAGTGAGTGTGTAAATCAGCACGAGAAGTTAGAACAGTTTATCTTCACTTTTTCATGAATAGACAAAATTAAGAAATGTAATGTTGTTTTATATTTCTTCTTCTTAGTTGACATAATGTTTGCAGAGAACATGAGTCAATCTCAGCTTGACTGGATCATAAATGAACTTGAGGATCACGGTGTGTTGAAACATGGTGAAGGATACAAAATACTTGAAGAGAGAAGAAGACGTGGCGAGGCAAAAGACCTCATTGACACAGTCATCCAATGTGGAGACATAGCCAGTGAGGAAATGATGACTCGCCTCAAAAGCAAATGTCCTAAACTCTACTCTTCCTTGTTCACTGATAAACCTTCTTCATCAAGTGAGTTCACACACTGACATGAATCTGATTAACACTAATGATCTAGAGAGAGCTGTATCCTAGTTTATTCTAGAAGTGACAAACTAATGTTGTATTTTGAAAATGTCGTAGTTAAAGCTGCACTGTAAAACAAAAGCTGGACTAATTTGAAGCAAATGCATCTCAGTACAGGAATAAATGAATCTTTTAACAGACTAGTAATGGATGATTCATGAAGTCCATGTTTTCTTGTAGCGTCCTTTCTAAAATAAGCAGTGATGAAGTTCACTTTATCTGTTATTATCAAGGAGATGATGTCATTCAGTGAAATATAAATTAAATATAATTATTATTGTTATGTTTGATAACTGGAGGAAATAAATAGGAAATATTTTCCTGCATATTGTTTATACAGCTTAAAAAGAAATATAGTTATTATGTAATGTGTAAAAACTACATGTGATAAAGATGTAACTTTAGAAAATGTGTGACTTTTGTGTTCTAGGTGTCAGTAAAATGAAGATGCATCTTGGATCTGCCAGTAAGACCCAGTTTTCTGTTCTGTTCAGGAATGTTTCAGTAAAGTCACAGTTTCAAACAGTCTCAATGTCAGTTTACAGCTCTTAAATATGATTATTATTGTGATGTTTGAAATGATTTCACTCAATAGCAAGAAATGGAGGAAATAAATATAAAACCATTTCCTTCTTGTTGTTTCTATAAGTTAAAAATAAATATATTCCGTAATATGTAATATTTAAAAATGAGATATGATAAAGATGTGGCTTAAAAATGTGTGACTTACTTTCTAGGTGCCAGTGATTGGAGCTTGAGATCTGCCAGTAAGACCCAGTTTTCTATTCTGTTCAGGGAGGCTTCAGTTCAGTCACAGTTCAGTCACAGTCTTTGCTTTGGATCAGAAAGAAGTCATCATTGTCTCAAATCTTAGCTCTGTTTTATTTTGTTTTTGGTTCATAAATATTCCTCTAGATAAGAAGCTTACCAGGCTGAGGAGAGTTAAAATAGTTCATATTCACTTTCTCATAAATAGACAAAATTTTGAGAGATGTTATTTTGATGTTTCATATTTCTTCCTCCCAGGTGACAAGCTTAGAGATGTGAGAAAAGAGTTTGTTGACAACGTGACTTGGTCTGACATTCACCAGCTTGTAAGAGACTTTAGGGATTTTGGTGTGATGGAACCTTATCACCGCTTCAGAAGGTTTGGGATGAGAATTGGAAGACGAAACGAAGGGGCAGCAAGAATCTTTCACATAATGAAGTGTCATGGCAATGAGAAAATGAAAACTCGCCTTAAAAGCAAATATCCTGAACTCTACTCTTCCTTGTTCACTGATGAACCTTCTACATCAGGTGAGGTCACACACTGACATGAATCTGATTAACACTAATGATCTAGAGAGACCTGTGTCCTGGTTTATTCAAGTAGTGACAAACTAATGTTGTACGTTGACACTTTCCTGTTCAAAGCTGTGGTAGATTAATAGAGGAAATATGTCTGAAGTAGGAAGAACTGTTGTTAAAAAATAAATCTGCATTATTTGGTATTTTTATATGGAGCAATAAATCCTATTAAAAGACTTGACACAACAACATTAAAACATTTAACTTTAAAATATAAAGTTTAGTCTTCAAAAGAGGAGTAAATGAATCTTTTAACAGACCAATAATGGATGATTCATGAAGACCATGATTTCTGTAGTAGTGATGAAGTTCACTTTATCTGTTATTATCAAGGAGTTGGTGACATGAAACAAGATTCATTTGTTTTCAACAGTGGCATGAAAAACAAACACTAGAGAGAAGAAGTTGTGTCTCGTGACCATAAACATTTTGTTTTTTAAAACACTTTAGTAACGTCAGCAGTGATTATGGAGAACAAGAGTGAACTATAAAGCTTTGTGTTTTTTTAATATATAACTTACTAAACATGTTCTCTAAATGTTAGTTTACAATTCTTAAATATGATCATTATTGTCATGCTGGAAATTATGTCACTAAATAGCAAGAACTGACGGAAATAAATATGAAATAATTTCTTTCCTCTTGTTTATATAACTTAAAATATATATATATATATATATATATATATATATATATATTCTGTAATGTAACATATTTTTCAGACAATATGGCGGACTTAAAATCCTTTAATTTTCTCAAAATTCAACAGTGCGCCTTATAGTCCAAAACAATACAATAATATTTAAAAATGAGATATGATAAAGATGGGGCTTAAAACTGTCGACATCTTCCTAAAATAATCACCCAACTAATTTTTTCAAGTTTTTCAGGAAACCCCAAAAAAACTTAACCAAAAATGTAACATGACATTTATTGATAAGTTCATTCAATAAGGATGTAACAAATGACTATTGACATAGTAATAACACTGTGTGTAAATTATGTAACTTAAGAGAAATAAATGACGTAGGCAGTTTTTTGAACGTACCTTTGCAACTGAAGCAATATTTGTGTCAATGATAAAACACTGACAAACTAACTAAACAACATTTCCCCAATCATTTACAAATCACTGCAAATGTTTTTTTTTAATTAGTTCATTATTTACTAAGCATTACTAATGCTTAATAAACAACACTTTATTCTAACGTGTTAACCAAAACATCCATTGTCTTGTGGGCAGTTGAATTCAGCTACATCAGTGATTCCCAAAGTGGCTGAAATATCGATTGAAAGGACAGGAAACAGTTAACTTGTTAACAGCCACAAATTGTGGAGTGTTTCCATTCTTTGCTAAGTGCTAGCTCTATGGACTTAACTATTTTGCTGACAAAACAAAACTCAATAAAACTCAATATTAAGACTAAACTACTATACAATATTTATAGCCTAGCTTTTATAAATAAGAAGTGAAATTACATTCTTGTAAAAATCTCATCATTTACCAATTTGGGACGAATCCAGAATCACGGAAATTAGTTCACTGAAGGTAGCCGCCATCTTGGAAAGCTATTAAAATTGCCCAAGTCACATTTTATTTGGACTGAGGCATAATAAATCAGCTGAAGTCACAATCTTGGTATAGGCCTTTAACTTGGTGGAATCAAATGATCTGATGAACTGAGAGAGTAGTTGGTTTAACAACACGTGATCAGCATCATAGATAGGAGATGATTTAGGCAAAACAGTCAATTTTGCCAAAAAAATGACTTAGGCAATTATTTTAGGAAGGTGACAATGTGTGACTTTTGTTTTTTCAATGCCTGTGATTGGTGGATGTATCGTGGATCTGCCAGTAAGAACTATTTTTCTATTCTGGTCAGGGAGGTTTCAGCATAGTCACAGTTTATCTTTCAAACAACACTAGCAGCTAATAGCAGCTAATACAAAACAGTCCAACACAAATAAATCAGAGGCCACAGTAAACAGGAAGGTCTTTGATTTGGATGTGAAAGAAAAAATCATTGTCTGAAATCTTAGAATAGACAAAATTAAGAAATGTAATGTTGTTTTATATTTCTTTATATTTCAGAGAACGTGAGTCAATCTCAGCTTGACTGGATCATAAATGAACTTGAGGATCACGGTGTGTTGAAACATGGTGAAGGATACAAAATACTTGAAGAGAGAAGAAGACGTGACGAGGCAAAAGACCTCATTGACACAGTCATCCAACGTGGAGACATAGCCAGTGAGGAAATGATGACTCACCTTAAAAGCAAATGTCCTAAACTCTACTCTTCCTTGTTCACTGATAAACCTTCTTCATCAAGTGAGTTCACACACTGACATGAATCTGATTAACACTAATGATCTAGAGAGACCTGTGTCCTGGTTTATTCTAGAAGTGACAAACTAATGTTGTATTTTGAAATTGTCGTAGTTAAAGCTGCACTGTAAACCAAAAGCTGGACTAATTTGAAGCAAATGCATCTCAGTACAGGAATAAATGAATCTTTTAACAGACTAGTAATGGATGATTCATGAAGACCATGTTTTCTTGTAGCGTCCTTTCTAAAATAAGCAGTGATGAAGTTCACTTTATCTGTTATTATCAAGGAGATGATGTCATTCAGTGAAATATAAATTAAATATGATTATTATTGTTATGTTTGACAATAATAATCGTGTGTGTGTTTTTGCATTACATTCATTTTCTATTAGACTATTTTCATATGTGGATTAATAAACAGTAGGTATTTACAGATGGTTCTAAACCAACTACAGCACCCATGTTAATTATTTATAATAAAAAAAAACACTTCACTCTGAATCGAACCACTGTTGTGGTGCGTTAATGTGTAATGTGGGTTGTATGTTTTTTAACAGCAGTTGTCTATTTCAGAGGAATAACAGCGTCAACGAATAACAGGAATATCCAGCATTCGTGTGAAGAGGAGCAGAAGTGGTGACCAACTCTCATCTTTACATTAAAACTACGTTACATTAACGTGACACTACGGACAGGACGTAAAAGACTGAGAGACTTGTCCTTCAGTATAATGAAGATCTTTCCTGTTGTTACAAGAAGTTAAAATCTTTATTCAGAGGTCTGTGTACATACATATGTGTTATGTAATCTTCATTCATTTACCTATGTTTTTTATTGTCTGTTATACAAATTAACACATTTTTCTGCAGAGCAGACAAGGACCACAGCCTCAGTTATTACCTTTTAGTTACTATCCACCGCTGTGCTGGAGCAGGACTCCAGCACAGTGGTGTCAAACATATCAAAGTAGAACACAATGTCCTGTCTTATATTAACATTCACATGTTCACATCTGATTTACTTGTACATATTTTTCTTTAAACTCATAGTTTAAGTTGTACAGTTATGTATAAACAAAATGTGTCAGTATTTCAATAAAGCACCTAAGTGACATTAAGTTCATATATTGAAGATGTTGTTCATAATAAAATGACTAAAATGTTCATTCTTTTGATTTTATCTCTTGCACTCTCATATTAGGAAATATAACTTTCTTTCGATTCAATTTTGGTTGCTAAAAGTCAAAGGACAGGATCACAGATGAGTGTAACTAAAGTTTGTTCTGAGCTCTGAGCTTTCCTGTTTAAGAAAATGAACTTTATAATCAACTTAGAAACTTGTGTCCGGTTAGCACTCAGAAGTATAAACATTATATCCTCTTTGGACTTCAGACGCCATGCAGAGGAATTTCCTGTTTTTGTCTGTAGGGAGGAGTTGTTTTTGTAGAATGATTCAGTATGTGGATTTCTTTAGTGGATGTGCATGTCTTATGAAGCTCAAGCACACATTTTTAATTAACAATAAGTAAACCAACAAAGGGCTCGATTTCAGTTTCTGTCATTATTCATTACTTACAATGGTGAGTAGCTGCTATTTAACTTTTTTTCTTTAATATTTTATATTTTAATAACTGATTTCTACATTGCAAATGTAATTTCTGCTATCAGTGGCTATGCAGTTGTTGTAATGTGTCCTTTATTATTTCCCATTTCAACAGTCTGACAGAAGGTAAGTCAACTAATTTACTGAACTGACCTCATTACTGATTCATTCTGTCAGTTTGCTAAAAACTAGTCATGTTTATTATTTTAGGGAAGAATTCCTGCAACAAGATGATGTTTTCAGAAGCAATGCTTTTAAAATTATTGAACAAATGGTGAACATGAGTGTGGAAACTGAGGAAGACACTACAGAGTTAGTGGATGAGGTATGTCTGATGTGGACTGTTTCTTTTTTTTGGACATAATGCATGAAACTTTCACTGTGTTTTTAACACATGATGCTTCTCATTCAACGTAGTAAATCACATCTCTTTCTGTGTGACTAAGGTTCTTCACTCCATCCTGTTTTTGGGAAACATCAACAAGCCACGATATCCACCAGAGCAAATTTTTAGTGATCGGGAAATGTTGGAGAACTTTAGGACATTTTACCCAAGGCCTTTTGACCTTTATTCCAAACAACTACCCAAACGGACTCCGTTTTCATGTGTACTGGACATGGTAATGTTATTGTTTGTCAATTCTTCTCTGTGAAGAGATACAGACTTGCTTACCTTACTTAAACATATTCATATATTACAGTTAATGATAAATGTGTGACTCAAAGAATCATACGTTTGTAGGGATGAGAGCAGCTTGACAACATTTATTTATCTTGCAGGTTGTCAACCTGATGGGACAAGATAATACACAAAAAATACAACAGAGGCTCCAACAGATCAGAGGTGAACTGCGTGGGCATCGAAAGGCTCTGGCTTCATTTGTCATCTGTGTCTCTCACAGCACAAATTCAATCAACTACTATGGAGTCTCCATGTCCTCTTCTGGCAATTCAACCAAAATCATGGTTGCTGCCTCCTGTTTAAATGTCTGGGACATTCGTGTAGCTGATGCGGTGATGACCTACTATACATTTGAGCCATCCTTTGATGGAACATTAAGACTTCCCACGTCAGTCGCGTGCCAGGCTTTTAAGATCACAAAAGGTGAAGAAATGAAACCTTGCAGATTATGTAAAAATTTATTTGGTTTGGGAAACGACGAAAGAGCTGAAGAAAATGTGGAAAATAAGTGGCCCTATGGTAACTGTGCTGAAGTTGAAAGCTTGAGCAACTTGTTTAAAAATGAAGAAGAAGTTAAAGATCAGGTACGACCAACAGCTGAGACGTGGACAGATGAAAACAGGCAGGAGAAAAAAGTCAGGGTTTTGAATCATCTCAGGGATTTACTGAGAAACGTTGGGGAGACGTTTCAGTGGGATGAAAGATACTATGAGCCACAAAATATTGATTAAAAGTAGGAAATTTACTCTGCAAGTGTGCAAGTGTTTCCTTCACTCTACAGAATGCTTTGTGTTTTTTTTTTTACATTTATCCAGTCATACAGTGTTGTTTGTCATGCTTTCTCAGTGACATGTATTGTAATTTGTGATGTGAAATTCTGTTCTTGTTGACAATAGAGACACAAGACCAATGACTGTAAACTGTGTGTGTGGTGGCCGGCTGTGTATGAAAAAAAGAGACAAAGACAAGAATCCTTTATTGAATAGACGTTTACTACAGAACGTAACACAAGCTGAGATGGTCATCACCTCCATTTATAGTGGAAATGACTAAATTAACTCTTAACACTGTTAGTCCTCAACCATCAGAAACAACTCATACTTGCACATGTTTTTCTTTTAGAATGAATTATGAATGAGATATGCAACATATACAGTTATATCACAATAAATGTCTTTATGAACATTTTTCCACATGTATCAACAATGAAGTATGTAGGTTATGTAAAAATTGTTATGTTGATCCTGTTATTCTTATTAAAATTTAATTGTAAGCTCAGGTTTATTGCTCATTTGTTTTGATTGTTTCCCTTGCAGCCTAATGAGAAAATATATTTTTTTATTAATTATATTATTATTTTATATTTACATATTATTTTATTAATTTACTGTTATTATTATGCTGACAGTCATGGGGGTAAATATCAAAAATAGATTGAAAGCAAATATAAATAAAATTACTTACATACAGTATGCATGCACATGGGTGTGAATATATGTAATATTGCATAAATATTCACCCCATTCAAGTCCCTATTTAGTAGAAGCACCTCTGGCTGCTAAAACAGTACTGAGTCAATGTGAACAGATCTCAGTCTGGTTTGAACTCAGCACTGCAGATTTACTTATTTGAGTCTGTTCAAGCTTCTAACATAAATGATGGACCATCATTCACCTAAAAGTCCAGTGATCATAGCGAAGAGTAGTCGTGGTGCGTTCACGGGTCTCTGCAGGACGGTGGAAAAAAACTGAACAAACAAACAAACAAACAGTAACAAACCACTATTCCCTAATAGACGTGTAGACACAGATTATTATATTATTACACTATGTTATTATTAAGTAAAATTTAAGAATAAATTATAATGGTTCAACATTATTGTTGTTGTTGTTGTTGTTGTTGTTAAAGATATGTTGGCTTAAGAAACTTACACTTGCAAACCGTCAATTTCTTTCAAAATAAGAGTATTTATTAATTAATTTATTTAAAATGCTTTGAAACCACAAAAAAGTCATTTTTATCATTCGTTTATTTTTACTGCACGCTTTTATTAGAAAACTTGGGTCGGACGTCGTATTCAAACGATCGCGTGAGTTTGGTGAAACCGACGTGATCCTGTGAACAAAACGAAGTTCAGCGGAAATTGTCGAGTGGAGTCGATGTCCGGTCGGCACGAGCCTCGCAGTTACATGCGTCAACAACACCTGCGACTGGTAACTCCTCTTCTCTTATTTGTTGGTATATAAACGTTAATTCCTATGAACCGTTTGCATAGTTTTCGTTTCATCAGTATCTCCTGGATTAACAGAGACGTCTGTAAAAACCCCTGGTAGGTTTCTCCACCACTGACGCAGTTTTAGCAGCGTAGGAGAACAACAGACTCATTTTAGTTTCGTTTTCAACCAGATCACAAACATAACGACCACATACCACAGTTAATCATATTGAATGTATTTAATACTTAACAATAATATATTTGAATAATATTATAAAATTACGTATAGTTTAAAACTGAGTATGTAATATAATTATAATTAACAACATTTTTGAAGATTTAAAAAAAAAAATATAACATCCTTCTGGTAACAAATAACCACTAGACTTTTTATTTTATGCACAGTAAATAACTTGAAATAACTTGACTGTTTTAATGATTTTTTTCTTTCTAGGTGACAAAGAGCTAGGATGGCAGTTGGAATAATAAGGTACTTGCAGCATGAGTCCTTCTCTGTTTACTCGAGGACATGTAATAACAGTAAATAAATAACAATAATAAAAAAAATGTTGTCCAACAAACTCAGATAAATGTTTTGCCCCCACCTTAATTTCTAAAACTCAATTTGACTTAAATAACTAAAAAAAATGCTAAATTAAATTAAATGGTACAATGGGAGGTAAACAGAATTTCTCAGTAGTTAAAAGCCATAATGATATTTTGGATGATGATTTGACTGAAGACAACTGGAAAATCAGCATGGAAAAAACTCCCTTGTTTATGTTGATGATTTAAAAAAAAAAAAACTGCACGCAGGATAGCTTTGACATGAAATTACAAATGTTAAAATTGTGTAAATTGTGCAGCCTTCCATGATTAATGTTGTTCTTGTCTCTTTCAGTGGGGCTGGTCAGCTTGATATGCCTGATTTGCAGCAATGCAACAGAGCAGAAGGTTAAATACACTTCTTTCTCCTACATACATACATAAATACATGTATACATGCAATAACTTTTATTTTTTGGTCTTTCAAATAACTGCAAATATGATTTGTCTTTCGTCCCAGGTGCGGAGTATCTTGCCTGGGTGTCACACTTCGTATCCACAAATAGAAAGAAGAGCTTAAAATTAAAGAATCCAGCTGGTGCCATAATAAAGATAGCAGAGCTTAACGACACCATTTACAGAGGCCAAGATGATGAGGTGAATGGGTGGGGGAAATTCTACCTTCCCAAAATAGTGACCATGCAGGTTGTAGGTGTAGTGGAAGGCATCCCCTGCCCGTGTGACCAGCTTGTCCTGATGACCTGTGAGGACAAAAAGCTGTACGCCTACGATGGAGATGAGCTGCATGTGGTGGCTTCAAGTCTGGATCGGCTACATGAAATAAAATATCCAGCATCCAAGAGCTACTACAACGGGGAAGCCTTTCAAGATATGGTGAGAAGTTGCAGTCATTTACAGAGAATAAACAATTTTGGGGGATTCCTGATGCTACTGAATCACGGTACTGACAAGTGTCTTTTTTATGTGTGTTGTGTACAGAGTGAGGAGGACTGGACAGAAGTGAGGAGAGGTGCTGTGGGACGGAGTTTGGAGCAGGAGCATCAAAAACTGGTGAAAGAAAATAAGTCCAAGTTCTTGGAGTGCCTCAAATCGACATGACGCTGTTAGAAGAGTGTATGTCCTAACATTGTCTTGGACTGACGGTGAATAGAAAAGTGATATTTCTTGCAGAGTTATGGGCTGATCATGGAGTACCTGATATATTACTTAATAAATAAAAATAAGTTTGTTTGTCTTGTTTTGTAATTTTGTTAAAAAGAATCTGCTATTTGTCCAAAAGAAAAGACAAGCTTCATAAGACTTATCATTCTAAAAGAAATGAACTAAAATCATCATAATTGAAGAGGAAAATTCTTCCTTGTGCAACTGATGACAAATATGCATGTTCCGCTCTCTGCTCACATACATACCAGTATTAATGTAAAACAAATGCTATTGAATTTTGTCAGGTGATACATTAAAGAACAATATTTTCTGATGCTGTAATCACTACAGTTATTTGATTGTTTAATCTCTATAGTAAATAATGTCTGTAATGTATAATCTAATGATGTATGTATAATAAAGCATAATCTAATGTCTGTCATGTCTCTTTCTATCTTTTTTCTAATATTAATGAAACTACTGAACTGACCACATGATCTGACAATTAATCTATGATGTGTCAACACATCATATATTTGACTATAGAGGTACAGTGATATAATAATGCAACATCTGTGATTTTATTGAAATGTGTCATCATCAGAGATTAACCTACAGGTATTACTGTATAAGTGGATCAATATATAAAGCCTGTGATCCCAAAAATTCACTACATAAACTATAACATATAGTTAGGTGTGGTGTCAGAAGAGCCTAACAACTTGATATATGTTGAACACAGATGAGAGTCCAGTGACCTCAGATTTGCTGGAAATCACGTGGTTGATTCCTCAAAAGAGTTTATATAACGCTGGTCTCGTTACTTTCGGTTTTGATCTTACACTGCAGCAACAATGGTGAGTAGCAGCAACAATCTGCTTAATTTGCCTCTAATTCTACCAATAACAGCTATATATTGTAATCCTGATCTCAATTCTTGTTGTCATTTTAAATATCCATGTCTATCTGTTTGTTTATTTTTTGCACCTCACGCCTCCTCCTCCGCGATGACTGGAATAGGGTGATCCAGAGAGAAAGAGGTGAGTCCGATGATCGTGCAGAAGCGCAAGTTTCCACCGCTGAGATGTGTGATTCTTCACTTTCACCTTATTTCACGCTTGTTGTGTCTTTTTTTAGAAGAGAAGAATTTCTGAAAACTCAAGAAGCTCTAAGAAGAAACGCCTTCAAACTCATCAAGACGATGCTCGATTGGTGTAACAAGACTCCAGGAAGTAAACACTTAGTGGACGAGGTGTTTTTTTCTTTTTGGTCGTGTTATTTTATGTGATGTGTGATTTTATATTTTACCTGATCTAGGATAAAAAACAAACAAACAAATAAACAATCAATTTCGTTTTGACTTGACAGATGCTTCACAGCATTTTCTTTCTGGGAAGAGTCAACAACGTCCCCTACACCCCAGAAAGTATTATCGATGATGACGAGATGTTGGACCTCTTAAAGGAGAAATACCCTGGGCCTTTTAAATGCTATGAGACTGAACTTCCCAAGCGGAGTCCATTCTCCTGTGTTATGGACATGGTAAGACGTCAGTGAAGGAGATGAGCAGGGTGTTGCTACACAAATCCAAGTACATTAAAAAAAAGAGAGGTGTAAGATTTAAAAGTAAATAATCTATATTTTAAGTTTATATTTTAAGTTTTGTTTGCCAAAAGGAAGACATGACAGTAATGTTACATAACATGTTTACACACAATATATGGGCAGGGAGTCATGAAAAATAACTTGCAAGAGAATGTGAATACTTGCAGTCAAAATAATAAGTATAAGTATGGAAGTACGCGACTTGAGACACACGGTAACTATTTAATAGAAAATTAAAAAAAGACAAATAATAAAATGATTGTGGCTTCCATTTTTTGGATAATCTTTTGGATAATAAAATGTTACCTCATTTCCACAGCCTCTAAGCTGAATTAAGTTAATGTTTAATTTCTACAGCTAAGAAATTACTCAGTGTGTCATTGTTTAAAGGTGAAACACTGTGATAATATTGTGTCTTTAACTCTTTCCAGATAGTCAAGCAAAAGGGACAAGAGAATGAAAACCAGATCAGGCAAAGTCTGACAGATCTCATCAACAATCTGGAAGAGAAATTTCTGGTCTCCTCCACCATCTGTGTCTCTCAGAAATCCAACACATCTGTCAGGTACTATGGAGTCTCCATGTCAACTTGTGGTCCAAACCCTGGGAAAATTGTGATCGGAGCCTCCTGCTGTAGCATTTGGGATGATTATGTAGCTGGTGCAGTGATGACCTACTATCCAGAAAAGGTCAAGAAGCCATACTTTGATGGAACGATCAAACTTCCAGAGAATGTTATTTGCCAGGCGTATAACCTCAGCAAAGGAAATAAAATGCATCCTTGCAGATCATGTGGGAATTTGTTTGGTTTGAGTACAGAGGATACAAAGCAGTGGCCCTATGGCAACTGTGCAGAAGCTGAGAGTTTGAGTAACCTCCTTAAAAATGAGGAAGAAGTGAAAAGAGAAGCACAGCCAACATCTCCCACATGCACACCTGAGAACAGGAACCAGGCTGAGATGAGTGTTGTTGAAACACTTAAGAGAGTGCTACGTACGGTTAAATTTAAAAAATGGGAACAGTGGAATTACTACAACCCACAAACACAACAATCCTGAAAAAATGGCAACTATGAAGTAAATATATCTAATAAATCTGTTTTTTGTTTTTGTTTTGTACAATTACAATGTCCAATTGATGTCATTGCTCACTCAGTGAAGATTAGAACATACAGATGATACAAAACTATGTTGATTATGTTGGTAATGGTGATACTAATAAATTCATTCAGTGATATTAATCGAAGCTGATGACTCATTTTATATGTTTATTTTACTTTACTTGTACCTACTGCAAACTTTCAGTTCAGATAGTAATATTTGGGATGTACGTGCGGGTGAGCTCTGATATTGAACCTGCATGACTATGTTTAAGATATCAAAATGAAAATAAAGACATGTCAAACAATTAGCACTTGTTAGTTATACTGAGCCTAATGTTTACAATCAAATGCAAAGTTCATCAGGTGGTTTAATATTGTGTATTTCCTTCAGTAACACAAATTTACCACTAGATGGCAGCACAAACGTGTTCAATTAAAATGTGTGACGTTTTAACTCAGGGTGATTATCTCAACAACTGTCAAACTGTTTATTTCATATGTTAAATGATTATCATACAGATAAACAACATTTTTCTCATCACGGACCTGATTGGACCGTTTGATTGTGTTTTTTTCTATGACCTTCACCTTCTATGATGACAGGCTGAACAAAGTCAGGAAGCACAAAATAATTTCCCAGCTCATAAAGCAAGTGAGAATGCAAAAGGAAGAGGAAATTATTTATATTTATCTGTCACTAGGTTTTAACTCAGGAAGGCCTCTTAAAATATCCTGGTTTGAAAGTAATATACCCCAAATCCTCGTAAAAAAAAAATGCACAACTCAGTTTTTACACATTATTTTTCCAAATAGTGTGATCAGAGAAGATCAGTCATCACAAAACTGGATTATATTTGTATTTCATATCTATCAGTTCATTACAGCTACCGTAGTCTTAAAGCAGGCAGCAATAACATCTCTGAATAACCACGGACCAAACACAGATCTAAAGTATCTAAATTACTCCAACACTGCTCTTCCACCATGGGCCCTCGTCAATATGTACACAATGCAAACACATAACTTCTGATAACAACATCAGCCTGTGGATATGAGACAAACTGGACACAGACGTTCAGGATAACCTACAAGGGCATGTGTACTGAACTGCACTGTGTATTGAACACCCATATTCTACTCACTATTCATCCCGTATTGTGTCAAAATATATCTATTTGACACCACAATAGTGGTGGAACTGGTCTCTGAGGGCAATAAGTCTGTCACCAACACACACACACAAAAAAAAAATCCCAAAAGGACTGATTATCAACTTCAGGAAGAAGCAGGATGACCATCTACCACTTAACACAAATGGAGAGACAGTGGAGACAGAGTTTCCAGTTTCAGGTTTCAAGTTTCAGGTTTCTGGACACACATCTCAGAGGATCTCACGTGATGTACCAACACACATTCACTGGTCAAAAAGACACAACAGCAGCTCTACATCCTGAGATCACTCAGGAAGGCAACAACAGCTACCGCTGTCCTTTTATTGATGCTCCATTGAGAATGTATTGACTCATGATATCCTGGCATGGTAGAGTAGCAGCCCTGTGTCTGACAGGAAGGCCCCGCAGAGGGCCATAAAGCGCCTCTCACTGCCTGAAAAACACATCCTGCATCCTCAAAGACACTTGACTACAGTGACAAAAATATTCTGATGGTGATTCTTTTGCTTCAAATTCTACTGCCATTTCTTGTGAAGATAATATATCGTTGCGTTGGCCAGTCTGTACTTGTGTTTGGATTGTTGCCTTGTCAAGGAGGTCATTTCTCAATCCTAAAGTCTTGAGAACAAAACAAAATGCCATTCTCCAGGAAAGCTCTAACGTGTGGTAAGTGATGGGAAATATGATTTATTTTAAGCTGCCACGTCACAGACGCTTTGTCCGGCTTTTCCTGTGGCCCTCACCCCAACAATATGTTTGTTTTCAGGTCTATATTTGTGTAGCCAACTGCTACCGGCGGGGGAAATCCTGTCTGACCTCTCTAGCCCATCCTGATGAAAACACGGGCACTTGCTGACGTCCAGCAGACAAAATGTTAATTTATCTTTAACCCTTATGTAATTCATGGGCCTAATCTTTGCTTGAACAGGTAATCCTCAGTACCTAACAAAAGTACGCCTGGAAACAGAGGCCTCGGTAGGACTCTCAATCTTTACTATGAGAACTCACACACACACACACACACACATACACACAGTCTGATGATGAATGCTGCATCACACTTGCGTGCACACACACACAAACACACAGATGGTTGCAGTTAGACTGTAATATTTTCACTGAAGTTGCCCTCTGTGTTTCATGTCTGGAAAATCTGAGTCATGCTCGTTTGACAAATCATCTCTGATCTAATGTAGGCTTTGTTTAATCACCCTATAATGCATTAAAGTGTGTTTGTAAGTGAAACAGATGCTGAGATAATTAACACACATCGTCATCGCTGTTTTCATACATGAGGGTGCACATACAGTTTGATTAATTGTCCACTGACCATTCATTCTCCAGCAAACTTACTTTAATTACTTTTTCTAAAGTTGTCATTCTTCTACTTAAAAGTTTGTGAGAGAGAATTGATGCCAAAGTAGATCCTGTTCAAATAGCAAGAAAATACAACAGTATTTTCATGCTGTTGACTCTGAAAGTGCTGTATAGTATTGTAAAGCAAGCAATACCTTATCCTTGGATGCACTAACGTATTAGGAGGCCTAGTTGAAGTATTCTACCAAGATAAGTGGAGCTAATGTAACTAAAAGTCCACTGTCAAACAAGTTCACTCGCTGCTGATTCCATCAGTGGCAGATAAATCTCAGTATTTTCAGAGGAAGAGCTTTAAATCTGGTGTCTATGGAAACAAAAATGCATTTAAAAAGTCAGTCAACATTCAGAGGAAAGATTACAGTCTAAAAAAAAAAAGAAAGATATCGATGAAGACAGACACATTTTACCACCAGTGTGGCCAAATATGGAATACTCAGTCTTTGTGTAAAATAGAATTAGATAAAAACTGATGAATCTCTAGTTTTAAACACTTTTCATCAGATCTGCTCTGCTTTTAAGTGACTGTAGAATCAACAGTCCACCTCTCTGTCTACACACAACCTTATGAACTGCAGCTCTAATGCTAAGCTTTTCCTGGTATGTACCAATCCTGGTGACCACCCAATCAACGGTATGTTTGCTTGGGTGTAAACACACCAGAGGAGAAGCTGAGAACTTTGTTTTTGTGTGTTGTGAGAAAAATAATAGCTTTTTAAGGTTTTTGTTTTGTTTTGTTTTGTTGATGGGACATGTTGAAACAGGCCAGTGCTTGCTTCACACATCCAGCATGGGTAACAATAGCTGTTGTGAATGAATGAATATCTGTGTGTGTGTATGTGCATGCGCACACCCGTGTGTGTGTGTGTGTGTGTGTGCGTGTGTGTGTGTATTGTTTTGTCTGTCTGTAACCAGTGATCCAGGCTGCCAGGCAGTCCCAGGCCAAGCAGTAGCACAGCAGGGTGTTTGAGGGATTTCGAGGAAGCCGTTGCCACCGGACCACTACTTCCCATGATGTTGTTCACTATGGTCAGTTCTAAATAAATGATTCAGCAAGCTGTTGATGGACATTTTTATGTCACTGGAATTAAACAAAGAAAATATATGTGTGTGTCTGTGTGTGTGTGTAAGCAGACCTTCCCCACTAATCAGAGTCCAGCTGTCCCCTTTACAATCTCTAATGAAGACAGAGTGTGTGTTTTGGTTTTTTTGGTTTTGACTAAGTGTGTATGTCTTTGTTCGCACTCGTACGGACACACACACACACACACACACACACACACACACACACACACACACACACACACACATGCTCATTCATTTTGGCATCACAGTGACAGTGATTGAGTTATGTTTCTGAGCAAAATCCTTTATTTTTCTTTTTTTATTTTCATGCGTCATGGTTGGTCAGCCTTCCCCTTAGGGCAAACTCCATTCTTGTCACTGGGATAAACAGAAATAAAAAGAACAATGTGTGTGTGGCTGTGGCCACAAAAAAAGTGTTTGTGCTTTTAAAGTGCAGCAAACTAACCAGTGACAGTGCAGGTCTTATATAACAGGCCATATACAGAGCAAATGGGCCCCAGCCTTGGTGAAGCTGTCATCTCCTGGTGTAGTAAAACAATGGGAGTGAAGGGTGAGAGATAACAGAGCACCACCCCTGCTGTGATAATAACACTGTGTGATGGCTATATTTAGGGACTCACTTTGCCAGAATTGCCTGGTGTGTGTGTGTATGAGTAAGTGGCAGTGTACAATGGACTGCCCAGAGCTCAGAGCTATGTAACGCTGCAACAGCTCATAATTTAACCTTACCAGGATAATCACTTTCAAATGCACTTAGTTGTGTGCAGTGCCCTCTTCCCTTGCAACGGAGACATGTGCTGTCAAATAAAAAGAAAGATGTATTGTTTTATTTTACAGCCAGGAATTCATTTGTATATTTGTCCCTTGTAAAACTATCCACACATGCTATATATTATTTGATGTTTACCATGACTTCTCATAAATAACACATCAAACAGTGAATGGATACACTGATTCAAGGTATGCTTGTTGTTCAATATCAGACACACACACACACACACACACAGATTCACTCACAGTTTTAAATTTGACCTTTTCGTAAACGGACATTGTGGCCTTCTCAAGCCAAAACACACGACTCATTAAACAAGCACCACAGCTTGCTACCAAGACCTTACCTCCAATAAAAAATGGCTCAAGCCTGGACAACAGAATAACGACTTCACTAGATCTTTTACTCAGGTTTCAGACCAGCTGATGTATTCATGGAGGGAGGTGCAATAAGGCTTCTTTGCTGTCTCTCTGTTTACTCTAAAGATACCTCTTCTTCTACTGCCTTCATTTATATGCTTAGACTAATTAATGTCTTTTATCATCTCAAAATATAAAAAGAATAAGAGAGAGGATTCACTCATGTCTTAAGAAGATAGAAAAACTAATTCACGCTTGCATTTCTATGTTAAACAAATGTAATAGTCTCTTTGTGGGTCTTCACTGAGGAGTTTACAGCTCATTCAGGAAGCTGCTGCTGAAGTTTCAACAACGACCAGGGAGGACAACAGTTCACAGATCTATGCACTTAACCACACTATGACTTTTCATGTATTCTATTGTTCTTATCGCTTTTATTTTTCTATTGGCTTCTCTTTAAGTCTATTTCATGTAAAGCGCTTTTAATAGCCTCTGTAAATGAAATAAATAAACTTGCCTTGTTTTAATTACATCATAACAGGAAGAGCACAGGTGCAAATAACTTAATTAACTTAAATAACAGTAATGATTAATGAAGTCTATTTAGATTTGTTTTTCTGTTGTGCCCAGTGGGACATTTAAAAATGAATTAATGATGTTATTTACATCTGTGTTTTTTTCCTGCTAAACAAGTTAAAATGTTTGCATAGAGATGGCAAATGGCATATCTATTTATGTATAAAGAGGCAATAACTTTTATAGTTTCGTTTCAACTGTTTATATAGTAGTTCTGGTATCTGCAGGTTATAAAGGCAAAACCCTGTTTAAGCCTTTTACCAGATTTAACTGGTGATTCTCTGCTTACAGTTTTATGTAAGCAGAGAGTATGTTAGTTATGGCTATCTCCCCATTCATTTAGATACGAGCCTGGTCTTGTTTGCCTAAAATAACTGCACAAGGGCATTGCCAAGATTGCTGCTGAGTGGCAACACTTGCCTATAAGGACTTAGGTATTAGGTCCTTGTCGAGTAATTTTGTACCTGCCACTATCAGGACTAGATTTGTAGTGTGTTTATTTCCTGTGCTGTCTGATTCTGTCTTGAATGTGTTGCTCTAAGTTAACTAGCTAGATGTAGATATCTGATATATTTAATGTGGTTTGAGTAGACTACAAACACAATACTGTTATACACTAATTAGCCATACAATTATCATCATTGACAGGTGTAGTGAATAACAATGATTATCTTGTTACACTGGCATCTTTCATTGGACAGGATATATCAAGCAGCAAGTAAACACCAAAAGTGGTCCAAGGAAGGAAAACTAGTGAACTGCAAATGGAGTCATGGGCAACCAAGGCTTATTGGTGGTTATAGGGAGCCAAGGTTGGTGTGTGTGGTCTAGTCCAACAGGGGGACTACTATTCTTCAGATTGCTGAAAAGGTTCATGTTGGTTCTTATAGAAAGATGTCAGAGCACATGGTTCATCAGTTTGTTACATATGGGGCTGCAGACCAGTCAGGGTCTTAATGCTGCCCATGATTCACCAACAAATGCACCTACAATGAGAATTGGACGATGGAGCAATGGAAGAAGGCGACCTGGTCTGCTGAATCATTTACATCACATGGTTGCAAAAGACACGAGGAAGATATGGCACCAGGATTTCCTATGGGCTTTGGACAATGTTCTGCTGGAAAACCTTGGGTTCATGTAGATGCTATGTTAACACGTACCACCTTGCTGCACCAAGGGTTCAGGAATGGTATGAAGGAACCAGCAGCAAGTTCAAGGGGGGTCCACATTCCCCAGATCTCAATCCAATCAAGCATCTGTGCGGATGCTCTGGATTTATGGAGGCTCCACTTCACACTCCTCAACAGGATTTGAAAAACCTGCTACTAACATCTTGATGCCATACACCACAGCACCCGCAGTACAGACAGTATTAGGTAGGTCTTTATAACGATATGGCTGGTTGGAGTAATGTTACAGTTTTGCAGACCATCAGTAAAAAGGCAAATGATTTATCAGATCTTCTTCTGCTTGAAGCAGCTTCCAGCTCCAGCTAGAGATTAGGTTGATATTTTCTTAAAAAAAAAGAAAAAAAAAAAAGAAAAGAAAAGATTAGTGCAGCTTTACATTCTTATTGAGGTTAAGTTGTTTACATGCTTGTTGTTACTCTGTAAAGTTCAAGTTACACCAAGTATGGAAGTAAATCTATAAGTTATGAGGTCGCCTACAATCACTGGGCTGCACATATGATAGTAAAAATAATAACAGTGCATTGAATCCTGCAGTGATTCTATATCCGATGCCAGGTGACCTTATGGGTTTCTTACTTTCTGGTTGATTATTTTAACCCATTGGTGTTGACATTACTTCAACATGCTTTATTCTAACATCTGAGTGACTCTGTTTAAATAAGCACTGCCTCTAAGAGGAATGTCAAGGTGAGGAATGACAAACAGACCCTATCTACTGTACAGTTACTAAGACCTCAGGACATCAGGCTCCTCATGGGTTTACTCCTTTCCTGTCAGCAGAACATGTTTTCTCTCTATTGACTTGGGCAACATGTTCCCTGCCCTGTTTCTATTGGCTGGCAGCCAGGGTTTTTGAAGCCATCATGACAAGATAAGCCAATCAGGCTGGTCAGGTTATCTTCAGGGTTATCAGTGCAGCTGTTTACCTAACCTGGTTCTCCACAAATACTCAACACATGTGGATGTCTGTATATGTTAGAAGCTTTAGCTTGCTTTCTGAGCAGTCAACAATGCAGCTTTTCATTATTATTCCATGAAAGAAACCATCACAGGAGCAGAGTCATTACAGGATGTCCCAAGCTATTAGACACTGGTTCCACTCACATAATCACAGACACTGTGTCTTTCTTATGCACACTGCTCCCCTCCTCCCTCTCTTTTTGCCTTCAGATTCTGGACAGATGTGTCAGGATTTGGGCAAATGCCAGTTCCAGAGATACTAGAAGTTCAGACACAGCCCTGCAGAACAGAACTCACACTCACACTCACACTCACACACACACACACACACACACACACACACACACACACACACACACACACACACACACACACACACACACACCTCTTCCCTCCTCCCCCCTCTTCCTGTTGAATTTTGTTCCCACTGTTCTGAGAAAAATGAGGCTTGACTTTTAAAAGGGAATGTTCTGGACCTTGTCAGCAGGGTTTGGTACCGGTCATCCAGCCACAGTCGGCCAGGACAAACTCGCAGTGCATACTTACATGTTACATCATGCTCTCCAGGTTTGCTCCTGTTTGACCTTTTCCTAAACACAAAGTCCAGCTGGGTTCAGACAAAGTAATAATCTGGACTTCTCTGAAATTAAACTGTTGTTAAATCAAAGAGATGACTGGTTGGAATTGAAGTGGTATTACTCTGCAAAATGATCACCTATGGTCAAGGTGCCTACTAATCCTGGTGAGGATGGTCTGCAAAATCTCATTCCTCGCTTTTGCTTCAGAGTCAGATAATTTCAGCGAGTGAGGAAAAACAATGGCTCTTTCAATACTTTACAACTCCAGAAGAGGAACTGCAACCAAAATGACTTGATTGTTGATATACTGTGGAAACATTTTCATCTTTGTTAAGGCTTGGGCACTAGATGTCACTGTTTTACATAGAGAAACTGTTTCCTGTGTCTCTATTAACAAACTGTTCTGAAGTTCACAGAGATACCACACGTCTTTTATCATAAACACAGTCATGCTCATATATTAAATTAAGAATTGCATGTTCTCTTGTTGTTGGAAAGACACCATCTTGGATAATTTGACAGTAGAAACTTGAAACTGACTTGAAGACATGTAACTTGAAGTGATAAATACTCTGATTTAGAGTGGTCACAGGATATTAAATGGCTCAAAAAGCTTTTGGCTTCTTGGTCTTACAGTTGATCTTTGTGCTGCAGAGCTCACAAATCACCCTCACTCCAGCTTGGCTGGCGTTCAACAGCGACACTCCAACTTGCTGGCTGACGCATGTACAGTGAACTCACCCTCACCAAGTTTAAATGATTAACCTCCTCAATCGACTTTTCCATCTGAAGCAGTTAGAACATTGGATATCTGTTTAGTTTATCTCTCATTCCTCCTCTTTACGCTGCCAGAGCCATTTGAGTTTCACTGTATTGTTTAATGGACGCTGAGCTCAGCCTTGACCTAAACAAATGTGGTTTAGATTCTGGCAGTGTTGCTATTAATATCCAGTCAGTCTTTTGGCAGTAGATAGCTGATACTTAAAGAGGGAGACAGGGCATGATGCGAGGGAACTGCCTGCCTGCCTGGTGCACAGGGGAAAATCTTTGCATAACCCTATGAATACTTTGTTTAATCTGTTTCACAGTCAGTAGCTTAATATATCAGGAATCTGAAATTACACAGCAGCATTTCCAGTGGTATGGAGAGTTTTTAGCCACAGTTGCAGTTGATAAGCTGCAGTGTCTTCACATATGGTTCTAGGGAGGGAACTTAAAGGAGTATGAAATGACTGGGTAGTCTTATATAAACTCTGGCAACGTTATGATTAATTACAATCTAGTTAATAATCCAGATGGACATGAATATGAGCCCTTAATGATAACATAAAAGATTAATAAAGATGAACATATGAACATTTATCAGTCTTCGAACCTCATTTACACTTTACACTCCTAACAGACTGCTGTTGTATTTCTCTTCCACTCAACAAGACTGATTTTTTATGCCAGTCTCACTTTCAGTATTCATTTGCCTTGCTCATAATGAAAATCCCTGGTGCTGGGACAGACTCAGTTTCTGACGTGCAATGCAAACATTCCAAGTGATTTAGCTGAGGCTAAATTAAATTCCTCAAATGATTATTGTTCAAGTCTTTTTTTTTCTTCTTCTCGTACACTCATAAAAGAAAAGACTTGCAGGTGCAGGAAGAACATTCTTGTATCATGCTATCGATATTGAAAGGGGAGTTGTGCTCCCTGGTTTCTCAGTGCTCTATTCCTGTAGCCTACGGAGCCCGAGCCAGATGGAAGGGTGGCGTTCCACCACATGGCAATCCAACCCAAACATCTGCCTGGCAACGGCTGAGGCCTTCTCACAGAGACAAAACACAGGCCAGCTCTGTGTGATACCATTACAAATGATTATTCTGTTTGATAGGGAATAGCTGCTGTACGTTCCCTCTGGCAGGGAAATGTCAGGTTGGAAATGTATTTCAGTTTCAATTTAGATGATGTTTTACTTCACCCACACTGCACCCAGTTAATTTAGCATTAACTCAGCCCTAAATCAACACTCAACCAGTTCACCCAGCCCTCTTCATAGAATATAGAAACACATGAAAGCTTATTTGGCTTCACCAAGAAATTAGTCATGTGACTTTTGAAGCTTAAAATCATCACTTAATATCATCACGAGTTGTGTGCTCAACTCATATGTTTTGGACTTCAATTAGACTTAAAGTATTGATTGTTGGTATTTCAGACAGTATTGATTGGTGGTATTTCAGTTGCCAGCCACACAGCCAAATGCAGGACCAACAGACAGACATAAGATTATACTTTGGATGAAAAGTCTATGCTGTCTTCAATAAATAACTTGTGTTTAGATAAATCACAAACAAATAGAGAATTACTATCCAACTTTGCAGTTCTCCTTATCTCGTAGAGCATTTTAGCATCTTGTTGCTGCTCTGATCACTGTTGTTTCAGGCAGGTCTTTCCAGCAAACTGAAAGTGCTGATAAGCTAGCTAGTATATTCTACAAACAAACTGATTGATGTAGTTTACCACTGAGCAGCTAAAGTGCCAAATACTTCCATCAGATCAAAGATAGAGTTAAAAGGAGAATTAATATTCTTCCTCATCTGACCAGAATCACAACACCAACTGAATGATAATGTTTCTCTATATATGTCAGATGTGTGAATAAGATCTGATTACAGAATAAATTACTTCTACTACAAAAAACTTTCTCAGGACAAGCATGTAATATACAGAAGTGGCATTGAGCTTTTAGTGCTTAATACCATTGTTTAATCTTGAAATATTTACCATCCCGTCGAGGATCAGAGAAAACTGTACTGACTATAGTGTAGTAGCTTTAGTAACTTTAGTTTTCCAAAGGTGTTAGTGTGACTGCAGAGGCTCAGTGGCACTGATGTACCAGGCAGCCAGAATGAAAAGAATGTTCTGTTATTAGTGGAAAAGCTCCTGTTATGTGGATTAATCTACAGCTTCGACTTTGATCTCCTGACTCACTCTAAGCGACTTTGGAGGGGAGTTGGGGCCAGAGCACATTGCAGACACATACACGCAGAGGGCACATGCTGCAAATAACAGCCACGATGACTCTCAAAACCCAGGTCGAAAACATGATTAGTTTCTCTCGAAAATAGTCAGACACATTTCTAATGTTCAGACAATGTAGTTAATCAACAAAAAAAGTTGAATAATACCACTGAGGTTTCCTTACACTTTCTCACTGCCTCAAACACATGAAACTAGAAAAATGTGAGAAAAGTTTCTTTGTTAATACAAAACAATGAAAATGTACTAGTCTCTCTCTCTCTCTCTGTGTGTGTGTGTGTGTTTTAGGGCTTATTAGCACCAAAAGGACCAAAATCTCTGAATCCCAACAATGTGTTCCAAGCTCTTAATAAGATTTAAGTTTGTAATGTAGATGCCTAATTATAGTCCAATCCCATGTTGAGGCAAAAGACAGAAAACTTATATTGTGACTAATTTAGATTTAATGATGACTGAGGTGTTAAGGGATTACGATTACTTGAAAATACTGTAAAAACAACAGCTGATGCAACCATAGTTTTGCAATGACCTGATCGAAATCTAATTTTTACATTTATAGAATACTGTATCTGAGATGAAAATACATACATAACCTTTATGATGAGACATAATTATTAATCAACAAAACTACATATGATCAGAAAGATGAGGCACATTTTACTGGATGTAAAGTCAGTGTTATAGTCATCAACTGAGGCAAATCCAGGGGAGCTAAATGTGTTTTAACTGAAAAATTATGATTATCATTCATTAATCTGCTTCATAACTGCAACTTATACCGGACTGTACTTCTGTATGTTATACTTGAACAATAGTGAAGTGTCATTCCAGCTCAGAGCTGAACATCATTAATAAACAGTAAATCATCAGGTCTCAGCTCTCAGACGATCCAACCACAGACACACCCACAAACACAGACACAATGAATCACCTGTAAAACATGCCAAAAGCACACACATTGAACCCTGGAGGAGAATCACACAAACACACACACAATGTCAGAATGACCTAGTTCGATGTAGCTGGATTGAATTTTGTTCACTGCACTGAGTCCCCCAGATGCAGCAATATGTTCATGAAATGCTGAAATTGTGATCCAATCATTTATAGCATTTTAATGATCTTACACATAAAACACACACACACACACACACACACACAGACAGGATAGTGCTTTGATGGTTTTATCACATGCAAGCGTAAACTGTACATTGTATTTACAACTGGAGACAATTTAGCCTATGGTGGTGGTATCAGTAGTAGTGTGTGTTTTGTGTGTGTGTGTCTGTGCCTGAGTTGACCTCCCAAGGCCTTGAGAGACTCAGATCCAACCACATCTGTGATGCCTTACTATTTCCCAACATGGGTCAGTGGAATTTTTATGTAACAGCCACGCTTCTCTCATGTTTTCAAAACACAGTGCATGTTCATGTGTTTGTGTGTCTGATCCATTTCAGTGGGAAGCATCAAGCTGTTTTATGTCGTTGATTACATAACTCTATTACACTTGAACTATAAATGCAAACAAACAGAGCAGTGGGACTAACTGGTCATCAGACCAAGCCTGGCCTTAGCTTTTAAAGTTTGTTGGCTTTCCTAGAAGGCACTGCGCTTTGAAGTGGTGGAGGGTCGTTTCTTAAAAATGTTTTTTTTTTTTTTTTTTTTTTTTTTAACAGCACGCAGAGACTGCTGATATTTCTGTAAAATCCTCTAACATAGCCTTATTGTTAATGTTTTTTCTTTTTACAAGTTATGTAATTTAACTCTCCTCCAAACAAACTGAAAGAAGGGATCATTTCTTTGGATATTTGACTTACACGATCCATTCTGTCATAATACTGAAACCTTTTTAGGCTTCTGTTCAAAGAGTTGAAAGGAGAAGCTGTGGTGTACATGAAAACTTTAACCATATGTTAAAATGAAGGAAGTTCCTTGTTATTAATGACACCCGAGGCTGTCAGCATCCTGTTCCTCCTGTTTTTTAAAAATAGAATTTAAAAAGCTTCACAACTAATCCATTCTCATTCTATTATATATCGGGTGCATTTATATGATAACATCACCGTTAGCTGGTTGGTCATTATTATATTAAGAGAGTTTAAGTTCCCATCACTGCTCCATGATCAGGTTAGTCAAAATACATCTTTTTACTATCAAACAAACTTTTCCCATCTGGATTTGAGCGATACACTCCCTTTTTATGGATGGAAAGAGATGAAGCTGCTCAACATAAACTGATGGTACGTTTTTTAATTGTTAACATGTCAAATTTTAGAATAATCACCGTGCAGTTGTATGTCTCTGCCAATGAGTCCAGATGCACGTCATTACAGCTGGAATTCACGAGTCATGGCCAAAAACAGGTTGTACGCTGTCACAGTGATCTTTGACCTGAGACCATCAAAATCTAATCATCAATCAGTCCATCCTTGAGTCCAAATGAACATTTGCACAAAATTTGAGGTGATTTAAAGTTGGCTTGCGTAAGTGATTTGAAGTGGGCTGCTGTTCTTGTGAGCTCACAAAAATAGGATGGATGTTTAGGCACATCCAGCTTCAGCTATCACTTGTGCATGATGCATTATCACTTTTTATAATTAAAGTATTTTTAAGACGACAACAGGTGCTTACCCTTTGAGTATGCTTAGATAAATGAAGAAAAGTCCAGAACATTGAATGCACCAAAAATGTCCACATGACCTTTTCAAACTTTTTCCTTTTCCTCTTTGTGTTCAAAGTAATCACTGAAGAGCAAAGGTCTCTGACATCTCAAGGCTTTGTTTTTAACCTTATGGCCATTTGCATTGCCAATTTCTTCAGGATCGGGTGGAGGCTGCTGATCTTGCTCTTTTCCTTTTTTTTTTTGCCAGAAACACAAATGAAGATACGTTTGGCTCCAGCTGCAAGCACCAGGCTACTGCAAGTATAATCTTACATACAAAGACACAATCACAAAACGATTACATTAAATGCTCAATCAGATATGTAATTGCTGTGTGATACAATGATACAAAGAGTTCAAAGGCAACAGAATTGCTATAGATGTCATACATGTTCTGCCAAGTTCTGTAAGTATAAGCATTCCCATGTGATGGTTACGTGGTTTGATACTCTGTATGTTTTTCCAGTGTACCTCATCTTACTGGTTTTTGTAAACAACGCTCGACGTGTAGTGCTGATCCTGGAAATCCTCTACCCTTGACCTATTTACAGAACAACCTTTTTTGCCTGAAAAACTGATGAGCACTCACATACAGTACATGTGGCCTTGAATTCATGTGTGTGCAGGCTCATGTTTGAGATTTGGCAGGTTTACGCTTGTGTGTATACTGGCTGTCAGAGGCAGGAGGATGTCTGCCAGGAGCAAGTGTGAAGCAGTTGGTAAGATTGTGCTCCATCTGGGCCGTCCCTGGGTTGTCTCTGTGGCAGAGGAGGTGCTGCTTTAGGATTCCATAAAAATCTAACCTTGAAATAAGTGTTGTTGACTGCTGTTATATGAATACCTAAGCTCCAATAAAGTATTGTCTCACCCTCAGTGGATACACTTATTACGCCCCCTTCCTTATCTGCTGTCAACCCCAACATGTGTCCACATACTGCAGGTCTGTAAGCAGATAAGGAAGGAGGGTTTAGTTAACCTGTGAGTGGGTGAAACCTGAGTTTGTGAATGGCTGCTTGCTGATGGATGTGGTGGATGGGGAGGAGGCGTCAGAGATTATCTAACAGTCATGCTGCTTTCAGTTATGTTGATGCGTGGAGCAGCCATCTTGGATTTTGATGTTAAGGATCTGTGATGTTTTTCCATCTTAAAGTAGAAATTTCAGATTTGGAACTGAATTTGAACACAGTGCTTACTCTTCCCAATGAAAGTCAATGTTTTGAATCAGCGGATCCCTCAGTACACTGAGATTCATCAGGTTGAGCATGTGTTTATCTTTTTGTCAGTCAGTATGTAGTGGTCTTCTGGGGGGATCATTTTGGTCTCCAGAGGTAGCTGCAGATAGACTGATCCTTGTTGATGAAGACTGCGATGGATACAGACAGCTGTAGACTGCAACTGCAGGTTTAGTCTGAGTGAGACAGAGGCAGCTGCCTGGTCAGGCTCCAGGATGATGTTATTGTCTGCTACAAGCAACACAGGATACATGGATATAGTCTCTAGCTGTTGTTTGATCATCAGTTGTTAGCATAATTACCACATATTAGCTTTGAAGGATAACTTGTCTTTGTTTACTATCTATCAACTTTGCAAACATTATGAAGAATTTATGGCGTGTAAAAGATGTTAAAGATGTTTGCCAGAGCTAAGTCTTAGAATTGTGGTTAGGAGCTCAGACATTTTTTGGGGGGGGGTCTCCCATTGGACATTTTTCAGGCAGTAGTAGACCTTGAGGTAGACTCAGACCACACTGAAGAGATTATGTATTTCATCCAGTCTAGAAACATGTTGGGATCTCCCAGGAAGAAAAAAGGTCACTGGAGAGAGGGGCACCTACACTACCATGCTTGGCCTCCTGCCACTGTGATCCAATCCTGGATAAGCAGCTGAAAATGGTTCTGGGTATGACATAATGTTGAGCTAGTATGAAGGAGGATAGCTCATACTTAAAGAGCGAGACAGGGCACGATAAGGACGATATTAAATAATGCCTTTAACCTGTACAGCAAGTTAAATTGCATCAAATATAAATACCCTGTAGTGTTTGTTTTAGATAAGGTTATAAACAGGGTTGTTGCTACCACTGAAACACTGACAGTTAACAAGACTTAACAGATTACACATTCAGATTTCACTCTCACCACAAATTCATCTTCTCAGGAACATGAATATCTGAAGCCAAACACGATCACCTAGGGGCTATTTAATGGTCTGCTATCTAATGCCGCTTCAGTGTTTTGCAATAGGCCACAAATGTTATGGTTTATTTCATGAAATATTTGAGAGTGTTATGTGTAACAGGGCAAAGTTAATACAACAATTAAAGAAAAAACAAAACAAAAAACAAGCCCAGTTAAAACCAATTAAAGACAAAATACTTGATATCGGTTTTGATTGATATTGATATTTGTTTTATTGATTCCTATTACTGGGTTTTATGCTGTTGCCTGTTTTAATTGCACTGTTTCAGTAGAAGCACACACACATAATTTAATTGTATCGCTCACGCAGCGACAATAAAGATATTCTATGGAAAAAGACAACATCATACTGTAGTTGTACTGTATAATTATATCTGTTACTGATACATGTATCCAATTCACCCATTCGAAGTGTACTTAATGTGTGTTTGTGGTACTCAGTCATATCTTGTTATTCTTAATCCTTTGCTATTGCAGTAAAATGCCTGCAGGGACATGGAAAGTTTGGCTTTTTTTGTCTACTGGTGTAAATGTTTGATTAGATTTGACATGAAGGACATATGCTGCAAGCTACAGAGCAGGCACATACTGTAAACCTGCTGCAGTGACACCAGATGGATGGTTTGACACTAATGACTGTCACTTTAGCTCTCAGGGCAAAGGCCTCATTTTACTTAAAGGGTTAAAATCAGGTCTCGACCACACTGCAAAAAATGTTCACCTTCATAGTTAAGAGAAATGAGAAAACTCTTCAGGTTAAATGGCAGCAACGACTCTAGAGAATTAATGGGAAAACTCCACAGGAGTGAATTATTATTTTCTTACTCATTTAGATAAGTATTATATGTGTTTACTGACTTGCAGCTTGGGGGGAAAGGGTAATTTTTTTACAGTGTGCTGTTGTAAACAGGGCGGGGCGGAGAGAGGAGGTTTCCTTCAGAGAGAGAGAGAGGGAGAGAGAGAGCGTGTGTGTGTCTCTGTGTGTATGTGTGTCTGTGTGTGTATGTGTGTCTGTGTGTGTGTGTGTGTGGAGAGAGAGGAAATGAGAGAGAGAGAGTCAGCTGGTCGGAAAAGTGTAGGGGGAAACCAGTGCATGTGTGCGTGTGTTTGGACGCGTGCAACAGTGAGCGTGCGTTTATATGTGTGCTGTGTACGTGTGAAAGGAAAGTACTTCGGAAAGGAGGACAAGGTGAAGACAACAAAAACAACGGCTGGAGTTTGTGTGTGTGAGTGTGTTTGTGAGTGTGAGTGTGTGTGTGTGAGAGACAGAGAGTGTGTGTGAGTTGAGTGTTTTTGGGGGAAGGCAGCAGTTTGTGTTGAGGTCCGGACGAGGACAGTCGAAGCGCGCCGGGTGCTCCGCCGTGGTGCGTCCTGGACACGATTCCTGAGCTGCGTCCTGCTCTGTTTTTATTACCGTAAGCACTTTGTTGTTGTTGTTGTTGTTGCTGTTGCTGTTGCTGTTGTTGTACTAAAATCAACAATTCCACACAAAGAAGCTTATCAACCACGCGCAGTCGATGCAAATGACTTAACTAACATTTTAATATGTGACATAAGATACAAATCCAGTGCGCATGCCTTAAAAAAAGGCTGTCAAAGTAACGCAGGTAGGAGCCTATGAAGACATTGTCCTTTAAAGGATACAGAGCCTTGCATCTCTGGAAGAAAAGATGTTATTGTTTACATTGTGAAGATGAAGATCACCAGCTGGAGCTCAAGTTATTTTTAACGTTGTGTCACTGCAGTGTGTGTTGGTGTTGATGGTGGAAAGTAGTTTCACCCTTAACACACCACTACCAGCAAGTGTAGATACTCCCATCAGTGTAAAGGAAAGAAAGAAAATCCTCTGACTGTTTCATCTCTTCACTGTAACTGTTTCCTCTGCTAATTCCAACTTTGAAATGGAGTTATCTGATCCCACAGCATAACAAGGAGCTACTAGCTGGCTCAGTCTGTGTATATGTATGTGTGTGTGTGTTGATGGTCTGTCATAAAGCTCCATTAGCTGTGACTTAATGTAGGCTAATCTCTACGTGCTGCTAAACGTCCTTCATTCCTGAGTCACAAAGAAGACTACAGGTAATGTTTAGGATCAGGAATCATGGGAGGTTGTATATGGCAGGTTTATATTTAAAGTACAGGTGCATATTGGTTGTGATACAGTGACAGGTTGTTGTAACTTTCCTGTCTTGATGATAAACTGCTAACTACAGTGATAGCAACCCGACCAATGTCAGCATCTGAGCCCATTTGTGCTTGAAAAGATGTATGAGTTAATGTATTATATCTACAAACACACACACACACACACACGTGGCATTATTAAGTTGCTCCCTGCTCCATTTAATTCGCTAGATCGCCCTGTATGATCAGTAAAGCTGAATTACTCCCTTTCTCTGCAGGAGGAACCACAAATGTCAGCAAATGTCAAGCACTTGGAGATTTGGCTTTGCTTTCAGGCTTATTAGCCGCACATATGATCTGCCCCACTTGCCCTTTTGGCGAGCACTTTGATTAGTGTGAACACACACATAGGCCTATGCAAGAACCATGCGAGATATCAAACTAGTCACAGAAGAGAGAGAGAGAGAGAGAGAGAGACGGAGACAGAGACAGGGAGAGGGAGAGAAAAAAGTGTGCAATTATCAGCAGCGGAGAGGCTGTCTTTTCAGCATGTGTGCAAGTGTACACACACACACACACATTTAGACACACATTCTCAGTCAGCAGAGCAACCTAAAGATAGCAGAGCCCCAGTGGAAACAGTAATTAGTGGGGTGAAAAGGGAGGGAGAGGGAGAAGAGACGAGGAGGAGGAGGAGGAGGAGGAGAAGGAGGAAGAGATATTGTTTGAACCATCTGATATCTGTTATATAATGACCTGTACAATGGAGACACGCTGGGAGAGAAAGTGAAGAGAAACCAGCAGAGTCAAAGAGTGAGAGGAGCTATTTAGTGAGAGATGCAGAGTTCAGTTCAGTGTGTGTGTGTGTGTGTGTGTGTGTGTGTGTGTGTGTGTGGATTCAGTTTGCTGAACCTTTGTTGGAAGCAGTATCACTTGCAGCAGTTCCCTGAAATTTGTATGTGGGCTGCTGAACTATCCAACTTAACAAATCATTTCTTCCTTTGTGGAGTATTCTTATTTTTGTTGAATCGAGAGAAAAGCTCAGTTTATGAGCTGGACATCTCCAAAATGTTATTACAGCTTTCCATGAAAATGGGAGGGCAGATAGGAGTTCTTAAAGGGACCAGTCGATTACATTTTGATGTAGATCTGGGACTTTCACCAACAGATGATGAAACAAAAAGTCCAAAAATGACCTTACACAAGGCCAAGGATCCCATTTATCTTTTTAAAATTTAAGTTGCAACTTCAAGCAGCACAGTACTCTGAATTACCGCAGTGTGTGTATTATTTTTTAAAAACACACACATATGCACAACTTCCCCCTGCTTACTCCCAGCACATAATGCTGCACAATGCAGTGGAAATAGCCGACTCCTATTTCAAGTTCTTTTAGCCCCCCGTCCCCACCCCCCCACCCCCACTTCAGTCTGCAGGTGGAGAGTGGTCATGTGCTGCTAGCTTGGAGAGGGTTTCTTATTTAGTCTTAAGCCCCCAGGCTTTGTTTGGGGTCCAATTTGTGTGTGTGTGTGTGTGTTGTACACAATGGCTGTGTTTACATTGGATTTGGTATGCACACGTTCATCCATGCATGCGCATTCATTCACACATGCAGGCTTTGTTTTCTCTTTAGAAAAGTGTTGGGTTAAAGGCTGGTGCCCCCCCCTTTTTTTCTTAAAACATACTAAGTAGATACCAGTTTGACTAAATCGTGTTTAGCAGAGATAGTAGTATTCACCTGGGATGTTAAATGTAGTTTGTGATTATCATTCGATAGTGATAAAAGCTCTATTTCCTCTCATTCAGCCTGTTTTCTCTGTTGTATCCTTTCTTCTAGACGCAGGGTGCTGGTGAGACCAGAGAAGGGGAACACTGTAGGGACACCATGGCCTTAGCGGGATGCCCTGACTACTTCTTACGTCACCCAAACTACCAGGTAAATATTTGAATCCTGCCTGTATGTGTGGTGGATGGTAGCACGTTAATTGAGGACATGTCCTGTGCTGATGTGATGATACACAACAGTTTAGTTTTCATTAAACACAATGTCTGTATATTTTCCACACAAACGCACACACATACACACACACATACAGACACACGACTTTGCTTGACAAAATGTTAATAATTGTCAATTCTAGTGGTGGACACTGTTCATGATGGACCAACAACAGCAACAACAACAAGAACAGAAAGAATTACTAGCATGTTTCAAGTGATTGTTTTGACACTCCAGTATGACATTTATTCATGTTTGTTAATGTTGCTGATACTTTATTGAACTGCCAGATCTTTAAACAACATTGGGACATTCAGAGTGACGCCAGTGTTTATGAGACACACTAGCCATTAGCTTTAAACAAATTCATGCTAACTTTGCTACTAATGACACCAGTATTCTTTTTCGAAAACTAAACAATTTCAGTGGGGTAATGTAGGTGAAAGGATAGGTATAGTGCCATTAAAATATGAAACTTGAATCTTTAAATTTAGTAACATATTCATATTTTCCATAAACCAGTGATTCCCAATCAGTGTGCCGTGAGAGATCATCAGATGAGCTGTAGGAATTCTCCAAGTTTACTGAATTACTAAAAATATATTTCATTATATATATACTTTTCTGACATTTTTGTTTTGTGGTGTGCAGGATTTTTCTAATGCAAAATATGCACCATGGCTCAATAAAGGTTGGGAAACAAGGTTGGGAAACTGCCATAAACTGTTTGTTGGTTAATATTTAGTCACATTGACCACGGTGAAGTCTGGTGTGGAGCAAAACGTGCTGGTTTTCTGTTAATGTTGTCAGCAAACAGTCTCAATCATATTTAGTTTATATTTTTAAGGTCACCATAGGATTGTAAGTCAAAAATATTTTAAGCTCTGTTTTGTGCCCCTCCAACTACTTTTTGTCTAATGTTTGGTGTAAAGTCGAGTTGATGTAATTTGAGCTTTTTTTGGCTTGTGGATTGACATAAATTGGAAATTGAAACTGAATTTGTGAGTAGAGTTTTTAGTAAAACAATGTGGATTACACATATTTCATCATTATTAAGCTTCACATTTGTAATTATATTTAAGTTATAAGTTAGAAGAGGACTTAGGTTTGGGTTATGGGAAAGTAGTTTTAGCAAAGTTCACATCAGTATAGTTTTACAAACCTCTCTCTCTCTCTCTTGCTGTATCAACATGTGTACATGTGTCTTTGTGAGTCTACTTTCTCCACAGTGAATGACTCCCAGCCTAGTTAGGTGAAATATGGCGTCTCTGCAACACAACAGACCCACTTCCACTGTCCAACTCCTGCAGAATGAGCCCTTTGTTTCTCAGCTCAGATTTTCTCCTCTCCAACCCTCCAGTAACCTAAAGAATTTGGCTAAAGAGCATCGTGGAGGTCTATAAATAGAGTGGTAAACAAACAACAATAACAAGCTGTGGGCTTTGTTGTGTGACAGGCCTGAAAGCATGGGATTGATGGTATGACGTCTTATTGGGACTGATGGGATGATGGAAGTGACGTAGCCTCAAATGCCTTATTCCTCTTAGTGGAGGTACAAAAATGCAGCTCCCTGCTAACCCAAACTGTTGGACTGCTGAGCCCCTGTTGAGCTGACATTAAGTTGGATTGGTTCACGTTAGCTTCCAGGAAAGGGTTTTGCACCAGTAAGACTGTAGTGAATAGTGAATTGAATCCCCATAGAAAACAGCAATCCTCCTCCCTGCATCTAGCAGAGAAAAAACAACAGAGAGTTTGATGGTTTGAGGGAGAGAAGTGGGTTACAACATTGCTGTGTGTGTGTGTGTGTGTGTGTGTGTGTGTGTGTGTGTGTGTGTGTGTGTGTGTGTGTGTGTGTGTGTGTGTGTGTGTGTGTGTGTGTGTGTGTGTGTGTGTGTGTGTGTGTGTGTGTGTGTGTGTGTGTGTGTGTGTGTGTGTGTGTGTGTGTGTGTGTGTGTGTGTGTGTCTTGTTAAGTTTGTCTGTCAGTTGACCTGACACAGCATGGCACACACACATATACATCCAGTAAACCCCATGAAGTCTCCCTGTAGGTGTAGTGTATATAGATAAGGAGCAAATGAGCCCTCTTTTCTGGATACTTACATAACCCTATACATAACGCTGGGCATGTTTGGGAATCTGGGCAGCATTCCAGGCCTGTCTCCAAAGTGTGTGTATGTGCGCGTGCGTGTACACTCGGGCACGCGTATGTCTATCTTAGTGAGAACTTTGGATCTGTGCCAGAGATGTCTCAGAGGAAGCAGCCGGCAACTCTTGCTTTCCTTCTCTCCTATCCTTTCCATCTCCTGATGTATGAATGCGTGTTAGTAAATGTGCATGTGCACAGAGCACTAAGAAACCACAGTCCACAGACTTGAGGCTCCGCTGAGTTACGACCTTAACCGGTTGGAAGAGCGGAAAGAATGAAGTGTTTAACAGATCCTCTCCCCTCGAATGTCAGTATATGCGCCAACAGTACAGAACATGTCTTCTCTGTCTCAGAACATAAACTAGTTCTTTCTTTCTGTTCTTAGAGTTCAGAGGTTGATGTTTCGAAGCATTGATTGGCACGGCAATAGGCCTGAACTTGTGCTTTCGAGGAAGCATACCGTTTGATGCTCTGAAAGAACATATTGAAATGCCTAGGGGCTGCAGGGTGAAGGGAATAAGATAAAGACGATGAATGACATGTCAAATGTAGGTACAGAATATCTGTCCATGGATATGGCAACCTCAATATGTCAAACGGTTTGAAACGCCAGAAACAAAGATTTCCTCTAAAGATTCACAGATTGCAATGGCTGATGGCAATATTCTTTCTTTCTAAGAACTAGGACTACAAGACCTAGGACGATAATTAAGTCACTAAAATGGAAAACGACAGTGAGACGACTCTTTTAGAGCATATGCTTTCTGGACACTATTGCATCGCAGCAGGACTGAGAAGTTTCCTAAAGAAATGAGCAGACAGGAGGAGAAACCATCATTCAAAGCCAGTACCCTCAAAAATGGTTTTAGCACAGACTGCTCTTAATCCAACAGAATATTTGTCCCCATTACCATAATTGTATGTTAAAATCAATTCATAGCCTCCAGAGACATTTAGACATTTTAAGGGTCCAGACTGAAACATCTCAACAACCTTTGTGTGGGTTGTCATGCAGTTTTTGCAGTTTTGTTTTAATTTGTCCAATACTTTGGTTTATGGATAGGTACAATACCCATTATATCCACATTAGTCTTAGCTGTTAGCTTACTAACATACTAAAATATGATGGTTACTACATCATGCCTACTACATATTAGTATTTACCATTGTCTTTGCAAACATGCAGTGACACCACATTAGTGAAAACTATTTCACTTTATATAATGTATAAAAGTTGTAGTTTGTTTATTTATTTTATGATTTTAATAAGAGTTTTGAAGTTTTTTCCTTGAAGGCTTGCAGAACCTCCATCAGTATCCTACTAATCTCTTTGTAGACACTGACACCAAAGTAACAATGACTTACAAGAATGAATTAGATGGTTGTTGGAGGTTTTTGGAGTACTTACAAATGTTTCCAGTTTCTGTTCACTGATTGGTCCTCTGTACTTGACTCCTTTCCTTTAACAATGTCAGTTGATTAAACTAAAAATGTTTTGTGACCATGATGAACTTCATGAAAACAATAAACTGAAATTCAGCAAAAGATTATTTAAACAAGATTGTTTAAATTATTTTTTGTGAAATCTAAAACAGACCGAGGGACTTACTCACAAACAATAACGCTGTGAAAGGAAAGCCTTGCTTCATGTACTGTACCACTTATACCCTGAAGACGAGTGATATCAAGAAGGCTATTTATAACTGTTGGCACGTTATGTGAAACAGTCCACATCTGGAGAATTTCACATTTGGTTTTCTTGTAACATAAACTCCTGGTTCAGTTTCGAGGCATCATCAGTGCACTCTTACAACTGTGCTGAAGAGTCTGAGACAGTGACTTATGGGGATTTCATGATGAGGTTTTCATGGGGACTGGATCTAGAAAAAGTTGGGCTTTTGAGTGTATGTGTGCTGTGGAGGAGTGTGGGTCGTTCCTGGGTTTACTTGTAGTGACATAGTAACACTGCAGCTACTGACAGAACTGTTGTGAGCACTGTAGTGTTGAGGAAAAGGAGAAACCCTAAACCTATGCTAATTGTGCACAAAGAAGAATGATGGATGTGATTAGAGGTCTCAAGTATGTCTTTATACAATTTTATCCACATTTGCTTGTCATACAACCTGACATATCTGGTGTCTTAAAGGAATAGTTAGACTCTTGTGGAGTGGATCTATATTTCTCTAATGTCAAATTACATTCTAGCCAGCAGCCAGTTTGGCTAACAACTAGCCTGACAAAAACAGAATACCCAACAGTAGCACTTCAGTGCAATAATGAAAATCTTATATCTTTTTTGTTTAATCTGTTCAAAAACCGAAGACAAACACAACAATTTGATTTTTTTTTTTTTTTTTTTTACAATAGTATATGTAGAACTATGTCTCATCTCTTAGCCAGGAGTTCACCAGCTGGATGGAAAAAATAGAGCTTAACTCTTGTGTCGGTCAAACTTTGTAATTTGAATTTACACTGACTGACTACATTTGTAGCTGTGTTTGGTATTATGATGGACACCAACATGAATGCAAGCAAAACAATGAAAACTAAGCAACAAAAATAAGCTATTTAATAGTATTTCAGAGTGTAGAAGTTTATTTATGCTGCTTATGTGATGGGTGCATTCTTTGAGACTGTAAACATTGAGGATCTACTGGAAATATTTCAATGAGATTAACAATGATCATGTCCAAGCTGCAGATAAATTGTCCATAAATTGAATGGAAACCCTTTTGATTGAAGTACAAATATGCATTTTCAGAGTGGGTTGAGAGGTGACTGTGAGTACCATCTGTGTGTCCAACCATGCCTTGTATTCCTGATTTTAAATTAAATTCCTGCTGGTCTTTGCTGCTTTGTTTTGGCTGGGTAGGGGGAAATGATGCCTAAAGTGTTGATCATATCTCGTGTAGTATTTTGAAAGTTCCTGTTTACATAATCAGCACGTGGAGGGTAGAGACTAACACTGTGTTTCTGTTTGATTCTGCCATAGTTTAGGGAAGAACTGCTTCATTAGCTTTGTTGACATCTCAGTTCTGTGATCAGTAATGTGTCTGTTGTTGTTATCATGAGTCTAACCTGTTTTAGAGGTGCCAAGCTGGTTGTTTCTCTCTGTTTTCAGTCTTTAAATGGCTAAAGTTAAATGGCTGCTGACTGAATAGTATTTCCCAAGATGTTGGTGCATGTTAGCCTGCACGTCTGTCATATGATGAGTAAGGTATACTGTCTGTGAGAAGGAGTTAAGTAGGTAAGTTGTTGAGCTAGTCAGCTCTAGCTGAGGCCTGCAGACTTTCTCTGTCAGCCCACAGGCCCCGCAGCCAAGTTGCCTTCCTTAGAAAGCTTTTGGCTGCTGCTTCTCAGAGCTATAAATCTTACTCTGGGCATTTATGGATGTTTTCGAAGCACCAAGGGGAGCTGCGAGTGTGTGTGTATGTGCATACATGCACAACAGGACCTCTGGCCACGAGCAGTTCCTGGAAGCAATGCTTCCGCGTTCTTCTTTTTCCTGGAAAAGGGAAGATTGAAAATTTGTTTGGCTTTTTTCCCTCCCTTTCTCCTGTGCAGCTTTCTTGCCTCTAGGCTGCTTCAAATTAGACAATGTGTGAGGAACTTGGCAGCATGCGCATGTATCTCAGACGTGTGAGATTGTATAAGTGTTCTGAAGCTGATATGTTTTTCTTGAAAAATGATTTATATGTTATTATTATTATTATTTTTTTTTTATGCACAAATGAGTACGTGACATGCAATTCATATAGAAGAGTTTGAAACAAGTTCATGTGAAAGTGAGTGTGTTTGAGAAAGAAGGTAGAGAAATGGAGAGACAGTAAAGTCAGGGGGTCACGAAGAATCAAAGGGTGAAAGGGTCACAGGTCTCTGAACTTGAAGCCTAATGTTCCTCGAGAGCAAAGGCGTGAACCCAACCTTTGTCCGACCCACTGAACTCTGAAAATAACAATTTGTTTCGGGTCTTGAGCACACTAATAGGGATATGTAGCAAAAGGAACAGTCTCCTCAACATTTCGGCCTCTCATCCACTCACTAATGGCATTTTTGCTCAGTCAATCAGAGAATTTTGTTCCTTATAAAATGCAGATTTTTTTTATAGAAAACTTCTGGTTTGTGTTTATCTATGTAGACATGTTAAATGTCACCCAGAACAACTGTAACAACAATGGTGGATATGTACTGGTTTGTTTACATTTGCTTAGCACCAGCCCTTGTTTTGATTTCACTGTAGCATCAAGGGTTCCGTGGTGACAAAACCAAATAAAATATGTAACTATAGATGAATAGACAAATACCTGCGATTGTTTTTGTTTTAGCACTAGGAAACCATGTGTGCTCAAAATCTTCCTCTGTGGTATTTAACATAGTGTTGAGTACACTTCATCGCCATCTACTGGCCTTTTTTTGGGGCAGGAAGGAAGAAGATATCAGTTTACTTTACCTTCCACTAAAATATCTGAATTTTAAAACATGTTTTTGTTTTTTTAACAGGAAACCATGGACCGTGCTTCCTCTCGCCGGCCCGAGGAGCTGATTGTTCCAGGATTTCAGCGTTCGGAGAATCAAAATTTGCCACATCACCATGGTAACTCTCCTTCTTCTCTCCTCTCCTAAATATGACAACATGAAATATGGTCTACTATGTCTTAAAGCACCATTTGCTTTGTAAAAAAAAAAAAAAAAAATACAATTTTGTCCATATTTCTTCTCATCTTTCCCTTTACATATTTTTTATTTATGTGATCGCTCTACAGTTTAAATCTATTTTCTGCCTCACTGAATGCTTTCATAACTTTCTATATGAAGAGCATTTATCTTTATCTCTATCTAGGATCCATCACTGCAGGCTCTGTTCTCCAGATGGAGAGGATATAGACAAGTGCTAAAGTGTTTTCCCTCTTTTTTAGCACAGCTCAGCACTTTTCTGCAGCCCACCCCCAATACACACACACGCATGCATTAGCCTGCCTCCAATATATTCCGAGAAGTCCCTTCAGCTATCGTGGAAAATCTTGGGAATCTTTTTGGAATGCGGCCAACCTAAGGAGAGCAGAGGTTGTAAATTCAACCTCCTCAACCTTTTTTTTTTCTCTCTTGGGTTGGTCGTTTAGTGGATTGTCTGCCCCAGTGATATGTGGTGGTCATGCTCGTGTGAGAGTATTGTAAATATGGCTTCACATGAATGGGGTGAGTTGATGTGGTGTTTATATAGGCCTGTAGGTCACCCAGTGCTGGGGAGTGGGGAGTTTATAGTAAGTGGGCCATAGGTCTGTGGGGCAGGGCCACAGATAGCAGAAGTTATGTGGGTTCATACTCACATACAGGCAGTGAAGATCCAAGTGTGATTAGAGAAGGTGTGCACTGGAATTCGATGTGCATGTCTCCAGTATTTTAAGGTCCAGGTAACAGTGTCGTCTTGTTCCCAGAGATAATTAGTAAAGCTCAGACTTAGTATTCCAACTGCTGCTGCTATTAAAAAAACATTATTTTAGGTTATCTCTATAGAGCCGACACTCATATCAAAAAGAAATCTTTTTTTTGTTAGAGCAAATTTTCCCCTGACAGTAGTCTCAGTGCACCATAATGCAATGTTGTGACTTTTTCTCAAGTGGAAAAACTCCTGCACTGATATGACTTTCTTTACCTACTCATAAAAATAAACCGATTGCAGCAATTTCATATCCACTTTATGGTGGTTGTGAACGTAACTGTGGGAAATGGAAAAGCACTAACTGTAGAAGTAGAAGCTGATGAGTCAGGTTGGGGGGAGGGAGGAGGAAAAATAAATTACAATCCTTAATCATAAATAACTCATAGGCTATGCTGAATTAAACCACAAATTGATGATAGTAACAGTGTAAGGGCAGTCGAGGATATTACCATAATGTCAGAGACATGGCTTTTAAAATGTCTTTTATTGCACATGTTAATGTGCTGAGGGTTTGTGCACCGTTGTCCAAATATTTAGATAAGCAATGTTCTTAACATAATTCATCATGCAGTGTCAGGTAAACATGCAGTAGGAGTAATGTGATTACAAAAAAAAAAAAAAAACATCATATGGTTATATAAGTAGAAGTTGGCAAAATGTGTTTTTTGTCTTCAAGGTGACACGTTCAGTTTTTAGCCACCAGTCATGGACAATCAGCTTCCGACAGAGTGAGCGAGGTCTTGGATAGTGTTTTTTTTTTTTTTTGATGACTTTGGTTAAAAAAGCAAGAGTCAAAGTCACCCAGCCATTGTTTCATTCTGACTTTGCACTATGGAAAAAGACCACACCAACCACACTGATGGATGTGTTATATATTTAGACCACGTCAGGTTCAGGTTACCTGCATTTAAGCCAAGCCCGTCTTTTCGATGATCTGATGACATGTCTTGTTATGTATGCTCTTGCCTGCACGTGAGCCAGCAAATATACTGTGCCAGATGTGTTCATAATTTTCATCATAAAGCCTTTTATATGATTTGTATTCTCTCCCCCAGTGTAACTTCAGGCTTTTTCTGCTTCTTATTGTTCGTTTTAGGCCTCAAAGTAACTCTCTTTCCAGCAATGACAGTTAAAAGAGAAAAATTTAATTCTATCCACTTATATTTGCACCTTATGTTTGGACACTGAAATCCAAGCTGCTAGTTTCACTTTCGCTTCATTGCCCATAAGGTAAATGTGAATACACTGACAGCACAAAAACAATGGAAAAGAGAAACAACAACAAAAACTCTGCAGCACCAAAAGTGCATTTTTATGCTAAATGGAGTATAGATATTTATATTGCCTGTAAAAGAACTCGGGTGCACTTTGCCCTTGAAAACGTGAACGTCCAGCTCTGCCGTCTGACCTCTAGACTGCAGCAGAGATCGATGATTGTAGGTTGTCGTGGCCAGGGACAGAGAGCACTCATTCAGTGTATTCTGGGATCTGACAGGAATGAACTGACCACGGTTGTATGGTAGGTTTTGTCGTCAGAAACAAGCCAGACGGCTGCCTGCAGCAGTTTGTCCACATTCAAAGTTGGTAGCCAGTAGAGGAGAGGGAAGAGAGGACATTTTCATTCTATATGTCCTCTGGCTTTCTTGGCTGCAGCTAGCAGTGGAGTTTTGGTCAAGCCACCAACGGTAGGAGGGAGAGGAAAACTCCAGTCAGCTTATCGCTCTTAAATCACAAAGTCTTGCTGCAACAAAGAAGACCTCAAAAAGAGAGATTTCCCAAACATCCAGTAATTAAGATGATGGAGGATTCTTTTATTTGTCTATACATGAAATGGAGCTTAGCATTAGTTCTGGCAGGACACGGATGTCAACGTTAATGATGGCTCAGCTGACAGCTCGGCTGAGCTTAGGCTGGCCCATATCAGCTGACAGTTCAGCTGAATACTCACTTTGCTTTTGATTGGTGAGATCCCGATAGAGCACCTTATTTAGATCAAGTCAAGCCTGTCTGCAATTCCTGCTCCTTCGCCACACCCTTGGAATCGAGAAATCAGTTTGTTTCACGCTTCCACTTGCCTGCTCATTGTGGCGATGCGCGGCATCGATGGGAATCCCTGGCAGATCAGCTGTGTCTGAATGTCAGTAGCTTGCCGGATCTGGCAGAACCTCTGCCGAGGTGACTGCCTCCAGCTCATGGCCGCGTTTGTTCACGTACGCACTGACGCACTGACGCACTGCCAGCGAACCTCTTCGGCTCCTCTGCACCTCGGAGCACACCAGGGGAAGGTGTGCTCCTAGCGACACGGTTCCGTCCACCGCTCGCCCAGCTCCGACCGCCACTCTGTCGTTAGAGGGTCGGAACCTCGGCTCCACGGACCCGGTAGATAACCTGATCCTGGCAGCTCTGCCCTCGCCAGGATGCAGGCTCGGGGTCTGGTTCAGTGCCGTTCCTCACACCATGCTTCCTCCTTGTCAGCACCGGCATCGCAGTCTGGTGACGTGACACAGTGTCCTGACCACTTCTCTGGGAATTGCAGTCCCAGTCTCTACCATGACTCTGTTTCTCCACAAGTGGCAGATTCAGCTGTCTTTTCCAGTTGAAAAGGGCAAGTAACGATATCAATTTCGTAAATATTGCTTGGTTCTGAACAATTAGCAGCCGTGATCTTCGGTGATGTTTTTAGTGATGTTGTAGTGACCTAAGCCTTCAACATTGGCTGATTTTAATGTTGCCTTGTAGTGTTGAGAGATCAAGTCTATCCTTTCAGGCTGGAGTTGAACTGGACACCTAATAGCATTATCCAGATCTGGCCATGAAAGGAGCTAGTTTCACAAGTATTGCTATCATTTTCTGCAGTCTCATGTAATCCAATTTAGATTTTGACCTATTTCGCTATTCAGATTATACACTGTGCAGCATAAATCAGCTGTCAGTCAAGCCTAAACTGGTCAGTCATGGTTTAGTATCCGCAAGATTGTCAAGCCCGGGCTCCCTCAGGCTCATCTGTGGTCATTTTAATTCCTCAATCTGTGCCCAAGTCATCTGCCATAAGCCAGCCATCCAGCCTGTCTAAAGCCTCACTCTCAGACCCTAAAGGCATCCTAAGGTATCACTCAATTCCATAATAGTGCATGCAATTCCATAACAGTAAATACATCCGCACTGCAGTTTGCAGAGATGGGCATCTCAATTGGTTCACCCAGCGAACCCAATTCATGCAACGGAATCGGTTTCATTGCCATTATTTTCACTACTCTGGTTATGATTCTGGTGTTGGTGCAAGGTAACGGGAAGAGCTCAATAACCATGCAAGGGAAGATAATGCAAGGGATCTATAATCACTTGCATCGGCAAACATCCTGAGTGTGGGAAGCACTGAAGCATGAAAATCATTTGTTAATAAATAGATAAATAAATAATAATAAATAAATACAAAAAACAAAAATTAATAAATAAATGAATGAGTTATTAAGGGACTGGTTCAAGGGTACTTGCTGGTTTATCTGTGTAGGAGATAAATTGTTGGCATGATAACTGATAGTCTAAGCCTCAGAGATATATGTGGGTAGCCAGGCTGGTGCCACCCAGTGTTTATCATTGAGTTTCAACACTTGGTCAGAGAGCTATTTGTAGGATTCGGCTCGCACAACACAAAACTGTTCGGGCCAATCGGTGAACAGAGGGAGGGCCGGATTGATGACGTCAAACTTAGGGCTCAAGCTGAGTTTGCAGTGTAGTAAACAAGCCAAAGATATGGATATAGGTGAAGCCAAATGTTAAGCTGTTATATGTTAAGCAACGATAATAACATATACCAGCACATAACATACGTCACGGCTAAGCAGCAGCGATTGGTTGAAGCAGAGAATACCTGCCCACCGTGTTGGGAACGATGCCAATGGATAGGTTTCAGATGCCCTGCAGAGTGAAACGATGTGAAAGCGTCTGATGCATCAGGTAATCTGGACATAGGTATTGGGAAGGAGGTCACAGGGCACAGGTTGCGGGAGGACAATTCCCATTCGAAATTGGGTTTCTGTCATTTATAAGATAAGCACCCTAAGACATGTTTGTATGACCTGGCATATACATGACTTGACTTAGCTGTTGCATCTAAATCCTACAGTAGCTGGCAACATGACCGTAACATGCCAGAGATTGTCTTGCATAGGTACACATGCACCTGGAGGAAAATAGTTAAAATAGTCGGTAGTGCATTTACATCTGTAGCATCTGCCATTATTATGTATTATTTTATCCTGCTGTGTTCTGCTCCATACCCTGCACTTGTGCTACTCCCTCCTGTGCTGCTGTGGCCCTCTGTTCATATGTTCCATGATGGCTCATGGAAGAGCAGGGAAAACGCACCCTGTCCCAGGTGTGGAAGACGAGGGCCCCTGAGGGGGGGCCCTGCTGCTGCTCAGCACTCCATGATGGCTTGTGTAAGGGCAGGGATAACGCATCCTACCCCACGCTCCCACGCAGGCCTGTGGGAGGTGCCAGAGCCCCAGAACACAGCCATGCCGCCAAATGTAATTGTCCCAATACATTGTACCTAGCATACAATAAAAGTATTTTTGACTGAAGCGTTTTTGACAAAAATATTAATTCATGTTTCTTTGAAACAAACAAAATGCAAATTTGATAACATAAACTTATCAATGATAACTGAACCAGCTACCTCCTTTGCACGCACTGCATGTAGTTTTTTCCAGTAACTCCTACAGAGCAGTTTTGAATTGGAGTGAATAGCTGCCCTCAAACAAAACACACACACGCACACGTTGCATGGCCAACCATTTACATTCAAGTCAAAGTTCCTTAAAGGAAAAGATCAACTTCAGTTAGCTCAGCTTAGTATAAAGACTGGAAACAGGCTGCGAGCAGCTCTGTAAAGGTTGTCCATAGTTTCAGCAGCTCTTTGAGCTAAATACTAATGTCAGCAGGTTGGCACATCATCATCCCCAGAGCCATGCGGCTAGTGTGGCTATATAACACCTGTCAACTTTCCTTACCGTCCCACTGTTTTTATATTCTTCCAAATAGCTTTTTTTTTTTTTTTTTTTTTTTTTTTTTTTAAATAATCCCTGGAACAACTGACAGTATAAATATTAAGATCCAGTCTTTTCAAAAAGACATTTTTATAGAGATCTGGATATTGAAATTCTGAAGAGGTAAATTTATCTTCCATCTTCAGCTATCAATTTGAAATAGACCTCTTTAAAAAAAAAAACAGAAGAAATTTTGACCTGTCACAGTTGGAAAAGCACAGGTATAAATAATAAAATGACTGCTGCTTCACTGTCATGACTTATTCGGACACGGAATGGAACAGAGACATTGTTAATATTATTTATTGAGCCTAAGCTTTTCCTACTTTTAACAAGTCAAAATGTCTGCCGAGAGAAATGCCTGCAGTATATAAGTATATTGCAGCTTTACATAATAGCCGTCTCTGGCTGTCCTCATGTGCTCTCTTGTTCTTGTCTCCCCCTTACATATACCCCAACCTATGTCCCACACATGAACCCCAGCATTACACGATCTTCTGTCTCACACTGTCCTTTCTCTGTGCATATGTGAGTGCATGTGTGTCATGCATACCTCTTTGTGGTCTGAGATCAGACGGTCAGACTCCTGCTGTTTGTGGTACAGTGGCTTCTTTTGTGTGTGTCTGTACATGCAGTACAATGTCATTCTTTTTAGTCATGAGAGCTGCATAGCATCTATGGTATCCTAGGCTCATCTGGGTGTGTTTGTGTGTGTGTTTTGGTGCCCTACTTTGTCCAGATCATTTGGTCACCATGTGCCATGAACAGGCTGGTGAACGTTCCCCGAGTGCTGTAATTTCTTCCTACAGGAATGTTAGGAATTCTGCATGTGGTGTTGGGGTGGGACACGCAGGACCAAAGGGCTTTGGACACACATACACCCTCACACACACACACACACACACACACACACATAAAGAAACACAGAGGGACATACTATACTTGAGAGGACACTGCTGAGACCTGCTAACTCTTGTACTTACTCTGCCCTTTCACATTAAAGTGGTTTAATTAGAGCTATTTCTGTCGCACCAGTACAGTTTTCACACTCACTTCTAAGAAATATAGATTCTGCAATTGCTCTGCAACAAGCGAAACAGCAGGTCATAAAAGCGTTGGGGATAGCTCACACTAGGCCTTTAAATCCTGACTTTAGTTAATTAATAACAGGTCGGGCTAAAGACAAGCAACTGACTTAACAACTGCCTAGTTGACTGTCCTGCAAAGAGCCGCCCTCAAGACCCCTTCACCCTGGTCTGGTTTGGCTTGGTTTGGTTCCTCGGTCTGTGGGTGAACGTTGGTTCCAGCCTCCAGTGCTTGATAGACATCTCAGGCCATTGAATGACAGGTTTCACATAATCTGACCAATGGCGAGCCAGTGAGTTAGTGTACTACACAGTCACTGGAAGAAATCCAAGCCAAAGTGAAATCCAACACGAGGAAGAGTGTAACTTCAAAACAAGACTGTGTGTTCTCTCTCTCTGTGCTCTCGTGCTGGCTGCTTCAGGACCACAATGTGCCTTTGGCAATATTTTTGACTGCTTACCATGTGAAATTACAACTAATTAAAGGTGCCGGTGAGAAGGCTGGGGCATCGCCACAGTATGTGCAGCAGGAATGGGACAAAAGGTCAAAATGCTAAGCTATGTGTTCCAAGTAAGGCAAAATGAAGCATAATGTCTTGTCCATAAACGTAGCTTTTCATGCCAACAGGGTTTCTTTACCAATAACTTCTGACAAATTGGCTTTCATTGTATTTATTCCATCTGTCTTTAATTATAGAAATAGATGAAAAAGAGACACATTACTTGCAGTGTAGAAATATCCATAACCAGGCTGTATGTTTGTGTTGTTTTACATTTAACAAGTCATTTCTATGAGCATGAATAATTGTGATCATTGTGTGTCATGATTGAAATGGGCTACTGAAAGGAAGCAGGTAGAAATGTTGATTAATTTTAATAACTATCATCTGGATTTAGATGGTTTTAAAATAATATCTCACATTATTATCTACTGAGGCGACACCTGGTGGATGTTTTCTGTCCTGTCACTGTCACTCACTCGCTCCTTCCACCTTCTTCTCCAACTCCACCTGCCTCTGCAGAAGATGACGTGGACTTGGAGCAGCTGGTGAACGAGATGAACTCCTCCATGGAGAGTGTGTACTCTACACAAGCGGACACGGCGTTACTCTTGAACAACGGACACACGCACGCACCACACAACCACCATCACCACCAACACCATGCACACGCCGCCTACACGGGACACGGACAGGCCCACCGTCGCCACACCCAGATCCTGCATCCTTCCTCTCCTTCCAGAGAGAGGCTGCGACACTCACAGCCCATGCACATCCAGGCTGTCAGGTAGAGTCTGCCCTCTGTGTTGACCTCACTGTTTTATGTTCCAGGTAAAGACAGCTGGAAGCACTCTGTGTTTGCAGAAACAAAAATTTGCATTGAAGTCGAGACTACGCCGCCTAAGGAGGAACACTTCTGTTTGTCTTTTGCCTTTTAGTTTTTACTTTTTGTTGGTTTGTTTGCATCAGACAGGCAGACTGCCTCAAGCTGTCATTATTTTGTTTCACCAGAACTTTAATCCTTAACGTTCTGTTGTATTTGAGGTTTTATTTTATACCTGTTGACATAGAGTATAAGATGGAGCCATAAATACAATTAGATTCTTCAGAAATGTGTAAGTTATTCACTGTAACTGATGTTGTCTGTTGTCACTTCAGGCTTGTGATATTACAGACTATTAATTAAAGTTTTTAAAGGTTGCTGTTTAAACCAACCTTTTTAGTCAACCATCCAACATGCGAGCTGTATATTTCCATACCCAAATGATTCCTGTAATGTGTTTACAGCCATGGTCAGTCTTTCACTGATCAGCCACTACATCGACATTAGCATGTGTGTCTCCCTCTGCAGGTGCCTGCAGGAAGAGCAGCAGCTGCGTCCAGCCTCCTTGCCAGCCATCCCCAACCCTTTCCCCGAGCTCTGCAGCCCAGCAGGCTCCCCCGTTCTCAGCCCCATACAGTCCTCTGACAACCATGTAAGTTCACCTACACCACCTCACATTCGTTAGTAATAAACACACACATACGGTCGCTGATGTTATACAACAAACTGGAGAAACTCTCTAAGTATTGTAAAGTTTCCTGCCTGAGGGGGTTACCTCCCAGTGCTATTATAGGGGGAAAATAACCTCACAGATTTTCTAGCACATTTCACTGTTAGTTAAGTTAAATGATTACATGGCTATGACATCACATGTTGTAAATACTCATTGCTCTCAGAAGAACCACTGGATGGATCTAGGACTTGTTGTCCTTTATTTGACCAGAATCACAAGCGAGGGAGTGGGTGTGTGTGTTTTGAAACCAGCTGACTGTCCTGTTATGTTCAGGTCAGAGCAGCAAGTGTTGACTTTGGCTGCGTACAGACTTTCCTTCCATTACACAACAGCTCACCCTGGGTTATCTGACTGTATGTGTGTGTGTGTGGGTTACTGTGGAAGTGTTATTATCAATCACATGTGCACACACAAACAGAGGGTGACAGACATGTTTTGCTGTGGAAGGAGGTGAGCAATGTCTCCAGGATGCTGCAGACAGAGTGCAGACTTCCGTATCAGAGCTGGGAAAACGGCTGGGAACGTCTGCAGGTCGGATCTCTCTGAACCTTTTGATTCTGTCTGCAAACTCTGGCAAGACAGTCGCCCATTTCCTGTTCACACGCTTCAACCCTGGCTCTTTAGCATTACTCTGTGTGTGTGTGTGTGTGTGTGTGTGTGTGTGTGTGTGTGTGTGTGTGTGTGTGTGTGTGTGTGTGTGTGTGTGTGTGTGTGTGTGTGTGTGTGTGTGTGTGTGTGTGTGTGTGTGTGTGTGTGTGTGTGTCTGTGTGTGCGACTATATGTGTGTATATGTATGTGTCATAGCCTTGCCCTTCCTTCCCCGGTAGAGCCTCCTGTCCCAGGAATGTTCCATCCCTCTCAAAGATGTTTTCAGGATGCCCACCCTGAACAATAAAAGTTATTTTAGATGCTCACTTATTTGCTCTCCACACACACACACACACACACACACACACACACACACAGATACATACACAGGTGGTATTATTCAGTTCACACGCACACGCACATGTGATAAGGCATAGCATTATTTTTGCATTTCCTTGACATCATCTCACAAGGTCTGGAGTCAGAGACCGAGTTTGCAGTTTATACAAAGGTCCTTTGTGAGTGTTTGAGTTTGAGAGCTGACTAGATGTTGCCTCACTTCACTTTCCCAGAACATCTTCATTTAGTCCATAGTAGAGTCTGTTCATAGTTTTATTCAATAAACAACAGTTTTGTGGTTTTCTAAAGAGGCAAATAATGTCAATAAGTTATTTTTTGTTATAATATAGACACACATTTATATTTTGTTATTATAGTATAGATGTGTATAAATGTGTGGTTATGTTAGTATTTTGACTATTTAAAATGCAGTTTTGTTTTTTCTGGGCAATTTTTGTAAATCGACTTGTATCTGACATGGATGACTCATTACTCCTTTTAATTTTTCAAACAGATTATGGCTCAGGGGTCTGGCAACATTTTGTGTCTTTACTGCAGTTTTCATGGCATGTCACCAGGTTGGAGTAGGCAGGAAATTTTTCAAGACTGTTTAATGGCCCAAAAACAGGAAGCTGATCGTATTCTTCCAGCACGAACAGTGATAAAGCCCATGTTGGAAGAAGTAAAAGGCACATGGAAAAATCACTTCCAACATTCCATCATGTTTATCATCGTCAGCAAAAGAGAAAAAAAAATCTTTTGGCCAAAGAAGCAGCGGAGGTGGCTGGGTGACAAAACCACCAATATGAAGAAACATCCCTACTCTAATTTGATAAATGTGACATTGATCCATTAATGTTAAATAGAATAATTTTGTAAGCATGGTTGAAGGAATAGCATCACTGGCTCACATGGATACTTCTTAAATATTTGATCTGAAAATTGAACAGATGTTTGTGGATCAGTATCTTAGTAAAATTATGATCCTCTGACTTTCTGTCAGCGTTGTTGTTGAATTGACATTTTTGATTTGAGCGACAACAACTGGTGGAGACATCAACACCCCCCTCATGATGATTTGTAATCATAGTTGCTTGTTAGCATGTTAGCATGTTAGCATGTGATGTTAACATTCAGGTCAAAGCTAGCATTGTTGTAGAAATCAGTCCTGTGTCTCTGTGTATCCTTCAGTGGATGCATGTGGACTCATCATGTACTTTAATCTGTTCTAATGCTTAAAATGAGCTGTGGCTAGTCAAGCTGATTGGTTGAAAATGTCAGTGATCAAATCAGTTATCAAATCACAGCAAGACCAGCAGCAGACGGGCCACAATGATGCATTTAGCTCTTCTGCGCTTCAGTTGGCATACGTTGTGTAATGTTTAAACACAGATACATGCTAAATGATTTAGTCATGTATTCTGAGGAACATTAACGATGGCTTACACAACAAAGCAGACGAGACTCTCAGATGTGCAGTGCGTTGGTCCGCAGACATAGTTGCATTGTATTTGCATTGGCATGGTTTTATCATAGGATCACTCTCCCTCCAGCTGTAGAGTTGGAATCTGAACATTCTTCACTAAGCTCCAGTCTTTCTCAAAGGGATACACTGCTTATATTATGAGCCAGAAAAACCGTTTGTGACATGACAGGTTTATGGCCTGCTTTGCCTTTGATAACATAAATGGAGTTGTCCTCTGGGTATTACAAGCCGGCTACTATGAATAGATAACATGACGCTGCATCTCCATCAGATTTTTGCTACAAGTTTAGGGGAACACCCATTTCATGATAAATTATTTGATTATTAAAACAGTCTTTGTTAGATGCTAATGACAAAGCTAATTCAGTCGGTATTGCTGAACTCTGATAGAGGCCATTTCCCACGCAAGTTGTGGCAGTCTTACACCATACTGTTCAGGCATGTTACCCCAGCTTTCACAAGGATTTGGTCAGGTCCTGTCTGTCATCACTGGGCAAATGGGTTTGTTTTGGCATCATGACCGTGGCTGTAACGCAACTCCGGCTTTTATTTGTGGCTAGAGACGCAGCATTATGAACATCAGGGACGACAGGGAGCCCCAGAGTTGAAGAGACCATCTCTAACCAAAGAAGTGGAGTTCAAGCCCCTTGTGCTGGCAAGTTTCCATCCTGTTGAAGCAGATTAGATGAAGCTACTGAAGCACTTCCAAGACTCGGTTCGCTGTTCTGTAACTGACCTTGACCTCTGACTTCCCTGTGGAGGAAAGCAAGAAAAAATAGAAAGAAAGCATGGGATGTGAAAGAGTCCATTTCTCATGGTTTGTTATACAGTGCATGGCGTGATTATTGAAATACCGAGACTTGTGAAATTTCACAAAATTTAAAGCAGATTATGGACAAAGAGGGATCATACTTGTGTCTTCTGTCTGAATTGAGAATTTCTCTTTTTTTAGCTGTGCCAGGAGTAATGTGGTACAGTTTTATAAATCTTCCACTAATATAAATACCGGAACATTTGGATAAATACAAATGATTGCCATTCAATTGATTATCATGATCCCCAGAGGATGAACCTTAATCCCCAGCATGAGGTGAATATTTTTCTGTTTTTTAGTGAGATGTTTTAACAGTTATTGAATTAACTGGCATAAACTTTGGTACAGACATCGGTGATAATCATTGCAGTTAACTCACGGAACTGCTGTGTCTATGTACAACCTCACAAACTCAGTAATAAGATCATTGTCACATAAGATCAGCCAGATTATTTCATGTCTGAACACATGCCTGAAGCTAATTATGTGTTTTTTTCTTCCATTTTGCATCCTGCTTCTGCCTCAAAAAGATGGATACTTTATGAGATAATTTAGGACTGATGTTATTGAGTGTGAGTGTAATGGCTTTCACTGAAACCTTCACTTTCAGTTGATTTACTCCCTCAGATTTTTATTCTCTCATAATATGCTGCTGTTTTCACACTATGAAATACTATTCAGTAATTCTGAAAGCAGTGTTTAATATCTCAGCTGGCATTTAAATATTAGTATTTTTATGATTTATCCTTATAGCAAAATACACTGTGATGCCTATATACACAGCAGTGTCTGCTCTGAGTCACACACTCTCAGTTTAGGTCTCCCACCTCCCCCTTTGTCTGTGGTCAGCTGACATACTTCTGCACGCAATGGTCTGCTGACCCACTGCAGTCAGATCAGGTGCACATACGTGTGTGTGTGTGTGTGTGTGTGTGTGTGTGTGTGTGTGTGTAAAGATGTCAGTAAAAGCTTGTTAAATATAGTGAGCTTATATTGACATGTATGTGATAGTTAGGTAGGCGCTAGGTTGGTGCATGTATTTACAAAGCTCAAGATGCTTTGGTGTAAATCGAAATGTAATCACTTACTGTGTAAAATCCATCAAACGTAAAAGTCTTTGGGTGAATGTCTTGGTAGGAGCGTTTGTGTGTTATGAAGATTTACAGGACACAGTAAATGTTTTACATGCCATGGCAATTTCATGATGCAACTTATAATCACACACACACACACACGCACACACACACAGACCTGAATGTCAAACTCCCGCCCAATGCTGGATTTACTTTTTCCATACAAACCATAAAACTCTTGGCAGATAATTATATCTCAGAGCTCAGCTGTTGGCGAACAATTTCCAGATTGTAATTTTCTCCCACTTTTTAGAGGCAAAACTTCTGCTTGTCAGTGCCTAATTGCAACACTGGTTCCGCCATTTACAGAAATTTCAGGCTGTCTTGGGATTTTATCGAGATGAGCACACAAGCAAACTCCGCAGCAGGCTTTCATTTAGCTGTGGAGCTGGGGATGGAGAGCTTTGGGTTTCTTGCTCAGGCAAATTAGATGAAAGATGATGTGTGGATGGGACCTTTGCATGATCAAATTAATCACTGTGTGAGCTTCTCTGCTAGATCCACTAAAGGATTCTTTGATTCTCTGGCAAGTCAAAATTTGACTTATGTTCAGTTTCATTAGATTGAGTTCCCCAGCGTCCATATGACTTTATTTAGTAAAACCTGCTATCTTAACACTTGATTCCAAGAACTGACTGGTAGATGTCCATCAGTCACAATTTTGTGACTGTGTATGCAGCTCATTCGTGTGTGTGCTTGTATGTTTGAGACAGCAGCGTGTCAGCGTTAGGTCGTGGGAAGTTGGGGAGGTGAGCCACTCAGTGAGGCTTTGTGGTGGCGCTCCAGAGAGGTGAAATTGAGTTTGGCCTGTCTGCAGAGCTAATCAGCTCTGTCTGGCTTGAAACCCGACCACTCACAGACATGAAAGACGATTGATGGTGTAATAGACCAGGGTGGGAAGTCACTAGCAACCAGCATTCAAATGCTGACATTAGATATGGGTGTGTTAGTCTACTATGGCAGCCTCTGCCAGAGAGCCAGTTATCATTCGGAGATTAAATTTATAGTAACTACTCTATAATTTAAGGATTACCTGTTAATTTAATGTCTTTTGCCTTCTCACACATTTTGTGTGAAATAAAACACCGTCTACACTGGAGCTATGAGCAACTGATATAAAACAGTAATATATATATATTTGCACATTTCAAAATAATTTCTGTATTCACCTGTACCATTAAAGTTGCACCAATCAGGATCTCAATTGGGAAAGAAATTTCTAGAGATTATCATCCCAGATTAACCCTCAGATGTGGTTTAGCATCTTTCAGCTCATTGTTTTGGATCTATGACCCACACTGTTACTTTGGTTCAGCGTCTCTGCTCATCTTGGTATCGTTTCCAGTCACAGTCGACAGCAGTTGGAAAAGTCCCGACAGCAGGAAAAAAAAGTGTATTGTTCCCGTTTTAAGCCGGTGCACCGAGCTGAATCGATGTCTCCGTGTTAGAAACGGTCGCCACGGCGCGACAAAAACCGACCGACACTGATGCTGCTGTGTCACATGTCATGTTTCTGCTGCTGGAATGCAGACACAATATCTAACGTTATGATCCCATAAATTAGGATTATACCAGCTTTGTTAGGTTCAGTGTGAACAAGCTACAGCAGCATTACAAAGACATCTTCTCAATGGCATGCAATAATATGTCAATGAAAACATTATAAAGACACTTAACTTGACTTTTCGCTTGCTTTACATACTTTTTTGAGATTGCACATTTATTTTTTTCAAGTTGTTTTGTATATAGAAAAAGAAAAAAAAGAAAAAATATTTTCTAAGGAGTATGGACTTTTTTTTTTTTTTAGCATAATTAATATATCACCTATAAGAGAACAAACCATACAAACTTTATTATCCTATTCTATCCTTATTATTAGTTTTGCTTATTTTTCTTCTTGGTTTGATTTTTACCTGCAAGCCTGCTCTAAGAATTATTTTGGAAGCCAACCATTTTTATTTGCCTTATTGGTTTAAAAACAATAGAAGCATCCTAGAAGATGTCAGCTGCAGACTTATTTGTAATGTACACTTAAAAAGATCAGATGTCCAGAGCTCCTGAGCCTAGTCCTTCCTCTATTGTGAATGAATCAAGATTGCTTTTACAATCTGTGGGTTGTATTATTGTGGACTGGATCTGCTCTGGCTTAAAACAACCAGATCACTTGTGTGTGTGTGTTTGTACATGTGCATGTGTGTGTGAGTGTGTGTGTATGTGTGTAGCCTGATTTAGGGGCCCATAAACCTCTTGGTCAAGTGGGCCTGACCCTGTTGCAGATTATTGTGTTTGACCTCTGACCACATACAAACTGTGCTTGTGTGTGTGTGTGTGTTTGTTTATATGGATGCAGGTGTCTGTCCATGACCCCTTCAATCCAATATGCTGTGGCTCCAAGCCTTTGTGTGTGTGTGTGTGTGTGTGTGTGTGTGGGGGGGTGGGTGGGGGGGGGGGGGGGGGGGGGGGGGGGGGGGAGGAAATAGTGGGGGACTAAATCTAAGGTGAATTAAATTTCCCTAGGCAAAGATAAAACTCACATAGAGAAATTTTTCTACCTTTATGCTACAAACAGTTGTGAAAAAGTCATAGCGCAACTGCACGAACAAAGGTAAACAAAAATAGAGGAAGAAGAAAAAAGAAAACTGCAAGAGATGAAAGGAAAAGAAAATTGACCTGCTGACTCCATATGACGCACAATGTGAGCTTGTTATCTCTCCTTACACCCACCCTTTTATTTCACATGTGCTCACCACGTACATACATGCACATGCATTATGGTCGTACACACGCACACACATGCACGTACATACGCACAGTAAGATTTGTCGATGTTAAACAGCTCCCCAGATGGCTGCAAAACTGCCGTGTGAGACTGGAGGAAAGAGTAAAAAAAAAAATAGCTGGAGCCGGTTGTCATAGTTTACATTTTATCTTCCTCTTTTGAGAATGTGTGTGTATGTAATATGTCTGTGTATAATATGTGTGTGTGTGTGTGAGAGAGAGAGTGTGTGTGTGTGTGTGTGTGTGAGCGACTCATAGTTCTCATGCACATTGTATTAGGGGCCAGCTGGGTTGGCCTGCTCTCTACACATGAGCCTGATTATGACTCAGTATTGCATTACTGACATTCCTCCATAGCTCTCGCTCTTTTCTCTTTCTCTATTCCTCTCTTCCCTCCTTCCTTTCTTTTCTTTTATCTCCCTCTCCCTCCCTCTCTCTCTCTCTCTCTCTCTCCTAAGGCTGGGCAGATTTGCTGAGCAAACCCCCCCATCCCTCTCATCCTCCCTCCCTCCCCCTCCTTTGACCCCTCAGCAAAGCCCAAACACCCGACACGTGATCCGTGAAGCTTCAGATCGAATCACCCCACCAGTTTCTTTCTTTTTCTTTTTTTTTTTTTTTTTTTAAAAGACTTTCAACTGCCTTCCTTGCGAACCTTGAAGCCGCCAGTGTGCGTTACACATGTTGCTCTGGTCCTAACACTCTCGCATAGTATTTCACATGCAGCTGAGGAAGAGGAGGAGGTGGAGGAAGAGGAAGAGGAGGAGGGTAAGAGGGGTTGGGAGCAGAAATTGAAACCGTCAAGCGGCTCAAAGAAAATGTCAGAGGATGCATAAGAATAAGGGACGTGTGTGTGTGTGCGTGCGAGTGTGTTTGTGTGCTCGGTGATTGGTTTAGTAGTTTGAGCTTGTTCCTTCTGTCCATGTGCGTGCGTGTGTGTGTGTGTGTGTGTGTGTGTGTGGAGTTGTGGGCGTGTTTTAGGGAGGACTGTTACTTTTGGTGTGGCGCCATCAGTAAAAGCAGCTGACAGTGATATTTTTTAGGCTGGGAGGGGGTTTGTTGGGGGGGGTTGTTGGATTTGAACACAGATAAGAGTGTAGAGTACGTGACAGGTAGCAGCTCACCGTTAAAAAATCCCACACTGGGTTAATCCAGTGTGAGGAGGAAGAAGGTGGGGGTGGAGGGAGGGAAGGAGGGAGGGAGGGAGGAGAGGAGCGGCAGCTCATACCACTCCTCGCAGCTCAGCCTTTATGCTGCCCAGCACGAGAAGAAGGGGCAGGCTGTCTCTCTCTCTCTCTCTCTCTCTCTGTCTCTCTTTCGCTCTCGTCCTTCCTCTGTCACTTCCTCCCTCCTCCCCCTCTTCCCTCTTACCTCTCTTGCATTCTCCTTGCCAATCTGTCCCTCCCTCTCTTTCGCTCTCTCGTTCTCTCTCCCTGACTTCCTTCCCTCCCTCACCTCTTCCCCTCCCTCCATCTCTCTCTCTCTCTCTCTCTCTCTCTCTCTCTCTCTCTGTGTCACTGGAGAGCGTCTCAGTGTGAAAATGCCATCCTGCTCTCCAGACTGTTGCCTCTTTCAGGCTGTGGAGGTAAGAGACTTATGTGTGTGTGTTTCTTTTCTGGATGTCTGTCGTGAGGTCTGTTGTGTGTGTGTGTGTGTGTGTTTGTGTTTGTTTGTTTATGTATATGTGGTTTCTAGTTTGCCGCGATGGTTGATCTTGATATTTTTTCCCCCTCGATGTTTTAATGTTTCGAAAACTTTTCTCAAACAAAGCTCATGCGTCATGAATTTACTTTTTTTTTTCGGGGGCGTGTGGGGAAGAGAAGAGTCTTCTGGCTTTGCAGGGATAGAGAGCGCTGTGACGCTGTTTCTAGTTGTATCCTGAGTCTGTCTCTCTTTGAGATGCCGTGCTTGTGTTTCTGCTTCTGGTGTTTTGTGTCATTTTTAGGCCACCGTTTGCTGTTGTTTTTAGGGTTTTTTTTGTTCATTTTTTTGGTGCTTTTTGTGTTTCCACTTCTCGGTGCCATTGTTTGACTTAATTTTCCGTGCCCACCCTTCCACCAGGCCCTCACCCATCACCAGCTTTGTGTCTTGTTTGATGTAATTTTCAACAGTTGTTTCCAGGTGGTTTTGTGTATAAAGCAGGATGGCAGGATCCCTGCTGTGGACACATACACACACACACACACACACATGGATGTATGCAAATACACACACAAACACACATGCACATGTAATATATTGAGTACAATCTGAGTGTTTACCGGCATTTTCTGTTGTTCGTTTTTTCATATTTGTGTGTGTGTGTGTGTGTGTGTTTGTGACGCTGAATGTGAGAGCGATCTCATCATGCTGTGTGTTAATGTGTGTGAGTTTGTGTGTATCTGCTCATACAGTGGTGTGAAGCAACTGGTCTGTGATTACTGTGCAGCAACACAGTCAGAGAAGGCAAAATTATACCCGATTGAAATGTTGCTCTGGGCACTTGGCTGAAATGGTTCAAAATGGCGCAACAATGGAAGTTACTGCTGCTTTGAACCGTAGCTGCTTTCTGTTTCCTGGTGATGACAAAATAAAAGGCAACATTTGTAAATTCGCCGTGTTATTTCACTGTCCGAGTGTGAATATGTGTGTGTGTGTTTTTTTTTCCTCCACTTCCGACTGGATATCCTCCACCGGGAACGTGTCATTGTGGGTTGTGCACAAGCAGGTTTACATGCGTATTCGTGGATGTGTATGAGTAAGTTTGGTTGAGCTGTGGACAAACAGGTTGAGCTGAGAGCGCAGAGGCCAGCCGACCTTTCCTGAACGTCATCCTTTACTCTTTTTTTTTTTTTAAGTGCTTCTCATGTTGAAGTTACAGAATAATGTGAACAGGACTTTTTTCAAAGGTTGGATCTGACAAATCACGTGATTATGGACGTAAATGTAAGCAGCACAGATCCGCTCCCTTTGTTTTATTTGTTTTCTCTGCAGATTTGAATTCCCGAAAGCAACTCGGGGACGTGTCCTGCCTTCTCACAGTTATAAAGCCTTTTTTTTCACCAGCTAGTAAAAACACGACCTTCATCGTTGTTAGGTGAACATCGTCAACATTATGCTTGTTGTTCTTTCAGATAGTTAAGGTGTGGAGTGAGGATGGAGCCGGTAAAGTGGTGGAGATCCCAGCCGACATGACAGCCAGAGACGTCTGCCAGCTCCTGGTCTACAAGAGCCACTGTGTGGATGACAATGCCTGGACGCTGGTGGAGCACCACCCCATCCTCGGACTTGGTAAGGATCTACACTTTGGTGTGTGTACGTGCATCCAGGTGTGGATTTGGTGCATTGCTGTCTTTTTTTTGTGTGTGTATGCAGTGATGGAGCATTTAATTATAACCTCCAGGGAGACAAAATCTATCACACTTTTAGTTTTATCACCCCCCCAAAAAGGGGCAAATTTTTACTCTTTTTTTTTTTCTTGTCCTTTTTACCAATTGTGATCCATATCATAAAAGTTCATCTAAATGATTCTGCGAGTTAAAAGTGGTTGGTAAGGTTAAGCTTCAACTATATGTTCGGTTGTGGAATATCTTAAGGAATGTCTTTTCTGCAGGTGTGTTTCACTTTTGTGTGTTTCTGTCTGTGTCTATGCCCTTTTTGTGCATCTGTGCATGGGTGGGGATACTCTCTTGTGTGTACCCTCAGTGTGTATGTTCACTTGAGCATTGCACGAGCGCTTGTATACATTCTATACAGCCCCAGAGAGGGAGGTGTGGTGGTCATCAGATTAAGCATTTTCCATGTTCTGCTCACATGCCTGTTCCCTCCCAAATAATTCAGTGAGAGGAAGAAAAAAAAGGAAAGAAAAAAAAGAATGACACAAGACTTGTGCTTTGCTTCTTTAGTTTTGATGCGTTTCCTATTGAAGCTTTGTTGTTTTTTTTTTCCTTTCCTTTCTGGGTCTGTCTTTGTCCTCGGTGAGGATTTCCTATAGCTGAGTTGTATTTTTAGAGTGAAAGGATCACTTTGTTTTTTGCTGCTTGATCTGTGTTTCTGGAAAAAAGTGCACTGGAGAGATGGAATGTGAGGTGAGGAGGAGGGAGAGAGAAAAAGAGGGACAGAGATGAAGGGAGAGAGAAAAAGAGACATGGAAGGAAAGAGAAGGAAGCAGTGGGTGAGGAGAGAAAGAGAGGGGTGGGAGGGTGGAGAAGTCTGGACTAAAGCGTCATACCAGAGCTGCAAGGAACCAATCCTGGGTCGCCATCGGACGAGCCCCTAGACTTCCTAACCAATCAATCTTTTTCTTAACCCACCACAGGAAATTCCCCTGCTTGCAGCCAACACACACACACACACACACACACACACACACACACACACACACGCGCGGTTCAGATATTTCCATCCCTAAAACGCAGAGAATACAGTTTTAGCAGAAACAATGTTTCAGTGTTTCAGTTTACATCAAAGTGTATGCATGAGTGTCTGTCTGCCTCTCTCTCTTTCTGTGTGTGTGTGTGTGTGTGTGTGTGTGTGTGTGTGTGTGTGTGTGTGTGTGTGTGAGAGAGAGAGAGAGAGAGAGAGAGGGAGATAGGGAATATCACTGTGTTTTGCCTTAATAATGCAAGAGTATGTGAGTTAATCTTGAAGGGAGAATTAGTGCTAAATCCTGCTTGCTATCATTTAACGTGTGTGTGTGTGTGTGTGTGTGTGAGAGTGTGTGTGTGTGTGTGTCCATGCAGAACAGGAACATCCTGTCACGATCAATTTCTAATCTGCCTCACTCTGAGATCATATGCCCTCAATTTCAAGAAAGAGTAGAACACGTGTGTGCAGGCACACACACACACATAGAGAAAGTATTTGGGCCTCTGTGGTGCACAGTGAGCAGGTTAGGTCTGTGTGAGCTCTTAATGTGTGGTTGTGTGTTTGTCTGTGGCTTGTACTTTGCTTATGGCTTCGCTGCTCTCAGCAATCAGCCTAAATACATGACATCATCTTCCTGCAATGGCCCCACCACAACCTCCTCCTCCTCCTCCCCCATCCCCCCTCCATCTCATATCACTTCTCTCCACCTTCACCTCCTCCCTCCCCGAATCACAGCGCTTCTTCTTGTCACAGCCCCTCCTCGTTTAACCTCTTACTCCCTCTCTTGTCTCTTGGTAACAGCCGAGTTTTTTTTTGCTTTTTTTGTGCTGTGTCATTGTATTCGATGATGTAGTGGTAAATAAAGAGGTGGGTAAACTGTGACCTCAAATTAACAATCATTTCAACACTGAATGATAATTATTTCCACTCAAAATTCACAGATTGATTTTTCTTTTTTTTTACAATAACAGCTTAAGATGATATTCATTTTATGGTTCAACACATCAAAACCATGCTGTTTTTCCTTCTTTCAGAGGACACTGTACACAACAGTTTATATTAGACAAGGTCTTTTGGTGACAAGGATATTTCAGACATTTCAGAACAAAGAAATGAAGCCAGAGAGGAAACTTCATTAAAAGAAAGAGCTGTTAATGGTAAACCTATATTTAGAGTGTAAATAGTACTTTCAATATGCTTTTTAAAGTTTTGCATAGACTTCTTTTACGCAGTCCAACCTGTTTTTAACAAATACATTCTGCTTTAATGAGCCTTAAAGCTGTGTATAAAAAGTCTGTTTCTCTCTCACACCATCCCTGAGGACAAGTCAGAGACAATGCAGTTGATGTGACTAATGCTCTCTCTTTCTCTCTGTGTGTGTGTGTGTGTGTGTGTGTGTGTTCCCATACAGAGAGGTGTCTGGAGGACCATGAGCTGGTGGTTCAGGTTCAAGCCTCCATGAGCAGCGACAGTAAATTCCTCTTCAGGAAGAACTATGCCAAATATGAATTCTTCAGGAACCCCCTGGTGAGTCTCTCGCATCCCAGAAGTGACCTTTCTGTGACTGTTTCGCTTTAGCACACAGCCTCAAGCGCACACACACACACACACACACACACACACACACACACACACACACACACACACACACACACACACACACACACACACACACACACACAGCGCTCTTGATCAGTTTTTCCAACTTTTCAGCCTTCACTTTTTTTTCATTATACCTGAAGTTATTCTATAATCACTCACTGTTCCCTGCATGTTTTCTGTGTATGTGTTAGCATGCTGACATTTGCTAATTCAGAGCTAATGGGAACGTTGCTAGCGAAGCCCGAACAATTCATCTGCGAATATTTGCCCAAGTCAGACAAATCTATGCCGACTTTAACACTCAGTCCCATGGTCATCTCGTTTATATAGGCTTCTCTTTTTTAATTCATAGTGACATTTATATTAATTTTTGCAAATTTGGTGTCATTTAAGTTATTTATTGTTAAACAGTAAAATGTTCAAGCTACATATTTTTTATCTCTATGTTTGAAACATATTTGAAACATAATTGCTCCCAAAAAACTAAAAGAACAAATGAAAAAGAATACCGGCCAATTGACGATTGGCTATTGGATGTTTTTTATGTCATAATATCAGTAGTAATATCAGTAGTAAGATATTGATTGGGCACAAATATACAGCAGTTGTGTAGTGTACTGGACAGTGCTTGTTATGAAGACTGAGTGAGTTATTGTCCATACTTGGTGAAAGCACAGTATTTTCCCACATCAGTCTAAATTTGTAGGTAGGTTTCTGTGGTCACACCATGTTTGCTCATTCCTGTCTTCCTTCTGATAATGTAGAAGCTGACTCTCATTCTTCTCTCGCACTCGCTGCGAGTCTCTTCTTAGACAAGAGTGTGAGCTAAAATTTAAAAGGCAAAAGCTCTTCATCATTTTAAGGACACAAACTTTGCCTCTGACAGCCAGCGAGTCAGTGTTAGTCAGCTTGCGTGGCATCTTTTGCTGATGTGGACTCAGCGTGGGGCTCTGCTGTTATGTGCTGGCTGGGTATACGGTGACATTATTGCCGTGGTGATTTAGGTGTATGTCAGAGCCAGCAGGTGACCTCAGCTCTGTGGTAATGAGCACAGTAAAACACCAGAGTGCTGGCCACGGCCTGTCAATCACGCTAAGAGTAGTGCTGCTGGCTAAAGGGGATTACATCAGCGGGTGAGATCATACTGCATCTACTCCCAGGCTCGAGTGCCCTCTCTCTTTCTCTTCCTCTCTCTCTCCCCCACCACTTTGCTTCTGAGTCCTTGTAGTCATCAGATACACACACACGCACGCACACACACACACACAGAAAGAGAGAGATATTCTGCATCGAGAAACCCTACCCTACTCTGAGCTTGCATATGCACCAGTAGTGTTTTCTAGGACGTCTGTCTCTCTTTCTCTTTCTCACCCTCTCTCTTTTTTCTCTCTTGCTCATTGTTGGTCTTTGTGTGTTTTTCCATCCAGAACTTTTTTCCAGAACAGATGGTGGCTTGGTGTCAGGAGTCTGATGGCTCAATCCCTCAGTCACAGCTCTTACAGGTGAGGCAATGACTAAGTGAAAGGACACATGCATCTCTAATAGCACACATGCAAAGACCTGATACATTACCTAACCCTGGAGTGTTGCCTCAGCCCTAATTTAATCCTGCACCTACATCTTAACTCTCAAGTAGCTGCCCTGTAAAGAGCAAAAACAGGAAAATGTTCTCACTGGTGGAGGTTTTTTTTATCTTGGTGAGGACATCTGGTAATCCAAAAATATGCATGTGCACACACGGCTCCTGAAATCTGCTAATTGCATTCATCCAGTGTTGCTGCTGCCAGATTTTTAAGAATATAGAAAAAACTACCTCATTATTCCACTGAGACATTTAGATTTAATGTTGTTGTTTTTTTTTCTTAATGGATTTTACAGTCGGGGAACGAAAATTCATGTTTATATTCAGGTCATCTGTTCCCAGTAGATGATATTGTGTTTGTATTGTTTTCACAGAACTTTCTGAACTCCAGCAGCTGTCCAGAGATTCAGGGATATCTGTACATGAAGGAGCCTGGACGCAAATCCTGGAAGAAGCTCTACATGTTCCTGCGACGGTCGGGTCTCTACTTCTCTACTAAAGGAACATCCAAGGTAATAGGTTCAATGCTAATGTGTCATCAAAGAATAAATCAGCTTCTAATTTTATGTTTTGCAAATGAAAATTAACAAATGTAAAATAGCAGTCAGGACAGAACTTCTCTCATCAATCTCTGCCTCTGCTCCCTGACTGAACAGGAGCCGCGGCATCTGCAGCTGCTGTCAGATCTTGAAGACAGTAACATCTTCACCATCATCACAGGCAGAAAACTTCACAACGCCCCCACAGATTACCAGTTCTGCATCAAGGTAATCAAACGAGCAAACGTCGCATCCTGAGCAAATCACTTAATCTGGCATTGAAGACTGTGGAAGATTTGACAAGATAATTTGACCTGTAGTTCACTTATTTTCTTCACTTAAGCGTGAGGTGACTCATTCTATACAGTATATATTTATATCCTCGCCTTCAGAAGTGGATGACAGCCTCCTGCTTCCGCTCTACATGTAGTTTATCTTGTGTTTGTCAGGGTACACGAGGGTTATAAACGCCCAGTGGGGTTCAAATACACACTCAGCTCTGTGTGTCCCACTCCAGGAGTTATCTGTGGTGTGTCACCTGCTGATCTGGGATAAGCCTAGTGGGATAAGCTGGGATGGTGCAGGGAATCTGGCACACCTAACCCCCTCACTTCTCCCCATACACACACACATACACATACATACACACATACACACACACACACACACACACACACACACACGATGACCGTGCAGGATTGGGTACGGGATTTTACTTTGCTGCTGGGGGTGGCTGGATTGTTGCTATGGTGACATGAATGAATTTAACAGTAGGGGTTGCTTTTAAGGCGCAGTGTGTCTAATGTCCTTGTTAGTGGTGGAGGAGAAGGGAGAAAGTCAGTGCTGTGATGCTAGAATAGTCTTAGCCTGCGAGGGTGTAATATATCGTTGTTTGCCGGAGGGTGGAATTAAATATCATGGATGTTAACATCTGCTGCCTCACGAGCCAAGTTTACTGTCACGACACATGAGAGAGCATTACTGTACTGATACATGATTGGTTCTGATTGTATTGAAGCAATTTAAAGACATCTTTGAGATTACCAAATAATAAAACACACAAAATACTAATTAACTTTTGGTGCTAAAACTTAACCTGGTGTGGAATGACCAATAAATGTCTATTAGCTAAAGTTAGCAGATGTTAGCAAAGAATAGTGGCATATTGTTACTAACATTACCATAATTTGCTACATTTTTACAGTTTTTTTTTTAATTTTGTTGCTTCTCCGCCTCTAAATTGTTTATGTTACACATTTGATTGTATGTAATTTACCAACAACAATCAACACAGATTACAATATAACAGCGGTTACACTTCGGCTTAGTGGTCTTGCTAAGGTCCTAGTAGGGTTTCTACACGGAGACATCTGAAACACCAACAACCACAAAAGACGTTGTATGTGTTTGTGATGTTTATATCACTAATGTTACTTCTCACTGTGTCTGCTGTTTGACAGCCCAGCAAAGTGAGGAGTGACTGTAAGGAGATGAAGATGCTGTGTGCAGAGGATGAACAGAGCAGGACCTGCTGGATGACGGCCTTCAGACTGCTCAAAGTACTTTCTTCACTTTTATTTTATACCATTGTAGCAATACATGAGGTTGTGTAACGCACTGCTATGTAGCTCACATAGGGTTGACAAATATTGCTAATCCGCATCCAAACGAGTAGTTTTGATGTAGTTGAATCTGAGGCAACTGGTAGCTGATAGTTTCACCTTCATCTATCAGTTCAGACAGAGTGTTGGATTCCCAGAGTTCATCCTCTATGGGGTGGACACCAGATATCTAGTGTTCAAATCTGAATTAATTAGAGTCATCAGGGAGCTTAGGCAGCTTCAACAGTGGCCATTGGAGTGCTAACTGTTACTGGGGAGCTCCAGGTTGTTGTAACAACAGTACTGTTACGATACGTTATTGTTCTGTTGTTACAATAACCAGGAGCTCGCCAGCCTCTTGGAGGAGTTGTAAAAAATCTTCAGGAATCAGCAGCCCTAGATTCAACTACATTGTGAACTATTATCTGGATGAAAGATAATATCTGCAGACAACCTAGTAGCTCATTAGTAGGTAGAGCAAATTCCCTTTTTGAAATCATCATTAATGTCATCATTAATGAATTTGTCAGGATTTGAGAGGAAACATGAGTTGATTAATCCTATTTATTTTGCCTTCACAGTATGGGATAGTATTGTATCAGAGCTACAACATCCCCCAACAGAGGAAGTCTAACCTCTCGCCTTTCTCTGCACCTGTGGTGAGGATCTGCTCTCTTGACATCACGTTCTTACAACCCCACTCCGTAATACCTTCACTCATGCAAGACCAATCCAGATTGATCCATTAATTAGCCAGTGAACTGAAAACCAGTACACTCTGTGAACAACCTGTGCCTCGCTCCTCTTAAGAGCAAAGACACAACCACGCGTGAAATCATTTTGTGTTTTGCATAAGAAGGATTTGTCAAATACTGAAATGAATTTCTATTCAAGTAATGATTGATGTCGTTGAACCTTACTGATTTTTTTTTGTAGTGAAAAAGGCTTACGGTCCACATTCAGGTCAGCCTGCTGACTTAAACAAACAGCAGTTTATAATAAAGTAAAAGTACATCCAGCACATAACACCTTATCCTGGAGTTATTTTTGAAGGTGAACATTTACATAATGCTCAGACACACTTACAGTATGTAAAAGATTGAACACACTATATAATTAGAAACCTGCATATTTGTTACAGTGAGACTAATCACCTCATTCCTCGAACTGTTATAAAAAGTCGTATGAGCTGCTTTGGAAAGATCGTGAATTAACATAAGTGACAGATTTCTAGAGTTTGTACTCAAAGAACATTGGGCTTGGATCTCGAGTGTTCACACTCACTAAACATCATGCCTGAAAGGATTTAACGAAGGTTGCAACTAGTTATTTTGTAATTAATTTGATATGCTTCAGATCAAATGTTTAATTATAAAAATTATTTATTAAATTACATTTTCCCATTGACCTAGATTGTGCTTAAACAGTAGTGAATTCAATTAAAAAAAAACAAAAAAAACTTTATACAACGATAGTTTCTAATCTTGGATTGGAATGAAAAAAAAATAAGATGCATAAACTGCCCTTTTACTTTTTCCAAAAGCCATTAATGGTGTGTGCGTGTGTGTTTGTGTATATATATATATATATATATATAAAAAATATCTGTTTGGTTGAATTTCTTTTCAGCTGAGTTAGAGCTCTGAGTAATTAATTAAAAAGAAACCTTGAATAATTTGAGCGGGAGCGCCAGAAAGCCAGGACAGGCTTGTGCTTTTTCCTTAGAGCGGCACTTTGTGGATTGACTGAAGTGGGTCTGTGTGCAGACAGGATTTGTCATGCCCCAGTGAGTGTGTCTGGCTTGCTTGACCTCTGACCCCTTGTCTACCCCCTCTCTCCTCTTCGCCCAAACTACTTCTGTACCTCCCCTCCCTCCCTCCCTTCCTCCACCACCACCACCCTTACCCCCCCTCCCCACCATGCCACGTCTCCTCCACCAGCGGAGTGTATCTGAGAACTCCTTGGTCGCCATGGACTTCTCGGGACGGACCGGTCGTGTTATCGACAACCCTGTTGAGGCCCAAAGCGCCGCCCTGGAGGAGGGACAGACCTGGAGGGTAAGGAAGACCTGGATGATGCCGGGGTGTGAAAAAAGAATGTGAACATGGAGGAATAAAAGCTCCAATTTTGTCATGAAGATAAACCCTATTGTTTTGAACTGACTTTTGAATTTGTTTTGGTGAATGACCCACATCTCCCCAATTTAACCAGGTGTTTATGTTTATGGAAAAAATTGAGGGTTTTCTCTATACAAGGAATAATAAACATCTTTTACCAACTACCTCATAGAAAGGGTGAGCATAGGCCTTCTCCATTTTGAACTAATTTATCTTTTCCCTCCAGCACTTTTCTCAGTAGATACAAGTCTGAGATCAACAACAGATTAACAAAATCAACAAAGCCTCTGCGTTTATATTATTACATTTGTGTGTTTACCTTGTTGTAATAAAATACATGAACCCATGACAGAAAATTAAAGTTATTTTTGTCTGTTTTTCCCTCATAGAAGCGGAGCCAGCGTATGAATGTCTTGGGCAGCCCCAGCCCACTGCACCCTTCTTCTCTGAGCACAGGTACTCTCACTTTGACACAACAAGCAAAATGTGGTTGATGCACCGATGTAAATGAATGAATATATGCTAAGAAAAATGTTGTGAATGTTTGTCTTTCAGTGATCCACAGGACGCAGGTATGGTTTCATGGTCGCATCATGAGAGAGGAAGCTCACAAAATGATGATGCAGCAAGGCCAAGTAGACGGGTAAGAGTCACGATGTCGAGTGGGAGAAGGCTGAGAGGCTTGAGGAGGTTTGAAGAATTCTTGTTTGACGTGATATTATCTGCTGTTGAAAGCTTCGGGACGAGCAAGCAAGTGAAGATTATTTTGTCAAGTAAAAGTGCATGTAATATGAATAAAAATTCAGTGCTGCCAAGAAACAAGCTTAGATCTGTAAAATGTCAAAAAACAGCTTTTTGCCTTGTCAGCCACACATTTCAGCCTGTTATCCTGTGGATTAAGATAAAGTTTCTCTAAGTCACAGTCATGCAGCTGCATATATCAGGCCTTCAACATTTCGCAGTCACTGAAGTGAAGTTGGGGAGGGTTGTTGTATGTTTCATACTTTTCATCAAACAGTTGAAACATTTATCACTTGTGTGTGTGTGTGTGTGTGTGTGTGTGTGTCAGGTTGTTCCTGTTGCGGGACAGTCAAAGTAATCCCAAGGCGTTCGTGCTCACCTTGTGCCACCACCAGAAGATCAAGCACTTCCAGATCCTTCCGGTCAGTCACATGACACGATGCGTGTGTTTGCATTCGCTGTTATAACTGACTGGAGTGAGACACAGAGAGAAAGATCACTCCACTTCTCTTTTAGAATAAAAAAACTGTGCCGCAAACACATTTTAATAGAACGTTAATTAGCTATGTTTTTAATTAGCTATGCAGCGATTTGTTTACTTTTATTTTATCACAGTGCAGGAATCAGTTTAAAAAAAAATATATTCAGGTTGTTAGTAATTGTTCAAAATCCACTTTATTTGTTTAGCGTGTTAGCATAGAAGCAATTGCTAAGTTTTACAGACATTTAGTCATAAACCAAAAGATTAAACATTGAAATGAAATGTTAAATTCTTCTGAATATCTGTTGTATTTCATTTCATTAGAATTCATTCAATATGCTGTTAAAGTGTTTCATTTTGGACCAAAATGGTGGACAGGCTGCCATTTTCAAGCAAGAAAGAAAATCTTTGACATGAGAAAAACCTGTTTACTATTATTTCTGTTCCTTTATTTTACTTTATGTTGAGTACACTGAGTATAAAATGCCACTTACGTCTGTGTCTATCATGTGTCATCAAAGTGTTCAGCTGACCAGTTGTGTTCAGATTTACTTACTGCCTCCATCTAGTTACTGTTCTCCGTCTTTCTGTCTAAAGTGTGAGGAGGACGGTCAGGTGTTCTTCAGCCTTGACGACGGCGCCACCAAGTTCACCGACTTGATCCACCTGGTGGAGTTCTACCAGCTCAACAGAGGAGTGCTGCCCTGCAAGCTCAAACACCCCTGCACCGCTGTGGCCTTGTGACACTCCACCCTCCCCTCACACACACATACACACACACACACACACACACACACACACACACACACACACACACACACCTCTACCCTTTTTTGCACACCTTTTCACCCGCCTCCCCCTCTCCCCTCTCCTCAGAAACATGCCCCTCCCTCACCAACACAATGAGGTTGAGGCGATAGAGAGGAAAAGTGAAGTCAAAGTTTTGGGAATGTGTTCGACTGAGCAGGAGCCGGCGTCCACAGTGATGTCACCGCGCTTTACTCCACCTTACCACCGTTTGGATGTTTGAATGCGAACTGGTTTGGACAGACCAGATGTGGAGTCAGCGGTCACCCAACTCCTGAGACATTGTCATGGAGACTCGACTGTTTTTTGTCATTGTCGTTTTGACCCTTGAGAGAGAGAGAGAGAGAGAGAGAGAGAGAGAGAGAGAGAGAGAGAGAGAGAGAGAGAAAAGAGAGAGAGCATTCATTGTGAAAACAAGACAGCTAATATCTGTTCAGTGCTGCGGGTCTCTCGGATGGATCCCTCCCTTTAAATCCCTCGCTCCTCCACCTTTCAACCAACCCCCACCCCCATCCTCCAGGCCTGATAAGCTGTGGTGCCTGCCCCACTCTCGCCTTCCCCTCACTACCGAGGCAGGCGGGGGAGCGCCACCCTCTGACTTCCTCATCGATCATCAGGGATGGACGGGAATCTCTCTGGGTCTTATCAAACTCGATCCAGAAGTTTTCTCAACCTGTGCAGTCCAGTCTGGATAAGCTGACATCCTGCCCCTCCCTCGACCCCTCCCGACCTGCCCAACTCCCTCACTTCTCCACCCCGCAACACCTGACTTGATGTAGCGTCTCTGCTGTGTCCTAACCCACAACCTCCCCCTCTCTGGTGCAACCCAATCAACACCACCCCTCCAATCCCACCTCCACACAAGCTCAGAGAAAAGTCGGACGAGAGAGGAGAAGTAGCTGAAGGCAAGATGAGCAGAGCAGTGGCAAGGGTTTGCTGAAAGGACAGAGGAATGTTTATCAGAAAGGCCGTAACGAGCCTCTCTTGTAGAGTTGATTACTTGATGTCATTTTAATGCTGTTTGATTACTGTTGATTCAATGCAGAACTAGTTTTGCACTCCCGGGCGGACAGACGACAGCTTTTCTCTCTAGCTAAAAACGAAGCTGCCTGCTCTCCGCTCGTCGTCCTCCTCTTCCTCCTTTACTCCCCCCCCCTTCCCCTCCCTCTCGTCCTCCTCCCTTCTGAATAGCATGCATGTGAATTTCCACCAGCTCTGATTGGATTACAGTGGCGTGGGAGCGAAGACAGTCATGGCTGATTATGCAGTGCCTTTCAGAAAGGTTTGGGAACATCTCGGATCCGGATCTACGTGTGGCTCGTACCAACATGACCACACCATGGTGGATAAAAAGAAAATAAAATAAATACAAAACAAAAAAAAAACAGGAAAAAAAGAGAGAGAAATAAAAGAAAGAATGTGCTCTTGAACCAGCTGCACTGTCTCAAGACTGTGAGGAAGAGGAGGAGGACTGTTAAATAGACTCCTGATAAGTGTGTCTACCCCCAAGCTTCTACCATTTCTACCGTTTATTTTTTTTCCTTCTTTTTTTTAATCGAAGGGTTAAATCTGTCGGTGTATTTGTCTTTGAATGTCACTTTCTTTTTTTTTTTTTCTAAGTCTGTTTTTGAGCTCACTGCTTGCACATTTTTAAACTGTCCTGATTTGACATCGATGGGTTGGAGCTGTCATCGTTGGATTCTGACCACTGTTCCCCTCACTCCACGAAAAGACAAATCAACATAAGCACTCCCCGTGACCTTTTTTTTTTTTATTTTTATTTTTGTTTATTTTTGTATTTAAATATGGAAATTGAACAAATGACTTGAAATGTGAACTCAGCTGCGTGTCAACGCGTAGTCCAACGAGCTTCACTCGCCTTAAGTGAAAATTGTGAGCCGTCTGTATGAAATCGAAGCTGTATTAAAATGCACATACAGTGTACACACAGTTCAAAGATTCAAATATGGAGTGTTAAAGGAACAGTTTAACATTTTGTGGAAATACTCAGCGATGAAAAGCTGGATACCACTCTCATGTCTGCACACGAAAAAAAAAAGAAAACAAAAAAAAGTAGCGAAAGTTAACAAACGTACCAGTACCTCTGAAGCTCACTGATTAACATATTGTATCTCATTTGTTTTAATTCATACAAAAATCCTAAGTGTAAACAAAAAAACAAAAAACAAACAAAAAAAACAAAAAAAAAAAAAAAAAAACAAATTGTGGTTTTTATCATAGAGGTTATGTGACAGACTATTTCTTGGCTAAGTGCAACAACTAAGCTAATCCAACCAGCTTCTGATTCTGACTATAGCTGCATATATAATATAAGAGAGTATAGAGAGTTGTATTGCTTTTATCATGTGACTCTCTACAAGAACATGTGTGTTTGTATTTCCAAAAAAAAAAAAAAAGCAGACTTTTATGGTTAAGTAAAAACAAAATTCACTTGAACGTGTTTAACAAAACAGGTACTAGTGATACAACTTTCAATGTTTCCTGTTTTTTGGTGCTGTAGTATTTCTGCTAAAAACCTAACACCATGTTCAGATATTTGCAGCAGCTGCACGGGAGTTTGGCAGCACCAGTGGTAAAACGTCGGGTTAGTGGTGTCAGTCGCTCAGAGTCAAAACGTCGTTAACGGCTTCTTTCTTGAACAATCATGCTGGGAGAAGAAAAAAAAAAAAAATCAATCGATCGATCATCGCAGGGGCAGAGAAATCAGTTTCCACACCAGCAGTAGCCTCAATAGACCAGAATGTCGTCGGGTATTGTTTTATAGATGAGATGATTAGTGCACAAGTCAATAGAAGAGAAGAGGAAGAAGAAGTGGCAATTGTTTGGATAATCAGTAATCAAATGTTTTAAGCAAAGATGCCAAGAAAGACTGATTCCATCTGCTGAAATGTACAGATTTGTTGCTTTTCTTAGTCTTACTTTATGGTAAACAAATATTTCAAATATATAGGTTTGGAACTTTAGCTAGACGAAAAAATATTTTTGAAGATGTGACATTGGGATCTAGGAAATTGTTTTTTTTTTGTTTGTTTGTTTGTTTTGTTTTTTGTTTTTTGGACAACATTTCATGGATTTATCAAGGAAATCGATCAATAATCAACATATGTCTTATTTTCAGCCTTAGATAATTGAGTTAGGTAGATCGATGTCTTTGCCCTAAAGGTCAATATTTGATTGAAAACAACATTGTTATGCCTCCTTCTGGTAGTTGTTGAAATGCATGCTTGAAGTACAAAGGAGACAAGACAGATATATTAGAACAGTCCTCAGTTAAACAAGATGGTGACACTTTATCACTAAACATCCGTCACAGAGCCAATAGGAAGAGGCTTTGGAAATGTTTGACTTTGGCGCCCCCATGTGGTAGAAAATAAAGGACAGTGTAGCAGAATCATTTTTTTTTTTTTATACGTAAAACATTATGTCATTAGAATAATATTTTCACATGCTGCATTCACATAAAAATCTCATACACCGTGGCTTTAACCGAACATTTAAGCAGATTTTTTTTTTTTTTTTTTGCTTTAAATCTTCATTTGCAAGAAAAGCGAGGACCATATCAGTGACAAAACATCTGTTTAGCCTCGTCCTCCTCCCTCTCCCGCCCTCAACCTTTTCCCCTCTTCCCCCCTTTTCCATCCATCCTGTCCCAGATTCATAGTGAACCGGGTCAGCATGAGGCCACCAGACTCCCTGTGGGGCAAACTAAACTCTCTTAAGTACTGTCATTGACACACAAGCCACTGCCGCTGCCGGTCCAACAACAGCGTGAGCCGACCGACTCACCAGCTCTGTGCGACACCAAATCAGGCCTTTTTCTAGCCAGCCAGGGCAGACTCTCTCCAGGGATTGGATAATGCTTGAACCCCCCCGCCCCCTGTCCCACCTGTGTCCAGCCTTTAAGCTATGACCCTGTGGCAAATAATTGTTTGTGTGTGTGTGTGTGTGTGTGTGTGTGTGTGTGTGTGTATGTATATATATATATATATATATATATATATATATATATATATATATATATATATATATATGTATATATATATATATATATATGTGTGTGTGTGTGTGTTCGTATGTGTATGGATGGCCAGACTGTTATATTCACTATTCAGGATTGCAAACTCTGCTGGTTAACATACTTGCCTTTTAGAGACAGTAAGAGGAAGGTTGCTTGTCGGTCGGGTAAAGTCAAACTGAAGTTGTGGATTTGGAGGTGACAGTAGTTCGGCTGGAGGTATCCCAGCATTCCCAGTCCTCAGTTGAGGATTCGTTCCTGTCTTGTCAAGAGCGGGATATCAAAAGCCACAAAGCTATCTATGGGTCAGCGGGGGACAAATCACCATCCTCTCCTCCTCTCTCCACTTTTAATCACTGTGCTACGATGCAGTCCTATACACAAGTCCAAGTATACGACTATACCAGTGTACAGTATCATTTGTTTTCTAAGTATGTGAAGCTATGGAGAAGACGTAGATCTAACACTGTACCTAGGTCACAGATCACTATGTATGGGGCGTTATGCTTTTGCTCATAACTCCATGTAAAATGAAGAATGATTTATTTTGTCTTTTTTTTTCCATTATTTGATTGTGTGTATATTGACTTTATTGTGTATTTTCTTTTGTCACAAAATGACCTTTTATATATATAAATATATATAAAAAAGAATATGCCACAGTATATACAGTATTAAATTAAGCTTTTTTTTTTAAATTTTATTTTAAGAGATCAAACTGGATTTTTGGCACATGTCAAATTTCTGAACATCACTTCTGCATATAAGCTGACAGGCTGACAGTCTTCAACTCTGCCAGCATCCAATCCTGATTCCATTTTGTTTTTTTTTGTTTTTTTTTAATTGACTACATTTCGTGGATATCCCCTGTCTCTGTCGCATCCGATTCCACTCATTTACCTTCATGGAAACACTCCAGTAAATGTTTGGATGGTTATTAACCTAAACCACACACACACACACACACACACACATTCATCAGTGGGTTTGTTTTTTTTCCTTCCATCTAGAGCGCACACACACATACCAACACTTAACCCATGGGGATATTCTCAGCAGCTTTTCATCACAATTAGTGCAATTATACGCTGTAGCTCAAGAGGATTGTGCATTCAATATGTCTGTTTACTCTGATTTTAAGGTGCATAACAATGTTTTTTTTTTTAAATTCTTTTTCTTAACGAAGCCTATCCTATTGCAGCAGGTGCCTCATGTTTCTAAAAAGCATAACAAGTCTTTAGAGTTGCCATCCGTCCACTCACTCGCTCACTCACTGCGTTCATTTACAGCTAGCTGTGAATGTGAAACATAATCCTACTGGAGCTAAATCCTAATGTCAGGTCATCATCGCACAACACACGTCCCATCGACAGTGGTGACTCACAGTGTGGGTGCAAGTCAAACTGACTCAGTGTTGGTTGTTATTTCTGGGTTGAAGTCATCATAAGCTGAAGGCAAATAAACATTTCAGGGAAAGTTTAAAAAAAAAAAAAAAAAAAAAAAAAAAACCTTTTTTTTTTTTTTTTTTTTTTTCATTTTCAGACCCCCCACCCGCCCAACTGTGCTTTTGCTTCATTCTGTCTGTACGGCTCTTGGATCTACATTGTATCCTGTTCAGGTATTTTTGTACAAATAAGGGACTGATATATTCTGTGTTTATTGGAAATTAGAATAAAAGACAACATTGCTATAAACCAAAAATGACTGGGTTGGTGTTTGTTATTGCTGAGTTTTCGTTCCTTCTCATCCAGCTCATTTAGTGTTTATAAAAATAGACGTAGACTTTGTGTCTGGAAAGTGAAGCCAATGTGGAGGAAACTTAAAGTGCAGTACCACTCAGGGCCAGTAGGGGCTGACTGGAAAAAAATAGACTTAGACTTTCATTAAAGTCAATGTCAATTTCTCTCACAAAATACAAATTCAACACTTTTTTTTTTTTTTTTTGCACATAGTGTCATAATAGTGGCTACATTTATAAATGATTTGTTAGTGATCTCTGGTCTTACGTCGTCATGATTGACAGGGTTAACTTCACCTGGACCTCAGTGAAGTTTCCTAAATGTTTTCCCAAATTAACCTTCAAACAAACTTCACCAAAAATATGCCCCATGTATATGTTTGTCAACTGAAGTCAGTACTGGGACTTCTTATAATTATTACTTCATTTCATGTGTGTGTCCACACTGTGTTTCTTGTTGTAAAAGCTTTTATTATATAATTGAAATTATGCTCACTTGCAGAATGGATTAAACAGCTTTCTTCACACTGCGCTCTTCTTTGTGTCCTAAAGTTTTTGGACATCTCCTAATGAAGCTTTGAAATCTAAAATCTCCATTTCAAACAGGTTGTCTAATGACAGTTTAGATCAAAAATGATACGTCAATAGAAAAGTCCCCATTTACTCATTCAACATCATTAAATGAAGCTTCCTCTTGTTAATGTGAGCACACAGCCACACGAGGGCAGTGCAGACCACAGTTTTGACCAGTTTAGACACAAGATGAGTCAAGTCAGTCACATGACTGTGTATGTCTAATATCAGTTTCTGGTTAAGTTTTAAAAAAATCTGACAGCATTCGTATTTTGATATAGACATTATTATTATTTTTTTTTTTTAACTTTCCTTAATTTACCTTTGGGATTATTAACTTCCCCTATAACTGTAGGGGAAAGAAATGAGTCTCGGCTGTATATTTAACATCTATCAGGTTAATTATTATTGTATTATTGTGGACTAAAAGTCTAAATATAAAGTGTTTTTATTGACCTTAAAATGAAAGAAATCAGTGGGTAAATTTAATCTGAATTTCTAATCAAATAGTTTTTTCTGCAATCAAGATGTCATGGAAATTCAAATATATCTGAATGATAATTTATATTTATACTAATTTAATATTCTGTCTGTGTAGTAAGTAGTGGTCCAAATGAAACAAAACTAAACAAAATAAACATAAATAATACTGATAGTAAACTCAAACAGGATGTGTTCATAGGTTTTAATTTTCAAATAACTGATGGCAAAATGGGGATATTTACATGAAAAAATATGTATGATCTGTACAAAGAAATATACATGCAAAGATAAAAAAAAACAAAACAAACAAACGTAAAAACAAATAGCAAACATGTATATTTATGAAACTGAAAACAAACATGACAAAAAAAAAAAAAAAGGAAGACAAACAATGAAAACAAAACAAGACAAAACAAAAGAATATAAAAACCCTAAACTGAGGTATCCAGTCCAAGTTTCCTTCTCGCTCCCAACGGTCGGTGTGCACCTTTAAAATAAATAGAAAAGGTAACAGACTGTGACTTCTGTTCCTGGTAGGATCCGTTTCAACTTGGCACATTGTAACCTCACACTGGATTCATGTATGGTTCGGTATTTAATCCGAAACCATCGGAAAACCACTGGTTAGTCCCTGTTTTTTTTTTTTTTTTTTTTTTAAAGGGTCATTTTTCTTTTCTTTTTCTTATATATTTAAATTAAGAACAAGAATTTTATGAAAGAAATATTTTGGCAACAAGTATCTGTACATAAAGTTAGAACATCATTTAGTAAATGATGAACCATAATCTCCCGTTTGATTTACAAGAATAAGTGACTTTCTTTAATCCCCTGCCTTTTTTTTTTTTAATTAATTAAAAGGCCTCTAAAGGAAATTAATTGTGTTCCTCAAGTGTAGAGTTTTTTTTTTTTTTTGCTAGTGTAAACAATCATTTCACATAGATTAAACCTAACTCAAGTGAAACATAATCACAATAAAACATTTTATTAAGTACTATAAAGCTAGAGCGACTTTGGTGTACCAATACTACAGAGGCATACAGTACAAAAAGTGTTAAATTATTTTTGATCAAACCATGATGATTGTAGATTGCGACCTCGCAGCCTGGCCTGGAAGTCGTTAACACTCAAAAACGATCAAATAAACACAAACTACCAGCAGTGCTTGCAGTACCAAGTACATGCTTTTCTCTAGATTTATTACAGATACAACAGATGTCTTCATAAATAGTTGCATAAAATGTTAAAGCCGCAACATTGCACATATGATAATCAAACATAACATACAATGAGTGCATTTACAGTAATTTCGTCTTCGTCTCTGCCTCCACATTCACTCTCGTCTGATTGGCAATCGTTTGCCGCCACCGAGGCTCCGAAACAGTCTGTGTGCTCCCGCCGTCTGACGAGCAGGAGCCCGCTGTGAATGTGAGGGGAAAGAAGGCAGAGTCTATATACAAGGTAAGGCTTAAACATCTCATATCTGCGCAACACAAAGTTTGTTCTAGGAAAAGCAAACGATGGATGTCTAGTGTTTTCTTCTCAGATTCGACAGTGCAGCATTGTTACTCGCGACATGGTTGTTATGGTATTCTTAGATTAGGTACATTATGTAAGCGCAGCCATCAAAAAGCTCTGATCGCACGTATAAACGTCTCAATAAAGTCAAGAAGCTCGGTCACCGTCTACAGAGTCCAAAGTAGCACAGCAACTGTCAACTGATGAGCATTTTCTACAGTTATTGGTTGGTTGGTTGTTTTTTCTTGGAAATGTAGAGACAGTACTTTTCCTTTCTATACATTGTTTCTATAAGAAAGGGCTGCTTCTCAAACGTCTTTTGAGTTACAGTTTAGTGTAAAAGAGCAAAAATGCACAACGTCTGTGTCCCTCTCTAGCAACAAGAGGGAAGAGGGAAGTTTTGCTCTCGGCGCTATCTCTAGCTCTGTCGGCATCACTTTCTCCTGAAAGCTCTGCGTCTGTGCAGTGGTGTCAAGGCTCGATCAACTGGCTCTTCTGATCAGCTTTAACTCTTGCAAAGGAAAATAAATTACTTAATAAAGTTTTTTTTTTTTTTTTTTTTTTTTTTTTTTAAGATTTTTGTTCACTTAACTACAAAATTTGTTTTGAGTTGAATCCAGCAAGCAGCAGTAGACAAGGGCATCCATTAATTTACGTGGTATGTGAGAACTCTGTTCTCTAGGGCTCTGATTGGCTGAAAACCTCAACGGGTCTCAGATTAATTGTTAAAAGGACTACAGGACTTGTGTAAACCAACATTCTGTGAAAGAGGATAAGATCAGCATTCATTGTTTCTCCTTCCTTTACATCAAGACAATCAAGAGAAGCTGTCAATCTGTTGTCAGGCTTCAAACTCGGGCCTGAAGGCGACTTTGGATGAAGTTCCTGACACCTCCGATGGGCCGGGCGTCGGTTTGATGTTTCCTCCTGTCTATGAAGGAGATGAGGCGCGAGGTGTCCAGACAGCCCTCCGCTTTGGCCCGACCGTCAGCCAGACCAGCCTGGAGCCACGGCTCCTGGAGGCAGAGCCCGGCCGGAGGCCTCCTGCTGGGGTCGGTCCTCAGGAGCAGGCAGACGAAATCCCGCGCCGCCTGGCTGACGCCCTGGAAGTAATCGCTGGGGAAGCTGAAGTCCAGCCGGCAGATGTTCAGGCAGGTCTCCTCGGCGCTCTCGTCGAGGAAGGGGGAGGCGCCGCTCAGCAGCACATAGGTCACCACGCCCAGGCTCCACAGGTCGGAGGTCAGTGACACCGGCTCTCCGAGGACCAACTCTGGAGAGGCGAACTCCGGGCTGCCCAGCAGAGGGTGAACGTAGTGGGCACTGTTGAGCTGCACAGCATCACCAAAGTCTATGAGCTTGACTGTCGGCTGGCCGCTGGAGGTGTGAGCCACCAGCAGGTTCTCAGGCTGGAACGAGAGCACAGGAAAAAAATCAAGTATCTCCTTTAGGTACTTGACTCTTATTAATACAAATATGTCCATTAGTTATCCATTATGTTCCAGTCAGTATTATGAATAAACTAATTGGTTTTAATGTTCAAAAGAAAAACAGGTTCTAATGTGACTATTAACTGCCACGATGACTAACTTAAGATAAACTAGGTGCTAGGTGAGTTGAGTTGTAGGAACATTAATCTAATCTCTAATGTCTGTCAGGACACATCTAGCTCATCTTTAAATTTTCAGGCTCTAGTAAGAAAAATCCACCCAAATAGATCATTATTTAAAATGTTACATATTGTTTGTTTGTGAAGAAAAAGGGGTCTACAACTATAGCATCATATTTGTCACATATGTGAGTGGTGCTACTCTTCTAATTGTCAGCAAGAAGAAGTAGTGAATTTTACATGTTGCAAAAATTCCTTTAATGCAGCCCGGCAGCCGAAGCGCGTCACGGACAATGTACTCGTACTTACTTTTACGTCCAGATGTGCGATCCTACAGTTGTGCAGGTAATGTAAAGCTTCTAAAACGTCCCGAAGGTAACGGGCCACTTTCTCTTCTGTCAGATTCCCCCAGCTCACTATGTAGTCCAGGAGACGACCTTGGTCGACCCTGAAATATGCACAATGACGAATCAAATAGGACATGAGAAAGGTTTATCATGACTCATTTACAGTGGCTCATAAGGACAAAACACATACGAAAACAAAAGGACAAACACTGAGGGAAACACTGCTGCTTATTCAAGTTAAACCCATCACTCCTCTGGCATCAGCAGCTCTTATGGCAAGTGTTTTCCCTTTTTGGTATTTAATAAGCTGTACTCACATATCCAGGACGAGGACGTAGCTGCTGGGGGTTTCATACGTGTCAATCAGACTGACTATGTGGGGGTGTTGGAGCCTCTGGAGCAGATTCAGTTCCTTAGTGACTCCATCTCTCCTCATCAGCTTCTTGTTTACGTATTTGACTGCCACCGTACGTTTGGTGCTCTGGTGGTCACATCGCTTGACGACAGAGAAACGACCCCTGGTGAGAAGTAAAAGATAAACATTAAGTTGTGAGTGTAGTGTAGTTCGCTGATAGAATATAGTTAAACTGTATGTGTTTAAGATTCCTTTACCTTCCCAGTTCAACCACATCAGTGTAGTGAGACTCAAAGTTGTCCTTCCAGCTCACTCTGATTCCATCAGTGGACACAGCTGAGAAACATGACACAACAAAAAAATCAGTTCACGTCTATGTTCAGCACCAGCATCATCTGACTTTGGTGTCTGTGCTCTCACCTAACACTCTGAGGCTGGCTGATGATGTTACACTGCCCAGCTCGTTTGATGCCACACAAGTGTAAACACCATCGTCCTCAGAGGCAACGCCGATGATACGCAGCGTTGCTTCACCCGTATCACTGAAACACAGACACGCATGTTAATTTACAAACCCAAAGGGTAACTTTAGTCTCCCACACAGTGTGAGACTGTGTGTGTTCTTTTACCTGTAGGCGATGCTGAAGTGTCCGTTGTTGGTGAGGTTGCTCTGGTTTGGTCCCTTCCAGGTAACGGTGGCCCGGGGTCGACCACAGACTTTGCACCTGAGTGTGACGCTTTCTCCGTTGTCGCACGTGACGTCACTCAGAGGTACAAGGAACTCTGGGGGAACTGAGACAAAGGAATAAACGGTAAAACAGAGCTTTTCATACAAAATAATAAAAACTGTGGATTTGCCATTAGTTTTGAAAGTTCACACTTACCATCATAGATGTAGTTTGGATTTAGAAGCTGGAAAGAAAAAATACAAAACATGAGTAAATAAAACACAGTTAATGTTAGTGCACGAGTTTCCTCAGATGTGATATATTAAACTCACCTTTACAGAAACTTTATTGCCCAGGCCGTCTCTGGACTTCCTGTAACCGTTTTCCAGCTTGGTCTCTTTCTTTGCCTCCTTCTCCTTCTTCTCAGACTTTTTACGGATGCGCAGCGACGTGTGCCAGGATGAAGACTTCCTGCTGGGGCAACAAACAGGGTTTTTTTTTTTTTTTTTTAAACCTAATAATCACTACCTGCGCAGCACAGTGGCAATCTTTCCGAGCTCTTACTTGATGGATCCCTCGGGACAATCGGGGACGATGGCTGAGGTGTGTCCCAGCACAAATCCGGGGATCCAGCCCTCGGCGGCGGGGCCCTGCTCGGTAGCCGCTCTGAACACCAAGAACATGTTCTGCTGGTTGCTTGCCAGGATCTGGACCACCTCACCCTGAATAACGCTGATCTCATCCTCCTTCACAGCCATGTAGTCCTGGGTCACCAACATGGTGGATACGCTACTGCTGCTGCTACTTTCACTCTACAGCACAGGAAGAAAAGCACCAACGTGTGGAAAATATTACTACAAATCCACTTTGCAGTTTAACGTGAAACATTTTTAAGGTTTGGAGACAAAACCAGATATTTTTAGATTTCAACTATAAGATAAAATCACAACAATCACACAAGTGAGATACATAGAGAAAAGTAGCAAAAAGCTTAAAGTAGGAAACAAAGAAGATAAACGGTGAGGAAAGTTTAGCGTCCACTGAAAACAGTCTCCGTGAAAGATTAGAGTGAAGTGATTCAATATTTTCTTCTTGATAAAAGTGAAGTGGATGAAGAAAGGCAGGAGTAAGATGAAGATTTCCATTTCACTCGTCTTTGCTCTGCGACTCCAGGCAAAGACGAGAGGAGGAACGTTAGGCTGAATGAGAGGATCTTGTTCGGGTACGTTTGCAGGCGAACCACAAACGTTTGGAGGTTAGTTGCAGCAACGGTAGATTTGAGTGACACACCATGAAGACAGCAGGAGGTGAAGGACGGCCAAGAGGAAGTCAGGTGTTAGTAGAAGCTTTGTTAGAAGTAAGAAATCTAGAGACAGCCTCGAAAAGGAATCACTGAAGAGCTGAACGAGGTCCACTAGAGAGGTTCTGACCCTGAAAACATGTTGACAAACTTTTGCTAGAGAGGATGACGCTGAAGAGCAGTGAAGGTTGTCAGAGATGTGGAGTAAGGACAGATTAGTAGCACTGGCTGCAGCAGGACAGGAGACAGCGGGCAGACAGGACAGACCAGGCCTCCCCCTGCCTCAGTGTTAGTCGGAGTAGCACTTGGCAGCAGGTAGTGGTCTTACCCCGTTACTCTGGGTGGACTGGATTGACTGCTCGCTAGCCGATGAGCATGTACTCATGCGGTCCGCCTCCTTGCTGTGCGTGGAGTGTCTGTGGGTTTGGTTCCCAGATCCAGAGCCGGTCTGGATCTGGTTTGAGTTCTGGCGGACCGGGCTCTCTCCGGCTTCCCCAGGGAAGGTGAACGAGCCAGGCCTGCTGGCTGGAGAGCCTGGTATAGAGCTCCAGAATCCAGATCCAGACTTCTGACTGGGGCTGGGAGGGGGAGGAGGGAGGATGTCCTTGCCAAAGCTGGGAGTGGCCAGTGCAGAGGCCATAGGGGGCACAGCTCCAGGCCGTGCTTTGGAAGTGGGTGTGGAAGGCAGGGGACCAACTGTAGCGCGGGGAATGGGGGATACAACGCTGGCAGGAGTGGGGGTCTGTGCTTGGTCCTCTGGGGTCTGGTTGGGGCGCTTGCCCTGTGGGCTACCCCCTGGAGGGAGCAGGGGAGGAGGGACAGGACGAGGGGATGAACCTGGACCATAAGCGAGCAAAACTCACACCTCAGTCACATCTTTTAAGTTAGCCACACACAAAAACACACTTCGCAAAGATGGACACATGCTCCGTACCTGACATCTTGTTGGGGCCATCGGGGTCGGCCCCGGGGTGGTGGCGCAGGGGTTGGGGCAGACGGGAGGGCTGGGGAATTCTGGATGGCCGACGAGAGCCACCTTGAGGTGCTGAAGGGATGGAACTACCCTGGGAGCTTCCGCCTCCAACTCCAACAGGGGGCCCACTGGACCCACTGCTGCCTGCACCGGGAGCTCCCATGCTGGGTACACACGACCCACCACTCGCCCCTACATCGTTCCTCTGATACTCTATTGGTGAGGTCAGAGCTGTGATGAGACATGACAAAGACAAGGGCAAACATGTAGCAAACACTTCTGCCTATATAAGTGTAAGTGTAAGTGTGTGTGTCTGTGTTGGTGTACCATTGAGGAAATTGCGTTGAGTCTCGAGTATCTGGCTGATCTGAAGGGTCCAGACCTCACGTACCCCTGGGTAAGAGGAGTGAAGCACAAACGACTCCACCGTACCGTTGGTCGACCGAGAAGTGAGAACAAACTTACAGGGGTCGCCTTCAACGTTCTCCTCAAGGCCCAAACAGCTCACCTGCAGAGGTGGTGTGTCACATGATTTAAATTTGTTGATCATTAAGTTCTTTACTTTAATTTTCTTTCCTCATCTGTTTTACTCTATCATGAAACACAAAGAGATTCCTGAATGTTCACCACTTTGAGATAAAGAGCAGGTTTAATAAATCCAAACATTCAAAATAAAAGCTCCCACAAATTCCCACAAAATTCAACTATTCTATTACTATTCTTAAAAACTATTATGTGAGTGCAATTCAGAGCCATAAAGACTCACAAACAGGCTGAATTTCTTTACATTTACAGAACTTGGTGGCTCATTTCTACACAACCTCTGCACAAACATCATGTATTCATTACCTTAATGCTGTTCTTGTAGAGGAAACCAGGCAAGGAGAAACCCTTCTTCTTGTCGAGAGGCTCGCTGAAGATGACCATCTGCTCAAAGAGGAAGACTCTCCTTTCCTTCATGCGGCCGAGCAGACCGCCCTCCGGGTCACACACCATGAATGTGTCCTGCAGTAACAGGCGGCCCTGAGCAACGATCTTCCCCTGAAGAGGGAAATAAAAATGATGGTGAGCGGGATGATAGAACAATTAGATGTAATTAATCTGGGTGATTGAAGGTCATTTCTTACTTCGAATCCCTGAAGTCGGCCAACATTCATCATGTCATTACACTTTTTTGGAACAATGCACATGACCTCCACTGCTTTCTGTAGGAGTCAGAAATGAAAAGAAAGTGCATGAGATTTATGAAGATGTTTGATTTGTTTTACTTGAAGCATTTACAAAGAACTTGAAGATCTCTTACCTCTAACTCCATAGACTCCAGCCCAGCCTTTTTAGACTGTTTCAGAAAGGCCTAAAACATAAAAAAAAGTTTTTTTAAAAGATATAAACTTTTATTTTAAAAAGCAGATATGTATATTTATAGACAGCACGAGAAACTTTATAATGATACGACTGACTCTGGTGCCCCCTGTCGTACTGTACCACACCAACCTTCAGCAGCAGCTGGTACTTCAAGATCCTATGAACTGGCCTGTTGAGCAGGTCTGTGATCTGCAGTCCGTGTCCCAGCCGCTGCTTCAGGTCCTACAAAGTCAGAGGTTTGTTGAGAGACTTGATTGCTAGAGAGACTCTGATGTGTCTCAGAGGTTAAACTCTTTAAAGGTTTATAGCCTCATACCTCAAAGTAGGTGTCAATATACTCTGAGACGATGTGCTCTGATTTGGGCTTGTTTTGACAGTACATTACGTACATGTTAAGTCTCCGTTCCTGTGTATAAAAAGTGCAGAGTTACAACATAATCAAATGTATATAAAAATTAAAGCAGAAGCTGGGACATTCGCCGTGGACAAACCTGTTTGAGAAAGAGTGGTCCCAGTTTGTCGGGGTCCTCCAGACATTTCTCCAGCTCACTGAGGAAGAAACTGAACAGCACAGAGAGAAAAAAAAGAGAAGGAAGTGAGCTACTCCAAGAGTGAATCTGATCTGAGAAAAGTCTGTTTCATCTGTTCACATGTGCACAACATACTCTTTGTGCCAGTCGTAGATCTGGTGGATGTTACCAAACACGATTTTGTCTTTCCCTTTCATATCGTCCGGGACGCCCTCCTCCTTCATCCGGCTCATGTAGCCCTGATGTTGGAGATGCGCGCACACACAAACACACACACACACACACATTAATAATGATTCACAATAGGAAATCTAAAAATTCAGCAAATTAACTCCAAAATCTTCTAACTCTAAACCAAAATATTTCAAATATTTTCATATTATATCTAATGAAGCAGTAAAACGTCAACTCACCTCCACCACCAGGCCGAGGTCTCTGACATAATCTCTCTCCGTCTCCACCAACTCCAGCACAGCGTAACTGTGACAAAGAAAGAAAAAGAAATTAATAAAAATGAAAACTCCCAAACCCTGAGTGTTGAGTATTACAAGAAAGCAAACATACTGTCTTTTCTTGAGGATGCTAGTCCTGCGTTCGTCCAACTCTTCCATGGGGGAGGAGGAGGAGAGGAGGGAGTTGTCAGAGGGGTTGAAGGAGGGAGAGCTGCTGTCTCCTTGTTCGACTGACAAAGAGCTGGGTCTGTCCTCCAGAGCCTGTACCAGGAGAAGAGGTTTGCTTTGGTATTTGTATCATGTCGATCAAACTCTTTGCTCTTTAACTCCGATGATAATGAAACATTTATTTAACAGACATGGTTAAATCTCAAGGATTTTTAACAGATTTTAAAATATCTTCATTTTTCCTCTGTTCTCCTACCATCTTGCTTTTCACCAACTCCTCGATGGCGCTCACCAACTCGGCGGCACTGGGCGTCTCCGAACTGGATGGACGTACCGACAGACGAGAGGAGGTCTGGGACAAGAATGGAGAAGTGAGAAGCGGGACAAACCGAAAGTACAAGAACCTAATAATCCATGCAACACGACAACCTTTAGGGCTAACACTAATTCTTCTCTTTGGCTGGTGTCAACAGGAATCTTCCTACAGAGAAAATGGTGGTGATTAAAGGACCAGGCCTTACTTAATCATTTAAATAGTCATGTAAAGAGCTCTATGAATAAGACTGAACCCATGAACGCAGGCTGGTTGGTACGATAAGCTGGAATAGTCCAGAGATGAAGGTTAAGGGTCATGCTTAAGATTCATTTCAAAATGAGCTTTTGTTAGTATCTTGTGTCTTCATGAGTTTGATTATAACTGAATGCTTTACTTTACAGTTAGAAAAATATGTTGTTAATTGCTCTAATGCTCTAAAGAGACATTCAAATCAACCGCTTCCAATAGTGAAACCCCGTTGGTAGGGATTTTTAGCGTAAAATAAAAAAAGGAAAAGGTATATGAAATCTAAAAAAAAAAACTGTCAGTGACAGGGTAAAAATGTGAGGCTGAAAGTGGAGTGAACCAAATGAAGTTGAAAAAGTGAGATGTCAGATAATTGTGATGGGGAGAAGGAAAAAAGAAAGAAAGAAAAAGATGTTTGACTGGAAGATATTTCCGTCGCTTTCTCAGGTGATGATGAACAGCCTCTGAAATAAAGAAAGGATGCTAACAGAGCGAGAATGAAAGAGGTATATGTATGTACGTATGTATTTATGTTTGTATGTATGTATGTATATATAGTTCAGGAGACTCTCACCCTTGCTGTGCTGTGCTTCAAGACTTTCCCCAATTAGGTTTTCTGGGTGAGGCTGTGTGCCCTTCTGGCCTCGCCAGCGTTTAGAGATGCCAATTACTCGCATGGGTAATGAGGTTAACGCACAGAGGGTAAAAGGGAGATGAGGACGAGCGGGCAGGGCGGGTGAAGGAGGAGGGTAGTGAGGGGTCGGGGGGATGATGAGAACAGGAGGGCTTTTGAGTTTTCACCTCAGCGCGGGATCATATTTAGGTTATTATTCAGGGAGATGCCTGTTCAGCTGACAGGAAATCTTACCGGCCCTCCTCTTTTGTATTTGCATTATTTGTTTCTTTAAAATCTCACTTACCAACATGATAAATTTCCTAAAATTTAAACATTACTTGGCACAAATTAGGCGTCGTAACTAGCCTTCTGATCTGTCCTGACGACGACAGTAATAAAAAAAAAAAAAAATTAAAAATCCACACTGTCCTCCATGGAGAGTTAGAGCCACACGCATCATCTCTTTATCTACATTGTTCCGTGATGCTCTTGCTCATCTGCCAGGCGACTCTCATTACAGCGTTGTGTTGGAGAAACAGGGCAGAAAGTCCAAGTCAAAACAAGTGAAAAAGAAAAAAGAAAAGAAAAAAAAAAAAAACGGTGGAAGGAAAAATAAATCTACACTAAAGAAATGCAGGAATGTTTAAGAGTTCAGAAAAAATATAAAAGTTAAGAAGAGTGACTTAAGGGACAGAGTGAGGTGTCTTTTAAAAAGAAGAGAGTTAAGTCTAAAAAAAAAAAAAAAAAAAAAAAAAGCTACTAGCTTAATTTCCTTTCAATCTAGAAACTGTTGTAGAAACCAAAGAAAATGGCTTTAGGAAGTAGCATTTAAAGCTGAAGAGTTGGGGAGAAAAAAAGAGAACTGACTAGAGGGAAGAGACGGAGGGGAAAGAGCGGGGCATTTCAGATGGAGAGGTATGGAAACTGAGACAAAGCAAAGACAGGACATAAATCAAGGTAATGCTACAGCATGGCAAACAGCAAACAATACAACCAGGAAACAAAACAAAAAAAGAGAAACAGAAATTAGTGTCAGAGGAGCCTCCGCTTTGGTCGAAAGAGGAGACTTGGACTGCCTGAAACTTTTCATTGCTTTCTGCTTCAGAAGAGAAAGGAGAATATGATGCAACATGCCAAGATAAAAAAGTTATGCATAACAGAAACTTGAGTGTCACTTAAAACTGTGACAGGAAATGTCCTTTTTGGGAAAAGTGGGAAAATATTGAAAATAGAAATGAGTGAAAATGTAACCTTTAAGAACTAAAATCCACAAAGTATAATAATGAAAGGAAAAGAGAACCAGCTTCTGTGCTGGGTTTAACCTTAAGATGATTATAGATTGTGTTTAAATTAGAGGGGAAAAGAAAAAAAACACACACAATGCAAAACTATGCTCTTTAAAACTGGCTCATATATAATTTGGTTTTTGGTCAGAGATTTGACTAGAAAGCTGCTAACCCCACTTCCAAAAGGAAAGTACGGTAATAACTTGGGCTTTGAAGGATGTTATGAACCAATTTTCTAACGCCAGAAAACGTTAAAAGTCAGAAGTGAAAATAGTTTGTATCCTGGACCCAAGCCATATTTTACCCCTCCTGTCATCATCTTTGCCCATCTGTCCACCTCTGTCCCTTTTCTCTGACCCCTGTCGTCTGTCCCCACGGCGACGTCCTCTCTTTCCTCACCTTGTCATCCTGTGCGTCAGGCTGCAGCAGGCTGTGCTGCTGGATGGCCATGGGTGGAGGCAGCGGTACTGAGTCAGCACCCTCCTCGCCCTCCTCCTCTCCGCAGCTCTGCATGCCCGAAGAACTGGACTTGGACAGCGTCCCGCTCGACAGGCCTTCGTTACGAACCCTCTGCAGCACACGTGGATCGCAAAGTAGACATTAATACAATATAGTGCACACTGCTGCAAGGGAACTGTTAAACGGATAGAGAAGTAAGTGTCCACCCACCTCCTCTACAGTCTCATCCTGAGGTGTAGCGGCGCTGTCGTCGGAGTCTTTCTGGGAGCCCATCGTCATCTCCCCACTCTTCCTCATCTCGCGACTCTTCTTGTGCTTGTGAGCCAGCTTCTTTACGTGACCGTCTGCCTTGCCGCTGCTTAACCGACGCACTGGGCTGGTCAGCCACTTCCGCAGGGTGTTACCTAGGAAAGAAAAACAAACACAATGAAATTTGTAGAGTGGCTTAGTTGGATTTTTTTTTTTAGCTGCTGAAGCAAAAGTACAAGATTAGCTGTTTAAAAGCCTGGTATGGTCTGATGTTGCTACAAAATTGTAGGCTATTTGTGAGTCAATTAAGCTGCAATTGTGACATTATTAATGGAATTTGGCAGTAGATACATCAGATAATACGGCACGAGGATCTTACCTGGTCTTTTTGGCCCTGGTGAGGTGTGGGAGTGGATGCCGTGACCGGGCTGAAGCGTAGCGGATGACCCCGGCATGATGGAGTCATTGCTGCACACCGACAGAGTGTCTGTGAAACAGAAAATGGTCAAATCATTTTTTCAGTCCTAGTGCAAAAACAACCCCTTCAACATGGAACTACTCAAAGCAAAAACAGCACTGACCTTTGTGGTTGAAGATGCCCTCCATCTCCATCGAGGACCTGGAGTGGGCGATACAGAGCATGGAGCAGGGCACCAGACCCTCTTGAGCCGGGGAGCGATCCGTGGTCCTGACAAGGCACCAGTCCGGTTTGTCGTGACAACGCTCCAGGACCTCCACCGTCTGACCGCGGCGCACGGTCAGCTCGTTGCTGTTGCTGGCCATGAAGTCGTGTATAACCACAGTCAGCTCACAGCCACCGGAGAGCTGATGGAGACAGGATACTCTTTATTTCACACGAACACGACGACACAAAGCATCTTACAGTATTCTCAGAGTGCACAGATTCTCACCTTGTCGCTGTCCAGTGTGTTCTGAGAAGTGCGGGAGGCCAGAGAGATGGTGTCTGGTTGGCTGCTGCCTTCACCCTGACTGTCCAGGTCCTCTCCATCCCTAACAAACACACACACACATGATCAGTTAGAGGTGCAAGTATTTATCAGAGTGAAAAGAATCGTTGCAGGTGACACGTTTACCTTCGTCCCTTGTGATGCTTGGGTGCCGTTGTTTTTGGAATATGAATGGGCTCTTTGAGCGCTCCTCTGAGGTGGATGGTTCGCTCCTGGATCACCTCCCTGATGTGCTTGATCCAGTCCTGCTTGTTCTCGATGCTCGATGCCTGTTATCGGTCAACGATGGAGTGGGATTTAAGAAATGAGAGGTATCAGAGGTTAGAGCTGTCGGGAAATTGTATTCCTTTTGAAATTCTTGTTTCACTCTGTGTGTTTCACACAAATCTGAATTTACAACCTTGTCACTTCTTATCAAGTCAGGTCATGAACTTTATCTCACATGAGCCCTCTTCAGCTGTACAGCTCTAACACAGTTTTTCCCAACCTTTTTTTTTTTTTTTTTTTTTTTAAACAGCTGAGATCTACATCCATCAGATAAAATTGTAAAGCTTGCATTAGTGCTACAAGCTACACAGGAGTGGGAGAAATGGGACATCTCAACCCTTTAGCTGTTACATTATTTCTAGCTACACTATTTTAAACATCTGTCCTTTAGGCTAACATTAGCTAGCTTAAATCTGTTACTATGTCAAATGTTTGTGCTTTTAATTTCAATTTTTAACGTCTCTGTTACTTTCTATACTCTCTGTACTTTTCTAACAATTTCAACCATTTATCCATCACATCTAATTAAACTTTTCAACTGCTTATTAATTACCATTGCCTTGCGGCTATTATAACTCACAATGTCTTTATGTGTAATAGTAAACTCAATATGTAGATGTGTTTCTGTAATGAAGTAGTAAAATTATCTTTTATTCCCACTAAAGTAAAAGTAGCCTTGGTTGGGAAACGCTGCCCTAGATTATTTTACAGCCTTTCAGCCCCCATCAATAATAATGAATAGTTAAAATGGGTTTCTGGTATTGATCATTTATAAACTACTGTTTAGCAAGAGTGTGGATAAGAAGTGCTAAGAGTTTGTGTTTCAGACTTGTGAGAAGTGGCTGAGGGCTGTGTTGTGGGATAGTTTGTACTCACCATTGCTCCATGTTTGGATCCCTGACTTAGCTTTGAATTTAAAATATAAAATAGACAATTTCACTGGTTTGGTTTTAGAAAATGTACATGACATTTCTTATGTTGACAAAAACGGTTTGACATGATAGAAACGTACAACATTGATAAGTTGCTTTGACTGTGTCCTGAACGCCAATTGAACATGTAGCAGGTTTTAATGGACGGCGTCTGTGCGTATGCATGCGTGTGTGAACATGTGTAGGTAGTAACGAGACACGCTGAATTTACAATGCATATACCACATGACCGCTTCTCAGCAGTTAAGATTTGAGTCAACATGTATGATGAAGTTGTTATGCTTGGAATAAAATGTGTCAGTATTTTTGGTGTCATGCTGTTCCAACGGCTGACACGAATTTCATTCCATCTGTGACAGTACTCGCTAGCAAAACACACAGAAGATGTTTCAAAATAACACTGAAAAACAAAATGAATGTAATCTATTACTCCTACAATGGCGTTCAAATCAAACGCTTTTCCTAGTGGAGAGAGATTGCTGTCCGTCACTTTGATAAAGTGGCACAGGGCCAGGATGGATGACTGTGGGCGTTCAGGAGTTGAATCAGTGTCAGCAGCGTTGGTGGAAGCATGTCAGCCCACAAAGAGAATTAGAAATACAAACATCCACAGAAAACACAGCCCCAGATATACAGATGTGCCTGTGTTTGTTAACAGATGGAGCAAAGCAGAAATCTAACCAGAGGGCAGAGGCTGACGGGAAAAACACAGACAGAAGACAGAGAGGAAAAAAAAAAAAAGAAAAAGAAAGATATCAAAGAGACAGAGGAGCAGTTTGTGACTACAGAAAGCTTCTTGGCCACCTCGAAGTTGCTCATGCAATCAAACAAGACATCAGAGAGAACGAGGAAAGCAGAGAATATGAAAAGAAAGGTAGAAGAAGAGAGGAGAAAGAAAACTGGGTTAGGCCGATATCAAGATTTTCCAACACACTGTGCAAACTTTGGCCTTTTCTTCTCAGATGGTTACTGATCCGTCTGTGACATATTTGAATTCAGTGTTGCAATCTAGGATTTTAACACTTTAAATCCCTGATGATGATTTCAGGATTTCTGTTATCAAATCCCATATCAGTCAAACCCTAAAAGACATTTGAGAAGAAATCAAAGAGAGGGAGCATGTTTTTACCTTGAGCACGATCTTGTTGTCAGACGTTGGGGTGCGTCCCACCCACAGAGCAAATTTACAGGGATCTCCTTCAACATGCTCTGTCACCCCCAACTCAGATGTCTGGAAAAGGAATAATATAAGAAGATGTCAACAAAATGTATTGGTGTGGTTTCTGGAGAACATGAGTCTGTCTCAAGTGATGATTTTAAATGTACTAACTTTGTAAAATACTGCAGTTTAAAGATTTAGCATGTAAAAGCCAAGTCTTTAAAATACGCCAACATCTTGTTCAAACTTCACAAAGTATATTGTACTTACAAAGAGTTTGCTCTTATAGATGTATTTGCTCCTGCCATTTGAGTCCTTGACCTCCTTGCTGAAGACAAGAGACATCTCAAAGAGGAAGAGGTGGCGCTCTCGACCCTTACGGATCAGAGTCTTTGGATCCCAGACCTGGAACGACTCCTGGAGAATGAGCTCTCCCTGGGACTCGATATTCTCATCAAACCCTGAGGGAAGGAGGAGACGCTAGTATGAAAATTCAGTCCAAGTTGTAATTTGATAAAAGGACCCTTTGGGAGAAAATACCACAAAAAAATAAAAATAAAATAAGGAGCAGTGAGTGTTAATCACCTTCCAGCATAGAGAGATGCATGGCATCGTTGGCTTTCTTGGGAACACTGAGCATCACCTCGAGGCCGTCCTTGATCTCTCCTTTACCTTCTTCACAACAAGTGAGCAGCTCCTAAAATGGCCCAAAACGAAAACAGTGACAACAAGAAACACAGTGATGGCAGCTGAAGCAGTGTGATTTGAAATGGTGGTCTACCTTCAACAGGAGCTGATACTTAGTGATCCTCTGCACTGGTTTGATCAGGTAAGATGAGATGGAGTTGGCCAGCCGGTGCCTCTGCTGTATATCCTGTTAACACCCACACGGAGAAGCAGTGTGATTGAACTGACAACTGACAAGCTGGTTTCCTTTTAATGACCACAGGCAATACTCACATCAAAGTAGTTCCCAGCATGCTCCAGGATGAGTTGAGTGGAGTCAGGTTTGTTCTTACAGTAGTTCACATACATCTGGAACTTATCCGCCTAGAGGAGAGACAAGTTATTTCTGTATTGTAACTTTGACTTGAAAGATAATGAGAGCAAAACTAAAATCTACAACACCATGAGCTTAGAATGTAAAACATTTTCTTTTTAATTCCACAATCAGAATCAAATCCAGAAGAAGATTCATATATTTAAATTTCCACTGAAGTCCCTGAATAGCAGGTTTGTATATATAGAGAATAAGTGCAATGAACTAATGATACGTACCCATGTGACAAAGCAATGGCCAACATCCTCTGGTAGTTGTTCATATTTCTCTAACTCTTTAAGGAAAATGCTGATAAGATGAGGAACAATAGAGAAATGTGAGCAACAATAAATGTGCAATAGTTTCAGGAATTAAATGTCATATAAATCTGAAACTTAACAACAAAGTCTGCAAAACTATGAAAATGCTGCTAAAGATATCAAAATTTCAATGTTGTCTGGTTTTAAGTGATTGAGTTTCAAATATGTGTTTCATACTTGTGGTGGAATTCATAGAGGTCCTGCATGTTTCCAAAGATGATGTGCTCCTTGTTGATGATTCCTGGAGGAATCTCCTCAACTCCACTGGTCATCTCCCACAGGTAGGTCTACATGAAGGCCACACGAGATTAATGAACCAAAATCATCTTGTTGCACAACTATGGAATGAAACAGGATAACATTGGTGGGTCATGAAGCTGAACTCACATCCATGCACTCGCGCAGGTCTCGGACGTAGGCCTTCTCTGTCTGAATCAGCTCAGCCATGATGAACCTGCACATGCACAAAAAGAAATAGACACGCTTGTCATACTGTCCTTATCCAGATGGTGATAAATCGTCACGCCAATACCTCGCTTTCAGCCTGTCTCCTTCACCCATTTACGTTAATGAATAATGAAAGAGTTACAGGCCATAAAACTTGTCATAATGTAGCCATGGATGAATGAAATCATGCTCATGATTTGCACTCCTAAAATGACACAGTCTCCTTTTCCTGTTTACAACATGTGGATTGATTAATTCTCTGGCAGATCTTGGCTGTTGTGTCTGCGGTTCTTGTGCAGACGCAGCAAAGAAAAAGGCTGTGTGCTGGGGGAAGCTTAAATCACACGGATCCATTATGTATGTACAAGTACTCGGAATGCACTCAGTCTCTTATTCATAACCACTTGCAACTATTGAGAAAGCAACGATTTAGTGCTGACATTGCTGTTGACAAGGACACAAGACGAGAACAAGGAATAAACGTGAGAACATTTAGCAACCACTCAGCTGCTCTGCTACATATTTTGGGCACAAAGCCAATCATTTAATTACCTCTACTTTGGGGCAATAAAACACTTTTCCGACAGGAAGAAGATTTGCTATGAAAATGCTGACTTGTTACTCTTTGTTTAGTTTGTTGGCACAGCATGTGCTGCTCAGAGGTGCGGTGCAGCTTTTCCCTATGGAGGCTAAATGCCAAGCTGTTTTATTAAGCACAACCTACAGCCTCTTTTTTTAATCTGCTAAATTATTCTGATCAAGCAATTCTATAGTTCCTCAAAAAAAAAAAGTCCCGTTCCAAACAGTTCTGTTGTTTTTATGAATATGTGAACCTGTAACATTAGCAGGTTGTGGGTACATACTCCTTTCTGCGCGCTGACTTGCGTTTCTCCTCATTTAGCTCATGAGCAGCATCTCTCAGCTTGACCTCTGACCCCGGAGCTGTGGCTGGGATGATGTCTAACTGGAGATCTTTGCTCTGAAAGTAAAAAAAAATAATGTGATTAAAAAGGGACAGCAAAATAAAAGGTGAGAATATGTATAGGCAGGAGGTCTACACCTGCAAACTCACGTGACCACTTACAGCTTTGTTAGAGTCTGAGGAGATGCCCAGGGCTTTCTCCAGGCTGCAGCGGTACTTGTCCATGCGCAGGGAGAAGTCTCTGTAGCGTTTGTCCACAGCCGTCACCCATTTTTTGATCTCCCCGGCGTGACTGTGGCCTTTCTCGCAGAAGCCGTCAGCCAGTTGGATCAGCAGCTTCACACGCTCCTTTGTTTGCTGAAGAAAAGGAACAAAGAGAGAGTTACAGGTGAAGACAGGAATACACACCTGATAGCTTGTGTGTGTATATGTGTGTGTGTGCGCCTAACCTTGGCTGTGATGTGGAAATCCTCGTGCTCCTTCAGCAGTTCCTGTGTGTGGTGGATACTCGAACCAGTTGAAGTGTGTGTGGACAAGTAAAACTCCCCAGTGTCATGAATCCACTCCAGAGCCTAAAAACACAAAAAGGATACAGACGCTAATTATAAAACTACAAATGACATGAAAATAGAAAAAATTTAATGTGTTTTTTTTTTTGTTTTGTTTGTGAAACAGATAGCTTTTTTTGGGTACCTGTTTAGCACTGCGTTCAAACACCACATACTGCTGACACTGGTCCAGTCGTCTCTTCCTCATGGTCCAGAAGTGGAGGACACGATTCTCTCTCTGGAGCAGCTCATTGAGGATGTCTGAGAACAAGAAACACAGGGAAAAAGTCCCACAATTCAGATACTAAGCACCAACCAACCATTATAGATTATATAGTACTGAATTTTAATTTAACTTAATCTTAAATTAATATTTCTCATACTACTTATCCTTTTTAGCTATCCAACTGTGTATTACTTCTTGAGGCTTTTTTTTTCATCCGTAACAGTTTAGACATGTCTGTTTCCTTTACTTACTTACCACACTTACTTGCCACACTCAACATCAAAACAGGATCACTCACTTTTAACCTGCTGTTCTGGGGCTTTGACGTGGCTCAGCATCCCGGGCATGTTGACACTGTTCCTGTGCATGTACTTGAGGAAGACGTCAGCGTTTCTTCTGGCCAGAGTGCACGCCTGATTGAGAGATTAACACACACCCAAGTCAGAGATGTAACTTGAAACGTTGCTCCTGAATCCTGAATTTTTTGCACACGTGTTACCTTGAGGAAGGCTTCCTTCTGCTCCAGGTGTTTACTGATCATAGGGGTGACGTGATCTGTTTCACAGTTGGGTCCCAGTTTGTCGGCTCCTCCGCACCAGTCCTCCTCTCTCTTGTATTCCTGCTCCAGGCTCTCTAACACACTGCAAACCTGAGCAGACAAAAACACTCAGTCAGTTGTCTGCGGAACCTATGAATTTTTGGGACATAGAGACCGAATATTGTCTCATACTTGTTCAGAGGTTTTGTAAAAGGCCACAGAAGCGTTGACCAGCTTGAGTCTGTCCTCCATCTTCAGCATGAGCTGCTGCCAGTGGGAGGCCACGCTCTCTGCACAGTCTCTGATCAGGTCCATGTCGTAGTGGTTGGCCTGGAGCAGAGCCTCTGCTTTCTGCTGAACCTGCAGAGCACTCTGGTGGGTTTTCTACACAGAGCAAATAGGTGGAGAAAGGAGGCCGTTAGAATTAACAAAATAATATGCAAATAACAAAATAAAATCCAGCTTTTGACATATGACAGAAAATATAATTGCGGGAGACGCTCATGGAATAAATAAACGCAGTATAACCTCAATGGCATGTTGAAACTGTTCATGCTCTCTCTGTAGTTGTTCAGCTTCCTGCAGAGAGCTGGCTGTTATTAGACCAGCGTTCAGCATTGACTCGCCATTTCGTATCCAACCCAGAACCTGGAAACAGAGGAAAGCAACGAAAGACATTCTTTAAATCTGCTTTTTTAAAAAAAACATATATCCTGGAATATTGTACTTATTGTACTTAAAAAATATTGGCCTGCAGGTGGCGCCTTGTTGCCGTACCTGTTTGACTTCAGCCTGTAGGTGTCTCAGCTGGACACACTGCTCCAGGTGCCTGCGATGCTGCTCAGCCGCTAAGTCCAGCTCTTGCTGTTTCTCATGGAGGAACTCCAGCAAGTCCTGAACTCTTGTAGCCATGTCGACGTCGCGGTCGCACAGCAGCTCCACGCCTGGAGAACGGGCACTCATTAAATAAAGAAATGTATACAGCGGCCATACACTATATACATACAAATCTGTTTCATTTATCTTGAAATACATGTAATTTATAACTTCTCGATAATGTTTTCAGCATGCTCTGACACATGTGACATGATGTAACCGAACCTTGTGTGGTTTTAGAGAGCACCTATTAGCATGTGAGATCACAGGTGAGTTATTATGGTTGGTGAGTGGGTGCCTCATCACAAACACTGACAGAATCTGACCCTCCACGCCTACACAGTATCAATATTAAAATAATGTAGCCAACACAAAAAACTGTGCAGCAACAGCGAACATGAAATTCATCCATTTAAATCCTCAGATGGACGGTGACTGATGCTGGACATGGCAAGCAGACATCTCTTCACTTCACCACTTCATACCTCTCACTACTTTACAGCACTCGAGACAGAATAGATTCAAGAGGGAATAAAGGTGAAGATGTTTCACTGCCTGAGAATCATTTCTAGACAATATACAAAGAGGAAGAACATGGATGAAACTCGATTGTTTACTATTTTTTATTGTTTTTGTTGGATACTCTGGATTGTATGATCCTACATATAGAGTCTGTGGTGCGTTACTCACCAGAGGCTTGGACTTCATTGACGTACTGCAGCAGTTCCTGTCCCTGGTGGATGACATCGAAGGTGAGGTTGTTCATGGTCAGAGCCTTGTCGGCGTGATGCTGCAGCCGCTGCTCGGCCAACGTCAGATCCTCGGTGTCAAAATCATTCATTTGACCTGTCAGCTCCTCGTTCCATGACTCCAGGTCAGAGATGATCTGAAGAAAAGGACATAAGACAGCATCTTGTCAGAGGTCACACAGTTCTTGGATATTTAGAGAAGAAACAAAATTGATTTGTTTTTCTGAAATAATGCTGATAGTCACTGGAGGTGAGCGTTTGATTGTCACACACTGAGAATGTCACACTAAAAGGTTCAGTTTTTCTCTCATCCCGGGTAAACTTACATCAATGGCGTCCCTCTCGAAGATGCGGAGCTGCAGGAAGAGCTCTAGTTTGATCTTCCTCTCCTGGAAGAGTTCCTCCATCTGGGCCTGGGCCTCGTCCAGCTGCTGCAGGACGCTCTCAATATGGTTGATGGAGCTGTTGTGCGGTGTCTTGTTGCTGGAGATGGCCGAGTCCCTGGAACAGAAACGCACAATTAAGCAATAAGCAGAGAGAGAGACAGAGCAGTGCAAAGATGCTATAAAGATACTGATGGGAACGACGCCAAGTGGACTGAGCTGCTCTTAAAACTGCTGCATAGCACAGCTCGCAGTGTTTTATTTAGCTGTAATACAGCAAATGAGCACATAAAAAAAGAGTGGCTTTTTTTAAATTAAATACTGAAAAGTAATTCTTGCTGGGGACAAACCATATATCACCTTTAAAAATGAAATTCCAAAACAAAATTTTGTACATTAGCTTTTTATTTTGTTTTTTTTTTTTTTTTAAATCTAAAATCCATTTCAAACTTGGTTTCTTGTGTAATATATATCTTTGTTGTGTTACTGAGAAAACACAGTCTCTTAGATTTTTTAAATTAAATCATAGTTTAAAGGAGGAAACCACAACAAGGTATAAATGAAAAGAAATATATAATCAATAATAAAACAGATACCTTTATCTACTCGCTGTGCTAATGTATCAACAAATACTCACACAGATGCTACAGATGTTCTCAAAACTCCTCCACAATTATATTTTTTTTGAGGCCTGTCTTTTGAAATCAGTATCGATCTCTAGATGCAATATTACTCATGTATTTTTTTTTTTAACTTTGCTTCCATTGTTTGAGAACTGTTGTTTTATCTATTAACTATCTATTTATCTATCTATTTATCAAAAAAATCATGTTCATTTCAACTTTCAATTTCTCTCAAAAACAATAAAGTATCAAAAATCTAAATATTACTGAATTTTCTGTATTTGATTTTCCATTTATTTATGTTTTCAAAAATTTCATTGCTTTTGTTAAAGTAACTTTGATCCCTGTTTTAGGTTAAACTGTCATTTCAATTTTCCAATCTGATGTAACGCTGCTAAAGGTGAAGAAAGGTACAAAATGTCATACTGATCAGACTGGAGGTGAAGAGCAGTTAGGTGATATCTACGTATTTGATACAAAACCTACACTGATCTCACTCTGATAGATACAACGTGGATCGCAGAATCACAAGTTTTAAAAGCGAGTGTGAAAGTCAAACGGGACGAACTGATCTCGATTCATCAGTCTGACAGATCCACACAAGTGTGACGCGTGGACTCAAAGACACCGGTGCGTTTATGAGGAGAAATAGAAAAGACAGTGAAGGTCGGGTGGATTCTGACAAGCTCTGGGTTGATTAATCGACACGACAGATGCACCTGCAACACTCAAATGCACATTCATCAACTACATGTGCGCACACATGTAGTTCTTCCTCACACACTCACACATATGAGCAAAAGGTGTGTAGTTACAGTTGCCTCTTGGGGAGACAGTGGTACAATTAGATGTGCGCTTATGAAAAAATTACAGACTAATGTAAGAATTCCCTGTGGGGCAAACAGAACGGGTAGAGAGAGGGATGGGAAAAAAGAGGAAAATGAGAGAAAAAAGGGGGAGTGGGTGAAGAGAGACAGAGGAACTTCTGAATAAACAGAGCTGAAGGTTGACAGTCAAGTGCATTCACTTCTCCAACACCTCCTCCCATTCCATCACCTGTCTATGGCCTTCATTCATACAGTTACTTTTTTCTTTTGAATTATTTGCGCTGCTGTTCATATCCATTACAATAAAACAAGGTTGACTTTTTGTCTTCTAATTGCTTCAGAGAGTTGATACATTTTCTGTACATTTCCACTGCTCCTGGCTGCTCTCTTTACTGGTACAGTAAGTGATGTAAAGCAGTAGTTGGGGTTAGTTTATTGGTTCTACACTATGTTTATTGGTAATACACTATGTATACTAGTCATCTGGTGTACGAGTTTTCACGTTTGTCTTGTAAGAACTGAAATTCAGGCTGGTTTCAGATCTCAGAGGAGGGGCTCTGTGGGTGATCTGAAACCAGCCCGGTTACCCGCTTTTTTGTTTGTTTCGTTTTCAATATCTATTAATTAGTAGGTTTGTAGGTTTTGCTCCAGTTTGAGTTTTGTTATACTGATGCTGAATCTTTCCTAGATTTGTCTCTATACGTTACTCATTTGCTTTTTACAAAACACCTCCAGGCATCGTCTGAGTTTATCCTTGAGTGCTTTCGCTGCACTTTAATTATTAGTGAACAAACAATAATAATAATAATAATAATACATGAATCTGTACCTGAGCTGCTGGATGAGGTCCTCTCCCTCTTTGATGACGTTGACAGTGACCTGCAGGGTGGTCTGCTGCTGCTGGCCGAAACGTTTGATCAGATCTTGGACGGCCTCCACGGACTCTGCGTAAACGTCATCCAGCAGCTCCTTCTGCAGCTCCTCCAGCCATGTCCACAGCTGCATGAGGACACTTTGGTTATTATGACGTTTTTTTTTTCTGTTTCAGCATGGTAACTGAGTGTTCTCAAACTGTGCTATGGATACTTCTTGTAATTGAAATATACATTTTTCATTTAGGCTTGTGTGAAATCTCATTTGAATACTGCCAACCCTGTTCTGCACCGCTTGGATCTCTCTGGCCACACAAATAAACACACAGTAACCACACAACAACACACATTTTCCATCACATTTGAATTGACAAAAGCTGTTTAGTGATGGTTCGCTGACATCCATGAATTGTGAATCCCTCACCTAAACTCGCATTACAAAACCTTCACCTCAACCTAATCTTAAATTTAAACATAAATTGTCCATTTTTTTAAAGGGTGAGAACTTAGGACAAATGTGGCTAAATGGAAAAACCAACCAAAACCAAACCAGAGCAACACAAACATATTCCAATTTATCTGGTAATTATTTCCCTCTTACTCAGAGAGCACAGTGAAAGCTCTCATCCACAGAAGCACACAGCCCACCATCCACTTCAGCATTACATCATCCTCCATGCCTACCTCTTTGACGTGTGTGTGGAAGGCGACAGACATGTCCAGCAGGACTTTGCGCTGCTCCACACGGCGAACAAAGTCTTGGATTCTGTCTTCGAGCTGGTGGGCGGCCTGGTAGATCTCCTCTGGGTCGCACTCTCCAGTCTGGGCCAGCTGCTCGGCCGCCTCCAGCAGCTTGTCTGCATTGGTGTATGTGTTCTACACAGAGCCCGGGGACAAGGAGAGAAAAGATGGATGAGTCCAGATGATGCAATGTAAGAAACATATATTCTGAAGACAAGTAGAGAGAGACAGAGTGAAGGCAGGGGCAAAATGAAAAACAGGATATGCAGAAGACGTATGCTCTGATAAAGTCTGTGATAACAGAGTCGAACAAAGATTACCCCAGAGAGGAAATAGAGACAGAGGCTTTATGAAGGTGAGATAAAGAGGAACAGAGAGATGCTACAGGAACAAATGGTAATAATAAAACATCACAAGGGTGACTTGAATATTTTCTGGTTAAAGGTGAACACAGTGACTTCCTGGGAAATACCAAAACATACAAATTTTTTTTTTTATAAAAAGCCCTACATTTAAATTACATTAAAGTTTAAAAGGCTTATTTATGATTTTATTTGATCATTATTATTATTAGTGATGCACTAAAGTATAGGTGGTAATTTACTGCTAATTAAAAGACATAGTCAGTTAACTGACTTTAATTTTTAGACAAATTTTTTACAGTTTAGACATACATAACAATCATAATAACTGTAATATTACAATTGATTTCTTGTTGATGTGATTAGACAGAAGGAGAAATGGAACTGTATTACCTGCGCCACTTCTTCAAAGTCTTCATGTCTCTTCTGTAGAGCTCGGGCTCGGTGCAGGGACTTTCCCACACCTGTGTGTTTGCTGAGGAAGGCCTCGCCGTGGTTTTCTATCCAGTCCAGCACCTGCACAGCGAGAGAGACCACACGTCAACAAAGTTAGGCGGATGCTTCAAAAACAGGCAAACACAAGGGGGCACTCTAAGTTGGTGGTTGAGCCGTAAGAGCTAATGATAATCAAAAGAGTGTGTCAGAGAAGAGGAATGACCAAATAAATGATCAGGACTATGAGAGTTTAACGGAGCCTTTTCTCACACTGCTCTTCCTACTCTGTCCTTCACAGCGTTAATGGATGAACAGCATCTGCACGGTCATATGGCCCAATTCGATTGCCATAGCAACAGTTGCCATGCCGACAATTCTTAGAAATGCCCAGCAGTATCCAACTGTATTATCATATAGGACTGTTTGATTAAAGCATGCTCATTATGCACATTTTCATGCTTTTATTCTGCAGAAAAAAAAGACATTTTAGGTATTAATTTAATGTTTCTTTTCCACAGAAAAGCATACTGAGTGAAGACGTAAGGTTTCAGCAACTTGCTCAAGGACATTTTCATAGGAAACATGGCTGCTGCTGGGATCAAACCCTCTATTAAGAGCACAATCCTTCTACCCAGTAAGCTACCCTGCTATTTTCAAATTACTGTCTAACCCTCTCGTGTTATACTGAAAAATTCAAGCAACAGTTAGTTTTACCCTTGAATCACCACGTGTTCGAACATACGTGTACATGTATATAAACAAAAACAAAAACAAAATCGTGTGTACGCGCGCATGCATGTGTGTTTGTTTACCTGCTGGACGTCCTGTTGAAAGACGCAGAGCTGCAGACGTTGGTGCAGCCGCACCTTGCGGTGCTGCCAGATGTTTTCCAGCTGTCTCTGGTGGTGCAGCACCTCGTGGATGATGTCCAGGACGTGGTGCACGGCTTTTGAGTAGTTCGCTGACGCAGTCAAGGAGTCAGCGCTGCCCGGGGTCAAAGGTCGCTGCAATTTGTCCAACAGGGCTTTGCCATCTTGGCTCACCTGGGGTTGAAAAATGTATCAAACTGAAGTTACAGCTACTACACAAATGGACAAAGGCATAAATAGGTATCTTGAACTTAAACTGTGAACGTAAACAGCCAGCAGTAGCTCAAGTTGTGACATGAATTTTGAGTCTTGTGTCATTGTGGTCTTAATTTGTTTTCTATCTAAACATTTTATTTCAACAGAAGAATTAAATGTGATGTTACCTCAGAATAGGCAGCGGTGATATGTTCGTACAGGCCTTGGTGATGGTGAATGGCGTCTTCAAGATCTTGCAGCTCAGAGGGCAAATCCACCTCTCCACACGCCTTACACCATGAGTCCACATTACTCATGTACTGCAGGGGAAGAAACGCACGCTTACAATTACATGAACAGCCACTCTGATATAAATCATTTAATGAAAACATCACGTCTGGCTTCTTGAGGAGTTTAAAACTGATCATTATTCGTCATAATCAGCTGAAAGATTAGTAAAGTTGCTTTTTTCCCGGTTCATTCATTTTTCTGTCTCAGATATGTTCTAATAACTGAAACTTTTAATTAAATAACTGTAAGGCAGACAATTCAAACTTTAGGATTCAAATGAATCATCTGCACAGGCTAAAAACATATGAGAAGTACCCTGAAGAATTACAAATCTGTGTGCTCTTCCCAGAACTCGTCACATGTCAGTCAGACATACCACAGCGAGTGTGAAGCTGCCGCAGGAGCATTATCTTTACCGTTACTGAGCTTAAACATGCAGGAATGTCTTTACAGATGGTTTTGAGTTATGTTTTTTAGAAGAATTATCTATGACTGAATGTGCTTATTCATTGGCCTGTGACGACTTCCTAGAACTTTCTGTACCCCCAACCCCCGCAGGAGGGAAGAACAACAAAACAATCAGAAAGCCTGGTTTCTAAGAAATATCAAAAAGCTCAAGTAATGTCCATCTCATTATTGCTGTTAAAACATCTCTCTCCCATGATAACTGGAGTAAGAAAAGCTTCTCAAGCTTCTGTGTGAGGGGAAGGTTGGGGTGAAACCCCTGGAAAAAAAAAAAAAATCTGTTCCTGTTTCCGCTCACAAACATGAAAGCCCTGTCTGATGACAGCAATATTCCAGGTCGGAAAACTTGTACCACCCATGTTCCCTGGTTGTGTTTTTTTCGGGCCATGAATCATTCCATAGTGGCCCGACTAATGAGCACAGACAGAAATAACGGCAGATAACAAAAGCTTTACTTGCAATGTGCATATGTTTATGTAAATATATGTTAATAAAATGCATGTGTTAGAGCTTTATAGATTTAATGAAACCAAATGGGTATTTTACAAGCCATAAAGGGTTCACATGTGTGTCCATGTGCATCCATTAGAATAGTTAAGGTCTACACCACAGCTGGTTACAAAGGTACGTCACTGTGAGTTTTACCGAATCGATTGGGAAACGTGCTTATTCACTCTGTTTCCAATAGATAGATGAGAAGACTGATACTGCTGTTAAGTCTGAGAGCAGTATCAATCTTCTCATCTAACTCCCTGCAAGAATCAATACAAGTGCTAAGTGTGTTTCCTTTAATTAGTAAAACTAAACTACAGACAGAATATTTCACAGAAGTAACAAAGAACTCTTTTCTTGAATATGCTTGTGATATAAATATAGAAGAATGGACAAAACAACGGTGATTAGTTTCATTGTTCTTCACATAAACAGTTCTTTTGCACAACGCACCAAAAGTACTGTCTTGCATCATGACACCACATACTTCATGCACTGAATCAGAAAAGAACAGGAGCTAGTTTCTTCACCAGAAAACAGAATAATCTGAAGTTGATTAACACGTAAAAATGGTTTAAAAAAAACAGCAAAGACCAAACTTAATTGTCTTAAATTAATCAGAAGATACACATCCACTCTTGTGATAGCATGTGATTTAACATTACTAACTATCTAAAGCCATACGTCCTCACAGAGACTCTAAAATAACAACTGAAGATTATTCGGTTTAGGGTTCAGTTATTCATACGTAATATAAATAAACTACATAAAATATTACTTTGGGCTCTTTTTTCCTGATATATTATGGATGAAACAATTAGTTCTCTTAGTAAGTTGTAAATTTAATTATTAATTGATTTAAATTATAAATATGAATAAGAATATGTTATTTGAACTCACCTGGTCACATTTTTGGTGGAAGCTGGCAGACATCTCCAGCAGCGTGCTGCGTTCATCCAGCGCTGCGGCAAAGGCCTTCCACTCCTGTTCCAGCTGGCCTGAGATCTGTTTGATCTGCTGAGAGGCGTAGTGTCCCGACTCCAGCAGCCGGTTGCCGACTGACATGATGCGGTTGATGTTAACATACACGTTCTGTACAGTAGGACACGGAGAGAAGGGGAGACGGAGATTAAGCAAAGAATGTGAATAAATGAATCACGAGTGGGTGAGAATGAATTCAAGAGGAGATGTAGGGAGAAAAAAAGACAGAGGAACGAGGAGTCAGGCTTGAAGAAAGAACCAAATAGAGTACTGCAGGAAAAAGTAGAGGAGTGAGGCGAGGGGCTATCAGGCCGTTGTTCTTCATCCACTGACAGAAACGCTAGGGCCTAGATTTATTCCTCGTCTCAACAGTTTCATAATGATTACGTAAGGTTAACTGTGGGTAAAGAATAGGATTACTTAATGCCTGGTTGTGCTGCTACACAAGCAGAGGCAGCTCTAAACAAATACTGAGGCACTAGAGGTTGACGCTAAGTACAATAAGTCTGATTATATAGTGCAGAGCAAGGACTTGATAGTCAAAGTGGATGGGAAAGGCATTACCTACCACCTGCTGCAAATCAGTATATGTATGAGTGTAAATGTATGACTTGCCATGCAGTTCATAGCGAAGTGGTTGTGCTGGGTTTGCAGCTCTATAGCGTGGGGGTGGGTGTTGCCAATCTCTGTGTAGCCTGCCAGGAACAAGCCCTTGTTGTGCATGATCCAGTCGAACATCTGAGACACGTGGAACAGACAGACAAACACACAGAGAAAAAAAAAACACAACATTAGCCAGCCATGTAATATATACTGGTATACTGTTGACTTTCACAGATCATTTCAAGAGCAGGTAAAAACAAACTGTTGGTACTCGGCTGCACGGATAACTCCTGTGTTGCTGCAATGTGCTTGTTATTGTCATCTTTCCAGGCCAGAATACAGAGAAACGGACTGCCTCTCTTAAGAGTATCCTCTCAGGCTCTCCTAGAGAACAACTCATGGCCTATGGTGTCCTAGCAACAAGCTCCTACTACTGCAGTGTATCCAAGACTGCAGCTCTCTCTGTTGCTGCATCCTGCTATTTTATTCTACTCACTCAAACATGGATGTGAATTTCTCCCTGTCTTCTTCTTCTACTTTGTGCTGCAGCTGTCATCACATCACCTGAGCTGTCTGGGTGGCAGCCCAAGTAGGTGGCCATGTACCTGCATAAGCTGTCCTGCACCTCAGGAAGCAGTGGAGGGTAGAGCAATTTAGGCTTTATCTCCTGTTCTATATGTGAAATTAAGTTTAAGCCGCTGTATTAGGACATGAATTCCTACAGAGCATGGATCAATGCTCATCTGGGAGTGTAATTAAATTTTTGTTCCTATTGGCAACTGCCTGCCCTACAGTGATCACCGACTGTGGTTATAGATTATCACTCCATCACAGCTCACACTGAGCGACACCCCTGCTCCCTTCATTCACCGACCTTCTCTGCATCCTGCTCGAACAGACGGAGCTGAAAGCACTGGTCCAGCTGGAGCTTGCGAACGTGCCACGCCTGGTGGAGGTGCTGTCGTGTGCCATGCAACTTGTCCAGCAGCTGGCTGATCCTCGGCACCAGGCCCTGGGTGTCGGCGTTGCAGACCCCGCTGCTGCCCCCGCTGCTGCCGCCGCTGCCACCACTGCTACCGTTCCGGTTGGAGAAGGACTCACTGCTCTGGATTCGCTGCAGCAATCTGAAGATGGATTAAATATCTGGTTTAATGTCTAGACTTCATTAATCATGTTTTTTTTGTTCATATTTGTTTGATTTTAACAGAGAAGGTGGACATTTTTCTGTGTGAAATGTAATATAAGAGGAATGTTTCTATCATACTTTCAGCAATAAATAAAAGCTCAAACTGTTACCTTTGTCCTTCAGTGTCTAGCTCCTCAATTGGGGCTTTTATAACTTTCTTTTTCAGTGTGGCATGCTCTTCTATCATCCTCCTGGCTCCCTCTAGGTCTTGAGGAAAATCTTTCCTTGACACAGTTTCCTGCATCTCCTCTAGACGAGCCAGCATCTGGGTGGCGTGACCTGAGAACTCCTCAAATGCCACACGTACCTGGATGAAAAGAGAGATAAAAAAAATACAGAGTACAGACCAATAAATCAGAACTTCTACAAGCGTAACCTTTTTTTTTTTTTTTAATCTACATCTCATCTGTACTTTCTTTCATGAGTACAGCCACTTTGCTGGCTACAGTTAATCTTAATCTTAATGTACATGAGGATTTCAAGTATTGAAGGATAGATTAACACATCAGGAAGATAGCCATGACTGACAGCATCGGGTGTACAGTCTCACCTCTATCCACTCTTCATGGTTGTAGTCCAGACTGCCATCGAAGTCTGCTGTCAGCTGGGAGGGGTCCACAACCTTTGTCAGGCCCTCTAGTGACACCATGGTGGTCTAAAGGAAGAAAGGCCAGAGCAAAATATGAAAGAGTGGATGACATTAAAGCAATGTTTAGAAGAATCCTTGTAATCCCATGTTGATTCTCCGTTGCCTTCTTGAGCTGTTCAACAGCAGCTCAGACAGAGAGCTCATGCAATAAATCACTTAAGACATCAATGACACAACTGCAACATGTTATCCTCTTCATCCTCAAGATTCAGCAACACTGCAATGTACTCCAAATATTATAAAAGAGCTATCAAAAAATACTGACAGCATCACTAACCAAAAAGCTCTTGCTCTTGTGTCATGTTTCTTTTTGCCACTTTTTCTTTTGGAATTAAACTCTTGACAGTTTCTTAAACACCTTGACAGTTCTCTTTGATCACAGCGGCCTGACCTTCACTTACAGTGAAATTTCATTAAAAAAAAAAAAAAAGCTTCTCACCGCAACAACATAACGACTGCATATTACAATATCAATTTCAGAGATACAGTGAGGAAATGTCTCCATGTTTGGCTTCAGTGCCTCTGTGTTTCTGCAGAGCAACCTCCGCAAAACACCCCCACACACATGGCCAGAGATGGATGGAGAACGATAGCTAGATAAGCTCCGTGTAGGCAAAAACAATACAGAGACACACTGTTGTCCTTGGGTAAAAAAGCACAATAGGAAAATACTGATACCACATTGGTCGCTATTGTTGTTCAAGTTAATTGATTTGTACTCTGGTGAATGGTGAGAGAGAGAGAGGGAGAGAGAAAGAGAGAGGGAGGGGGTCTGTCAGGGAGGTAAGGGTGATGTTTTTCCTCCAACCGAACAATATGATTTATCAAAAATTAAAATCGAGGTTGCAGTCGGCTCTCTGCGCTTCGGCTCGCTGCCTCGTCTCTTTCCGTCTCCATTTAACGGGAAAGTGTGAGAGAGACGATAGAGAGCGGCGTCGCCCTACCTCTCGTTTTTATTTTGGAGAAAATCCTTGATGTGCATGCAGGGACAAACACGCGCAGCAATTGTAGTCCTAGCAACACCCCTGTTTCAAATCTAATCATATGATGCAGGATGAGAACTTTCTCTTCACGTAACCTTCTAAAAACCTCTTGTATGAGCTGTGCGAATGTGTGGGGTCACGAAGGCTGAGGCACAAACAAAAATCACACACTGCGCATCCAATCAATGGCAGCGTGGAATGGGAGGGCAGCTGGTGATAATTGTGGCCTGCCCAGTGGCATCTGGCTATTCTTCCAATCAAATAATCAATACTGTGTCATCAGACTACCATTGGACCTATGTGTATGAGCATGTGAGCAATCAGAGCAATTTCCACACCGCTTCACTCACACAGCTTTAGTCAGAGGCAAAACAGAAAAAAACAGAAACATACAGTACAAGAAGCAGCACATTCTGTACAAACACTCCAACCAGTGTTTCACTACTATAAATGCGAAGTGGATCATTATCTTAGTAACTAATGTTTTTTTAATGACACAGCAAACAGGGGTGAGAAACTGTTATCTAGTTCTAATTAGAGGGTATTTACTAAACAGCCTTCTTCTTTATTAACTTACAAAACATTGAACATGTTCAATCCATGCATTGTCAGTCGATAACTATGAAAGAATCAGAGCTTGAAAAATAAGCACGCTCTTTTGAATATATCGCTAAATTAGCTGTGAAAATGCAGTTCTACCGCTTGACTGACAGCATCACAAACACACTCGTCCTCGTGATCTGCCGTGGTGCTGTTTTTGGGTCGCATGTGATGAAATTTTCTCCTGGCTGGTGCTGTACGCATCCAAAGCAGCAGGGAGAGGGAAATAATGAAATGTTCTGACAATGAGCAGCCCATGGAGGGAGCGTGAAATAGAGAAGAGGGGTAGGTCATTATCACAGCTCAGCTGACAGAAAATTGAGGGAATTTTTTTTACTTTTACAACAGATTACTTCTAGATGCCAAAAATAAAATGGGGACACTTAATTTCTTCATATCACTGCTCTTTAAAAATGTATTAAGTCCAGCCTTGAGCAGCGTGTAATTACATAATAACAGTCAAAGCTACAAACCGCAATTCTCCACTACATTGGCATTTTAATTAGTATTATTGTATCAAGTGTTGCTACTATTCATTTCATGGGTTAAAAACCACATCTGCAAGTTCTCAGGTGAAGACAGCTGGTGAATAGAGAAGTTTCTAATTGCAACTTATGCATCACTGGACAAAGTTTTCCTCATCTCACCTCGAATTCGAACTTGGAGCTGCCAAAGTTGGTCCTCTGCTTCTGCCAGAAGTTGTCTGGTTTGATGATGAGGGCGACGTGGATGCAGGACGGGAACGACTCCTGCAGGATCTTCAGCAGAGGCTTGATGCTGTCCCACTTGGAGCCACGCATATCAACGATGACCGTGAAGCCATGTTTACACACCTCCTCGCTGAGTATGGATAGGGGATCGAGGTCAGAGAGAGTGGGAGGAATTAAAGAGAAGAGAGGAGAGAAGAGGAAAGGGAGGGGGAGATGTGAGGGAGGGAGGGGCAGAAAGAGAGAGAGATAATCCAGAGAGAGAGAGAGAAGGGACAGATGACAGGCGTGGGAACGGATGAGAGAGGGATGATGGAGAGAAAAGAGAACGAGAAAGGAGAGGAGAGAAGAGTGCGACAGAGAAAAAAGAGAAAATAAGGGAGGGAGAAAAGGAATCAAAACAGTGAGATGACGCATTTTCTATACTGTGAGAAGCCTACGCAGCAAATAACACCCACCCACCTACACACACACACACACACACACACACACACACACCCACGCAGAAACCTGCGCCAAACAACTAACAAATGTGTGCATAAATATAAAAAATACAAATCAGCATATTTGTGCAACCAGCAAAAATCAGCAACCTCACGTCTCTGCGCTGCTCTGCTCTGGGAGACATCATGATCACATAACCTCACACGCACGCAAACACAAACAAACACACACACACACACACACACACACACACACAGATGAACTACATCCACAAACATGAGTAAAACCTGTAACCAGGTAAAACCTGACAAGATAAAAGAAACAATTATTTGCCTACAATTTGAGGAGCAACGTGATTTTGCTGTTAGTTTGGCATTACGATTGAATCTTACCTAACACATTTACCACCAAGACTCCTTATTTAATGAACAAACCTGGATTGCTTCTTTGCTTTCTAGTAATTTCATAGATATTTACAGAAAAAGACAAAATATTCTTCTACCTACAAATTCTTCTGTTATCGCATTTCTAAAAACAAACAAACAAAAAACAACTCCTTTTTCAAACCTTTCCCTCTCCCTCTATCAGCCTGTCAGTAGATAGCCAGTGTGCAGCAGTGTGCAGATGTTACCTTTCCCAAAATAGAACTCCTTTGGTCACCAAAATCCACACAGTTAAGAGAGATTAAAAAATTCAAAATGCGACATAGGAAAGGTGAGGTTCGGAATGATTGAATGACATTTAAAAAAAAAAAAAAAAAGTCAACAAGGCAACATTTACAGGGTATTTCCTTCCATCTGAAGCACACGGACATAATGTACTGACAGACTTGAGAGGAGACGAGAGTGGATGGAGAGAGGATGGATGGATTAAGATGGCTGGAGGGAGGAGGCGAGCGTGGATTCAGGAAAAGTAAACAGAGAATGTGGAGAGGAGAGATGTTTTACCTGCGAGGTGAGGAGCTACTCGTCCACAGTTAGTGCGGCTCCTGCTGCACTGCTTCGGCTACTGCGACACTTTGTTTTGCTTTCGCACACACACACACACACACTCTCGCTTGCTCTGTCGCTCACACACCTCCTCACACATGCGCTCTGCGTTTCTGTCAGTTTTAATCCACTCCCCTCCTCCCTCCTCTCCACTCAGCTCCTCTCTCTCTCTCTCCACCGCTGTCTCTCCGATGACCGCCTCCTTCTATCTTTCATTTGTTTTCTGTTATACATCCTTCTCTCAGCTCAGGCATTCCCCTGTCTCCATCTCAGCATCTCACCATGTCTCTGACATTGATTTTTTGGCAGTAAAGAAGCTGCAGCAAGCTAACGGGTCTTGAATTATTTCTCTCCCCGTTCCTCTCTGGCACCTCACATGCTCAACTCAGCTCTCTCACGTGCTTACAGAGCCTCATCCACTTGCTCCGGGTGTTCGCCTCGTTTCGAGACACTGCTTACCCTTGTCTTTGAAAAAAAAAAAAAAAAAAAAAACAACACACAAACAAGCACACACACAGACAGCTACTGTACACAAACACACACACACAACAGAACAAATGTAATGAATGTGTAACCTGGGGATTCCAGCGAGGTAAGCGATTAGTCTCCTCAGGTCGTCCGTTCGTATTCTGTCATGGTTGCTGCGTGATGGAAACGTCAACACTGGACCACCGCGTCTGTCTCTGCCACCTGGGGCGCACACACACACACACACACAGCCTCAGATTAGAATAACAACATTACTGTGTTTTTATATAATTTTTATATAATTACAACGCACTGATGCACAAAGACCTCTTAAACAGCGAACGTGGAAACAATTCCTCGCTGTGTCTTATATTTGTTTCACTAAATCAGCAAGAATCTGACTGGAGAATAATAAGCATCATAGTAACAAGTTAGCAAATCCAATATATGAATGAAGCTTGACAAACATCAGTTGCTGAGCCTGCTAAATTAAAACGCCCTTGGCAATGGATTTACAATTGATTTGATTTACAATTTGCTCTGCTAGTATCCAAAAAAAAAAATGCAAGGCAAATAATGAGAAACCAAAACAGAATATTTTAGAAAATTTTAATTTACCTAATTAACATCCTCAGAGACAGGAATGAGTTAAACCAAATTCATAAATAAGAAAATGCTGCTTTATCTAACATACAATACACATCAGGAGCTTCACTGTCTGCTTGAAGGCAAAATATAATAGTCTTATGTGTGATCTGTGTTAATCTGTGCCTGAATACACAAGCAACTGTGTTTACAGTCAACGCTAGCTCCTCTATGAGGCTGTATTTAGTTAACTTAGATGCTAATGCTAGACAATGCTAACATGGTGATACTTACTGCATACCATGTTGACCATTTGTCTTTTTTTAGCATACTAACTAGCACTAATTAGCTGGCTAATTATCATTATGAATGTTAATTTTTAATGACAGACATTTTTTACTAAGGATGGGGCCAGATGTTAAATCAGAGGGTTACCAGTGTAATTTCAGTTTATCTTGCAGGGGTCATGAAGTTCATTTCAACATATTTAATGGGTTGACATCCAATAGTTGTCACCATTTGGCTAAAACCACAATTCTAAGCTTCATGAGTGCACTGGAGGAAAAGTCAAAGGAGTCTCCAAACTCAGTAGGATCCAACCTCTGAGAACCATGAACATTTTACAAAACGCTAAACGAATTCCTCAGATGTTGGGAAAGTTCACTGGATGAGTGAAACTGATGTTTTGGTGGAGAAACAACAAGGCCAGAGGATTACTCAAGTCTTTAGGATTCATCCTCTGAGGATCACGAATGACTGTACAAAATCTAGTGACCATCAAACGAAAAGTTGCTGAGATATTTCAGGTTGAACCGAAGGACCAACCAACAGACTAAGACTGCTATCCTTGATTTATTTATTCCAAACCCCTTTGAGCTAAATGAAAGGTTTCTGTGCGCCACAACCCTGAATTGTGTGTATTTTTTGCATATTTGACATTATTCATGTTTACAGCATTTCTGCTTTCAGTAGCCTCCAAACCAGGACCTGGCTTTTCGAATTTTATTTTGTCAGTTTAATTGGCCGTTGGGTAACGTTTACTATTTACAGCACACAGTCATAGGACTAAATTATCTAAATTATGAATATCCGATTCTATAATAATAATATTTTTTTTCATGTCTGACCAGTTGCAGAAGCAGAGAGCTGCTTCACTCACATGGGAAGTTGTAAACACAGGCCGACTGTGCTCAGCCCACAAATTAGTGAGCTCAGTCGGGTTTGCAGCGCGCCCGTAGGCTCGACCCGGCTGCTCACAGGAGAGAATCAAACACATCACGTGGCGAACGGGCAAATATGAGTGAAGCCGAACATGGACGATTTATTAAGGGGGCCGGGTCTGGGATAACTGGCTGAGCTCATTTACCCTCCTTTTCACTAGCGGTCCCTCCTCTACCTCGCTCCTTCCTTCGTTCTTTCTTTTCAAAGCCAATTACTCCACCAGCGACTACTATGGGATGCGACGGCTGACAGTAAGTTATCTCCATGGTAACGTCACCCCGTCTCCCCCCCTCTCAATTTCTGTCTGTTTGTCTGAGTCATCGTCCTCATCGTTGTGTTTCTGCCTGTGACCTTCGCTGCGCACACAAGGGGACTGAAGAACAGCATGCGCACGACACACGCGCGCACAAATTAACACACTTTTGATTTTGTTATTCCATTTAGCACTGCTGCAATTAAGGTTTTTCCACTGCATTTGCATGCACATAAAGACATGTGAAGATAATACACACGTTCTCTCTCTCTCACACACACACACACACACTCTTGCAGGAGCTGAATAATGTTTTTGTGTGTTGTACAAATAATCCTTCTGGATGTTCTTGGCAGTCCATATCTCCAGCTCGGCCTCCTGTGAGTTTTCCCTGGCACGACTCAAGCGCGTCTGTGTGTGTGTGTGTGTGTGTGTGTCAGTATTTGTGTGTGTCAGACATGGTTGAGCTTCTCTTGGAGGGAGCAAAGACACAGGCAGCTGCAGCTCTCTGTTCTGTAGTCCTTCTGATATTGACTAGACAATGGACGTCTGTGTGTCGGGGTGTGTATTATGTGGAGTCTGTCTGCGCATGTATGAGTGTGACGAAGGGTTCGGGGTTAAGTGTCTGGCCCTCTATGTGACCCTGTGGTTTTTGCTGGCAAAGTGCACAGCTTATTATTGTCTTGGTGTGTGTGAGAAGCAGACTGAGAGAGGGAGAGAGAGAAAGAAGCTGCAAATGCGTATAGTTTTGTACCTGAGATGTGTGTGAAATGTAAAACGAGGAATCTACTTCATGTTTCATTAGCATCGTCCTCTGTGAAAAGACAGCTGTGCTCGGCAGATCCGTGAGACTAGACACACAAATTCATATTCATAATATTCACACACATAATCTTACCTGACAAGAAGGCAACTTTTTCTTTGAGGATGGGAAGCACCTCCATTGCTCTCATCTCCTCATTTCTCCTGAAGCCTGGATAGAGAGAAAAGAAAGAGAAGGAGACAATGAGGTTTGACAGAAGAATAAATTATCACGTCCCTTTTCTGTCTGTTCTTTCCCAGTTGATCAGCCGTGACTTTTTTTTTCTTGAGGGCAGATTATCTGGGGCAGGGCAGATTTTGTCAGATTTTGTAATCAGAGATGTGTAGCTTGGGGGTTTTGCACCATGAGGAAAAAAATCTCTCCTACACACTCACGCACAGTTATGTACATATATATTCCAAAAGGAGGCAGAGAGGCGCTGGTTGGAGACGCAGTAATAGTGAGACAAAGTGAGGCCAAACTCAGGAAAGTTCGGTGGAAACAAAGAGCCGTTGTGGGTCTTGGAGTAACGGAGGTGAAATGGGGTAAAGCAACATTACACGCCATAGGCCACTTCAGTTCCCATCAACTGGAGTGAAAGCATAACACCATAAAATACTGAAGATATTAAGAGAATTCCCACATGTTGAGTGGTGAGATTTTCACATCTACCAATAAGAACTGAGTGGAGGAAAAGGTTATTGCAAAATTTATGAGGATTAACCAAAATTTTACAAGATTCAGAATTTACAATCATGCTAACTCCTCTGTGAGGCCGTACTGTGAGCTAATTGCTAACATCACCATGTTAAATAGATTCAACTAGACACTGGTTTATTGTTAAGAGTTATAGCCAAAGACTTTTGTAACAACTGGTTTAATCTGCCGCGGTATATTATATTTGACAGTTTATAAATGTAAATGATGTTTCATGAGTACGGCTGAAAAGCCGCTGAACATCTGGCTGTTTTTGGTTTTGCTTTGGTGCTAATAGCACACAAATAAAAACACAAAAAAATCCAGCGAGTGATGAAACAATTCGCACAAAACCACAATTGTCAGGGGAGCACCAGAGTCATTAGGATTCATCTTCTGGGAAACACTACTGTCTGTCCAAAATGGCAATCCATGATGAGCTGACACTGCCACCCACACAACAAAAAATTATTACCCCAATTACTCCTCTATTCAATTTAAAACACTTTCTTGTAACTTAACAAATCCTGGACTCTGTCACTTGACTGCATGTTCTCAATTTAGAAAATGAGACGTCTCCGCTTTCAAAATTTCCCTCCACCTTCTGTACAAACCACATTCAGAAATTTTTCTAAATGGGACTATCAGAGAAGTCCAACAAGCTGTCAACTGAGAAAAATTAATATAAATATTGTGTCTTTACCCACTTCAACTCTGTTTGCCTTCTTGGTCTACTGATCTGTGACATTTTCCTATAAATAAATGCCTGCTAGTACTTGCACATATTCACACAACAGTGACTGAACTCTCAACTGCTTCATAAAAGCTTTAACATTTCCTCAACACTGACTCTTTAATAACTTTAGCTCCTTCTTGGGAAAAAGTCTTCTGGCGTGGCGTACAAGGACTGATGTGTTTTACATACTGGTTTGTCTGGAGTAAATGGCAGGAGAAGTGGATAGTTAGTGTGAGAATTGGTGCACAAAAAAATAAATAAATAAAATAAAACTCCACAGCAATAACCTGAACCATAAACTATTATCCATTAAACGTCAGGCTGGATCTCAAGGGTATGATGGTGCAAAAGTTAAGCTGTTAATATTCTGTCAGAATTGAATGGATAGCTCTACAAATATATCCAATAAGTGAAAATCTGTTCAAACATCTCCTAAATATAGCCACACTATACCCTAAAGTGATTTAAGTCACATCTCTGTTTCAACACACACACACACACACACACACACGCTCACAGGTGGACAGAATGGGCCCAGATTTTGTCCTTCAGACAGAACAGAGGTCTGGTTTGTGTGACTGATGACCCAGACAAGTCATATTACCCAAGTGTCTCATTTTCTTTTGCTCTATCTGTCTTTGATTGTCTGCATCCCACTGACTCTCTGTTTCTAAAATCCTCGGCCTAGAGGCAAGAGCAGAACCTCTGTCGCGTTCGTCCCAAGACACAGGATTGAAACGAGCCTCGTTCTGATGTATGTTGGGTTAATGTACATCACAAACACTCCACTAGTCAATGTGTGTGGTCGGAAATATGAACCCCAACATTGTCAGTGATGGAGAGAAACCACTAAAAATAAAGACATCTAATTCCTGTTAAACACACACACTATTATATTACAGTACAAAGAGTTCAATGTAACTGTAACAATGTAACCCCCCTCCACCCCCCTACACACACGCACACAGACTCAGACAAACACACCTCTTGGGCACTCGTAGTAAATTATACACCAGTCTCTGCTCTCAGCATGTCGCCATATTTATGACTGTATGCTAATGAGATGCTAATTCCTCTCTGCCACAGGAGGAGATCGATGAGAATCAGGACTTGTCTCTATTTTTACTTTTCGTTCCTCCTCTCATTTGTCTCCTGACATCCCTCAGGGTGCCACAAAAAACAAATTAGCATGATCAACAACATTTCCCCACTGCGTTCCCGTTGAGAGCGAGCTTGTAGTTCTTTACAGAAGATGCATGAGATGAGCTCGGTACAGACAAAGAGCCTCTCGCTCTGACTCTAACTTCCAGGAGTCACTCATAGGCCAGATTTCACTCGCTCTCGCTGTGGAAAGATCAGGCGTGCCAACTTAAGCAAATAATGCGAATGATGATTACTTCATTTGTCAGTCAAATGTAAAAAAAACTCATATATATCAAAATATTTCCTATGAAGTTATCAAAACTCACAATGGACTTACTGACATTGTGATATTGAGACTCAATACTATAAAACAAATAAAAAGTAATCATCCGCTGTGGTTTTTGGTAGAAACAAAAACAACAAAAACATGCAGACTGTGGGTTTTTTGCAGTAAAATTCTTGATGATGACGATTTCTTACTTTCCATGTTAGCAACTACGTCTATTATAGGGAAAAAAAATTACTAAAAACCAAAGTTACAACCAGTGGATTTTTTTTTTAATTTTCATGGATCTATAGTTGAAACAATTGGTTGTTTTAATACATTTAAACTTTCAAGTCAACTTTAATCAACTCACTACATTTGTGAAGACAAATGTGAACATTCGCTGCTTTTCTGTGGGTTCTGGGTTAAACAAACAACGTGAGGACATGACCTTGGCCTGAGGGAAAATTGTGATGGATGAGTTTTTGCTCACATTTGTTTTGCATTTCAAATATTATTAAATAAGAAAAATAATCAGCAGGTTAACTGATAATGAAAACAAATGTTAGCTGTAATCCCAAACAAATCTACAAGGCACTAATAGGCACATACTTGCATTTTTTTTTAAATTCATTACTATTATTATTATTACTGGAGATTTTGACACAGGCTATAAAACATTACTTGTTCAACCATGTTGTTGTTGGAACCTCAGTTATGGCGAGAGCTGTCTGTGGTGTAGCCGTGTGAACTCACTTTAATTCAAAAGTGATTTGAAATGTATTTTTTGAAAAACAGAAGGACACAAAACTGCTAAACATTACCTGTAGCATCAGTTTATCAGTGTTAATTATTTACAGCACTGACGTCTTTGCCGTGGCTGTGTGAAACTCGATGTGCACTCTGAGGAGTACGAGTGTTGAGGGTGAACAATGCACAAAAATGCACACAAACTAATACGTCAGCATCTTTTTTTTTTTTTTTTTTTTACCGTGGAGTGATTCATCTTCTGAAGACATTACTGTCTTTGATTTTGTCTGCAAACTCACTGTCTGATTGGCTGGCTGCCATGGACAAGGAGGATAATCAAAGGTCAATGAAAAACCTAATGTTGACAAGATGACGAACAGGAAACCAGTACGTGTGTGTGTGTGTGTGTGTGTGTGTGTGTGTGTAATAGAGAGAGAGAGATCGTGTGCAGAAGGACAGGGAGAGCACAGTGAGTTCCTTGTAGCACTGTGTGAATTCGCTACTGTACAGTAAAATTTAACGGCCACTGGATTAAGGTCCACCCAGACACAAATGATCCTCTTTAAAACTCCCAAAAAAACATAGACACACACTTTCAACCCATTTCACATCTTCCAAACACCCTTTTTCCCTTCTCTTTTGCAGCTTAACCACAGTCTGACTGGATCCCCGTCCATCTAAATGACATTTCATCTGGAAATATCTGAACACGATGACATAGTTTCTATGACTAACCTAACCATGATTACTATACTGAACCTCCAGTTAGGAGTATTTAACTGTTGTAGAAGTGTTTTTTGTGGATTTCCTCTTTTTAAAAAAAAAAAAAAACCAAACACAAAAGGTAAGTTTAACCACACAGACACATTACTTTCCTGTGCTCTGCAGTGCTGTGGGACGGGAGAAAGTGGCACAGCAGCTAAATATAGAGTGGCCAGGTCACACCCACCACACAGACACACACACACACACACACACATACAGACACAGACACACACACACAGGAGGAAGAGGTTTGTTTGGATGAATGATGAGCAAAAGAAAAAAAATAAAGAAGTGGGCAAAGGAAGAGACACTCCAAAAAAACGGTAAGATAATGACATTGTGTCGTAACAAGGCTGAGAGGAAAACGGAGAGTGAGAGCGAAGGAGGGAAAATGATCAATAGCGAAACAGGAAGGCAGGTGGGAAATGACTGGTGGACGGCCACAAGGAGCAGGGGGAAATACATATAGTAATGATGTATGAATCACAGTCACAGTCAAAGCCTCCATTTTGTCTTTGTCTTTTTTACTATGAAACAATGACAAACAATGACTATGAAACAAAAAACTAAATTCACTTCTCACTGGTGAGACAGAAGGATGAGGAGAGAGAGCAAATGACTTCATTGTGGAGCTAAAATTGCCACACTCTCACCCACACACACACACACACACACACACACACCCCAAACGTGGCGTTGTACCTGTCAGCTGGATGAGGGTGGAGCCAGTCTGGGCATAACGCCACTTGTGATTGGTTCCCCAGCAAGTCATGCTTGATAATTCTTTCACAAATTGTAAAAGAAAAAAAAAATCCATGAATTGCTGTGGATTTGGCTTGATTTGCTGATGGAGAAACGGAGTCCGCTGCTACCATCGGCTAATGATAGACTGACGGGCCGATGTGCTGAAGGGATCCCAATCCACTGTGGGTACAGTCGCAGCAGCTGAGGCTAATCCTGGGATTCCTGAGGGGAGATATTCCAATCCAGCAGACAACCAAAACCACCCATTTTGGTGCTGTCTACACGTCCATATGGAAAAGCTGGTGCAAACATTTCCAAGCAGAAACAGCTATCAGTGCAGACTTCTTCACAGAGCCACCGGCGCATGGTATGGTCGCACGACATTGTGTGCACTTCATGTGGTCATTAGGTGAGCTGCTAATCTGCCCCCTCTTTTGGAAAGGCAGGTTCCTGGAGGTAATCCTCCATCTGTAGGAGGGGTAATGATTATAACATGCCTGCACTGCATTTATGCACCATGAGAAGCTGCTTAGCATTAGCAGAGCAACTCAAGAGTGACGGGGGAAACCCTGATAATGCAGGAGAGGCTTAAATACGAAATCAAACACACCGTCGCTGTCTCTTTCATTCCCTTCAGTGAAGCTGCTCAGTCGAGTTCAAACAGTACACTACAGTAGAGCTTACACATCTGTATGACTAAGTGAATGAGTGTTAAAAACTTTAAGGCAGGCGATAAAAACATAATGACTAAAAGCGACGATCACAGTTTCAGTGATGAGGGATGAAGACGATGTGAGGCCTGGGCTACTGTTTTTGCTGGTAATGTTTTTCTAGCTTCATTACCTCAAGGTCAGGACTTAACTGACTTGTTTTAGTAATTAAGACTTAATGGTCTCACTATAAAGAAATAAATACAGGTTTTATGGTGCTCATATTTGTTTTTTTTTTAAGTCTGTAATCCTGAGAAAACAATGCGTTTTTGTTTCTATGTAGAAATATCTGACACGTTACCTCATGCTTACGTTAAAAAAGCTCATTAATGGAAAACCAAGTCCAAATTTAACTGAACTATTTAAGCTGCTTAGATAACTATCTTACAGAACTAAAGAATAAATGATACTAAGTGTATAAACTTCATTCAGTATAAAATAAATAAATCTCAATTAGAGCCCACTAAAGTTATTATTATTTAGCGAGTACCTCCATTGCGATTCATGTTTAAAATAAAATGACAAACTGTGGTTAAAAAATATGTGTTAACATTCAATGTCAATACATTTTGTGCATCATCAATAAGCGATTACCAACAGCTGAGGAGTTTATTATTACCTAGATGAATTCAGAGGCAGCGACGTCCATTTTCAAGCCCTAAATTCCCCCAAAAATTGTTTTCTCTCCAAAAGTTGAGGTGAGCAGTATTTTCCAGGAAACTCGTCTATCCCGTACGACAAAAACAAACCATTAACTGCATCAGTCTTTCCTAAACCAAACTCAGTCCCAATCTTTCCCGGGTCATGAATCCTGTATGAGGTGGGAGGTGGTGACACTGCTACCCCTCCTCAGTGAGAAAGGGCGAGGGATGAGAGGGGAAATGCCAGAAATGTTCATCACACTTTGCTGTATAGGAAAAGACCACAACACAGTCAGACATGATTACACATGGGGACCGTTACTGGGTCGCGTGTGTGTGTGTGTGTGTGTTAAAATATGTCAACACATCTCAGAGGCTTGAGACTCACAGGGGCCTCCCAGAGGTCAAGTGGGCATTAAACTAGCTGATACAACAAAGCAGTTTAGTCAACAAAACAACTACAAATCGCCCCCAGAGAGATTGTGAGAAATACCTCTGGGAGGGGTTGAAGTGAGCGTGATTCTATGTTTACAAAAAAAAAAAAAAAGCAGAGAGAGAATGCAACAGCTGCCTGAACCGGGACAAATGGGTGCGGGTGGTCAGTCAGAGGAAAGAGGGAGGGGAAAAGTTGTCTACATACTGCAAAAAGAGCGGACACACACACATGCAGCATCTTCCTTATCTGATTAAAGAGCAGTTACATACGGGCGTAATCTCATAATGGCTCCCCCGCAGCTGACTTGGACACGCAGCTTCAAAGCCAGCTGTTACGGGTCAAGAGAAACCAGAACCGTGCACATGTGTGCGCATCCCCGAATAGTTGTGGACTTCCCACATTCACGGCGTGCCAGAAATTCCTTACTGAGGGATGTGTGGGAATGGCAGGAATTCCTTAAGGCTGAGGGAGTGGACAGGAATAGGATGTCCGTGACCCGGACCGCTGACCTACATCCTGCTCAAAAGTCTGCTTAGAAAGAAACAGATCCTGTATCATTTTTATTTGACTGCACCCTGAATTTATCCATGAATACTGCCCCGTTTTACCGTGGGAAGTGATGAAATGGACTCAATTTGATTTTGACACTGATTCACTTAAGTGGGAATGCATGGACATGTTTCCGGTTTTGTGTTTTCTCATGGTGTAAATGTTTCAGAGGTATCTCATCTGCTACGATGAAAAAAATCAAGCAGCAATCAGAAGAACACTATAAAAATGGTAAGATGACAAATATTCACTGTCATGTCATCTCCTAGACGGATTCATACTGTGAATATCTTGACCATATGTCAAGAACTGTCCCTTCTTAGTAACGTATGCAAAATATGTCAAGCTCTCCCATCTCACATGACTGGTTATGAAATAATGGTGAAATCAGTAAGATGAAATCAGTGCATCATTTCTTTACTGGTAATTTGGAGAGCTGAAGGAGCAATAGTTACTCGTATTTCATCATGTGTATAAAACTGGCTATTTAAGCTAACATCAGTTGGATGAAAACACTTTCTCTGACTGATTTAAATGTTTCCATCTGACTTGCAAACAGGGTCCTCAATGACTACATGTGCTGGACAATTTAAGCTGCATATTCTTAGCAAAGACACATCATCAACACTTGCAGATGAAAGGCAACGTTTTCAGGTTTATTCTCTTTTGTTACAGCTTGACAATGAGGACTAATCAATAATGAGGTACACTTTTATTGGCATCCATTAAATTTTTAAGCACCATAAAGAGCAGATCAATGTTTTGTCATTTAGTGCCAAATTTCGATATCTAAGAAGTAAAAATCATTATCACCAGTGAGACACTAAGTAGAGGCAAGTCTGAAAAACTCTGTGAAATATCAACTGGGTACAGCACTGAGTGACTGAGTTCAGACAATAGCTGCAGTGTCTCATTTTATCCAATGATGAGAGCCGCTTTCGATGGCTAATGACACATAAACACCAGTGATACGTCACATCAACTGATCGCTAATTAATGTTAATTCTTTCAGTAACTCGATGACAGCTCTAAATTAATCTTGGCTGTTAACTGAGCTCGATACTTGTCAAAGATAGCCCGTGAGGGATGAGACTCCACTCTGTAACACCACACTAGAACCCAGTGTTTTTCATTTCCAACAAATCTTTCATTAACATAATTTTGTCCCATGAACTTAACTTGACTACGACTGTGTTATTTCAATATGTCAGATTTACGGGCTATTTTAATCAACATTTAACTGAATGTAAATTAAGTATGGGATCTAATTACAGCCCCATGATCACCGCTTTAACATTTGGAAAAATCCATTGATTGACAGGCCCGCTGTGCCTTTGAAAGGCTGCTAAGCTGTGACTGTACAATCACTTTTCAAGATCAGAGTTTACAGTCAACTACTGCCGACCTGGTGGTGTCTCTTGAGGGTTAATCAAAATGATTCTTCCCCTCCTGTCTGTCATTAGCCTACTTTACTTCTGAGCAACTAGTAGAGATGCTCTCATTGACTTCTGCACAGTTCGGTGTTGCCTGTGTGGACAGCGCAGCAACAAGATGAGCTGATCTGATTGGCTAACACAGCTGTGTCTGACTGATCAGACACAGCTTCCCCTCACCAAGCACCAACTGTGGCTACAGCTGGCTTTGTCTATACCGCTGTACACACACAAACAAGTGGATAACTAGTTAACAAGAAAGAACATGTAATTACAGCCTATTGTGTCATTTGATGATAGAGCAATATGTACCCATATTTTTAGCTGCTATTTGTGACAACTCACTACCAATCTGAGACACTACAACTCTTTTCTTGTGGCACTTGCAGGCGGAAGGAGGCTCATTTCACTGTATTTCTTAAAGCTTGATGCTTCTGATGCTTCTCAGTACAATCATGGTTTCTCAGGCCTGCTGCCTGGTTTGAGCAGAGAGAGACAGAGTGGACTAGGAGATGAAGAGATATGTGTGCAGCATATGTCATATCAGTATCTAGTAACATAAAGCTGACAGCATAAGCACAAACAGTGCAGCCTGGCTGTTTGTTTCCAGTCCACTCAGACTCTCCAAGTCCTTCCATTTTCCTCTTTTTGTCCCCAAATCTGGGATTTGCCGCAAGAGAGAGGGTGAGAAAGAGCACCATCTTTCCTTTATCTCCGCCTCTTTCTGTTCTCTCCATCCGTCCAGACCTCTAATAGTAGGGTAGGCTAACCGAGAGCGAAGCAGGCCAGGGTTACCCCAGCGACCCAAACACAGCAGGGGAGGAGGGGAGAGCGAGGAGGAAAAGAAAGACAGTGAGAGAGAAGAGAGAGAAAAGAAGGCTTGTCACTGGTGCCAAGGTTTCATTCGTCCGGATCTTTTAACACCACCTGATCTCATTCTGACAAACCGTGACAGGGCAGAGAAGGAACACCATTATTAACACCAAGTTTCACACAAGAACGCATATAATACATCTATGGTAGAGAGAGTAAAAAAAGACTGCGATTCAGCGCAACGCACAGTGACCTGTTTGATACTGTCTCTTATTTTCAGCTGATTCCTGCTGTAGTTCACTGTCAATAGCCAAAGGGAACTATGTTTGCTGTGACCCTTTTTCTGCTTCAGCTACTCCAATCTGTACGAATACGCCATCTGGAGGTGACGCGGATGTGATATGTCAGCTCGCAGAATGCGGCTGAAGATTTACAACAAATTTGACTGCCAGAGAGACAGAGACAGAGAGAGAGGGAAGAGAAGAAAGTGAGTGAGTGATGGACGTGGACAAGCCCACAAACCTTCCCTCCTCGCAAAACACTCTTCAGCACATCTGTCAAAGTCTTGAATGGTATTACATAACAGCACTGCCCCCCACACCACCTCCCTTTGAAACCCACTACTAAGCTGGCCAGTCAGACCAGTGGCTGAGGAGGCCAGGCCAACAGATGGACAGGCCTAATCCCCCAGACCCCCCTCTGAACCAGGAAGTGATAACTGGCAAGCATCAGAAAGCTCAAGAAAAAAACACTCACAGCCTTGACAGTTTTACTTAGACTGGCCAAACAGTAGCAATGAAGCCAAGTATTATACAGATATAATTGCATTCATGTTGTTTTCATCGCTTTTTTCTGCAGGCGATAGAGTTGTCTCCATCAAGAGCCCGAGGCTTTTTTGCAACCTGCCAACTTGCTGCCCTCCTTTAGATCTGGTCCGGGTATGAGGGTTTCGATTTTTCGAGGCAGATACTGCCAATACTTTTAGACTAAGTCAAAAATGCGTCTCTCTTTTTCTGAATGGAAAGCCCGGTACTTGAAATATCAAAACTACTCTCTGAAGCAGCGGGAGTAATAATCTTAAATATCAAAGAGGTTTCTCGAAATGTTACAACACAGGACAATGGCACTGACTGTCAAATAACAACTCTCTTAGATGACAAAGTATAATCATAACATACTCAAAGGTTTATAGTGCAATAAAAATCCAAAGATCAAGAATGACTGAGAAGAAATGAGACAAAAGGAATGACTTTAGGATAACAGACAGATAAACTGGGGTAATATATCACAATAGGTGATAGGAAATATCAAAGTTCAAATCGAATCATAATGGACAGAGAACAGGAGGGAGGGAAGAGAAATGAATACGTCAGACATCATAAATCTCCACTCATCGAGGAGTGTTCATCATGAGGCTGCTGTCTCTACAGGCACAGGTAGCCAATCACGACACGGGGAACGTGATTTCTGATGGCGGAACGGGAGATAGGGAGGGGGGATGGGGGAGTCGAGCAGATGTGATGGTGAGAAATAACGGTGACAATGCCTCTGTCAGTGCGAACACTGAAATATTAATGACACACGGGCATCTGTGGCTCTTATATCCACCATTAATAAAATGAGCAACCGTCTGACAACATCGCCATTCACAAAATAACAAAAAGAGACATCGGGAGGATAAAAACCAGTTGCGTAATTGCGATTGACTGTGTGTAGTGTGTTTTTATGTCTGTGGGTTTTATGCGTTTGTTTTACCTGCTATCTGACTCGACACATCTCCTTTTGGCTCTTTAGGGAGGGATCCATCTGTAGGCACACACATAAAACAGAGAAAAGAAATTACATTAACAACATGGAATCAAATTTGATTCTGCCTGATGTTCTGACATTGACAGGGAATGGTTTTTACCGCAGGTCTGTCTGGATTATTGTTGCATGAAAGGAACATTTTATATCTAAAATTAAAAGCTGTGGTGCTTTTCATGCAAACATGCGCAGTGACATCAAAGACAGCATTTTTATGCTGCACAGGTATAAGGTTTACCTTGTTTATTATGCAAATCTATTTAGTTAAGCCGCGTGCCAACATTTGTTAGACTCCAAACAAAGTCCAGCCGAGGCCGATGGTAATGTCATAAGTTTTGCAAGTGTTTGGTCGTAATTAAAATTGAGTAAAAAAAAAGTTTGACACAAAAAAGAAAAAGACAAAGAAACATCCAAGTCATTATAGTTTGTCTGTTCAAAATTCAGTTATTTAGTTTGGTTTAGTTACTTCACTTCCGAAAACAAACAAGTGTGGCTAAAAAAAAAATTACTAGCACTGCTTTACAGCAACAGCTAAGAGAGGTGGGTGCTGTCTGTCCAGCACTAACAGAGGCGGGGCTTCCAGAGTAAGGTTTTTGCATTAGTTTAAAGGCTGATGGAAAACTCTTAACATTAGCCCATTCAGTTAAGTGAAAAACCAAAGTAGCAAAATTGCCTAAGTCACCGGAAACACTTTGGTTTATGACAAACACAGTCTTAATTTTCAGAAATCTGAGCTCACCTAAACGCCACTGGTGCGCGACGAATTGCTACCGCTCGTCTCAACCATGTTCTGCTTCATTTGTAATTATTACACCACGGCACCACCAATTTTGACAATTTTCCATGTTCTTAAACAGCATGGTCCAGCGCATGCAGGAGTCATCTTCTCATCACCCTATAACTCATGACCGAGGCCCACTGGTCTCTCAGCCAATACAACAATCGGCCCATTGATCCAGCCTATATAGCCTGTGTGTGTGTGAGAGAGAGAGAAGCTGCCACTGTGACAGAGAGTAAGATGTGGTCAGTGTCATGTGCTGTCGACATGTAAACAGGCTGGACGCTCTGGCGTTGACTCAGTGACACATGCTCTCTCTGTTCTGACTCAGGCTTAAGCCTTCCTGTTTGACCTTACAGAGCGCAAACAGAAACTGGTGGTCCTCCTAAATACATAACTACGCCTACGAGACCTATACTACTTGTAATGTACAGCACAAGTCAAAAACATTTTCTTTCCTGGACTGTGTACCGAAGAGAAACATGTAAACACACCAAAAAAGTTCAGGTATAACGGGAAACTTTACACACCAATAAACAGGCTCCTTCGTGACGCATTTAATGGCTGACTAGAATTACCACATTACTTTATTTACCCTTACGTCAGAACTGGACTGAAAAGTCTTGTGTTCTGTTATTGCTACTGAATTTTGGCAGTGATAGGTGAAAATTTGCACCTTTCCAAAGGTCAAACCTGAAATAGTAACATTTTCATTAAAGTAACTGTGTTTAAATGGTACTTTTTTTAATCTTCATGACCACTCAAACTGCTATGGTTACAAATCAACTTCACCCAGTCACACACACTATGTAGTCCACATCTACACAGATTTACACCCTGATTGAGTAGTGGACTGGAGGAGCAGGGAATTGAACCCCTGACCTTCCTATTCATGGACCATCGGCTCAAGTTATGCATGAAACACTGCATTGATATATGGGTTGCATGAGGATTTATAGATATAAATGCAGGTTCAAAGGCTCTCTACCATGACATCCCATGACCTCTGACCTTTGGTCAATATTCCTGTATCATATTGAATCACCCTGCTGTTTCCATTTTTCAGCTGTTTCCATTCTGTTGGCTAAATGAAGTACATTGCTTCACCAGACAGCTGTGATTTAGCAACATATTGCTGGTGGTGTTTTACATTAATGAACATACAGCAGAACAGTCCACATAAAACTGCACAAGCAAACTTGCTGGCAACAACTGCCGATGCCACGGGGGTTCATATTCCCCCCCAAAAAAAGCTCTCACACACAAATATGGGCTGGGAAAGCAGAGCTGAGCAGTGAAGGGAAGCACAAGGGGGTTTCAGTGTAAAGCTGTGTACCTGGGAGGACTACACAGAAAATGAATGAGATGAAGAAGAAAGCAGGGAAAAAGGAAGGCAGGAGAAAGACCAAACACCCACATACTTCACATATTTGTAATGCCAAAGATGTCCACTTAAGCCACAGTGTGCAACAATGTAATACCAGACTACAGTAGTGGTTGCCCACATCTTATCACAATCTAAACAATACGACTTGTAGCCGAGCCAAAAAAATCAAACATTCGTGGACAAAATGGAGATAAAACACAATGTATGTGCGAATAAAAAGAGACAGACACACACATGCGGTCATGAACGAACGCTGTTCTCTCTGAAAAGAGGCCGTTGGAGCAGTGGGTTAATCCAACTGCACACACAGACGTGCATACGCGCCAGGCCAACTTTGTTACAGACCATAGTAGGATAAACCCACCACTAAAACGTCAGCTGAGCTGTTTGGATAACAGATCACACACACACATTGAACAGCCGTTGAGGAAATGACAAAGCAGAAAAAATGCGACAGGCCCTATCCCATAAAACATCCAGACTCCTAACGTCTCTGAAACACGCAAACGTTCAGATACAGTGAACTCACCTAGACCTCAGCTCTGCTTAACACTGACTATACTGTATCCTAAACTCAGCGCCTTCCACAGACAGCTCTCTCTCTCCCTCTCTCTCACTCTCTTGTCCCGACACACACTGTTTCTGTCTCCTGGCCCACGTTAACGCAAGACCACCCTTTCTGTGGGCCCCTGCCTTCCCCTTCTCGGCAGGCACACTCATCGTTTGACTCACACACAAATAGGAAAGACCCCCTTTCATTTTAAAATACCTATTGTCTGGCTCACACTGACTGAAATGAGGTGTGAGGCACAAAAACAATGAGCAATACCCTGCTGTCAAAGTTGTCTTGGAGAGAGTGGCAGTACATATGTTGCTTCAGGGATTTGGTAAACATTAAAATGTCAAAGGCCATGGACGATGCATTCAAGACTGTTTTACTTAAGGGATCAACCAGTCAGTGTCTTTTTGTTGGAGATAAGGTAACAATGAATGCGAATGTTGTGGGATACATGCTGTCAACGTGTCTCTTATTTAAACATTATTATCATTACTGTGATGTCACGCTCTGTGAATTCCTGTAAAAGCAGGAGTTTCTGTAGTTGATGCTCCTTTCTTTGTTAGTTCTGCGTCGCTGCTCTGCCAGCCTTTCGCTACAGGTATAAACAAAGCCCCATCGTCAGATTCTCTCTTAAATCTTAAAATATTATTCGACTGATGACTCAAGATGGACAGTTAAAAAGAGATCGGTGTTGATTTTGCACAACCAGAGATTTATTCTGTCTTCTTGTCACAACTTGGCACCTGCATTAACCCTAAAGCAACTTGAATAGATAAAAAAAAAAAACACACAAAAAAAAAAAGGAAAAACATCCAGCTGCACTGTAGGTGAAAATGAAGAAAGAATACACTTCATACACATTAATGTCCTCGGACAAACTGTGAGCAACAGCCTGTCACTGTTATCATCATTCTACTGGAAACAGAGACATAATTTATTGCCCTGATACGTTAATTAACATTAAACACAATCACAAAAAAGTTGATTGTGACAGATTCAAGTAAGAGAAAAGACAGACTTAATCCCACTAAGTCTCAACGAAGACTTAACAACATCAGAAAGGGGAAAAGCTGGATTTGCTCTTACGTTTTTGTAGACCTCTTCATCCTAGAGGATACAAACAAGCCAGATATAAGAGACAGATCCGAGCTGAAGCATGACCGATACTCTGATAACTTCCTTAAGAAGTTCAACTTCACCAAAATGAAAGTTTAACACAGGTAAACATTGTGAGGTTACTATGTTGCCAGAGTGATAGTGTAGTAAAAACAAAGCCGATCAGGGAGCTGATTAAAGGTTTAACTTGAGATAATCCCAACTACATTTAAAACATAAAACCCTTAAGGGTAAAAACTTTCAAGGAGATTGTGTTTTTGCCTTTATTTATTTTCTATATTAGTTTGTTTATTTATCAGCAGAACTATTAAAAGAAAACACACTGAACGGGGAGTAAAGGGATTACGAGGGGTAAAGGATGTACCAGGGAAATTTTGGTGTCAATCTGGTCACGGCGGCACATCCAGGATATTTGTATCACTTTCCTAAACAATTCCAGGCATATTTATGAGGTTGTGATCTATGAGTTCATACGGTTTGGTGCAGATCCAGATAATAAACCGGATGTGACGGGTGTGTCGGATTGTTAGGCCTTTGGCACTCTTTGACGAGCACCATTGTTGTTAACAATTGTGAATTGTTTAGTGTGACAGTCACAGCGCTCACTTGTGAAGAGATCAATTGTTGAGAGATCGACTACCCGGCCAGTTTGTCTTCATTCCATAAAAAAGTCGAAACTTTACATACATCACTACCTGCGCATCCAGGACTCAAAAGTACTTTCAGTGTGGAAGCTCAAGGTTGACATTTTTCTACTCAACCATGTTGTTATGTGCCGTCACCTGAACTCCCAGGTGCAAAATTGTCCCTGGCTACACTTTCAAGATCAGGACTAAAAACCACAGCTTTAAACTGTTCCTCATTTTTCCACAGGACCCCAGGGATCCCCCTTCAAGGACCTCAGCGGTCTACAGTCTTTGCTGTAACCCACAAAAGGCCACTGACTGTGATGTTTACAATGGATCAATTCCTCTCAGTTTCTGGCCCTAAGCAGGAGAGGGGAGAGAGAAAAAAAAGGGAGTGCAAAATAGTGAGAGGAAGAGACGGACAGAAAGAGAAAGTGAGCGAGATGGGGAGGGCAACAGTGAGATAGCAGTTTTGAATGCACTGGAGACCCAAAGAAAAAAGGAGTACAATGGTCTTTCAGGACTTGTCCTAGTTTGGTTCACTCTCTTCGTCTCTTTCTGCTCTCAAAATAGGAGCAGGGAGCGTTCTGGCAAATCTTTCACACTGATCCTAATCAATTGCAAGCCAATTCAATTCTGTTACTGACCACTTTCATTAACCAGTAGGAACTGTGTTTGGCACAACTCTGGCACTCACATCTACACGTCTCCTCTTCATTATCTGTCCAAGGTCTTGCTCTCCCACTCTCTTTTGAATTTCACAGCTCCTTCTGTCCTTTTCTCTTCCACCTGCATTGAATACACTTCCTTATTTCCCTCCAACGGAACAATAAAATCATTCACTCTCTCCCTAAGCTTATTGTTTATGCTCTTCTTACAAGAATGCGTAAAGAAAATGGTTATCAGCACACGTGAGTTCACGGCCACTCGCAACCTGCGCTCCTCTCCCACCACTTCTCAACCTACCTCCTGTCTTCTCCTTTATCTCCATCTTCTCTCCATTTTTTTGTCTCTCTCTTTGGCCCCCCTCAACTCTTCTCCCCCAATTTCTTGTTCCAGCTGGTTTTTAAGGAGGCAAGAGGCGGGGAGGCAAATTTTCCCCGAGCTCACACCAATTAGCTATCACGCCGGAGAAATTACTGAACGAGAGCACAGCAGATGAGAGGGAATAAGTGGGACAAGCTACTTTTTATAAACACGCAGACAGGCAAGAGGTTTGCATATGTGGATGTCATGTGCATGTGTGTGAGTATGTGTGTGCGTGGGTGTGTGTGTGTTCTGTATGTGTGTTTCTCTTGTTCCAAAGAGGAGATTTACTCACCAAAATACTCACATTTACACATCTAGCTAACAACTTAATACATTCATTTTCTGGCTAATGAACTACAGTCTATGTTTGACTTTTATCCAACAAGATAAACAGTATTAGCAAAAGACCAACTTACACTTAATACTATTATCTTCACTTCCCATTACTTATTTTCACTTCCCCTTGAAACTGGCTGGAAATACTTTGCTCTGCTTGAACTGGCATGCAAGCTTCTGACTTTTATCTTTCAGTGTTTTATGTTACCTTATGGTTTTTATTGTGGTTTATTTTTCTAAGAAGACTGAAGCTGCACCGCAGGTAAAACTTTTGTTTTTAATGTATCTAAATGCAGTGTGTGATCTATCCCTGAACTCAGTGGACCCATACCAAGATCACAGGGACCAACTCTCACTATTAGCACTTATCAGCTGGCCTTTGGTTTTATCTGGTCTGTATTTGGGTAACAACCTGTGTGTATGTGTGTTTGTGTCTGTGTGTGTGTGAGTAAGTGATAAAGGCTCAGGCTGATAGCACAGGCCTTTACTGACCTCGTTTACATGGGCCCTGCTGGAGAAGACGTAACATAGGTCACACACACACACACACACACACACACACACACACACACACACACACACACACACAGACATGGTGGGTTTGTTACCATGGCGACAGACTGAAAACCCCGATCTTTTGTGATGGACATAAAAACGCTGAATAAAAACGTGCACCAAAAGCAGAGAAATCTGTCTTTGTTCTACATTTTTGAATTGCACCACTGCTTTTGCCTAAAATTTTCATATGGCCTTGTCCCCGTCTGATACACAGCTCGGAAAAAACAACAACCTCAATCCTGTTCTGGGTACCTCCCCAAATGAGTGAATATCACTCAGTATCAAAGAGACTACAGCTGTACAATAACAAAATTTGGCACCAAATGCATGGTCAGATATGTGGTTATACAACCAGTTTTATAACCGTATAGACCATATGTTGGTAGAGTTTTTTTTGTATTGCTGCTTAGAACTGCTATTTCCGTTTAGACGACATTAAAAGCTACAACAAATTTTAAAAATGATAAGCTGTAGTTACCAGGAAGCCTTTGTAGCAACCAGTGGACACTCCAGGAAGTCACTGCACCCAGCCAAGAACTAGTCCATTACACAAAAGTCTAAGTAACCACAACTTTCATGTTGTTACATTTCAGTTCAACTGATTTTGGGACTTTGTTATGGCCAAATAAAGCTAGCTGGCTAGAGCTTCATCTTTAACAGATGGACAAAACAGTGAGTTATATTTGCCAAAATATCAACAATTTTCTAAATTGGTAAATCATTTCAGTTATTTTCAAACTGATTGAGGCCAGAAGTACCTGAGAAATTCAAACAAGCAGCTCATCGCAAGAAGTTCAGTTTTAGTACCACTAACTAGTGATGCACGATATTTTGGCCGATATGTGTTTTTTAAGTTATTCGCATTGGTCCTATGTCAACAAATTCTGTCTGATGTCAACAAATTCGCCAACTTTAGCCGCCATATTTAGTTGGGTCACTGTGTGTGTGTGTCTGCAGTGAGGTGTGCTGTGTGGAAGAGGGGGCGGAGGGATAACAAACTTGTTCAGACCTGTCCGGCATGCGCAGAACAGCACTGTGTCACATGATAACAGCTACTCTACAGGTAAAGCAAAGCGCTATGCTAAGCTATAACCCCCAGATTGAAATTGAATAGGGGTAGGTACTCTGTTCGGCCCCAAAAAGTTCTTGGGCAGGGTTTTAGGTTGACTCTGTGGTGATTGGTTGTAACTCAAAACGGTACATGACGCAGTAAACAAAGAAGCACAGTTTTAAAAACCCAGCGGCAGAAGCGTATCGATAAATATTTTCTATGAATAGAATCAAAGAAGCAAACGAAGCAACACAATCAAAACTGTCACAAAATGATTGCACTGTTTCATAATGATCAATGTGTGGCCAACACAGAATCAACATTGGCCGCTACAAAGCCCCTAAATGTTACAAGGAACTTATTTGGTGGAAACACAGCTTATGTTTGTCATTTAGTAGTTTTTAAAGTGTCTCAAGAGGTATTGAAGAATGCCATACCTGTGAGAGCAACGTAATGTAAGCCTATGTTTGGTTTGGCACTTGCTACTGCAGGTAAAGTTAACTTAATTCTAAACAAACTGTGATTGAAGTTGTTGACTTTCATACCGTGACCTAGGCTGGGCCCACCCATACTGCCTGTGACGCTACACTGAATTTCACGTTTAAGTCAGTCTGGCCACCCTGTCTATTTTCTACTCTTAGCAATCTTGAAAACTCAGGAACCAATGAAAAACAAGCTTTTACGCCGGTGCGGGTTTAACATGATGATGCACTAGTTAAGCGACCTCAAACACATTTGTTTACAGCCAACATGGCAGCCATGGAGGAGCGGCAATCGTGCGATTTAGCTGTAGCTGCTGTTCTAATAGATTTTTTTCAGTGAGTTTTCTTTGAAAATGGAGCAAAATGTAGCTCTAGGTAGCCAACTACAATTGGTGAGGTTTCCATTTCCGTCGCTATTCATACATCATCAGAATCAGTGGTCTGATTGGTTGTAGCTCTGTCCAGTAGCACACAGAGGCTTTTGATAGACGCCCATGAGTCCCACCTCTGAGAACTTCCCATCTATGGGATCTTTGCCAGACCAAGCTCCGTCTACAAGCTTGGTGCGACAGCTAGGCTAACTGTCCACAAACTATTAAGTCTTTTACAGTGGCCCTTTCTATAAATAAAGAGCCATTTTAAATTTTTCAAATTTACAGTGGTGTTTTTCCAATCTGTACAAGAGTTGAGACATTGTAGGAAAAAAATTTCTATGGAGATCAATATCGGCATCGAGAAATCCCGATATGTACATCGGATATCGATATCAGCCAAAATTTTCACATCAGTGCATCCTTACAAGTAACATAAACATGTCAAATATACTGACAAAATTAATAAAAATCTGTGTTTGTGTGTGTATGTTGACCAAACACTAATCCGCCTTCCTCTCTCCATCTCTACACCTATGAATGAGTATATACACACAGAGTAATCCAAGAGAATAAACACCAGATTAGATTAGGTTAGTGTGTGTAATCCAATGAACTGTCACCTCTAACATATCTAATGCTGTTAGAGCTGACAACATCAAACCATCAAACACAAACACGAACAGGAACAGGTACTTGTAGTCCCATCACACAGCTCTGCTCTCAAACAGACCATGTATCATATCATTGTATATTTATATACATTTCCACAGTGTTTTACTGTCAACAGGTACATCTATAGTAATACTGTCAAATCTGTTTCTGTAATGACCTCACTGCAGCATACAAGGACATAAATGGACGATGTTTTTCATCATCCTTTTCAAATGACTCCCCAAACTAGTCCTACCTCATTGGTAAGCCGTTACTGCTCTTCACATTGCCATGTACGGCACATCCAAAGAAAGACAAAAAACTTGTTTACAAGCATCTGACTCTCAGGGAAGTGCACATTGTTCCTTCTGAAATGCAATCTGGTGTTTTTTGTTCTGGTTTTAGGGGGTTATATTACTGTGGTACGCCTAAAAGTTCGCGCTGACATCATACATGCTTTGGGCTACAAACAAATGCAGCGCTCTCATTCTTTTTACATCATGGTTCTCGATGTCTTCGTTCACCGGGTTCTGATTGAAAAATTACAGCATTTTGTCAAGCCAGGCATGTGTGGGCTGGGTTTTCCAACCGTTTCTGCTATTGACCCCAGTCTGTGAGGTCAAAACATTTTTCCCTCTTTTCGTCTGTTACCATGGAACCCCCCAAAATCTTACATTGGCATTAACATTTTCTCCACTTAAATGAGTAAGTCTCTGTCACACTTATTTGCATGGTGCAAGATAACTCTGTGACAGATTCCTTTCTGGTTTGCATTTATAGGTGAGCTTATCACTTTAAAATTAACATTGAACTTCCATGAGATTGATTCCAACCACTAAACTTAGTGTGGTTCATACAGGAAACTGTTACTGACACTGGAAGATGTTTTTCCTCTCTGTTCACCTAATGACATTAACTGTTAAACACAAAACAAATAAAACAAAGCAAAAGCAAGTCATCGTAGTTGTGTAAACTTAATCCAGTTCACCAGCTTGGTGTGATACACAGGTCAACAAAGGCCTTGAGTGAGATCATGTATTGTACCAGCCTGACATCAGGTTTATCACTTAATTGTTCAAGCACATTTGCTTTCAGGAAAGTTAAACATACTTTAAAATCTAAATAGTTTTCTCTGGAGCATTTTAGCATCTTTGAGCTCATTGTTTTGGTACCCTACCCTGCAACTACATTGTTTTGGCTCACTCTCACAGCTCTGATAGTGTTGTTTTTGTCGACAGCAGGTATCCATTTACAGTGAAAACCCATTATTTTCTAACTTCTCTCTGCACAGACAAACTTAACAACTAGCTGGCAAATGTAGTGAATTTAAAAGAGACCAAAAACAAAATTAAAACACAGTTCCAAATGAATATTTGATGCTAATTTGCTCAGTGTCTGATGAATGCACATACAGGCAGCATAATATGGCAGCCTGATATTTCAAGGGTTGTCTGCATATTGTAACATGCCTCAAATTGGCAAGAAAAGATAGATAAGATGACCTACAAAAGATGCTGAGGTGCATCTCGTCTGTTTTTTTTTTCCTGGGCAGCTTACATTTACTTCCCTCCCTATCTTCCCAGCTGATCTGAGGTTTGTAGCCTTTGTTATGTCTGTGTTGTGATTGTTGTCGGTTGTTAGTATAACTTTTGGAAGCGGTCCCTCTTTGAGACAACAAGAAGGCTTTACAAGCAGGCAGAATTTCAGTAATACGATGTGGAGTAACAGTGGGTATTCTCCACAGTGATCTATCAAACATAACCTTGGATGTTTTCCTTCCATTTTGGCTCAAATGCGGGTTTTGTATCAACTGTGCCACAGACTGTGTGTACCAATCTGCAACTCTCTGTGCATAAATGCTAATGATTTACCAAAATTTTCCTCATACTGCTACGGCTTCTGATAGATAGACAGACAGACAGACAGACAGACAGGAGGTTTGGCTTGGCTGTGTGATGGCTATAATCTGTCATTAAAATTTAATGTACCTGCACCTGTTAGTAGGGATGAGAAAGATTGTGTTTACACAACGACTGTAGGGAAAATGAGAGTAATTTAAATAATTTAGTCTTTACTGTTTACCAACCAAGTGATATTTTCAACATGTTTCTGCAATTTTCTCCGTAAATCTTCTCTGTTATCCAGAAACACGATGGTGATACTGTTACAATAAGGTCCCAGGTGATTGTCAGTTATAGTATTGGCAATAATTTTATCTCCAAAACAAAACTATTTGATTTTATGTTTATTTTATAATGAAATCCCCTTAAATTTTCATCCGTATCCACATATGAGGAACCTAAGTCACGCCCATCTACTTCCGGTCCATGGGTCCTCTTATCGTAAAAAATTATGAACTAGCGTCTATGGAGAGAAAAAAAATATTTTCTGGTCCCGTTTAAAATGTGCCGGGGTTTTCACATATGATGTTTGTGAATTTTAAGGCTCATTTTTGACACGGAGAGAGGACTGTTTTGTGACGAGCAGCAAATGTTATTTTAGGTTTTGTGTGAGACCACGTAGCAGACTACAGCGCTCGTCTCGCTACATTTACGTCACCGTCCTTAGTGGATCTAAGGACCCAGTGGGTCCATCGGAAGGGGTGTGACAGGCTCCCTATATAGCGGTGATGTTTTTGTCTGAGCCATTAACGGTTTCCAAGTGAGCTGCTCGGTCCTGTTACCACTTGTTCACTGTTGCATTTGTGCTTCATTTTAAGGGATGAATGCTTTTCTAACTGAAACATCACATTTTTAATGCCACAATAAAAAAGAACAGTTTGAGTAGAAGGGATGTGTTTTTTTTTTTGTATCCTCATGTTTTAGTTTAATCTCCAGCCCTTTCTAAAAAAGCTTTTTACTCAGCCATTCATTTGCTCTGGACTGAAGATGCATGGCTGAATAAAAAGGCTAAAATTTCATAACTATCATCTTTCCTCTCCAGCTGGCCTCCATTTATTGTATTTGCGCTGCTCTTTTGCACAATAGTACAGTTATTTAGAGGCGTGTGTGTGGTGCCCGGATATTTAAGTGTGAATAAGCAAAAAAAAAAAAAAAAAAAAAAGGGGGCCGCCGGTTGTGCGCAAGCAACATTGAATGTAGTAAGCTGTGACCTTAGCAGTACAAAGACAGGGAGAGGATGGGATTGAGGGGGCAGAGACGGGGTCAGTGAGAACAGCAAATCGGAGACAGTGCTCATGTGAGTGTGCGTTAGTGTGAAAAGCAATTGAGAGAGAACAGCGGCTGCCTTTCACAAAGCCCCTTGTACTTGGAACCACATGATGCCTGAGTGTCGAAACGCGTTACCCTCCATTACTCAGCCTGAGCTGGTAAAAAAAACAAAAAAAAATTGTCTTTCCAACGCATTAACTTCTGTTCTCTGAAACCAATTTTCAGCTAAATTCTGCTCATTTTTCCTGACTGGAACTAGTCAAATAATTTAGCAGGAGGTTGTGGTGACTGATAGGAGTATAAATTGTGATCATCATCATTATTTAAGATTTTTCCATTGTTTAGACTGTGGTATAACTCCTTGTCCCCAAATTTTGAGCTGTATAACTTGTTAGTTCGTATTCATCCGGATGATTTTTGTTAAGTGACTCGAGGCAAAGCATTTCATCAAGACTCAACTATCATAAGTGGAGGATAAGAGTGAATTTTCTCATCTGTTAACAAAGCATGTATTTAGTGTAGATTCATCACATCACGGTTAATATCCTATTTATTCAATTATGTAAGTTTCTAAAAAAAAAAAATACTAATTTGGCATATCAGTTCAGTATATTTTTCATCTATTCATCTATTTCATCTATTCCTTTAATTTAACTGGATGTATGATGCAGTTCTAAAAACTAGTTTGGATCCAATTCTGACATTTGTTTAAACACTACAGGCTTTGAAAGGAAAAGAAAAAAAAACAAGCCTTAAGAAAGACGAATCCATGGCCTCAGTTTACTGCTGGTGTTGTGCTCTGTTCTATGACAGCCCTTTCCGATCATTAAACTGCTGGAGCACCCCTTTAAGTCATAAGTTGGGACAACTGGAGTCTTAAGTTCAGATACTATCTTTCACATTTGTTTCATTGTCACTGTATCTGTGATTATAGGTTTGTAACAACCTCTAAATTACACAGTACCAACAAAACAAAATCTGTTTTATCAGGACTGCAAGAAAATGAAGTGACTGGCCGTCATTCGTTCATTTGTACTTGTCTATGATGCACCAATCTTCTGTTTACTTGCATCCCATAAAAACAGGATGTTAAAGGAAATCTGCTTTGTATAGTAACAGGCTTTAGCCTCTGCCCTGCCTCTGACTTAGCAGCTTTAAGCCCGGAGGAAACCTTTACTGAGAGACCTCAATCAGTCTCCATCTCCTGGATCAATATCCATTAGTGTCAGAGTGCATGTGCGCATGCATGTGAATGTGCATGTGTTCAAACCTCATCCTGGGTGAATGAGCCTGAGTCATAAATGTAAGCTCTGGATCAGATCTCTCTCTCTCTCTCTCTCTCTCTGTGTGTGTGTCTCTCTCATCGTCTGTTTCACTCACTTTCTCCCACAAACACATGTACACACTGATGCTCATTCAAACATACAGACCCACCTTATGAACGACACGCTGCTGCCTCTGAATGTTCATTCATGGAGGTCGGGCCTTATGTAGATTGTATTTATTTTTTTCTACCCAACTGTGAATTATACTGTACACTACCAACAAGTAATAACTGTATGAAATCGACACTAAATCAGCCTCTTAGTCATCAGTGTAGCCAAAGATATGTTTGGCGTGGAATTACTTGATGATTGACAACATGCCACAACAAAACTCCCCATTTCAGAGCTCCGAGGCCGAGGCATTAATTCCAGTCTGGAAGACAGGGGAGAGAGACGGGGGGAAGCTCTTTTTTTCATTTGTTGTCATTTTGTATCAGGACAGAGAGGACGAACATGACAAAACACAAATGATAGAGGGAGGAAAACATGAAACAGACATTTTGGGGGAATCAAGACTCAGACAACAGGTGGGCAGACAGAGAGTGGTGAACACAGCGAAGAGGGGAAGACATGGGACAGACAAAGAAACCAAGCTGAGGGATGGAAAAAGAGATGAAGATGGAGCTGGGGATGGAAGGGAGAAAAAAAGCGTAGCCTGTGGCAAGACACTCAAACCTGTGCATGTCGGAACACGATTCCCAGATCTATGAGGAGGAAGTTCACAAGCAAAACAAAGCGGAGGGGAGCCTGAACGTGACACTCAAGCCTCTCAACAACATTACTGCACAAAGCCTATGGTGGGCTAGCAATACTTAGGCCTGTGGTGGTTTTACTACTAGCGTTACTACTGAACAAGACCTTCAACAAGTTTTTCTAGACACGCTTCTGGTGTCACCACCAGCTACATCTATATCATTGTTTGTTAGTCAAACCCAATCCCATATTTATAGTAAGTAATAATGGGATGTGCCCATAAGTCATCATTATCTCATACAGTAGGTGGTCGTGCCAATCATGTCATGGTCCTGTTGTTCTCAGTGACATCTGCACGACACTGACACTGTCAGGATCTCTCCGGGGGGCAAAACAATACTGTGGCAGCACCTAACAAAAAGCACAGATGAGCAATAACCACCTGAGGAAAATTTGCGTCCGTTTAACGCAAAAGCCAGCTGTTTGTGACTGCAACACAACGCTGTTATCAGCATTAAGTATAGCTTCAGAGCCATGCTCCACAAGGTGTTGTCAAGAAAATAAAATACACATGCTCCCAACGAACCGTCATACAAGTGAGCATCTCATGATAAAATCATGTCAATGATGCATTAAATAACTGTAGGTACATTCCAGAAGTCCATATTCTATCCCTTCCCAAAAGATACTTGAGTATATTTTCAGATAAGTTGGATAAATGTCGAGGTTAAGATAGTGGAGAGCATTAGAGAGCGTCTTGATTTGGTAAATGTTGCCTGTGGTTAAAGTTGCTGTGATGACTGAAAATGCTTCAAATCCACAAAGCAACCAGCATCATAATATTGTTGTGCTTTAACTGTGCCAATGAAAGACAGTGGCATGAAAAGTTCATTCATGAACTTTAAAAAATATTTTGTCATCCACAGACAGATTTGTTTTCGTTTTTCTCTCTACATCAATTACAAAGTGGTGGCCCCAGCACTGCTAGAAAAATGTTAAGTGCAACAAAAACTAATTGTCTGTGTCATTGTTTCTTTCAAACGAACAACTCAAGTTAATACATGGTTTCATTGTTATATCGTTAAATAAAGAATTATTTCTATACTACAAACTAAAACTTGCAGCAGATGGGCTTGTAGTAATAAGGAGGCATATCTAGAAATTTTAATTATACAACAAATTAGCAAAACATCTGATTAACAACAAAGCAGAATGGCTGCAGCTGTGCAGCATCAACAAAACACACAAAGTGTGGTTGCAAGTGAGTTACAGGATGCTTCTCTGCCTAAAAGGAAACCATCAGATCAGCTCAGTACGAATACTGAACTTCCCTCTGTGGCTTATTATCTCACTAGACACAAAACCACAGGAGCCAGAGGCTGGATGTCAATACTCTGCATTCTCGTACTTGTTTACACCCCTTAAACTGTGCTTCAAAATCACAGTTTTACCACAATGGTCCTACACATGAGGGTGTACTTGAGCAGTCTGTGATTTAACTTAGAAACAGAGGACCATTTTCTTTTATACACCACTAAATTGTAACTACCACTACGCATATATTGCACGAGTAGCGATCGGTTCCTGGAGAAACTTGCTTTATACACAAGCAGTGATTCATAGGAGCTGCCGACTGAAGTTAGGCAGACGTGACATCAGGCACTGGATCTAATTCACTGCCTGCAGTCAGTGAACAGAGCTACAGGGTTATCTGGCAGACCCAAATGCCGCCCATAGGCTCATCAGCCTTTTTACATCCAGAACCCACAGATCGACAGGCCTTTGCCCACTGATACAGGATTTCATTCAACTGTATCACAGAAAACACCACTTAAAAAGGCACTAATATAAGTGGAAACACTGTGTAGCCTATATGTTTGACTGTACAGCAGATGGTGACATGGAAATGAATATTAAATAAGGTATTATTACACTTGTTTTTCCATGCAGTGCCTGCTGGGTAAAATAAAAGTTACATTACTACAACCTCTTAATGAACTTAATGAGCTATTGTTATAAAATGACTGTAGGCCCGTGTTGGGACTTCTAGTCTCAGTCCTTACTAAGACTTGAATTAGCCTGTTTAGCTAATGTTAGCAATCTGTACATGCAGCTGGGCACATCTAACACAGTCTAAAATCAACAATGATGTAGTGTATGAATAAATCACACTCGCTTACATTCTGGGGTTTTAGCACAATCGGGGATGAAATATTGATTTTTTTTTTCAAAAAACAGCGTTTTGGCCTTGATAGCTCTGTTACACAGCTAGCTTACCCTGCACAGTGCACACCCAGGCTATGTTCCACGCCATGTATTGTTTACATTGCTCGTACTGTTGTGCTATTTGTTGACCGAGTTAACAGAATAAAGAATTGGAAACCACACCCACGGTACTTCTGTTTGTATTTTAATACACCAACAAACTGTTAAAATGCCAATCAGCTTTGTCATTTCACAGTCAAGCTAGCAATGCTAAACTCGCTAGCATTTGTTAGCAGACAAGATTCACCAAATCTGATTCAGGATTCACTAGCTCACAGGCTAACATTGGAAGCTAATGTTGAAACTAGTTGGTTAACGCACAAGCCCATTATCGGACAGCCCTGACCTGCTTCCTTCCTAGTTTCAGCAAAATCTCCCTCAATGTCCCAAAGCGTTCACATCCCCATATTGACAGCAGAGAGAGGGGTTAGAGAGTTTCACTAATGCGGGGAGTGTGGTAAAACACAAAACAATGAGTAATACATTTTAAAGAAAAGTACTGGGAAAGCTAGCCAAGCTCTGCCACAGCTAAGGCATATGTCCGAAGATGGAACTAGGGCAATTAGCGCCCCAGCTAACATTGAGTGGCTATACAGACTGGATGGGCTATGTCATGTAATTAACAAAAATCCCACCAAGAAACCAATTTTTATACATTTTGAAGACTGTGTTGGTAATTGCTGTTTGTCGAACATCTCGTTTGTGACAACCGTTAATAAACTGACTGGATAAACCACTCTATCCTTCACTGTTCGAGTCCCCAAACAGACCACACGAACGGGAACAATGTCCCTCACGTAGCTGGACCAAAGGGAGCAGCTCCCACAGGGGCTCGGTCCGACCTCTCCCACTCATTTTTTGGTCTTACCTGTCTTCATAAACGGCGATATGTCGCTGGCGTCCTTCGTCGTCTCCTCCGCTCCTTCCCCGGAGCTCATGGTTGCTTCAACCCCGAACCCGGAGCTCAGTATCTCCCGAGTAAATCCCCAAAAAACCCGACAAAAAGATGGCACCAAATCACTTCTGTCCTGACAAAAGCGTCATTAAAGACACACGGACGTTTACGGCGACTCGTAGACGTTAGCTGTGCCATCTGCAGACCTCCATCTTGGGGTAACGTAATTGGAAACGATCAGCCGGGGGCACCGGGTTCCTCCTCGGATTGGAGCCGAGGGGAGAGTCGCTGTAGAGGCGGAGGAGGGGGGCGGGAGGGGCCGGGTCGCTGCTCGGTGAATCTCCGTAAGCTTTCGGAAATGATCTGACGCTGGGTCATCAAGGACCGACGGCGGTCAGTGTGTGTGTGCGTGTGTGTGTCAGAGAGAATGTGTGTGTGTGTGTGTGTGTGTGTGTGTGTGTGTGTGTGTGTGTGTGTGTGTGTGTGTGTGTGTGTGTGTGTGTGTGTGTGTGTGTGTGTGTGTGTGTGTGTGTGTGTGAGTCCAACTTCGACGTCTACAAGTAAAACAAACACCTAGATAAAAATAAGACATAAAAGTTGTCAGCTGTGATAAGTGACTTGACTCATGTAAACCACATTTTGGGTGAATTTAACAGACTATTGTTTTTTGTAATGTTTCCATAAAAAAATGTGCGAATGTGAGTTAGTCATACTTAAAAGGAGGAGTACTGAGACTGTTTTAGTCTCTTTTTCAAATAGAAAAGCTTTGCTGTTTAGATTGAGGTTCAGCTATAACATTCCTGTCTGTGCTTTGTGATCTGAACTGCGCGACTAGCGCCATCTACTGGTTGAGACAAGAACTACCGCTCCAGTCACAACATAAACAAACATTCATGTGCATCATGTAACATCATGTCTCACGTGGCAATGGGGAAAATAAAATCTTACGAGTGATGCAAATATAATATGTCATAAGTTGTTAAACTGATTTGGTCAAATGTTATTATTTTCATTAAAGGACAATGTGATATTTTTTCATTGACAAACTGTTCTACAGTTTGCGTTCGACACACGAGTCGCAACAAAAAATACTTCAACCCAAATGGATAAAAGGCTGAATCAGCCCTTCTTCCTAACACAGTTTCAGAATAAAGTGAGACTATAATGAACGCTGCCATATAAGCGTTTACACCTGTAATTGCTATTGTATAATGTATATGTAGTACCCTATATACTGGAAACTGTTATAAAGGTTTCAAAAGAATATGTGAAAGCAAAACAGACTGATAGTGTGTTTTTGTGTGACAGAAAACTGCAATAATTGTTCAGGCAAGAACATTGATAAAATAACATATGAAGGCACAATAACATATCATTGTTCCACTGAATATTTGTATTTAGTTATTGACGTTATTTCATAATATACATTTTCCAACATCTTTGAATACAATGAGAAGTATTTACTGAAGGAGAATCCACGAGATGTGTGTGTGTGTGTGTGTGTGTTAGTGTTGTTGGGTCTGTTACTTTCACACTCATTAAAATTCTGTACTTAAGTCAAAGCAGTTAGTTGCAAACTACTTCACTTTTACCCACCAGCGCTCAGACTATCAGGGTAATGCTGCTGCATTTTTGTTAATTATTCACTGATAATCCTCAACTTGTGGATCGCACGTAACTGAATAACCTCCAGGACTCAGCTCATTTCATTTCAAGTAAATACAATGTTTAATGATCCCAAAAGTCCTTCTTGTAATATGAGTATCACACACGCACACGCACACGCACACGCACACACACACACTGTCCAAAAATGTAGAGTCTGGCTCATTATACAACAGACAATAGCTGGATTTAGTGATGAAATGACATTATACAGCCATTTTACAACTGAGACTCAATATAGAAAATGACCTTAAGCTGTATTGTTTTCATTATAATCAGCGCAGAACTGCAGATCAGCTTTATTTATGCAACCTTTCCTTGCCCAACAAAAGTCAGTCCGCTGCTGATATTTGAATACAGTCAACACATGCAATTGTTATTTGATTATTATTATTATTAATAATAATAAGCAAGTGTTGGAAATTGGATCAAGAAAACACACAACTTCACAACTTATATGTATATATTGGCTTATTAACACACACACACACACACAGACTGGCCACTTTATTAGGTACACCTTGCTAGTACCGGGTTGGACCCCTTTTGCCTTCAGAACTGCCTTAATCCTTCGTAGCATAGATTCAACAAGGTACTGGAAACATTCCTCAGAGTTTGGTCCATATTGACATGATAGCATCACGCAGTTGCTGTAGATTTGTCGGCTGCACATCCATGATGCGAATCTCCCGTTCCACCACATCCCAAAGGTGCTCTATTGGATTGAGATCTGGTGACTGTGGAGGCCATTTAAGTACAGTGAACTCATTGTCATGTTCAAGAAACCAGTCTGAGATGATTTAAGCTTTATGACATGACGCGTTATCCTGCTGGAAGTAGCCATCAGAAGATGGGTACACTGTGGTCATAAAGGGATGCACATGGTCAGCAACAATACTCAGGTAGGCTGTGGCGTTGCCACAATGCTCAATTGGTACTAAGGAGCCCAAAGCGTGCCAAGAAAATATCCCCTACACCATTACACCACCACCAGCAGCCTGAACCGCTGATACAAAGCAGGATGGATCCATGCTTTCATGTTGTTGATGCCAAATTCTGCAGCAGAAATCGAGACTCATCAGACCAGGCAACGTTTTTCCAATCTTCTATTGTCCAATTTCGGTGAGCCTGTGCGAATTGCAGCCTCAGTTTCCTGTTCTTAGCTGACAGGAGTGGCACCCGGTGTCATCTTCTGCTGCCGTAGCTCATTTGCCTCAAGGTTCGACATGTTGTGTGTTCAGAGATGCTCTTCTGCATACCTTGGTTGTAACGAGTGGTTATTTGAGTTACTGTTGACTTTCTATCAGCTGAAACCAGTCTGGCCATTCTCCTCTGACCTCTGGCATCAACAAGGCATTTTCGCCCACAAAACTGCCGCTTACTTGATATTTTCTCTTTTTCGGACCATTCTCTGTAAACCCAAGAGATGATTGTGTGTGAAAATCCCAGTAGATCAGTAGTTTCTGAAATACTCAGACCAGCCCGTCTGGTACCAACAACCATGACACGTTCAAAGTCACTTAAATCACCTTTCTTCCCCATTCTGATGCTCGGTTTGAACTGCAGCAGATCGTCTTGACCACGTGATTGGCTGATTAGAAATTTGCATTAATGAGCAGTTGGACAGCTGTGCCTAATAAAGTGACCACATAAAAAAGTGTGTGTGTGTGTGTGCCACACACACACACATATACATATACATATCCTCCTGATGCATATGATATTGTGAATGAATTTTACTCTAGACAGACACAGGGTAAACTGTTTAGGGTCAGGACTGATATGCATCTCTATATACTGAAGTGACATACCACAAAATATAGAGATATATAGCGTGTACAGAGCATATTTTGTTCAGCGGATGTGAACTTTTTTTCTGAGACTCCTCAGTATGTTTTTGTTTCAGCTCCATCTTTATGGAACATCCTCCTCCTCAGTATCAGGTAGGCAGGGAGGTGATTTTCAGCTCAGCCTCTCAGGTTTTGTTTGGCAAATGAAACTTAACACCTACTTTGTTGTCAAATGTGTTCATGAACACGTTGATGCATTACTTGTGACGACCAGCAGGGGGAGGCTGATACTAGTCATTGACTGACTACAGAAAGTGGTGGAAGAATGAGAGGAAAAAGTTAACACTTCAGTTTGTTGTATTTTCCATAATGTCGATAACTGAATCTATTATTTATTTAATGTGGTCTCAACTCGGGGAATTCAAAAAACTATTTTAAAAATTTGGAAAAAAAACATTTTATTTATGTATGAAAAGGGATACAGAAAATGAACACATAGATATCCCAAACTCAATAGTGATCAGATGTATTTTATTACACCCTCCAATAAAATACCATTATTATGATGATAGTTTTAATGTAAACTACTAGCATGTATTCTGGCATCGCTCTGTCAGAGACTACTGGTTATATATTTCAAGGTTTGTCAAAATGATATAATCATTTGATAACTATCCTGCTGGTGGTCGATTAAAAAGATTCTCTCCAGGAAAGTCTAAGTTTAAATGTATGGATGAAATTTACAACATTTCTCGGAACATTTGTGAATCAGAAATTTGTAGCATACTAGGAAAATTAGATTCTTTCTATAATATCTCAAGGGCCTGTTTTTATTTTCACAAAGCAATAATTATGTTGTTGAAGATCATTCACTAACTTGTTCTTTTTCGTGGTCTTTTTTTTTTTTTTCTTTTGAGTATTTTTAGAGAAGAAATTGGAATAACTAAATATTTTATGGAAATATCTCAATGCTACATCAGTTCACATCCTGTGATTATTTATGTGCATAATAAGCAACAGACAGAGAACAAAGTCGTTTATATACAAATGTTTAATGAATAACAAAAGGATGGCAGTGAACATATACACACATTATTGTTGGTTTGGTTCCAGATATAAGAATTCTGGTTCCAGAATATAAAGATGAAAAACTTCTACTTCCCTCTTGAAACCTGCACCCGAGTCCACCTACTCTTCAGTGGGACACAGCTCACAGCTCTAAAGCTTTAAATACAATTCACAGGTTTTGGCAAACTACCCATCACGCTGGCAATTTGTTGGCATCGACTGCTCTATATGACAATAAACTATTGTAACATCCATTTGGATTAAAATGGAACAAAAACTGGCTCACGGTGCCAACCAGGCAGATATTAAAAAAAAAAAAAAAAAAATAGAACACAGCTCGGCAGGCAGCTCAGTTTGCTCAAGTATAAGGCTCTGAAGCACTGCAACACTGGCATGGGTAATTAGCTCCACACCACTACTATTGTACAGACGGGTAACTGCGGTCCTTGAGAACTGCACTAATTCAGCAAACCTCTCTTTAGTCAGGCTCTTCTTTAGGCAGCGAAGTGACTCCTCGGAGCAGGTCCTTGTTACCCTCGAGATGTGGAAACCAGCTGGAGTGCGGTGTCCAAGGACCACGGCGCTGCACCTCGGCTCCTGCTCTACATCGTGGCACTAAGGACAAAAGTGGGTCTTGACAATTTGTCTTCCCATTGCACTGTTGGTTGCTGGTAATGAGGTTTAGTTACAGAGCATGACAAATTACTTTTATGGCCAATATTTGTGAGCGTGATTTTGTTCTCAAGTCCGTTTGTTTGGTCGGCTCTGGGAGCACTCAAGGCATCACAGTCCCTTGCGACAGAGATCGCGTCATCTCCGTGTGAACAAAGAAGGTCTTCAGCTCTCCTTTGCCCTTCACGTTGATGATGCCACGACATGAACACATGTACCCCAGTGATGTTAAGATATGATGAGTCTCCTCTGTCACCTGTATGGACAGAAAGACATCATTAGTCTTCCAACATGCTGTAAAAGACACAAAAATGTATGTTGTCAAGGCATCTCACCTGTATTTTACCCAGTACCCCTGTGGTCTCCATCCTGCTGGCCACATTTACACTATTTCCCCAGATGTCATATTGAGGTTTTTGGGCTCCTATAACTCCTGCAATGACTGGGCCGTGGTTTATTCCTGGCAAAAGATATGACACCAAATCACAAATGACATGGCTGGTTATCCAAAAATAATGACCAACTCTAATAAGTTTTAATGTGTGTTGGAGGGAAATGATGAAAATATTCTCACCAATTCTGAGCCTGAAGTCGTTGAATGAATGTTTGTTGATGACATCAAGCTTCCCGACGAGAGCAAAAGCAAACTCCACCATCGTGCCTATGTGCATGTACTGTCTGTCATGTTCCTGGGGAGAAAATATTGGAGAGAATAACACAGTGACACAGTCATTTTCATGTAGCAGAATCATTATTTTTGTTCTATAACTAAAATGAAAACTTGCACCCTGTTGATGCCTTAATCAAGTTTCTCCTTTTCTCCTTTACTAGATAAACACATTGGAACTGATATTTGAATGGACTAAAAATGACATTTCTTTCTATTTTGTGCTGTAAATGAATATTCTTCCTCTATATGGATGCTTAATGGTTCCTTCAAAACAGGGATTGTCCAGTCATAGCTCAGTGACCTCAATAGAATCAACTTAGTTACCACCTTGCCAGAATGTCATGTCAGAAAAACCTTGAGGAAATTTCTTAAAAAGGTGCAAACACTCCTTTGGACACAACAATGAATTGATCGAATGTTTGTGTTTGGAGATCAAAAGTCAAGGTCATTGTGACTCCACAAAATTGGAGTGGTTGGTGGAGACATACAACTACCAGGTGGTAATTCTAGTTTAATGTCAGTGTTATCACTGAAACATATGTGCCAGACAGTAACTGAGGAAGGGTGGAGCTTAGTGAGCAGTCAATTAAGCAGATTTCGTCCCAATCAAGCAGATTTGGTTTTACAACATAATGGAATGCCACATGTCTGAGCAATGATCTCATTTGTTTCCAGCGTTTACACTGATGAATCCAAATGAGTGTAGTAATGAATCAGTGATGCTCGAGTGTGATGTGCTTTACATCTTAAGGAGCATCCCACACAAAGCTTCCAGATGTATTCAGAAAGCAAACAAACACTTTAATGCTTAAGCTCCATCATGTTTTGTCATCATAAATGTAAAATGACAAGTTTATTGAATATGAGCTCAGTCTGCCAAAAATGGTTTTGGCATCATACAAATCGGATGACCATGAGCAAAACAGCACATAGTAATCAGTGTTGGTCATCTGAGGATCTTTTACATGTTTACATAACCTTTTACATATGTATTATTGATTTAAATACGTGAGAAATAATTTAAAATGTATAAGAAAAAGTGGAAAACTTTTGAGCAAAAAGAAAATAGATTTTTAATTTAAATCCAGTTTTTGCTGCTGCTCAAAATACGCCCTTGGTTCATGTCCACGCGTTTGCCTGCATCAGTTCATCTTTGAGTCTGTGCAAAGGTTTGTGCAAAATTTGAAGACATTTGCTCAAGGAATGTGTGAGATATCACATGCTTGCATAACCTTTAACCTTCCACAGGTGTCAAACTTATTACACAAAGGGCCGTGTGGCTGCAGGTGCAGGTTTTTGTTCCAACCAGTCAAGAGCACACAGTTTGACTAATCAATTGTGTGAAGACTGTTCAGTTATTAAATGAATCATGTCTGGGGTGCTTCTGCTAGGTTGGAATAAAAACCTGCAGCCACACAGCCCTTTGTGGAATAGATTTGACACCTCTGAATCAATCTATCCTTACGCATATGTGAATGATATCTATATACTGATATCTATATATTGTACTGCATATAGGAGGAAAATGTGAAAATATAATGCCAAAGTGCCACAGACACCATATGATGCCCTGTCATGTCTGTGAGTGCACAAGTTTGAAAATGAGTGTATAGTGTAATGAGTGTGGGTGTGTAAAAGCATGCCTGTGCACACTCTGGTCCTGGTGTCACATTAAGTCCAGTTGCAGCCATGTAGGTGCTGCCAATGGTCTTTATCTTCTCGACTCCACTGAACTTTGGCTTGGACAGCAGCTGAGGAGGAGGGAAGAGAGTATAAAACAAAACATAACATCAGCAAAATAACAGAGAATAACGAATAAGTGTGACTGCTTCTGAAAACAGTAGTAGATGTTTTTTTTTCACATTGTCAGACAGTCAGATTATCAATAGTAGAGAAGTTTACCTCATCAAAGTCTGCTATGATCTCATTGAGAAGACGGAGGCACTCCAGTCCTTCTTTATTGACATCAGACTCTGTATAAAACTCTTTGAAGTCTGGGATGGAGGCGAACATCACACACACCGACTCGTATGACTGATGATAAAGTTCCTGATAACAAACAAGAGGAAAATTACAGATGGATGTATTGTATTGATCGGGCATTGATGGAAAAAAGTGTAAGATGAATGGTCAGTGGTTTCAGTGAGTCTCCAGCACAGAACAGAAAGAAAAAAAAATCCATGAGCTGAATATGTCGTCACACTGAACCACACCAATGAGTCTTTAAATAAATAAGATGAAACTTTAATCATCTCTGTGAGTGCACTGGGTTGCTGCAGCAACAAAATAGTAACAGCATTTATCACAGGAGAGACAGAAGTAGAGACAGAGCGAATGGGTGGAAAAAAAATACTGCACTGGAGCAAATTAAGGAGAGTTACAGGTATGGAAAGTATGTTGGAAAGTAGGGTACATCAATTATAGCATGTGTGCAGGGACAGCATGCAACAGTAGCAAAGCATGAAGAGTGAAATGCAGAAAGATAAGTCTGCTGCGTTTATTAAATTAGAAGGGGAAATAAACTGGTGCAAGAAATGTGTAGCAGTGGATAAAAAAAGAATATGTAGATGTGAATGAAGAGTAGGTACTGTAGGTACTGAGTTACTGAATGAAGCTAGTGGCGGGCAAAAACTGAAAACGGGGCGAAAAGATTCTGAACAAGGTAAAAGGAAAAAGTGCACCATGACTAAGTCCATTTTGAACAAAGTATTGTAAAAGTCCAGTGGTAATTCTCCGTAATTCCATTCAAAAATCAACTGCCAACATATAATTAATGGTTCTTATTTTAAAGTTGTGGCCCAAATACATAGGGTGCTGAGCAGATGCAGTTTTTCCTTTTAAGTTGCATTTTTTAGCCCATTTCCATTTTTGTGGCAAGCTACGCTAAACTAAGCTAAGCTAGGTTAAACTAAACCAGCTTCCAAAATGTTGTATGAATACACACAATACATGAAAGTACCACCTTTTATTATAAATAAAGTCAAACTCAACAAACCTCGTTTTTCCAGTTGCGTCCCAGGAAATGTTCAGCAACATGAGCAGGTAAAACGTTCTCCAGCAGAACCCGGTTAAGGTTCTCCATGGTTTCAATCTCCTCACACTCCCTCTTAAACTTGTCCCTCCACAGGAAGTCCAACCTACAGTAATATTCATTCTGTTACAGGAGGACACAGAGTAAAGAGACACCTGCGTCATTCACACCAGCACTCCTCGAGTTCCACAGCTACAGGCCACAGTAGAAACCACCACTGAAGACAAGAAAAGGAACTGACAGTTACGTTTGGATATTTCATTTGGACTGAAATACATTTGCATCAGTTGCTGTGTTATTTTCCATCTATAAAAATTTGTCTGCAGCTTTTCTTAGAAATAGTCTGCCGTGTTCTCCTCTAATCATCGTCACCAAATGGAAATTTCGCAAGATTTCTTAAAAGACTTAACCAACTGAGACCAAGGGGCATGCTTGGTATTCATAGAAAATTAATGTCCCAATAAAATGACGCAGAAACAATGCGAGTAGCTCCACTATCATCGCTCAAGGAAACAGTAAATGGGCAGCGCTGTTTTGCATAAAAGATAGCCACTGCTTCGTTTGTATGTTGCGGTTATTCAAGCTTGAGGGAGTTTTGAATACATCCAAGTATGTCAGCAAGACTCATCCATCGGGGTCAAAAGATCCCTGGAGTGTGTGTTTGTGCATCAGAAAGGGTCCCCTGAACACACCATCATTATTCTCATATATATCTGAGAGCTCCAGGCTACCTGTGGGCTGTTCCCTATAGTGTGTGTGTATGTGTGTGTATGTGTGTGTGTGTGTGTGTGTGTGTTTGTGTGTGGGGAGGTGGGGGTAGGGCTGGGAGGGGGGGGCATTTTCACTCTCACATGACATATATTTCATGTGTGTGGGCAGCAGTTTTGGATGATGTATGTGTGCATGGGATATTCTTCCCTTGGGTTTAAACCCTGGTGCCAATTTAGAGGAGCAAGCACTGAGATGTGCTGGGATCTTGTGCTACAGTTACAGTTGTGCTACAGTTAGCCTGAGGCCGACAGAGAAATATAAACTGACTTTCAGCCTCTGATGAAGGATAGCAGTCGAAGCAATTTCTGTGTGTACTGTATGTATATGCAAATCTACAGCTTCTCCTGCGTCACTTGTGGAGACAGGAACTCCAGTACCTCCAGGAGATGAGAAACTAGGCCAAAAGAAACGCAGCTCGTTCCAGATGTCATTCACAACCCAGCTAAAAAGTAAATGAGCTTTGCTCCATTGCACATCTGTTCTTGAGGGACAAATTACAGATGGCTTCGTTCTCCTAACCTGCTTTCTCCTTGCGCTGACTAAATGGCCAGGAATGGGCTCATTAGGGCAGATGATGCAGGGCAAATTTGTTAACATGGGTCTAAAAGCGCATTAAAAATTGATGCTGTTACTTCTTACATCCTCATATCTGACACTGATTTGTGTCACGAGATTTGGGTGACGTCACCCTCTGACCTTTTTTACGAAGTATTTCACTGCACTAATTCATACCCAAACAGCATCGGGTAAGAATAAACACAAGAATGACCTTCAAATGTGCAACGATATGACATTAACAAAGAATTTTGCACAGAAAAAAACGTGTTTCTAAAACAAATTGCCCCCTCTGTTCTGGTGACAGTGACCCAGAATGCGAACACAATGAGCTGTTTGGATCAACCATGGTTCTCAGGGGAACCCAGGTTTTTTTGGGTACAGAGACTCAGGGGGGAATCTTTCTGTCCAGAGCATCTGTTTTGGGGTCAGAGATGATGGATAGTGCACCAAAAAAAGATAAAACATGCACACCAAATCTGTGTCAGCTGAGTTTTAGCTCCCATATGAAGTAAGAATGGTGGATATAGAGTAAATGGAGGCAGTGGGCCAGGATGGCCGGACAAGTGTTTTGATCTTTTGGCATGCGGAGCGAAATCTTTGAAGGCATTAACTTGGTAGGAACTTTTGCTCACAAGTGAGGATAAATTCAAATCCACTGTCATCAAGTCTTTTGAAAAAGAAAATCTCTCTCTTTGAGCAGAGATTTTCAGTCAAACAAGATCCTGCAACAGAACTCAATGGCCTAGTAAGACGAGTACAACTGTGGTAAATGACAAGATAAACATCCAGCCTTTAGGCTGTAGAGGCTGTAACCACAGTATACAGTATATCACCATTATACAGAGATGCCTAGTTATGTCATTGTGGGGCCATTTAAGAAGGTTACTAACCTGCCTGGCCAACACCAGAAGGGTGATAAAGAAGATAAAAAGAGACACAGAGCCCATTGTCTTCAGATCCTTCAGGACTCCTGGCCTGGAGAGAGAGAGAGAGAGAGAGAGAGAGAGAGATAAATAAATAAATAAATTGCATCTAGTAACAAATATCATCTGTGTATCAATAATCTGATATATTTTATTCCTCTGTGCTATGAAGTAAGGGATTGCGTTCTTGCCTGTTTTATAGAATTACTTGGTTCTTCTTTTTGAGAAGAATGAAATCATATATATTTATGACCTGTTTCAAAAGATGGATAAAGTCAATATCAATAATTAAGCACAAGGCCAGGTTCCAGAGATGACAAAGGAAAGAGGAAACAGAAAAGAAACAGACAAACACTCTGTTAGCTTTAGGATATCAAAAGGGAAAAAAAGAGGAAAAAAGAACACTAAGAAGATTAATTGTGTAAAAGAGCATATATCAGTGTACTTGATACGTTGCTAATGTGATTCTCCTGCATTCGTTTCAGTGACTCATTACAACAATCGACTGAAAATCAACTTAAAAATGAGCTAGAACTGTAATTAACTAGTTTAGTTGTAGGTGATTATTGTAAGTCATGCATTATCATGGCCCAAAAGATTCACTTCCGTAATCTAATGTTATTCATATATCATATCATATCACATGTTTAGCAAGTATTGCTTGGTTTTTTTAACGGTGAACATTACCTGGTGAAACCACTTGATGAAGATGATATTGATACTTGTCGAGCAACAAAGTTGATTTATTGTATGGTCTTTGTCTATTTCCTTTTATTCAGCCCTGCAGACCTATTATTACTAATACAGTATATTTATATGAAATATCCTCTTGATGCTTATAAAACTCAGAGAGAAACAAAGTATTAAAAAGTATTTTCTTCACTCTCTCTCGTTCTTTTTCTCTCCGGGTGCTCTGAAAAACTTCTGGCATAATGGGATTTTTCTGCTGTGAAACTGTCAGTCAAATGTGAAAAACGAATTCATCACCGCAAACAGCTATATCTCATTCTGCCACTCGTCGTCCGCGTCACCAGGGGTTCCACATGATCGACAGTCAAATGAGATATTGTTACCTCAGCTGTAGTTTTTCCCTGAAGAGACGGATCCAGTCTCATTAGTCATTTTAATAGGTTCAGTTTGACTTGATATGAGCAGCTGCAGGGTCAGAAGGTGCAAAGGTTTTCAAACAGATAGCATTGACCCCTAAAGTGTGTCTAATGGCTGTGTTATTGTTGCCAACATTAGGAGGAAGAGATAGTGTGAGAGAAAGAGGATGTTCGTGTGTGTGTGTGTGTGTGTGTGTGTGTGTGTGTGTGTGTGGTGTGTGAGTGTGTGTGTGCACTCTGCAGGTACCTAGCCAGTTCATTTGTGGGGTACGGAGCTTTGCTAAATCGATCCAGCAGAGAGGCATGTGTCTGAAGGATGATGATGTTGTAGATCACCACGGCAACCAGCATCACTACCATCTTCAGCTCATAGTTGATCCTCAGGAACACCGAGCATGACACCAGACCCAGAATACAGCAGTAGATGAAGTACTGGAGACGGAGAAAAAACAGGAAAATAGGAAAACTTGGTAACCAAGAAAATATTTTCAGCTGAAGTGATGAACTGTGTGACCTCAGCAACAGATAAGCCTGATGTGTATCTATCAAGCAAAGAAAAAAAAGCTAGAAATGGGAAATGGAGCTTTATTTATTCAGTGTCACATGCTCTCTGTGAATGTGCTGCTCTGACTGTGGTGAGTCACTGGAGTGTGCGTACTGAGGGCAGAATATGTCAAAAATTCTTCTACATAAACACATGTTATTTATGTAATACCAAAGAATGAAAGTCTACAGTGTATGTGCAAAGACACCTACCATGCTTATTAAGAAAAAGACAGTGTTTGAATGCCTTGAACCTTAAAAATTCCTTTATATATCTTTATATATCTATCTGGTGTCATTAGTGTCTAAAATAAACATATTGATGTCTTTGAAGTGGCTGGTTTTTCTTGCTTGGTGTGAAACTGTATCATTGACTTAAACAGATTTGAAACAGCTGTACAAACATGTCTTTGTGAAATGGGATAAATATGACATGGCCATGTCTTTTTTTTTCTTTATGGTAAAGGAACAAAGACTGGCAACAAACAACACTGACATGTGGGTAAGACACGCTCCTTTAAATTTCATCTAGAACATTTCCCAGAAAGTTATGGTATGCTGGATCCTCAAGGTCAATTATTTGATTTACCATTTTTTTTACTTACTGGCAGATAAAACTTGTTTTGTCGTGTGTTTTCTTCCTGGTTGTCCAACAGGCTGTTGTTACTTAGATTCATAAGGGGTGTAGTTGTCGGGACGTCATCCCCATGTCCTCTAGCATCCTCCACGAAGAACTAACAAACAAATCAGAAACACATTGAGCCTTTTGACAATTTATCTTTAACTGAAGAACTAGACTTTAATGGGCAATTTGGGGTTCAATATCCTGCCCAAGGATACTTCAACATATGATGATGCGGAAATCAAACTACCATCCAACCTTTTGTGGATGACCAACTCTTATCTTCTCCTTCTAAGCCACAGTCACCCCATTAATAGTCTATAGAGAGACAAGGCAACGGCAGGAAGTGGCGGACATGACATGCCCTCAGCCGGAAACTGAACCATAGACTACATGGTTATGTGGTATCCACCTTAACTGAGCCACCGGACGTCCCAGAGGGAGAGAAATTTCATTGATCACTGAAATGTCAGGCAGGACTGATTTACATTACACATGTAGTGTAAAGACTTACCTGGAAGACAGAAGAGTTTTTTTTTTTTTTATGTAAGTTAGCTGTAGCATAACTACAGGCCTGCCTTTTGAAGATATAGTATATATGCGTTCTGAATTTGTTACTGTACAAAATAACTAATAAGTACTAATGGACTGTGGGAACAGAAAGCACTGTGACAATCATATGACTTTATGATATTTCATGCTGAATTGATACAGAAATTATTTATGAATGCAAGAATTATCCTTAGAGAAGTATGACCATCATAAGTTTGATGGCTCGTTACCAAGTAAAATAATGCATTATTAATGCTTATAGCAATTATTTTAATGAATACGTGACAGCTGTTGTAAATATTCTTTTTTCCTTTTTCAATACATCTACTAATAACAAAGTCATACTCTTATGCTGTAGGGGCAATCTCCTCCTCTACCGTTCTGAGTACAGCTATATACCTGAACTTTTAAGGTGGGTGGTGCTGCAGAGACTAAGACTGTTGCACCATAAGCACTTTATGAACCGTAGACAAAACCACATCTACAACATTTCAAAGTGTTTCTCACCATGTTGAAAACAGCCATCACCAGTATGAGAGCAGTTGTCGTCACTGTGAGGACCAATCGCAGCCAGGGATTATTGGTGACGATGGCGCGGGAGGAGGTGGGGAACCACGTAAAAGAGCAGAAAGACCCTTTCCTGCCCTTCTGAGGATGAAAAGAACAGGACAAATAATTAGGCAAATTGCGGCCAAGCTACATGCACTCACAAGAGTTTGATCTTTGATCACCAAAATCTAATCAGTTCAGGAAACATTTCTGCCAAATCTACGAGTCTTTCAAGGTGGGCTTGAAAAATTACATTCAAAAGGCGAAAAAGCTCTTTTATGGGCTCACAGTGACCTTGACCTTTGACCTTTGGCCACCAACATCTAAACCATTAACGCATGAGTCAGAGCAAATGTTTGTGCCAAATTTGAAAGTATTCCCTCATTGTGCTCCTGAGATATCTTTTTAACAAAAATGGGATGGATAGATGATTCATAAATATAATATATGCTGTCATTGGCAAAGAGGCATAACAAATAATAATGATGACATGAGATTCAGATATTATTCCTGACTCTTGCTGAACAATGTTAGAGAAGTTTCTGTCTTTTAAATCTTTCTTGATTTCTTCCACACCTTTTTCTTTGTGTGTGTGGTGGTGACATTTCTTAGAAACAACTTATTAACAACTCTTCATCTGACTTGAAAAGACAATTTCCAAGAAATATGTTTGATCACAATGACTGTGTAATGCTTTTTCACAGATGAACAAAGCATTTCCTTTTTACTACAATATGCCTCATTAATGCTGACTTACACAAACCCAACCAGGCGCATAGACCTAAAGCCCACACACTTACAGTATGTTAGACACGGCTCTCATTAGTGGGTGACTGCAGCCGCTTGTGTTCAGAGTATATTGAGTGTTAAATTGACGGCTGGTACGAACCCTCCAAACATGATCTGTCGCTCTCACTCAGGTGATATCTGGGTCAGGACAGACCCAGGGATGTTTTTAACCCTCAATTAATTAGAAGTGACCTATCTACGCAGTGATAATACTCTCTTGAGAAGGGAAGGGGTTCTTGAGGGAGAAATCATTCACTGATTGCCAATAAAACACTAGCGACATGTAGCTGTAGGAGCTTGTAAATAACACCCGAGCCCTCCATTGCTGTATAACCAGTGAATACAGCGACTGGTGTTAGGACAATAAAAGGTGATTCAGCTGACATACACCTTATGGCTGCAGTTGATGCTCTGTGTCTCAAATATAGAGCAGTTCATTTGACTATTATTTTTATTTAGTTGAACAGTTAAAGAGAAACTTTACATATCTATAGCAAATTTTCAGTACTAATAAATAATACATACTGTACTTTCAGTACACTATGTTCATAGTATGGTTCCATATCTACATCACTAAAAGATGCGCTGTATAAAATAGACTCTTGTTTGTCAAGGTTAAAGAGAAAGGCTGTGTGCATAAGTATTCAGCTAAAGGCAATTCACAAAATAAAAGTCAACTGTAATGGACTGTTAGAAATGAATGTGTGTGTGTGTGTGTGTGTGTGTGTGTGTATTCACATTCTTAGAAATCCATGCAAACCCACCAGGATGTGACCGGCAAAGCAAAGGAGCAGGATCAAAGCCAGCAGCAGGAATGCCAGGCCAAAGGAGATCCCTAGCATTGGGGTTCTGTAACAAACAAACACACACACACAAACACAAACACACATTACTCCAAACAACTCTTGGCACTTCTGGGCCCTCTGCAGAGCCAACCAGGGCAAGAGATAAATAAATAATAAAGGTCCTAATGTTTTCTACCTCAGACCTGAAATCCATTTACAATGAATAAGAGTAACAGTGGATTGTATAGTTGCATAGTGTAAGTGTATCATAATGCAGATGTGTGTGTTCATGCATCACTTTTCCTAAGGAGGGAACACGGTACGTCTGATTTAAGGGCCCTTGCCATAAAACAGATGATGTCACGTTTAATTGTGCAGAGCAATACTGCGACAAATAGAACAAAGATAAAGAGAGTCAGTGAAAGAGAGAGAGAGAGAGAGAGAGAGAGAGAGAGAGAGGTGAATTGGAAAATCAATGGTCTCTTGGATGGTGAATAACACCTTTGGCTCCCAGAAGCAGTAAATTAGCATGACCGTGATTTTCTCTCCTCGCCATTAAAGAGACGCCACACTTTGATTCACCTGATCTATAATCACTCGCAGACATGGTGCCCTTTCATCTCGATCTGCCTTTTAGCATTCTGCCTCTTGTTCCCCTGCCTCTTTCATTTCAGAGTCGTCTTGTTGATGAGACAGCTGGCGTCAAATGGCTTTTTCACATCAACCTGCTACCACAGATGGAGTTTGCTGATTCTATGGGGAGTGTGTTGTATATATTCAGTGAGAGGGTGCAGACTTACTTGGGCAAGACGAGGACCTGCACTATGAATATACAGCAGAATATGAGGCAAGCGCAGGTGACATAGAACTTAAAGGCAGGTAATGTTGTGGATCTGTACTGTTGAGAGAAGAAAACAAGGCTGTGTTAGGTAGAAGCAGCAAAACAGGACAAAGCGAAGTGAACATTACCACTGCGCATGCACAAAGTAAAAATATACCAACTTCTTTATAGATCACATCAACATGCACAAAAAAATCTGTAAGCATTTTTAGCATAAAATATACAGTAAACAACCTTTGTCCTATATACTGCAGACTGCACAGGTCCACATCTACTTTTTCACAATTCAATTGATTTGTTCCCCCAGTGAACAAAGCTGGCTGGTTTTTTGTTTGCAATTTTTTTTACCTCTTTCTCCAGAGCTTTGTTGTGAAAGAACAATGAGATCCTCTGGATGTCCTCAGATTTCAGCCACTGTCTGAAGACACAAGACAGATTCAAACAGCTCATTGAGCTCTGGGTTTTGTTATCTGATGTTTAAAAACAGATCTATGAATCTTCATGGCAATATGACAAATATAAACACTGCCATTCTTGCTCTGTATCAGTTACACATATTATGATTTTGAAATAGCATTGATTTATGAAAAGACTTGCATTTCATTGTGTAAAATACTCAACAAAATACCAAAGAACATGCGGGTAGTAACCAAAATTTAGGAACTGGTTTTGTTTTTTGACTAACAAACATTTTTATTTGATTAAGTGAGAGGTTTCTGTTATTAGTTATTAAGCAGTGTGCTGTAAGTGTATGTCACAGACTACACCAGATGGTGCTTCTTCTTCTTCTTGAGCTTAAATACTGACTTGGTGTTTTTGATACCAGGAGCAGCTTTATCAGAGGTGACTGAACATGACCTGTGACTGTGAAATGTGATGTAGGAATAGACACAACATGCAGAAGACACGACTCTCACTTCTGCGAGTTGATGCCATCAATGGTACGAATCATTCGCTCATTGAGTTCCTCCTCAAACCTCTTCCTTTGAGATTTGGACCTTCAATTAAAGAAAGCCAGGGGAGAAAAAAGGACAAAATTAACTTCTTGTGAGTACTCACAATGACGGCATAGGCAACTACAAGTGTCAGTTTACAACTATTGAGCTCACCTTTCTCGTCGTTGGAAGTGGTATTGCCCCATTGGAACATCCTGAAAGAGGAGTCACGACATCAATTAAGTATAACTGATATCCGCATCTGTGTTTGTTTATGATGAAACAAAGAATAGATGTATTGAACTCACACTGGTGTTGATCTTGCCATTGTCTGTGGTCATGCTGTCTCGATGGTGGAGGTTGGCGAAAGGTTTGGCAGCTCCCCATGACTCCAGGTATCGCGTCATCCTGACAGATGCCCTCATCTTGCCGCCATCCAGAGAAGGACGAGAGCGAACACCCAACAATGGGCTGTGCCTCTCAGTCTGGAAAAATGAAAATGATCAATAAGATTAAGGGGCAATTTTGTAGTCATTTACTGTGGATTGCAACACGGAGATTACACTTAATAAACAATTTCCTGTAAAAAGCCTTTCTCCTTTTCCAACATTTTGTGCAGTGTATATTTCATGGCTTTCACAACAAGCTATCTGGTACAGTGAAGTCCCATACCTCTGGTGATTTGCTATAATTCCTGATGGACAGGTGCACAAAGGTGTGCAAGAAATTGAAACAGACACCATCCAAAATGTCTGTGTTCATTTCCCACGGGTGTTCTGAACAGCTCTGACAGTGACAATCAATGACAATGACAGTGGAGATGACACCTCCTGTGATCCATGCTCCATATTTGGTCTTGATCCATTCAGGGCTTCTTGAAAATGTCACCAAGCACCCGCAGTCTTTTTCCAATATCTGATAGGATATTGGAAAGTCATCATCATTAAAGTAAGTAAAGGTTACACAGCTGCATTGTAACATTTTTTGTAAGAAACGCTATAAAATCATGATGGTATTACAGTAAAAAAAAAAAAAATTACCCAGAGGACCAGGTTAGACTGAAAAAATGTTGGTTTAGTTAATAACTGTGGGACTGAATGGAGCAAGAGCAAATTAGATTTTTTTCCTACTCAAGTGCTGCTATTCTGAATTCATAAATAAGAATGAAAATCAAATGAAAAATACGTATACGTGCTAAGTGGCAAAGTCCCTTGACATAGACTGTGGTAAACAGTGCTGGAGAAAAGCAGTCTCTATGAGTGCCAAATTCACTTCATTTCAAAAGTAAGGTGAAGTTTCATTAACTCAGCAGAAGAGATCTTCATATCTTGTCCGCTAATAAAATATAGTGAAAGTTCAGGTCCTCTTCTAGACACCTGGGAGTTTGAGGCTTCTGTGCAACATCTTAGCTGTTCCCAGGGCTGCACTCTTCTGGATATTGACCACAACAAATAACATGACATGTGGTTGGTTTTCCATCACCTGTTTGTCAGCCTGGATCTGAAAATCCCACAGGATCTAAACATGGTCATGTTCAACCACCTCATGTGTCTGCAGTGCTGTCATGTGCTCAACTGTCTCATGGGCATCTTTACATAGCCTGTACCTGGGGTCCTGTCTACTCCCAGCTTCTATTGATCTTGTGCTAAGAGCCACTTCTTTCAGTTCAACCTTTTCAGCTAAGATTTCTTAATACCAGCCATTTTTCCAATCTGCTAGGGATGGTATTGTCCTTCTTCCATGCTTCATCCTCCTCCTCTTCCTCCTCATTGTTTGGCTTCTGCTGCCTTCATTGAGCATTCATTGAGCACTCCACCTATATTGGACATCTTCCTGATGTACCTCTGGATCTTTGTTGTTTTTTCCTAAACAGTTGCTTTGACACTCATTAGTCAATTGTCTCCGTTGATATTCAGAAAAAAATGCCACTGCTGCACTGAGCAGTTTAGTCAGTGAAGAAAGTAGATATCAAACACAGTAGATAGCAAACACAGGATGCCTGAAGCAGGAAAAAGGAAGGTCTCACTGCAGACATTTTAAGAGAGAGAGAGAGGTGGCTGCATCTTAGCCAAGTTATGGAGGGATTAGGAGGGCAGGACCGTTCAGTATGGTTTTTCATTTACCAAGCCAAAAATGCTGAACACAAATGGAAAGCTACAGCTTATTCTATGTAGAGATGTTTTAAGCAGATCTGTTAAACGTGCTTTACAAGCCCTTTATGTCCTTGTGTGAGTGGAGAAGAGTGTTGCTCATTTGAGAAAATATTTGCATTGGAACACTTTTAATGTAACTTCTGCATTGTCAGATTGTCATATTGTTTAGCTGCCCACTGTGACTTTGGCAGAATGAGCAGATGGTGTATTTATTTGTGTGAACTTGACGAGCAAGCCCAGTTGTTGGTAAAGCAGAGGTGTTATGGTGCTAAAAACCAGGTCAACCCTCATATGTTTGCAGTCTGACTCATTACATCTACAATGAAATGCAAATGAGTGAAAACTCAAGTAATAAACCAAAACAAAAAAATACTGCAGATCCGAGAGGATGAACCCTGGTGTTTGCAGTGTAGTGATCCTTTTCTCCAGTGCCAAAATAAGGTCAAATTTCATGGTTGAAATTAAAAAATCTTGACAACTATTGATTGGATTGCTGTAAAATTTGCTAAATACATTCAAGAACCCTTAAAAATAAATTCAGTTTCTTCTTTCTCTAGTGCCACTATAAGGTTAATACACACCAATCAGCACTATATTGTGGAGGTCCCTATTAGAGGGATAAATGGCTGTGACGCTTTAGGATATCGACATGAGGCCTCTAAAGGTGTTCTGTGGTGTCTGGCACTGGGTCAACACCTGGGGGTTCATTGTCACATTTGAGTAATTTCTTAGTAGCATTGGTTTAGTGAGACCCATTGTCCTGCTGTGGTATGCTACTGCCTTTGGCGAGTGCCGTTGCTGTGTGGAAATGTGTTTGGTTGTAGGCTGTTTTCCCGATGAATGCCAGAAGCCAACATTTCCCAGCTGAACATTTCACTGCAGATGATTGAAGTTAATGACTTTTTAATTTGGGTGTTTTAATTGAGTGTTAAAATGCTTAGATGATAAACTAAAGTGATGAAAATAATAACTGCAAGCATGTTAGCAAATTGATATTAGACATGTCAAAAACACAATGTCATATCAACCCTAAGAAACACTTATTACCCACTAAATGATAGTTCTCAGGTCTCTCTATAGGTAGCAGTGCTTTCAGACTGTCCTTGAATATATTGACTCATGTTAACAATGATTTATGACCTTGGGATTGATGACCAGGTAGGTGACTACTCCATGTTCTTTGAGATAAGAGTCTCGACTCTGTCCGTCGCCAGGCTCCACCTTGTATGAGCCCTTTAGATGCTCCAACGTCACCGAAGAGATGTGGACCCTCCTAGACACGAGACAGGAAGGGATAAGTGGTCAGATGATGAGAGGTTAAGAGCTTGTGTCATGGTGCTTTATCAAATGCATTATTTACTTTCTAGGTTCATAATGACTCTAACCTGCAATTCTCTCTTTTCAGGTTCGTTTGTTAGGCCTGGAAACAGATGGATTTTTTTTTTTTTTTTTGAAAGATGGGATGGGATTTTTTTTTTAGCTGTCATATTTTTCAGATGCCTTTCAGCAGGCGTGAGAGGAGACAAGCCATTAGCAGCCCAGTGAGACAACATGGTAGCTCTGGAGGGCTTATTTTCAGTGTAGCACACACATAACCACCAGGCAATTTTCCCCATGCTTGTTATAGTGCTCAGTTGGCAGACTGAATGACCACATAACACACATAGAGCTCATTGATTAAATGAGGTGGCTATAATTGACTTGAATACTTACAGCAGGTGAAATTAAAGCAGAAATACTGAATCCCATGTGTGGTTCCCTCGGGTGTGTCAACAAATTTTGTTGCCAGAGGGTGGTTTACTGGAGTCCAGTTCAAAATAAATTTTCTAAAATTATTGATCCATACTGTTTCATAGAGGTTTTTAATAAATCAAACACTCACATTTCTACACTGATACTAGAATTACTGCCTTGCAGTTGTCTGTATCCACTAACTGTAGTCTAATTGCAGGTAATTTGTGCTTAAACTGATGAATTACAGCCAAAAACATGCTTTGTCTGGTCACAGTGACCATGACCTTTGACCACTAAAGTCGAATCAATTTGAGTCCCAGTGAATGTTTGTACCAAATGTGAAACAGTTCCCTCAATGGGATGAATGAAAGAAAGGGATGACTTGACAATGGCCATGGCTGTGTCTAACGCAGAGTCATGGGTTCAATGTTATTCTAAAATGTGAAAAAACTTCCTGCACTGCCTACTTCAGATAATGACTCTCCACTAAAACTCAAGATAATGACACTTTGATACTGTTCAACACTGGTACTTGTTCACTTCTTCACTGACTTAAACACTGACACTGATAAAATGCAGCTGAGCATTAATCACTGTGAAGGGTTGGACAGTTCCTAAATCACAGTGTCCTGTCTGGTTTACTAACAAAACTGGCAAACTTAAAAGTAAGGTCTCAAGTTTGACTAATGGATAATGCTCACCCTGGCACACCTCCTGCCTCCATGTGATTTGCCAGCGTTACATCGTGTGACCACACATCATACTGCCACTTCCGCAGGCCAATCACACCGCAGAGGACATTTCCAGAATGAACACCAACACGCATGTTGATATCGACTCCAGTGGCATCTCGCACCTTCCTGTGGAGAGAACAGAAGAAAGGTTCAAACTGAGCTTAATCATCATTAACATTTATCCTCGGTGAAAGTTTATTACATCAACAAGCCACTGTGAAGGACAACCAATGTGCTATTGTTTGTAAGTTAGATAAGGAGCTTTAGCACAAAAGCTAATGTGGATTGATTTTCAAGTCTGTTTCTTGCGTTGCAAAGCCAGATGTTTCTGGCTGTCACAGATACTGCTTTACATAAATATTGATTTAAAAGAAGAGCAGTTTATCATTGAGTCCAAGTCAATGTTTGTGCCAAGTTTGTATGGTGGAGAAGATGGAGAAAGTAATCACATGGTGAAAAAGTGCTTTTTTTTGAGGTTACAGTGTCTTCAAACCTGGTCATAGTGATGTTGACCTTTAACCACAAAAAATATAATCAGTCCAAGTTTAAACCTCTACTTAAAGTGGGTTCACTATATCACATTCAAAACACCAAAAGCATGTTATTTGTGGTCTTTCACTATTGGCAATTAAATTCTAGTCAGTTCATCCTCGTGTTAATGTTTGCACAAACAGGATTATCCTGAAGATGCACTACACATATTGCATTCACAAGAATGGGACAGACGTATGTACATACAAACCTACCGATGAGCAATAAAGCCAAACACTAAATGGGTCCAACTATGGCATCACTGGCACGGACACATAAAACCATGTAACTTAATTTCAGTTGGACTTCAAAAGAAGATTTGAAAAGATTACCATCGACTGCAAATTAAGTCTGGAGCACTGCCAGCCTGGAAACAGGCAGTGCACTGATTAAGACATTGTGTCTTTGTTTACCTAAAATTTATGATTTATGATTTTATTTTTGGATGCCATTTTGTTTTGAAATGGAACTACTTCTTGACAAATCAAGGGTATTTATGGATATGTTGATGTATGATTTGTGTTGTTTTTGTAAAGTGCCATTTTCAGGTTTCCATTACCAGTGCAGCTAGTAACCAGTTTTTTGTGATGCATGTCAAGATGATTCAGTGTTTCCTCGACAATTTGATTCTAGTCGGGGTCGAAAATGTGCTGCAGCAGCACCGAAAAACAGACTCTGCTTCATCATGTCAGAGGTGGACGGCATCTGAGGTGGATGACATCTTTAATCTGATTGTGAATAAAGGTCAGTGCTGGCAGGCCAATGTATTGGTCTATAAAACTAATATGTGTCTGTTCATGCATGAGTGAGAGACATAGAGACAGGAAGCAGAAAACAGGAAGGTGAAGGAGAGGTTTTTTTTTTTTTCATTTGTTTGAAATTTGTATTTGCTCAGTTGGGAGGCTTATCATATTGCATTCACATTGTGTTTACTCTGGGATTCAAACAGAGCTGGCATTCCTTCTGCTCAATCTGTTTGACAGGCGTATCAGTGTGTGTTTGTGTGTGTGTGTGTTTGTGTGTGTGTTTGTTGTGACAAAGAGAGAGAAAAATAGAGAGAGAGAGATCTGGTATTTTACTTGATGGCCTCACACATATCCAAGCCCATCTTCACACAGTTCCTGGCATGGTGAGGCAGGGACTCAGGCAGGCCAGACACACAGTAGTAACAATCTCCAAGGATCTTGATCCGCATGCATTCGTTTTCCTTAGAGAAAGAAAGAGAGAAGTAATGAGGAGAAAGCAACATATTACACTTGTCACCAAATGTTCTGATGCATCGGCTGTCAATAATAATCAATATCTTCAGTAATTGCAAAACTAGCTCATGCTGCCATTTGCTTCAGTAATTGAACCGCAAGCAGAACTCATTAGAACTAACTCATTGATTAAGGGTTTCAGTGTTTAACTACATACAATTTCTCTTTTTGCAGATGACATCTCGTTGTCCCGTCAACATTGACGCCACATCCTGTGCCTGCTCAGATCTCTATAACAAGACTATTGGCGCTATGTCAGGCTCTGCCCCACTTAGTGGCCGTCCTTAACATTGATTAGCCATGGATATAACATACATTAGAATAAAATGACATGTGTCCTAAAGAAATGCTTCAGCTTAGTCTTAAATCAATCATAAAGTGCATTAAGGAAGACCTACACAGGTGGCGTTGTGGCGATATATTATCTAGTCTGTTGTATCCTTGTAAATGTTGCCAAACATAATTCCCAATAGCTTTTCCACAAATTTAGAATTCATGGAAAATTCCTCTCACAGAGAAAAAGGTTAGAATGAAAAAATACAGAGTAGCAAGAATCAAGAGGGGCACTGAAGCATTAACTGATATTTGGTCTAGAAAACTTTGGTATACTATAAGACAGACCTTTGGTAAATTCTTATCCAACAAGTCCACACCATAAAGACTGACTTCCTATTTCTATGAATCATCTGCTCTAAACTTAAATTATTCCACTGATCACATTTGAGAGCAATGGCAGGCTGAAATAGAACATGACATAAAAAATAATATTAGACTCCATTGTACATCATTATTGAGGGGCAGGTTTGGTTTAAGCTTTAATGACTTTATCCGGTGCAATTTAGAAAATGGCACGTATTCACACATGTTCTGGACATGTGTAAAGAGCCACAGAGGAGTTTTTTGTACATATTCATAAATGGAAGTGTATGTAACATTTGCCAAGTCCCCATTAAAAATAATGCACAAAATCCTCACATAAACATACATCAAGCCCAAAATCATACACCCACGCACATAACACATTAGCTCTTATTCCACATGTGGGATGTGTAACAGCTCATTGCTGGACCAGGTTTATATAACGCCAGTTTTGTCGACAGAGCTGCGGGACACAACACTGAGAGAGCCTGACTCAACCGTTCAGACCCGAATAGCTGAGTACCCATGAGACAGCGAGATACACTCTGACCAGCCCACACTGCTACAACCTGCAGCTGTCAACACATACTACACTGTGAAGATATGGTACGGAGGCCGACTGTGGCCGCAGGACAGAGAAAATATTCATTTCAAGGTCGCACTTCATCTGATTGACAGCAGAGCATAGACTCCACAGACTTGAGTATATTATTCAGACTTGAGGTAACAAAACATATTATATTATGTTATTTCCATCCATAATTTGTCCATAAAATCCAGTTAATCCCTTCCATCTCTCAATTTTCAACTTTTAATCTGGGGTCAGGATGTAGTGGCAGCAGGCCAAGCAATGTAGTACATGTGTCCCTCTCCCCAGTGACACTCTTAAGCTCCAACTGGAAGATCCTGGGGTGTTGTCTGATTAGATGAGATATATAATATCTCCAGTGTGTTCTTGCATCTTTCCAGAATTGTCCAATCAGCTCCATAGGTGCCCAGGAGGCATCCTGATCATATGCTCTAACCAGCTCCGAAGCCCCTACCAGATGCCTTAGCTCCTCACCCCATCTATGAGGCTGAGTTCAGCAACCAAGTGGAAGAAACTCATTTGTCCTTATTTCAGTCACTATCCAAAGCTCATGACCATAGGTGAGGGATCAACTGGTAAATCTCTAGCTTTGCCTTTCGACCCAGCTCCCTCTTCACTGTGATGATCCAGTAAAATGCCTGCCTTACGTCAGACACAACATCAACCCATCTGTCAATCTCACACTCCATCCATCACTTACTCATGAGTAAGAACCAAAGACATTCAAACTTATACATTTAAGATAGCAGCTCTCCAACCCAAAGGGAACAATCCACCCCTTTCCTGCAGAGAACCACGGCCGCTGACTAGGAAATGCTGAAGGTTCATGGTCCAATGAAGCCAACAGAATCACATTACCTGCAAATAACAGGGCTAATTCTGCAGCCCAGAAACCAAAGACACTCCTGCAAGCCTAACTGCACCTTGAGATCCTGTCCATGAAAGTCACAAACAGGTTTGATGATGGGGATCAAGAACTTTGTCAAGCCAACAATAATGTGCTTGATAAGATTCTGGGGCCGCTGGTATGAGATATTCCTCTGAAAAATATATTGTAATTAAGGCAGAGGGTTTACCATCATGGGTTTTTATGTTGCTTATTAAGAATTTAGAAGATTTTTATTGCAAGATTTGTTTATTTAAACGGGCCATTAATGGTTTATTTCTCTACAATCCGTAACCAAAATCCACTGGAGCTGCATAAGACCAAAGCTTTCTTAATAAAACCTCAAACTGAATATAATGAGGGGTTTAGTTAAGGTAGCTTAAATGGCAAAATCTCATCTCCTCCAATTTTTCATTCCATTTAGACATTGCAGCTTACGGTGGTGCAGTGAGGCTGCAGCATTATACAGCAAAGTTTCCAATATTTACTGTAATTCATTCACATACTGTATAGAAGAGAGGGGCACAAAAACAACACAGTACAGGATATTGCAATCCAGTACAATAAACAACAACAAAACACAGCCTCATAAATTACAATGAAGTTAAAGCAACACCTGCCTCATATTGAGGGATTTTACACGGATGTAATAAATATTTTCCTGAGAGACTGACCAAACCCGGACTGAGAGAAATGAACATCTGCTGGTGGAGTAGATATGTGTGATCCACCTCTGCCCCACTTTTTTATTCACTACAAAAAAAAGTGATATACTGTATAAATGAAATTGTCTTGAGTTTACCTTTGCAATCTGGTCAAACTTGCCAAAGAGTTCGTTCAGCATATGGACAAGTTCACCTGGAGCACAGTCACTAGCCAGCCTGGTGAAGCCAACAATGTCTGCATACAGAATGCTGCATCGGAGAGGAAACAAAACAAAAAAATAGGACAAAAAATATTGAATATTGAATAACACAACTATCAAACAACACAATTCGCCGCATTCTTGAATTTTCATTGTCCTCCATCAAGAGAGGGCTACATTATGAGTTTCATCTCATGTGCATCAGAAATATGATAATTATGCCTCCACAGAGGAGAAATTGTTTTTCCATAAACCTAAAATCAGACAAAAGTTAGCTTGTTTCTCCCAAAAAACATCACATCAATTGTTACAATTTGAGACATGATGTCGACGGCTGTAGCTGGTGTGTGTGTCTAGTGTAGGAGGAGAACCTCAGCAGAACCTCACTGCCACCTGTCCTTGAGTGTCAGTTCTTTGTTGTGGAAAGATTGCTCTCTTCACTGTGAGCTACACCGATTGAGGATTTGTTATTATTGGAAGGATAATAGCCAGATCAACATGAGGACACACACATACACGAACTTGCTCACCCACGCACACACCTGAGGCCCACTTAATAGGGACATGGTGATATTGTTTTCTTCCGTGAACATCCAGCTTCAGTTTTTAGAGGACATTTGATGAAGAGGCTCTTGTGCTAAGCTTTGATTTGTATACTCTGCATGAACCTCCACAATATAGAAGAGGGGGTGTCTCATTGAGAACAGTAGACACAGTCTTCTCTTCATTTGGCAAAGTGACCCCAGAGTGCAATGGGGGTGGATTAACTCTGTATTGAATTTGGACATTGTAGTGAAAAGGAACAAGATGGGAGGAGATGGGCTGTAGAGAAGATGATGAGAAAAGAAAGGAGAAAAAAAGAGAGGAAGAAATAAAAAGAGATGATAGGGGGTGAGAGGAGGACAGAATATAGGAGCAATCCAAATGTAAGAGCAGATAGAAATTGTGAGACAATAGAAGACAAGGGAAGAGCAGTGACGAGGGGGAGGACAGGATGGTATAGGAGCAATCAAATCTTGAGATGAGAGCAGAAAATGAACCTTTGTTATGTGGAGGAACAGCTAATGGGGAAGGAATCTTATACCTGACATTAGTGTGCCTCTGCACATAGAGGTTGTGGAAGTTGTTGGTGCTCTCAGTTCGACCAAAGTTGGGTCCCTGCAACCTCTGGATGATCTCGGCTTTCATCACTCTGGCTATATGAGACGGCAGTAAGGATAACAGTAAACGTTCCTATGGAGACACAGAGAGAGAGAGAGAGAGAGAGAGATAGGGGAAGGCAGAGTTATGGGAACATGAAACATATTTGGTTCATTAACTGCCTCATGCAAAAAGTGAAGTGATTATTATCTGGATCAAAATCCTCCTTCCATATGAAAGCACCAAAGCACAAGAACTACCTCAATAATCATTCTATTCTATTGTTTTTTTTTTGTATACCTATCTGCTGCATTGTATTCTTTTCAATTTTATTCTCTCAAATACACGACACACATTTTGTATTGTGTGTTTTGTTTTGTGCTGATCTCTTCTGATGTGTTCTCTTCCATTCCATTCTATTGTGCTCTGTTCTGTTCTATTCTTCTGATCCAGTGCTCTGTATAAATATAGCCGTTGTCACCACAGCTAATATTTAATGACCTAAATAGATTTTCCTCCATCCCCTTAATGATGGTTCCATTGGGGCTAATTTTTCAGCGCTGAGCACAGGAAGCCAAAGTCTAAAACCAGAAATGTGACTGAGGCACAGAAAGTATCTTCATTCTTAGATAAAAGCAGAGGAGCAAAGTAAATTCATTCAGTTCCTAGGATTTTAACCGTGAATACTGGATTATTATGGAAAAGATTACCGTGAAAATTAAAGGAAACAAACACTGTGTTCTTTAATTCATTCCACCAGAGGAAAAACGCAACCCCTTTCAGTTAAAGGTTACAGGAGCACATTCATGATTGATTTTGGAGGCAGCTGCGCAGTTGTTGAAAAATTGTCGCTACGCAAAATGGCCCATCACTGTTTGACCATGAGACGGTGACATTAGAGTTTGATGGTTGTTGAGGTTTTAGAAAGTTGACATATGCCACTGTAGCTTTACTGGAAAAATATTAACAAAACCCAAGAGTCAGGGGGAAAGAAGAAAAGAAAAGTAAAGAAGAAGAAGAAATGCCAGATTCATCATCAGTCCCTGTTGTGTAACAATGTAAGTTGTGGGTTTTATGCTTTAATTTAGCGTCATGCACATTGGACAGGAAAGAGCTGTTTGAGAGTGATTGCGGCGTGTGCGTGTCTATGCGCATATACGTGCATAGTATAGGGCATGAGTGTAGGTGTGTGTGCATGTTAGAGAGAGTGAAAAGCTGCCCGAGGGGGTGTGACTCATAAATGCAGCTCACAGCAGAGAGGGTCATTACATTGTTCACACACCACAGGCTCATTTCCTAAAACACAGCAGCAAATTAAGAGAGGAGAGAGAGAGAGAGGTGTGTGTGAGGGGGGGTGGGGGGTGGGGTCTGGGCTAAAAATAGAAACTCACACCACCTGCACTTATTTACTTATTCAGCACCGAAGCAATATGAACAGCATGCAGAGGGAGTATAATGGCCTGAAGAGATGTAACTTCATTAATCATGTGTTTGATTAATGAACTAAAGTGATCTGTATTCAGCTGCTGAATGAGGTTTGGCGGTATTTAGTTATGGCATTTACATGTATCCAAACACACACACACACACACACACACACACACACACACACAAGCAAGCTGAATACAGAGAAATATATGCCAATGAACAAACAAAAAAATGGAGATAGCTGCAAAGGTAAATATGTAACAAAGACATGAATTTAACATTGATTAAGGATCAATCAAAATATCACCATTTGCGAGAGAATACATAAAATTTCTGTGACGCTAAAAAGTGATAGTAGCCAATCAACACTCTTGTAGCCCACCAGTTATTAATGAGTAATTTTCTGTGTCATTTCCCTGGTTGGAGAGAATGGCTAATGTCAGGGCACAGACGCTAATGTCAAGCAAATGTCACTGAATAATGACTCTTTAGACATGATCGACTTACCAGCTCCTCATCACTGACAAAACTGAGAAGTGAAGTGAAATATTCTGGCAATAAAACAGAATAAGTGTGAATTTATTTGGCCTCGGCGACACATCAGAGATGGAGACGCATGACGCTAAGAGAGACAGTGTCAACAAGTGTCAAGAGTCTAACGCTGCACTAGCAGCTGGACAACAGATGTGAAAAGAAGGCAGGGAAACATGTTGTTCTGCGGCCATGCTAATAGCTCTGTGAGGCTGAATTTAGATATAACCACCTGTTTAATAGGCAGAGTAAAAATAGAACAATGGTAAATCTCTCAATCTCAATTCAAGACCTGTCCTGTATTATGATTTGTGCCGTTTGTCTTTAATGTGCTGAAAGCATCTCTGCCTGGACATCTTCCAGGTTGAAGAGGTTTTAGGATTATTTCTTTGACTTGGCAGTACATGTGCAGTATAGAGGAAAAATCACTTCAATGGTAATGTTCAAAATTTACCATTAACTGACAATGACGCAGTCTAGTCATAATGCAAAAGGAAATGTTATGTTCTGCTCCGGGATGTGGGAATTTGGTGTGGTTTTTGAGGAGCTGAAGTATATTTACTGACAAATAGCCTAAAGTGCACATACATTTCACTGCTGTGTTCAGAGCTGCACTGATACCTTAAACCTCAGCTGCTCTCACCCTCTCACTAGACATACAACCTACGTACTGAGCTATCCTCGGAAGGCAGCTGCATCGCTTGTGTAACAATATGTTGTCTTAAACTTGTCAAACTTCCTGCAGATCCTGCACAGAGATGAAAAAGTGATGGAAACAACAGCTTGTGGTCAACCCAACTCACATGGACAATATGACGCACCTGCCACAAGTGGGCAGAAATTGTGACGAATGCAAATATCAGATTCTTTATAGGACCAAATGCTATTTTGAGGTGTATGGAGAGATATTGTTTCCATTTAGGATTTTTCTTTCTAACCACTAATCCACATCACTGCATCAGACTATAATCAAAATCCTCAGGAATGACGAAGCAACATGCCTACTGCTATCTATCCAGCTGGTTATGTGGGTTTGCCAGCTGTGGCAGCAGGTCAAGCAAAGTTGTCCAGGTGTTCCTCCCCCAGTTAAACTTTCCAGCTCATCCTGGGGGATACTGAGGTGTTCCCACACTACTTGATGTATATACCCTGTGCGGGCTGTTCTGGGTTTACCCAAAGGTGTCCTCTTTGGAGCCATCCAAATCAGATGCCTGAACTAATTTCTTTCTATGCAAAGCAGCAGCAGCAGCTCTACTCCACGTTAACATGGTGGAGGGGTTGGTATATGTGGAACTGTCTGTCTGGGGTATTAATCCCTGCTAGGGTCTCTCAAGGATCTGGAGAAACTGGGTTTGGAGACACCAGAGTAAGAGCGGTTCAAAGACAATTATATGTCACTCCAAAGGAAATGGATCACCATCCCAAGAGCTCAGTGATGAGCATCTCATGGAAGGTGCTCGGACCATGGATCATTGAGGTGATCCAGTCAAAGGCAGCACATATTGACCACTGCTCAAGTATACAGAGACACCTGTGTTATTGTCTTTTGTTGTTGTAACTGAAGTCTTAGGCTGTTACTTTCGGCAGTACTTACCTCTTTAGTAATCTGACAACAAAAAGTAACATTTGCCCTCACATCATTTCAGTCTTGACCATAAATGTGTGAATGAAGTACCTGTTGATGTTTCTCAAACTCAAGTTTGATGGGTGACTTGATGCAATTGCAGGTGTCTTGGTAGGTCTGTTTGAGAGCCAAGTCCATCAGATGTTTGTGGTATGCCCCAGCCAGGTTACCACAGGTGAAGATGATCACATTGGCTAAGATCTGCCACATATATCACACACAGAGAGAAAATATGCCATTAAAATAGTATGAGGAGATGACGCAAGTTCCACAAATGCCTATATGTTTAATTTTCCCACTGTCTGCCTCTTTGCACTAAAGCCTATATTATTACCTCATAAAACCAGGCCAGGGCACACACCTCGTCTGTGCTTTTGCACCACTGTGTCAACCTCAACCTCTTTAAAATGTGGTCATGCATATCAATAGGTTGTCCTCAGTGCTGTATCCAAGGGCAATGAGCGTCTTCAAGCATGTTTTATTGTTGGTGTGCTTTTTCCAGTGTGTGTGTGTGTGTGTGTGTGTGTGTGTGTGTGTGTGACAAATACAATGAAAGACATAGAGAGAGACTACTCTTGATTAAAGTGTTATCAGTATGTTCACTTTGATGGTTGATTAGAGAGAGTGACTGTGTGTGTGTATGTGTGTTTGTGTGTGTGTGTGTGTGTGTGAGAGAGAGAGAGAGAGAGGTTATGACTTAAGCCACATTTGGGGCCAATTTTCTAAAATAAAGAGCAGTTATCTGACTCCTTGTCTAGCTGAAGCCAAAAGCTGCTTCTCCATTTGGAGAAAAATGTTGATTTTGAACCCTAGGGTTAGATTCAGACATTTCATACACTTAGATTCAGGACATGAATCTAAATGCATGTAATGTCTTACTTTATATGTTTCTGTGTTTTGTATCCTTATACTACCGGCCAATGTTGTTTGTTGTTTGTTGTATTAAAAAAAAAACTTCAGCATACTTTAGCAGAGGTTTCTATTTTGTGGTGAGACTTTCTCTGCTTCTGTATCAAGGGTCCATTCAGTTTGAGCCAGTGGTTTAAGAGCTGTTCACTGAGTACATCAAGAAGAAGCTTATTTGGCTCAGGAGACTGTGCCGAATGTGCTGTGTCACGATGATACGGGACGGTTTCACTGTTTTAAACTCCTAGGCTAAAAATAACTTAAATTCAAATCAAATGTTGCATCTTCTCATCTTTAATCATGCACATAACAAAGCCATTAAGGTCTTCATAAAAAAAGCTCACAACCGAGTCATCTCACTACATCTGTGCTACATGTATCACTGTCTTTTTAACTCATGTGTTTGAAAGTTTGGACATTTTTTTCTGCCTTACCTGCCAGACAAGAGGCTCCAGCTCTGCCGTGTTGGCCAGACAGGCACTGAGAGTGACGGTGTGCGAGAAGCAGGTGATGGCACTGGCGATAATGGCTCCACGCATGGAGAACGGCAGCATGGTGTAGACGACAAACACGATGAACAGGAAGAAAGACACCTGGAAATGAGAGAGCGGAAGATATAAGACACAAGGGGGGAACTTGAGGTGAAAGAAAATAAACCAGAACTACTGAAAGCTTAGATGTTTTTCAATATTTTCCTTTTTCCCGGGTCTATTAAATTAAGTAAACAGAAAGTAATTTATAATTTAACTGCTCCAATTATTACTCCATCATGCTTCATCCTGTAAGTATATCCCCTGACAAAGGTTAATCAAACTCTGGGATGATGCTAATAGTCGTACAAGCATTGAAGTCATGTTTAAAAAGATGAGCACAGCAGGGCCCAAATTTAGATTGCATAATTGCCTGTGAATGAATCCCACTAGAAATTTAAATTCTGCATCTTCCCCCTTTGTCTGTGTTTTGTCTAAATACAAAATACAGTGAGCTGAGATTTAAGTTGGCTGCCCACTCTTCCTCACGGAGAAGATCCAACAATAAACTGCTGATCCTGTGGTAAATTATTAGATGTGAGTGGGCTACTTGCTTAGTTTTACATAAAAAAAAAAAAAAAAATCCTGTGATAAAGTGCCCAGAACACCAAACACAACACATCAGAGAATCACAAAAATACACAGGTTTAATAGAGAAAATGCCCAAATTTATCCTTAGGAAGGCGATGGGGGAATAAATACAAAAATACAACTGTGCAGGCAGTGACCTGATGATCAGTTCTTTCTCTTTCCAGGTTTTCATCAAAGCCTTCCTGGATGTTGTGTGTATTTACAGATGTGCACTTCTTCCTATGTTGCTCGTTGATACCTTGTGCCTCAGTCTCCTGCTTTGTCCCTGTCCACTTCCCCCTGCTGTCAGTCCTCCCCTTCCTGTTATGGTGGCCAAAGTAGTGACCGCATATCACGCACAGGTCACATTTTCAACTGGGACGCCAGATGAATTCTGACCTTCCTGTCAGTCTGCTTATTTCCTGCGTCTGTCACGTTCAAAAAGTTTTATCTGCAAACAGGAATCCCGCTGAGAGAGACAAACTGTGGTAACTGATTTCCCCTAAAAACAAACACACAATGCTTGCTGCCACTTAGACCTCAGCGTGTCTCTCATGTTATCAGCAAAAAACAAGGTTACTTAAAAGATATTTTTGACATTTTGACATCATGACATGTAACGTTTTATCATGCAAAACAGGAGCAGAACATTGGATACGGGTGTTTTTTTTTTTTTTTTTGGGCTGACCGAGTTTCTTCTAAATGAAGACCTGAACACAGAGAACAGAAAGAGAGGTGTTTGTGTAGGCTGAGACTTTTTGTTGCTAAGGGAACCAACATAGGAAAGGATGCTGACGTCGGAGCAGATGTGATGTTTCTTCAGTCCTGTATATTTTGCAGGAAGCTTGGACTCCTAATACTTAACTCCCTCCTCTGAAAAACAAGGGCAGAGCATGTGATGTGTTCGGTTGCCTGTAGGAATTGGGAGTGGCAGTCCAATTTCAGGTACGTCACCTGCTTCAGCCTGTGACGCAGGCAGCCAGACACGTTCAGTCTGTGCAGCGCCCCGGCTTGAATCCTAATACACTCTCAAACACCTCGAGATGTGAGCTGCGAACCATCATCTCGCTTTAGCTTTCTTCGATTACTTTTTTTTTTCTTCCTCTTTGTTTAGAGTGCACCACAACCTCTCAGACAAAAGCAGCACACGCTTACGTTCTTCCAGAAGTGAATGCTAACGCAGGCGCACAAATAGATATACCTGAATACACACATCAAAAAATGTTTTGCTCTCTGCTCACTTAGGCATTGATGAATGTGGGAAGAGCTTTTGGATGCAACCGCCCACACAACACACACACACACATAAACACACTCATGCACAGGTCAGCGCAACTACGTCTTGAGTCTTGGATACCAGGTGCGGCAGCCGTGTTCAATCTGCCTTCTGGAAAAGAGCTGTGGCCTTCACAGAAATCAAATAAAGCTCAGACTAACGGGGTAATGCAGCTAGATGGTGGCACACGTGGCCTGGACTGTTTGAGGGCGAGGTATTTTTTGTGCGTGTATGTGTGTGCATGCGAACAGGCAAGCATGTTTGGGGTGGAGAAGTTAAAAGTCAACGACTGAGCAGAGCACCAGTTTCTCTTCGTCTCCCCCTCTACCCCCACCCCTCTCTCTCTTTTTAGGCCTTCACTGTTATTAGCTCTGTGTGCTCCATCAGACATGCTGTTCTCTCAGTAATCACAATCAAACCAACCCACTGAGAGCGAGCTGCAATTCCAACTGTTCGCTTTTCACTGGATTTCTGGTCTACAACAAGTTTCTTTCTTGCCTTTCGGTCTTTATATCTTCATTTTCTCCATTTATAGACACACAGACAGATAGACAGATAGACAGATAGACAGATAGATGGATAGATAGATAGATAGATAGATAGATAGATAGATAGATAGATAGATAGATAGATAGATAGATAGATAGATAGATAGATAGATAGATAGATAGATAGATAGATAGATAGATAGATAGATAGATAGATAGATAGATAGATAGATAGATAGATAGATAGATAGATAGATAGATAGATAGATAGATCGATAGGTAGGTAGGTAGGTAGGTAGGTAGATAGATAGATGGGGGTATAAGTGGGTAAGTCATGGGAGCAGAATACTGATTAATAATGCAGAATGATTATGCTCTCACAGGTGGATGAGGATAAAAATATCTCAATCCCAGAGGAGGCAGGGAAGGACTGATGGGGAGAAAAGCAGAGAGAGAGGAAATTTGGGCATGGTAGGTTGGGGTGAGGGAGGGGGAACAAGGCAGGTGGAGAGAAAAATGGGATTTGATGAATAGGGGGAGACAGGGCGCTAGCATGAGAAAATAGGATTCCTGAGACAGAGAGAGAAAGAAGGAGTCTGGCACTGAAAACTAATGTGTCTGTCTACTGATCTGCTCACCTCCAGCTCTCATCAGGCCTCATTAACACTTGTCACACGTGGAATTAATTCTACATTACACACACACACACACACACACACACACACACACACACACACACACACACACACACACACAGTCTGGTTTCTATAACTTCAGGGGACATTTCATTGACTAGCATTCATTTCCTGAAAACCGTAGAGATCTCAATTGTTGCTACTACTTGTCTAACCTTTATCTCAACCTGACCCTAACCTTGACCAAACCTTAAATCATGTCTTCACCTTAATTTTTTACATTATGGGGACCTGCTTTTTGTCCCCATAAACACACACGCACACACACACACTCAGGCATACATGTACAGAGACACCCCTAAATTGAAAGTTTAGGCATGTCACAACAAACTCAACTAGGCTCAACAGGCCCACCATGCTTTGGATTTCTCTGCATGTTGAAGCAGAGTGTGTGGAACCATAGCGTAGCATAAATAATACTTAGTCATTTCAGTATTTGTTTCGTTTTTTCCCCTTCACCATCTCCAACTGGTTTTAGTTAAATAAAAAAAAATCACAAGAATCCAGTTCCATTGGATTATATCCCTGAACCAAACTCATTTTGAGTGCTAATAAACTTATTTGCCATTTGACTGTTATTGTCTAAGTGTGTGCTTGAAAGCACAGAAAAAACCCTTGTGTGTGTGTGTGTGTATATATATATATATATATATTCTAGCTATTTCCCTATCTCTTTTTCAACAATATACCTATATTTTGGCAGGTATTTCCCCTCTTGAGGCCAATACCAACATTATATACACACTAACGCCAATCATGGGGCAGATCTGTTCATGGAACATTAACTGTTTATAAGGAAATTAAATAGGTTCATACTGGCTACACCAGATGCCACACAATAGCACAGGGAAATAAATAAATGATTACTTACAAAAACAATCAACAATTATTAAAAACACTTCGTTAACGATCTGAAGACGGGGGACAAACTTAGCAACTTGCTTACTTACTTTGTAAGTAAGCAAGTTTTACAACTTACACCAATTACTTTTCTTACAAAAATGGAGCTCCTATTCATTAACTTGTATTCATCTCTACCGAGCTCCTCAGTCCTGCAAGTAACCTTGTGCAAGTCCTGCACTGTTCACACTATTAGTCTGGAGAGGCACTAAGGGAATTAATGGGATACTATCTGCAGCATTGTAGTATCAGCAAGGTTTCTTTCTTCGTGCAATTAAAGGAGAGCACAAGTAGAGAAGAAAAAAAAGCAGTTCATATCTGTTAAGACTGCATTATCTGTCCATATCTGAATAATACATTGGTATCTGATTACACCCCCGGTCTCTGTCAAACAAAATAACATTGTGCTTTCTTATTCAGAATAGTACGGCTGGCTTACATCCACATAGCAGTGCAAAAATGCAGTGCTATTTCTTTATGTTCATGTCTATCTGTGTCAATCACCAACTAATTTCGTGATACCTCTGTATCATGTACATCAGTGTTAAGTTAATATTTAGGACACAAAACAAATATTTCAAGTTCAGCCGAAGACTGACCCCAGTGTTTTTCATCAGTTCATTCATCAGTTGAATTAGCTACGTAACAACAACTGATGAAATCAGCTAGCAACAGCTGTCACTTGAGTCAACAAAACTAATGGCTGTTTGCTGGAAATAAGACGCTTGCTTTTATTAATTACCATATGAAATTATAAACCCACTGAGGGAATACCCTACTGAAGTGATTGCACAGTCGCCCATAGACAACCAGAATTGCACTTGGCCACATTAGGAGCACACGTGTCTGATATTGTGTAAGGCAGATCATCATCCACGCATAGACTCCATTAAACCTCTGAAGGTGTTGTGGTATCTGGCACCAAGACATTAGCAGCAGATCTTTTAAATCCTATAAGCTGTGAGGTGACACCTCAATGGATCAGATTTGTTTGTCCAGTACATCCCACACATACTCAATTACATTGAGAGGTGAGGAATTTGGAGTCAAATCAACAGGTGGCAGCAGCATTATCCTGCTCAAAGAGATCACTGACATTAAGGAATATTGTACTGAAAAACGAACGCACGAACAACTGAAAGAACACTGACCAAAGCATCACACTGCCTCTGCTAGCTTGTCTTATTGTCCATATTCTCCTCATGATACGAAAATCACAAAATGAAAATGTGATTCATCAGACCAGGTCACCTTCCTGCTCACCTATTTCTGTAGTAATAGTAGCCTTAGTTCTGATGTTCACATGCCGATCACGGACGTTTTTTGGAGTCTGCAGCTACACACCCACATATGCAACAAATTGCGACGCACTGTGTCCTTATAGAAAACACATCCACAAACATACATATAACACAAACAAACATTTATCTACCTGGTCCCATGGACTGAGTATCCCTCCTGAGAACATGAACAGGTAACCCATGGTGACCAGACAGGCCCATATGAGTAGAGAAAAGAGGCGAAGCATCCGCTTGAAGACCGACTCAATGCAGACGAGGATGAAGATGGACAAGAAGAGGAAGAGAGCGGCCGGCACCGTGATCAGGAATGTCAAGTGGTCCTCTGTTTTCTGGAGAGACAAAGACAGAAAGAGCATGAGTATCATTGGTTTACACAGGTGCAGGTTTGGTGGAGTCAAACTGAGTCAAACTCTTCACACTCTGGAAAGTGACTTGAAGTGACTACGTGCATCTATAAATATCCCTGAGTATCCCTGAACTCCCTGAGTACAGAGTATGCTAAATTATTAGTATGGAAGAGCAAAAAAATAACAAGCAAAAACACTTTAATTAGTTATGAATATTCTTTAAATATTTACTGCAGATAAGTCAACTGATAACATCAAACTTAAACCCAATCAACAAGATCAAAACAGCAAAAACATGTTCATCCTTTAGAAGAACTGTCTGTCACACACACACACACACACACACAACAGATCAGAACAAACGGCACACAGATCAGCAGACAGGCAGTCTGAGCCCAGAGAATGTGCTACAGCATCATTTTGCACTCATGCTGTCAAAGTCAGCATTTAAAGGCTGTCAAACCACAAACACTCACACCCGTACGCACTCTTTGTCTCTTTGACTTCAACCAGACCTCCCTCACTCATCCTCTCGAGCAAAAAGCCTCCTCTTCACTCTAACTATGTAACGTTTACACTCAAAGATGATCTACACCATACAAAGCTGTCAACCCTGACAGACTTAAAAAAAAGACTGATGTTGCTGAGTTTATCTCATATCCAGTTGCCATTTCTATTCCTTGTGAAGACATCAATTCTTGCCATTTTAAAATTGCAGCATTAAATGCAAATGATTCAACGTGCTACATTGTTATCAGAATATCTACATCTGTCCCATTCTTGTGAACTCAATATCTCCAGAATGCCTTGAGGAAATAATTCCAAATTTAGCACAAAAATTCCCTCGGACTCAAAGGTGAACTTAGTCAGAGGTCAAAGGTAGAGGTCACTGTGTTATGGTTTAGGCTCTGTCTCTTCCTTTTGTCTTCCTTCCTTGTCTTTCCTCTACATTCTCAGTCCGTCTTTGCGTGTAATTTAGTTTGGCAGCAGGTTTCCTGGACCTTCTCCCGCTTCTCCACCTGCACAACTGTTCCCCATCAGCCTCATCAGCTCATTGAGACACCACAGTTTTAGTGCCAGTTCAGTGCTACTCATCCAGGCCACTTTATTGACTTTTGCTTCTAATTAACTGCAACTGGACTGGTTAGTAGAGGCATACAGCCACATGCTGATAATTCTAGTTCATTTTATTCCAAAAAGTATGACTTCATGTAAGAAAGCTGAAACTCTTTTTCCATAATTCTTACCGTCACTACACTTTTTTTTTCAGCACACATTCATGGATTCTTGGGTTAATTATACGGTCTCGAAATAGAGACTGCAGAATTTTGAATTATGAAGATGATCATCAGTTCTTTGATCTGTATCTGTACTGCAACATCTTTCAGTTCCCTTTAATGTCTTCTTCACAAGCACTTTCATCTTCCTTCCTTCCTTTTTTTTTCCCTGTGTCCAAAACCTCTGATTGTTTCCTGTTTGTAATTACATATTACATAGCAAAAGTACCTCTTCTGATTTTGACTGGCAAAATACTTCACTGTGCAAAAATCTCATCACACACACACACACACACACACACACACACACACACACACACACACCGCCGTCAGGGTATGAATAAAGTGCTCTCTTAGTCCTTTTGCCCTCTTCAGCGCGTGTTAAATTATGGAACAACTGCAAAATCACCATCATTTGCTCAAAGAGGAGGATTGTGAACACACAGATTTTCCCACACACCGCACGCATTTGCAGACTATCCAACCCGACACCCACGTAAACCATTTTAAGTTATTCCACAGTCATGATTGCACTGACAGGTCCAGCAGCTGTAAATGTTAAATTAGCAAGCTGCCGTATGATTAGATGTCACTGATTTTACAGTAAAGTGAGCATCAGTGTGGGCACAGAAATTCTCTTAACACGCAATCCACCCAAGCAGCTTTGAAATGATGCCACAGGCTCAACCTTGATTTTTATTTATTTATTTATTTATTTTGTGGCCGATTCCGCGGTTTATTGACTGAAGCTGTTTGTTGAAAATAGCAGTAGCGAGCAACAGTTTGCTGGAGAAAAATGCAGAAAGAGGACATTTTTCTGTGTATTAATGTAGCTGTATGATGTAGCAAAGGTAGTATGAGTCAGAATCTGGTAAAGGAATCTCATGGGATGTGGTTGCTGACGCCACACCAGCTATAGTCAGCCTGGAGTATATATTGAGTTCTGGTAAAGATGTACGCAAGACTGCAAACTGACACAGACACCACAGGTTTCCTTTAATAACAGAGAGTTGTCTTAGTGCAAACTGTGCCCTTATATTCATACATGCACTCACAGGTTAGTGAGGGAGGGAAAGAGGGAGCTGGTCGGGCTAACTTATTTGTGATAAAAAAAAAAAAAATGGTAGCCACAGTTTGTAGTGTATTTAAACCTGTTAAAACCCTTTTGAAACCACTTAAAGCAATTACCCTCAACAAGGCATAGAGAGGGAGAGAATTGAGCCTGTCTGCCATAATGTACGACATTGTCACCCAGAACAATTATTTCCTTTTTTAACCCTGGCTGGTTTATACAGCTATTATACCGGGAGGAAAAAAAAAGGGGAGAACTGGGGGAGACGTAGCAGCATTGGCAGCCAGAAAAGTGACAGAGAGGTGCAGTAATGTAATTATTCAGCAGCGAAATGACACAAACAAAAGCACATACATCATGTCAGACGGTGAGGAGAAGGGGAGAGGTGTTGAAATCATGACGGTGCGTTCGCTCTCCATGCCTGGGCGCTTGTTGAATATTTATTTTGCCTGATGAAGCAGCACGGGTGGCAGATTTTCTCAATCTGTTCTCAGTCTGGTTATGAAAACCATCAATAATCAACACACTTTTCCCCGAGTTCTTTGTTTGAAGAGTAGAGGAAAATTAACAGACTGGCGAAACAGGTCAGAGGTTCAGAGTATAAAACCGATGTCTGAACCAAAATATATAAATGATTAAGATTTGTCAGAAGTAGCCTACCTGAAGGACATATTATCTGTGTTATATTGGTGCTAAAGAGTTCAGAATTTCAGCTTTTATTTTGTGGTTTTCACATCTAGAAGTGTTAAACAGGCTATTCTCAAAGTAGGTTAGAGTAAATAACACTTTATCCTATTAAATTGTTCCCAGTCTTCCACTGCAGCCTCTTTCAGTCCTTGTTTGTTTTGAGGATTGTCTCCCTTCAGAGGATAAGATAAGCTGCTGATTCACTTGACTAGTCTGAAACTTGATGAAAGCTTTTGTAATATTTTGGCAGCATCTGAATTCATTCTTCTGTTACCGTCACGGGTTTCATCATCAGTACACATCACTGACGCCATTCAAGAGGCAGCCATGACACCACCTCCACCGTCTCTTCCCAGACGAGCTCGTATGTTTTGGACCATGAGCAAATTTTTTCTGTCTCCACTCTTTGGCCTTTTCCTTCAGGTTCATCTCAGTGTCATCAGTGTATAAAACTTTGTTGTAGAACTTTCTCTGCGCTTCTTTGAAAATTCTAATCTGCTCTTGTGACCATTTCCACTGATGAGTGCTTTGATGGGTGGATTATTATATCTTCACCTCTTCCCGTCGGAGGGTGGTGGTGATTTCACTGTGAGTGTTGTTTTTGGATTTTTCTTCCCAGCTTTCACAATGTTTCCATCATCAGCCGCTGCTGTTGTTGTCCTTGGCCGACCTGTTCGATGTCTGTTGCTCGGTGCACCAGTGGTTTTCTTTCTTTTTTTCAGGACTTTCCAAATTGTTTTATTGGCAATGCCCAACGTTAGCGCAGAGGCTCTGATCGATTTTCCCCCTCTTTTCTTAGCTTTCTCAAAAAGGCTTGCTTTTCTCTCGTAGACAGCTCTATGCTCCCCAGCTCTGGAGAAACCTCAGGCTAAATCCAAGAGGAGACATTCAGAGCTATTCAGTGTTTAAACAATCAATTTAAACATCTCAGCGACAAGAAAGACGAGGAAATAAAAGCCGAAATCGTGAGCTCTCGTCTCTCATTCACCTTTTTTTTTTTTTTACTTTAAAGTAGAGTTCACCATAAATATTGTGCTTTATCAAAGTGAGTGAAGTAAAAAAAAATGTTGGTGGAAAGGCCAGTGGCTCACAATCACAATCAAAGAAAAGAAAATCAAAATTAGTCTCCACATGTTGGTCACATTGCTTCTCTGTCTGAATACTGCATGGTCAACAAATTATTAGAGTAAAGTAAAGAGAACAACTATGTTATTGTCAGAACCATAAAGAGGGAAAAAGGCAGCGTATGTGTTTTTAAAAACAGACATTTTGAACCACAGTGTGCTGGTGAAACTGATAGCAAATTGTTCAGGAGAAGCTACAGGGAAAACTGTCTGCGTCTGCCATGAATGTTAAAATCTGAAGAATTCTTGTAAACACAGCTACTGGCTGAGAAAATCTGGCGTACTCTGTTTCTGCCACCGGCACCTGCAAGCAGTGAATCACATAAGCGGCGGCAGCAGCAGTAACAGAAGCAGAGGAAAGACAGAGGACAGGAGGACTGACTGATACTGACTGACGTCTGTCTTCATTCTTTCCAAATTTTGATGCCAGACTGGTGATGATTTATTTCAGTTTCGTTTCAGATTTTTTTTTCCCAGTTAGATATTTATAGTTTAGAGAGCCAAAGGTGCTGCTGAAACAGTATTTAGTTTTTGTTTTTTTTTTTTAAAATCATCAAAGAATCATAATCCTGCTCTGAATTTGTTCTTTTAAAAAGTTAATTCAAAACCAGTATAAAAACCATTCACAAAATGAACCTAATTTTGTGAAAAACTTTGGTATCAATATCAAAGATTTACATCCAAACCTTCAAAATGTTTGAAACTGAAATATATTTGTTTGGATGACTCATTGTACACACGACAAGAAAAAGAATCTCTAGGAAGTTTGATAAATAACCTTGAATAATGTGATCAGATCACTTAATATGACATAAAAGAAACTACTCATGCATTCAATAGTAGTCGTATTTCAAACATAAAACATACTACAATAATTTACATTTGTATCTCATCAGTCATTTCAACAACTTCCCAAAACAATGAACATCAACACAGACGAAAGCAGATTTTGCAGGAACTACCACCGTTAACAATGTCCTAAGGATTATTTTGTCTGATTGTCTGTGGCCTGCATATTTTTAAATAAACTAAGTACAATGGTTTTCCCTGACACTGGTATTTACCAATGCATGGATTATTAAACGGACTTAATTTGCACAGGGGCACCACTGACACCTTTGGACCTCTGGGCTTCACCTGAAAAATGTCTCTGATAATGACAATATGACCTTTAAGGCACAGGAAGACCTCAAATGAGGGTAAATGGTGTAAATTGATGGGCTATCAGTTAAGTAGATCACGATATTCCAGAGAGTAAAGTAATGGATTTTATTCTTGGATTGACTTAAATTCTTTAATATTTTTTAAGTGTGTGCGCGTGTGTGTGTTGTGTGTTTGTGTTGTGTGTGCTGTTGCAGCTCTGACCACACCTCAGTCAGAGATGTCACGGCATCTACTTCACCTCATTCATTCACCTTCCTGCCCCCGAGTGACAGAGCGGTGATCCATCATCGCAAAAACACCCTGCTCTCACAGTTATCAAACTCTCCATGAGATGGGAATAAATCAACATTTGCAGATGCTATTAATGTAACAGGTGACAAATTCTGAAGTGTAAAAACTAAAAACGCCAGAAACACTGACACGTGAAGTGAAACAAACACTGTGGTCAATAAAACACGATACTGATGTAACTGAGGAAAATAATGGGAACGGTTTTGTCCAATTTAAAGATTTCCAATGTTCCATTACCAGATGTAATATTGATCTTTATTAAACTGTCAAATTGTGTCTTCAATGTTATTTGGTGCACAGCCATGTAATCACTGGGTCTGCATAGACTTACACATGTTTGGGCATGACAATGGACACACATGCATACCTACATGTGCGCGCACACACACACACATACACAAACATGCACATACCTGCACACATTCCAGTCAATACAACTTGAAGGCAACAAGAAAGAACAAGAAGATTATTTTCTCAGAAAAAGAATCGTAGATAAGCGTATGAAGGAAATGAGAGACTTCCTCAGACAAACACACCCAAACAACAGACGAAATTAAAACAAATACACATGCATGTTAGTATACGTAATGTATACTAACACACCCAAGCACGTACACACACACACACACACACACACACACACACACACATTCATTCAGATACGGTATGGGTGGAGGTGGCTTTGTCTTAGAAATGCTACATTCACCCACTCCAGCCCTGATCTGCGGGGAAAGATAAAAGTGTGCTGTAATTTTGGGAGCATTAGTGCCGCTTTGGTTTGGGTTTCTGTCAGCTCACTGATAAAGCCAGAACACTTACAACAACATCCTCTCCTCCCTCTGCCGCCCAGCACCCAGTTACAAACCAGCCCTCTATTTATTCCTGCCATTCTTCCACATCCAGCAGTAATAAATACACACGCCTCAGTGAGCAACCGCTCTATAACTATAGACATGTCTGTCTCTTCTTTAATGGAAATAAACTGAGGGGGGAAATGTGATTGATATTATAAATAATGAGGAAATTATTACAGGAGCTTGTAATTTAACCTGTGGACACAAAAGCAGCTGAGACCTGGCAGGAGAGAATCTGGAGAATCAAATCGATTGGTCGAGGCAATAAGATCTATTGATTTGTCTTAAATATAAGTAAAGGGATTGATTTAGGAGCTTCTCCTGGGAATGACCATGTTATGTAGTTCAATTGAATGGAGCAGGACTTCAGTGACAACCTCCAGGCGCTACTTTGTGAGCACATGACGCACAGACACACACACACACACACACACACACACACACACACACACACACACAAAAGCATAAGTTTACACTTCATCCTTAACATGTAGCAGCAAAACAGTCATTTTGCAACAACAACAACCACAGCGATGAGTGCCTTTTCTTTTGTGCGGCGATTTCCAAAAAAATAAAATAAAATAAAATAAAACACAAAAGCAGCACTTGAGAAACAATAGCTCGTGTTTGTGGTGGAGTGTTTGTGGCCAAAACAACACTTTTCACTTGACAAAAGCACCAACACCCACACAGCTGTGAACTAAACTCTCATCTCCGCTCTCAATCCACTCTGCAAACCCGACGTTGCAATTTAAAGTGCCGCTTCACAGCCTCTTATGTTGTCACATATAATCATACACGTGCACGCCGGCCTCCGCGTCTCACTCAGTGTGTCGCTGATATGAAAACTTTCTGATACATGACAGATACATACACAGTGGTGTATATGATATCTAAAAAAAAGGAAAATTTCACAGCAATAAAGACACTGTGGACTTTATTTTGAATGAACACTGAGATCTAAAAAAATGCTTTTCAGCTCATTAAGCAGTGCTGTTCATTATTTAAAAAAAAAGGAAAAAAGAAACTCTGAACTCTTGAACCAGTGGAATAAGGCAAAGATGGATAGTTTTGGAGCAGAGAGAGAGAACTGAAATGATTGAAATGCCAGAGGTTTTAAAGGTGACATATTGAATTCAAAACATAAAAAGTGCTGGATGACAGGTCATTCAAACTGTATGTGCAGAAGGAACTGGTGTGATGGACGTCTGGACTCAACCTGCTGTTACAACGACTTGACCAAAAACAACACAAGAGGACTGACACTACTCTCATGTTTGAATCTGCAGCTGGAGCCAACAACAGGTTAGATTATTTTAGCTTATCACAAAGAGGGAAAAGGGCGGGAAATGCAAATGTGGCTCAATAATTTCCATATTTTATCTTGCTGTTAAAGTGTAAAAATGTTGGAACTGACAAAAAAGATGTAACATTGATTAGTGATCTTCAGAGGTGATAAGTTGATTTAGTTATCTTTAGAAAGAGCACGGTTACCTGTTTGCCCTTGTTTCAAGTTTAAATGTTATGCTAATAAAACAGGCTACTCCAGATTTTATCTGTGTGACTGATGTTAATTGTGTCATTTAACTCAGCAACATATTGAACATCAACATTTCACACCATGTAAACAATTCCGTTAAACACCGTGTCTCTTATTTTATTTCTTCAAAAATCAGATAATTATTTCTGCTGAATGTACATGTGACGTAAACTGAGGCACAGATGAAGCTGTTTGTTATTACACCAATGACAACATTTCCTGTAAACTGGCACCAGTGTGCAGCATTTATATCTAAGATCAAACTAACCTCCCCCTGCTGGATTAATTTAAACACCTCTGCACACACACACACACACACACACCCACACACACACACACACACACACACTCTCTCTCACTCACCAGTCCTGATGCGAAGAACACCGCCAGCAGTGCCAAGCAGGTTCCCATGACGATCAGCAGCAGGAACACGATCAGCGGATGCTGCTGGCTCATTCTGTAGTAAGACTCGTACAGCCAGTCCTGTGGCTTCTCATCCTCCACACACACGTCGCTCTGGAACCCCGGGCACCCGTCCCCGAGGCTCTCGGGCCCCTCGCCTCCTTCTCCTCCATCATTCTTCTCCAGCAGGTAGCGTCCGCGGGTCCACAGAGCCTCCTGCCACATGGGTAGCTGCCTGTAGAAGAATGGTCCAAAACACGTGCACACACAGTGGCAACTCAATGAGGGAGATGGTGGGATCCTCTTCTTCCTCTTCTATTAAAAAAGTTTGGTCATCCGTGAGGTGTGGACGGACGGCCAACTTTTCATCTCCTCCTGTTTCCCTGTTTGCATCCTCTGACGCTCCTCCTGGTATTTTCTTGGTGGAGGTGTTGAAATGAAAAAGAACAGTGTGAAAATCAATCTACCTCTTTCTCTTCCACCACCACCTCCTCCTCCTCTCCCTCCTCCTCTTCCTCCTCCTACTCCTCTTCAGAGAAGGTGAATGAACACCAAAAAAAAAAAAAAAAAAAAAAAGATTCAGCTGTCTTCCACTTGCTTGTTTGCTCTGGTCAGACAGAAAGCAGGCAGCCTCTGCTCACCGCTCAGCGCTGTAGCTGCAACAAGGCAACATGTTACTCTGCTGAGGCTCAGATGAGGACTGAGAGAGAGAGAGAGAGAGAGGGAGAGTGAAAGAGAGAGAGTGAGAATGTGAATAACTGGGAGGGAAGAAAAGAGAGCGAGTGGAGAGGGTGTGTGCTAATGTGTGTGAGCTGGGAAGAGAGAAAGGGAAAGAGAGAGAGCTGTAACTATTAGAACTAGTGAAAATGTGTGAATGGTGATGTGCGAGATTAGTTAATGTGGTAAATGAGTAAAGACAAAGTGTGTGTGTGTGTGTGTGTGTGTTTTTGTGCAGCGTCCAAGAAAAAAGAGAGACTTAAATTGACAGAGGAGAGAAACTGAAGACAGTGTGAAGTTGGTGGAAGAAGAGGAGGAAGAACTGTGTGTGTGTGGTGTGTGTGTGTGTGTGTGTGTGTGTGTGTGTGTGTGTGTGTGTGTGTGTGTGTGTGTGTGTGTGTGTGTGTGTGTGTGTGTGTGTGTGTGTGTGTGTGTGTGAAGAACAGAGCAAAAAAAAGTAAGTGAGAGAGAGGGAGAAGGAGAAGGGTTGTAACAGCTGTGCTGCACCATAGGGAGCAGCCAAGCACGGAGGGAAAAAAGAATAAAATGGCATCCCGAGCAGCCAGCGATGAGATAAAAAAGAAGGGTAAGAAAAACACACAGAAAAAGCGGAAGGACGGGGGAAGGAAGAGGAAGAAGAAACAAAGTCAGGAAGGAAAACCCTCAGGAGACAGAGAGAGTGTGGGAGGAAGAGAGATCAGTGCTTCAAACAGGAAGGGGGGAAGATAGCGTTGGTAATGAGTGAAAGTTTGGCTGTCAGTGTGTGTGTGTGAGTGAGTGTGTGTGTCTGCAGTGGGAGTAAAATAAGATCTGATGAACCAAAATCCCCAAAATTCACCTCTCCTCCTACAAGCCTTCAATTTGCTCTTTCCTTTTCCTCTCCTGTTCTGCTGAGACGGTCTCTCTCTCTCTCTCTCATCGCCACGCTACATGTGATGCTCTGTGAAGTGTGAAAGTGGCCGTGCCACTTCAATGTGTCAGAGCCACATAGTTTCCTTTCAGCACACTAACCAAAGAGGGCAGAGGAGGAGGAGAATGAGTGAGTAAAGTCTGATGATGATGATGATGATGATAATAAACACACAACATATAACTTTTCATTTTCTAACAATAGCCGCGATCTCGTTTTTATCTACAACAGACCGAATTAGCTTCTGTCCCACTGCTCCAGTAATTACAACTAGCCATAGGCAAAGCAACAAGAGGCCATCCTCCACTGAATTATGCATCCACAGCAACAACAACAACGGATACAAATTGTACAGACTGTGGAGCCACGCAAGCAGCTCTGTGAAGCACGTGCTTGGACAAAGCGACGCTTTGAGCTAAGAGCCACGCTGTAATACTGACAATAACATGTTTAAATGCAGTGTTTAGCACGCTTTGTCTACCCTGTCCTTATATAGGTTCAGAGTGCTAACAATTACCAATAAATCCATGTGCACTGAGGCAAATGTCATTAGCTTTTAAGGTATTTGGTCATGCAACCAAAAATGGAAAAAACCCAAGGCATCATCATCTAAAGGGATACAACAGAGTAAAAAGTAAAATAAAATGCTTGTAGAGAATAAAGTCGACATTAATGTTGACTTATTTTACTCCTCTCATTAATGTCAACTTTATTCCTCGGCATTTCTGCTTTAATCTCGACAGAAAAAAACACAAAAATAAAAACATATTTCTCCTCTAGCCTAATTAATGTCGACTTTATAGTCAGCATGTCAGCTTAACTCTTGACAAGAATTTTATTTTTTTCTTACTTTCTTACTTCATGGCCTTAATACTCTGTCGTGAAGGGACCATAAAGGTTTGTAAGAAATTTCACGGCAATCCGTCATTTGTATTGAACCAACTGACGCTGTCGTTCCTAGCGTGGCAACACAAATGCATTCAGTGTTCAAGCGGCCCATTTATAGTGTTTGTGTTGCCATGTTTTTATTGATTGCACATATGATGCAGTCATTGCATAACTAAATGACATTTATGATGGTCTGAAGGGCAGATTGTTACAACAAGAACACCTGCGTTGGTCATATTTAATCTTATTCCAGCTGTCAATACCACATGTTTACAGGGTAATTTGTGAAAATCCTGGAATTAGAGCGATAAAACAGGCAACAGAGAGATGGGTGAAGATATAAACAGACTCACTCAGGATTCATCTGCTTCATCTTTGTCTCCTTCTTCTTCTATTCCAAGATATTGAGTTTTGGTTACTGGAGCAACATGAGTACAAACAAACAGAAATCCAAGAGAGTATAGGACAAAGCAGCTGTGTCCATCCAATGTTCCTGTGAAAAATCCATAGAGAATCACCATCTAGTTGGCGATATTAATGACAATAATGACAGTGATAATGACAACCACATCATCATGTCGTGCTGCACATTAACCAACAAATAACCAACTCGTTTATTACCGACGCATATCATATATCATACACACTAACAATGGAGGGAAAAAAAGAGCCAGAAGTTACCTGGCAAAAAGTGGGTTAAAAACGATCCTTTTAAAAATACAGACAAAATATCATATCAAGTCACATCTGCAAGAAAAACACAAATTTTAGATTACTGAGTTACGTACCCTGCTCAGATGTTATACAAGATGCTAAAAATAATAAAAAAATACCCTACTATTCATGGGAAAGTGCAAAGAATGTCAAACCTTTGGTTTTACATGGGAGGTTTATCCACGATGACGTCATCTCTGCGCGAGCACTGAGCAACATCTGCCCTCGGCTGTTGCGTGCGCACTACACAAAGGTCAAGTGTGTGGTGGCGGCCTGGTCAAGATGAAAGAGAAAATGGGGCAGAGGTGGTCAAAGGGAGGTCAATTACAGTGAAGGGGCGATAAAAAAATAATTATTTTTCTTTTATGGTCTGAAGTTGTTTGTAGTTTCAGTAGTTAATGACACAAACGATGGGAAAAAAGTACCACAATCATGATGCAGAGCGTGTTAATACTAAGTCAGTTAATATCAAGTAAATATAAAAATAAACTCATAACATATAGATAAAATAAGATATTCCTTGATTTAAAAATTTTATTTGTATTTGTATTATAGTATTTGAATATATGATTTAACTTATAAATGTATTTATAATTTATAAACATAAATGTATGAAAATCAATGAATAAATGAATAAAAGGATTGAATTATTTGATTTTATTCTATTTTTTTTAAATATTCTTTTCTATTTGATGTTTTTTTTTTAATGTTTGATTTCTATCTAATGTTGCTTTATTCATTGTCACTCATGTCATGATACTGACTTGTAACAGCTGTGAGAAAATGTATTAGAAATACAAGATTAGATAGATGTAAAATGATCTCATATAGTATCATATTATATCATTCACAGTACAATAACAATAGCTAATACAAAAACAATACTAGCTACAGATTTGAGGAAAGGCACTGAGTTGGATGGAGTGAATTTATCTTGTCCAGCAGCTCCAGCAGTGAGGATCATGTTATCAGTGTCAGTAACCTACTGGATGTAACACAGTGCTCTGCTTGTGAAAGAGCAAACGCACAAATATTTATTTTAGTTCCAAGAAGGATTGAGGGGAATGACTGATGCCAGGAGTCACGTGTTGTAATATTCCAGATTTACTCTGACAAGCTGATTGCTGTATGACACGAAGTGTGGAGTATTTACAGCCGCTCAGTGTTGCTCAGTCTGACTCTTATGGCTGTGACTCTGTGCCCCCTGCAGAAACTGCTGGGAATCTGTGCTTCACTGTCACATCACATCTCTCTTCTGCTGGTAACTGAGGCATTTGACAAAAATGTGATGAGGTCTTAATCTGTGTTTTTTAATGTCTGTCTAATTTACCCTAGTGTGTGTGTATATTTATTTGTGTGCATGTGTGTGCAACATATGATGTGCTTCCTGCTTGGTTGCTTTGACTAAGTGTGTGTAATATAACCTAATTAGGTTTGCCTTGACACAACACAAACAAGATTAATAAACCGAGCTGAGGTCTTTGCACGTAGATGCACACGCATGCACACACACACGCATGCACGCATGCACACACACTCACACATACACAGAGTTTGGTTTCCATGGCTTCAGAGGACTTCCCTGACTTCATTTGACTTCACTCATATTCATTTGCTTGAGATGATATTTTAATCATAACATCTACTTACTTAACCTTAACATAACCTGATTATCAATCAATATAAAGTAAATGTTCAGTATTACCTAACATTAATTAACAGTACCTAACCTTAACCTTGCAGAACATTACAGGAAGATATAAATATAATTAAATGAATACAAACTAGTTGCCATTGCTAATAATTCTATTGTACCAATTCTTATTGATCGTTATATTTTGATGTCCCCTACCTTAATGCAACCTTAATGTCCTCAGTTTAAGAAATAATGATTTACATAATGGGGACTTGTTTTTTCTCATAACATGAGTGTGTAGGCAGATTTAAGTCCCCACAATGTAAGGAATACCTAAACCAAACACACACATACACACAGCCCCCGTGACAGATTGGGAGTGCACGTGTGATAAATGTTGTTTTATTTTGTATAAGCCCTTCAGCAATGTTACTCAATCAGGGGAATCCCATTCTTAAATATCATAACAGATAAACACACACACGCTGTGGGACTAATCTGTGATGTGTAATTTAAGCTCTGAAGGGAAGAAGAGGGGAAGAAAACTCAAAATTAGTAAAACACACACACACACACACACACACACACACACTGATCGAGATATCATCGGATGTGAGCAAGCTGTGTGTGAGACATAGACGACAACAGACAATGTGACGTCTGTTTTTACCATGTTGTCAGTCCGCATCTCATTCATCATCCACAGTGTTTGCTGTTCTATAAACAGATATTTATTCTATATAAGCTTATACTCCGTCACATTAACAACAGGTGCGATTGTGTTGACCACCTGCTACCCACCCACACACACACACACACACACACACACACACACACACACACTCTGTGCTGAAGGCGTTGACAGAATGAGAGCACATTGAGGGAGACTCGCCTTAACACACTAATTCTGCATCAACACCCTCCCACATACAGAAACAGGCACAGTGTCAGGATAGGAGACAAGGCAACACAAGCAGATGGAGAGAGGACACGGACTGCCTTCATATGCATGCTGGAAATATTGCAACAAGGAGATAAATAGGGGGGAAATAAGCCCTTACCTAGCAGTTAATGCTAAGATGAAGGTTAAAACTGAGTTGACACATTATCAGCTTAATCTTAATGCCCTAAATGCTTCCTCAGGATTACTTACCTTGACACAAATATACTGTAGGGAAACAATAAAGCTGTAGGGTATTAATTACCTGATATTTAGCCATTAGGTGCAGCTGAACAAACTGACACGACTACTTATCTCATTTTTAAAGATTTGGGCTATACTAGAACTGATAACAATAACAAAGTAATACATATATCTATAGTAATACATAAAATCTTTTAACGGTTAGCCAACAGCTGGCTAAAAGTTGGCTAATAGCCTAATTAGCTGACAGTTAGCTAACAATTAGCTGTCAATTAGCTAATAATTATCTATTAGCTAATTGACAGCTGTTAGCTATCTGTCGTCTAACAGTTAGCTTACTCTTCATTTTAAAACAGAGGTCCAAAGTCAGTGGAGGTGGAGGTAACATCACCTGCGAGTTAACACGCTTCTAGTTGAGTAGTCAGGAAACATGAATGCTTGCTGGAGTATATATAACTTCTATACCAACTATAGCCATTGTTAGCAATACCAGCTGATAACAACTGTCTAGGTGGTATTTTGTGAATACAAACAGCACGTCAAAGAAGGTTGTTCCAACTTACCAAATTTCCTGTTCAATTTTGTCACCCGGGTACAACTGGAACGCAGCAGATAACAGTTGGCTAACAGTTGCCCATTGACATTGAGCATATTCAATACTAATTTGATAGATATCTGAAATAAAATGAATTTTCCTTTTGACACTTGCTTTGATTTTGATTTGTTTTGATTTCCACCAACTTGAATCTAAGTAGGTATTGCAATCAAAGTATTGTATATGAGTGCATTTAGCACAAAAATGATTACAACATATGAAAACACTATTGAAAACTAAAGAATTCACCGCATTTTGTTTGCACCTGTTTGTGTCACACATTCACTGTCACTCATATGGCAAATCAATAGTGATAAAGATCAGTCCTGTTTTATAGATGCAATAAAGCACACGAGAGAAAAAAGGTCATGACAGAATTTGATCTTTGATATGTAAGTATATGAACAGAGTGAGAGCTAAAATGGTCTAGGTTTAAAAAAACATCTTATGAATGGTGAATTATTGATAGAATTGAAAAGATACCAGATGTAGTGGATAAAGAACAATGATAATTAAAGCTGGACTGTTGACGCGCTAGAAATAAAGCTGATTTCCCACCTTGATGAAAGAAAAGTGGACTTCATCACCTAACTGGGTCTTTCGCAAACCCAACGGTGATTAAAGCACTGAGATGACCTAGATAAGTAGCAATCAAGGTGGGAAAGTGGGCAAGAAAAAACGAGAGAGGGAGAGATGACGGAAAGAGAGTGAGAGATAACACCCACACCGAGATCAGATGCCTCATTTAAGACCAACACTGGGATTTATAGAGTAGGACCCACAGAGTTTTTCTCAATCAAACACGACTTAAACCTTACTGCTTTGCATTTGATCTCTTGACGAAAATGCCGTATGTGAGAGATACACAAATTATCTCAAAATTGACAAAATGCTAAACTAATCAGTTTTTTATTTAATTGCCTTTGATTGCCGGTGTTTGAGTGATCCTTAGCGAGCTTGTTAAAATGCAGTTTGGCTCTGATTACTGCAAAGGAAAATCTTGAGAAGTGACGGATCATTGAGTCTGAAGACTCCCTGGATAAATACTGGAGCCTCACAACATAAATAAACACGACAGTAAGTGATCTCTCTACACTGAAACTGTAAATACAGCCATAAATAAAAGTTTTCAAAGCAAACTGCTGCATGACACACTTAAATTAATTTGTATTTACTGATTTTTTGCTGTTAGATGGCAGTAAAAAAGACTCTAAAAACACAACAACAGTGTTTGATCATTTTTAAATTAATATGTTGATGATGCTAGCAAACAGTTAGCTGTTTTTGGTCTACTACCCACTTTGTACCTGGAACTTAGAATTTCTGAGTTCCTAACCGGAAATTTTAATGGGAATTCCCTTGAAGTCAGATTTCCAAATTGGAAAATTGGGACAACTGCACCAACCCTGACATGAGAATCCAACATGGCTGATAAATCAATAGTCAACTCTCTATTTTTTTTTTTATAACAGTTTATAGCAGATTAGTCCAGATTAGATTAGTACTGTTCACTTTATATTCACTGATGCTTTGCTATGCTGTTTGTATGTGCAAAGATACCATGTACAGCACGGTATGTTAGCAATACAGTTGTTATTAAATGGTATTGCTAACATTAGTTATACAGAAAAAAAAAGTTGCCTATAATCTGAAACAGCAAAACTTTTTAATATTATTTTTTGGGCATTTTTGCCTTTAATGATAAAGACAGTGAAGAAAGACAGGAAATGGGGAGGAAATTTGCGCGCAGGAAATTTCAGCTAGGTTGGGATTTGCACAGCTACACGGCATACGCCAGTGTGGGGCGACATAAGCATTCAGCTATTCAGGCGCCCTGTTTTCCCAACTTCTCAATTGGAATGCTGTTTACTCAACTCCAACTTCCGATTTTGGACCTCCAATGTAAATGGAACGCTAGCTAACTACCTAGCTAGCGTTTGGCACGTTTATTTAGCCTTTTTTCATTGGAAATTGCTGTCTACCATTTGAGTCTGGTGATAATTATCTGAGGGATGGACGAGAGAAACGAGAAACGCCTTTCACATCAGACACTCTCATTTCATCCAACATTAACATAAATAAATATTGATCATAGCAGCTTTAAACACCTCAGAGATTGTTAACATGGACAAATTGTGAGGACAGTGGCTACAAGAAGACATCACTTTATTTTAAATACCAAAAGTCATTAAGGGTGTTTACCACTGTTATAAATAATCATCATTCAAACACACATTTACATTTTTCTAAAATGATGTTTGATATTCTTGCTAAGATGGAATAAAATTATACTTTGAAGTAGTTAACCCTTAGACTCGTGAAATCACACAATGGTTCAAGACGTCTCAGCGTAAAATAGAGCTTTGCCATCAACTTCCTTTGAGAATGCTTATTTTATACTCTATTCTTTGATTTATAAATTAATTTGATTGGTTTGATAGACCAATGTTGAAGTTAAACTGGAGACGAGATAATATAAATTTTGGATAAAAAATACTTTTTTCATGCATTTATGAAGAACCAGGCCATTTTAAATATTTGTGCAATTTGATTTTTAATCAAATGGTTTTTAATTGTAGTTTAATCATAGTTATGTTCTTGATCTTAATGTTGTATTTGCACTCTCTGGGAACCCCTTATATTGAGAAAATATAAGGCCTGTAATGTAGGCTTAGACCACATCTTAAAATATGGTATAAAAAACAAAAACTAAAATATTCACAAACTAGCCGCAGTATTCCAAGGGTTAAAAGGAAAAATCTGCACCTACTAGAGAATCTAACAGTGTGGTTTCATTTAATCACTGACTTCTGAATGACTTTTCCATTCAAAGCTGTTTAATTCAGCGCTGGCTGGAGAATGACCGTTGGCCTGGTTCATCATGTTGTACTGCTGGCACTGCTCAGACATACCACAGCTAGCAATCTGTTTACTGGACAGATTCCTCTCCAGCTTCAGTTATTGTGGACAGTCGTCTGTTTGTTTGCTGTGAAACATGGCACTTTTCACGCTGAAGAGATGAGTTCAGTATGTAGACAGTATTACAAAGAAAAACTTTTTGCTTGTCTCGTTGTGAGAGACCGCACATTCTTCTAATTCTCTATACATCTCATACCTTTGAACAGATAGCTGCTTTACTACCCAAGATACTCTGATTGTTTTGACGTCATATCAAGGAGATTCAGACGGAGGAATGAGGGTCATTATGAAGATTTCTGAAAGAAGATGCTTCTGAATTGGTCAGAAACCCCCACACATATAAAGTGGAAATAAGGCCTCTATATTTGGTTTAAGCAAAAGTAATCAAAGCATCAGGGAGCTAGGCAGAGTCTTGTTGGGAAGGTCCTCATAAGTCACCACCAACAATGTGCAGTACATGTGCGCCATCTAGTGTTGATGACAAGAATTGCAAAGATTGACATTAGTGAGAAGTGGATCATAAATCCTGGAAGCTGAGGATCGTTAGAACAAGTTACAACAACCATTATCTACTTAAGAGAGTGAATATTGGACACAATGGCAAATCAATGCTCGAAGTGTTGGTATAAAAGAGTTTTCTAACATTTTTGCCATTAAATGTCTTGTTATGATGCCCCCAAGTGGCCAAAGATGAATAAATGGTACTTAAAAATAATAATAAACACACACACGCACTGACTGGCAGTTTTAAAATGTTTATTAAAAAATAAAATAGAAAAAAATATATTTACATAAAAATGTCAAAAACAACAACAACAACAAAAAAAAAAAAAAAAAAACAACAAAAAAAACAAACCTAAACAAAAGCTGCGCAGTGGTTCCCTCTGGCGACCGATAGTCAGGCGTCCATTTTTCGAGAGCTACTGCTCACATGAGTCAGCCAGGACAAAGAAGGGGCTGCCACGTTTCTCTGAACAGCGGCCGCCAGTTTTACATCCCTCATCTTATTGCAATGGGGGGTAATATTACATTTGCATCTACATGTACTTGTGTGCACCAAAAATCTCAGCAGTCCAAGCCACTCGCCATCGCTTCCTTTTCCCGGTTATTTATGTTTTTGTTTTTTTCTACACCAGTCTGGTGAAGAGAAGGCAATATGGCCGATTCCTTTAATTAACCGTTTCCATCACCAGCTAATGAGAGAAAAATGGGAGAGAAGTGAGAACAGAAGGCGAGCTGTGCTGGACCGCCGAGACCGCCGGAGAATTGAATCCATATAGATTAGACTGTTTTTGAAAAAGATACTGCATGTCGGTCTGAAGATGCAGGCAACTCTAACCCACCCAACAACTTTCCATCAGCAGTTTCATTATTAGCTCATCATCATAAATGCTGGTTCTAATCTCTAAAAGCAGATTTGGTTACCTGGGATGCAATTTGAAAGGGTTAAACAGGTTTGCCATCTACATAAGCCCTGTTATCCAATTTATATTGGGCAAAGATTACATGGAATTTAGCATTTCAAATGCCATCGTGATCAATGTCCTACAAATGGAAATTATTCTTATCTGGGAAATAACCATCAATGGAGAATAACAGGGTGACAGATTATGACAGTATGGCCGAGCACAAACTGAACTTCTCCCCTTTCTGGCAGTCTGACGCCATCTAGTTTTCGTTTTTATTCCTTTTTTTTCTCCTTTTTTTGATAGCTCATAACCTGCTTTGCCTGCGAGTTTCATCCGTCAAAACAGAAACCATTGATCTGAGATTGAATTGATGCCAGGTGAAGTTTTGACTGACAGATCAGAGTTGCCATGGTTAAAAAGAAATTAAAAAAACAAAGATACAAACAAACAAAAAAGACAATTAAAAAAAAAAAAAAAACACTGAACAGAGTCTCAGTAAAAGACAAAAGAATTGTTGATGGACACTTTGGTCCCTTCTGAAGTGAACCTGCAGAGTGCAAGTCGCTCTCTGAGGTGCACTTGTTTTCGGGCGCCCGATTCAATTTAAAAACCTGTGGTGGCGAATCATGAGTCTCAATACTTCTCACACACGTTTCACTATGTCACACACTACACAGACCCAGACCCAACCATTGACATTAACAACCCACCCCAGCCCCATTCCTTACATTTGACTGATAGATGTAAAAAACTAGACTTTGAACATAAGGAGGACGTTTGTACAAATACACAGGGTGGTGGGTGGAGACGGAGGGGGGTTATCGTTCTTATGATTTGGCCCGAGAGTCTGACAGTCAGTAATGTTGCTCCAGCCAACAAGTAGTGTTTATCATTGGAAAATGACCCCCCTCCCCTCCACACACACACACACACACGCAGCCTCCCTCCAACGGAAAAGACGAGAGTTGACACAATAATTAGAATAATCCACTTGCATAGTAATAACACCAGCATGTGTAGTGTTCTGGGCGAGTCACAGCCTTTTTGACAGTCCCATCTGCGAGTGTGTGTATTTGTGTGACACGGTGTGCTCGCGGGAATACGACGTACACACACTCCAAGTAAACACAAAGAAAGGCATTGCAAACAATTAGCGGAAGTACCTGGCAATCAACTATACACAAGATTCCTGAATGGAATCAAAATATAATTCCCTTTCACTAAGGTCCTTGGTTCAGGAAGACACCCCCCCACCTCTCTCCTCCACCTCCTCCCACATTCAACCCTTCCCCTTCTTCCTCCTTTGTCCAGGACCACAAAGGAGAAAATCTTATCGCTGAGCATCTTAGTGTTGGTCTTCACTGATTTACAGCTGTGGGCAAGAGTTGACCTCAGCACCGGGATCAGATTTCCACAACCACGTCCCTAAAACTAAACAGGGAGATTGAGCATCTGAGGAATTCTCTGACATGGAATCAGTGGCTTTCTGCCCTCTTAACCCTAAATCTTGATCTTTAAATTCAAGTCAGATAAGCTGTTGCCTTTTCGGCCCACCCCCCACAACCCTCCTATAGACATATAATAAAAAAGGGACAAGCACAAAAATGACACGCGCGCGCACACACACACACACACGAGTGTTAGGTGTTTAACAGGCTCTCAGGCCAAAATCCTGCGCTGTCTGGAAGATTTTCTGTTAAAAATCACCTCCAGTGGAGAGAGAAAAATGGCCAAGACAAAACTAGCAGGCCACTGCCAGCCTTCCCCTGACTGACAAAATATGGCAACAGCACAGTCCCCTTAGGGACAAGCACACACACAAACAGAAATATACACAATCTCAAGGTGGTTCTGCTAAAGCTGTATCTGCTCAGGAGGCCAAAACAGAAGCACAGCCTCTTCTATCATTTCTCAGGATATCCCAGGGTGCAATTCCATTCCTCCACTTCCCTCCAGGATGCCTCAGGGTAACTGGACTGAGGAACAAAACTTCCAAAGGCAATTCCATGTTACCTTGCCCATTTTTTACAAGACACATGAAGGGGGGAAATGTGGAGGGAATATCGAGATAAGAGCTCCATATCCCTTTCTTTATCAAAAACACAACAATGCAAGGAAAGAGGGAGAGATGAAGAAGAACAAGAGGAAGGAGGCAGGAGGGGTCGGCTTGCACGCTGGGGTCAATCTCAACCTGATGACAGACAGCAGTGCACACTCCTCACACTCTCACAGTGGCTCGCACGCACACACACACACACACATATACACACACTCCAGAGATGCTGCCTGGGGAAAGGTTCCGTAAACAAAATTTAAAACTCTACAAAAATAAAATAACAGTATAAAAAAGCCTTTACATACACACGCACATACACACGCGCACACACACACACACACACACACACACACACACAAAATTAAATAAGCATTTACTTTAGTTCCAAAAAGAAATATTATTGCACAAAATGAAAAACAGTTTGTTCTTTAGTGTATAAACTGTTAAAAAAAAAAAAGGTAACACTGAACCTCAGGCAGCTTGGCTGCGAGGGTCGAGGCGAGGTCAAGAGACGTGGTGATGAGTTAACCACCAGATCCAAAGAAGAAAAGAATAGGCTTTAAACAAAGATGAGAGAAACAAAAATACTGAAAGGAATATAATACTGAAAATACAAAACAAAAGTCATGCAGAAATGGAAAGGTAGAGATAGTAGGAGGAGGATGCAGAGCTGGGGGCTGTTGTTCCAAGTCCTGGCAGCCCCACAATGAAAACTGCTGGTCTCTGGTCCTCTGTCTGCCTGTCCATCCTCCTTCAAGACGAACGAAGAGCCAGGGTTTTTTTGCAGCCAGAGAGGAGAAGAGGATGGAAAAGTTACGGGAGGGAAGAAAAAAGGGAAAAGTGGTTTCTATCTGCTGAGGCTAACTGGTAGGCTGTCCCTCTTTCTGCGTCGCCAAGTGTTGCGGTGATATTGTGTGTGCGTGTGTGTGTGTCCGCGGTTCGCCAGAACGGGGTTGTTGACCAGTGGCGGGTTGTGGAAGCCCTTCACGTTGAACTTGGTTCCATTCTGGGTTGAGAGAGAAAGTACAGAGAGGAAAAAATATGATAAACAAAAACGTCTGCTTTGACGTAACTGAATCCATTTAAAGACGTTATTGAGTTGTTTGTGGGACAGAAGATTGAAACCTGTAGATCAACCTCTAGACTTTAACACTTCTCCTGTTAATTACGGTGTAGTAAGATAAAATAAGACTGTTCAAACACTCTGTATCCATGAAAACACATACTGCTGCTGTAACACTGAAATGTTACCATAAAAGCAAATTTCTCACTATATGCAACATATTTACTCAACTGTCTAAATGAATAACAAGACATATTTGTTTTGGTTGAAATTTTGATATCATGGTCATTCAGTAAACATGGAGCTAGAATCAATGTTTTGTTAGCTTAGCATAAGTTCTGTAGCGTCACACTTAAAATATGGATATGAGACTGGTATCAGTCTTTTCATAATAAACAGACAAAATGTGCACACTGTAGCTTTAATAAGATAAGAACTAAAATCTGGATACAACCACAGCAACAAGTACATCTCAGATGTTGGAGCATCAGGCCTCAGTGATCGTGTTGTTGTTCACAGTTGAAGATGGAAATGTATTTAAATGTAACCTGTTACACCACTAGTCTGAAGAGAGCGATAGAGAGCGAGCGAGGAAGGAGATGAGTGAGTGTGAGAGACAAACCAGACACTTGACAGAGAATAGAGGCTGCTAAAGAGACAGAGAAACTATGGGATGGAGAGAGAGCGCGTGAACTTGTGTGTGTGTGTGTGTGTGTGTGTGTGTGCGTGAGTGTGAGACAAGTTTGCCTCGACTGTGCGTTTGAGTGTTTTGTGTGGCATCCGGCGCCTACCTTGTGTGTGTGGCTGGAGTGGGGGCTGGGCGGAGGCTGGGGGCTGGAGGGGGCAGGGGCATGAGCATGGGCTGGGGGGGCATGTGGAAGAAGGGGGGGAGCCCAGCATCAATACACACCTGTCTGCCAGGTATGGAGTGCATTGTTAGACCGCCGGGCAGTGAGACGCGAGTCTGCAGGAGAGAAGGGATAATAATTATCAACAGAAGTTATTGGCTGTTTTTCATTTCTAATTACAGAGGTGATTGTTTATATTCTAAATAACACTGAAGTGAACAGTGTGATCTAGTGTCTGCTGCTGTCGGCATGCGCATACCTGTGAACCTGGAGGCATGAGTAGATGCTGTCCTCCCATGCCGTGCTTGCCGGTGCCTATACTGAAACCTGGTGGCAAAGCTAGACCCAAATGTGGGAAAGACGGGTACGGTGGCAGGGGTGGCGGAGGGACGGGACATGGCAACGCTGAATCAGAGTCCTGACAGGTCACACACCCACACACACACACAGAGGAAAGGATTATTAACAACATGTATGTTGCATGTAGTGTCTATATGTTTGTGGATTTGAGGACTTTCTGGTTATCCTGCATGTGTGTGCGTTTTCATACGTTGTCTGATCCAGACAGTGACGAGACCGAGGAAGCCGACGAGTGCTGCTGAGGGCTGGAGATGGACATGGGGGAGTCGGCGCTGTGGGGCGACACTGAGTCCCTCTGCTGCTCGTCCGACCTGACGCCACCGCCAAGCACGCAGCTCGAATCCTGCTCTGACTCCTTGGGAGGTGAAACTGTGTGGGGGAAAAAAAACATTGATCAGTAAATAACAAATTAATTCAAAGTTCATTCAGCGGACTAAAATTTTTTTTGACTTCATCTGTAAAAGTCTGAAATAAATAAATAATTTTCAAAATAAAAGTCCTTGACACTTGAGGTGATTTCTACTTATTAAAACAATAATTATTGATTCAGTCTGTTCTTACTGCCTTCGACATTGACACTATTTTTCAAGGAAGGAATGAGAATGTTACCTCTATTGTCCGTTCGCACCAGGTCCCTGCCCCCCCACTTCTTAATGATCCATTCCCTGTAGTCGATCACTTCCTGGGTCAACCTGATTATTCTGCCCAAGGTGCTGCCGGAGGAAGAGAGAAGTTGTTGGTTTTTTTTTTCCCCAAGAGTATCTTCACTCCTATAGAACATACTGAATGTTTACCTTTCACAGTCTTTGTTAGGATACGACCGTGCAAGTGGTGACACGGCATGACTCAGGACCGTGTAGGCGTAGTCAAACACCTGCTTGACGTGCATGGCACCATATGAACCCCTGCCCACATCATTCCCTGCATGATGGAAAGATAAACAGAACAGTGGTGGTTATGAAAAGTCAATCAGTCTTTTTTTCCTCAACTTACATATCATACTTGATGCTGTACATTTGAGTCAGACCTTCAAAAGCTAATGTGACGAATGAACTGTGGACCTGAGCTGTATAGAAACCAATGAGTCTAGACAGGTGAAGCCTTGAATGTGCTGGACTTAGTTAAAATTGCTCCCTTCGACCGTGTCATACTTGACACATTTTGTCAAGTATGTTTTGTCAAAAATAAACCCATTTAAAGACAGATTGTGGATTTCCTTAATTTTGCCTAAAATACATAAACTATATTTAAAGAAGTGTTTGTACTTGGAGGCAGCCATTACCTAAAGTGGTAAAGTACAAACCTTGAAGCAGTGGGTCCTCTATGCAGAGCATTGACGGCCTGTATCCATTGGTCATGGCCTTCATGATCTCCTCTTTGGCTATATATGCGCCTCCATTTTTTATTCGGATCCCTGTTTTCAAGTAGTTGAAATGGCGGCCGTATAACTCAAAGAACTCGATCAGCAAGACCCCCAAGTTCTCATTAGGGTTCCGGGCATCAATACGAGGATGGAGCTGAAGAGAAAGGACAGGGAAACTGGATTATTATTACAAATCAAAACGATAATTCATGTCCATCTACAACATCAGATCACCTTCTGCAGGTGTGTTTCTACTGGGCTGTGTTTTGTACCTGTAGGAAGCTGATGACCATGAGGATGAGGCTGTAAGAGCTGATGCCCCCGGTGAAGACCTCGTTCAGATCTCTCTGCAGCAGGAACTGCTTCAGTACAAAGATCAGGTAAGGCAGCACTGGATACTTCTGAAAGTGGAGGAAGAGACACACGTGCAATGAGAACAGACGATTTGTTTAAACTGTGGATTAAAGTCAAAGAAGCAGAGTAGAGGGACAGAATAATGAAAAATGACTTGAAGGTAAAATGGACTGGTTCAAAACTGAGAGGAGAAGGATGTTTGATGAGATGTACTGAGTTCAGTGAGTCAGGACTGGACTATATCTAAAGAGGAAATCCTTCAGCTAACTAAATAATTATAATAACACTTTGCAATATGGATGTGAATCTTTGGCTAAATACCAATTAAGTTTGTTTCATGATTCTGTTGTAGCTGTTTGATTTAAGAGCAATTAACTGCTTCCTCTTCAATTTGAATTTAATTTGTAGCTTTGAAAGACATTGTTTAAATTCGTTCAAATAAATCTTGCACTGGATTCAGTGACAACAACTTCCTGCAAATTGCTGCACTACTGACAAATGTTGTACATTCAGAAGAAAAGCTTTGACAACTTAGTCGTGTTTTCACAGTAACTATTGTAAACTGCTCTCCATTCTATGTGACCGAGCTGTCCGCTTTTCTTTTATGACGCCATAATACTGCCAGGCGCTGAGAAACTCCCTGCTGAAGCTGCGATTACTGCGGAAACCACAGTGATTCAATGTTGTTAGCAGTTAGTTTTTGTTTCTTTAGTAAGTTGTGGTGGCTGAATAATCATAATTTGTAATCCAAGCAATGAATGAATTCCTTATGCCCCCAATCCAAAACATAAATACAATGTATCATTTATAAGTAGCTTCCAGCTGGATCTGTGAGTTGATATTAAGCTGAAAACCTACAGGGGCTGTGAATGGGGATTATAAATATGTTGATTTTCCAATTGAAAGGGCAGGAAAACCTTGTGGCAGTGCGCATGTCCATATCTGTGCCAGTGGAGCAGTGGGGCTTGGTTGACATTTCAAATATGCTTTTAAGAAGTGAGAACAAGACTGCGAGGAACACTGTTCCAACAGGCTACATGGGAACCTGACCTGTGAGAATTAACATTGAGGTGACCTCTGAATGACTAGACTACACTGGAGTATGTCACCCCCTCCACACCCCACCCTCCCTTCCTCATATTAACAACATCAGCTATCACTGGCTTGATGCTGAGTGTGGCTGTCAACGGCAGCAGCCTTTTCAAGCCGTGACTTGTATTCCCAGAGAGCCATAACACAAATATGCGACGACAACAAAAGGGAGAAGAAGCCGGATCCTGACAGGTCGCTGGAATATCAGCACCTGGAATTCCTCTTTTCTGTTAGCTACTACAACCGTGACTAAAGTCGGCTGAGATCCACCTTCGGCAGGAATTCTGTTGGAGTCACGGGGGTAAAAATCCACCTCCGCTGAGTGCATTTGGCAACGCTGTCTTCAGCAACACACAAACTCTGTTTGAGTTAAGTGGAGAAAGCTCGGCTGCTGGGGTCCGTTCCAGCTTTACTTTGGAAATGAGATGAGCCAATACAAGATTGGAGTGAAGTAAAGTGTAATGCTTTGAAATGCTAGCTAGCCTGATTCACACAGAGGGAATTTCCAAAGTTCTGTATTTAGTCCCCAATGGCAATTATGTGATTTAAAAACATTGACATGACCTTTTCTCTGCTCTCTTCTTCAATCTGTGTCTACTGCCTGTAATGTGTATTGTTGGCCTTGTTTAATTTGGTCTCCGAGCGCTTCCATTCACAGGCTTTATCTAAATTTAAAATACAGTGGCAATAGCTGCAAATTAATTTCTGTCACTTACTGCCACCTGATCTAATTAAACAATTAAGAATCGTAGAGTCAGACCAAATGTGCATCTGTAACCTGAGGGTCCTGGCATTAATGTCTCAGAAACAAAGGACTTATCTCACCTTTACGTAGTCTTTAATGAAGCTCGCTGCCTTGACTCCAGTCTCCACGTTGAAGCTGATGTCCACCTTCACTTCCGTCTCCTGGTCTGTCAGTTTGATAATTGGCACCTTAATAAAGGCAATGAAGCGGCAAGTATTAATAAACGCTGCATTAAATCATTATACAAAAAGAAAATACTAATTGTCTGTCTTCCTTAAATATGGAATAACTGATCTGAAAAAAAAAAAAAAAAAAAACTTCAGCTACTTATGATCAAAACCGTTTCTTTTGAGCTAGCAGCTGTAAATGCAACGCAACACAGAGCTGCAGAACTGAAACTGACACAGTGACAGGAAGTTATGAAATAAAGTAAACAGTGGAGTATCATTGACCCTGAGTGAATGGGCAAGTTTAATTTCTGGTGAATGAGAGGTGACGAAATAAGCACTTCAACATTCAAATAACAGCAGAACACAATTAACAACAATCTGTATACAATAATCCCTCACCATATCACACTTCACCTCTCGCGGCTTCCATACATCACGTTGTTTTGATGGCTAATATAAGTACATTTATATCGCAGGATTTTGCAGCTTAGAGGCATTTTTATTTTTTAGATTTTAATTATTTTTGCAGTAAAAAAGTGATTTCTAGCCTTAAAAAAAATAAATCACAAATGCAGGAATGGTTTTTAAGAGTGTGGAGAAGGTTTATAAAGGCTTAAAAATAAAATAAATATACGGTTACTGTGGATTTTCACTTCTCGCAAAGGGGGGTTCTGGAACCTAACCCTCACACGTCAGGCAAGGGACCACTGTATTCACCCTTTATTTGGGGGAAACAAAGACCGTGAAGAGCACAAAGTCCACTACAGCTAGAAGAATGTGACCCCTACCAGACAGGGGACATTAACTGAGTGTCACGGGTTAGTTCACCTCTTCACTTCCCCTCATCTTTGCACAGAGATTAGAGAGTGAAGGTTACTTTTAACTAACCCTTTGAAGTTGAGGAGAACTTTCCCAGGAATGTAAAAAGTGCTTCCAAATATGATTTGGCAACGTTTACTTCAGTCTCCCTCTCGGTTTCCCCATTTACTGAGGCTGTAACATTTTATTACTTACTGTGAAGAATAAAACCCGTCAAAACTATTCTATTATACAGATGATTAATCATCAGCATCAGACAATGTGGAATAGTCAACCACTGCTTTATTAAAACCTGGTGTGTATCTGTTACTGCAAACCAGTTTTGGTTTTATTTAAGGAGGAAATATCAACAGAGGATGATGCAATGCCCAGAAGAGTTGAGACACAGGGCCTGAATGCTACTACTCACCGTGGCCTTGTCCAGCACTTTGATGGAACAAGGTTCTGCCACTTTATGTTTGCGAAGAGCTTGTTCTAGCTCTTGCAGCGGGGGGCGCTCCCATTTCCCGAACACCACCAGGTCAATGTCACTGAGGACAAAACAACAAAAACTGTAATGGTTAAAAATCTGGCAAAGTGCAACATAAATGTTTTTCTTTGATCGTGAATAATATATCTTGCCTTGTTGGAAGGTACAGTCCTGTACTGAAGCTGCCAAATATTTGAACCTGGAAAAACAACGTTGAAGATATCAGACAACAGTGACTGAAATCAGTGTAGTTCCAACTGTTAAAGTCAACATATATGGTCTATAGATAAACTAGAAAAGGAAAAGTTAAGGGAAACAATACACAACATGTCATAGATTCTCCTAATGGGCTTGTCAGCATGCTTTTGAGCACCGACGGGTCCTGTATTGTTCAACAACTCATTTGCAGTGATGATGTACACATCCAATTCAAATGTTTGCAAACTACAAGGAACCAGGTATTTCCGGGTTCCACTTCAGAGACGGCAAATCCTGCCAAGTTGAGTACGCTACCAAATTGGTATACAATAGCTAGAAAAAATGCTGTGTTTGGGGGGTTGCGAGAAAACTCTTTCCAAAGGAAACAGGAGTGGAGTTCTTTCCCTTTCCGTCTAGTAAATACGACAAGGCAATAGCACAAAGACAAGCCAGGATTAATAGGCTGAAATGAAAAGGGAGGCTGGTACAAATCAGACGCTTGATCCATTTACCTGACAATCTGGCTCACAGTGGAAGTGGGGAAGACTGTCAGCCAACAAATCACTGCTGTGCGTGTTTTACATGATTAAGTAATGAGAGGGGCATTACATCAACCCTACCTCATTGCAATACTCAACCAGATGCAAAACTCCTGCTCGCCGTTTCTTCACAAATGAAGCCAAAGAGCTTCTATTCCATTTTTAAAACTCAATGACGAAATGCAATTAAGATATTGATAAACAAAGTTGAGCTCTGATGCATCCAGCTAAACTTTTGCAAAATCAAACTATAAAACGACACAAATGAGCAAGTTGCTGCTATACTTTAAAATCTCTTCTTCTGTATCAACTAGACAAAAATGGTCCAAGAGTGGACGAAAGTTGGAAAAACCGTTAAAAATAAACAGAAAGGTGCGTGCGTCTTACGTCCGCAGTGGGCCAAAGCTCCTTGATGACCATCTCTATCCGGTTCACCACCTCTTTCCTCATGGCTGCCTCCTCTGGCCTTGGACACATGAAGTTGTAGAAGTCCATCACCTCTTCGTGGAGCCTGGGGAGGAAAAGGAGAATGATGGATATGGGTTATTCTTACCATAATATCACTTTTACACCACATAGGCCTGCATACAGAACTATGCATGATGTTCAGTACTGAGATAAAGATATTTGTTGCCCCAGCAGTGCTTCAATGACCAACAACCACGATGGGTAAGCTGTTGTCAGAGTCATTGTTCCACAATCAGATCACTGATAGACATGACTAGCCTGCCAAAAACTGTTGGCAAATCCAGATGTGACAGGGGTCTCAACATCAGCTGCTGACTTCACCCAAGAGAGATGCTGCAGTGATGAGCATATTGGCATGGCATTATGAGTTGGGGCCACCCAAAACATGCTTTAGGTCTCTCGTGACCCTGTTTGTTGTACACCGAGGGGGAATTCTGCCCCAGTTTGCCTCTTTGGATTCCATAGTAAGACTCTTTGGATATCATCCTTTGGCCACTGGCTTTTCCCATTTTGACCAAGGTTAGATCAGCAGCTGATGTCAAGACCCCTGTCACATCTGGATTAGCCAACAGCTTATGGCAGGCTAGACATGTCTATCAGTGATCTGATTGTGGAACAATGACTCGGACAACAGCTTACCCCTTGTGGTTGTTGGTCACTGAAGCACTGCTGGGGCAACAAATCTGGGGGTGGCCAGAGTCTGAATCCAGAATCATTAGTACATTTTATGTGTTCTTAAATACTCTGTACACATTTCCTGTATTTTTTTTTATATCTGCAAAAAGAAAGTGAGAGATAAATATGAATGGTCTTTACAGCACTGCTAAAACAAAACATGTGGGGGGGGGGCTGTAATTTTTACACACTACTGTAAATATATAAACATATTTATTTTTTTGCCTTTTGCAAATGTCAATAAAACTAGCAAAACTATCACATATTCTAAAAACTGACTTATGCACAGAACAAAAATAAACAAAAACAGTGGTTTGCCCCCATCATGTCATACACACAAAGGGAAAAGGGTGGTATGTTCCAGTGGAGGTATTGGGTAATGTTTGCTTTTTTCTTTCAAACTGAACTTGAGGACTTTTGTGTTTTCAGAGAACGGATGTGCAGCAACAAATGACTGACATTTATACTGTTAGCAGCGTCACTTCAGCCAGACTTTTGAAGCCAGGGCACATTTCTCACTACGAACTGATCAGAAGTCAGCATGACTCTCTGAATGTGGGATTTCCCGATCCTGCAAGCACTCGCTTGGCCAGGAGGAAATCCCAAAGCATGCGTCGCTGCTGCTGCTGCAGACCACTGAGGCATCCGCTATGGGTTATGGCTGCCGCGGTGGTCTACATGTGGTCAGTGACAGTATTGTTTGTGTGAATTACATAACGTTATTGTAAATCGTCCTCAAAATGACAGACAGCATTTAGATCTTGAATCTTGCTTGAGAAATAAAATCAGTTAATGGTGGAAAATATTTAGCTAACATAACCCCCTGATTCAGAGTAGCTCTGAGAGCCTCAGGGCTTATTATCATTATTGTTTGTGCGACTGTGTTTGGCAGCAGAGCAGCAAATTTTAACGTAAAGATTTCAGACCAGTCAAATGCCTCTGAACAGTGGAAGTCTGTTCAACCCCCGTGGCCATTCATTTTTCTAGGAATGCATGCCATGATGTCAGTGTGAAATACAGAACAGGAAGACTGTCACAATCAATTACCACAGCCCTGGAGGAAATGCAGGCAGTCTATATGTTCACTCCTTGGTAAAAACTCTGCCAGTGAGCCTTTTAGGTCACAGTGTATCTATGCCAATAGTGCACTATCAACAAGGGGCATTGTTATTGTTTGGCCCCTACAATTAAAATAAGAACTGCTACTATCGTCATCCATGACAAGGCAGTTTAAAGTCAAATATCTCTCTTCAAAAACTTTAGAGCTAAGTCTAACAGCCGTGTATCTCACTACAGAAACCACTGACAGTTTCACTGCAATAACGATAAAGCCTATTTAGAAGTTCTTTAATTAAATTAAAATGCAATTATCTGCATTACAATAATTGGCATTTTTAATTTGAGGTGTACTTCCCGACACATGGGTCTTCAAAAGGATGTCCCTTAGGCAAAACACTGCAAGAGTAGTGGGCGTACAAGCCAAAACTTGCATTTAAAAAAAAAAAAAAAAAACTTGTGGAAGCACAAACACCCAGAACAAAAATGGAACATGATTTTTTTTTTTTTTTTACTATTTCCAAAACATAAACGGGCAACATAATCTCCCAGTTGACTTTGGTGCAAAGGTAGTGGGAAACTTATATGGAAGTGCTTTCATGACAAACACCGAGCTGTTGTTGGGAAAAATTCCCAGATGGGTGCAACCAGCCATTACAAACATCACAAGTTCCTGCAACACATTTGGAAGGTCTTTAGTCATTTGTTTTGTAGGAAGACTTCTGACAGAGAAAAATGACTGCACTTGTAACACTGAGGAAAAAAAAAAAAATCAAAATAATTCAATTACACGGTTCTTACTACACCAACAGCGTAGATGTCGATCATTTTTAAAACTCCTACGAGCCATTCATAAATACTAAATAGAAAAAAAGTGAGATTTAAAAGAGGTTTAATAAAAATACTACAGTTAAGTTTATTATCAATATTGTTTTGTTCAATTCTGTCAAAGGGAGACATGCACATCTAGTCCCACCACTGTGGGACAACCTGGAAAAAAATGTTCACTGTGTTTCTACTCAGAGGGAAAAAACAAACAATCTTGTCAATAGATCAATTATCCAGAACTGAATACAATGAAGTAAATAAGTTGCGCTCAACCAAGCATACTAATAATAATTTAACTTTCCTTCTGTGTAGTGTAAAGAAATGCAATAGAAATCATTTAGAGATACAATATCGAGGTCCCTCCTTAGCATAAACCTCTCATTGTAAACAAACTGATTACTTTGTAATGAAGCAATGAGGAATAGTTGAGGCACGTTGAGACTGCCCAGGGCAGTGAATAGCTGTTACGTCTCAAGTTAAGTGTTATACAACCCCGTTAGCTAAAACATGGGCAAGGCTGTGGTATTTTATTTTTATTTATGTTATCTTTTACACTTTCAACTCTGCTATCTCACTGGGTTTAATTGTGTTAAATTAACCGTGGAGGGAGAACTATTCATTTTGCTAATATGTTTCTTTTTTTTCTAACTTTAATGTGGAGCCAAAAACAGAGGACCGTTAGCTAAGTTAGCTCTAGGCTCCTCCGTCAGGCTGAACAAAAAAAAAAAAAAAAAAAAATATCCGGTGAAAACCTTGTGAATAAATAACCATTTTTAAAAACTACTAAATCAAAGAGGGTGGTTTGGTTGTATTAATATACACGTTCTCTGATTGAGCGTTTTTATAATAGGACCTGCCAGTAATTTGTTGTGAATCGATGTTTTAACAGCGCGACTCAAACTTCAAAAAGGCAAAAATCACAGCACTTCCGGTCTGTATAGCTGCCTTTACGCAGAGATTTAACGGCAGCTGTGTAGAGCCGTCCAGTAAAAAAAATAAAAAATAAAACACCCCAACTACACTTCACACTGCAATGCTGGGTCTGTTATCGAATTAAACTGCATTGGGAAACTAAAATAAAACGATGTTTGTAAACTCACATGTGTAAATTATCATGTTTCGACCGTTAAAAACGAGTAGCTCACAGAGCAACGCTAACGTTAGCTTCTTTAATCCCAAAGCAGCGAAAGTGTTGAGCCACTCACCCGAGCACCCCGGGGTTGTACTTCCTCGTCTTCCAAGGCGTCCAAGTGCTCGCATAATTGCCATTAGTGCAGTTTGAAAGCAAGTAATTCATCCCATAAGTGCTCGCCTTGTTGTCACTTTTCCTTCGGCCTGGGTGATGATTGTATGTGTGATTTACAGGTGTAGAAGAAGGGTGAACCTGATGACGCTTCACGCAGGTTTGCTGTAAATTGAAAGCCGAGTGATTGTGGTATAGGTTGACATTATTGTCCGTGCTGTCGTTCAAGCTGTAGTGTAGACTGGCACCCCCGACGTTTTTATTCATGTTGCCCGATACATTTCCACCCATAGTCCGCTCAAGTGAGCAGCTGGAGGGGGGACTGTCCGTCCCGGATTCCTGTGAAGAGGAGGACGACGAAGAAACAGATCCCATCTTCTGAGGCAGGACTTTGCCATCCCCTGGTTCAGCGGTTGCCGTCGTGAAAGAATGATGTACGTTCCTGTTGGACAACGCTATCCCCAGCGAGGCAATCGCAGTGCCGTTAATACTAGTGCCGTTCATGATGCTGTGATGGCTGCTGCCGTTGCTCCCACTGGCAGTAACGTTACCGTTGCTGCTGCAAATGCTCGTGCTCGATGCCACCGCGGTCGCCACATTTTTTAAAACATCCAACGCAGCGTAATTCACACACTGGTTGTGGTTTTGATTGTGGAGCTGCTGCTGAGCGGAGAGCGTCCGTACTCCCTGAGAGGTCTCCCAGACGTGCATCCATAAGGCGTTCGCAGGTCCTTTCTGTTCGGGCTGAATCCAAGCTACCCTCGGATCCATTCAACTTCTTTCTCTGGTAACCCCCCTATCAGTATCCAACTAAAGCTAACGAGTCCGTTGTGAATCTACACCGCCGCCTGGACCTTTTTAAAGGTCGCTACACTGTCCGGGGTTACGGAAAGAGAAGTATTTAAACATTAAACCGAATTAGGACCATTGATAAAGTGGCCCCCTTACGCCGCTAGCTGGAAAAAAATGCTAGCCAATTCCTACGAGAATTCAATATGGCGTATTCTCTTCAAATCCACACGCATGCGTTCTACGAGGGGTTTCTTAAATGATGACTGCGCCCCCCATCCGCCCACTTCTTCATCACTCCGGTCGGTTGATGAATTGCACGGGGATAAATATTTGCATTTTTAGCTGATAAATATTTAATTGAACAACAAATGAAATACACGTAAAGACGTCAATAATGAATAGGGTCCTGTGGTCCGCGGTTGTTGAAGTGAAAAGCCAGGGAGCCCTGGGGTCCTTGTAGTTTATCTCCACCTCCCGACCATCACCGCTGGGAGGGGGCGAGGGTGGGTATTTTCACAGGGTATCCCCATTAAGATGAAGCTGAACAGTGGCTGAATCTTGCAGGGAATGATAGACAGCCAATAACAATGTAACCTCAGACAGCTGTCTAGAAGTACTGACACATATTTAAACTAAAATTAGGACAATGTTACATATTTATATGTAGGCAAGGGCTGCAGAATTTGGGGGCTATTAATAATCCGTTGCCCTGAGGGACCTGTCTGTCTCTGCTCTGTCTTGCTCTGTGTGTGTAATACAAGCAGGGACGCAGTTTCATTTGCCCCTGTTTAGTAAAACTCTGGCTGGAAAACACCCGCTGTAAACATCTGAGATCCTTGAAGAAGAGGAATCAGAGCAACATAACTCTTTATCAAAATACAATTTCCATAAACATTATACAGAGAGGGGAAACCGCATTGTTGTAAACTGGCATCTGAGGTACTGCTAGAGGCCATAATCGCAACCTCCAGGGCCTTGAAATGCAGCTCACATACATACAAAGAGCAGAAAACACACTGCATTCCACAGCCTAACACACTAAGGTTTCTCACTGTCAGAGCGTAAATGGAGCACCTCCTTCTTTCTGTTTTTTTATTTCAGATGTACGCAGTGGCTGTTGAATCTAAATGCTCATTTTTGAGGGGCAATACACAGCAGGTGGTGTTGATCATCCCACACTCTGTGCAGCCCAACCCCCGTAACAGCCATCTCCCAGCCCATTAAATCCTATGATGGAGTGCAGGCAGGATGGTTAAGGCATAACCAACACCTTCTGGGATGCATATGCATATAAACGAGATAGTGAGGGAGAGAGCCTCTTGCATAATACCCGCCCCCAACCACTGCTACTCACGTGTAGCATGTGACAGCGTCGAGGAAAACCCCCCAGAGCAAAGTATGTGTCAGCTACGATATGTAGCTCCTGTGCAACACACTCAGGCGTACACACAGCTGCCTTTTCCCACTGTATGCCTGTAGAAACCCAAGTTCTTCTTTCTATTTCTTTCCATTTTACACTGTATGAAACACATACGATTCAATGACACACCAGACTGAATAGGTTACTCCTCTCATCTCCCGTCATACTCTGGGGCTGAAGCCAAACGAAGACACCGGCCGTGTATACATGAATGTGTGTGCGGTTGTGATTTCAAGGCTGGTTTACCTCAATGTCAGCTTTTATAGGATTACCACATTGGTGACGACAGGACCATAGCTGACAGATGTCTAATACACACACGAACACACACACACATAAACAGAGACAGGGCTGGAAAAGTCAACACTATGCTCACAGGCATAACAGTAACAGTGGATAATATTGAGGAAGCAAGCAGTTGTCCGAGGCTGCATGTTGAATGGTAATGAGGCAGCAGCGTTTCCTGGATATTTAACTCACATTAGGGGAAAGCAGCATTCACACTGTTATATCAGCAGCTATTTCACATCTCTACTCACGAACACATTGCCTGTAGGGATTTGTACTGTATTAATCTGAACTAATATCATCCAGCTGTAGAGAAACAGAAGCTTAAAAAAAGCCAGATTTTTTTTGTGATCACCCATGTATTTAACAGCAGACATTAAAAAAAGAATACAATAACTGCAGTGGATTCGCATTGTATGAAGGTGGCGCAAGTTTTAAAAAATGAAGCTGTTGGTTTTCTTTTATTCGACAGATTGAGGCGTGTATGGCAATTATTACAGAACGGCTCCCCTTGTGGACTATCTGCTGCCTGCATCAATGAGTTTAAGACTTACAAACCATTTCATTGAGATGCTTTGAATATAAAAAAAGACAGCTGGTTGGCACCTGCTTGAAGACGAACCGTGGTATTAAAGCGAGACGTCAAACGTCGGTAAATACAGACAGTGTAATATAGTGATGCAATTACAAAGATCGAGCATGAAGAAAATAGCCTGGAAAGGAAAAGAGAGAGTCAGAGTCTCCGACTTGAAGGATGTCACTGAGTGGCCTTCAGTGACATATAGTTTCTTTCTTCTTCTTTTTTTTTAATCACACTCAGACACAGCAGAGAGCTATTATTTATTGATGACACAATGTGTAGAAACGACCACAAAACATTTATTTTCAACAAAACATTTTTTTTTAAAATTCATAACAACGTGACCTTGGCTACGACTGTCCTGTCCTTCAGTGGCAGAGACAGGGCTGACTGAGTTATGGGAAGAAACTACAGCCGGCACAGGAACGCTGTGGGAAACTACATATAAACCCCCTGACACACATACTGAGAACATACTGAACTGAGACACTGTCACTCTCTTGTATATGAAAATAAACTGTCCACAATCTTATGGAAATGGTAATTGCACTTGATTTTCTAAACCTATTTAAAAAAAAAACAACAAAACAATGATGACATGATTAAAAAAAAGTTCTAACTCACGCTGACAAGTACTGGGCTAACTGTAAACTTGATTATAAAACTGTAATAGAGCAAAAGACACGTTAAGATTGATATCTATCTTCTTAACCTCCTTTTCAATCACTTACACACAACTTCTTCCAGCCAGTTTTATTTATAAGATGTATGCAACACGCTCCTGTTTTCAAATACTCTCCCCCAATTTTTCTTCACCAGCTCTTCTTCTTCTTTACTCTCTTTCTGAGAAAGACCTGACAGGAGTGATGTGTTGAGGCAACGCTCACTTCTTCTCATTTCAGGCATGGCTGAGTTATTGAGAGGCGAGAGTGAGGCAGCTACTGTCTCAGAAGAGCTGTTACCTTTTGTTCCTAAGTGATTTCTCAATCAGTAATGAGGTAGAAAAATCGTTTTGATGACACCCTGAGTGAAAATGACGTAGGAAAACCCCTTAAATCAATTCAAGGTCCCTTTTCCCATCTATTTTACTGTCGATGGATGTTACTAATACAGTTCTGCGACAGGTGACTGGAGGATGAGCGAAATCTTCAAATGTCTGCTTTGCATTTCCTAGTTTATGTTCCATCTGGGAGAATATGTAGATCAGTGGAGAAGTCTTAAAATGTTTTCCTGCTGGTGCAGAGTGTTAAATCCACTGTATTCCTGTTGAGGTATGCTCCAATCATCGCTGTATTTCCTCTGGAGGAAATGAAAGCACAAACACCTCCAGTGCATTCACTTCACGGCGGCTGAAGTTGTTTTCTCGGTGCTTCATGGAACGTTATTACCGTAAGTAATAGTAACAATAAAAATCTTTTTAAGATGATGGCTTTTAACTGTTGCTCGCTCACAGCTCAGATGAGATCATTTACAAGCATGCAAACTGTGTTTCAATCTGTTCTGACACTAGATCCTGAATATTTTTCTCTCTGTTTCTTTTTTAGCAAATAAAATACCTTTTCCGGATTCCACATTCAAAGGGTTTTCTAGAATAGGAACGGAATCAAGGCCTTCCTGCTTTTCGGATAATCTTCAAACTTGGCGAGGTACCATCTACAAAGAGAGAGAGAGAGAGAGAGAGAGAGAAAAAACATAATTTTCTTCTGTTAATACTTAAAGCGTTTCCTTCAAATTGTGCGATACACTTCATATAAACCTGCTCGTGTGCATTATTCTTACTTGTGGTGGGAGACGGCCCTGCTGGCGAGGACCACCGTGGTGAAGATGGCAAAGGCTGCGCTGTGAACAGAGTGGCCAGCCAGAGCGAAGCCTGCCCACTCTGTTATCTCTCCGAGAAAGTTGGCCCCAGACACATATTCAAACATTCCACCTGTGGGTGGAGGACAGAGGAATTAGGACAGGTATGTGTATACTTATCCTATATGTTTACTGAAGCATAAATAGCACTGATTTCACTCTGCGTTAAAGTTCAATAATTGATTTATTTTCCCCCCTTTTGCGATTCAACACTTAACTGAATGAGTGCTGCCGTTTTCACCATCTCTTAATGTAATTTTGAATCGACGTGCCGCTAAGAAATTGAAAGGGCATCCACTGAACTCAATCCACGCTGACCATAGATGGCTGAGCACTCACTATTTGACTGCAGGCCATGTGCACGATAGTGCTTCTGCCCTCCGTGTGAAAATGGCAGATTCTTGGCTGAGAGAATTCCAGACATGCCTGGAAGTTCGTTTAGAGCAACAAGACTCACAGCTTCCTACTGCCTCACGCTCTGCATTTTATTTTCCTTAAGGGTGCAGGATGGATTGTTTCGACAGGTTCAGAGCAAGTTCAGGCTCAACTTGTTATTGTTGTGACTATTTTATTAAGTCAGGGGTGTTGCTCTCTTTCTGACCCCTGATATGATTACTGATTCATTTAGCAAAGGGGGCAAAAATCCATGGTACTAAGGTTTGAATCTGTCAATTATTTGTCAGAAATGATGATGATGGCTCCAAAATATTGTTTACTCAACCCTGTCTTTTCATGTTACATCTTACAGAATATGCATTCATTCTCTGTAAAACACTGCGACGAGGTGGAGACCGTCCAGGCTGGACCCTGCCTTCGCCCATAAGCAGCTGGGATAGGCTCCAGCCCCCCCCCCCCGACCCAGAGTACGGGATAAAGAGTTAGAAAATGGATGGATGGATACTGTAAAAACAATGTCCACCTTTCAAATATCATCAAATCTGTTTGTTGTGATGGAACTGGTGATATATAGAAATAGTTAAATAACGTGGCCGCTTAAGAAAAAACATTTTCAGTATTAACTGACTTGTCTGTAATACTAGGTCCCATTTTTTCTTGTTTCAGAGGGACGTTTTTTCATATCTCACATCAGGCTGAATGAAAGCTGGAATAAACAGCCATTTAGTTTAAGCATAACAACTAAAACAGTTAGCCTGGATTAAAAGCAATAAATTCCTTTTCCCAACGAATTTTGTACCAGCTTGGCACCGACTTGACCTGGCAGCTCCACAGTGTTGACAAGTCTCCTCGAAGTCACTTCTTCCTGCCGAGAAGTAGTCCAGCCCATAAAACCATAAATTGGCATTTTTTTTAGACAGATCGTGCCATGCTGCTGTTGCACTGGGCTCGCTTAGCTTTAGATCCAGTAATAACGACATCCATGCTTAACGTACATGTCAGTAGTTTTGAAATTGTTTGCAACCAAAATGGGAGAATTGACTGACGGGATATGAAAGTCCATAGTCTGGATGTTTTTATTTAGCATGAATCTTGACTCAGTCTGGTCACTGCGTCTACAAACATATAATGTACTCGTTCCAGTGGAGGCTTGGCTCGCTGTCTAACATGATTACTATCAGCACTGTGCGGTCTAGAAAATGTCTATGTCCGTGTCAGCTAAAGCAAAACTACACACACACCAACACTCCGAGAATTGTGAGTCACTCGCACACAAGCTCAGTGGGGACCATATTAGAGTCAAAGCAACAAGAGGCTTTTTATACACTAATGTAAGGGCTCACAGAGGGAAAAGGCAGAGAGGAAAAGATAACTAGTGACAACCGGTGATTCTGCTTACAATGTGATTCTGTATAATCATGTGACCACACTGGAAAATTAGCATCTACGGCTGCATGCAGAGACCGCGGTGTCCTGTGCCATGTTGTGATTACTACTTTCTTGACTTTCTTGTCACCCTAAAGCAGTGGCAGAAAAAGCATATAGAGCTAAATAAGAGTAACATCTCAGTAAATGTCACACATTCTAAATTAAAAGTACTCACTCTCAAGTACAGTCCCTTTCAGAGGTTTTTTATGTTGGTATTTGAAGTGTTTTCAACTGTGGAGGAGTCATGCAAAACCAGTAACTCATTAACTACAACCTTCAGATATAGTAAATTAAAGTGCTGAAGTACGTCATGAAGTGGTATAAAAGTCATAAGTTTGATTTTAAGTCTGTGAAAGTAAGCTGTAGAGTAATAGAGTTATAAGATTTGTCCGCTGTGGTGAGAAAACTCATTTGTTCCAGTGTTTTTATGACTAAAGACCTTACCTGTGGGAATCTTGTAACCAGTCTCTCCGGGTTTTCTCAGGTTCCTCAGGATGTGGTCAGAGTGCACATTCACCAGCCATCCGACGAACCACAGCACAGACCCTGGAGACAAACCAACCAAAAGATGCATTAGCACAAGATTTTACTGACCAACGGCCAGACAGCTGAGCGATACTTTTAACAGTGTCGGATGGAAATAGTGTAAAATTTTGAAATCCTATTTTCTCAATCAGCATGTTGATGATTTAGCCATATTTGAATAAAATCTATTGACAGTTGTACAGTTAGATGCTTGTGTTAAACAGGCTTCCGTCAATCTCTGATGAAAGACGATCACACAGTTCTAATGGAGAAGATTTAACTAAGTTCATGAATATTATATATTTAATAATATATAAAATGCTTTATTCTGAAATAATTGTACCATAGTTAGTCATAAATATAATGATAAAGACATACTTTTGTAAACACTCAGAGTGCATTTATTTGGTCCTGCTGCTACTAATGTTGTATTTTCAGACATTGTGTAAACTCACGTCTGACCTCTGATAAATCATAGTATGTTACTGTTCAAGGTTCTTGGACTTTTTCCTTGGCTTGTGGACAGACTATCACAGGGGTTACAAATCTGTGTGAATCACAACCCGCATCTGTTTTTTTTTTTTTTTTTTCAGTGATTCAAAAATAAAGTAGTAATTTCAAAACCAGGCTTGAGTGCATGTGTTTCAGATGATATATTTACTAAAGGTTGAGGTAGTAGTAATAATATTAATATGCTACTGTATGTATAAATTGGGTATATTGTCCAGCTGTGGGACAATTCTCTGTAATCTATACAAAATGCTTTCTAATCCATTAGGTTAACAATGTCACTGTGTATAAATCTATGAATAAAAGACACATTTCGTTTTAACTTTTTAACTTTTGTCTTTAAAACTGTCTAAAGTTATATTTTTGTTTTGATACAGTCTTTATCCGCTGCAGATGTAGTGATTGACAGGGGATGTGAAGGGAGTGAAGGGAGAGCATCAGTGGAAAAACATATATTCTAAATTGATGGTTTCCTGTGTTTGCTTGAACGGCGACAGGAGCCAAATAAAACTAAAAAAAAAAAAAAAAAAAAGAAAGAAAAAAAAAAGGCAGAGCACTTTAAGGTTCGGAAATTGCGAGAGACACCTGCAGTGGAGAAAAATCTAAAAGAGAAAAATGACAAGACAAGAAGAATCTGAACAGCCGTTATGTTTTGTAAGTTTTGACATTTCATTTCACTTTAGCAAAACAGAAGCGTAGCATAAAAGTGCTAAATTGTTATCTTTCCTATTTGTGTATTTTTCCAGTGGTGTTTTTATATGTCCTTGTTCATTTTTAAGTTATTATTTCTTAAAAACTTGACCTGATTTGATTATTTTTTTAAGCGTCACTTCTCAGGTTTTAACCTATCAATGCAACTTCTTTTTCTTAGTCCCTGATTAACTTTTCCACATGCATGTTATTATGCAGATGAAACAGTTCTTGTTGTAATTGTCTTGAAGAGAGCTGAGCAGCAGGCACAAGACACCTACCAGCAATGAAGCACGGATGTGTAACCCAATAGGCTGGGTACTCGGCGTAATGGCTCAGGTATCTGATCTGCATGTAGCCATTGTAGATGCAGAAAACAAAAGCCAGGGCGAATGAGGCGAATGGTGTCGATTTACCTCCTCTGATTAAAAATGGATAAATGAGGGATCTGCAGCAGAGCAAGAAAAAAAAGTTATTTGTACAACATTTTAATTCCAACATGCTGTTAATTTGCTTTTACTAGTGATGTACAATATAATACAAAGCACCATTTGATACTATTCTCTTGTGCTGTGTCTATTATCAAACAATATACATTACTCAGCCTATATGAGGGGCGTGGCTGGAGATCTATATCACAATGGGCTTGATGGTACTAGTTAGTAGTTACACATTAACTACAGCCTTATTGCCTCCAGGTGTTAAGTTATGGATCTGACTGACAGTGGTCACCTACCTCTGGACATAATGGCAGAAATACATAGCTATGAGCAGCTGGTTGGGCAGCAGTGAGGTTTTCGCAGAGGAGGTCCAAAATACTAAAAACAAGGGCACAAAGAAAGCTGGCATCTCTTGAACGAACCAGGCAAACTTGACATTAACGGGAAATCCGTATTTAGAGCTAGCATATCGGCCGTATGGGACATTTTCGAACAGCAACGTAACAAAAGTGCAGGCTGCCATGAAAATCATGAAGTAAGCCAAACGATCCAAAATGTACAACTCCTCCTCTTCTGAGGAGAAAAGCCTTGAGAGGAGAGCGTCCATTACTGAATGCTAAAATTACTAAGCAAACAAACAAAAAATAAACAGTGTACTTTATATTCGCAACAATATGATAAAATAGCTTGTAACTGGCGGCTAGTAAAGCATGCTATTGATGTATGACATATACCAGAAACTGACATGCAGGTTTCCCAGCACGACAAATCTGACCAATCAGAGTCCATGAACCGATGTGGTAATTTTTGTGATTGACCAATCAAAATGGTCGGTTCAGGTGATAGGAAGGAACTAATTTGCATATATCGCCTGATTGCATATACCGCTACGACAATAATATCGATATTTTAAATTTTAAAAAAGTACGCCAAACCTTTAATTTATTCTATTTATGTTATGTTCAACCTTGATTATTTAAAAATGACAATAATTGTTTTAAAAAAACAATAATACATTTTAAAAATATATTTAAAAATAGATTAAACGAAACTTTTAAATTGATAATTTCATTCAGTGTTATAATTTTGTATTACGTTAAATAAGTTTATATCAAAAATTATATTTTGATATTTTAACAATGGTTCAGAAATCGGCCAAAATGGCCAGAAGATGTTTTTATTTTCTTTCAGGCAGATTTCGTGGCCACCTTCAAAGGTCCTGATTCACGTGCGTCAGAGGCAACACGTTTCGAGGATACACAGCGCAGCGGTCCATCCTCAAACGCACAACAGATATACGTTTTATCCGACTTGCTGGTTACGTTTCTCTGCACTCAACTATCACCACGTTTCGTAGACTTTTCTCCAGAGTTGTTTGCTATTCCAACATGGGGAAAAGAAGCAGGCAGCGGCAGAAAAACCAGAACCCTGGCAGGGACAGCAGAGACAACGCTGTAAGATTCATACTTCTGCTGCAGCAACTCTTGCTAATATGTATCTTTGTATCACACCCAGGCTACATAGTATCACCTGTTTATAAGGCAGAAAGTATCGAGGCCAAAATAAGTAATTGTTTTACTGAACTTATACAGTTATATTGCTATGACACCGCTAAACTACTTTATCAGCAGAAATGTTAACTGTTAGCTACTGGTAACTCTACTTTTTTGTTTAATGTGGGTGACCAGCCTATCTCAACGTTACAGTCTAATTTTTTTTTTGTCATTGTTTGAAGATATTGTATGACTATTGTCGTACAATATCTATATTGTACTTTTAGTAGTTTAACATTGGCCGATTGATAATTTGACCTCACTAAAACGTCTCCGATCTTGTGTTACCTTCTAAAAGTTACCTACAAGAAAAAAATAAACTGACATTTCTGAATGATATTTGGTGCTGTAATTGATGGTAGGTAGGGAGGTGTACTCTGTACAGAAAGGCAGTTCTAAGAGGCAATATACACTCAGTAGGAAGTTGATGAAGAGCTAAATAAGTTATTTAGGGGATAAATACTGCACTTATCAATGTGTGTGTGGCTCATAACATTAACCATGCCCTCATGTGTCCAGGGTTGGGGAGCTGGCTATGCTGACATTGTGAAGGAGAACAAACTTTTCGAGCACTACTACAAGGAGCAAGGCCTGGTGCCTGAGGGAGAGTTTGAACAGTTCATGGACGCAATGAGGGAACCGCTGCCAGCAACGATCCGCATCACTGGATACAAGAGGTCAGCTGGATGTATTTATAATTGGGATTGAAACTCTTTGTCTTGTTTGTGTTGATGTAACACTATGCAGGAGGTTATCAAACTAACATGCCTCCACTAACTCTAACTGAGCACATCTCATAGATCATTATTCAAGACTTTGGGGCTGTTATTTCTTCTTTGTAGAGGATGAGCACTGGTACGTGACAGAAAGAGACAGAACTACAGAATATGTCTTGTGCAATTGCACAAAGACAATTAAACAAGTCAATTCCCACTTAAAGACCGTGGCAAAAATTTTTATGAACTTTCATAAAGTCTTGTAGTCCTTGAAAAAGCCTCCATTTCAACTGAGTTGATTAAACATGTTTAATTAGCATGGCACCAAAGCCTCATGTGAACATGTTAAGACACAAACACTGATGCATTGGAAGTAAACCTGCTATATTTCTCATCTTTGATTCATATTATAGCCTGTTAAAACGACTTAAACTCTTCTAATATCGATTGACACATAAATGTGTAGCTCCTTCAGTGACCACGTTTCTCCTTCTTTCTGTGTTTTTTCAGCCATGCCAAAGAGATCCTTCACTGTCTGAAGGAAAAATACTTCAAGGATATTCAGGAGCTGGAGATCGATGGTCAGATGATTGAGGCTCCACAGCCTCTGAGTTGGTGAGCTCTTGCATCATTAATCTAAAGCTAAAAGATAACACATATTCAAACTACAGACTTAGCCCACACTGCTTCTGTCTTCTTCAGGTATCCTGATGAGCAGGCCTGGCACACTAACATGAGCAGGAAGATCATTAGGAAATCTCCCCTGTTGGAGAAGTTCCACCAGTTTCTGGTCAGCGAGACAGAGTCGGTGAGTTGTATAACACGCAAGCCAAATACTAAATAAAAGAATCCTTGCATATTTAGATATCTACCATGTTTAACAGCTGTAGCCATTTGGAGTTGAAATAATAAGAGAAACAACATTGTTTTTGTCCTTGCAGGGTAACATAAGTCGACAGGAGGCTGTCAGTATGATCCCCCCTCTGCTTCTGAAGATTGAGCCCCACCACAAGGTAAAAGCACTCTGATGATTAAATCTGTCAGTGCATTATGCATTTTTATTTTTTGTTATTTTAGAAAATTGTTGTAGGTAAAAGAAAAGTTTGATGTGCATGTGTTTTTGTGCAGATCCTGGACATGTGTGCTGCTCCGGGGTCAAAAACAGCCCAGCTGATTGAGATGCTCCACTCTGACATGGATGTACCTTTTCCAGGTAAGAAGCAGCGGCAAATATGCTGAAGTCACTGATATTTCCAAATTGTTAAAAACGTACTTAGAACAGATGTGGATCCAAACTAATATATACTCCTGTATAAACAGTATGTGATTCTAATCTACGTCTCTGCCTTCCAGAGGGCTTCGTTATTGCTAATGATGTGGACAACAAGCGCTGCTACCTGCTGGTGCACCAGGCCAAGCGTCTCAACAGCCCCTGCATCATGGTGGTGAACCACGATGCCTCCTGCATCCCCACGCTGAAGATTGACTCAGACGGCAAGAAGGACATCCTCTTCTACGACCGCATTCTGTGTGACGTGCCCTGCAGGTTAGTACATGTCTGCACCGATGGGTGTTTAACTACTGAAGGAGAGCTAGAGTTGGGAAGTGGATAAAGAAAGAAATGTGGTTGTTATGCTATGCTGTATGTGTGGGCATTTGGCTGAAGAAGTGACAGATGGAGATGCTGGTACACCCGCCTGTCACAGTCAAGTTGTCTATATGTCCTTAAAAGTGAATATTCATGTTTCACTATTTATTTTCTTCACATTTTGGTTTAGGATAAGTGGTGAAACATACCTCTACCTCATACAGAAGGTTACCCTGCTTTACATGCCCTTCCTCACTTGAAGTCTGGTGTCGTTCTGTGGTCAAAACAGAACTGCATTAGTTTGCAAATGCAGCCTGAGTTTGGCCAGCTGCAGATTTGAAGCCAGGAGTCGCTGCCAAACACAACAGAGGGAAAGGGAGAGGAAGAAAAGCAGTAATGAAGACAGAGGCGGGCAGGCAGGCAGCAGTGATGTGAGCAGTCAGCTAAAGCCCGCCGTTTAGACAGTTTATGCTTCGCAGACATTTTTTGTTTTTGCCTCGTGAGAAATGTTGGGGATCTCTTGTGGTTTCAGCCCCTCGGGCCAAATTGGGGGGGTGGTGGTATGTCTGAGCAGCACTGATTTCTGCTCTGTGTCTCTGCAGTGGCGACGGCACCATGAGGAAGAACATAGACGTGTGGAAGAAATGGACGACCAGCAACAGCCTGCACCTCCACGGGTGAGTGAGTGGAGAGTGTGTGTACGGGTGTGTGCGTGCATTCATATTTATATGAAAACACAGCAATTCATGCACTTGTGTTGTTGCCCAAACTGACTAAACACCAAGGGAATGCAGTGTGTTCTTTTGCTGCTAATTAGAAAAGTTGACTCTGTGTGTGTGTGTGTGTGTGTGTGTGTGTGTGTGTGTGTGTGTGTGTGTGTGTGTGTGTGTGTGTGTGTGTGTGTGTGTGTGTGTGTGTGTGTGTGTGTGTGTGTGTGTGTGTGTGTGTGTGTGTGTGTGTGTGTGTGTGTGTGTGTGTGTGTGTGTGTGTGTGTGTGTGTGTGTGTGTGTGTGTGTGTGTGTGTGTGTGTGTGTGTGTGTGTGTGTGTGTGTGTGTGTGTGTACCAGGCTCCAGCTGCGAATTGCAGTGCGTGGGGTGGAACAGCTGGCTGTGGGAGGGAGGATGGTCTACTCCACCTGCTCACTCAACCCTGTAGAGGACGAAGCCGTCATAGCAGCGCTGCTGGAAAAGAGTGAAGGTAACAGACACACACACATTTACAATGTCATTAACTTTAACATTAATTTACATTAACTTTCTGTTATTTATGAAATTCAGGTTTGAAGTTTTATTTCAGACAAACACTTTTTACTTTATTCTGTTAAAGTTTTTGAAACGTAATTTTAAATTTTGCTCCATTTCCGTGTTTGTCCCTTAACTTCCGCTCACCATCACTGGCCAAAGTACATTCAAGTCAACTGTCTTAGTTAAAGTAAATTAATGCACATTTATTTATGAGGTCACACACTGCAGATATAGGTATAAAAACTAACTACCCTGTGACACTGAGTGTTGTAGCAGCAGTTGATATGCGCTCATGAGTAATGCTTTCCTTAACAACATAATGATAAATAGTGTAGTATCCTTTCATTTCTTAATCACTTTTTTCTGCTAATAAGACTTCATAGGACTACATTGCCTCCATCAATCAAAAATAAATAGTTTTAGGTGTAATTATGTGTGTCAGGACATTACTGGCATTTTTTTTGCATTTGTCTCCAACTGTCTGAATGCGTCTGAAGACGCATATTTCCCCGACCACTTCCTTATTGCCCTGACATTTAAAATCTGTATGGCCTGCAGCGAAACTTGCTTCACTTTGAAAAGGCGTAAATATGTCAGAAAATATGATGTGCAAATTCAATCTAAATATAAACCCTCAGTCTTCTGCTGCCAAGTTGTAATGTCTCTTCCGTCCGCGTTGGCAGGAGCGTTGGAGCTGGCCGACGGCTCGGCGGACCTGCCAGGGCTCAAGTGGATGCCTGGGGTCACTTCCTGGAAGGTACTGGAATGTTTAGTCCGCGGCGGTCGTTACGACCGACCAGCCGCAACAACAACAAACCATGAAGGAAGACTGTGTTTAGGTCATGGAAGCATTTCAGCTTCAAAGTCATCGTTGAAATGTGTTTTTTTAGCTCTGTGTCCTGACTGTGGGTTGTTCACTTTGCTCCGCAGCTGATGACCAAAGAGGGACAGTGGTTCTCGGACTGGTCCGAGGTTCCGAGCAGTCGACACACGCAGATCCGACCCACCATGTTCCCACCCAAAGACCCAGAGAAAGTGGCTAGCATGCATCTGGAGAGATGGTAGGTACACACACAAACTAACAGATTAAAAGTTCAGTAATAAAATTTGAAGGACATTTCTTCCTTTTCCCCAAGACTCTAACTCTCAGGTCCCTATCCTTAAATCCATGTATGGTCCACTTGGTTCTAATAGCTGTAACTAAAGACTCTTTATCCAAATCAAACAGAAGCTGTGAGAGTGTGTGGCCTCTTTGACACCCCTTTGAGAAAATAATCAGAGTGTAATCTGCTGGTGAATTCATTAGCAGGAGGACAGTTTATAGAAATTGATTATCTAACAAAATTGTCCCCTGGAGATATACGTTTTTTTGAGTGTCTGTGTGTGTGTGTGTGGGGGATCCATTCCCCATAAACATGATCTTAATTTCTCTTTTTTTTTTCTTCATCATTTTATCCTTGAGAGAGCAATTTGTTCTCACAAGAGCAGAGAAATACAAGCGCACACTTACGACTTTTTCCCTTTCCACTGATGCCAAATGCATTAGCTGAGTAATGGGTCTGATTTTTTTTTTTTCTTTTTCTTTCTTGGCACAGCTTTACACACACACACACACACACACACAAATCGTCTGCTTGGATGAATTACGTTATTTCCCCTTCATGCAGTTTTTTTTTTTCAGACATGACGCTGACCAGCAGAGGGGGCAATTGTTACATGTTGACACAGCATCTCTTATTTAATGCTGAGAGAAACTTTTATTTTCTCCGCACAGTAGGTGGCACCACAAAACTCCAAGCTGTGATTTTAATGTGTGTTTGTGTTTGTGTTGATGACAGTATGAGGATTCTGCCACATCACCAGAACACTGGAGGTTTCTTTGTGGCTGTGCTGGTAAAGAAAGCCCCGATGCCGTGGAACAAAAGATATCCCAAGGTACTTACTCTCCAGCGCAAACACTTAATGGGTGATTAGATTGTCAGTCTAACTCAACGAGGGGGAAATAGAGCTGAATTCCCTAATGTGCTCAAGCTCACATTGCTCACCTGTTCAGTTTTACTAACTCACAGCTGGGGACTTCTTCTTTCTCTTTCTTCTTTGTTTATCTGCTCACCACCCTCCTCCCTCCTCCATTCGCTCTCCCTGTTATCTCCAGCTGAGGAAGGATGGGTCGTCCGGCGCGGCGGCCCAGACTGAAGGATCTCCTGCGGCCTTGACCCCGACAGACGCTCCCCGCCTCCCTGAGAGCGCCGAGGGGGAGGAAGAGGGAGCACCGCAGGGGAAAGTAGGTGGTGAGACGGAGGAGGAGGAGGCGGCACCCAAAGGAGCTCCCCCGGCTCAGGAGGCTACTGTTAGACAAGATGGAGTGTGTGGGTGAGTCATGTTTGTCTGCCGAGCTAATAAACAAAGGAGAAGCCTCTTGAGCCGTTAGAGAACAGAAAGAAACAATATCTCTTTATCAGTCTGGAAGAAATGTGTGAATTTTAAGCAATTTCCTTAATCGACTGTCTGCCGTGTTGATGATGACCACTCACTTTATCATTAAAAGCTCATAAAATGCTTTTGTTTTCCTCCGTGAAAGCTTTAGTTAAGCTGGGAGGATTTGGAATATAAATGAACTCAGGTAATTACGTCTCCTTGATGTTTTCCAGGCCTCCACCTATGAAGAAAATGAGGCTGTTTGGTTATAAAGAAGACCCCTTCGTGTTCCTAACTGAAAAAGACCCCGTCTTCACCACCATACAGTAAGCCTCTCCATGTTAGACATAGACAGGACTTAGACTTACAGGTTTTTGAAGTTAAAATAAATTCTTTAATTTTTTTCTCTCTGTTTTCTCCAGATCTTTCTATGACCTCTCTCCCGACTTCCCCAAACTCAACGTTCTGACCAGAACGCACGAAGGCAAGAAGAGACACCTGTACATGGTGTCTAAAGAGCTGCGCAACGTGCTGCTCAACAACAGTGAGCGTATGAAGGTGTGCGATTTTCTCGCAAAACAAATGCAACAGATCAATAATCAATTGTTGTTTCTTCCTGTCGGCTGCATCTGGTATCGATTAACGACACAGTGGAGTCAACAGGATTATGTTGAGAATGACGGAGGTTCAGACGTGTTAGTTTTACACTAGTTCCTCAGTTTGTTTTTTCTTGTGCGTGTCTGTATGTGTCCACATTATTTCGGCTGTTTTTCATTCACTAAAGCACAATGAATTGTTTACTTCACCACATAAAACAACATTCTGGGCTTTGTCTTTTTAAACACCAGCTCTGAGTTCACTTCCCTTCTCTTTATAATTTCTTTAGATTCACAAAGAAAACCGATGAAATTTTTTTTTTTTTAAAAAGCAAACAGTTTCATATTTCTCTAATATCTCTGCTTAATCATAAAGGCAAATGAATTTCTTTATTTCCCACAGGATATAATGATTAAATATACATACTTGTTTCTCAGAAGTAGTTGAATTTCACTATGTGCATCACTGACAGTTTCCTCCCAGTTGTTGTATGTCTTGGACTTGGATGATCACAAAGACATGATATTGTATTGTATATTTAGCAGAGACATATTAATTTAGTGCAGTTAAAGTCGAGTTTAATTTGGCATCATTGTGTTGTGTTTGTACGTGGCCATATGCCCGCGCGTGGGGGTGTTATTTATTTATTTATTCCCCATCTCTCAGGTCATTAACACGGGGGTGAAGGTGTGGTCTCGCAACAGTGATGGAGAGGAGTTTGGCTGTGCCTTCAGACTGGCGCAGGAGGTAACAAACACACGCACAAGCGCACACACACATTTATCACCACAGCACCGTGAACATTAGGGGGCAGCTTTTAGCCAATCACGGTTTATCTTCACACATTTAAAAACAAAAGAAAACATTTTCATTAGAGTAAAGATCATTTGCCGTAAACCCACTTGCTCTTTATAGTGGACTGTTTTTATTGATTGAAAGCTGTTTTATTGTGAGTTTGTAACCATCTCTCAGAACTCTCAGTGCAGATATTCACACAGTGTAATCCTCTTTGTATGCAAATTAACCTCAGCGTGTGAGCTGATGCATAGTTAAATACAAAGCCCATCTTTCTAGGACTGAAACAACCCGTATATTCTTAGTTCTACTTATTTATTTATAATAAATCACATTGTATACGCAGCCTCTTCTGTCTCTTCTTGCGGTCAGACAAATAAAAAACAGTGGGGCCAGATGGCGGAGTTCACACTCAAATAAACTGATAATTAATTAGTTTTATGCACAGTGTATCTGTAAAGAGTTTCAATCGATCGTATCACAGTGCAGACTATACGCATCCTCTCCTCTCTCTGTCCTTCCAGGGCATCTACACCCTTCAGCCATATATTCGCTCCAGGATCATCAGAGTGAGTGTGGAGGACATCAAAGTGCTGCTGACCCAGGAGAACCCGTTCCTCAGCAAGCTGGAGGACGACGCTCACACTCAGGCCAAGAAACTGGGTACGTACTGATCCATTTACACCACAGGAGGAAGTATCCTGGTATTTGCAAACAACTGCTGTCGAACTTCCCTTGAGCAAGGCACTGACCCAGAAAACTTATTTCCACAGGAATGGGGAGCATTGTGTTAAAGTATATCCCAAACCCAGAGTAAGTAGGTTTTATATTTTTGATGTTTTTTCTGCCTATTTTATCATCATCTACTAAAGTGGTGACCTGGTTTCTGGCTATTTCTGACACTTACCGTTTCACTTTGTTTGTCAGTAACCCAGCGGAGCCTCAGTGTCCCATCCAGCTGTGTGGCTGGAGGGGAAAGACGTCCATCCGTGCCTTTGTCCCGCGCAACGAGAGGTTTCATTACCTCCGAATGTTAGGAGTGGAGGTCTTCAGAGACAAACAGGGCCTGGGGCAGAAACGAGGAGATGAAGAGAAGGAAGGAAAGGAGGAGGTGGAGGTAGAGGACGATGAGGAAAAAGCGGCGGCGGAGAACGTAGAAGATGTGGACTTGGAGAACGGCGATGAAAACAGATCATCGTCAGAACCAAAGACGGACAGCTGAGAATCAAGAGACGAGAAATAAGAGACGGGTGGATTGACTGAGAACGTGTCAGAGCTCTAAGAGCTGTCGACCTGCCCCAAGACCACGCAACGTGGTTATCGGAGGGTTTAATGCTTCTATGGGTTTCTCTGTTCATCACACTGCCAGTGCAGAAGGAAACCCTCCCAGAGACTGATTCCCTTGGGATTTTTTTCTTTTTTTTTAAATCCCGGAGTCAGTTTTTGTTTTTAGTTGACGGCTTGTTTTATTTTATATAGTTATTATTCATGTTTTTAAAAAAAAATTATTCCACTGACCAAGTGGCATCAATTATTCATTTTTCAGCCGCTCGTGTGTTTGAGAGGTTTATATTCACCACCATCTCATTTCTTTCTATTTTTTTTTTTTTTTTTTTTTAACACCTGTAATTCAGCAGAAATATGGTCGATTAAAAGTGTGAAACATTAACTGTGTCACAGGTCAAATCCTTTTATTGGAAGCTCATAATGAACCTGTTGATGACATGTTTCAGAACAGTTTAGAAAAACTAATCTCTTTCTTTTTGTTTATTATAAGTTCTGAATTTATCTACAATCTGAAAAAGAACAGAAAAGGTCTAAGCTCTTTCAACTGAGAAGTCTGACTAGTCAGCTGAGAACACTATCACATATTTTATGTGATTGTGATATTTAACAAAAAAATAGTATGAAGAAATGTCATGGATTAAATTAGAAAGAACAGTGATGATTTTCTAATTGATGCTTAACAAGTACAACGTTTAGAACGTCTTCTGTCTTTGTTTAGTATACTAGCTTATTAACATTTGCTAATTAGTACTAAACACATATTACAGCTGATGCTAATGGAAATGCTGTTGGTTTGGCAGATATTTAGTTGTAAACCAAGGTATCGGACTAATTTAATTTATAAAGTGATGATAGGAAATGGATGGAAAATTAACGGTTCAACAATTTTGTTACGATTCAACCGAATGGAAAATGTGAATATTATTTCACAAGTCGTCCAGTATTTGTGCCCTTTGATGAGATATTTCGGCGAGCAAATAAAAACTGTGTTGTGTAGGAGGTGAAAAACAAAAATCACCAAATTCACTCAAAATTTTCACACATTTTTCTAGTAACTGCTGAAATGATTTATTTCTGGATTCAAGTGGACTGACTCACTAACATTTAACATCCCTACAGCCAGGTTACCAGTGCGACTTACATGTGAGAAACTACGAAAAAAAAAAAAAAAAACGTAACTCGTTTCTTCACATAACATGTGTATTCGCTCCATCCTCTGCTGCACTGGATGGACGGCCATCTCTTCCTCCTGTTTATTACCCGCTCCAGCTGCCATGACAACAGCCGTCATGACAACCAGCCAGCCCCCTCACCTCTCTCTAGTGATGGGAGGGAACAGAGGACAGAGGGACCACAGAGAGCATCCTGCACTCCTCTGCTCCTCTCTTTTTGTTTCTTTCCCTCAGAACTCTCTCCTTGTTTTTGTTTTTTGTTGTTTTTTTTTATCATGGAAGTTTTAAACATCCACATTAGATGAACAAATAAATGATAATACAACTGAAAACTGAATTTTGTAGTTTTAAAAAAATGCTAGAATAAGATAAGACAACAACAGAGACAATCTTAACATTTGTAGGTTAAAATAAGCAACATGTGGAGGCTTAATCCTCTGCTGTCGCTTCTTCTGTTTTTCTTAAATTTGACCTCTAAAGTGCACCGTAGTAGGTATTACCATTCAGGAGAGCGGCTGTCGTGTCAATTCCCTTAGTTGTGGATATGCTACTGACAGCGCTGTTTGCGGAAGCAGAGGCTGGACAAGTCTCGGACAAAGAAGAGTCAATGTTTGAGGTTACACGCTCGGATCATGTGGGAGAGAAAACCTACTTTGCTCTTGTTTTTCTCATGTTTTTCCTGCGAACGACACAGACGGATGGAGAAGAGAAAGACTAAATAGTCGGTTGAGGGACAATGTGGCTGAGGGAGGGGGAGGAGAAGAATGAGCAATATCAAAGACAGAAGGGGGAAATATATATATATATATATATATATAAGTAAAGGTATTTGAGAGTGAAGGTGAAGCCATAGAAGATAGGTGGAGCAAGTTAAGGATGATCGTGGAGAGAAAAACACTCTGAGTTGAGGGTTGACGCACGTGAAAATGAAAAGAGTTGAAAATGATAAAAGCCTAGGGTGGATTAGAGGGAGAGAGAGAGGGTGCGGATGAATAAATTGAATTGGACAGATAGGGAAAGGTTTGAAGATAAAGCAAAAGTTGTTACTGAGTCATCGGCCTGTCTGTGTGCGTAGGAGTGTGTGTTTGAGTTAAGTGTGCATGGGTAAATGTGCGTATACTTCAGATAAGTCTTTCTCTGTTTGTTTAAAGTGAGTGTGTGTGTGTGTGTGTGTGTGTGTGTGGTTAAGGTATATATTATGTTGTGGAGAGTTAAATCTGTTTACACACTCACATTATGGGGACCTGTCTGCCTTATGGGGACAAAAAAACAGGTCCCAATAATGTAAAAAACAAAAAATTAAGGTGAAGACATGACTTAAGGTTGGGTTATGGTTAGGATCTGGTTTAGATAAAGGTTAGACAAGTAGCAACAACTGAGATCTCTAGGGTTTCAAGGAAAGAACAAGTTATGAAGTTATGGAAACAGACCAGACTCTGTGCGTTTGCATGCGCGCGCACGCCTTCTGGTTTGTCAGCGTGACTGATGCCCTCTGCCTTTTAGCATCAACATTTACTAATACTAGTAATGGCATCAACTCTGCGCAGGGACACATACATTAGCTTTATGTCCTCTTTCACCTTCATCCTCTCCCACACCTTCTCTTGCCTTTTTACGCTCTATTTAAATTTCCATCCATCCAGTCTTTTTTCCCCCCTCTCTCTCTCTAATTTTTCTTCATAACACTCACCTCCTTTTATCCATTTTGATTATCTTTCTCTACTGAAGAGCTTTCTGAAAGCACTTTACAACGGCTCAAAAGCTCCGACTCGGGGAAAAATGTTCTCAACCTGAAAGACGTTGCTCCCGGTAACGACCTGAGAGTCAAAAAGCGAAATTGCAACATTTGTGTCAAATTGAATTTGTTTTTGTCTATAAAAGAAGGCTCATATTGCACACAAGGATAAACAAAGATGTTCAGACTCCGTCTGAGTTTGTAGCACCACAGGTCAATTTTACATCTACTTTATACTTGCGTCTTTCCATTGACTTTATACAACTGCACCACCTATAAAATTGATGTTGCATTCTGTTTGAACACATTTTATCCTGTTTGAGCTTCTATTTTTTGTTTTACAGTGCCACATATCTCCCATCTCATCAGTCCTGTCTTTTGTTGCACCATAAATCAACCTTACAATTTACAAAACAGTCACTTTAAAGGGTTTATAAGCTGTAATTAGTGGCTTTGTTAATAGTTACTATAAAAAATCTTCTCAATTATGGTACTGATATCTGAAAAACTCATTCGATAGGACTCATTTTCACAACTTTGTGAGGCAAAATGTATTCTACTCCTGGAAATAAAATATTAGTAACAGACTTATTCATTAATTGTAACTTAAAAACACTATGGTAAGGGTGAATTAATGTGTCATCGACCTAGTTTCAGCGTTAAGAGTACTTACAGTATTTGTTACATATATCTCATCTGTTGCATGTCACCATGTATTATTTAAGGTAATTACTAATATGAACCTGTAGGTAATCTTACATCACCATAAGTGGCTTTATAGCTGTAATGGTATGATGTCATTGAAGGTCTAATCCTGACAAGAAGTGAACTCAGAGAAACACAGAGCTGTGGGAGCTGTCCCTCTTTCCCCTCTTTTTTTTCTTTCCCTCTTCCTCCTCCTCCTCCTCTTCCTCCTCCTCCTGCTCCAAAACATTCTCCTCTCCAATTTTGATGCACTTGCATGCTTCATGCCCTCTAGCTCTCAGCCTCATGGACATGCATATATGTTTGGGATTATATAATCAAGCTGTTATGCAACGCTAAAAGAGACTGAGGGAGGCAAATTCATACACACACACACTTTAGACGGAGAGAGAGAGAGAGAGACGGAGAGAGTGACACTGAGGATGGGTGGGGGGGTGGTGGGGAATCTTGTGTTTCATGTTTGGATTAAACCAAATCCCACTCAGCTCCACACACACACACACACACACACACACACACACACACACACACACACACACACACACACACACACACACACACACACACACACACACACACACACAAACTGCTCACCCTTTTAAAATCCTCTAGTAAATCTCTGGTTATGGATGTTGGCTCTAACTGATAGTGTTATTGTGCAAAGCCAATGTGTGTTTGTATCCATGTGTGCACATGCAACCACAGACTGTAACAGTTTCAAGGCAGCCACCCCCCCCCACCCACCCCCCCACCCCCCAACACCACCACCACCACCCCTTAACTCCACACAAGCACAAAGACAGAGCACGTCCCATGTGTTTTCATTGTCTAGGGTATGACTCTGCAGCTTTCTCATGCTTTAATCCTTTTTTTTTCCCTTTCCGCTCATCCTCTGTCCTTTCCCTGACTCGTGCTGAACGCATGTGCGCGCTCCCCGTATGGCACCATCAGTGGTGAACGTGTTGTCTCCCTCCCCCGGGAATGTCGCCAGAGATTATATTTGAATTCACTTCTAATGTGTTATAAAATCATGTCTCACAGGTAAACCAACACCCACTCCTACATTAGACCAAATTAAAGCCTCAAGAGTTGCACTTGTGTCCTCTTCACACTTATCTTAATGAACAGCTGAACAGCACCAGCTCCCTCATGAGTCTCTCTGCTCAATCCATCACCCAGTGTCCTTAAGAGAAGCAAAATAAGGTCAATATCAGAGTCATATGAGCTTCTTATCTATTAAAAAATCAGTTATATGAATATGATGCAGCCTTTATGAACGTATAATATGTAGGTTTTCCTCATTATCTGCAAGATTTCCATCAATTTTCAAACCTTGAGGAGAAAAAGACTGATTATTTATTTAGTTTTAAGACACAATTTTATACATACACTTTTTAGATTTTATGTTTTTTTGTTTTGTTTTGTTTTCGTTTTTTGCTAAAGGATGCAGGATTTTATTCTCCGCACTTCAAGATCTTAAGTTATCAGATAAATAAGTTACAAACAGTAGCAGAACAGCTGGTCAGCACTGGAGAACTCTTGTTGTTTCTAAGTGAAACTGATTTATTTAGTGTTTTTCACCAGATTTAATTTTTCCATTCACCAGATTTCATCACCAGCTCCATGTGTTTTAGAGAAGAGATCTTTATGGAAAATACGCCTCCCCATGAAAACCTCCTGAATCATAATACTAATGGTGATGAAGATAAAAACTAAAAACTCCCATGATCCCACATTATTTCAAAATTAAACAGAAAACAAAAAAAAACATATGATGCCTTTATGTAATTTATAAATGTATGAGATGTGATTGTTGTTGTTTAAGATGAAGGGTAAAATCCCAGTTGTATCGGTCAAACCCAACATCACCGGAGAGTGCAGGGTCATTGCTTACAAACTGTACTTACTTGCTGTCTGTCAGTTTGACTGATTTCATATATGGTGCAGAGATTTATCCTGCTCAGCAGCACAGTGAGAAAGATGGGGTTGTACGTCAGAATGACAGTTTGGGGTTAGTTTTACTAGCCTGTGCCCCCAAGTGTTCTGTCTGTGACTACTGCCTCTATCTTCCTGTCTCTTTCACAGTGTCTCCATCTTCTCAGCCCTCATCCTGTCTCTGCTGATAAATCACCCACAGAGTAGTAATAGTATTCTCAAGGTAAAAGAAGCAAGAGTTCAAGGCAGAGTCCAGGTGAGGGCCAGGTCACCTGTTCACCCTGTATGCTTATTGGATTCCCTGCTAGTAAATTGGCAGCACGTGTCCACTGAGGTTCATTTTTCCAAACAGCAGCACTAAACAATAGCTCTGGAGGCTTTTATCACTGCAGCTTCCTTTAAGAATGCATGAACTGCTCCATATAGAACAGCAGAAGAACAGTAGCTCAAGGAGCAAAGGATAGAGTATTGATACTGAAGCTAGTTTACTGGTGCTCTGGAAGAGGCACTCTGAGGCACTTTGCATGAAAAATACAATGAAAAACAACTTAAAAAAAACAATGAAAAGAAAAGACATGATAAATAGAAACCCTAAATTCGTATGGCTAATTGCAAAAGACTAACTTGTAGGTTTGAAACATAACCAGTGTCTGCACACATTCTTTTCTTTATGGTTTGGATCTCCATGATGACGACCACTTTAGTTTTTCTTTTGTATTAGCTATTCAAGAAAGCTTTTTAGGCTTTTTGCTCTCAAAGTCCCTTGAAGCACTTGCTGCAGCTTTCCAGGAGCAATCTAAATGCACTTATGTGAGTCAGACACAGCAGGATTTTCATTAAGTTCTTATGGAAGTGCCATTCCTTACATGATTAGATTAATACATAAGTGTCAACCGAGTGGACATCTGTGCATCACTAAATTGAAAAGGTCTACACTAGGATTAAACCTATGTATCTTATTATGTATTAGTTGCTATTGAAATATACCAGGTGTTCTTTTGCAACTATTGTTGAAGCTTTTCAACTAATCAAGTCTCAGCTTTAGGCTCTTAACTGGAACCGGACCATTATTCTTTTCCAAAGAAATTGAACTGAAACAACATGCACCATTGAGGCATGCTTGTGTTGTATCACACATCAATAAACTGCATTTATGCTGCAACATGGGCTAAATGACAACACTAATTTTGGTTTGTTAGGACTTTAAGTGAAAGATGTTGTTTGGAAAATGGTCAATGAGGCTGAGCCAACACTTTATAAATAATTTGTGTGATAATGATCTGAACTCACAAAACAACACACTTTACAAACTCTTTTACAAAAGCTTGTAAGGTTTTTGCTAAATGACTAGAGCTAAAGGCAGACAAAAACCTGACAGAAGTGGGTCTTTAGTTTAGCATTAAAAAGGTCTACAAAGGGGGAACACTTGATGCTAAGAGGTAAACTGCTCCAGAGCTTTGGGGCAGCTACCGTGAATGCCCAGTACTTACCCCTCAGCTACAACAGCCAGGGGCAGCTGGCAGCAGCAGCATTCTGCACCATCTGCAAATGAGACAAAGATGAAAGACTAATTCTCAAGAACAGAGCATTGCAAAGGTTCCAATTGAAAAGAAATGTAGCATTGGGCGCAATCTTCAGGTCATAAAAATAGAGGAACGCTTTCACTGGCAATGCTTTACAACTCTGATATGATATGTCATATTTTAGGACTGGATTAAAGACAACACAAAGATATTTGGCATGTGAGTTGAGGTGAGGTGCCAAATCCCTTTAGAGACTTATAATGCCACTGATGTAGAAAGAGGAACCAAACAGGAGCCAAGACAATTATTTCTCAACAGGTATCAACAGAGTTGATACATTTACTCTCACCAGGTTGCAGTTGGAGGTAAAACACAGTCTCATCTGCATAACAACAGTACACTGTATTACATTTTTGGTAGATGGAACCTAAATGGACCATGTATATCATTAATTTTAATAGTGCAACCAGAATAAACCATTTGTTGAAAACTGACTAGTAGTTTGGTCGTTAGTTACCCAGAATTTTGGTACAACCGTATCCAGGTGACCTTCATCATAATGTGCACAATGTTTTTCAAGTTTTTTGCTCCAACATGAGCAAACAAGTGTGTCCAGGAGGTTCTGTTAGTCATCACTATAGGTTTTTAATGTTGATTTGGCTGCAACACCTGCGGCTGGAAAAAGCTTTGCCCTGTGCAGAAAGTACTGGAATCTATAATGTTGTACTTTCCTCACCAACCATGTCCCTCACATTTTTTTTTTTTTTTTACAAGCCAAAGAGTGCTGTCATTCCTGTTCAGTGTCAAATCAGAACCCTGACCAAAAACACCCTGTGTTCTGCTGTGTGGAGAGGATTATAGAGGAGGAAGAGGATGACAGGAAAGAGCAGGATGTATGAGGGGAAAGTAGTGGGTGCTGGGATGATGGGGTGAAAGGTATGGGTCCTGGAGAGTTTAGGGATTAATGAGGGAAGGAGAGATGGATGAGCTTGATGAGACAAGAGACAGAGAGTGAGAGTTAGGGACATGGGAGTGGAGGGGGGGGGGGGGTGAATAGCGGGTACAAAGCTTTATTTAGTGCATGCCTGCAGGTGTTGCCTAGTAACAAAGAGGAAACAGATCGAGGGAAGAGAGCTGGAGAGCACATCTCCCTTTATCTTTTTCACTCTTTCTCTTTCTGCTCCTGGCCTTACCCTCTTCCAAAATCCCAACACAGGCACGCACACACAAACAAAGACACTCTCTCTCTGTCTTTCTCCTTCAGACACACACACACACACACACACACACACACACATACACAGCAAAACCCTGTCCCTCATTAGCAGTCAGGATGGCTGCTGTCCTCCTGTCAGGAAGACGACAACGAAAGGAGGGCAAGGAGAGGCAGGAGGAGAGAAGTGAATTAGGAAGGAAAAATAGGCAAGGAGGAGAGAAAATGCAGTGAAATCCATCTGTAAAAAAAAAAAAAAAAAAAAAAAACATCCACCAAGGTTGTTGCCATAGCATTTGTTGCTCCGTTACACTTTCTCATCATTTTTGCTCTTTGGAAGCTTGTTGTAGATGGGTTATTCTGTAGCACACATACATGCTACATGATGGCTTTTAATGAGTAATTTACATTCTGGATCTTGGTAGAGGGAGAGAGAGCATGAAATGAGTAAAGAAAATAGCTCGATAAGGCGCTTGATGTGCTGCTTTATCCTGCACCCGATTGTGACCCTTCGCAGAATTGATCAAGGTTAGATTGAGGGCACACTTAGTGGGAGTGAGTGTTGTGTGTATGTGTGTGTAATCGACCCAGTTACACGTAGCCTTGTTCAAAAATGCAGCAGCTAATGTATCAGGTGTGAAAAAAACAGATGGAGATCACATTATATTCTTTTTTGTTTCCATAATTAAAAGTCCCCACACTCTATGGAATAAAACACACAAATTACATCAATGTACACATCTAATGATCCTTGCACACGTCTAATTCCTGGTGTACCACACAGCGTGTAGGGCTTTTTCTTCTATTAATCTTTTTTTTCTCTTTCTCTCGTTTATGTCTAAGTGCACGCAAAGGGCTTCATCCCCGGGTGTTTACAGCGCCTCAACTGTGAGTGTGTGACCACTGTCTGCTGCTCATGTTCATGCATGCATGTCTTGGCGGCCGGGGGCAGGGTGTGCTTTGCATTTTAACATCCCATCCCTCACAACCAAACGTTTGCACAGGCTTTTTTCTCTCTCTCTCTCTCTCTTCCTATTCTTTGATTTTTTTTCTTCCCTCCCTCGCAGTCTCCATCTTACGTTATCTGTCCCTCTGTCTTTCTAATTGTCCTCTGGGAGACAGGGATCACCTTGTGTAAAATCCTGCATACAAAGAGATGCAGATCCTTGGGACTCTATTGTATTTAAAGCTCGCGTAGCATATCCTACCCTAAAAGAACTCATTGAGAATCAATAATGTAACTGTTGCCAGTGGACAGCAGTCAGAATTGATCGAATTAATCAAGGCCGACCCCTGATGGACATGCGCACAGGAGTGGAGTTAATCCATGCAAAAAAAGCTGTCCGGTTTCGCAACGTGCTAGCTTCCAGTGAAAGTGTTGGAAAGATCTAAAAATACATTTTTCCCACATGCACTGTGCCATATAAAATATTTATAGTGAGCCCCAGTCTGCTAAGAATGGCAAAGATGCTACAGAGTAAAAAAGGGGGCTGCCAAAGCTTGCTGTAGCCTCCGTCCCAGTGCCAACGCTTACATAAGAGCTAAGTGCTGTTTGAAAGAGACGAGTACAGAGTTTCATACTCTATCTGTAGTTAACACACACACACACACACACCAGAGTGACAGAGAGAGAGAGGACTGATTACAGTGTGTGTTCTTTCTCCAGGAATCTATATTAATCAGCCCCTTTTTACTCTCTACCACTGGCTGCTACGTATGTCCTGATTTTATCAAGCAGTTACAGTTGCAGTGATAAAACATCATTAAAAGCCAAGATTGAAGGGAATTAAATACAGGGAGGTCACATTTTTTTGATTCGCCTGCAGGAGTATTACATTATTTAGGAAAATAGAAAGGAAAAGGTCAAATGAATGAGACACTAGTGTTGCCTTGCTGTGGCACAGGCAGCTGTCCTGTCCGTCCTCCTGACAACTGAGGACTTTCAGTGAACATCACAGATCATTACTGGTTCATCAGAACAACCTGGCTTATATTCAGGGACAGCGGAAGCACAACACATATACATAAAACATATAAACAACAATCATTATTTTATTTCTGCTGCATTAAATTACCTTTCAATTAGATTGAATTCACAGGCCAATTTACAGTTTATTTAATTTCTTAGACCTAAAGACATATATGTCATCACCACACACAGGTTAATCAAGGGTGAGTGTTTTTCCTAGACTGAAAAAAATTCAGAGCATTTTTCTTTTGACAAACTATTGTAAAAATATATAAATTTAGATTATGATTTTGAGTGAGGCACAGAAGAAATATTCTGTAAGCTTTTATACCTCTCAGTTTTAGATGGGATCTTGACCTTTAGAATGAATCGTCCTTGTGTCAAAGAATAAAGAGCTCAACAATTTCAGAGAACCTCTCCTATTTCTTTATATGTTTATATATAGGTAAACATATATATATATATATATATATAAACATATATGTGTGTGTGTGTGTGTGTGTGTGTGTGTGTGTGTGTGTGTGTACATATATGTACATATATATGTACATACATGTATGTGTATATATACACACACACACACATAAATATATTCATATTTATGTACATATATATGTATGTACACAGTCTCTCTATCCTCTATGCGCCTTCTCTTTCATTTTTTCATTTTGAATTCAGCGAGGGCACTGAATTATTCTGTGTCCTTCAGCCATTACTTTAAGATTACACAAACAATGACACAGCACTAAAATGTAAATATAACATAGTAATGAAATATCCTTTATAAAAAAAATCTGAGGGATAAAATATCTTCCTGATGACCATTCAGCTTGTCTAATGTGATTTTGACACTGCGCCATAATAGCATAAAACAGTTTGTATTGACATTGACCTTGGCTGTCTCCTGCGCTTGTGTCTGGCTGTGTAGTCATTGTCTCAGATGAAATAATACCCTGTGATGGTGAGGTTTTTATTTTTGATAACAACATAATAGTAAAACAAAAAAGAGCTCTTTCAATGATGAAGTTGGAAGCTGATGGTTTCAACCTCTGTTTTAGAGACTTTGGCTCTTGAAAAACAGAGTCACACAAACCTGAACAGTATCATTCAGGCATCATGACTTAGCATGCATTGACTTTGTTTTATATCACTGAACCAGGAGTGTTTACCCATGTACCCATGTACCCATGTTCCCATAGTGCTGGTCAGTTTGGTTGGTGTGAACATCAGACTTAAACTCTGGTCTTGGACTGCTTTCAGTTAATTTTTCTATAATTTACTTTTTGAACCAATCACAGGAAGCGTATCATTGTACCATGTCGTATAGCATTGGAAAAGCATTCTTATTTCCTGTTTTGGACAAACATGGACATGGACAAACATTCATAGACAAACATTCGAAATGTTCAGCTTTAAAATGAAAGAAAATAACTTCCATCAGCTGTTGAACAATACCGTGTTGAAGTTTATGGCTTCTTCCCCATGGCTTCTTCTTTGATGTGACAGTTGATATTCATGTGTCCATTAAAGACTTCTAACAGGTTCCATATAAATATCATGAACAGAACCTGACGATGCTCCATGATGAACAAAAGGATCAAGTGACCAATCACCTTGCAGTATCTCTACCACATGACTTGTGTTTACAAGGTCTGTACCATTGGAGTTCTGATTTTATTGTATACTTTACGAAAGCGGATGAGAAAAACATGGAGCAGTGACACTGATGAGCAACAGCTGCCACGCTGCGTTGATACCGTTAGACTCACTGTAATTGGTGCAAACAGCCTACATTCATGTTACTTTAAACACCCTTTTTTAATTCATGTGGCAGTTTACTGGAACAAAATCAATTTTTGATGGCTCCATTTAATCACATACGTGTGTGCATATATCTGAGGGCTAATATATACACACACATATGTATACACACAATTCAAGTGTGAGCCTCCCACACACATAACCACAGTCCATCTTATCCATACATCTGTGTATCAACAAAGAAAAACAAATTCATTATTTAACACCATATTTCCAAGTGAGACACCATCACACTGGGCATGGATGCATAATACATGGAGCCTGAAATCATATCTGCAGTGTCCCTAACACTAAAGCTCCATCTCATCTTATGCTGAAGCTAATTCATTGCTTATGCACACAATATTTCATATTCTTTCTTATCCTGCTGCGAAGAAAAAGAAACATCCTTCAGCGCCAACGCCAACATGCGATTTTTCCGAGACGGCAACAGTGTTGAAGTGTTGTATCATCCTGTGGGAATTAGCATGATCACCAGATAATGTATGATGTGTGATCCATATATCATTGATGCAAAAGCACCTCCGGTCTTTCATGCATTTGTAAAGACAGTTATATACAGTACATTGTGAATTGACTTATGTATGGAGGAGGAGGGGTTTAGGGGGTGGATCTATAATTCAACACAGGCTTTTTGATGGCTTCTCCCCAGAGATTTCTGCCCCTCTGGTGTTTCTTCTCTGACCCTTTTAAGAGCCCTTTTCTGCCTCCAGTGCCTCCTCTTGACATTAACTCTGTCACCAATTGAGCAGCAAGTGTTTCTGTGAGTGTTCTGTGTGTGTGTGTGTGGCAGCTCGATAAATTTGTGCATCTAATAGTGTGTGTACGTGTGTTCTGCAAGTAGCAAGCGTCCTCTGGCCAGCTCTCGATGTGGCTGATCTCATATAGAGACATTCTGGGAAATCTCCTCAGCATCGCATGTGTCAGCGAGGACGGGGGCAGAGGAAATGGGACGCTCACAAATCTCATCTTGTCTAATGAAACTAATACAATTCAGGCAGAGAGGAGAAGCTCACCCCCCTTCTCTGTGTGCTGCGTGGCCTTTTTCCACTGCTTGTCTGCATCCCTTTTTGTCTATTAAAAAAGCTCCTTTTTCAGTGTGTGTCACTCATCAGTGTTTTCCTACCTGGTTTAGTCAACTGACAGCAAATGAGTCAACTACCATTTTGCTAATCGATTAAAACAAACTCACAAAGCTCAAATATCAAAACCAATAACATATCTGAACACTAATATGAAGTTTGAACCTAATTCAGCTCATAATTCCCTGTAAGATGTCAATTATCATTTGTACATTTTGGTTCTTGGGATAATTAAACCAATTAAATATAATTAGTGACCTTTACTGATCCTGGTGAACAGATTTTGATGCATTTAAACAGAGCAAAGCTGGATGTTTCCCTTCTCCTTTAAGCTAAGCTTATTGGAATTAAATGATTTTTGATGAAATGTCAAACTGACCCTTAAAGTTTAGGAAAAGACTGTGGCCAAAGCTAAAAGAAACCACCACTAACAGCTGCCAAGGGACGGGATGCAAACAATCAGAGCTTAAAAGCTGTTTTCACTAAACATTGGACAAATACATCAAAAATGCCCATGCCCGTTTTTTTTTTTTACAATTTTCTGGCATTTTGTAGAATAAATGAACAATCTACTGATTTTTCTGTCCAACTGAACTAAACTCAGGTTTGTGTGTTGCTTCACTGTGGGACATATGGCACCAGGATGCATTATGGGAAGTAGGCAAAATGGTGGATGCAGTTTGATACTTAGGCAATGTCCTGCTGAGAAACACTGGGCCTTTCCATTTATGTGGGTATTACATGTGCCACGTACCTAAACAATGTTGCAAACCAAGTCCCTTCATGAAATGTGTTGACTTGGCCTCCCAGTTCCTCAGATCTCAGTCTAATCAACCATCTGTGTGATGTGCTGCACAAACATGTCTGATCCATGGAGGCTTCACCTCGTATCTTACAGAACTTAAAGGATCTTGAGCTAATGATTTAGAGCTTCTTAGTGGCAAGAGAGGGACCTATACACAATATAACATATAACATTGTTCCATGGAAACAATTTAAAGTTTAGGAGATTTTACCCTGCATCACATCCATAATCTCCAGGTGTGACACCAGCTGACACCAGCTAAATAACTTATCTGCAACAATCCATCCGTCCATCCGTCCGTCCATCCGTCCATCCGTCCATCCGTCCATCCATCCATTCATCCATCCATCCATCCATCCATCCATCCATCCATCCATCCATCCATCCATCCATCCATCCATCCATCCATCCATCCATCCATCCATCCATCCATCCATCCATCCATCCATCCATCCATCCATCCATCCACCCATCCACCCACCCACCCACCCATCCATCTATCAGTTGCATTTACAAATCAAATACATATTTCCTGTCTTTATAGGCAAGTCTCTCAAGTTTCAAGTCTCTGATGTTGGATGCTTTCTGCTGCGTTACCTTCAGGGGATTTTGAGTCTCACATTTGAATAATGAATGTTTTTTGTCTGTTGTTTACACAGGAGCAGGAGGACACACAAACACGTACATGTAAGCATGCTCAAAATTAGCTTTTTCATACGCTTACTTTGTTAACTAATCAAAAAAAAAAAAAAAAAAAGAAGTGTCTTCGCCTTCTCCCAGAGTCCTCAGTGTATCCAGCCAGGTGTTGTTATTATCTCACTCTCTCTCTCTGAACCATCCACACATTGCTCAGCCTCTCTCCTGTTCTGATGAGCGCTGGGGAAATATCAACTAGACAAAAACAAGAGTGCTAAGGGATCAATTAACTGTGAGATGTCAGCCATGGTGACAGCTCTGAGTGTGTGCGATGGTGTGTTCATTTAGTTAATTTGCGTAGTTCAGCACATATGTGTGTTGTCTAACACCTGCTGACATTAAAATATGTGTATCCATGTCTGCCCTCATGACCTTACTTTACCCCTGGTACAACATTAGCGTGTTGATTTTACAGTTTAATTTCTGTTTCAATCAGCAAGATTCAGCATGTTATAAGATTTTTTTTTTTGTAGTGGAATGCAGCCATCACACCTGTGTTTTGAGACGTGATGTTATTCCAGACAAGATGGAGCGAGATCAGTCCAAATTCTTCCCACAAAATTCAGTTTGTTCAATCTACTTCCATCAATCAAACAATATTTTCTTCAAATTCACCAGATGACTGCACAATAAAATATTTTCACCGCAAGGAAGTCAAACTTTCTTTTCAGTTATGGAACTAGTCTTCTTCTGCTCAGGTCGAAGCTGGATATACCCATACTGTGTAACTATGTACTGATAAGGATGATATAGGTGGAATTTGTCTTTTTGTGATACAGGTGAAACAGCTGTCAATCAAACGTACCCACATTGACCTGAGAAGACGTCTGTTCAGGAAGTGTGAGATCAAGCTTTCTTTCTGAGTTGGGGATGAGATGCTGCCCCAAAATAAGAAGTTCAACTTGAGGTCGGTCCTCAAGTAAAAATGAGATGGTATGAATGATTGTCAGATGAATTCTCTAAGAGGAGCTGGGCTACCTCACATGGCCTATTCTCATTCAACCACAGATAAATCACAGTATGAATCACAAACATACGTCATCCACTGCTTTTTTTTTTCTTTAGTTCTTGTGAATTATGAAACACTGTTGTTACAGTTACGGCTTTGCTACAGTGGAGACCAGAGACGGCATAAACAACTCACCGTTTAGCACGTAAATTCTCTTGAAGTGAAAGTAAAAGTAAGTCAGTTATACCCTTGATCGCAAAAGAAGCATTTTCTTTTCTAATCCTTAGAACTCAGAGCCTTTTTTGTGGTTGCATTAAAATGTTCAAATGAATTTATAAGAGGCTTTAAGAATGTACAGTGTTGATTGTCTTATATCCTTTTTTCAGCACAACCTAGGCAACCTATGATGAAATAAATCTTACTGTATTTTAATTATATAGAAATGACATTTTATTTTTCATAAATTGGTGTCAGCCATACCAGGCATAGACAGTTCTGATGAGTGTTCAGAGTTGATGTCTTTTTTGAACAGTGCACATAATGTTACCTTCAAAACTGCAATGATATGTTCAGCTGGAATCTGTCCTTTCTCTCTCCTCTCCCCATATTAACTGCACACACACAGTCTCGTGTCAGATTAGGGTGACCACTCAGCTCTACACACATACGCACCCAGAGGGAACACTGTTTCCATCAAGCTGGAAAATGTCTGATAAAAGCACATGAGTAGGGGATGGATGACCACAAACTGTCCTTACTGAGGATGTTAGCAACACTGTCTTATTGACTGCAGTAAATCAAAGTAGGACAATGCAGAGGCCAGACAGAGGACACAGCTTCAAGTGGGTCATAAAAATGTATGCATATGTAGCAAAAAGTGCCCCAGATGTGATATTAGCTCTAAAACCAATATGAAACAGAAAGGACCCAAATCAGCAGTTTGAATAAGCTGTAACTTTTATTGCACATTCCTGTTTGGTCTTGCAATGACCTTTCACCTTTTGAACTTTTAAGACCTCGGTCTCGACCAAACGCATCGAGTCAGGAGTGGGACGAAGTCGCCCAGAGTTACTGATCATGGGTCAGATTCCCTTAAATGAGTTAGATTTGAAGCATAGGGATGTCACGCTGATCCTAGATCTGTGACTGAGGGGAACTTTTAGTCCAGATATTTGTGTTGACAGTTATTACCCAGAAGCCAAATCGCTGTCTAGAGCAGGACCAATGGGGAAGGCTCAGTAGTGACATCATGGAGGGGACTGGGAAATGTTCAAGGGAGTATAGGAATTTTCTTGATTCCACTTTGATGCACTCCCAATGAAGGAAATACTCCTTTTATAATCTTGAGGCTTTGCAACCTCATGTCCTTCTTAACGCCCTCAAATCCCCTCAAAGAAACACGCCTTCCCCCATCGCACAAATACATAGGCTATCATTCTTAGTAAGGTTTTTTTTTTCTTCTCGTTTTCTTGTGACAATACCTGCAACATGCTTCAAATCTTCATTTTGGCAAACCACAAATAAATTAAAACACAAACATTCATATAACACAATGTGACATTTTTAGGACGCTGAGAAAGAAAAAAAAAAAAAGTACATACAGTACAGAACCCAAAAAGAAAAAGAAAAAGAAAAAAAGACCAAGAAAAGAAAAGCATTTGCATTTTTGTTTTTTTTCTCCCATATTTTTTTCTTGCTTTTCTTGAAAAAAGATATACAGTAGCTAGCTACCAATCACGTATCACATGCAGATATAATACAACATAATCAGTTCACCCAGTTAGTGTCTGCAAACTACCAATCTAAACTATATCACAAAATTATTCTCTTGAAACCAGCAAACACTGAGCTTTTGAGATATTTTGTCTTAATAATAATTCAGTTTACAGTTTTCTCCGCTGACAAGCCAAGAGATCACTATACGATCGACCCTGAAATGACTAGCCAAATTCAAAGAGTACTAACACGCTTTCGTACATGATCACATACCAGATGGTGCGTTGTTGTTGTTTTTTTTTTTGTCTCTCTCTTTTTTTTCATGACGGGAGCATTACACACATGATTTTGCTCACACATGCATTAACACACACACACACACACACAGATGGGACATTTTGTCATCGACCACAAACGTGGCGACACAAGGCGGGGCGTTGGGATGCGGTGCAGCCCAATTCTGAACGTGCGATCCTGGCAGCGACTTCCACATCCTGCTACCAGGATTTAGGCTGGACCCTGCTGAGAGCTGACTGGCATCGAGCTGCTACTAACCTAACCGACCCTTCTGTCTCTACTCCCCCCTACCAAAATAATTAAAAAAAAAAAAACAAAAGAGAGAAAAAAAAACAGGACTGGAGCAGAGAAAGTGACGAAATGTCAGTACGGAGCGGTAGGTTTGACATCCTCAATCCTTCTGCTCTCGCTGCTCCTCTCTAATGACGCTCTGCTGAAATGTCAGACCAATTAGCAGCTTTCCCTCTGACATTTAACTGGCAGACAGCAAAACAAACACGAGGAGCTCACCGGACTGGACTGGACTGGACAGATTGGTAGGCACCCAACTGATTGAGACTGACGTTGCTGTAGCCATAGAGTTAATATTAGACATTTATAAAGTCCTCTTAAAGGTTGGAACTGTGTGTCTCTTAAAGTAGTCACAGCAGGTAGAGCAAATAATATCTGTCTTCAGCCATTTCGCAAGCCGTCTGACATTTCCGAGAAGCAGGCGGTAGTGATCAAAGCTCCCACAATTCCCTCCTCTCTCTCTGTTCTTCCTCTTCTTCTTCTTCTTCTTCTCTTCCTCCTGTCCCTTACTGCCTCTCTTTCAGCACACATCAATCAGACGGGCTGTGAAGCGTACACTCAATTAAAGTACCACTTCATCCACGGCAGCGCTCAAGCTCCTGTCTCGCTTCATTTCTAGGTGTTACCGCAGGTGGATGCAATGTATGTGTGTGTGTGTGTGTAAAAAGCACAGTTAAATGTCCAAAGTGTTTTTTTCTTTTTTTTTCTTTTTACTGACTTTTCGTTCTTTATGTGGAGGAGAGATGAGTCTATGTGCACGTAGATATTCTCTCACAACCACACACGTTTACAGTAGTAATATAAGGAGCTGATACAGACAGTGGATCAAGATGGCAAAGAGCAATTTAACAAAACATAAACAAACAAACAAACAAACAACAAAAAACAGCACTCCCTTTAGGCCATATTGTCATTCACAGTAAATCATATTTTTCTCTGTTTAAAGGGTTTTCTCCCTCACACACACGCACACACACACACACACACACACTTAGGCCTGGCCTTCAGCTGTACCATCTGGTATCTAAATCATGGGAATTACAGTCTTCCTCCTCTCCTACACACACACGCACACGCACACACACACACACACACGCACACACACACACACGATAACGAGAGTAGAGAGAGAAAGAAAGAGAGGTGATTGACTGTCATTCTATTTTTATGATACATAGTTTCTGCATAAAGCAACATGTGACTTTTTTTTTCTTCATTAGAAATCAATATCCATCTACGCAACAGTGAGCTCTAAATTTAGCCAGAAGAGACAGAGAGAGAAAGAAAGAGAAACAAAGTGAACGAGCGAGCTAAAGAAAGAGACGGAGAGAGGAGGAGAGAGAAAGAAAGAGAGCACAGCTCCATGTAAATTACAATCTTCATGTTGCATTGAACTGTGAGCAACATCACAGTCGAAAAGAAAGAAAAGGGAAATGAAGGAGTGAATGAGTGAGTATAAACGGCCGTGCGCTGCCCCGTCTATTAAACATTAACAGCTTCATTTACATGTAAATGACCCGACAGCTACAGAGGGAGAGAGAGAGGGAGGGCAAGAGACGGTGGGAAATAATGCCAGTTCATTGCTAAAGAGAAAAGGGGACGGAAAGAGAGAAAATGGGATGTGAGAACAGGACAGGGCCTTGAGTCTCCATCATTTAGTAGTCTTTGACATAGGAGAAGTCCACACTGTTCGATTTGTCCATCTGCACGTGCATGGGTGTGCGTTTGTGAAAAGAAAGACAAAAAGAATAAAGAAACGCACACTCCAATGCATGTGCACACACTCCTGGCTGATGTCCGATGGAGTGACAAATGCACACACACAAACATACGTACACATATACACAACTCCCTCTTGGGCCTTTCAGAAATGGGGTGGGAAAAGAATCTCCCCGGGCGAGAGGAGGAGGACGCGCTTTTTGGTGGTGATGACGGTGGCGTCTGTTCTCCGAGAGTTGGAGGACAAAATATGTCGAAAAATTATAACACACGGACGCACAAAAACCAAACCGAAGAGAGAGAGAGCGAAAAAAAAACAAAAAAAAAAACAATGCTTGAGTGAAACAGCAAAAGGTAAAAGATGAGAGATTGTTGAGTTAGCATGGTGTGTCGTTTTGCGTGTCGGGGCTAGCAGGGTTTGTCCGGCTAGCGCATGGGTCGAGGGTTTGATTGCCGAGTCCTCAGCCGTCGGACACGGGCGGGGACACCCAGCCGTACTTCTCGTGGGTTTTCACCAGGGACTTGAAGGTGGCCTCCGCTTCCTTACGACTGAATGCTTTCTTGGACTTCCCTGCTTTCCTACATATACGTCCCTGTGGAGAAAGACAATGATACAGAGAGAAGAGAAAGGAGACATTAGACTGAATAGTCGAAAAACCAAAAGATAGTTAGGAAAGCAAGTAAGCAAGAGGAAGGGTAGCTAAACAGTAACTTAAGCTTTTGCTTTAAAAGTGACTTAAATTACAACTTTTTGCAATTATCTAAAATTGATACAATTTGCATTTCTTTTGGCTCGCTCTTTTCCTGCCATTCCAGTTGCTCTCACCAGAGGGCGCCAAAGTACGAAATTTTCATGTTGAGAAAAATATTTTGAATGATTGACATCAACTTTTCATTTGAAAACAAGAATATTATGTGACATTTGTTCTCTTTAAAAAAAACAGAAATTGTCAAAACATGATTTGTCTGATCTGGATAAGCTTGTCAGATCAAAAGAGAGTTAGTTTTCTTTCTTCTTGTGTCGTCAAATTGATTCTGTACGAATAACAATTTCTACTGTTTCTAGTCGAAATACAGAAAGACAAGAGACATGACTCCACATGTGCACACTGATGCACTGCTGGTGAAAGCATGGCCGCAGGGGAAATGTTGACAGGACAAGTGATATGAATCCAGGTTGACCAACATTAGATCAGCGCCGAGAAGGTCTTTTAAGATGTCAGGTTCAATCAGGAGTGAAAATATATACTCCACTAAACTGGGCAATGTGGAGATAAGTGAAGTGGAGAACCAATCCGTCGTAGTAAATGATGAAAGGGTTGTAAATATGACAGAAAATAAATAAATCAGAATATAACCCTCTGGTGTGCAGCGTGAAAAGCATTTCACTCACGACACCTGACTTAGACATTTTCACCCAGGCACCACCATGTTAAAACCTTCCCTCTTTCACACACCGTGGCTAATAATAAACGTGGGATGATATTCGGGAGGGAAAAAAAATTGAGGAAAGAAGTGTGGGTGTTGCCTGTGACGATAAAGCTGCTTATTTTGTTGTTGGCAGCACCGCTAAGTCTCCCCCTGAAGAAGAGTGCGTGGGAAGATGAATAGAAAAAAAAGAGACACAACTGTCTTCGTGTTGAAAAGCGAACGCTCAGATAGATACACAACCATTACAAACACAGCCATGACAAAGGTGTGATTCATATGACTTTAGTCTATGGGGGAGTTTGTGGTGCATCATTTTAAATATATGAAAAAAAAAACACTCCAAAAAACAGGAACTTGACAAAGGGAAGGTGACAAATAAATCTGGCTGCACAATAAACCTTTGACTACTGATCATCCTGCAGCTATACTGAAATGTGTGCTGTGGTTGACTCACTGGATAGTACCCTGCAGCTGTGTAATATCCCAGGTACTTTACTGTATTTGTACAAACTCTGTAACACTGCACCACTTCCCTTTATCTAAGTGTTTCTTGGCATCGAGAGAAAATGGCAACAAGGACACTCCGCTCCACTGAAAACACTACTAACGAAATAGTTTCAGATGGCAACAACACCTCTGCTTTATACAGTGTGGTACAGATAGAACACCATAAGCTGTGTCCCGGTTTAAGGATTGCATTCCCAGAAAACGAAGGTCTGGTCTGATTGACAAACGAAATGAGACTGTATAGCGGACAATTTCCTTCTTCTTATTTACGCTGTTTAAATTTGGAGCATTATTTACATTACACACAAAGCCCGTTGCCAAGCAAAATCATCAACGCCCAAAAGTTAACGAGAAAGAATTCACCATGCTTTAAGATATAATTCAGTACATTTTAAAACATGCTACTACTACTCTTCTTATTCAAGTCATGTTGCAGTCACCTGGGCTCAATCGTTTCTGGGATGGGTTGGTGGACGTTTGGATCCTTTATCCAATCGTAGTAGTGTTTGCGACTTTGGAGAAGTAGGCTGGATTCATCAGCCAAATTTGAAGGAGACTTTGAAATGGGACAGCCTAGTCGCAAACTTGTGAGTAATGTGTGTGACAAATTCAGCCCCCTAAGGATGCAGCTGGTGCAATAGTTTGATATTCTGGGAAATATGGTTACTCAAGTTCTCTTTAGCTCCTGTTAACATCAATAACTGTCTAGCTTAACACAGAGTCTGTAAATGGAGGGGAACAGCTAGCATGGCTCTGTCCAAAGGCAACAAATCCACCTACAAGCATCTTAAAAGCTCATTAAGTAACACCTTATATGTTGTGTTTTTTTTTTTTTTTTTTTTTTAAGAGATTATGTGACACTAGGTACTAGTCATGGGCAATAAATAGTCCCACAACTAGTGGTATCTCATTACAGATAATCTGCAACCCAAAGAACATGTTCACAAACTACTTCTTGACTGTTCAGAGTGAATGTGACGATGTGTTCAGAAAGACTGTAACTGGGCAATTTACAATACGTACACTATTTATCATTGAGATCGGAGATAAAGTAAGATGAAAATCACAATATGTTTCAAAAGAGGATTGTGAGGATTATACTTTCCATCCCTCAGTACTGTAGATTAAAAAAATAATGCCTACTGTAAACACATCCTGTTTCAATACAGGAAAACAATAACCTAAATACAAGATTTAGGTAAAGATTAGAGAGATTAAAACCAGTTATTAGAGTTATTAGGATACAGCACAATATTTAGAGCATATCTTAGGGCTTGATTTTGCGTGCTTCTTGAACTGCATGCTTCTTGAGGTAGATCAAACCCAGCCCAGGGTTAATTCTCCACTGTCATGATGTTTGATGGATGATCATTATGTCCTATTGCATACTTGCTCAGCTATTTTGGGTCAAAAGTGATGCATGGGGATGAAGAGAGATGAGGTGATAACATTGAATGATCTGGAGATTAGGGTTACAGTTTCCATTCCTGTAGCAACACTGGCCTCATTTCACTGCGGGGCTTAGCGACAGTCACACTCTCCATCGCTCTGTCTCTCCATCACTCCAGTGGACACATTTTTAGGCACTTGTCTCATTACCTCCCCTTGTATTTTAATCAATATTGACATCAATCCTCTCCGCAAATGTCCACCGTGTCAGGTCATTTAATCTCATATTGAATTTTACACATGAAACGAGGCTGATCTTACAGCCGCCATGGAAACAATGACATGATTTTTGAAACTGATTAATGCAGGCGATGAAAAAAAAGTTCCCTTTGTGTGGGCTTTTTTTCACTTCTTTTGAAAACACGATGTCTCAGTGACTGACTCATTCAGAAACGTTATGAGCAATGTCATTTTTTGCTTTCTGTTCCTCTCTTTTACAACCTCATCTACCGACAGAGCAACCCGGGCCTTTAAATTGAAAATTGAGCCGACTGGGTGACATCTAAGCACCAGGCAGCCTGAAACCTACTCTCTACGTAGCCAGGAGCCTGTTATACAAATTACCCGGGCTGACAAACAAACATAATGCACCGGTTGGCTACTGTCAGAGCACACTGGTGAAACACCAGGATATGTTGTTCTCTTCGCAAAATCACACTCAATCTCATTATCCATGCATATCTTCACATTCCGCCATATGGAAGCTGTCACCACCTCAAGATGGCGGCTGCAGGCTGGGATTGATATTGTTATGGCAACTGGCCATTGTTAAAGAGGTGTGATTACCAGGGTGATCAATGGCATAGATGAATGTACCCTCATCTTAACGTTGTGTTGTCATTAAACCAATCGCTGTAAGCACCGTGTAGTTAATTTTACACACAATAGCTGGCAATTTCTGGGGGGGGGGGGCATTGAGTAGTGATTGGGTGTAGGAGCAAATTAGTACATTGTACACATCTATGCTGAAAACAATGGTTGAGTATGTGTGAAATGGAGTAAGAGATGAAAATACAGATTAGGATTAAAGACAATGTGTGTGTGTGAATAAGAGTCAAAGTCAGAAAGTGAAAAGTAATTCTGAATGTGTTCATAGATGAAAGAGACCATACAAAAGTTAGTGACTGCAGCTTGAAAAGGAGAAATTGAGCATTAATTAGCGGCATTGTGCTCGCAGTCATCTACAAGAATGGCTCAGCATGACGCATCCAAAGATGGACAGAGAGAGGAAGTAAAAATATCTGCTCGTGAGGAAAAGAGAGGCCAAAATGTGTGTGTGTGTGTGTGTGTGTGTGATGCGGTTCAGTTGAGCGGGTGCCCCAGGCCAATCCAGTGCCATGTCAGTGTTTATCTATTTCAGCTAAGCGCTCGTTCGTTGAGAGGGACGCACTCGTGTAAAGTGGCTGCTGGGTAATCGTGTGAATGGAAATCAGTCAATGGGCAAAGCAGGGAAGGCCCCAGTGCATGTTGGGAAGCAGCTCTGGGTGCCGGGATGGGGAGGAGATTGCGTAATGTGGCCATGTGCTTAAAGGGGGCAGGATAAACAAACAAGGATCAATGTCATCATCATCATCCTTATCAGATCAGTAATGAGAGCCCTGCGGGTACTGATGGGACTGGTGGTGGGGTCAGTAAAGGGCAATACCACCATTAAATAATTTTTTTTCTTGTATGTTTTTTTTTATCTTATAAAAACCACAAACTTAAACAGAACAAGAGTTTGCAGTGCTTGCAATACATCACTAACAGTAAAATCTACACAAAAAACAGGAAGCCTCAAAGTGCCACTGGGTTTACCGCCACTGTATTGTCTGTATCTGTATCTGTGGCTTTGGAGAAAGTTTCCAAAGTTCCAAAGCAAAAACAACCCAATGATGTCACAGTGTGAATCCCCAAAACTTTTGTGAAGTGGGATGATATATCGCTGTAAAAACCCTTTATGGGATTTATTTTGGTTTTAAGTGTGAATCTAAAGCGATAAAAGTGATGAATTTTCAACATCGCCAATTGAATTTTATTGTTAACAACATGCCAAAAAAACTGCACAAATGAATGTCTGATTATATTAATGTCTATTTCAAAAATACTGAAGGGCTGAAGTTCAAAACTTTGTTGGTAAAGTGAGTAAAAGTCAAAGTGGAAAAATTTGTAGACATGAAAAGACCTAAATGACAAGCACAGAATGGGCTGTATCCATATTTAAATGTGACGTAATTCAAATGACACCGGTGAACTTTCGTAACACTGCCGTACAGACAACAATGCGGCACCACAGATCGATTTCCAAACTGGCTCATGCTACAAAGACGTCTGTGTTTGAACCTGATGCTGAGTTCACCCACAGCTGTTTTCTGCCACCTGCGCAGCACAGCCACAGCACTATGGGGGCGAACCCACTGCTATATAGCAGACATTATTACACTGTGACAGTGACTGTATTAAATTTGGAAGCTGAGGCCAGACTGATGATCGCCTCCAGTTCAGTTCAAACCACACTTAAAAGCCACACTTTGACTCTATTCACTCGCGTGTAGCTTTGTTGACTTTCAGCTCACCACTCTGTCACCGCACGTATCCTCTCACGGTAAAAATAGAGAGGGAGCTTCTAAATAAGCCACGACTGTATTGTCATAGGGACTCGGCGCCCAAGGACGAATAAATATATTCTGTGTGTTTAGGTTTATATATAGTTCGGTGTGCCCTGTTTGTCATGATGCATGACAGACGAGTACATCTCCCAGAAATTAAGACTTGAAAAACATGCAAGTGCCTGTGTAGACACACATGGCACAGAGGAGGCAAAAAAGAGATAAAGAGATGCACACATGCACACACTGACACAGGAATAATTAATCAATATTGTTTCCATTAGCAAACTGGAGAAGGAAGACACTTCACTATAATTAGGGAGCACTGCAGAGCTGCTAGCTCATCAGCAAATCAAGACGAACACACACATTTTCCTCTCTCGCTGATTCGGGTACAGATTTTTTACATGACCCTTCTCAACTAAAAGATGTTTAATGACCATAGATGACTCAGGAATAATCTTTATAATGGTTATATCATCAAAAGCTAAATCAATAATGAAAAAGAAAGCAGTGAGATTTCAGAGGGAGGAGGGGTTGAGCAGGAGGATTCACTGACAGTTTACATAAGGCCTCCTGCCTCAGTGGTGTCACACCACTGACGTCAAAACACGAGAGAGAGAGAGAGTGTGAGGTGACGGAAGCAGATGAGAAGGGAGCGTTGGGAGAGACATTAGAAAACAATGGCTCTCATGTGGGTGGAAATCAGACTTTAATGATTATAACCCAGAGTGCATTTAGAGATGCGGCTATTTCCACTGGAATTACAGAGCTGCTGCTGTAGCTGCTGCTGCTGCTGCTGCAGTGCACTGAGAATGTGAAAAACAGATTTGACAGGATTACATAATCCAGTCAGTCTAAGTCACAGAGGACTGCTGGTAGAGAGGGCTACCTGCTGTCTCTATTTATCCATCTGTCTCTCTTTCTATCCATCGCTTTGCACGTGTTGAATACTTGTGTTATTCCTCCTTCAGAGTAATCTGATAGCCGTGTGGCTATTGTGACACTGCATTACAACCTGCACTAGGGGGACTCTTCCATCGCAAGGCAGCGAGTCTTTGTTGTCAAAAGGAAGCTGATTTATGTTGGTGATAAAAAAGGAAAGCCAAACCAGAACTGCAGCGAATCAAGGAGATACCGAGCATTTCACTGCATGAAATGGCCGTCTTAAAGTCACATAAAGATTAATAATATTCACAATCATGGGTTTGTTCATAGAAGAGAAGTGGAGGAGGAGGAAGAGAAGGAGGAGGAGGGGGAGACTGGAAGCCTGGGCACCTACTGCTCACACAGTGATAGAGGATGCTATAAATAGGCAACAGATACAGGATCTCCATCAATTTTACTGGATTGTTTTGTCCTGTATGATATTTTTTTTTTGACAAAATAAAAAAGGAAAACAATATTCCTATTCGGGTGTACCTGTTGTATCACTCCACTTGTGTCCAAAATTGACACCTAATTCAAAGACATGATAACTGCAAGTGTAACCTATAAAAACAAGTGAAATGTCCAAAAACATGTTTCCACTGAAATGACTTAAACCGTCATATCAGATAAAAGACATGGTATGGTGAACATATGTTATGTGTGCGTAAAAGCAGTTTTACGCGTTAATTACGCATGACGCACAAAGGCTTAATGAAATTGTTCATATCCAGAGCGTGTCATGGCTGAAGATAAATGCATCACACATGATTAACATGACGTATGGTTGGTGATATTCCAAGCAAGGACCCTCAGCCCCCACCAGCCCTCTTTCCCTCCCCTCACCTGTCCTTTTACGAGGCTGGCTGCAAACTGCCTCATGACGGCCTCCACCGTGTAGGCGCTGGACCATCCGCGGGGGGTCAACAGCTCCATGCATATGGCCCCGCCATCCAGCACGTAGCCGTTCTCCAACCTGGGCGTCAGGACGCGCATGAACGGCGGCGAGAAGGGGAAATTGTCGGGAAAGGTGACATTGAGCAGTATGAACTCGGTGCAGGTCTCCTTCATGTCCTGCCACAGCGCCGAGTCCTTGTCCACCTGGTGCAGCTTGACGTTCCAGTCATACAGGTTGTCCTCCACCAGCTCCACCGTGATGAAGTTGTCCCCTAACCTCCTGATCTCCTGTAGCTCCTTCATCAGCCGCCGCGTCCGGACCTGGGTGCAGTGTTGCCGATGAGGCGCCAGCGGTGCTATCGAGGAGGCACTGGTCGCTTTACTCCCTCCTCCACCACCAACACCACCACCACCTCCTCCTCCTGTCTGCTGCTTCTCCTTCGCATCCTTGCCCTGCTTATCCTTGCCGCTCGGCTTGTCCTTGCCGTGCTGGTCCAGCTTCCTCGCTTTAATCTCCGGGGTGCTCAGGATGTTGGTTTCGTTGGCGGTCTGACAGTGTTTGTTGGCGTTGTTTTTCTGGTTCCCTTTGGTCCCCTTTAACGAGCCTTGATGGTGCTTTGGGTCCTCGGTGTCTCGGTCGTGCAGACGGATCAGACCGATCTTCCGCAGTAGGGTGGCCATAATTTTCTTTATAGATCTATGTTTCTCCACCGATCCCCCCGCACAGGGGCGAGATTCACCCTTTAAAGTCGGTTCCCCGTTCACGCAGAACGACCTTTATTGATGATGATTATTAACCTTGCTGTACCGCAATTCCCCCTCCGTTCACTGCAGCCTCAGGATGAACACAACCGGGGAGCCTGAGCTGTTTTCTCCTCAGTGCATCATCTCGACACGGCTCGACTAAAAAAAGGGAAAATAAAAATAAAAGAATATCAAAAAACAGCAAATAACCGTGAGGTTAGATTAATCAATCGCTAACAACATGTACAAAATTTAATTGAATTAAAGATCATAACAGATTAATGGAATTCGGTCATTTTTCCCGCAAGTGGACCGACATCATTATGACTATGACTGCAGTTGTTTTATGATAGGACGGTGCATTACGCAGAAGCACTGAGATGATCTTCTTATATAATTTAAACAAAAAGCTGTATTGTAGCCTTTTATAATATAAAACTGAAAAATACATAGAAATAATAATAATAAAAAAAATATATGGATGTGAGTTAACCATACAAGCTAGAGGACACGGGTATTGTATGAGAATTACAGAACACAGTGTTATCACAGAGAATAAAATATCTGATGAAGGTGTAAGATCACTGTATGTTCAGAACACATATGATGTTCAAATCATATGAGTCCAATCATATGATCTTATCATACGGACGGTTTTTCACTTTGCGTATCTTCTGCTGCTCAAACAGATCCAGTATCAGTCAGCAACCTGACAGCAGCTCGTTCTTACCGTAGACGACTGAAACCCGGAGTGTGTCCGTATTATGTCCCGCCGATCCCGCTGTGTGTAGAAAAATAAAAAGTACAAATGGCTCCACCATCCAGTTAAAGCTGCCGTCGGTGTGAGAGCTGCAGTGTGGAGGAGCAGAAGAGTCTCTGGTCGTGTGTGTATGTATATGTATGTGTGTGTGTGTGTTGTGCAGCTGCGGCAGCTCCAGCGTTTATGCAGCCCAGGATGAACCAGCCTCCGGTTATAGCTCTCTGCTGGTCTGTTCACACAGGCCAGGGGCTGCAACCTTCAAAATAAAAGCCTCGAGTTTAAGAGCAGGTTTAATGAAAACCATAAAATCTGAAATGAAAATACAGACACATTTCCACATAATATTGTGGAAATAGACAATAAATAAAAATAATATATTATCTATCTGTCTACCTGCCTGCCTGTCTATCTATCTATCTATCTATCTATCTATCTATCTATCTATCTATCTATCTATCTATCTATCTATCTATCTATCTATCTATCTATCTATCTATCTATCTATCTATCTATCTATCTATCTATCTATCTATCTATCTATCTATCTATCTATCTATCTATCAGCTGTTGTGGCTGCACATACTTCGATTTGAGGATCAAATCCTTGCTTGGCCTCTGTGAGGTCACTTGTGTTGATATAACATGACTTTTATTTTGAAGGCCAGTAGCTCATTTCCTTTCCCTGTTTTCCCTGAGCAGCTTGACGTTCCTGTGCTTACCTGAGAGAACAGAGACTTGGCAGGTTAGAGATGCCAGGGGGGATTACTCTTAATGTTGTTAAGGTTCACCAGTTCAAAAATATTCAAACATCAGGATGAACTACAATCCCCAGTCCCTTATGTTGGTATGTTGGAATTGGCCTACAACTGTAAAGACTTGTGCTAATATAACAATACTAAATGGAAAGACAAGTGTATGAGAATGGTATTGTTGTAGAGCATATTCAGAAATTGTCAACAGAAACTTCAGTGAAATATAAATGTATTAGGTTATATTAAATGATGCAAATAACAAGCACGGCGTCAGAACAAAATGCATACAGTGCCTTTGCTCAGGATTCATAGTCTGCTGGGTGATTGAAATACACAACATTTAAATACACTACACACATTAACATACATAGTGATAACACAACATAGCTGTAGACAATCAGCATCTGCTAAACAACATTGCATCTTTATTGTTTCACAACAGACTGCAACGATTGGGACATATTTCCGGCTGACAAATAAATGTTTACAGTGTAATCTAAATAAACATTCGGTGTAGTAGTTGTCCTGTGTTATGTCACCGTTACTCTGCAAAACAGAATCAGTTTATCTTCTGGTTTCGACAAAGAAGCCTCGACACTTTGAGGCACCACGACACTTTGACGCTGTAAGGACCAGAACACGGCGGTACGTCGCGGCGGTTGCCTCGGCAACGACACAGCACCCACAGCGGTTGGCTGTTGTGTTGCCGTAAAGTTGGTCGGCGTTGTGGCTGTCGTAGTGTCGGTGGCTAACAGTCAACAGCGAGTATTTGAGCAGTGGATTCTCTAAAAACGACTAATTTCTACCGTCCCTAGAGTTTAGATAACAGTAAGTTAACATGGCTGAGAAATTTGACAACCTGGAGGAGCATCTGGAGAAATTTATCGAGAATATTCGACAGCTGGGAATCATCGTCAGCGACTTCCAGCCGAGCAGCCAGGCAGTTCTCAACCAGAAGCTGTGAGTCATGTTCTTACTGAGCTCGTTTAAACGACACAAATATCTTAATTAACATCGTCTTTACCCCTTTGCTTCAGAAATTTCATGATATCCGGTCTGCAGGACATCGAGAAGTGCCGTCAACAGCTTCATGAGATCAACGTGCCCCTGGAGGTCTTCGAGTGAGTCATTCTGTTATGTTGTTGTGTCTGTCCAGCTACATGTATACTCGTATTTTAATTACACTAATGTTTTTCTCTCTGTCTGCCATGTTAGCTACAAACCTATATTGTTCCCTTAAGTATACATTCAGCTCTGTGATAAAGCCGTACCAAACCCCTGTCAAAAATTGCTTAATTTTACTTTCAGTTTCTTATCGTCAAATCTGATAATGTTGCATCCCTGCATATTAATGTTATTTGTAATTGTTGATGTTCACTTTAAAATTCGACATGCACATATTACCATAAATAACATCTCTAGCTGTCAAATTTACTTTATGTGTTCCCACTCTTTGATATACTTGGTGGAGGAATACAGAAATAATATAAGATAAACGAATAGAAGTCATTTACAGGAATCCTGGTGTTCCTTTTACTAAAAGTGTGGACAGTTAAGCACAATGATAATAATTGATAATTGAGTTTATAATATATTTTTTATGTGCTTCATAGCTTCATCTGGTGTCATTCCTTAAAATTTCAGATACATTGACCAAGGTCGAAACCCTCAGCTCTACACCAAGGAGTGTCTGGAGAGAGCCTTGGCGAGGAACGAGCAGGTCAAAGGGAAGATCGACACGATGACGGTAAGAGATAATTCCAGGGTCTTACATCCCCTGCCAAGGACGCTACGTGAATATTCAGTCTTTTAAAAACTCACATTAAATGCTCAGAGGTTGTTTGGATTAAAAAAAGATAAAGAATTCCTTTTCAAGGATCATATTCTTTATTTAAAGAACCTCGTGTTGAAGTTGCCCCTCTTTGTGAAAGTGGCCCCGTTAATTTCTGATCAATAAATTGCCCCGAGACACAATTAGTTTAGTAGAAGATCTGAATATTTACATCTCTTTATAATTTGGTATTTCCGTTTAGCACCAGGGCAGGTTTTTTTTTCTAGGCTTCACTGATCAGACATTTTTCTTATTACAGAAATTCAAGAGTCTTTTAATCTCAGAGCTCAGCAAAGTTTTTCCAGAGGAAATGTCTAAGTATAAGGCCATACATGGAGAGGATGCCCCCTCCTAGTGACTCCTGGTCAATGATTCTCCAGCCTTCGACCTGTGACCCTCGAAATGAGAGCTTGGATGGAATTTTAACTGAGCAAGATCCTCTGTGGATGCCAGCAGAATAACGAAAAACCCAGTTATTATTTTTCATTGATGACGAGGCGCTGTTGCTGACCAGTATACTGAGGAAGAATGTTTTCTTTCTGCTCAGCACCCTGACTCAGCCAGTCCTTTTTCTTTTTTTAATTTCTAAATTTCATTTAAAGTACTACAAATCAACAATAAGTGAACGGGAGGAGAAAGAAAAGAAACAAATAGTTTTCATGTCTGAGTTGTTCTGTTGCCAGGAGACACATTAGTTTTTAATGTCTCTGTTGATGCATGGACATTGAACGAGCAGCAGATTATTTTTGCACCTCCCGACTGTACAGACAAAAAAATGTTTAGAGCTGCACGGCGCCTGTCTGACTCTGCATCAATGAGTTTACTCCACCAGTTGTACATACTGTGTATTTATACTCTAGCGATCTACCTTTTTGTAATGCTTCTAAATCATTGTGCAAGATGCATTTGTACCAGTTCACAGTTCATAACATTTTGTATGAAGCTCAGGTTTCTAATGGTCATGACAATGTTATTTAATGGTACAACAGTGCCTGATCACATGACATGGTCAGAAATGAGTCCACCCTTTATTTGTAACTTGTTTGTATAATGATATTTGTTAATAAATGATGCCATTGTGTTTTGTCTTTTGTTACAATGGAAACTAATATTTTTTGGTAGAAGTGTTTCATGTTCTTCAAATTATGGAACCTATTTGTATAAAATAGTCAAACACTTGATACAGTTTGATCTGGTATGTGCTGGCTACAATAAAAATCATTTCACCAGAAGGAAATTATAGATACACACTGAAATGCTGATACCAAAAATGTTATAACTATAATTAGATGGCCTTATGTAGTGATAAAGAAAAATGTTCTCTTTGGCAATATGAAACATAATTCTAATATTTCATTATTTCAGTGTCTTTAAAATGCAGGTACACCTGCAGTGTTTTATACAGTTGCCCCATTAAATTATTTTCAGAGATGAATGGACTAAAATAGTTTACATCTGCTGAAAATAATTGTCGTCATAGTTTATCACTTTCTGTTGTTCTGTAGTTATCAGCACTACAATTAATGGCAATTGATGCCTACAGAATAAAGTCCTAAAGTTTAAGGTTTTTCACAGAGAGATAAGAATGAAGTATTTGAAATGTGGGTAAATGTGTTGGTGGACCACCCGCACACTTCACCTGCACGTATGTCGTGAGGCGTCGGTGACGTATTTGAGGTCACTCAGCTCGTGTGTCGTCTGCGTGTCGTGTTGTATTGTAATTTCATCCTGCCTGCATGAGCGTGTTTCTTCCTGTCCATAAGATACAGCAGCATGTCCCAGAAACAGACAGAACTACGTCATCACTATAGGTCGCGGCCCAACACGCCTCCTCCTGCTGCGGTGGCTTAACCACAGCGACACAACCCCTCTGACCCCAAAGGCCCATCCTCTGGGACAGAAGGGGGAGGAAATGAGCCCTTTTATTAGTCTGAGATCTGTGCTGCAGGGTAATACAGACAGCCCTCTTCCTTCGCTGTCACTCTTCCCTAAGGATTTCCAAATGCATCTCATTTAGTCAACCGTGATTCACTATTTAATGTCGGGACAGGAGAGGCCATATTTCAGAGATTAGGAGTTCTGTTCCTCATTTGGTCTTTTAACCCAATTTTAGGTGTTGCATCTACAATATATGTGTAATATTTTAGTTAATAAAATGTGTAGTAAGGCTAATACTTAGCCACAACCTAAACAAAACCTAAATAATCTTCGCTGTTTAATAGTGTAATTCTTCTATATTAGTTCATTTTATTTCTAAAAATTAACTGAAAATATCTATCCATCCAAATTGTAGTTGTGTATAATCATGGTTTTATCATTTCATTTTCATGTTCATATAAAACAATATTGATATATAATTAAAAAAGAAAAACATAAGTCTTAAATTACCAAATGTGCCTTAGTGAGTAAGTTGTCATCCAGCAGGAGCTTATGGAAATTTGATCAGTAGAGGTTTAGGGGTTCCAATCATTTTGGTTTTTAAACTTAATTACTCAAAACAGAGCAACAAAAAAATGTCTAATCAACAAGGAGCCCAAAGACAGTCCGTCGTGATCTGAGCAGACCCAATGATAATTAGAACCAATCCAAAATGCAGCCAACCTGAACAGAACTGAACAGAGACGGAGCGCCACCACTGCTGACAGCATCACCAGTTATCGAGCAGCTGCAGCCCAAAACTGGTGCTAGTGATTTTGTTTTCATGGTTCACAATATACATGTCAAGTGTGGCTTTTTTCCAGTCGTGACTAAGTCCACTTGAGTATTAGATATGTTAACACAGTCCAGAGACCCTGCGGCAGTACAACCTCACCCAGCCGACCCAATTTAAATATAGTTCGGGCTCGTCTGACCCAGGTCTCAGGAGAGAAGTCTCTGTAATTAGTTAACAAATTGACCTGAGAAGGCCTTCACCTCTCTACCTCTAAAAAGAATGTGAAACTTTTGATGCCATAAGCTTGTGGGTTGCAATCACCTCACACTGCCTTTAGTCAAAACAATCTGAATGTCTTAAAACTGATGGCGTCAGTCGCTTCTATTTGTCTGCTCTTTATTTCTAGTCTCTTTTTACCCTATGAACCCATTCCTGTGTGTCTCAATGAGTCACAGCGGCGGTGGTCAAGGATGCCTTTTCAATCCTATATGAAGCCAATTTGAAGAGATGAGGAATGAAATTAAATCGTGTTTTCATCCAGTTCGTGTTTGTGTCTGTGCGCTGTGACACTTCCTTCACAGGGTGACACTGCCTGCGCATGATTGTGTGTCGTGATGCTTTACTAACCCGAATAGACGGGGAAGACAGCGAAGGAGAGACTATTGTATTGTCAATATGCCTCTGCATGAGGTGCTTAGGTGTGTTTGGTGACTCATCCAAGGTGACTGAATCTTTCTCTTTTCTCTTTTTCTTACCTCCATTCACCTCCTCTTTTTGTGTGCTGAGGCCCAACTTTACCAAACAAATATCCTCTGCTGTTACCTTGGTTAATTTCTTTCTTTTTTTTCTTCAGTGACCGGCAACTTTTTTCCCCTTTCTTTCTCCTCACTGAGGAGCAATGGTGTGTTGATACAATGTCAGTGGCGTTGACTGAAATGATTCATGTGTAGGTGGATCCTCATCGGTTTTTGAGAGTACTTAAGCGTAGGAGGACAGAGTTCATGTAACATACCGAGTGGAATAAATAGAGTAATTGCCAGATCCTGTGATATTTCATTTTGTCTGCTGGAAGAGTCCCCTGGTCTCCAATTTCATGGTGTAAATGGGACGCTCAACAAATTGCTTTTCAAAAACAAAGGCGTGCAAGCACTGGCCCACTGACTCTGTCAGTATCACATTGTGTAGGGGTGTTTGGTACAGTATCAGATGATCTAGGCCTATAGCCTTTGCAGTTTAAATAGTTAATTTATCCTCTGAAAGTATTCAACTAGGACAAATACAAGTATTAAACAAAGACACCCAGACAACCAACCTTCAAAATAAACAAGAAATCCATTTAATTTGTAGTTTTTATACATGCATAGCTGTATTGATGTTGTGTCTGGCACCAAGACGTAAGACGATCCTGTAAGTCCTGCATGTGAAGTTGGGCCTCCATGGATTGGACTTGCTTGTCCAGATGTTAAATTGGATATAGATCTGGGGAACTGCAGCCAAGTGGACACCTTCAACTCATTGTTGTGTTTCTCAAATAATTTTTGATCTATTGTTAGCAGTGCATCACGAGCTGAAAAAGACCACTGTCATTAGTATTGTTTCAATGAAGTGTGTGCTTGGTCTACACCAGTGTTTAAGTAGGTGGTATGCTTCAAAGTAACATCTGTTACATCTGTCAGCTTGCCATCTCCCCATAGTACATCACACATGCATACCTGAGGAAGGAGAAAACATGATTCATCACATCAAGCTACGTTAGCTCCATTGCTCCATTGAAACAACATAACCTTTTTTTTTTTTTTAGGAAATGTAAGCCACAGTAGCAGTTTGTAGCATCACAGTTTAGTCCTTGTCACTCACATCCTTACACTGGCCAATTTCACAAAACGATCATCCTACATTTTATACAATGACACCACTGACCTGGTGTCATTGTATAAAAAGAAGTGAAACTAGAACGTTCAGATTCTGGTAAAGGAAGAAGAAGAAAAAAAAATCTAAAACCAAACGTGTCACATGTTCTCATTCTCAGCACATCCCTTCAAACGGTCACATAAGGAGGGAAGTTTTTTAATGATCTAATATTGATGTCCATATTACACCATATCCCATAACCCAAGTAATATGTTTGTGGGCTAAACATCAAAACTTGATAAGAAAGATGAGTCCACGAACACTTTGGAAAAAAAACAACTTAAAATTAGGTTGTTTTTCTAATATTAATGATGTGAACCACAACAAAATGAGCACAGTTATGTTGAAGGATTAGACTTTTAGCCATATAGGGAAGTTATTAACAAGATTTTGAAACAGGTTTTCTCCTTCTGAAGCAGAAGTGGAGCAGATGATTTGGTTTCTCTATGGTTGTTTTACAGATACACATTGGAGTATAGTATGTTTTACCCTTTCCTATTAGTGCCTGTGGACTGTTTGAACTTAAGTAGCTTGGCCGTGCTTTAGTATGTGTGTAGTGCATCACACATCACAGTTTAGGCCTGGAACTGTGGTTGAAATGTAAAATCCTACCGTGCCCTTGGGCTGGCGCAGGAAACACAAAAGGGTGGGGTGGGGGAGCTGCTGCCTTTGATGCTATTAGCATAATGCCTTTCTGATGCTAATGCTAAGTGCCTCAGACTGACCGCTGCAGCTCGCACACAGGCCCACAGCCATGACAGGCTCACGCGGCTGCCGCTCGCTCTTACCCTCGCTTGTGACTACTAGCTGTCTTGTCTCAGCTTAGTGATAGTCATTCAACTTCTCAATGAGGGTCAGGAGGCGGACACCCCCCTCTTCCTTCTGTCGGTTTGGTCACCATGGAAACACTCCACCCATTTGCCATCACCCATCCTCTCATTTTCTCTCTCCTCTCTGACAATGGTCTTTTGGAAAATGTGTTTATCCAAGTAGTGTTTGTTAAATGTTAAAAGTGTGTGTGTGTGTGTGTGTGTGTGTGTGTGATAAGGTAACACACCCTGTTTTATCACAGCTGATTTGTGCTAGTTATTCTACAGGACTCCGTGGCTCAGATATGAATAGTAAAACATATCACAGCGGGAGCAGGACTCCTACATGCTGCTCTCTGAACATGTATTAACTCCACACACACACACACATACACCCCCGCACACACACATATACACACACACAGACACACGGTGTGAGTCAAGTCAAAGAGACCTGCTGTGGAGGTGAGCAGGGCCTGATTGTGTTGCAAACAGTAATGAGACACACTACACAAAGGCTAGCGAAGAGCACGACTATTATACCATCTGGACCCACTCAGGGGTGCTGCTGTCTGCTTGACTCTGTGTGTGTGTGTGTGTGTGTTTGTGATAGCCAATAATGGGATGATACAGTCACTAAATGAAAACTATAAATTAGCCCAATGATGTCTGCTCTTGCTGCAGCAAAGCAACCATCAGCGGCAGCAATTGAATGATTATGCTAAGAAAAACACGCCACAGATGAAAGTTAATAGATGAAATATATAATTTTCATCTCCTGCTGGCATATATACTTTCATCATCCTCTATGTCCTGCCTTTTTTTGGATTACTGTTTTCATCTAGAACAAGGCCGATTTGCTGACAAGCAGCGAGAATGGCACTGAACAAGACAGACAGAGAAAGGAGACAGAGGGGGGAGGAGGAGGAGAGTTGGAGGAGTTGTTATAATTTCCCTCTGGTTTAATTATCTGAGTCTGTAGCTAGCTTTACTCCCTCACTCTTAAATGTTAGAGGTGAAAATGTGAGCCATTGGTGTGTATTTGTGTGTGTGTGTGTCTGAGATGTTCGTCTTCTCCCTGTGTGTGTTAATGTCGCGCAAAACAAAGCATAAGGTGCAGCAGCAGCAGCCGAAGCAGAAGCAGCGCCGAGCGGGGAATAGATGATCCCGCTGTAACGTTTAAACCTCGCTCATTACGCAGTGAAAAGAGGAAATCGATCATTTTCATCACTATCTGTCACTGTGTGATTACACAAGTCAATGAGCCATCATATTCATAGTTGTGATTTACTGTACGCCGGTGTAACACTCCCTCCCTCGGATGCACCATGTATGATTAGAGCTTCAGAATTATTCTTCATCCTTAACTGATGCATGGGAAGACGATCAGTGAAGATTCTCACATTTTTATAGCTGTTATGATGTTAATGTTTGCCAGAGGCTGTTTTGGCCCGAGGTTGTGTGTTTTCAGGTTATCAAGACAAGCACTGAGGGAATTCTGCTTTACTCATATAGAATATTTGCTGCAGTGCTTCTTTTTGTCTCGTTTTTTGGAACATTTATATGTTTGACTCCTGAAGCGCAGGTGGAACTAACAATAAATACGTGTCCCAGTTAACGTGTACGATGACGCAAACTGAACATAGCCAGGCTTTCTTTGTGTGAACTGGTTTGACAAACCCACAGATAATTGGTATCAAGAAAGTGGTTATCAACTGTCTTTGTTAGCCCAGGCTTTTTTCCCTCGGGCTCTACAAGCTTTCACATAAAAGGGGGCGTTTGATGTTATTTGACTCTACTTCTGCAGAAAAATGCACCAATCACGTGGTGAATTCTTGTAGGTCCCTGTGGCAACAACCAACACCGGTGGAGAATCTGTAAACCCCATGGAGAATAACATTCAGGAAAGCCAACAGATCACAGCAGTCAAACGTCTCTCTCTTAATATTCCACCAACAACATCCAAAGAAGGCGATTAGTGAAATGGCGGCACTTTTAATGGTCGATTTAAAACCGAGAATATAATCTGATGTGGACATGGTTAAGTTTGCAAGCTACCATGGTGTAGTGAGGTTAAGAGAGAGACACCTTCTTGTCCAGGAAACTCGAAACCACCAAGATTATATTTAAACAATTTCCATCATAATGGAAAATATATTTCTTTAAGGTTTATACTTAAATACAAACTCCTCAAATATTTGAGCTCAACTTTTATTGGCTGTGCTAACTCAATCATGATGAAACTTTAGGACAGGGATTTCTACTTTAGTTTTGAAATTTAAGTACAATTGAAAATGAGCTATTCACCATTCAGGCCTCAGTATTTACAGAAAATCCAAACATAACTTCACTTCAGATCCTCAGACATTCTCAGAGGATTTACTGTGTTTATTTGTCTTATCTGGGCCACCAGTGGATTTTTACTTTTATAAACCAAACAATTGATAAATTGAGAAAACAATAGTCCAATTGGCCAGTAATGAAAATAATTAGTTGCAATTCCTTCTCATACATTATGATGGTCCTACTTTGACTTGCTGCAGTTTGAAACACAACATAAACCAACCAACACTGATTGTTGTAATCTGCAAATATGAAACTGGGCTGCATCATGGTTGTGTTATAATGTTCTGCATTAAAGAGTTAGAATATATTGAAAGGAAAATGTTGCAGGTCACTTGAAGGCGGCTGAATGAGATTAATAGGCGGGGTCCCAAGTGGTCGAGTGAAATGTTAATTTGCTTCTTGAATAATTTCATCCATAGTCAGCTGCTACACATAACCTCTTTTGTCCTGGGGGTATTTCTTTCATCCCTACGGACACACACACATGCACACACACGCCAGGCTCCATAAAACTCACAGCCACGCCCTGTCTTTGTTTCGCCATTTGGCTTTAACTTCTGTCTTCTGATGTGACCCCTGCAGAGGTCATCGCATAAATGCCAAGCTGGCCGACTGCCCCATCCACCCCCAACCCTCACCTCTCACTCTCTGAAACAAACACGCAACATACACTCCAGTGCACGCAAGGTGACCTCCTGCACATCATACGGACTTCCACCCACGCACATCTGACCACGAGCCAACCCTTTAAATCAAGAAGTGCTGTGGGGAGGCTAAAAAGAAGTAGAAGAACATATAAAGTTGGCTGGTATCTGCAGAGGACCCAGAGATATCTCTCAGCTACTTTTTTTTAATGAACAAAGTCTGGGAACAAGCCAAAATTACAAGAAAAAAATTCAGATTTAAATCACAACTCCAGATTAAAAAAATTGCCTAAGGAGTTAGTTGATATTTAATGTCCTAGCTTCACTTTTGTGATCATTTGCTTCCTTTAATGTGTACTGTGGTTGGTTTTTATTAGTTTTGCACTCTTATTGAAGCATTTTATATCTGGTCTCTGGAAAAAGGGTAAAAGAGTAATAATTATTATTGTGGTTTGTGTTGACTGTTTGCAGGTTATAATAGAAGGAAAACCTGAGTGAAGCAGTTCTGAGGGATGGTGGAGACAAAATGTATAATGGGCATATATGTGTGTGTGTTTGCAGGGGTCATGAGTCTTTGTGTGTGTGTGTGTGTGTTTGGTTTGTGAGAAGGGGGTGTTTGGGTACAAAATGAGGTTGCCACCAGCATAATGAGGGCAGAAGTGTGTGTGTGTGTGTGTGTGTGTGTGTGTGTGTGTGTGTGTGTGCCTGGCCACTGTATAATGGGCCAAATAGGCCATATTGTTTCCGGCTCGTGCTGAAGTCCCTGTGGCAGCAGATGTGGTGTTACACAGCAACAACAAAAGCTCATTAATCACTGCCAGCGTGTGTGTATGTGTGTATTCTTGTTCTGCTACGTTACTTTGCATGTATGCATTTTTGTCTGCCTGCCTCTTACGTTTGCATGTCTGTGTGTCTGTGGGGGTTGTGTTTTTTGTGTGTGTGTGTGTGTGTGTGTGTGTGTGTGTGAGTGAGTGTTTGTGTGCAACTTTGCAAACGCAGCCACTTGTGCGTACATTGTGAGCTCATGGTGGGTTAAAGAATGTAAGTGTGAACCAGTGTGTCAACTCCCTGGTGTGTGTTGAGTGTGTGTATGAGTGTATTGGTGCAGGGCGGGGTCTTCACAGACGTCTAATTCAAAGTCTAGCTGAGGGGCTATTAAATGACACCAACTACACCAGTAGAAGTGTTCCATACTCTTTGATCCCCCTCACTGCATACACACACACACACACACACACACACACACACACACACACACACACAGTCATATTTAAAGCTGAGAAAAGGTGTAAAGAAACCTCTTGTAATTTGATAAAAACAATTCAGTTTGTCCTCTTTCTCTGGATCCTTTCTACAATTATGAGATATTTGATCAAGTCAGAGGCAGCTTGTGTTTCATTGCCTACACACACACACACACACCTCCTTGATGAGTCAAACCCATACTGGCTGAACCTACCTGAACCCCCTACACTCAACTTACCACAAAGTAGTGGACGGACAAAACAAGCTTAATCACCACCCTCCCCCACTTCTCTGTCTCCCACTCTGTTGCTGCCTCTCCTCTGACTTGTGTCTTCATCAGCACAGACAGTTTGATTCCCTCTCTGTCCTCGCTGGAGGTAGGAGGATGTGACAAGAATGTTTGCCCACAGCTCGCTTAATGACTTTTGATCAAGATGTTCCAGCAGAATTAATCAAAGTCTTAATGATTCTGGTTGAGGTTTCAGATGTTTGCTTGCAGGCACAGAAGTTCAACTTCTGTAAAATTGACGAGTTTTATTTCCACATTGGGCGTCTAACGGTGTGTTCTCATTCCACAGAGAAGAGTACGGGATTTATTTTATTGAATGATATTGTTAATTTCAAATTGTAAATATTGCACAAGATTTCCCAGACTTTTTAAACTGTGAACGACATATGAGGAAACACCTGGATTAAATTGTTGCAATGACTGTGACCTTTCCATTATTAAATAGCAGCAAAAACAAGGATCTTCTAGAGGAAGACTCAGTCTACTCAGTCTACTACTAGCTTTGTTTTAATTTTCAAAATCAGTTTTAATTAATAAAGTAATTACTGGTGATATTTGGGAAACGTTCAGCAACAACATTTAACTTAGACATCACAACTTTTAGTCAAATCAAAGGAGCATGGGTAGCGTTAGCAATACAAATATGAACTTTCTAAAATATTATTAATATTTTAAAATGGATGCTTTTAAAACATAAAACATTATTATGAGCTGTCTAATTAAAGAGTAATGTATTAGTAACTCTTGTCTGTAGTTAAGTCATGAGTGGTGAGGTTTCATATAGATGGATTTTCAGCACCTTTAATCTCAGACATTAAGCAGGAAAGTGACATAAAAACTCAATTGGTCCTTCTGTGAACACTGATGTTAGTGTTCCAACTAGAAAACATCTTGTTAAATAACCAGACACTTAAAATGTTATTTACTTGTCAAAGAACAGTGTTTGTGTGTGTGAGAACAGCAAATCCAAAGGTCATGAGAATATTGGTATTTTGTGTGAACAGCATTGGTCTCACTATATACGGGCATAAAGGCATTTGTATAAATGTTTTCTGAGCTTCCAGCTCTATGAACTAAGGACATATTAGGTTACACACAGAAACTCATTGGTTCATTTCAGAGAAGGAACTGAATTATTAAAATAAATAACGGACTATCAGTGGGCTATGAGCAATCAACCTCCTTGTCACCATAAAATATTTCGTTGGCACTTGATCAACATCATGGAACTTCCTTTTTTTTTTCTTTACAGACTACAGTCATAATTCACATGACTATGACGGTCAGAGTTTAAAGTTAAATGCCATAGACATTGGACTTTGATGGAGACTGTGGTTTCACTTCAGTTTTCAATTTCAATCACAAACGTCCTATTGTCTTACCTTTAAACACAAAAACAATATTAAACTTTGGTAAAATAAGGAGAAACTAGATGCCCTCATTTAATTTAGGCCACAGACAGACAACAGCACTGCATGTTACTTGTGCATCATATTTAAATGGCTTATTTATATGTCATTTATTTGTAAAAAACTGGTTGCTAGATGGTGACGTATTAAAGTTATAGTGAGAAAATAGTGGATTTACTTGAGGTTATCAAACAACATGAAGCTTTGTTTGCGCACAGGTAGGAAGATCCTAACCCTATCCCTCATCAGACATTGGGTGTGATCTTGACATGAAAATGTAAATTCATCTAATGGAAATGTTTTTGTCCAGAAGCCATAGGAAGTATTAAATCATATTTAACCAACAGTTTGACCTTTCTGAGTTAATACTAGTTGCGTCGTCTGCAGCCTGCTGTTGAAATAGCCTCTTGGAAAGCACTTCAGTGTTTTGGTTAGGGCATAACCAAGGAGAGCTTATTCTGGAATCACACCAAGGTAGTCAGAAATATAGCAGCTTAAGTAGGAAACACTGCTGGTATCAGCATGTCACATAATAGTTTCACTTGTGGCGTCCAACAGACCTCAATGCCAAAACGCCTCAATCTCGCTGTGTGTTACCTTCATGGCTGCTGTGCCTCGCCCTCCACACCTGCTGTTCACCTAACACACACCCTACATTTACACTCTATGGCTGAAGCCAGGAAGAGCTTGCACCAGAGTAGAACATAGGATCTTTGATCATCCCTCAGATGTAGCCAACGTATCACCGCCTGGCTAAGCTTAAGTTGTCGAATTTAGACCCAGTTAACTTGCGCTCAAAGGGCGAAGAGCTTAATGGCTTGTCCTGACTGGCAGAGTGTCAGTGGCAACTCTGGCTGCTAGTTACATAACAGCACGTCATGGAGCTGGATGTGGCCTTTTTTTTCTCTCTCTGACTCACAGCTGGGAGAACGCTGTACTTGGAAGCACAACATTCATAATTTGAATGTTACCATGGTGTCCAGACTCTGGACAAGTTAATCTGGAATTAAGATTTGTGCTATCCTCACCAAACCTCTCTGAACATTGGGGTGAGTCACATCTAGACTCATTAACCTGTGAAAAAACAGATGGGGGTCCAATATTTATGATTCTTATTTTTTTCATGGAAGTTTTCGCCTTTCCAGCTTCAAACCAAACACTTGATGTCATGAACAGACTCAGTGAACCTCATGAATAAGTTATGTTTTATGCAGGTTTGTAAGACAGAAAAGGTTTAAAGTACAGATATTTTCCTGCTTTTTGAATATAAGGCTGTTGCTGTGGTGTAAAAGCTATGACTGGGAGCAAGCAAAGCAACAGAGAGAAGCAACAACACCTGCTCATGGTAATGATACATGTTGGAAACAATCCTTCCAGACAGGATTGGACGCCGGCCCCTGGTGCTGCCTTATAAACCTGCTGCAAGACACCATAACACATTAGAATCAGCAGATATGTTTGTATGTGTGTGTGTGTGTGCGTGCATGCGTGTGTGTTCCTGCATCTGTGGATATGCTTGCGTGATTCCATCTCTACCTGTGTGATGAAATTACAAGGGAGGAAATTTATAATTGCCTTGTTGCTTGGGTTTCAGTCTCCGGAGTGTTGAGGTAGGATGGTGGTGGGTGGTTGCAGGGGTGGAGAGGAGGGGGTTATTTTTAAAGTGCACAGTCGTGAGCTGGCCAAATTTAGATTGGAATCAAACTGCTGACTTTCCTACTACGTCAGCGCTTTGTCTGTCCGGGGCAGACACATGCAGAGAAATTAAGAGAGGTGAAGAAAATGGGGAGGTTAGGGGGTTCCACAAAGAGAGAGAGAGGGTGAGAAAAAAAAAAACGTTTTTAAAGAATAAACTCATCACTTATGTCCCCGTCAGCAAAGATATAAAGATGTAGCACCTTATCTTTCTTTACTGGATAAAATTACAGGTTCACTCCTCTGAGAAACACATATAGGTCACTGGTCAGGAGCACTAGTCAGGCCATAAAAAACGGTTGTATTATATCTCAGTGACTCTGCTGGGACCTTTCCAAAAGCCTGGACAAACAAACAAACTGAAAACTTAAGACATCAACAGTGTTATCTTGGGTTGGGTCTGGAAACCAAAGGTTCACGAGTTCAAACTATAAAACAGAAAGTATGCGTTACAAACTGTGGGCATGAAGCTGGAAAGATGTAGTCATCAGCCAGACTAGGAGGGTCTAATAAAAACATAGAATTGTTTAAATTATGGGACCAAATTCTCAGGAACAAAAAGCTGAGATCTAGCAACCATTTTTAACCAAGCTAGCTAAGTGCAGGGGAAAACAAGCATTTGTATTTGAAAGTCATACTATATTTCCTCAGTTACAAAGATGATGCACAGAATTCATATACCGGAATAATCACCATTGTCCCTTTCCAAGAATATTTGATGGGTTAGTGATCCGATGAAGTCAAGGTTGGACATGAGAGGTCAGCAGGTCTTCCCTTACCCAGAGTCACAAGCAACAATTTATCTGAGACCTTTTGTACATTAGGCCATTCTTCCTTGTAATAATTCCCGTGTGATAGCTTGGACTTAAACAGCGTCTCAGATCATTTGTGAGTGTGCAGGGACTATAGACTAATCCTTTCCCAAAGACCTAACAGCTTTGCATTTAATTTTTCTGCCCCTCTGCCTTAATCTTTTCTTCCCCTTAACCCACTTTTTTTCCCTCCTCATGCCTCCACACAATGAAAAGCAAGAGAATCACTATGGTAAGGATGTCTTTGGCTTTTCTTATCCTTGTCCATAAGCTTACTTAAGACAATTAATCTATCTGGGTTTTTAGGTTTTAATGCCCTTGATAGAATACAGACTGCAGAGACTGTGCAGCAGCAAAGGCAAATGATTTTCTTGGGATGATCCTTTTGTTTGTTGTGTGTCTTATACATATCTGTCTGCTGGCACTACTGTAATCTCTTCTCACATCACACACAGGCATTCATACTGTCACACAAACACAGAGGCATGAATGACTCCTGTATTAAAAGACGTCTTTTGAATACCCCTGCTGTTACAGCAGCGTTGGCCTCTGTTCCTGTATATGTGGCTGGATGTAACCGTCTGCGTAAAGACTTTCTAAAGGTTCTGTGTCTTTATTTAGAAGCAGATGTCATCCTCACACGCTCCTTCGCTCCACGCTGTTCACCTGACAGGAATAGGATGGGATGAAGATGGATTAGATGGTGATGTCATGAATTCAGGCTGCAGGAAAATGCCATACTGTGTGAAAAATACGTCATAGAGGTTCCTGGAACAACAAAGCTGTAGTAAAGCACCCAGCTGGATGGTGTGGTGTGGCTGGACATTTCTTTCTTTCTGACCTGTAGAAAAGTAGGTTAATCTTTATTAATTAAACTAAACCCTCTTTACCTCATTTTAGCATTAGTCTCACTAGCATTGTTGGCACTGGTGTTAGTTTGAGGGAGGAGGATGGGTGCTAATTGTAAAAAGCTGCAATCCTTTGTTGTTTTTGTGGAAATGAGATTTCCAAGGCTAAGACAGACAACTCTCCAGAGTCAGCGAGGAATAATAAGCACGCACGTTTCTTTACAGCTGACTTTTTCACATTCAGAGCTACTCTCGCCCACATTAGCAGCCCCCGTGTATTATTACACCCTTATGCTGCTCTAGAGAATGATGAAGGTTTTAGTGTTTTACACAAGGGCACCTTGAACGTAGCTGTTCAGGGAAGAGAGACCACATTACTCACCTGGAGAGTTGATCCAGTGACTTTCTGGTCACAAGCCTCCTTATTTTACCTCGAGAATAACAGCCAACATACTGCGACTTACCTTTGATTTGACACCAACACACGTTAAGAAAAATGCCCCCAACCCAGATATACAATGTAACAGTTTTCACAGTGATATTCTCTAAGAATCAATGTGATATGGTAAAAGTGAGTCAGTTGTAAAAAACAAATCAACATCATGACAGCGAGTGATATCTCCAATGTCATTAATTACACAGACAACATTGACGTGGTGAGAAATGAGTTTTGAAGATGCTTGTATCACTCTTCACAGTAAATATGAAGCTGAAACCAAGAAATTGCTATCTAAGCATTACAGCTGGAAGCAGATGAAAACAGCTTGCATACCTATCTCCAAAGGTATGAGATTATACCTACCTGCACCACTAAAAACACCATTAACACGTTGTACCTCTTATTTTCTATTTGTACACAAACAGGAATGTGAAAACGGCAGGATGAGGTGTTCCTGTAATGCGCGTGCTGGAGTTATTTCATGTATTTTTAGTCATTTCAGTTTTTTGGGGTTTGCATGCCAGGGGATGACTATTCAGAGCCACACTCTTTCTGGGTTTTATGCTTGGTTAAACTAAGCTAACTGATTGCTAGCTAAGTGACAGCTTGCTTTAGCATCATTTTGCTTCTTCAGACAAGACAGAGGCATCGGTCGTCTTAACAATAGATCAACTAAGTGGATTTGCCACAATACTGATGTATTGCTTTCATGTTGGGAGCTAAACCATGCACGTTAAACACAGTTCACTTATGGCTGCTAACACCAGCAGAAAGAGAAGGTGGTTTGACTGCCACCAAAAGAGAAATACAGAACAAACAAAGCACAGACAGACAGCTGGTTGCATCTGATGTGACAACATTAAAGTGAGACATGTGAGGGTCCACAGCACTACTGCAGCCTCTGCTGTGAACCTCACACTCCCGGGGCGCTTTTGAACTCAGGCACCTAAAAAATAATAGACCACCTGCTGTCTTTCACTTTGGCAGCCACTGACTGTACACACACATCGAATTTGTGGACCATTTCACTGTATGTGTGTGTGTGTGTGCGTGCATGTGTGTGATGAATGAGTGTATGTGTACGTTTTGTCAAAATCTCATTTCCAGTGAATCTTTTTCTAGAGAGCACCTCTGGGATTTTGCTCTGTAATGGAGGTTAACAGAGTTAGGCCTTACAGATGCCACTGGGGTAGAGATGAGACATGATAAATACTACAATACATCCATCATGTACACACATACACACACACACACACATATACACATAAAAAACCATAAAAACACACACTCATTATTGCACTCGCAGTTATAGACTGGCTTTCAGCTGAATATAATGTCTGCATGATTAATTGTGTGTATGTGTGTGTGGGTGTGTGTGTGTGACTGTGAATATGAGTGCCATATCACCTTTGCCAGTGTGTTGGTGGCATCATTTGCATGCTGATTGATGGGCTTGTGCGCACATGCCTGCTATATGTGTTAATTAATCCAAGTTCTCCAGTCATGCTTCATCTGCAGTTGTGGGCTTATATAAATGCATGTATACAGCCGTTCATATAACTTCCACTTAATGAACATGTGCATATGTGCGCTATGATGTACTATGTGTGTATGTGTGTGTGTTTATGAGACACAGAGGCACCGATTGAGCACAGTGAAGTTGGGAGTATGTGCGAGGAGAGAATGCATGTGTTGCCTGGCCTTCCGCTCTGTTTGAATGTGTGTGAAAAGAGACCACAGTGAATATGTCACAGATAAGGTGTCAGCCAAATAATCAATACGTCAACATAATGACTGGGTACAGTCAGACTCAGTGGTCAGCGGAAAACAGCTAAGTAACAAAAACAAACATGGAACACAAGGCGCTGATAGTAGTGCTGAGCATCCAGCATGTTCCCAGGAGTTAACGAGGATATCATGTCTGCGTATATGACAGTGTGTATGCGATTGATGATACTATTGATTAGGAGCCTGCACACCACCAATCATCAAGGATCACCTACAACCAATTCAAAGAAGCAACTCCTGTTAATCATATTGTATAAAACTACTGGGTCAGGGAAAGAACAGCAGTCAGACTTCGTGAACTGACACACTGTTGTGGCTAGGGACCGAACTCTGACCCGGAGCTCTGTAATGCTTTATTCATCTACTACTGATTAATTAAAACATGATTTGAGACTGAATATCTTCGCCTATTGCTTCATTAAAAGACCACGCGGACTTAGCTCACACATAGTCAAGAGAAGTTCGTAGACTGAGCACAAAGTCCAACAATGTCACAGTGTGAGGTCACTACACACACATACACGGACACAAACACACACTGTTTTGGTCACTAAGAGCAGTTCAGCTCCCTATGCTTATGTAAGCACCTTTGTGCTAGTGTCAGTACAAACCGGAATAGACCTAATAAGGAGCTTAAAAACACACACACACACACACACACACACACACACACACACACACACACACACAAACAAACAAACACACACACCTAAATTAATGAATGGGGACTAAGCTTGTTTTTCCCATGAGAGATTCATCATTGAAGTGCTTTCTGGACAATCTTGTTTTCTCCAAGTGATCCAAACAATGCTCTAAGACTTTATTTTCTTAAATGGAGGCATTAAAAAACCCTGCACCGGGTTAAACGGGGTTCGACCTTGCATAACAGAAAACAAATAATTCAGTCAAATAGATAATTCTGTAATATAGTTGCTTGGGGCAAAATGTTCAAGTGACCTGTCTCTGCTCTGTCCTGGCTATTGCAGCCCTTATGTAATGGACTTTATGCAGCCTCATGAGTCGCGGATGGTTCCCCCCTTATTTGGCAAATGGCTCAGCATGACACAGCAAAAAACACTGTAGCCATGTCATGTCACTGCATGGCTATTTTAAGATTACATCCTCACTTGGCTCCCAAAGAGGTGTCTGAGTGTTTCTCACAATGAGAGTGTCTCAGTCTGCCCTCTCATCTGTTTATAGCCTGTTAATCTGTTTTTCTTTGCAGGCCCAGGAGAGTAACAGGTTTAAAATTGAACCAGAGTTTAATAAAAGCCCTGCGTACTAGTGTGCATATGCAGTAATATGTGTTGTTTGTCCATTTCAGGGTGCTAGTGAGTTAGTCTGGAGACAGAAATAGGAGCGATCCATTGTGCAGTGTCGTGTCCAGGCAGGATACACATTAATAGCAGGCCGGTTAGGAGCCCTGACTTTTTAAAATTGATTATGCTAAACAATAAGTTTATCTTTGCTTTATATGGCTGCAAAGGCATATTTCTTGGGAAACTGTCTGGCTTGATGTTCGTGAACAGCATTATTTTTGGGGGTTGCTGGTCAATTCACTCCACAAGGTCGCAGACATCATGGCAACAGTGCATTGGTACTGCTCATGTTGCCACTAGGAGCCAGTGAACAGCAAGATATATATCCTGCAAAACTATGTGCCTGTTGCAACTGTTTCAGATCAGAATGAAAGTATTTCCTGCAGCAGCTCCTGCAGAATAAAACTCACTGCAGACTTTTACTACAATGTGCATGAACCAGAACACCTCGTCCATATCATCCAGGTAAACAATACCTGAAACCTCTCTGTAACATCCTATGGGTGACCAGTGGGTGATTCACTGTATGCCAGCACAGACTTGAATTTGAATGGCTGCAGTTCCTCACAGCACATCTTGTCCCAAGTATCTTCATCTATACAAAAACTAAACTTGTTTTAGGGACAGTATTTCTATAAGTCAGGTGCAAAATATGCAAGAACTTTATCATAGCTAGCATTCCAGGCCTATATACAAAAGAAACTTGATGAATTAATGTAAAAGGTCAAATTAAAAGTTTATTTTATTATTGCTCTATTATTGCTCTACTTTTCATTCAAATATTCACACAAGCTGGCCAAAAAAAGTTTTGTTCAGTCACAGTGACCTTGACCTTGGCATCTGAGCATAAAATTGTAAACACTTCATCACTGGGTTTATTTCTACCAAAATTCCCTTTTGCTGTTCTTGGAAAATTGTGTTCACAAGGCTAAATATTTTGCAGGTTGACAGTGACCTTGAACCTTAATCTTTTACCACCAAAATTTAGTCAATGAATCCATGAATCAAGGTGAAGGGTTGTACCAAATTTGACAGGATTATCTCAAAGCATTCTTGGGATATCAGGTTTACAAGAATGGGATGTATGGATGTAACACCTTCAATCTTCAAAAAATGACCAAAATCAAACAAGTCTGAAACTGGTCCACCTGGAGAAGTTCACATGCAAAATGAACCAATCGTACATCTTCTTTTTAAATCACATTTCCATTTTCCCATTCTTTCTAGAAGATAATAGTGTAAGTAATTGCCTTTGTTTTTATGTGCACTCCTAAGCTTCTCACAATAATCCTGACATCTTGACAGTGCTGAGGTATGCACAAAAGAAAGGTTAAGATGTTGGAGTTGGGGGTGGGGTTGCGTTGGGGGCTGAGTGGGTTGGGGGTGGTGGAGGTAACCCTTGCCGAATATGAAATGCTATCAAATTACCATGCCTCACATGTCTGAAATTAGCATACATCAGATCAAACGGCCTGAGACTCCTCAGTGATTATGCATCCAGACTCATGTTCAGTTTCAACCCCATTTTACTGCCAATTATCATATCATTATCATAGCATTTCTCCAGCTACTGTGTAGTCAATCTAGTCTACATTGTTCTCTGGGGAGTGGTAGACATGGTGTAGCCAGACAGACTGTCTACCCATCTATCCCTCCATCCATCATCCATCCATCGACTAGTAAGTTTGTACCATCTACTGCATTTAAACAGAGAGTGACAGAAATAATGAGTATAATCTAGTCATAGTGATGTCTGTGATGTTTGACTTTGCTGTCGTGATGCTGTAAATTTTGAAACACCTGTTTTGCCCCAGTCTGACCTTGGAGGATTTCCAATAGCTTGTCTGATACAGAGAAACACAGACCAAATGCAGAGATCGCTGCAGGTGAAACACACATGGAAAGCTTAAGTTATATTTTCATGTGGAAATCAATGTTTTACTTATTTGTATTTTGTTTCATTTTGTTTCATCTTTCATTGCGAGAAATCTGCTTTCAAGCAGAGTGTTTGATGTGCCGATGATGTCTGGGAACTTTAAATGAGCATCTTCAAGAAAAAACTTCAATAAAACAGGAGTGTGTTGATTCATTGGCTTGCAACAAAACTGCATCATAGAATTAAGTGCCACGTTGTTGTGGCAAATTAAAAGCACTAATGTAGCTTCAGCGCTGTTGGGAAGTTGAGAATTATTTCAGAATTAAACTTGCACGACAATGTGCTTGCACCGTCCCTGACTGTCAAAAACCACTCAACCTGTCAGAGGAAGGCTGCGGTACCCTTACCCACTGTGATGCACAGCGTTAATATAAGTGAACAAAGAGAGTTTGAAAGCGCACCCTTGGAGGAGAAAAGAATGGTTTAATAAAAGGATGAAGAGAGGGAGGAAATGACGGGCTGGGGAGAGCAGCGTTCCTAAGAGACAGCGATTAACATTTGATTGGCTGTCATATACTTAACTCCTGCCATGCTGTCAGGCTCTTTGGAGGAGTAAATGTCTTCGATTGTTTAGGAATGAACAAGAAACTGTAAAGAAATAATAAGGGCAGAGTAACAAAGAAGAGACAGAGATGGGGGAGGGAGGAGAAGGATGAGTGTGTTAATTAGAGGAAAGAACGTTCTGGCAAATACCTGTCAGGTCTTTAACTCTTAGTAGGCCATATGGAGTGTTGCCATCCCCCAACCAGCCCCTGTCCCTGATTACACTAAATGATGCAAGATATGTGTGAGGTTGTCGGAGAGAGAGAAGAAAGAGAGAGTGGGTGAAGGAGCCAACAAAGGGAAAATGGAAAGAGACAGGAGAGGAAAAGGACAGGACACGGAACAGGCTGAGATGGAACAAAACAGCAGAGGACAGAGTCGGTTATATAACCTGCCTGGTACCTGAGGGATCAGTGAGACAGAGAAAGGTGTGGGGACACCCAACAGAATGGCTGTACTCAGTTAGGATCTTATATTGCATTGTTGTGAGCATAGGTATGGTATTTTGTTTGCATACATCAGATAATGTGTCAGAGCAGGACAGAAGAATGTGAAGTATTTCTATTTTAGTACAATGTTGAAATGTTAATGTTAAGTTTCCTGAGTAATTTATGGACACTATAGATTCATGTTATGGGTGACAGTGTAAAAGGTTAACATTAATATTCATGTGAAGTTGTGTGTCTGGTTTCTTGGCCAACAGAAATCCATCTCTCTCTCTTTGTTGATCTGTTTTGGTCTCCACCACCCCAGAAGTGAATTATTTGCTTTTTTGCTGCCAGATGACCAACCTAAAACAATAAAGTGTGGTCTGTAACAATAAACATTGATCTTAAAGATGCTCAAAGGCTCCATAGAGCTGAGTTGGACAATAGTTCTTTGTGGGTTTGACACTAAGAGCAACACCTTTAATACTTAAAAACATCAGTTTTATGGCAAATACGAGCTCAGTGAGTGTTTCTGCACATTACGACACCCAAAAGCCTAAACCACTTAAGACAGTCAGTGGTTGGAAATGGCAATGTAAATGGTTCTTGGGAATTTAAGTTTAGTTTTAAATTCATCCTCAACAATAATGATACTAATGCAGCTGCTTACTCTTTGTGCTAATGTATCATTCAACTGAGAGAGTTTCATGACCTGTAAAACTTTGAAAATGGACCTTGTCTTCTGTGACATCTATTTTTGAACAGGTCTGAAATAACTGCTTCTATTTTTCAATGTTTTGAGTGACCACACTGATCAAATGAAATGGTTAATAATCACATAATCTACCCTTTCACTACACTGTAAAATTTGTGTGGTGTTAGAACATATTACCATTATAATATACCCATTGTAGCTATCCGTAGCTCCCATTGGTGCTAACAAAACCATAATTGTGACATGACTTTTCACCATGTCTGTTCAAATGCTTTGTGACATATGATGGAAAGGTCAGTTTCTGTTGTGCAAGGCTCTCACCACTGCCCTCTGTAAATCAAAGGCACCTATATGGATCCCACTGAGAGCGAGTATGAATCAGTGAAGTTACTGTGGTGACTGACATGTGAGAAAAAGGTCTTGTTCAGGAAAATGAGTGTAGAAGGAGCAAGGACGTGAATCAATAAGTGAGATTTGGGGCTTAGGAGGGTAGTGTTTCTTATATTGTCCATCTGAAGCCGTCCAAATTCAAATTTCAATGAAGTAAAGTAGATAAAATCTACTCAAATCACAGCTATCTAGGGGGGTGGCTTTTGTTCGAGGGCGGTTCTCATTTATAACATGTCAAGACCACATGCAGCCATGCCACAGTATGTCATCATCACTTATGTTAGATTGCACTCTTTACAACTATCTGTCTGCGAACAGCATTATTGGTTACATAACTCATATGTCAGCAGAGTATGTTATTAGATGCATTTCATTTCTTTTGTTGTTGTGACAATTGACTGGAAGGAAGATAAAGCAGTAGAAAAGCATTTGAGTAAAAGTGAGTAATACTGGATATATTATTCATTTGATACGAGGTGAATATTTCAAGATCTGCGAGTGGAAACTGCCCCAAGATTATTCCACAGTCTGGGTCAAAACTCTGTGGAAATCAGCCATGTCTGAAGCAGCAAATCACATTTGCCAGTGGTTTTTTCTGTGCTACTGTAAATCTTATCCAGGCATTTTTTGTGTAACAGCAACACACCCCCGCTCACAGCATTGAAGCTCCAACCTCCGGTGATTTGTTGGATTCACAGTACCAGTGAGTGAAATATACCACATACTGGCATTTATGATGTTGTGGTTATTTTGTTGTTGGAGCATCCAAAGTCCTTCAGTTACTTTTCCCACTCTGGCCTTGGCAATAAAACCTGCCTCTACAGTACACCAGTAGTAGCAGCAGCAGAAAGATGCAATGCACCAGTTTGTTGTACTCAGTGTAACAGCATGATTCATAGTTTCTGTTTGCCCACTCCAGGGGCCTCCAAGTCTCATGGAACAAGCTGTGCTGCTTTTAAATAGAGCAATAACACTGTCTCGATGTTTTTCTTTTCTTTAGAATTACTCAAACACCACAGCAGCTAAAATGCCTTAAACAGTTCTAACGTATTATTTGTCCCCATTTCCTCTTCCTGCTGAAGGACAAATTTGATGCTGCAGTTTTGCATTCTGTTGAATATTATTTAAGTCGCAATGAAATTAAAGGTTAATGAAAGATTTCTATCTACTGAGGCTATTGACATCCCTGATGACTTTTTAGATTGGCCCATAGTGATTTGGAGAGGCTAGAGCGAAAGTGAAAATGTTCAGTTTAGTAGTTAAGTCCGTCAGTTGTTGATGTCTGTGCAGTGCTGTTATGTCTTTACTTTTTTGGTTTCAGCTTAGTCAAAATAATGTGACAGGATTTGGAGGTGATACTGCATTATTTCCCGTGTAAAAGCAAAATAACTCGCCACCTATATGCATGATATAAATTCAACATGAAGCCAGTATTACATTTAAATCAGCACAGAATCACAGAGCTGTGTTGAAGTATCCACTGACACCAATATAATACAATTACATCTCAGCATGTTGTACCTGTGGCTTCAAACTCTGTACTGGCTTCCATGGCAACTATGGTGAGTCCGCTTTAAAAGAAGCTAATGAACATTATGCCCAGCAGAGAAGGACAATGGGCAAATGAAATGTTAACTCTCTGCTTCCTGGTATATGAGAAATACGGCTGCAGGGAATCAAACTTGATCTGAGGGACGAAAAGAGGATAATTGAGGATAATTGTTTTTCTTTCTGTTTTATCTCCTTCTACTTTCTGTGCTTTTCCTTCTATGTGAATAACTGAGCCCTTTCTGTTCATGTCCTGTAAGTTTTTGTGGTTTAATTGTACTTTTGCACCTTCAGTTTCGCTTTAGGTGCCTGGTTTTCCTGAACTACTTTAGTCTTTAGTTTTTCAAACTTTCAAACACCTTTTCAAACTGGGTGGTTATGGTTTTTGGTTTTGTCCCAGTGTTTTGTTAACTCTATCCTGCCCCCATTTTTAGTTCTAACTCTTTATTTAACCCCTCATGTTTTTCTCTGCCTGTTGTCCACATTTAGGTCCAATCCTACTCTCAACTGTGACAATAATGGCTTCGACTCATTTTTGCTTTAGCTGCTAGTATTATTGACTACAATCAAAAGCAGAGGAAATTAATTGCTCTTCACCTGGCATCACAGTTTGTTGAGCATAATTTAGGAACAAAATGATTTAATACATTGTTAGCCCTTGGGCAGTACAATCAGTAGCCTACCGCTGTGTTTAGCGTAGGTGGCTGGAAACTGAGCTGCACAGTTGGCTGACACTGGATTGTTTCTAACTTTTAAATATCAAAGTGGTACAATATGGCATTTCTCTCTCCACAAAGCTTGTAATTTGTATTTACTAGAAACAGTCGATAGTTTAATTTTGAAGTTTTTTTTTTTTTTTTTTTTTGTCACAAAATAAGATTAAAAAACAGATAAAAAACAGGAATCTTTATTTCGGTAAGAGAACTTACCATTGAAATATTTATTGCAACAGCAAACAGTACACATTTTGTACATAGTTTGAAAGTTTGCCATCTAGGCTTCAACACTTCAGACATTTCTATCTACAGCTTTGTGTGTGCAACTATTTCTGTTTCCTCTTGTTTACAGCCTCTATACTGAGCTAAGTAAACCAACTGCTGGCAGTAGCTTTATATCAAGTGCACAGACATAAGAGATGAAAGCGGTAGTTATCTTCTCATGTTAAATCTTGGCAAAAAAAAAAGTGAGTAAAAATGATGAATGATTCATTTAATGTTTACAAAAATGAATCATGCCCAAAATTTGATTATGGAGACACTTTTTTTTCCTAACATGTTGCCTTCTAGTCTTAAGATACAAAGAAACACTTCCTCCACTGACTTGTGTTTTATTAGAGGCAATACATTTCACCGTCACCATGGAGATTTATATCAGAAACTTGCTGTTCCAGAAGGGAAATGAATTGCATCAGATTTAGAGCATCCACCAGGCTTGAGTTTTCAAACTACTCTGTTGCTCCAAAATCCATTATTTATAGTGTCAGATCACACTATGAGTCAGATTCAAATACAACACACTGAGATTCTCAACATGGAGAGTCAAGTCTCCTGTGCTATGCAGCTTTTTAAATGGAGCAAAATTACTGTAAATTAACGTGTCCCATTTTCTCTGAGGTCTGAATTTGTTTTTCATTATGTTCATCCCTGTCTGGCGGTTTGATGACTGCTTTGTTGTGTTTATTTTGACAATCATTTTTATGGATTGTTTTGTTCTCATGTTCCTCATGAGACGTGGGATTTCAATCTGAATGCAGCCACCTGATGAAATAATGAAAAAATGGAAGAAAACAAACAAGATGCGGAGGAGGGAAGGAGGGATGGAGGATGGAAAGATATTGCAGAGGAGGGACTCAGACGCTCTCTCTCTCCTAATAGTTTCAACCTGTCTGACCGATTTTAGTTCAATAGAGGCTTGACTGGTACATCAGAGTTTGACGGACAGGTCATTAGTGCTATCAGCTGATTTCACCTACAGGCCAAGCTATTCTGGGGGGGTGGGTCTTATCGGCACAGTGAGTAAATAGAGTAGAGACGATAGCCTTTACAAGAATAGCTATTCTGTCTGTCGCAGTCACATCTAGATTTACATCAGCCTGAGTGTGTGTATGTGTGATGGGTGTTTACAGACTTGTAAATGAACATTGATTCTTTAAACTGTCTGCCCAAACAATCAGTTACCATCACCACCAATAAGGGAACTATCAAACAGAGAAAAAGAAGAAGAGACAAAGACAGAGGTGGAGAGTATTGAGGCTTCAAATTAAATGTCGGACCATTGTTCGTCACTTCACCTTATCTGTGATTGACTAAAAAGTGTGTGTGTGTTCATGTTTGTATATCACACAACTGCTTGGCATAGTGATGGGGGCGAGGGCTTGTCTCAGTGCCAGCTGAATAGAGTAATGCAGTGAAAGCAGTACCATAATAATCAGTTGTTAATGTTGTGTATGTGCTACAAGGTCAGAGACAGACAGGCTTCTTTCTGTGGAGACCAGTGAGAAGACATGACGTGAAACAAAATCAGAGTCACTGCTCCTTTGCATCAATAGCAGCTAGCTTAGGTGATTCAGGCTTTCTGTTGGGTGTTATGGCCGCCAGGAAACCTCAGGGTAGACCCAGGACAAACTGGAGAGATTATATATCATCTAACCTGAGAATGCTCCAGGGTTCCTTTAGCAGCTGGAAGGTGTCGCGGGGGATACACACATCTGGACTACCTTGCTTAGCCTGCTGCCACCTGATCCTGGACAACTTAACATACTGACAGCAGCCCAAAGATAATCAGTTTATTATCACATATAACAAAGAATATGCATTATTCCCACATTGTAGAAGAACGAGTAAACAGTAAACTTTCAAGCTCTGGAAGACCTTGACATAGATCCAATGGCTCAACAAAGAGATGCATGTCCAAGCTGTAAACAAAAACATGTTACTCACATGTAGAAAGTCTCTCTGCTTCTCAGTGAATAGTACATACAGAGCAACTGCATTATACCCTCTTGTAGTCACCTTGTGTAAGTTGGGATTAATTATGTCACTTATCAGTATCAAATTTTAAAATATCCACCTCTATGCTTTGTATATTGATTAAAACTTAATACAAAAACCTGCTCAGCTTCAGTCAGGTTGCTATCCATACAAAAGTAGAGTGTCACCATTTAAAAAGCCACTGATACCATGAGGATTAGCTGATTTTAACTAAGAAAAAGTAATGGAATTACTATATTATCAATAACAAAATGGTGCAGCCCAATTATCAATAAATCCTATTTAAACAGGCCTGCTGAAGAAAGGTCTCTGTTTAATGATCAGTCAGGTAAATGGAAACTCAAAGAAAACTGTATTAACTATATGAAAATAAAATACTTAAAAATAAAACTAATAGTAACATTTCGTATGTTGTAGGAAACAAAAGTTTACATGTCTATTTGTTTTTCTGTTTGAATATGTACATTTAATTTGATTTAAAAGATAAGACCTCACCATTAAGTCTGTTTGTCCACTGTAGCTGCTGCTGCTGCCGCCATCACAGCCCTGAACAGAAGACCAAGTTGTTCAATAGCTGCTGTGTCCCATGTGTGTACATCTTGGGGAGCTGAGTCCAGCTGGTTACAGAAGAAGCTTACTGACAGCTAATTAGAGGACACACTTGTATTGTGTTTCACTGTGAACTAAAGCTTTAATTTGTCACTTATTGTGTGCGGGAAAGACCCACAGTCAATGACCTTGGTGGATAGCTATTAAACTCCTTAAATAATACTAGACTATAGCATCTCAATTAGTGTAGATGATTTAATTATGGACTAATAATGTGGCTGTATTAATGTATAAAAATATTATATATAAAAAAAACTAGTGATCTGCTGATGGCTTTTTAAAAAAACCCTAGAACCTAATATTTTTATACTTATAATAAAAATACTTTCTGGCACATTATGATAGAAATTGATTATGATAAGATGCCCTTTAACCTTTTTAAATCTATTTGCCTCCTGGTCAGGCTTTTAGCCATGAATATACATTTTTATGATGCTCAGGCATAGCCTTCTGCCCTTTTTTGCCTCATCCCTGTTATTTGGGAAACCTCCATCACTGTGGGGGTGTATGAACATAACACAGCATGAGAGGAACTCTCCTCTCCCACCTCCTCCCTATGCAGCGGACACCATATGCCACACATGCACACACACACACACACACACACACACACACACACACACACACAAATATGCAAAAGCTACACCCTGGGGTTCGGTGCTTTGGTGTCATTTTCTCCGCACCAAGATAAGCCTTTCTGTCTTGCTGTTGCCATGACAACGGAAAATGGCGACTGGGCACCGGGGGGGAAGAGTAACGAGGTGTCACGATACCGCCATGGGTTACCAGTGACCTCTGACCTCTGAGGCCAGTGAGAATATGGGTTCCAATGAAAACAGGGGTGCACAGTAATCATCCCTCTGAACCCAATCTCACGCCTGGCTGTTTAAACCCCTCTAACTGCATTTGGGAACAACATAAGAGCCAGCATGGTGGGAGACAGGCCAGACAGAGAATGAAGAATTGGATGGGAAGAGATCTAGTGAGGAAAAGGTTGCCACTTACTCTGTGTTTTGACCTGTCTTCTTGTTTGGAGAGATGGCTTCTCTACTGGACAACTGTGAAGGAATAAGGCTTCTCCACCCCTGTAGTTTGGTCCACTTGGTGCGACATTAGAGGTGTAACGTGAAATCATATGAACTGACGGGTAAGTCATTGATTAGACAGTTTTGGCGACCGTCACTGGCACATTTCATATCAGAATTTATTCATCATGTCTGGTAGTGGTTAGTACTGTCGCCTCACAGCGAGTAGGTTCTGGGTTCAATCCCAACCAGGTGCTCAGGTTCCCTCCCATAGTCAGGACATGCAGATTAATTTAACTGATTACTCTAAATTGCCTGTAGGTGTGAATGTGAGTGGTTGTCTGTCTATATGCATTGGCGTGTGTTAGACCTTCACTCAGCTGGGATTTGTTCCAGCACCCCCACAACCCTTAACAGGATAAGCAGTATGGGAAATGGATGGATGGATGGATATCGTCTCTGGTGTTCACAAAATAACTGAGATTTATTACTGAAGACAGCGACTGGACCTTGTATATCATGGAGGGTGATAAACAGAAACTGGACAAAAAATTTTAGGTCTGTCATGGTGTCAACTGCCTATATCACAAATATGTACCTCTCTAAAATAATGTTGTTACAGTTGAGAGGAAGATGCACATTCTTCACTCTGCTTTGACCTTCATTTATATGAAATCTGAACTTGAGAAGTGTGTGTTTGTAAAAAAAAATACTTGTTTAATCACACTGTGTTTTTTGCTCACACAGAGTTTTTGTGGTGGGATTTTAATTCCCTCACCTGCCTGACCTTTTTAGAAGAAGCGTGAAGAATGTCTGTGTGGGTAACCAATTTTACTGAAAAGTTAATCAGTTCCAAAGAGGGAAATGTTTTGTCAATTTTGCTAACAATATATATATGTTTTGGTTGTATCTCCTGGAGCAGTAACTTTTTTGCAAATATCTTCACTTCAGGATCTTTACATCTTCAGTGACCTGCATCTCTAAATGAAGGGAGATTGATGCCATCTCAGATAAAGTGACACTAATTCCACCAGTGATCCTCACAGATTGGCTGCAGACAGCCTGTGGCCCAGGTTTAAAAGGGCATAGAGGATGAAAAACTGGTTGGCCTTTTATTTCCCAACCTCTGTGATAGTGGTGGCTGCAAAAATGTTTGTAAAGAAAGGCAGAAAGACACTGACCTCATCAATCCACTTTAACCTGTTTAAGCAAATGTTTTTCCATCTGAAAAATCAACAACTGTGTGCTGCTTTTTCTTTCACACTCTGGTAACCATCCCAAGTATAGCAGGTACCATAATATAACTGGAAGAGAGTTGGTGTGCTGATTATTGTCACTCATTGTCTTGATAATTCTCAATCACCTGATTTAGTAAAAGCTCAGCTTTTAATTTTGTGCTAAAACAGTAATCTGCTCCCACACAGTGTTATGCAACCACTAATATGGTTGGAAGGGGACTGATCTGGTTGACCAGCCCCTAAAGAAATTCCACTATAGAGTATATCTCAACAGAACCAACCAGTTTAGGAGAGATCACACTCTAAATAAACTCCTAATCCAGTTGTCTACCCAGGCTGTTTTAGCAGCTTGTGTTTATGTGACCTTAGTGATATTTTAATATCTACAATGATGATATTCAAATGAGCATGACCTACGACTCACTACTGTGCCTTTGATGCATACTGTATACACACAGATGAATAACTGACACAGTGTTTTCGGATGATAAATCCCAGTGACACCAGCTTTTGAAATGGCAAAATCTATTAACTTTAATGGAGCTGCCACATTCAATGGCAAAGACCCATAACGAGCTGTTTTGAGACCGCTGACCTTTGAAGTGGAATGGAAAAGCCAAAGAATCAAAACTGGAAGAAGCCATCAAAGCTCATTAGTGGTGTTTCACAAATCCACTTTTATTTAACCTCCCTTGTTGGAGTGTAAACTGCTCCATAAAAGGGAAATTATTTGCAGATAATTATGATTCAGAGGAGAGCGTTTTGTTCCTTTTAACTGACTCTTCATCGACTGAAATTGTGTTGAACACTGAGCACAAAATACCAGGGGGAGTAAATGTGGTACTGCGAAGAAATTGGGAACAATCTTTGCTGCATCCCCACTGAAGGATGGTCAAGACTTGAACTGCTGTTTTTTTACTTTTTATTGGCAATCCATTCAACCAACATAAGAGCTAGGCAAAACACAGAAACACATGTTGACCTGGCGTAACACAATCACATATTAAATTATTAAACAGTAAGCAAAGTTCTCATTCAATCATTTTTTAATGGACATAAACACAATGAACAACTAAGTTTAAAAAACACTAACCTTGTGCCTCTTTGGAGGGAGCTAAAGTATTTTTAAGTTAACTGTTGATCCAGTCTGTATTGCTATTTTTTTCCTGTCTGTTACTTTGTAAAACGTCCTCTGGTCATTACCATGCAACCACGCTCTGTTTGTTTCTGGATCACGTGGGGGAAACAAAGTTATTCTAAGCAGGAATTTCGAATCAAAAGTGAAATAAAAGACAATAACAGAGAACATAAATTGACAAAAACAAATGTGAAACAATACATCAAGGCTACTCAACATTGCATATGAAAATAGCACTTCCAGAAATTGGGCCATTTACAATCTTGGTCAGCAATTGTGTCATACTAGAACTAAAAACATTTCTTTCACTAACTAGTTCATTGGCCACTCCTGAACATATTCTGTGTCACCAATATGTCTTTATGTCACCAACCCTAGTGACTCATGTTTATCTGATTTGACCAGACATTTACACCTGTGTATTCCTCATATTCATCTGCATGTCCTCCAGCTGGAAAGGAGCCTCTGTGTAGCATCAAAGCAGGTTTAGCATAAAGACAGTGACACATTCAGACACGTGTTCACTTCGCTGTATGAAATGTACCACAGTGAAGCAGCTTCGGTAAAAGAGGGAAAAGTGTCAACACAGCTGGTGATAAAATGAAATTCAGAAACTCTATGTACACAGCTCCCCGCTATTGAAGCTACTGTATCTGGGTCAGGGTGATAGACAGACAGAGAAGGAGCAGAGTGAGTCACAAATGTTTTTGGTGTTTGAACACTTGTGTTCCTAAACACAGATCAGCCATAACTTTATGACCACAAAACAAATATTACATAGTTTCAGTTTTGCAACCAAAAGAACCTCAGATATGTTATTTATTTCTGGTATTGGTGTTGCTATCTTTGCTTTGATATTACGTTAACATTATTACATTCACAGATACTGGTATTTTTAATGCCATGTTGAGTTTAAATGTACAGTTATTCCAATCTAAAAATAAATGGTTAACTTTTGCAAAGTGTTTTCTCGGTTTCCAAACCAGGGAAAGTGATGATTAATCATGTGAAGTGATAACAATTAGCAATTTTATTATGTGATAGCACTATAACTTGCTACTATGAGTCTCATTTACTTTAACTATTTGAATAATCTGCTTGTGAGCCTTGATTACCATAGGAATTTAAACAAATGAATGATGAAATGTTAATTTAAAAAAAAACAAAAAAAAAAAAAAAAAAGAACAAGCTTTGGAATTTTTCAAATTCTGAGTTTTCTAAATGATAACCTCAAAGGCATGTAACAATTATTCAAGGTTTTATTCAAGGATTCATTCATTGTTAACATTTCATCCCAATCTGGCACTATCATAAAGTCTTTTGTCCACATGAACCTTTTTGTATGTTTGTATCTGTGTCTACCTTAATGGAATATACGAGTCTGTCTGAGAGTCAACACTTAATACAGGGATAATTAAATATACAAAGTGGAACAATTCAGTAATAATACGTTCTCTGTTTTCTACCTCTATTTGTACCTCTTACTTACAATGAGCTGCTGTCTCTTGCTTATCTTCTTCGTTTTGTGCTCCAGCGCATCCTTGTGAGTCATCTGAATCAGATATGATGCTCTCTCTCTCTCTCTCTTTCTCTCTTGCTCCCTCTCTGTCTGCATTATTGATTGGAGCAATCTAAGCAGACTCAACCTTGTGACAGTAACACACACATACACACACTCACAGTGTTTTGAATCACCTCCCTCCTCCCAGTCTTGATTTCTGTTAGATAAGACCATTAACTGAGCCGAGAAAGGAGTAAAAGTGTAAAAGGTTCTCTGTGTACAGTGTAAGACCATCCCAGCCTTTCATGTGTAGGAGTGTGTGTAAGTGTGTGTATGTGTGCATTTGTGCAGCTTTTATTGGAAACTACACTACACCGATGTCTATAATTCAACGCTACATTACATCCAGGTCTGCTTCAAAGGTTTTCTGAAGGGGAAAAAAATCAATTTCATTGTCCTCTGCTATAATGAAATGCTTGAAAATGTTTCTTTTTTCAGGGGACTAGAGAGCATCATTTTATTGTAAAATGAAAATTGACTTTTTCTTATGATGGTGAGCAGTATTACATTGTTGACCCCAATGCATACATAGCACAACCCATAATTTTACAAGACAGGCTTTGACTGTTGTATCTCATATCAGAGGACAACCAGCTGATAACTTTAAGATGGAAAGTGAAGAAGTGCAGTTACTCAAGGGTAGTATTCAAGTAGAATTTTAAGATTCTCATTCTTTATTCTTGACATGAACTTTTTCTCTTGTATATTTCATTACACTTCTAAGGCAAATGTCCTTTTGTTACCACAATAGTTGCTGGATTCTTTCCAGATTAAAATTGAAAAACCTCCAAAGACCATGTAATGAGATCCATCACAACTTGCTACAGTTTCAGCCTGTATCTCAGAAGGAATGTTTCTTGTTCAACTGTTTCTATGTACTTTGCAGCGAGACAGTCCAGGTCTATCACCATCACTGGGGCTAACAGCTACAGTTAACATTTTCATTCTGGTTTAACGTCTCATTTCCCTCATTACACTGATGACATTGCTTTGGAATCCATTGAGTCCTGAATAATAATCCAACAATGTAATATATAATTATCTAACCCCAACAGATACTTTTGTGTGAATACTTTGCTCAATATGAAAATATAATTAAACTTCATCAAATGTACCATAATACATACCTATGTTTCATTGTGATATAACAAAATGAACCAAAATGAACCCTTTACACTGAGTTTTTCTTTTGTGGAGTGTTTTTACATTGTACTGCCTCTTCCACAAAACATCTTTAAATACTTACCCCAGTCAATGACCATTTTACAAGGAAAACAGTTGGCAGTACTGGCTGAGAGAACAGGGGAACTTCACAGATATCTGGACAGTCACCAATCATTGTCAGCTGTTGTTCTTAACTTTTCCTGGTCATCTGCCATCCAACCTCTTTTTGTGATTGTGTCAGTGATGGTTTGGCCTGCCAAAATGAGAAGTTAGTGGCAGTGAAAACATCTTTGTATTTTGTGTGTTTTGGTTACATGATGACACAGAAATTCCTGAAAACCTATCAAACTCGTTTAATGGTGAAGGATCAAGATGAAGTTTAGTTTTTGTCAACAGCTGAACAAACATGTTCTTTGTAATGTAGATGAAGTTACTTTATATTGCTTTGCATTAATTTCTCAACATGAAATGGCATAATTGATATATGCTATTTAAACAAACACAGCATATATGGACTGAAGGTTGCACCTGCAGACCTGTAAATTGGGGCAATCACAGCCTTTCACGCTGTCCATAATTGGTCATAGTAGAGCAGTGGATGAACCAAGCTGTTCGCAGTGTGAACACACTATCATTGTGTGTGTGTGTGCGTGTGTGTTTATGTGTGTGTGTGTTTTAATTGCTGTAATGCTTCCTCATTACAAGCTACAGTGGAGGGACTCCTGCCAGTGTGGTGGGAGGTGGTTGGCTTCAGGAATAATATGATCACAGATGCCGTGCTCATTTTGCTTGTTAATCACTACCAATCAAAAAAACATTAGCCACACACACACACACATACACGCACACTGTTCCATGCATGCAACCGTGAGCACACAGGCACCTACAATCACATGTACATATAACAAGGCCTCGTGATTGAAATTACATTCACAGTGACACTTCTCTGGCTCATGTCTCTTTATGCAATACTGTGCGTCAGATAGTCTTATCTTATGCTTGTAATGCAGCTCCATAACCAAACATCCCAGTGACCTCATCACAGCTCCAATATGTGGTAACAAGTCTATAAGGTCACAAAGACATTGTGGCAGCGGTAGAAAAAGCCTAAAGAGCTATGGCGCAGTGGAGCTGTGGCGAGGGGTTAATAATATTGCAGTGATACATCTCAGAGTCAACAGTGATATGTAGATAATAGGACAAACAAGGACACAGAGGCTCAGAGCACTGAAAACAAACACACACACACACAGGAATCATGCAAAATGACATTTGGCCACAAAGGCTGTCTGGACCTGAAGTGTGTATCAACGTATGGTCAGGCCCCCCCCCCTCATCATCATCACCATCATTTAAGATCTTCCTCTCATTATTTATCTTTCTTTTCCATTCTTAGTGCGTCTACACTGTAGTGCCTCCGCCCCTCACCCACTGTTTCTATCCTCTCCTTTCTTTAAAGGGGGAGGCCTGAAGGCTGCCAATCTCTCTTACCGCTGAATGCACACACACACACATACACATACATGATCATACACACTAACACACATCTCTCTAGGGGTCGTTGGACATCAGTCTGTCCCGCTGTGGTACCGATCTGCTCACTAAGGTGAGGGGGCGTCTGTCCGTATTTCATCACTCTGTCCACTCATCTGAGAGGGTGAAGTTATGGTTATGCGGTTATATGGTTACCCACTGTAGACCTCAGTTTGCCAGATTGGGTGTGGATGCCATTTGTGTATGGTTTCACTTATTATTTTGAAATGAATTAATAATAATAATAAAAAAAAAGTTGATTGCGATATTCTCAAAGCCAGTCATAGCAGATGTTTAAAAATGTTTTACACTGATACTCTTCCAATGTATGGAAGACAACCACATTTAAAACATATATATTTCCTATTGGAAAATGTGCTAAAGCTTAATAACATCCCGTCCAGACTGTATTTGGATCATTTTCACATTTATTTATTTATTTTTTGTTCTTCAAGCTCTGTGTTTCGGCACATTCAATTTGAATGATTTAATATGTGCCAAGTCTCATATTTAATTTTAGTAGGTTTACACCACTGCTTGAATTACGCGGTGGACAAAAAACTAATTACTTCTGGTTCTGATTTCCCTCTTGCTTGGCAAAAAAAGCCCAGCATGCAATCAACACTGTCTGAGTCTATGAATAATAGCGATCCACTGTTAGCAACATTACCACTGTAGCCATTTAATAAAACACCACTGTGAAGTTGTCAGTGGTAAATACTGTGCCAAGTGATGCAGAACATGCAGAACAAGACCCACAGTGAATATACCTTTAGGGTAAGTTAGAAGAAAAAGAAATGGGCTAATTCTCTTGGACACATAAATGACATAATATGGTTGATAGTGTTTCAGTCTGGACCAAAGTGGTGGACAAACTGATAAACAGACCAACATAGTTGACCCTGGAGCCATGAAGCCAGCGTGTTATGATCTTGACACAATGTTTGGGCAAATTACATGGATCCTATGACATTACTGCAAATTTAGATGTTTATGTCAGGTCACATCCTTAGTTAATTACATTTGTCTTGAAAGATCTAACATAAAAGACTGCTCTAAAGCCAAACAAATGTATTTATACTTCATTTCCCATCTCAAAATACCCTCCATGAACTGCAGCCAGCCCCCTCCCATCTAAGAGGGGTTAGTGTGGCTATGAATGTAATGTTTAAAAGTGTGTGTGTGTGAGTGTGTGTGTGTGTATGTTGGTCTTATTACTGGCAGGTTTTGTCCACAATATACAACACGCTCCTGAACCTGTACACAAAGCAACACAGAAAAGACGTTTAAGTCTTCGCAAAGCGGCTTTAGCCTTTATCAAGGTGATCTGAATCACACCCTCATTAGTGATGACTGATTGCCTCTTATCTATTCTCTCCAAGATAATGAACAATACAAAATCATCACTTGATTTTTTTTCCTCTCTCTTTAATCATTATCCATCTCACACTGAAGTCAACAGTGTTTTTCCACCCTTTACTTTCATTATTATCTTTTTGTTCAGCCACCACTCAGAGCGATGCCCGCTGATTATGGCCTCTCAGTTTCCATAGTGATATTGCAATGAATTATGGTCATAAATGGGGCAAAGAGACGAAGAGAAGAAAACAGGTACAGCACTCCAGTCCCACTCTGCTCTCTTCTTCTAAATGCTCAGTCCACCACCTTTCACTGAATCAACTCATTGAACCTTGCTCTTACAGAAGATACATGAGGCGTCTGCAGCAGAACAGAAAGAATGCGGGAAATGTGGTTTAGACAGCCATGTCGTTTTCTTGTGACAGATGACTAAAAAGGAAAATGCATCTAAAATCAATGTGACTATGCGTGAACTTTCCACGGTCTAATCTTTTCTCTAACAATGATGTAACGACAACAAAAGCCAATTAAAGTAATTTGGTCACGAATGCTGCAAAGATTGCTGTTATTGTAATACCTTGGAAGTAATTTAGTTTATTTGCTTCACTCATTTGTGTAATTACAGGTTTGACAAAATACTAGAGTCCATTTCATGAGGTGTTTTGAAAAGTCTGGTTGGTAGAATTTATACAAGACTCCAGCCACGCCAGCAGCATTGCAAGGCTAAATGCTCATACTGATGCCACTAACATGGTGATATTTTGCAAGTTATTCCGGCTTGAAACATTAATCATTGTTAGTTAATAGCCTCTTAATGAATTTGAGCTGTATTTCTGCTGCCCTATTCACCACAATGAGCAAAGAGCAGTTGAGTCATAGGTCGACTGCTGTTTTGGGTGTCAGTGTCGTAGACAGAGGACCTCTCAAGTTGCTTATGCACGGAGTAGTCACGCTGTAGCTTGGTATCAGGTTGCGTGGAGATGATGTCACCACATCAGAGCATAGTTTCACAAAGCTGTAAGTGCGAAAGATGGATTTGGCAAAATGTGGGGTGAGGATGGTCTGGTTTTGAGGCTGTTGGCGGCTGACGAAAGGAAAGGTTGGGTGACTAATGGGGATTGGGGACAGGGAGGGTGGGTGTGACATATGGTGGTGGGGTGACTTCCTCAGCTGGATGTATTTGACCACCAGCTCGCCCACTGAGAGTGTGTGTATCTGTGTGTGTGTGTGTGTTTGGTCTGTGTGTCCAAGCAGCGTGAAAAATGCCCCCATCTGCAATCCACACTTCTATTGTCAGGGCAAATAAAGGTCACATTGGTTCTGTTGCCTTTATGTGCATGGGTGTTTTTCTTTTCTGCTTTGTCCCCATTTCATCGGAGCAGGTAGCAGAGCTAAAGCACTCACTTGCTCTTCATTACAGCCTCCATAAAAACACCTCATACTGCGAGACCTTCAAAAGTAGCCTTCAGCTAGCGTAAAAACTGAACGATGACAGCGCAGAGTGATTCTGATGTCTATTTCTTTCTATTGTTCAGCACAGTGAATCGAGAGAGACCAGGGGAAGAAAAAAAAGCTCTGGAAACGTCTATTTTCTTCTGCTTTCAACACAGCTGAAACATCTGAGAATATGGAAACATGGGAGGTCAGCAGTAAAAAGAAATGATAGAACAAGGACGCACAAAACAGGAGGGAGGGTGAAAATGGGGGAAAACTGGTGTTTGTGCACCTGCTGTGTGGAACGAGCTGAAAGGGAGATTAAAATATCCTTTTGGACTGAATGAGAAGATTGTTCATGCCAAGACACATCTCTGCTCTCTCACCTTAGGCTTTCGATTGCCTCCTTTTCTTTTGTGTGTTTGTTTTTTGTAATTTTGTTTCTCTGAGCCCACGTCACCCTCCTGTGATCATTATGACACACAGCAGTCTGCAGTCCAGATGGACAAGCATCGCTCATCTCTCTCATGTGTGTTTTTTGTTGCATGTGTTACCACATGTGTGGGTGGATGAGCATGTGTGTTCTCTCGTCTTCTACGTGCGTATGTGTGAGCAATCACTGTGGGTATAAGCCGACATGTGAGTGTTTTTGTGATGGGTTGGGATCATACTTATTAACACTGATGCATGTGTTTCTCTTAATTTGATTCAAATTATATAATCTGTTACTTAGGCCACCCGCATCACATGTATTTCATCGTGTGTTAAGTGTTAAAAATTCAGTCAAATAACATATTGTGTATCCTTGTAGCTTAATGGAAGGTTCCTGATGTTGCCATGGTGCAAATGTGTTGGCGCTATATTCATCTATACATTACTCATACCCAGGTTATTGTTAAGGTATAATTGTTTTACCTGACAGAATCACTGACTTTTTTTTTTTTATCTGTATGTGAATTTTAAAAGGTCAAAACAATTTCTGACAGTGTCCATCATGGTGATGTGACATTTTGTCTTTCCCCTCTTTATTTCTTAACCACTTCTCTGTGACGACTTTATATTATTGTAGACCTACTCTAATTCTTCATAATTAGAATTGTAATTTAGATTTAATAATGCCACCATTGGACCAAATACATATTAGTTTTGATGGTATAAACTCTACCTTGAATTATGAAACTAAAAACTGTAGTATGTTGTCATCTCTACCTTAAAACATTTCTTATGTGGCTTGGCCCACTGCTACAGACAGTGGTGAGTCTCTGTGACCCTCAAGCTCTTCTTACTTATCACCTGGAACAAAAAGGCAGTACTATTCTATTGAATAGTTGCTACAATACAATATAGGAGAGTATTTACTGTGTAGTTTAGAGATGACAAATCTGTTTGCTACTTCAGCACCACAGACAGCTCCATGGATTTTTCAGTTCACAGCCTACTGATGTTTCAGAACCACCATAGATTCTACTGTGCACAAACCCCAGCCAGAAAGGATCAATAGTGAGGAAGAGTAGACTCACACATTTATCCCTGCAGTCACTATACGACTGGGGAATGCAGAGGGATGATGGCAGGTTAACAAAGGGGATGAGCATTGGTCATTTTGCAATGTGTTTATAGGGTCGGCTCCACTATAAACATGATTAAAGTGTGATAGAGTTAAGTTTGTGATGTTGCAAGTTACATCATCGGTCATCCAAATGCCACATGACTACACATTGAGCATTTTCCCTAATGACTATTCCTGTTAACGTGAGGTGGGGACAGTCACCAGGCTCTCGCCTGAGGATCTCAGGGTGTGTTGTGTTTGTTTGTGTTGTGTTGTGCTTGGGCCAGGCCATGAGGGACTTTAAAAGTAATACATAAAATCTCAAAATCAACATGTGGGTAGCCAGTGTAAAGTCATTAAAATTGGAGTAGGATGTTTTCTTGTCCCGGTTCTTGTTAGATCTCTCTAATCTTGGTCTTGCTAGGTCACAGACTAATTAGGAACACAGAGGATCTCAGAAAATTTGATGACATCTATTTTCACAAATCTGACATGTAGAGATTTATAGCTATAGTATGTTTTACTGGTACAGTTGTGTCTCATCGACATAGCAGTTGAATTAAATTTTAGATTTTCCCTATGATGTGGCCATGTGGGAGCATCGGTCCCAGTATGGACCCCCGATGAACAATCTTTTAACGAGTGCAGTCTTAGAACTGTGCTGCTATCTAAAACCTGATTGAACTTTTTTCATAAATGTTGTTTTGTTTCAACAATGTGAAGAGTTGAAGGGAGTTTCACACTAATGGGTTTTTTTTTCTCATTTGCTACAGTCTGATGGATCAAGGCCAGATTTTTTTAATGAGTGGCTGGACGTAGCCAGTCTTCAAATAGCCACAGGATAAAGAACTGTTAATTATTGAGAGAAACTGAGGGGCAGTTACATCCAGTACATCACTGAGAAATTTAGAAGGCATTATATCTACTGGGCTTGAGGAGTGTTTAAGGTGTGCCACAGTGATCAGGAGCTCATTTAAGGAGACTGGCTTAAACCTTGATAAAATACAACAGAGGCAGAGGGCATCAATAAACTAATCAGAAGATATAATTTTTGACTGTTGCTCAATGATTTTATCATTAGAAATGGTTAAAATTTAAAGCATCTCTCACTAGCTGACTTACATTGATTAAAATGTAAACAATTAAAAAGATCTAGGGCTGTGTGTATTGGTATAGATTAAAACAGAGAAATAGATCGCCCTTACAGTCTTAACCTGCTCATTAACGGAAATCATCAGCTATTTCAGGTTGGTAATGTACCTGGAGCCTCCTCTTTCTCCACCTTCATTCCGTCCCCTCTATAGTGTGTGGATGTTGTTCTTAATCCTTGGTGCTAAACGTAAGAACTGCTGATGATGTATACCTGAGGGAATACACCTCATCCATCATCAGCGACATCACTGCACCGCAAGTGCACTATTGATGTCACCATAACAAGGAAAATCACCATTCACCCTAACCTGAAGCCCTGGAGAAATGAGGACCTCCATTTGTTTACAAAAACAAGGGATCTTAAATATGGCCTTTACATCTAATGTCATTCTTATCATAACAATAGAAGTGTGTGAAGGGCATTAAGACATCACAAATTACAACAAACAGATGCTACATTCCTTGTGAACCCATCTCTCCCTGATGCCCTAAAGAGCTTTTATGCTTTGACTACGTTAGTTGCCCCTTAATGTAGCTGCTGAAGATATTAGCATGTCTGTGTGGAGTCATCTCCAGCAAAAAATCAGCAGACAACATTCTGGGACAGATACAGATGGACTACACTAATGTCACGTGTCACTGTCCCAAGCTTTGGTGCCAACATGCCTGAAGTCCTTATTCCCCCAACAGTCATGAAGTACTAACAGCTGGTCAAGACCCACTTCAAAGACACTATCAACACCAATGTAAACTCCCACATGTACACTTACAGGAAGAATCAGTCCACACTGGATCACCTCAGCTAAATACCTGAATAGCCATTTTGTGAATTTGCCGATGACAGGGCAGTAATGGGACTAATATCCCTGACCGATTTTAAAGTATAGACAGGAGGTGTAACAGCTGGAGACCTTGTGCAAGGCAAGCAACCTTCGCAAAAATGTGAAGACGGACCACACCTCTCCTCCCCTTTACATTGGAGTAACAGCTGTTGAGACAGTCTTTAGCTACAAGTACTTGAGGCACATATTGTGGACAACCTCATCTGGGCCAACCACACAGGAAGTATCCTGCCACATGCTGGGTTTTGATCCAGTCGTGTTTCTTTTTTTGACTTCACAGTCTCCACAGAAAAAACTATTTCACAGGCACGTTTTCATTTTTTTGCTACTTGGAGATTAATGTAAAAAAGTAACTCTAATGTCCTCTGGATGACTGATTCACTTCATACCAGTCAGTAAATGTTCGATCCAGTTTTAAAGTCGACTGAGCCAAGATAGATATAGCTGCTTTATTGAACGGACCAAAGCCCTGACGCTGCAATTTGGGTTGGTACTATTTTGCTAATGTGCTGAGCAATAGACCAGATATCATTACCATGATGCTGCTTAAGCTAAATTTGTCAGAAACCTCAAAGATCACAAAGAAAACCAATTTAGCCCTAGTTCCACTGAGTTTTAATCATGTGATGTTGAAAATATTGTGGTACATTTACTGAAAGTGGAACTGGAAGTACAGAGAGAGTTCTAATTACAAAAAAATCATTAGCAAGTTGGAGAATTGTGATAAAAGCGTGACCCTGAAATGAAGATGGCTCTGTCACTCACCATGTGGAGGAGTTTGGCTTGAATAAGTGAAGAGGAAGATCACAGGGTGAGAAAATGAAACATGGAACGTGAAGGCCAGCTGTTTGATTTACCTCTCTCTGTCTCCCTCTTCTTGTCTCATCCATCCTCTTTGCTCATCCTCCCTCACTCTCTTTTTACTTTGCCTGTTCAAAGCAAATCTGAAGAGCCCCTGCCTCACCCATGTGTGTCCGGGCTTGTTTGATCTCTCCTACGCACACATGCGCGCGCACACACACACACACACACACACACACACACACACACACACACACACACACACGCCTAAATATCCATCGACTTACACAACTACACACATCCGAAGTTAGAAAAACACACACATGGTGCATTATTCATAGAAAACAGTAAACAGAAATGATTAAATTTTTCATATTTTGATGTGTTGTTATGTAACGCTCTCTGTCTGCCTTCCTCTCTTTCCCTTTTTGTTCGTGTGTCTGCTGTCTTGCTTTTGCCTTGTCTCCTGTCTCCATGTGTCAGCCTATGTGTCCAAACAAATCCTCCGCCTCATGCTTTGTTGTTTATTCTGAGAGCTTTGCCACAATGTGGCTTGAATGGACTTTCAACCAGTGTTTGCACTGCGTTAATGTGCTACGTACGTCGAATCCCTGTTGTGATTGTTGCCCCCCCACCCCCTACCCCCCTGTTGTTTATAATACATGTAGATGCCTGGGGATTCATTAGCAGGAAGTCGACTTCATTATTAATTTCCTGTTTTAATGTCAGGAAGATGGATGTGGATGATTAGGTGTAAACAGAGACAAATGTAACAAAGCACAGAGCAGGTTTGGTTTTCTTCACTAAAATCACTTCCAGCAGATGAATCGCTGTGGGGGCCGGACTTTTTTCAACTGATAATTAAGTAATTCTCTCCATAAACACATCAGTAAGTAGAAAAGACAGTTTGTGTATATTGTGGGTATGTGCTGATGTCACTTTCCACCGGAACACAACCCAAAACATTCAGTAGTGGAGACAACAATACTTTCTTTTAAAGCAATATAATAAATCATAATAAAGTAGAAAAAGCTGACACCACAACATAGTCATATTACCTAGCACCTTGCGGGGTTGTAAATTACCCAGGTTTAAAAATGAGCTGAATGAATGTGCAACTATTTCATCAAACTCAACAAAGGAAATGAATATGAAGCAATGACTGTTGCGTCATTACCATCTTGTGTCCTAAGTATATAAAAGCAGCCTTAGATTTTTTTTCTCCTCCATGTCTGATCATGACAGACATTTTTATTAACAACAGACAAATAACTGAAATGTCAGTTGCAGACAATGGCAGGTGCAAACACAGATGCTGTTATGCTATCCCGTCATCCAGAGACACACTCCCACCTCCTCCTCTTTGCCTGCCCTCGCTGCTCTTTCCTCTTCCTTCTCTGCTCTCTCCTCTTTCTCCATCTGCTTGTCCTGTTACACGTGTAGCCATGCAGAACAGTCTGTTGTGTAGGCAGAATCGGAGAGACTCAAACCTTCCCTTTTTCTTCTTTAGGTTCCCACAATCCATCTCTACAAGTCATGTGTGTTGCCCTCACTACTGGGTATGTTCTGAAAATATGAGTCTAATGGTAGTTGCATTGCTGATGATTAACCTTGATGACTAAGAACCTTCATAGACGTGGCTGATAAATATCTGCAAAATTCTCCTAAAATAGTCAAGTGAACGAAGTTGCATGAGTAACGCAAGGTGAAAATTTATTTAGCTTGGTCAGAACACATACTAAGTGTGAACTGAGAGATTTAAAGTGGAGAGTGTGTTTAGTGTGACAGTGTGTTTCAGTGTCGCGACTGACAAAAAACATCCTATATAGCGTCTTTAAATTGTCATTACAATTGGCAAAATTGCCATTCACTTGTTAGAAATAAAAGGGGTATGGTGGCAAATCTGCCTAAGACATCACAGTAAAGACAACGCAAATTAGAATTAGAAACACTCACACCAGCGCCTCTTTCATCTTTATATCTATCTAAATTTCTATCTGTTTTGTAAAGACACTTTGTCTCTGCTGGTGATGGCCACCTCCCGCCTTCGCTCTTGTTGCAGTTGTTGTTGCTTCACTTGTATCTTTCCAAGTCCCCCTGTGGTCTTAAACATGTGAGAGCCGCCAGGGGTTGCGGGGATTGGCAGGACTGCAGCCAGTCAGCACTCTCTGAGGACTTCCCCCGTCCGGTGGCCAGCCGATAATTGGGGCAAGCCCTGTCTGCACGGCCGAGGTCATATGATACTTCATGCGTCCGAGAAAAAAAAAGAAAAAACAGACAGGGCAAAGAGATACAAGGGTGAAGATGAGAGGACATAAGTGAGTCATTAGTCCTGTGCTGAACATGATGAACGTGAAGCAGAGAGGGAGACATAAATAATAAACCAGACAGAGAGGAATACAAAGCAGTTTAATGGAATTTGTCCACTGTGAGGCAGTGTTGAGAGAAAACCATAGAAACAAATACTTTATGACTCTAGATGCTAATGGTTACTATGGAAACATGGAAACTGACATTTTATTTTATTCTGTCTGTTTTTTCTTCCACATAATAAAAGAGCTATTGTTATTATCTGTCTTGTTTAATGGCAGAGACATCACAGACATCAGACCGTGCGTGTACAGGGTTTCACATTTGTCACAGAAAGTGATAGTGACAAAAAAAAAGGCTGAGGATGTGAAGATGTAAGCCAGCAGGGTGGAGCAGGAGCCCCTGGAGCGACTGGAGAGCCAGGGAGATGCGGTGTGATATAAATGGACAGAGATGGAGAGATGCTGAGGGACTTTGTGAAGACAAAAGAAGAAAAAGAATGGAAATCTTTACCTCCTCAAGCTCCACTTATCAAACTAGGGCTGAGCCAAGAGCACAGAAACGAATGGGTGAATGGAGAAGGAGGGAGGAGGGGAAACGCCTAGACATGGGGGGAAGGTGGAGGAAGAGAAGAAAGAGGGAGGGTTCATAATCCATCTTCAAGCACCTGACACCAGATCAATACTTGCTGAACCACGGTAAAGCGCCCACATCTCTCCGCATCTCTCTCTTTCCTGCTTGCTCTCTAGCTTGCTCTCTCAGCCTCATTCATCTCCCCTCTCTATCTTCATCTCTTCCCTTGAGTCGGCGCCCATGACCTCCCTCACATTGCTACGTGCAAACAGATGGACAGGATGCTGATCCCTCATCTTACATGGGTTTCTGAAGGCTTACGCCTGTGCGTTAAAGCAGCAGGTAGCTGCTGGTTCTTTTGTTTGTTTGTTTCTGACAGTCAAGTCATCTTCTGTCTTCAGATGTTAAGCACACAATGTTTGGTGCAGCATTTTAAACTTGAAAGAGCAGTACATGATATAATTGATAACCCTAGTTTTGCAGACTTTGAAGACTGACTTTTCCACTGCCTTTCACACTAGCGAGGTGCATCACTACTATGTGATGTGATTTTCATTAAAGAAGTGAAAAACAGCCCGGGGAATCGATCAAAAATCTTAACTGAAAAAAACCTCACCTTTTGCTCTCTGATTTATGGTCTCAAAGGGGTAAAAAAAAAAAAAAAAGGATGTGCACAATCTGATGAAAAAAACTACATGCGTACATTTCATTTCCTACCCATATTTGATTCCAGAGACTTTCTATGCCCCAACTAACTAAAGGTAAGGTAGGAAACGTATGAACAGAAATAAGATGAGAAGTACATAGAAAACATTACAAGCCCAAATCAGACAAAAAAAAGAGATATTAAGTTAAATCTAAAGCTGAAAACAATGATTTATATTATATAAATCATTGTTTTCCACCATTGCATATTATTTTTCCTATGATTCACTGAAATCGTAGAGCTGAATTTTGTTGCTTTTTCAAAAAATGTATACTTATTTAAATATTGATTCTTAGATGACATTTAAAAAAAAAATGTGTAGTGAAACATTTACTAGTAAAACAATATTATTAGGATCTTAGGTAATTTGATTGCTGCAGACATTGCATAAGATGTGCAGTACTTCAAGGTCTTCAAGGTCGTCATCTCATTTTGTGTGTAAAAAAGTACTTAAAGGAGACATATTATACCTCTTTTTAAACAAATTACAATAGGTTTATGGTCTACACAAAACATGCTCATGGAGTTTTTTTTCACAATATCACCCTCACATAATGAGATCTCACTATCGCTCTATTCTTGTCAGTTTCAATTTATTTTATGTAAATGAGCTGTTGCTGTTTTTTTCCTTATATACATATATGTATATATATATATATATATATATATATATATATATATATGCTGCCAGGAGATTCCACAGGTAACATTCATTTGCTACTTATTTAGGACTACAGATGTGTTACTGACTATGCTACTATAGCACTCACTTAATTACAAATATGCTAGTCTGTGTTAGCATAGCGCTCACCTTACATTATACATAATAGGTCAAGCGACGTCTGCAGCAGCTGGAGGAGAGCCCTCAGTGTGTGATCTATCATCCAGGTTCACACCTGGTGTGCCTGAATGTTTATTCTCTTCAAAATGCATTCATCATCTACAGAGCTGACCATGGCACTTTACAGCTACTTGTTAGTTTTTACCAGTATTTATGACAAATCTATGACATGCTGTTTTTTTCAGCAAACAGATTTTAGTTTTACTTTACTTGTGTTCATAGGTCACTAATGGCCTTACACACTAATACTTATAATTGGACAGTGCCCCAGAATGATTGGTTGCTTTCTTACACACATACATACATAAATTTATATACAACCACCAAACACAGCTAAAGCTACAAACAAGGTGATCAAGTAAACAAACTCCACAAAAACTCCACAAACTGCAAACCCCTCCTACCACACTGCGCTTTGTAAACAAACAGAGGTCTGGAGGTGAGACCTTTGTTCTCAGCAGAGACCAACAACACAACTTATCTTAGCGCTCGGTGTCTGCAGATCACAATGGCGGATCTCTACTGTGACGTCATAATAAGGAAGAAATCCAAACAGCTCACAGAAGCACATGATTCCTGCTTCATCATCATCTGCTTCATTAGACATCATCTCACAGAAAACGGGTGGATGTTTTTTTTGTGCTTGAAGTGGTTATAGGAGCAGTAGAGACCCAAATGTAAATACAAAAGCATGCAAAAGTAAGTTTTGCATAATGTGTCCCCTTTAACATTCTCACATCAGGGGCAGGTCAGTCGTATGCACGGACAACCCTGGAAGAGATATTGATTTGAAGGCACCATATGTGCTGCTTCATAATCTTTTCTAATTTTACTTCCACTTATCATCATGTTACCTTTTCCGAGGACACTCACACAACTCCAGGCAATGAAGAACCCTGGTGAGTGGACTTTTTGCTGGTAACTGTCTGGATGCTACTTTTCATCATTCATCCATTTCTCCCAAAACTTACCTGAAACACTTATTCATGTGACACAGTAGTTGTTTCTACTGTGCTATGGTCCATCTGAGACATCTCTGAGCCCAGATATCAAAATCTGAACACAATTTCAACTGGAGCTGTGTAATTTAATGCCTGGCATAGGTTTTGGTTTTTCCAAAATAACCACAACCAATGTGGTTGACTCAGCTACTGATGTTATCTGTTATCTTGCTTATATTTTAGTGTGGAACTACTAGCCAAAGGTATTCCTAATAGCTATAGTGGACCAGATAGGGTTAGCTAAAGACAAAAACACAACAGTGACATGTCATGTGTTGAATTTTTCCTTTTTAAACAGCTCTGAAGAACCAAATTTGAGCTAACATCAAAAGTTGTTGTGTGAGATTCTGTGTTTTGATTTTGTTTTCTGACACACTAGTTCTCTACAATAATCCCTGTGTAAATGAGTTCAGATATAGCCCATATATTTGTAAGATAAAATGACTGAGCAACCAGCTGCTCTCTGTCACTGGTAGCCAAGAGCTAAGGATTTCCAATATGGCTGCTAGGGAGTGTTTTACATAACCAGCTCTAAATGACACACATTGAATACCTGGGTCATATTTGTTTGTGTGATTTTCTGCTCTGTAATCCATCATAGCATATGTTTGCATGCAATGACATAGTGATAGATATATAGAGAGGAAAGAGGAGGGAAAATTAGACAGAGTAAAGATAAAGTACAAGGGCGCGAGGCAATAGGCCGTGGTGTCTTATGTCATTTCATAAGGCAGCAGATGCATCATCAAATTCAATTAACAGCTTAGCCTCCACCAAATGACACAAATTTAGTCTGACCAAAATTACATCAGGGAATATGGAAGCTTCTTTTCCCATGGAAATCCCTGTAAAATTTTCTCTCATCTCTGACTGACAAAATCCTCTGCCCTCCTGCCACTCACATCCAACAGATCACTGGTGTAATGGACTGGCAAGAATTGATTATGAAACCTAATAGTAACAGATCATTTGATGACTTGTGGCCACCCCCCACCCCCGCAGAAAATGTAATTATTTCAAACACACAGGAGGCACCCAAAAACCCTGGTAACCTAATGAAAGGCAATCAGTTAATAATCAGTACCTTTGAAATTGTATTGAATTTAACAAATCTAATTTTAATTCCATCTACTGGGATGAGATCAATTTTATTTTTCCATAGTCAGACATTGACCAATCCGCTTAATTCCTTTTCTCCAGTGGAGTTAGAATGTTAATGATTTATAGATAGTGAGAGGTTACAGTGTTATGTGTTTAGAGGTCACTAAATCTACATTGAAAGATAAATTGCAGCACATATTCACATATCTGAAAACAGTTCATGTGGATTAACTGATTTGCATATTTTATTTAACAGATGTGGATCGTTCAAACAGCTATTCTGAAGTAAGTGGAAACAGGTTTTTTAAAAATATATTTTTAATTATATTAAACAGTATCAATCTTTTGCTTTAAGTGAAAGTAAATAGAAGACATGAATCATAGATTCTCCCGGTGCTGCATCAAAGAGATCTTAAGCGGTGGGACGTGCTCTTCTCCATTATTTCTACAAATGGAAATCAATACAAGGTTTATCTGGGAATACAGGAAGCAGCAGACTGGCCATGTGCAGTCTGTAGATTTTAGAGCAGAGAAATGTAGGTGCTGAAGACAGACTGAGGTGTAATAGTAGATGTAGTTTCTGTCTGGGGAAGAGATATCAGCAGTCTGATCCTTTCCTCTGAGAAATTCTACCGGCAGGAAAGCAGGGACTCGCTGCTATTTTATACTTTTTCTTTTTTTTCCTTCATCCCTGCCTTTCCCCTTAGAGACAGAGAAATCCACTCTGAAGACATGAGAAAAAATACACATTTTTCATAGGTTCAAAGATATGTATAACCATATTAAATGTTTTACCTCGAGAGTAAAACGGCAGCCTGCTTGAACATTTACAGATAAAAGGACAAAGCTCCACTTGCAAACTAAGCCTGGAGAGATGCTTTCACTGGAGAAGAATTATGACACCATTGATCAGTGGGAATACTGATTTTCTGCTTTTGCTTTTAGATTATTACATTGACTACTTTGATGACTGTTATTGTCACTCAGTCATAGCTGCCATAGCTCTGTATCAATAATGTTTGTTTTTTCCTGAAAATTTGCAAAAAAAAAAAAAAAAAAAAAAGAGTTAGAGCAAAGAAAATGTTCCATTTGATAGAAAGGACTTCAGAGACAGTAAGCTGGAGGTTGAAGGTGAGAAGGGGGATGGAGCCACAGGAGGAAAAGGAAGCTGACAGCTTTGCAAGATTGAAGGCGGCGAGATGCGTTCAGTGACAGGATGGGGTCAAGGATCGGTGCGACAATGTAAGCACAACCCCCCCATGTGGTATCTGAGGAACGCTGAAGAAAAGGGCTACGGATGTGTCTCTGGGGAGAAGACGAGAAAAAGGAAAAGACAGACGGTTAAAGAAGGGAATGATGCATCAGCTGTCTATACCTGTTAGCATCAAGGATGCGCTGAAGTGGATAATGACCTCCCATTTCATACCAGCCTGCCATTACAGGAAGAGGAAAAAAAATGGAAAATCAAATACTTAGATAGAGGACATGAACATAATCTCTCAAAAGTCAGTTCAAATTATAATGGAATTGTCTTTCTTTTCAGCTACACTGAGCTCCATTTAATAAGTTTGCATAGATTTTCTTGGTACAGGAATTAGGCAGAAATTTACATAACACAATCAAAGATGTCTGGATACACAATATGTATGAATATAAAACAAATTTTGAAGAACTACATCTGAACTACAATACAACTCATTCGAACTAATTAAAATGAATCCAGCTTTATACAAAAATATCCACTGCTTCACTTTTTATCCACAATTTATCCTCCTCTGGTGTGATCATCCCTTCAGGATGGCTCAATTTACGCTACCAAAGAGAGCAACAACAGCCTTTATAGGATTATGAGATTATATTCTAGCGATGCATTAAACATTTATCGTTAAATAATAAGGAACATCCCTAAAACACACACGTGTGCTTTTATCAGGAGAATCCCAGCTCTTTGTTGGGAGCAAAAGTTCCTCTTTGTTTTCATGTCAAGTGTGTCGCCTCATTTATTGGACTTGTGCTCACGTTTCACTTAAACATGAGTCATGAAAAACAAATGTAAGCTGCCAAGAACGTGCACGTACACACACACACACACACACACACACACACACACACACACGCACACGCATGTGTATGTGCGCTCATGCCTCCTGCCTGTATTATTCTTCCATTTAGTAAATAATGTATGAGTTGTCTGCTCATGTGTTTCTCTGACAGATGCTCTCTTCTGTCACTCATCCAGCACTCTGCTGCCTACCCACCCACCCCCCACCCCCCATCCTCACACACCACTCCCCAGACACAAATGCATCCTCAATGTGTCCAGAGGTCACGCAAGGGCATGACAGGGACAGTATGGTTGCTTCTGCACAAAAGAAACCCTGTTAAAAACATTATCGAGGCTCTTTTACAAAGCAGTGACTCACGTTCAGGCGTCATAAGCCGAGAGCAGCAGTTAACTCTTTGTTAAGTGGATCTTATCCACAGAAAGCGGAGGAGGGAATGAGAGAGAGAGAGAGACGCCATCGTGTTATAGAGACCAGGCTCTCCTTTTAAGTCGGCAGCAGTGGAACTTATCAGAGCTCTGCAAATCAAGATGAGTCTAAAATGAGAGGCTTCTGGTGGTGAGCACAGCTGTGTAATTTCCTCTCCTGGCTTTCTGAGGCGCTGCCTATCACCACCATTGATCTAGTCTGTGTGGGGGATCTCTCTCTCCCTCTCCCTCTCTCTGTGTCTCTGGTCTGTCTGGGAGGAGAAAAAGAAGAAGGAAGAGTGGGGGTGGGAGAGGAAACAGAAGACGAAGAGCAGGAGGAGGAGGAGATGACGATGAAAGCGACTGTTGCAGAAGTAAAGACAAACACCAGACTTGAAAAGAAGAGAGGAGACGGGGGGATTCCTGAACGTGAGGTGAAGCGCGGTGATTGTTTCCTCTCTGACGTTGTGGATGTAAATCTCTTCTTCTACATTTCTTATTTCTGTCCTGCACCTTGGTCTTGTCCCTCTAACCTCAGTGACTTACCCTGTGGCAAGTACATAATGAATGGTACCCTGCTCTCCATGGACCACAATACATTGCAGGGGCAATTTATTCCTGGTGAGCACAAGGGCACAGGAGTCATAGAGCAGACATACTGGTAAAGCCGCGGGATGAATGGGGGGGGTGTCGGTGTCCCATTAGGTGTGCACCCACCCACCCAGCTAGTGTACTGTCGCCCACCACACACAGCAGTGTGAGAACATTATCGTAAGCAAAATAAAGGGCTAAATCACAGCACTCTGTTTTGCCCTCTAATTCTCCCTCAGTCACTGCCGTATCATAACAGATTGGCTGTATTAGGAACACCAGCAAAGGAAATGATGGTGATTTGTGCAGCCACGATCGATGTCCAGGGAGGTTATTAGAGTAAAAGTGCTTCATATTCATGTTGTGAACCAGACAAAATGGCTAAAAATACCTCTTCACTGACATCAGTTAAACACTCATGCATTAGCCATGAATAATAAAACCGGCTCAAATTTGATAAACTCATCCAGAGCATCACTTAACTGAGTGATACACACCTGAGGATCATCGCAAAAATAATCCCTCCCCTGGAAATAGTCCATGCTACTGTGTTTTCTCACTCTCTAGTGTTAGCTGGTTGCAATTAATCCAAACCTCTGCTGCAAGATAACTCACTAAGACCTTACATTGTTCCCATATCACCTCGGTCCTCACAGACCTACACCGGCTTTCAGTGAAATTGGAAACAATGATTCAATTTTAAAATCATCCTCCTTTATCTGTAAGACTTAATAAATAATCTTGTTCCACACTATATCAGTGAACAATCAACTATTAATGCCTTTATTCCTCTGATAAGCACCTCAGGACCTGTGAGCATATGCTCCTGGTTATAACTTGTCCGTCCCATTCTTGCGAATACAATCTTTCAGTCCTTTAAAAGTTGGCACAAACATTCACTTAGTTAGATTTTGTTAGACAAAGGTCAAAGGTCAAGGTCACAATGACCGCTCACAACATATTTTAGGCTATGATAGCTCATGAATTCAAGTGCTAATCAGCTGCAAATAAAATAACTGGTGGAGATATACAAAAACAAAATGCTAATTGTAGTTCTTCTGGTAAACACATTGTAGACTAGATTTTGAAAGATGCTATATAGAAAGAAATAGATAAATGGCTAAACAGAATGTGCTCCCTTCCTTACATATTGATTTTGTAAGTTATACACCAGTTAATAAGTATAACATCATCAGGTCCATATGGCTTGAAGGTTCATAAGAGACAGTCAATACAGCAAATCCCAATTAAGTCTGTGTTTTTCTATGAAGTATATAACATTTATACAACTTTTTGTTTCAAAGAGGAATTCGTATTGTCGAATTGCAATTTCACGTGCACTTTTTGCTACTTGCTGGTAGATAACCACAAAAAGCAGAACAATAGTTTTTATTTTATAGCTGTTTTTGTATCAACCTAACCATAAGAAATGTGTCTCAGTTATTAGCTTGTAAAATGTTCCACCAGGTAAACACTAAGCTTTATTTCCATGTGGTGGCAGGTGGCATATAGCAGACCAAAAACACTCTGTAGATCTATAATTTTAAAGATTTTTAATATAAAAATATTGATTTGTGCAGCATTAAGGAGTAAAGCACGTGTACTTTCAAAGTGCTGCTGCTCTTCTTTCTGTGTTGTGACACATCAGTGTTCAGTCCAATCAACGATGCCACAGCGGGAATTTTCCCTCTGACAGCTGATGGAAAGCTCCTGCTGTAACATCACTTGCACTGACATTGATTTTTACATATCCTTTTTGTGTTTGTAAGTTTATTTCAGGTTAAATAAAAGTTAATCAAGTAAAGCACAATCATGTCGCGTGTGATTTTCAGGCTGCTGAAGGAAGTTGTACGGATGCCAGGCCGATGTTGGCATGGTAATCAATCAGACGGGTGTGAAAAATCATTGCGATATGTTATTATTAGAATAAAATGGCCAATTTTTCACTCCATTATGCAGACACTCACTCACACACACATGCACACACACACACACTTATATGTGAGGTGTAGTCACTTTCAAAGCTGCTTCTGTTTCTCAATGTACATAGTGTTGTTTGCATAGCAGAAATGAGATCATTCATGAAGCCCCCAGGGTCACAGTTCCTCAAGAGGAGGGTGAGAGGAAAACGTGGATAAGAGGAGCTGCAGCGTTCTCAGAGACAGAGAGAGGGAGAGAGAGAGTCGCGGGGTTTTTCATCTGGTTGATGAGGGCGGTAGGAGGGCGAGTGCGTGTTCAGAGAGTAAAGCGTAAAAATAGATAAGAAGGGGAAGGGACGTGGCGTGCAAGAGGATCTGAGCAAGAGTAAGGACGAAGCCCTGCTGCATTTTCATCAGGTCTGGGTCTGAGTCGCCATGGGAATGGACACATGGTGTAGACAGGGTTCACCATGCAAGGACAACTTGTCACCTTATCACTCTGTCTCACCCTTTCTTGCCTTTTCTCTTTCCCCATAGTTTTCATGTCTCTCAATTCCCTCTTTACCCTCTTTCTTTTATTTCACTCCCCTGTGTCCTTCCTGTCTGCAGTTTATGGAGAATTACTCCCAAGCTGCTGGCCTTGAAGCAGACATCCTCTGCTACTAAAAGAAGATTCAGATTTACCAATGTCCTTACTAAACTTGTTTTTCCTATCGTACAGTGCATTAGTCTTTTTTTTGTTTTTTGTTTTTTTTTGGTTTTTATATTAAATGCCAGGGCACCTTGAATTTGAATGCTGCTCATGAGCTGAGGCCTTCACTGCGACTGGTGAAAGGAATTCACGTTGAATGTGTTTCTGCTCTTGAACAACCTACACATTTAGTTTGCAGGTCAGGCTTGAATGCCTTTAATTAAAAATCTAATCATTTTGCCATCTATTCAAACCCTCATGAAAAAGCAAGAGGTATTTTTCCTGAGTTCTTCTCTGGCCTTGAACAATGAAGTAAAAACACGTGGATGTATCATGATTGCCCCCTGGTGATCATATTGTGCATCTTGCACATGCAGGGGAGATAGTTCCTCTATATATCCACCTATCCATGTGTCTATATGTGTGTGTGTGTGTGTGTGTGTGTGTGTGTGTGTGTATATATATATATATATATATATATATATATATGTATGTGTGTGTGTGAGTGTCTGTGTGTGTGTGCATGTCCATACATATGTACATGCATATATGTATTATGTAATGTAAATATGTACATATGTATGTATATACACACACATACACTTATTGGTTGAACAAAATAGTAATCCTGTATTTAAAATTAAAGCACAATGTTAGTGTTCAATTACAAGATGATATGCAGTTGTGTCACATGTTTTACTGTGGGTGTAAAGGTTTCATGTAAACTGTTAAAGAATTCAGAGCTGTTTGTCAATATATATTGTCAATCAAGTGCCAGATCAAAAGCTGACATCATCATGTGGCTGGAGTTGTCCAGTCCAGGTTAATTAGCTGGTTCAGGAAGGAGACTGCTAATGTGTCTGTCTGTCTGTCTGCTTGGAAACTCATGGAAACATGTACACTAACTAAAATTACAAAAAGTACAGAAAGTTTGCTAAGTTTTTTTTTTTGCAACATAAATCATACAACATTTATTCATAAAAGGAAAAAAAATCCAAAGCATAAGGTTCAGGAAGGCCATGAACAGCAACGAGATGAAAAAGTCTGAGGAGGGCAGTGCTTTGTCAATGTTGAACTCAAATGAGACACAGGTGGTGTGAAGATACAGAGGAAGTGATTCAGGATGCTGAAGTCATGCACAGTGGTAAACCTCCAGCCAGATGTAACTACCAAAGAAACATTATGCTCCATCAGCATGAACACATTCAGTAAATCACTGCTGTTCACTGTTCACTGACTTATATTGTGTGCTGGTGTTAGCTTACCTCTGTTTTGATCTTCATCCTCTAAACCCACACCTCCTCCAGCTGTATTGCTAATGAAAACAAAGAGAAATGAAATGAATGCAGTGCAAAGCTTCCATGAAACTTTCTGAGCATGAATATGAGTTGACTTTCTTACCAAGCTCGCAGACCGGCACCTCTTCTTTGCTCCTTTGGATGGAAGCCTTGGATTTTAGTTTGTCCTTTTCTTCTTCGTCCAGTAGCTTTGTCTCTTCCTCAAGTATTTTCATCTCTATCTCTGCAACTTTATTTTCCTCTCTCTCTCTCCCATCTTTTCATATCCTTCTTTTCTTTGTTCAGTCTTCTCTTTCCCGCAGTCTGATGCTTTTTCATCGCTCTTTTCATCGCTCTTTTCCATCTTTCCTTCTCCTGCTTTAGTATTTTTACCTCCTTCTTCTCCCACATCTCTCTTCTCTCCTTCTCTTGTGATACTTTTCTTTGTGACTTTTTGAAGTTCTCAAACTTCCTTCTGTATCCCTCAAGACGCTCTTTGTCCTTCATCCCCCTGTCCTCTTGTCTTTTGGCCTAATCAAGGATAATAGCACAGACAAGCCTCCTCAGTTTTTCTTCATCTTTGTTTTCCAATAAATGAGCAAATTTAGTTAAGGTCCATTGGGTCTCACCTTGCCATTCTCCATACACCCAGGAAGCAGAGGGTTCAGTTTCAAAAGACTTTGTTAAAGTGAAGTGTTAAAAAGTTTGTGATCTCCTGAAGACAGGGGGACCTCACTCCTCCATGAGGATGTCCATATCTTCCTTTTTTTGTTTGAAACGGGCGTCCATCTTCTCTTGCTCATATGGATTTAGTTGAACTGGGGATAGAAACATCCTTAACAATCATTTCACCAATAATCAATTTTTTTTTTTTTTTCTCAAGCAGAACACTGAGAACATGTTTAACTGATCTTATTACTTAACTAAAAGTAACCTGGCAGTAGTTACACTGTGATCAAGAACAGAAATGTAACTGTAACTGATAGATTACAAATATAAAATCACTGCATTAAGTAATAATATGAAATGAGTGCACACAAGAAATAAAGAAAAAACAGTCATATTTAAAATTCAACATCAAATAATATTTTTACTGGTACACTTTTTGCAATTACTATTACTATACTCGACGGCGGCAGAGTTGACAGCACTGTGAAACTCAGGTCATTTGAGTGACTTGTACAAACCACCACCTTTCAACCAATGTAAATGTCTTCTAATGCAAAGAAAATGGACACATTTACTTCCACTTTGTTAACGTGCAACTTGAGTCTTGAGTAGAAAGTTTACAACAGAAAACTGTGTTTAAAAAAAATAAAGTAAGAGAAAGTGAATATTATCTCTTAATCACAGCAAAACAGTAGCATAAAGTGACTCAATTATGAGGAAAAGCATCAAAGTTACTTCCCTAACTCTTTAACACATTTTTTTTGCACTAAATTAAACTTGAGTAAAAACCAGTTTTGTCTGAGCTGCAGAAAGATGTTGTACAATTCCAAACGCTTCTGTAGAAATAAGCAGAGTCTGTGTTTCCTGGTTACAAAAGTCCCACCATGATGTTATCCATGTCTGGGCACTCGGTGACCACAACTTAAACAAAACAAACATGGAACCTTTTCTACCTACAGATGTTCTACTGGGTTGGTTCTAGCTGATGTGAGGCACTGAGCAAACCCCCCTTGGAGGCCCCCATATGTGTAAAAAGATGATGCTTTATCAAAAATAAAACTACCAAGCAGTACAGGAACACTATAACTGTGAAAAAGTGAAAGAATAGATTACTGATCAGTTGGTTGATAATAAATTAATTTGCAACTGTGTGGACATTAAATATGTCATGGTTCAAATGTAAAAAAAATGTTATTATTTTTTCTTACATGTTCTGAAACTGTTTAACTGAAGTTATATTCATTAAATGAATAAATATTGTATCCATGGATCTCAAACATCAGGAAGCATTAATGTTGTTTTGCTTTGTGTCCTAACCAGAATGATGTCTGTCCACACTACATGTCCAATGAACGCTTTAAAAATGTCATTTTACCCATAACAACAGCTCAACCATCAGTGTACACACACCCCTTTTGTAAATCAAAAAAAAAAAAAAAAAAAAAAAAAAGAATGAACTATTAAGCATTGGCACAGGTTTAGTAATGATTATTGCCATTAAACTGGAAAATAATGAGATGATAAAACTCAATAAACTTAATAAAAATCCTTACTCTGTTTTCAATTTTATGTTTGTATAGTGTTGTTAAGTTATGAGTGCAGCAGATATGTACATGTGTTTTGTGTCAAAAGACTGTACTGCAGTAAAAAAAAAAAATCAGTGGCAAATGATAACAGTCGTACTATTTGATTGAAATTGTAATATGTAACTTTCAGACCCGTGACAAAAACTTTAACAGCTCATTGGAGATTCCAATCTCTTCTCTCGTGCGCGCTTCCAGGCATTTAATAAATAATCGGGCGCTTTAACGTACAGCAGAAATGACTGTCGTAGATTGACGTAAAGTGGCGCAGGTGAGGAGCAAGGATGAACGTCCTGCGGATGAATGGCGGAGTGTTTGTTTTGATCATCTGAACTGTGTGTGTGTGTGTGTGTGTGTGGGGCAATAAACAGCGACGATATGCACAATATGAGAAAACACCACAAAACCGGCAATTGGTTTGACTGCGGAGAGGAAGTTCTTTAACAACAGGTGAGCCGTTGATCTTCTATGTCTGTGTTTGGTTTAGGAGTTTGTTACCTGCTCATAGTGAACATTTGACTTTACTAACAATGTTTGAGAGACAAAAAAAAAATGAAAATAAATGTAAACTAAACTATTCCACAGTCATACCAGCGTCCTGGTGACAAACTTCGACAATCGCGACATGCTAAACACTAAATTTGTTAGCATGCTAATAGCCTGTTTGCTAATCAGGTGATTCATTAAGAAGTAAGCGCCGAAATGGCCGCGGCACGCTTAACATTGCGGCCATTTTGGACCAATCGACACTGAACCATAGAGGAACAGTTGTGATCCTCCTTACCACCTGGTATGGTTGTGGGTCTATTTTCTGTATTAGAAACTCTATAACATGTAAACAACTGAATATACAATAACTCGATTATATTAGTTCAGTAATGTAGACGTTAGAGAGCTTTCAATTCAGGAAATCCATGTTTGTGAATTAAAAATGGCAGCGATGCTGATGTTCTATGACCCAGTGGTTACATAGAACAGCTGAGGCTAGTGGATATTTCAATGGTTAAATATTGTCAATTTTGTGGCCTTTGTTATTAATTTAACTGGAAATAGGTTTCTTTGTGTAGGGCTGCTACATGTATTGGACTTTGTTGTTGTTGGTTTATAGTAAAGGATCTGAATGGTCCTTCAGCCACTGTTTCTTAATTTTTTTTTTTACCTGATGGTGGTGCTACAGGGGAAGTTAATGGATGTCACAATGAATACAATTAATGTAGGAGGGGAAAGTAATTCTATCTATTACATAGTGTATGGCATGTTGCATTTGTCTTTTTAAATAACAGACTTCCATGTAGTGTGTTTAAAGGCTATATGTCAGGAATTTGTTGTAATTGTCAGCTATTTTAACATGCTACTGTTAAGTAGAAAGCTGTTTGAAGGTCATCGGGGAGCTGGAGCCAGTCCCAGCTGATAATGAAATCTGTTCACTGCTGAGAGCCCAGGATGCTGCATTTAAATTTGAGGACACTGCACCAGTCAGACCTGCAAGGAAAAAGCTGTCTCAGGGTATCAGAGGCTGTATGCACAGAAACATAACAGCCATAGATGAACGACAAAGACTCACACCGTTGTGTCCTGTCCCTTGGGTATAGGACCCTGGCATCCCCATTTTAGGCACAGTGTAAATGTTTAAATGTCATTTAGTTGGTATTCTACACACTGATTTGACAGCTTTACTAAGCTGTTGAAACTCTTCTTGGTCTGTCATTCAATGGGACAAGTGGGAGCATCTATTGCTAATATTAGAAAGAACTTTTCACTGTTTTGTGACAATCATCTACTGATGACAAGGCACGCCGTCCTCTCTAGACAGAGCAGATTCATTAACTTTTTTTCAGATGAACTCAACAACCTATATGCACATTTTGAGGCAAACCACATCCATGCACAAATCCTTCTATCACCATCCAGAGATTTTAAACAACATCTTTGGATATATCATGACCTCTCTCAGTCAGGAAGTGGTGCCCACCTGCCTCAAAAAGTGACATCATCATTCCAGTCCTGAAGAAGTCAAACCCAGTCTGTGTGAACGACTTTTGTCCCTCAGTTATAATGAAGATCTTTTGCTTTATACTGTACCAGGTCTTGATATGCATCACTTTAGCCTTAGCTGTATCATAATTAAAATTATTTTCTCATTATTATTTTGTGGAGTAGGTATTTTCTACCAACAGTTTTGTTGTTAGTTGGTTTTAATGTGTTTTTTGGTGGTTCATAATTATTGCTATCACAGCTTTGGGTGTTGTTTTCTGCTGAACCAATATTAAAACACAGTCTTAGATTATGTTTTGCACACAGTTTAGTGTTGGCTGTCTAAGTTTAATTTTAGTTTTGTCTATACTACAATAAAATGACTCCTTATGTAATATTTGCCAAACTGGGACACGTTTGCTCTTTATTACTAGTATTACATTAACACTTGGCTACAAAAGCTATTGTTGTTGGCAGCTGTTTCACATGGTGCAGACAACAGGTTGGTTGCTAAAATATGTGAGTGTGTGTGGTGTCCCAGAGTTCTCAGTCAGGTCTACCCCAGTTCCACCTATGGCCATGTTTCCTCCAAGTAAGTTCCTTGTAATGTTTAGGGATGGAAACTTTTCAGGAACATTCTCTCACTCGGCCCAGGTACCCTTGTGTCTCCACTCAGGGTAAGGCCCCGATCAATGGCGGGACGGGGCGTGGGACAACTTTGCCGATCGTCGTCTCTGCGTCCACTTCATCGCGTTATTATTAATAAACTACATGCTGCAGTTTGTGTGTGTGTACGAGAAGTGGAGACAGAGAGAGAACGGAACCATTCCGGAACAGTTCCTATAATATTACCCCATGATTCCAGTGGTGGAAACTTGGCTTTTGGATCCAAAATTGGTCAAAACTGAAAACTGCAATTCACAAAACAAAAGGTGGTGTCATGATTGGTTGCCACTTGAAAGGATCCAGTTTTACTATTTTTTATTTGGCTAATATTTCTGTTGTGTTATTCATCACTACTTTAACTTCCTCTTGAAGTGCGAGTCTCTTAACTACAACTCATGTTGGAACAGATGAAGTGCAACATGAACTCTGACACTGCAGTGCTTGACTCACTTTCAGCTCTGTTACACCTTCATCCACTTATCATAAGTCTTTCCACATCTCCAGGGCTTCATCTCCATATTCATTTGGCTGCGGAAACAGCTGCACTAGACTACCCTGGGGTTACAGAGCCACACTATCAGGGGAACTTTCTGATTAAAGTCCTTCTCTGTCTACTATGAAGTCAGTAATGCTATTCAGCAGACCTGGATGACACTGAATGAGAATCATAATGAAGGTGAGATTTGAGATTGGGCAGGGAATTGTCATAAGGAATGTCACTACGTTGCCAGATGGATGCTAAAAGACGTGATGGATGTATATTCCTAAAACTAAGTTGAGATCTTCAAATGTCATTGGCGATTTGTGACATTTATTGAGTCCATAATACACTAAAATGTGCCTATGAAACAGGAAGTGGAAAAATGATTTAAAAAAAATAACAAAGATATTAAAATCTCAATTAATTATATGATCATTAATATCAGAACATTTTAGACAGTGGGATCTGAACGTGTAAACGTGCAATGTGTCACATGTCATATGCACAACATTGAATACTCTGAAAATTTGTAGTATAAGTAGTATATTTATTCAACTACTGTTTGTGAATATTATCAAATTTTAGATATTTGTAGATATTTATATAACTCTACTGCTCACAGGGAAATATACAATACTTTTTATTCTGCTATAATTTGACAGTTATAGTCAATAGTCCATTTATTTCTTAGCAATCTTATAAAATGACTTGTAAATTAAACTACCAAGGAAAATAAAGCACTTAGAGTAAGCCCTGCCTTAAGCTGCTGCAACATTAGAACTGCTGCTAAAAATGACACATCTTGAAATAATGTCACATACATTAAATTATCAGAAATCATCAGTCTTGTGCAATAAACATATTTACTTTTGATACATTAACTTAATGCTGCGAAAAAATTTTGTGTCTTAACTGCAGTAGAATAAGATGTATGACACTCAAGGTGTACACAAGGGGTTCAAATACCACTGTAAAATGAAGGCTTGAACATCGCCCTCTACAGGTTAAGATAAGAAATAACGTCTCAATCCAGCCATGTTTCTCTGTGACAGGTAGGTGGCAGCAGATACCTACGTCTGAAATCATCTGAGTTACTCAGGGGACTGATTTCCTCTGCTGTTTATGTTAGTAATTATAGAGTCATTAAACCTGGAGCGTCCTCCTCAGCTGTGGAGGCAGACTGTTATCCGTAGATCAATAACAGACTGCACGCGTGTGTGCACGTTTTCACACGGATGTGAAATGGGAGGTTGACTGCAAGTAATGGCCATAATTAGGGGTGAATGTTTAAACACACACACACACACTCGCAGCATACCCACGTGCAATAGCCCGAGGTAATTTGCTGGCACTAAATAAGATTATCCGTAGCGAGGTGATTAATGAGCATCCCTACTGCAGAGCCTTATAATCAACAGTCGCCGCTCTGCTGTGATACACACTAGCTGGAGCCATGTGCAGGTACACGATACGCTGCGCCTGCTGCTAACATCAGCTCTTCTCTACCACATCAGCTCACCAGGACGCACAAACACTCCACTGAAATCTGAAACCGATCACTGGGGGGTGCCTGGGGAACTTTAAATTACATTATCAGGTACTGAATGGATACACAATTGAAATCAGGTCAATGGGTGAAATCTGGTCTTTCCAGTGATTTAAATAATCCAAATGCCCACATTAATATTCTACAACACAAGCTACATACGAGCTTGTGCTGACTTCTAATCAAGATTTTTTTATTATAGCATTTATTTTAAGACATAAACGTGATAACTATGATATTGAAAACCGAAAACATGACATGATACACTGCAACAAATAATTATACTCTCATGTTGTACTTTCCATTCCTAATTAATTTTTTTTTGGGGGGTGATTGTTTTTTTTCTTCTTATTCAAAATTAGGCAAATAATCAAAGTTTATCTCCATACCAAATTATTATTATTAGAGCAGTTTTGAATTAATCAATGTGGAAAATAATCACAAAGTTTTAATAGGCAGTATTAGGATGGTGGCGCCGTATTTTTGTTTGCAGGCTAGAAAAAAAAATATCAGTTTCTATCAGGGGCAAAAGACGAATGTTTTTAAAAAAAAAAAAAAAAAAAATCTGTTAAGACAAAAAAAGAAAATAAGTGCCCCAGAAGTAGAGGAGACATAAGCTCATATAGCTTTTGTGTTACAGAAAAATGTAAAGGTTTGTGGGAAAAGTTGTCTTTATTTTGAACACTAATCAAAACCGAGTGGCGAGACACGAGCGGAGCAGTTGTATGAATCACGCTCTAATTGCCTTTATTATTCAGTGGTGTCGGATACATCGGCATCGATTCCACACCATTGAATTCTCTTAAGAATGTTTCATGTGCTACGTTAAAACAAAGCAAACAGCAGAGTAAGGAAGCACCTCAACGTCAACCATCAACAACCATCTCTCCTCACCTCATCCTGAGCGCCGGACAGAGCTGTTCCTCCATCTTTGTGTGCAGACACAGAGATCAAATAATACTCTCTAAGTCTCTATAGTGAACTGTTTGAAGTAGCTCCAGTGTATTACGGCCCTCCCCCCTGCCTTCGCCTCTTGTTCTGTGCAGAGCTGTGTGTGCGTGTGTGTGTGTGCACGCGGGGTGTCGAGGTCAGGGTGACAGTCCCCTCCATCTCCATATAGGCTGTAGGCTACAGCTGTTCCTATGAGATTGGTACCTCAAACGCGCAGACAGTGCCTTAGATGTCCCTGCATGTACATGTGTGTGTGTGTGTGTGTGTGTGTGTGTGTGAAACAGGCCAGAGGATAGAGACATCTTTATGGTCTAGAGGTGGAAGGATTATCCCATCATCACTGTATTAAATACAAAGGCAAGGATGGTAGAGCGTTAACCAGGTGCTGCTGTACCCACCCAAACTGCAGCCTTTCACCTTAACGACAGCAGACCTGGATCCTCAGCAGACCCAAATCCTTCCTCTGTGTAAGCTTCAACTGCTGCACTGCACAAATATGACAGACTGCGTTGTGTTTTTATTAAATCATTTCTGCCATCTTTATTTTCCACATCCCATTAAAAAAAAAAAAAAAAAAAAAAACAATGAACGGATCCATTTTTCCTCTGCGTCGTAGAAGTCTGTTGTTCAAAATGAGGCATTAATCAACAGCCGTAAATAGTCCGCAATCAAATGCAGTTTACTCCAGTTTGAATTAAAAAAAAAAAGTCCAGTTATTTAGAGTTATTTTTACCCCCAGAAATAAAAGTATAATGAAAATTAATACTTTTAATTTAAATTATTAATATCTTTAGTAGGAGCCACGGATATGACAAGATAGAAATAGAAAATTCCCAAGACGCACTATAAAAGTTAGATTTTTTTTTTGACAATAGCAAAACTTATTATCTTTTATTGATTTATTCATATTCTAGTTTTACTGTTATATAAACATATGTAAATACACATCTGTATAAATAGCTTTTGGTTTTCCAGGTTTAATGCTACTTTGAGTTATGTTTATTTCTATCTTATTACCAAGCCATAAAAGTAGTACATAATTTTCTAAAACTATTATATAAGCTCTTGCTTATTAATGACAAAATATTTATATAATGGTTCTAATTAGAAAATAGTGTGTATTGCTTTATGTCTTTGATTTGCAGCCTTACATGCTGATTAAAAAAATAGCAATTACTTTTGAGCTTTTGGCAAAAACTCACAGTAAATCATAGTGAGATGACGCTATGAAGTGCTGCTGTCGGAGGAAGATGATCACAGATGTATTTTATTAGGTTTCAATGAAGTCAGCAGCTTTTACTCTATTACTGCTTTTATCAGGGAAACTGAACCTAATGTGAAATATGAAACGTTACATCATGAAGTTAATAGAATTTAAAATAAAACACTGATGAAGCAACGCTCGGACGCCGATCCCTTGCTGTTTAAAACGCATTATTGCATTTGTATTGTATCATTATTGTGACTCGACTGTATTCGCAAAAACATTGCTGACACTGTCGCCAGTTTCCAAGCTGCGTTGATCTGAAGCAGAACCACAAAGTGATCCACACAGTGCCAAGTGAAAGTGTGTGTGTGTGTGTGTGTATTCTCCATTTATCATCCCAGCTATCAGCACACGACTAATATTTACCCTGACCGCATCACTATTCATCTGATGATGCCTCAGCGTCGCTGGGTTTGATTGTTTTTCATCCTAAATAAACATGTGGCGTTGAACAAAAGAATGCATACGGTAGGCAGACGAAGCGGTCTCGTGTTGCTTTCCGAATCAGAAACATGTGAGAGTCGAGACGCCCGGCGATGACTCTTGTCCACACAGGAAATCTGCTGATGCCGGTGTCTTCTTAAATCTATTCAATATGCTTCCTTAAATCACTAAGTGACAACTGAATGACACAGCATATCATTGTTAATGTCACTGCTCAAATATGTGCATATCCGCACGTTGTTTATGGCTGAACTTTGATGGTTGATTTTGCTGTATAAGTTAGATTCTAAAAATACCAAAACAAACAAACACAAAATACACTTTTTGCTTTATATACATGTATTTATGTGCTTTTATACAATATGATATTCTAGTGGCTTTGCTCTTTCCCCCTTCAGCTCTACCTTCGTGCACACTGCCATTTAAAGCAGCTGAATAATTGAGGAGTAACATTTGCGTCAGCCTTCCTGGGGTGTGTGTGTGTGTGTGTGTGTGTGTGTGTGTGTGTGTGTGTGTGTGTGTGTGTGTGTGTGTGTGTGTGTGTGTGAGAGAGAGAGAGAGAGAGAGAGAAAGACTGACAGAAACACTTCTTAGACACACACCTGCTGGAGTGACTGCAGCTGAAGAGCCATTATTAGCCATGACATTATCATATCAAGACTGTAGCAGTTTCACTTTTGTATGCGCAGATGATTCAATACTTAGAAAATAGCACATTACTCCAGAAATGAACCCGGCCAGCAGTAAAATACATTCAAATCACATTATAATTAAATTAAACAAAGATATATTAGATCATAATGAGTCCAATCCAAAACACTTAAGCTCCTACTGAAAACACGAACTATAAAGTCACAGATATATAGTCTGATTTTTAAAATACAAAAAGTAGTTTTGTAATACAGCTGATGATTGTACTTTTTTTTTTTTTTTTTTTAAAAAATAATGCTTAAAAAGATAAATAAATCTTTCAAATGCCTGGAACTGTTTTCAGTGGTGGATGAACAACGGTGAGTTGCCACGTCAGGAATAAGCTATAAACTACATCAGGCTTTGGAAACTTTAATAGAATCAATTCATGACCTCATGGGATATTTTATAAAGTAATGAATTAAAACTCATTTTCCTGAAATCCCTTCATCCCTGCCTGAATCTCAGTTCGAAGACTGCTTTAAACCGAGAGATTTAATTGAATCCACAAGCCTTATTAGTCAGTTAAAGTGTGCCGCCATTTTGTCTTCCTCTTGTAATAGTTCATAACCCTCACCTCTGAACTTCAGCGTCTCAGAGGTAACTGAGGCCAACCTGAGGATTAATCCCTAAAAATGGCCGCCTCGCCGAGCTGTTTATCCACTGACGTTTTATTAAGAGAGGTTTCCTACCCTCAATGAATACTGTTTCGCTGGCAAACACAGGCAGACTCAATTAATCAAAGCCTTGTGTGTGTGTGCGTGTGTGTGTGTCAGATTTCAGGCCGCACACCTCACGAGTGTGTTTTCACACTGCGCAGTGTTTCTTTAACCTCTCCTAGACTTCTCTAGGCCTCACCAGGAAAGGAATCACAACAGACTTAGGTTACACATGTCCTACAGGGTGTGCGTCTGTGTATGCATGTGTGTATGGCTGCGTGCCTGTGGGTGTGTATGACTGCAAGACCCTCAATTTTAACAAGGATTAGCTCTATATTTTCCTTTCATCAGTTTTCTGACGGATCCCCAAAAATGTCCGAAATCAAATCGGGACAAGTGGCGCCCTGTGCGGATGTTTGCCTGGTAAAGCCCCTTCTACCTGAGTGGGTTTGAGGCTGTTGAACTTTCACTCAGCAAGGGACAACACCCCTGCCCACACACACCCCAAACGTCCTCTTTTAGTCATTACAATAATCCCTCTCAGTCCGGATCTGGGAGCAGAGCACAGACTCTCCGAACTTTCGATTAAACCAGACGCTGGCTCACTGCAGCTCAAACAAGAGGCCACAGCAGACCACCACTGGCGCTGTAGAAAAAAAAAAAAAAGAAAAACACATTGAAGAAGAAAAAACACATGGTGCCGTGCACGAATCTGGACAAACACGCACACACATGGATGAGGAACGTAGGTGCTGCATCAGTTATTCTTCCTGAAATATACAGTTCAAAAGCTGCAGCAGAAGCTAAAGTCTGAACAGTGAGCATGCATAATGGCATTTCCATACCGTGTCACACAAATGTATATTCACAATACACACGCATACGCACGCTCAGAGATGTGGGGGCACTATAAACAGCTCTTTATATCTCTCCCATTCAAATCGATTTGTTTACGGTTGGCTGCCAAAGGGACCAAATCTAACTGTTTCCCCTTGAATACATTAGACGGCGAGTGAGGTTGGGAAGTGATAATGACTTCCCCTGCTGCTCTCCCTCTCTTCTCCGCGTCCTCTCTTCAACCCCACCCCCACCCCACTTTCTCCCATCCCTCTGTGTCCACTCATCTACATCTGTGGCTCAGATGAGGATTCTGACTTGTACTTGGCTGATTGAAGCCGGACGGACTTGGGACCCAGGCACAAAACTGCTAAGTCAAAGCAGTGCTGTTTTCACTGCCCCCCTCTCTCTCTCTCTCTCTCTCTCTCTCTCTCTCTCTCTCTCTCTCTCTCTCTCTCTCTCTCGCTCTCTCGCTCTCTGTCCTCTGAAGGGAAAGACCATTTATCCCTCAGGCCAGGATGCTGTAGCTGCATACATCAGGACTGTGTGGTGAACCTCAGACACACATAATTTCATCTCAGAAAACTGCTTTCACCCCATTTTTCCGTCAAGATTCAACTTTGCACTCATGTACCCTGTGTGTGTGTGTGTGTGTCACCAAGGTGTAACTAATAGAAAATAGAGACAGTTTTATTGCATCTCGATACTGTGTATCAAATCAATTCAGTTTCATATATACAGACCACAAGTCAATCAACCCAAAGATGGTTGATTTAGATCAGGAAAAAAAAAAACTCCACAGAAATCTTTGAGAAAATGGGAGAAAACTCAAGGAGAAGCTTTAGTACGTACTAAAGGCTGTAGCTCTTACCGCAGAAATCTGGGTTTGAATCCGGCCTGCATTCCTTCAAGACTATCTTTGCTGAGCACATCAGTGCAAGTCTCAGCGAAGGCATCATGTCACTTTCTCTCTCTGCTGGGTTTCCTGTCTCTCCACTGTCACTTAATGACAAATCTAACAGCTTTCTGGGCAAACCTTAGCTACCGTCCATAGAAAGTTGTTGTCAGTATCACTGTTATCCTGCCAGAGCCGGGTCAGGCTTCTCATTTGTATGGTAGATGAAAGACGTGAATAAGCTTCTAACTTTCTCTAACTTTCTAACTTTATCGCTGAGCTTTTGGGAAAAAAAAAAAAACTATGTGAGCACTGAGAATCAAACAGATGAAGAGTTGAATCCAGTGTGCTGGTCATATATGGAAATTTTAATCTCCAGAATATTTACTAACACAGAAACTTTCTTTATCAGGATTAAATCAGCATCCAGGCCACCATGGAAGAGCATTCATGAACATGACTGGAAGTTCTGGCTGAAGTTATAAATGCTTAAAAACGGGTCAATAAACATTTATATTATTATAAATGTTAGTTGATCTAATGATTATTTCATTTATTTATTTTTTGTTTTTGGTATAGTCAAAAACAAATTGTCTTTGTAATGAAGGAATTTGTTGACTGCAACAGTTTGTGGAAAACTTATGGGATTTGTTAACGATAAAACGAAGTCAAACTCTGACAACAACAGCAGCAGCTGTGCAGCAGCGGCTGCTATGTATCCAATATCCAGTATTTCAATCAGTGCTTAATTTTGGTGTCATATTTTGACACATCAGTCAAAGCAGATTTTCATCACTTCAGCTGGGATAATGTTTTTTTTTGTTTTGTTTTTTTTTTTTTTTTGTGCAGGTTTATGCACAGGTAGTGATTTTGTGGGCTTCATATCTTAAACTCTGAGAACAAGCATAGAAGGAAAAGGAGAGAGAGTGAGATTGAAAGAGACAGAGAGGACTTATTGTACCAGTGTTAGCAGATGTACAGCAGTGGGATGTGTGACCAAAGCTCTGTCAAGCCTGCGGGTACCAACACAATGGGGACAGACTGTCAACCCCCCCACACCCCTCCTTCCGGCTATTAATATTACATTACTGTCACTTCAGACCAGCCTCTCAGTTAAAGAGCTCCGTGTGTGTCTGTGTCTGTGTGTGTGTGCAAAGTAGGAAAAAGAGTTAAATTTGCAGCTAAAGCCACATAACCCTTTGATCCATTATGCAGGGAAGTGGGAGCCAGGTCTCAATAAATGAGTGCTGAATTATGTAAAGCAGCTTGTGCGTGAGTGGAAAGACCTTCACTGAGAGGTGACTTATCAGAGGTGGGGATCAGGTAGGACCCGATGGCGATGATGACATGTTTTGGTCGGTGAGGTCATGTCTGACTTTTAGGGAAGCCCAAAAAACACCAGGAAGCATCATCTGGTTCACATGTGGATCTGGTTTACAGCTGGATTACTGCCTGCCGCAGCGCTTCTACACACTGTTTGTGTTTCTCCATCGTCTTTGTTCTGTCTTCTGTGTGCTATGTATTTTATTGTTTTGTTGTTTGTCTAGATCGTTTTCTGTTTCCCTGGTTTTTATTAGGATAAGGGTTGCACTCTCTCCAAGGCTAATACTGACACCATGGCTTGTTTCTCAGATTGAATATTCCCATGATATTTGTGCTGTTTTTTTTAGGTTTTGAGATAATTTCTCCAAATTTTATTTGTTTTATTTTAGAGTTTTCGCGCTCAAAAAGCATCTGAAAATGGCAAGAAAACAAACTAAATGTTCAACAAATGACTCTCTCTCAGGTTGGTTAGCAGCTTACAGGTTTTATAGACGGGCGCTTTGAGAGGCTGTTAGAGAAAATCCTCCCACATAATCCTGAAATGACTTGTGAGACACCTGATGTAAAGATAATTACCAACAACCACACAGTGTCTATGCAAATGTGAGCAGAATATGATCAAAACACGACGTTCAAATTCCAGTAGACGTTTACGCAGTTGGACAAGCACAAGTGTAATAGTGATCAAATGACAACTGAGTACCATTAAGATGCATCAGACTTTCAGAGCCCTGCTTAAACAGTCATTGTTAATGTAATTATTTGCACCAACTTTTACTACTATTAAAATGTATACTGAGAGAAAGGCCTGTTAAAGTTGTGTAACAGCTTGAACAAATTGTAATGGAGGAACTTTAGTTGTATACTGTACACATGGTAACCACTGACATTGATTATTGCATTATGGTTCCTGTGGGATATATTAGGCAGGATGTAAACATTAGAATTTTAAAGTTAATGTGTTTGACAGTGACGAGGTCTGAACTGTAACGGCTGGAAGACTGGATCAGATCAGGTCTTTAAAAGCAGCAACAAGGTCACTGGCAACCAAGGCTCACTGAGCTGCGAGGGGGGAGGTTGGCTTGTGAGGTCCAATCTGACAGAAGTGAATGCTTAAAAAGTTAATGCTAGTTCAGAACACGCAGTCCATCCCAGTTTGCTGTATATGGAGCCGCATAATAGCAAACCGCTCAGGGTGTCTGTGCTGACCCATCTGCCGGCAAAAATCTCTAAAATTGTGGGGTGTTTATGTGTCACTTACCTGGAGATGACCTGGCAACAGCATGCATTATGGGAAGAAGACAAATTTGGGGGGGGGTGATGCTTTTGTCAATGTTCTGCTGAATCCTTCTGTGACACATACCACCTACCTAAACACAGTTGCAAATCAAGTACACCTATTCATGGAAACTTTATTCCCTAATGATAGTGAAAGCAACACAATGATGATTTAGTTCAAGGTGTTGACTTGGCTCTGAACTCAAGAGATCTCAATCTAATCAAGCATCTGTGGTGTGTATGTAGGGCAAACAAGTCTGATCCATCCACCTTGCAACCTACAGAAGTTAAAGGATCTGTTGTTAACGTCTCGGCGCCAGATACCACAGCATGCCTTTAGATTTGTAATGGAGTCCACGCCTCGACAGATCAGGTCTGTTTTGGCGGCAAAAGTGAGACCTACACAGTCCTGAGCAGGTGGTTAAGATGTTACTCCTGATCAATGTATGCTGTATATAGTTGCATTCATGATGGTTAATGACATAATTACTGCAAAGTAATTGGACCAGAGCTACAGACACTGTAAGTTCCCGTGTGTCACAGTTAAAGCTATATAAACATGAGACTATTTGCTAAAACTCTATTGTGTTTACTGTGGCAAATATGATGCCGCCTGGCAGGGTGGGGGGTGAAAGTCCTCACTTGGCTTCACTGTGGAGAATGAATTTGATGAACGTTTTGTTAGCGACATCTGTATTTAAAGCTGTGAAGTCAAGTGCTTAACTTATTTTAATTTTCTGTATTTGAAACACTTTCACCACGTGATATTGTTTAAGAGCTCCACAAGGTGCTGTTAATATTAACAATAGCTACGTCTCATTTAGGTGAGCCATTTTAGATACTGTGCATGCTTTGCCGAGTGACATTTAATGGAACCATTATTAACTTATTGCGTACATGCGGCTTGGGATATGAATAAGGGCTAAATGCAACATTGTCCAGGTGAAGTAAAATTACACTATGCAAGTTGACAAAAAAAAACAAACACATACTGAATGAATCTGCTGAGCGACTTTCAGGACCAGGGACACATGATCACATGATTTACCCTTTGCTACTGAAGTCTCTAGATATTCTGTCAAATATGACCTGAACCACCTGGCACATGGTGTGATATCGCTGTCAATCTCTCTTAATAACACTGATGTCTAAAAACTGAAAAAATAAAAATAAAAATGCTGATGTTAAAATGCGACACAAGTTGCTTTCAAAATTTGTCCGACTCCCCAAAGAAACCTCACCGATCTTTTAAAAATGACATTACAGCACACGCAACTTTTTAAGAAAACTTGCAACACAGACGAGCAAACAGACTGACACACACACACACACACACACACAAAGACACACACTCTGAGCTTCGTTGGGGAATATGGCTGGAATGTGAGATCGTCAACGCAGCATGTGGAAGGGAAGAGGAGGCAGCAGCCTGACAGAGTGTTGTTATTCAGGTCCACACGCCTCGGCATCTGTGTCAGCTAATGAGAGAGACTCAGCTCTGTTTCATCTAGTCTCCCTGGACCAGGAATTAGCATCTCCAAAGACAGACGCAGTGAGAGGGACGGAGGGAGGGAGAGAGGGAGGGAGGGGAGGAAGAGAAAGAGAGAGAGCCACAGAGAAATGGAGGGAAAAAGAGAGAGGGAAAAATGAGGCGAAAAATAAGTGTGATCGACAGAAGGGGAGGAGGTGAGGGTGAGATTTGGGGGAGCTGGCTTCCTAGACGGGGAGGTGAATATAAACACAAACTCTGTTTCTCTCTGTCCCTCACACACATGCTGTAGCATATTGACAAGGCAGAGTTAAGTGAGGTGGCGGAGTGTGAGACAGCCCTTAATAGGTCCCTGATGGACCCGCGAGATGAGAGGCCAGCCACTCAACACAGAGGGAGAAGGTAGGTGGAACGGTGGAGGGCGTCGGTCACAGGTCATAGGTCACCCAATCATTACAACCCCTCACCACCTCCACCCACAACCCCACCCCCCCCGAAATCTACCACCACAACAACCCCACTCTTCTCCCACTCGACTGCACAGCGCCTAATGATTATTAACACGTTAAAACACTTAAGGAGCGCTGGGAGTGAACGCACCCCAGAGAGAGACAGAGATGAGAGGGAGAGGAAGGGGGGAGACTGAGGTATGGTAATGATGTGCTTGTGCAAGATTTGCCGGATAGATATCACTAATCACCTTGTCCCTATGGTGACACTACGGGGACACACACACTCATACACACACTTTTCACCAGTACGGGCTATACTTTCACACAGAAACAGTGATATCAACCTAATAAATATTTCTCTTTTGCATTTGACGTTTTTTTTTTTTTTTTCAAAGCCATGGTGCATATTTTAAAAGGCTTCTCATTTGTGTGTGTAGCGTATTTGATCTGATTGTGTGTGTGCGCTTGTATTCGCCTGTGTACGTCCGTGTGTGTGTCTTCCTGTGAGCCGAATGTAGTTTTTCTTGTGCGCGAGCATTTGTGCAGCAGGTTTGTGTGTACACAAGCTTGAGTGTGTGTGTGTGTGTGTGTGTGTGGAGCAGCGGGGAGCCCTCTCATCTGTGCTTAGCCCAGTAAATGGTGAGTGATTGAAGGGTTTGATGTGGAGTGATTCAGCTGGGAGCTCGTCTGCCTGCGTTGAACCTCGCGACTCATAATCTCGTTCAACGGGGCTCTCGGAAAAAAACTGAAGCCGGCAGAAATATTTTACATCCGCTGAAGAAACCACTGACTAAAGTTCCCTGAAAGGGATGGGGACCCTTCAGTGATGCTAAATCCACTAATGAGATAAGAGCGAGGGTAGAGAGAGAAAATGGTGAGGTATTGTGAGTGTATATTGAATATTTAACACTTAGAAAACAAAGATTGCACAGAAATCCTCAGAGATTTTATTAAATAAAGTCTATTTCTTAACAAACATAGGAAGTTCAGCCCACCAAATAAAGAAAACTGCTCTCAACACTGCTTCTCAAAAGACATGATTGTTCCTGTGACTCATTGTCTGCAAACTATTCCACTTTTGCTCTCATGCTGAAAAGGTTTTTTTAAAAAAAAAAAAAAAAAAAAAAAAACTGAATGTTGACATATAATTAATAATCAACGGTAGCTTCCCTAATTTTAAAGTTCACTCAAGACAAAGAAGAGTTTGCTACAGACACAAAAACCTGCTGCAAAATTCACCACAGTTGAACTGGAAACAACTGAAAGTGAAATTTCCCTCAGTTTCCTTACTGCTTTTGTAACTGGCCCCTCAGCTGCTGACTGACTTTATGAAACATGAAACTGAATCTTTTTGTGTTTTTTCAGCAGTTACGCTTCATTTCATTTCAGTTACTCTTCAACAGTCGGCTTCAAATAACACTTTCGTTAACTTGTCCAATTTTCCCTGCAACTCCAGTTTTATATAGTCGCAGTTATTTCTGTAAATGAATGAAATGAAAAGAAAACGCCAGCTTTAACGCAACCAAAGTGAGTTTTTATAAAAGATTTTGGGGGGTCTCTGTATATTATGGCCCCTGTATGGAATAGTAAATTGAGCCATGTTTGACTCGCGGGTCACCTCTCCATCTGTTCAAGATAGTAACATGCAGCATTTCAGGACTGACATGAAGCATTTCATCTGTTCCATCAGAGAAGGTGAATGTGTGTGTGTGTGTGTGTGTGTGTGTTATTGTGTGAGTCCCGGGGGTGTGCTGTGTCGGTGGGGGTCAGCCGAGCGGCTGCTGGGGGAGGATCTGCTAGTGAAGTGGTCAAGCAGCCCCAGATGGGTTTCTAATAGTCTTAATCCAACAGGTCACCGTGCTGGGCTCTGCCTCGCTGCCGCCCCTCATAAACCTGGTTTTCCTCTCCTTCTGCCTCCTCTCGCTCTCTTTCAACTCCCCTCTGCTTATCTAACCCCCCTCTCTTTCCCTGTCTCCCCCTCCTCTCCTGTCTCGCTCTGCCTGTCTTTCCAGAAAAGCAGCAAGAAGCTAATGAGGCTTGGCTGGCATTTATCCAGCCGTCTATCCCCTCATGTGGGTGCATGCATGTATGTATGTATATGTATTTATACTTGCTAGTGTGTAAGCAATCTAGGTTTCTCTGGTGCTAGATTTATTACGATATGTCTACATCAAAAAACAGATATTAACACTTTATTGCGTCTATAGGCAAATTCACACAGCAAGATAAGGATATCAGCAGAGTTTTGGAAAATAGCTGAGGTGGCTGGGGAAACTGCCCTGGAAAGACAGGTAGTCACAGGCTGTTGGAAATGGGAACTCCAAGGTGAATTTTCAGGGGCGGAAGGCAGGTTTTCCGCCCCATTAAAAGGTTCCCTGTGCAGGGAGATGCACTCCACCTCGGATAAGACGGTCCCTGCTATCTCTCTGCAGAACAGACAGATGGGAAATCATTCCCGCTTTTCACCCTGTGTCCGTGAAGCACCTGCCTGTTTTCCACACAGCGAGGACTCATCCTGAGAAACAAACACTAAACAGCCTCTTCTGGCACAGGCTTTGAAATACGAAGTCTACCCCCCCCGCCCCAACCTGAGACTATTCTCAATACATCATTAACTCCCATTGCTGAAATTTTTACAGACGGATCGAGCTAATGAGACACATTTCAGAGAATGGATTTCAAAAAAACCCAGTTTTTCGGGCTTGACAGACCACAACAGCGGTGATTCACATTTGATATAATTTACAGAGAGCGGAAGAAAGATAGGAGGGAGGAAGCTGAGGAATCACATGTGATGATGTTGCGAGGATAGAGACGGAGAGGAGACCTGTCACACACATCGCTGTAGCAGTCATTAGTGCTAAGTGACAGTTTCTGGTGGCCCTCAGCTGGGGAAACACAGGGGAGAGAGAGTGAGTGTGTGTGTCAGGGAAGCGAGACAGCAGGATGTAATGTATTATATCAACAACAGGTTCACTCCAACACCCCAGCCAACGTGACAGTGTTAATATTGCAGAATTATTATTCAGCCGAGCCGAGCTGAAGGTGTGATGACCTGAGCAGGTGACGGGACTAATTAACTACCGTTTGACCCTGCCTGGCTCAGACAGCTGCTCTGTGTGTGTGTGAGTGTGTGTGAGTGTGTGTGTGTGTGTGCGTACTTACCGGGAGCTTAAGAAGTCATTTTTTATTCCTCTGCTAGTGAAGGTGAAGTAATTGTGTGCCTGCATCCACCCGTCCATCAAATATTTGAGACATCAAATTTCATCCAGTATCCCACACATGATGTGATTTGCATAGGAAACAAATTAAATGATCTCACAGCTGTTGGCAAAATATAAAAGATTTTTTTTTTCAGACTACGGGGTTTAAGATTCTGGATGAAATGAGGTGTTAAGAGGTAAAAAAAAAAAATTGCTGTGTGCAGTCAATCAGTTGCAACATATCGACGTTTGCGTGGGAATATATCATTCGGCCGCTGATGAACTGTACATAACATCATATGAACAACAGCTAATCGTGAACAGACGGGTGTCCATCAGCGCAGAGAACATAATATTCTCTGAGTCTGTGTGCTCACATGTCCAGGAATGTTACACAAGAGAGATATTTAATATAGATAAAGACACATGGCTTGCACAGATATTTGGAAATTATTGTCTTAATTAGTGAGGTGTCTCTATAAGTTTTCACCATATTTATTAAAGTTCCTGAACTTGTATTATTCAGCTTTATATAGTTTATATAGTCTCACTCAGACACCCTAATTTTCTGCCAAAAATTAGATCAATTTCTGGGTTTTTTTGTATTGGTGTTTTTGTCCACTGTAGCTATGAGAGCAAGGTTTACAGGTGATGTAGAACATAATTTCCAAGTGTATTTAAATGTTGTTTTGCTATTTAATAAATTGCACTGTCCTTGTAATAGACATAAAACTATTGATTCCGCAAACTTGGCTTAAACTTTTTAAATTTTCATTAAAAAATTAATTTTAACTTGGTGTTTTTTAATTGATTTTAAAGTTGTTCATGCACCGATTGAGCTTGTTTTCATTTTGCTGTTTAGTTTTTTTTTTTTCCTCCTCTGCCCTGTGTCTCCTTTTTTTTTTTTTTTTTTTTTTTATTAAACTCAAATTAAATTAAAAATCATGGAGCATTGGTCACGCTTCCTAAAATACTGGGATCTACACTCCTCACAATACAAGGCACCTGCGTCTTTATAACTGTGTCTTTAAAGTCACATTAGACATTACACAACTTCTCTCTCTCCACAGCAAGTAAACTAAATTTCTTGATTAAAAACAGTGGAGTGGCACTTTAAGTTCAGAAATACAACGGCCGCGGTTAAATCCTAAATTCTACATGGTCGAATTGACATTGTCGGGCTAATCTGAAGTGCTTGTAGCTGTGAAGCTGCAAGGCATTTACATTTTAGAAGGTGGACAAAACAGTTACTGATTGGTCCAGAAAAGAAGCTGACTCACTGGGTTTTTCTCCCGGATTGTTTCGCTGTGAATTTTGAGCAGCTACCTGTAAGAGAAACCAAAGCAGGGAGCAGACACACAGCCAGTCCACTGGATTCTTGTGGGCCTCATATGCACAGCACACTTTAATCTTTAATGACATGGTGATGATGGAGTACTCTTGACCTCCAGATTTGCACACACACACACACACACACACACGCTTTAAATCACCGAGGCTCCTTTAGCCCAGTCATCCGTCGTGTCTTGTAACTTCTCAGCGTTCCTACAGACTGGTGACTTCCCCGGTTCAACCCCTCGACAATAGGCAGGTGCTAGCCAGAGCTGGGGAAAGCTGGCCCGCCATTGTCCGAGCTGAAAGCCCAGTTATTCATTGCCCGTGAGTTAAAGAGCTGACCCTGGTGTAACACTGAAGGAGCTGGCTAACAACACTGAGGCCCTTTGTCTGGCCCTGCCTCGTCTCTGATCGGCCCGTAATGAACTGAGAGCTCTGTCGAAAATTTACAGCCTTTGCCCCTCTTCTGCCTTTCATCCCCCCTCTCTGCCTTGTCTTCATTTTTAGTGCTCTCTTTCACGGCAGACATCATTTTAAAGGCTTCTCCTCCCACTAGAGCCCCTTATACAATAACAATGCTGACAATATGAGATGGGCCATTAATTTCCTCTCAATGAATCCCAGTTGTTTTCCCCTCTTCTCCTGTCTTCCCTCCTTTCTTCTGCTTGCGGTGTTTTGTTCGCCTACTCCACCTCTATAGGACTGGCTGATGTGGTTTCTCCATCACATAGGGGTTCAACCGACACACACACAGATGCACAAGTAGGCAAGAGTCCTAAATGAATCACCTCCTACTGTTCCTATAATGGGGAGTTAAACGCTCTAAATGCTTTACGACATTTAATCATTACCTCACACAGGCACTACCCCCCCACCACCACCCCCACCCCAACACACACACGCGCACACACACTCATACAAACACAAACTGTTGCCGCTAATGCAACCCTTATCTGTAAAAAAATACAGTCAGGATCCATGCAAAACAGTTTCAGGATCCGAGCGGTAGCCAGACAGTTTTTGGTCTGGCTAATGTCTCATTTTTTTCCTCCTCAAAATATTTCCTCAATCTGGAATTGGTGGTGAATTTCTGTGAACTGCGGATGGACCTGCTGTAATAAATCCTCTCCTTGAAGTGTGAGAATGAGAGTGCATGTTTGAGTGTGTGTGTGTGTGTGTGTGTGTGTGTGTGTGTGTGCATGTGTGTGTGTGTGTGTGAGAGAGAGAGAGAGAGAGAGAGAGTGTGTGTGTGTGTGTGTGTGTGTGTGTGTGTGATATCCCAGGGTAAATTGTTTCCTCCAGGCTTTGAGAGGTGGGCATTCAACAGCCTGCCAAAAGAGCTATAGGCGATAATTAAATGATTCCACGCTTGAAAGGAGAAAGAAACAGACACACACACACACACACACAGACAGAAAGAGAGAGGAGAGCGCAAAGAGAGAGAGAGCAATACTGAGACAGAAACGGATGGAGGAGAGTTGGATGTAGTGTGGGGAAGGGAAAAGGGAAACAGAGAGAGATTTAGAAAGAGGAGGTGTTTTTTTTTTTTTTTTGCCACAATGAGGAATAGAGAATCCCACTCTGTGGGCCAGTGCATGTTGCACATCCATCCCAGTGCCTGAAGCCGCTGTGGAGATAAAGAAATATCATTAATCAACCATTCAGGGATGAATCCAAATCAGACCAGCTCCTGTCAAATGCCAAACGAACACGTTTAATTCTTTTCACCTCTGTTTCTGTCATCCTGTTTTGTGGCTTTCTGCCTCAAATCACCAAAATTACGGCCACGATCGTCTTCTGCAGGTCCTGGACCAGTTCAGTGCCTTGCTCAAGGGCAGTTCACGTTTTCCTTTTTTCTTTTTTCTTAAATGATATGTATAAATTTGAACCACAATTCAACTTAAGTTGATAAATTTATTGTGTATAGTAATAAAATATTACTAGATAGTATTTGATTTATGCACGTCTTAAAGAGACAGTTTTTATGAAAGATCTCTTGACTTTTAGCCCCTAGTTAGACTGGAACATAATCTCCCATAATTCAGTTTGTCTCCAGCGTCCAATACTTTATTATATGAATAAGGATTATATCCAATTATACTTATAAAACAGTATTTCACAGAAATGTCAAGAGTAATAGCTTAAGTCACATGTTCCATATGTTTTTTTTTTTTTTTTTTTACGAGGGGGTGACTTTTATCATGTGTTGCCTCTTTCTCCAATTCTCTCACCTTTTCTCCACCTCCCATCCAATGAGCAATCCAGCGGTTCAGCACACGCTCATTTGCATTCCTCAAACTGTCGCTCACAAACAGACACACACAGAGAAATTGTTGCTGTATCTGCCAATTTTTCAAGACTTGGAGCATTCAGTTCTCATCACTTGACACCCGCAGTTGCTCAGGTTTCAATGCTCAAACAGAAAAAAACTCTCCCTTTCTCTGTCTCTCATTCTCGAGCTCGCTCTGACAGTAGGTGTTGCATACTAATGTGTGTGTGTGTGTGTCTCAGGGGGGCGAGATGAGGAAGTCCTCTCCCATTACTCAGTGCCCACCAGCTGGGCAGGGGCAAGGGCTTCAGCAGCCAGACAGATGGTACTGTCACCCCCTGCTCACACACACACACACAGACACACACACACAATGGTGTAACAGTGAGGAGGAAGTCATTAGCTGGGAAAACCACAAGATTCCGTATTGAACAGGGGGAAGAAGAAGGGTGAGAGAGATATAAAGAGGGAGGCAAAAAGGGAAAGGAGGTAAAGAGAGAGAGGGAGAAAGAGGTTTTAGCCTAAACTCAGTTCTGCTGAGGCAATCTGTCATGGTTGAAGTAATTGCCCTCGTCTTGCGTGAATGAAGTGATCTGTCATCGCCCACTGCATTACTGCCTTAAGAACTGCTCTGAAACACACACTCACACACACGCGGTCAGAAAGCCGTGACCCTCCTGAACGCTCCAGCTCAGGCGCATGCAGCTGTGACATCTTGAATAAACTGCCCTTCGAAGAATTTTGGCGGAGGGGGAGAGAAAAAAAAAAAAAGACACATGGCAAGCCTCACTCCTTCCTCTCCATCACTCATAATTGCTCTTTGTCTCTGCTGAGAAAGAGTGTGAGTGTTGCAGTTAGAAAAGTAGCTGATTCTCGCTGTGTTTTATCAGTAAGAGTAGAGTAGGCCAAGATCTCATTAGGTCAATATCCTGCGGTCTTATATATTGTAGATTATTTGGTTTGGTGTGTTGAATGAGAAAACAAATAGGGGTGGGAGGCATAATTGCACTTTAACTGCTGCTGTCAGACTAATATTTGTCTGTGCGGTGAAAAGACACATTAGTTACATTGATTTTGAGTCGTTATTGGACTGTTGGGTGGTGAGCTGGGCTGAGTGGCTGCACACGTCGGATGAATAGATTTTTTTTTAACTGTTGCATGGCTTCAGTTAGAATAAGTCTTCTTTTCAATGCCAGAAAAACAAAAGAAGTTCTTACTGATCTGTAAAGAGTAGGAAGTGGGAGTGGAACACAAAGACAGTTCTTACCAGGGGACATCACAGACAAGAGTATTTTTCTTAAGGCTAATGTGGACATTTGGTGTTAAGAAAAGAGACGGCGATTGTTTTTCATAGCAGTGATAACTTCATACTAACTTTTTCAATCACAGTTGTTTCGGCCAAAGTCGCTATTTCTCTTACAACAGATAAACGGCTTGCTGGTTTGATTTTTATCACAGCGTCTGAAGTTAGAGTTGCAGTGTCTTATGAAGTTTCCATGGACTTACTTTTCATGACAAAAAGAATTTAGTGTCAGTACAGAGAATAGTTTGCAAAATATGTGATGAAGCAGAAAGTAAAATGCAGCAGCATCACCTTTACACCATTACATCAAGTTGACGCACACATGGTGAACACAAATGTGTCATATAGGCCATAGAGAAAAGTTGGACAAAATGGCAGCTCAGTTTAATTAATGTAATATTTTTTGTTCATTTATTTTACAAAATTATGGAGGGAGAAAAAAACAACAGTTGCCATAGTTAGCAGCACCCAGTGACAATAGAGAGGAAACTCTTTAAACTAGTCAAGTTTAAAATGAAACAACAGAGAGAGAAAAGAGAATAATTGTACAGTGCATCATAGTAATTACCTTAGCAGCCTTGTCCCAAAGCAGCATAACTAAGTGATGGGGAAGATTTGCTCAAATCATCTCTAACTATGTGCTTTATCAAAAAGGAAACTTTTAAGTCTCAATATAAATGTAGAGAGATGTTCTGTTTCCCAGTGCCACGGGCGACGAGCCTGAAAGCTGAAGACTTTACGGCACCTCTCATTGTGGTCTCAGACACTCTGAATTTCTTAAAATAAATAAATAAATCAACAATGTGTGGTATTTCATGCTGGACCATTTCTTGGCTTAAAACACTTATTTTCCTGATCACTGTCTTTCTCACAACTTCAAGACAAGTCTCAACCAAGATCTTCTTATCTAAATCCTGGGCGGCAAAAAGGGAACAAATCTATTTCCAAACTTTAACTGCAGTTTATCTGACACTCTCTTACCAATGTAGCACTTTGAATGCATATATTTTGTGGATGTAAGTAATTTTGAAAATATTGGAATTGGCCATAATCCCTGTCAATAGGGATTCTATGTCCATTTGTGAAACCCCTATTAATTAATGATTAATTATTAAAGAGAGATCATGAATATATCCATATCACATTTTGCAAAAGAACTAGGGCCTGGTCTGTAGTCAGCTGGGACTGGCACCAGCTCCCGGTGTTGCTCAAAGGGAAATGGGTAAAGATAACGGATGGATCAAATGCTTCAACTCAAAAGAAAAATCAAATCAACTTAATGGAAATTTTTGAGAAGTTTTGTAGACTTTTGTATTGAACTGCATACATTGTACAGGTGTGTCCATCCCCTGTACATACAGTACCTTAGATCACAGATGCACCCCCACATGCACAGTAACTCGCCACCTCCTCCATCACCTCCGCACATACGCACTCACACAAACAGACGGTCAAATAGACATACAGTCTGTCATATTTGCGGCTGGTAAACAAGCACTGAGAGGCTGTTAAAGCCGGCAAGCTGAGTAAACCAGAGACAACAATGTGCTTAATGAACTGGGCTGCCTCCCAGCACAACATCTCATCATCACTTGGACTTAAACAAACCACTCAGCTGCTAATTGGCAGAGCTGCATGAGGCCACTGTGAGGAATGTATGCTCCCCACCTCCACTGTTGCTTCTCAAAGGCTTGACAGACAGCAGCAAGACAGAGTCTGTTATTGAGTCTTTGCACGGATATGTGACAGTCTGGCCTTCTGTTGAGTTTGACTGTGTACATCCATACATGCACTGACTCACTCTGTAGTCTAGTGTATTACAATAATTTATGGATTGATGATTTTTTTTTTTTTTTTTTTTTTTACAATTCCTCACTTTCACTATGTATTTCAGTAGGTTTTGATTGCTAAAATGCTTTTGATTACAATTTGCACTGTACTTCCCAGAGAGCACCTGTCAATCGACCAGCAGCCAGTGTCACGGCATGTCTTTCTTGAATGTTCGTGTAATAAAGTTTCATTCAATATTTATTTATTTATTTTTATCTTCATCTATTTGGCTGTGGTGGATAGCTTTGCTAATGCTAACTACCTAGTGCTTCCTCCTCTGTTGATTCCAAACAAACAAATAAAGCCCATCACTTCCTGGGTGCCAGAGGATTTCGATCAGCAAAGCCCTACCAGACACCAGGTGCATAGATTAACAAATGCAAAGATTCATAAACAGAGTATAAGCTGAATTATATTATTTGCAAACAAACGTTTATTTATATGAAATGTTGCAGATTTTTCCCTCAGTCTTGTCTTGTCTGAGATCCAATCACTTTTCTTGCTGAACCATCTCAATGTCCTTATGTAGATCTCATTTTTATTTTTGCAGTTTTCTCAACCTCAGAAATGCACCTCTAAGTTGATATGTTTAAATAATCATATGACTTATATGTTGAAGCACCTGGAGGGATTTCTGTCCAAATGTCTCTTGCAGGGTGGAGATGTTTCCATTGAGTGCAGGGTTTAGAAGGAAGTTGACAGAGCTTAAGATCAGGAAACACACCCAAATGACTTGTAGTGAAAGCCTGAAAGTAAAATTTAAAGAAAATGGGAGCATATATCTGGAGTTAGTTCAGGTTCATGGATCTGTTTGTTTTACTGTAACTTTGGTTTTATTCAGGAAGTGCGCACAGAGTTGTGATAAGGCTTCGAATGATATGGATATTGAGGTTTTCTGTGCTGATTAATGAAGCTACTTGTAGCTGATAGTTCCTGCTAATATTCAGTGTCAGAACGAAAAACTGCCCGCAATACCTATAGATTTTAAAATTAACTCAATTTATGCACATGTCTGTAATGAAATGTTTAAAGTTGGGTTTAAACAATAGAGTTTATACTCTACTGATTGCAATCATCAGGGTTTTTAATTTATGTGTTCACCATAAATATCTGTAGCACCTGGCACTTCATGTCCTGAGTCTGAAAATGCAAACTCTCTGTCATTCTTTCTTTCCATAGACGAACCCAATGGTTTCATTCAAACTGAATTACTCTAGGAACAATACTGGCCCATGTATCTAAAACACAAGAATACTCTGAATGTTTTTTCTTTCAACATTTTGCTGCTCGTAGCCATTTTGTACCTGCTTTGACAAAGTTTTAATTTCTGGCCATTTTACAATAGTGACTGGGTTTGTCTACAGTGATTGCAATTTAAAGTTCACCACTTACATTCCATTTACAAACCCAGTAACATTCTATTACTCTTTTTGACAGTTTGGAGAGCAGCTAGATCACTGTCTTACTGTCTGTTTGACAAAGCATCAGTATCTGTTCCGGTTTCTCTGGGTTTAGAGAACAAAAATCTTAGTGCAATTCAAAATCTGGAAGTGTAGGGAGACAGTTACCACCTGACAAAACAAACAAACAAACAAACAAAAAGTTGTTGTAATTATTGTCATGTGGTCTTAGCTGGCTAACAAATGTAAATCCTAATCTGTAGCATAATTGTGAGTGGAGTATTGTTGAGTGTTCTCACATTGTTGACTGGGCATTTGGTTTGACAAGTAACCAAGTTGAAATTTTACTCACTTAGTTCATTATAAAAGGCAGCAAATGAGCACTTTGAATATTGTGTAATAGTAAAATCATTATAAAATCAAACCATCATATATTGTGGCCATATTTGCAAACCGCCAAACTAGGATCCTTAAGTATACTGTATTTTTCTTGCGTCATGCACTTCTGGACACACTGTAGTCGTTGTCATCAGGATGGTGCATAACACATCTACGGAGTTCACCTTTCACCACTATGGGCATCATGAATGCAGCATTTTTATTGCTGGGTACTTAACAGAAGGAGGAGTAAACCTCTTGGAGTTCCTCATAAGAGACTGACTTTTTCTTTCGTCATGACAGCTAACCGTTAGCATGCTGACAGGATCTATCAGAAAGAGATGCCGGGCTATGACAGACTAGCAACGACTTTGACAATATTGATTGATTGACCCACATACAGTCAAATCAGTATTGAATTCAAATGCTTTACAGGTATGTTGGTTATATTTTTGTGATTGGGTGAAATAATAATGAGAACTTGATACAAATCTATGTCGCTTGAACCTGTATGATGGTGAATGACAAAGCTGGGATGTTTTATTATAAAGTCAACAAACCTGGTCACTATATCACATCAACAAGTGGTGACACTGGCTGGCATCCTATTTGTATTGACAAGACAGTAATGGCCTATGTCATTTAGTTTTGTCCAACACCATTGTAATTACATAGTCATTATGTAATCAGTCAAACACACAACAATATCTACAAAATAAGAGTAACATCAAACGTAAGACGCTTCTGGAAACAAACAGCTATGTGACATTATATAAACCACAAGCTTCAGTTTCAGCAGGATGAAAGAGACACAGTTCCTCACCATCTCCCTCTCACTAGCAGTTAATAGGTGATTAAGCCCTGTTGCAGACAGTGGGCCACAGGGAGCCAATTGATCTGACCCTTAACCTCTCACTCTGATGGAGGGGGTGGTTGGAGGTCAGGCCTGTAAGGGATACCCTCTTTATCCCTCTCACTGAACAGGAGCTCAAAGCTGGGGGAGGCACCCAACCAGGATCCGTGGGTCTCCGGGGCCCCACCAACAGCAGCACATTCATATGGTCAATATGAGCCAAAGAGCAAACACCTTGGTGCTTTGTGGTCCACGTGATGCTTTGACCTGAGCTGAGTATCTTTGATTTTCCCAAGGGTAACTTGCTCTTGCTTTAGAGGAGCTTCATTAGCAGCAGAAATTCCACTAATGAAAATATACAGTTACACAGTATCTGTTATATGTGACAAGTTGAGATGCAATCCCAACTTCTTCAGCTCTGTGATCTCTGACAGTCCTGAAGTGAAGACTGAGCTGATCCTTTTCTCAGTCAAGGACTTGTAGGGGATTTTCAGCAGAGAGGACTGTGTAATGCCATTTCTCTTTGAGGTATCCATTGAAGTCAGCACTATTGCATTAAGCTCACTGGTCTTCCTAAGGGCACCTTTTCATCACAACCCACACACACACACACACCATCCTTCTTACTGCCCCTTTTAAGTTGAGGTATTGTCTTTAACAGCATTATAACGGTATCATTCCGCTCCCACTGAGAACAACAAAGACAAGAAACGCCAAATCCTAGAACACAGCAATCTGCCTGTCTGTGTGCGTATGCGAGTATGTGTGTGTGCTCTTTAAAGCAATGCTAATGGGACCCAAGAAGCATTAAAGTGACCCCTACTGTAACAAAAGAGTTAATAATCCGTTTAGAAAACAATCAGATCCCCGGCCATGAGAAAAGCCCCCCACTAAGTCTTTCTGTAAAGAGAAGGAGGTGGGAATTCACCTTTTTTTCAGTCAGCAATCTTGTTGAACATCGCTTGTTTTCATCGTTCTCTCTACAGGGAATGATGGAACTGTATTTAATGGCGGTGGTCGGCAAATAAAAAATCAACGTGGTTGAGTTTCATGAGCGGGGTCGCAATTTTGAGCGATACAAAGTGACCCTCGGCAGAGGTCGCGGTTTGTTATCAGCCCCATCCACTGTAAATGAGTCCCATCAGACTTCTAAAGGAGCTATTAACAAACAAACGCTGGCGCACCCGTTAATTGCTAATGATGGGCTCTTTGTCTAGTATTTCCCCTCTGGGTCAAAATGTTGAACCAACAGTATCCATCTCCAGGCGAGTGGCTGTCAGGTCACACTGCCACTAATATAAGCTATTATATTATATATTAAGACACATAAGCCATTAAGACTGCGAATGACATCTCCCATGCTGCTGTGTTACAGAGCAACAAAATAAGTACAAGCTTGGTGTGAGGGATCATAAAAAATTTTGATAGCTGAATGTATTACCTCAGGCTGGCAGGCTTATCTGTTATGCGTCACTGATCCATCTGTTTTAACATCAGGTCAGAGCTGAATCTATCACTGCTTATCTTTACTGTCAAGTAGGTGAGGACAGGTTTTTTTCCCTCCTCCTTTATCTCTCCACTTCTTGTTCTTCCTTCCCTCTGGTCTCTTCACAATCTCAACATCCTGGTAACTGATCACAAAGCATGTAGAAGACAATGTAGTTGGCAAAAATAATAATCAGAGTGAAGAGATATGACAGGAAATTAACATTTGTATTGGAAAAGCAGTAGAAACACATGAAAAAAAGGGTATGTTCCTATCCTGAAATATTTGACGTTTCAGTTTTTGTTACATCGTTTTACAAGTTACCGAAATGCATAAATATTGACATTCATTTCTCAGTTAGATTAACATTTTCTCAAGTTTTGTCATCAGAAGAAAGTCGTTACTTACACGGACCCTCCAACTTCCTGAAAGAGTCTGCAAGGCAGGTTTAAATAAGATGGCTAATATGAAATAAAAACTTCACCTTTTTGCTGTAAAAACAACACATTGTTGGAGTATTTCTTTAATACTATAACCCAGTTAGTGGCTAATGTTTATCTTATTGTTTATTATTCACTTGTTAAATATGTTCAAAAATATGACCCATTGCCACTTAGTAAAAATCCACAACAGTAATTGTTGTATCTTAAATTATATATTATCATATATTATATCCAACAAAAATGGTGGACACTGAAGACAGTTTAACCTAATGGAGCAATTTCAGCCACAGCCAAAGTCAACTTTTGAGTTTTGAAGGTTTTATTTCTCCATCGCTGCCCACCTCCACCCCTTGTGTTAAGCGAACCTGTTTTAGAGTTGAACCACATAGACGTCAGCCTCTCATCAAACTTCTATTGTGCCAGAAAACAAGTTCAACTATCAGAGTGTTACTAGAATTATTAACTGTGTGATTACCGATATTGACATTGTATTATGATTCCTTTCATTAATTGTTGGAGGAAAAAGCGATCACATCACTTTGGATAGATTATTTAATTTTCCCTTTAATCACTGTTGCAAATTCAGTATTATATGCGTAGCAGAACTACGTTTTTTCGCATTAATCTGCATGAATGCAGAATAAGCCAATTATTATTGAATTAGCCCTGTCATCTCTCCTTTGTGGAAGTGTTACCAAACACACACACACAGAGACACACACAGAAATTTGCTTTATGATGTTTCTGGGTGTCTTACCTCACTGCAAATTACCCAGGAGGAAATGGCCATTGCAAGTGGATTGTGGGACTTTATTCGAATGTTTCCTGCAGTAAGTTATTCCTTTGTCTGGGCCAAGCTAATAGCAGGGAATGGGATTCAAATAGAGTCAAGCTGCCTCCTGAGATCCCTCAATCCACCGTCGCCATAAAAAAGAGGTCTGAGGCCAGTCTAAATATTTGGTAGTCTTAGCAGGTTCATGTTAAAAGACACACACGCACGCACAGCACATACACACACCACACACACACATGCGGTGAATGCACAAGCAGGCCGAGGCTGTGAAGTTGAATGGCATAGCTCAAAGCCTTCCTCCCCCTATCCCTGCCTCTTTCTCTCTAAACCGCCAAACCATTCTCCCCCTTTCTCCAGCTCAGAGGAATTCATTAACTGCCTCTCCACAGAGACACTATGGAAATCAGGCAGCTACAAAGGCAGAGAGAGAGGGAGAGAGAGAGAGAGGGAGAGGGGAGGGGGGAGTGGCGGTGGTGGTGGTGAATGGGGCTATATTATCCTATTAGATGGTGGATATGTCTCGTTTCCCTCCCCTGTCATGAGAAAAACATTAATTTTAAGTGAGAAACGAGACAGAGGGAGGGAGAGAGAGAGGGAGAGAGAGAGAGAGAGAGAGAGAGAGAGAAACAGTGAGGGTCTTTAACATTGCTCTTTTATCAAGCTGAAATGAAGAGTCCCCTGGCTCCATTTACCTTGGCAATGAGGATAGAGCCTCTCTCCATGAATGCCATTTAAAATGCCATAGAGATTAAGCATCCTCTCTCTCTCTCTCTCTCTCTCTCTCTCTCTCTCTCTCTCCCTCTGTTTCTCACACACAGTTATATACACACACACACACACAGCAGCAGCATCAGCGGTAACAGTAGTGGCAGCGGCGCGCTCATCATAATATGTGTTTAGGAAAACAGCTTTGAGATTCATGAGTAAAGCCCTCTAGGTGCCAGAGCCGAGGAGGAAAGAGAGCGAGCAAGAGGACCATCACTTAGCCAGAGTGGGCTTTAAGCACTGTAATTAAATCATTAGACTCCCCCCTCCCTCTTTCCCTCCATCCCTCCTTCCCTCCCTCCCTTTCCTCCCTCCTTTCCATCTCACCCACCAGCCTCTCCTCTCTGTCTCTCTCTCACAGCTCAGCCAAGCTCATCAGGGGCTCCAGTGTGAAATGATGAATCTGTATTTATGGGGATGGAGTAATTACACAGCTAACCTCTGAGGGAACCCAGGAGGGCCACAGGGCCACTGAGCAGGGCGCAGGGTGCTCAACCTCATTAGCACTGCCCCTGTGTGTGTGTGTGTGTGTGTGTGTGTGTGTTCAAAGGAGCAGAATGAAGCAGAGCTGCTGTTTTGATAGTTAAGCACCTGTCAGTGAGGAAACATCAGTCTGCATCTATTCGAACACAATATTAACACCACGTTTTTACACTTTCCCCATATAAACACAAAAACAAACAAATTTGCTTATATCCAATTCTTGAAATTTACACCTTAGTCCACCTTTCTTTCTTTTTTCTTTTTTCATTTAATAGCAAACACTCTCCACAGCATCAGAGACGTTATACCTGAGTCTAACTGGATACAGTAACCTATTCTTCTCCTGCAAACATCTGCCATTTTCCACTCCACGGCTCCTGTGTGCTCCATATCTTCTGCTCATCTCTTATCCTCCTCAATCTCTGTCATTACCTCCAGTCTCCTTTATCTTATCTTCTTCTTAAAAAAATGCTCCACTGACTTCCGTCAATAATCGCGGACATTCCTCGCAGATCTAGCCGACCATATCGATGCCTCCCGGCCCATCTGCTGACCAGGATGTCCCGGTATACCCTGTGGATCAGCTATCAAACTGAGATTTGTGGAGGTAGAGGAAAAAAAAAAACATCTAAATAAGTTCAACAGTTGTTCTTTTATTATTGTTATTATTATTAGTAGTAGTATTGTTATTATATAGGATACATTACTTTTAAATAGTGCATTTCTTCTCAATTCTAGTATTATAATAACTTATTATACAGTATATATTATTTTTAGATTGTGCATTTCTACTAAATTCTAGCGCTATAATAATATAACTTATTATGCAGCGTATATTATTTTTAGATTGTTCATTTTCCAAAGTCTTGAGTTATAATAATATGAGCATTACAGTGTTTTGGCAGCGCAGTTGGTAAAAAGGCAAATACACACTTGCGCATGCACACGCACACACGCACACACACACACACACACACACACACACACACACTTCACACGTTTTCTTTTCTGTGCAGACACAGTAAAGACTGCAGAAATTAGATCACACACACACACACACACACACACACACACACACACACACACACGACCTAGGCCAACCAATGCACTAATCGCCTGCCCCGGGCATAGGAGGAGCTTGGTGCTTAAGTAGGCTGCCAATCAGTCAGTCAGCTCCACATCCAGAAGCTCCTGCGGCCAGACGCACGCATCATCACTCCGCACTCGAGGTGCCAAACAGCGGCTCTGACACAACTCCGGGTCGGTGGAGAGAAGCTTGACAGTTTCTTAAAAAAAGGGGGGCGACTCTGGTGATTTAGACACCCCCTTCATCCTGCTCTTCTTCTTCTTTTTTGGGGATTCCTACTTTCTCTTTTTTTTTCTTCCTCCTCCTGCCTCCCTTTGCTCTTGTGTGACTGTGACTTTGGGAGAGATTTACTGTAACGCGTTCTTCCCCCGGACATGTCTTTCCCTCAGCTGGGGTATCCCCAGTTTCTTAGTGCCTCCCATGAGGTGTACGGCGGCGAGCGGCCGGCCTCTGCCCGGGAAGGAGGCACCGAGGGCGGCGTGAGCTCGTCCGCTACTGCCGCTGCTGTCGGCTCTATGCTGGGGATGTACGGGAACCCATGGGTGGCTCATAACTACAGTGCCTTTCTGCCGTACAGCGGAGCCACTGACCTCGCCCTCATATCCCAGATGGTGAGAGTTGATGTTTGTTTGACTGAAACAGCCCAGGTGTTAATGACAAGAGGCGCAACATTTGTTTGTGGTTTAATAATAACACGCAGTTAATATATCGAACAACATCTCAGTACACAGGTCTGTGTTTCTATTTACAGTCGTAGATTAATGATGGTTTTATTATTTACATATGTCTATATATTTATAGATACTTATCTCGACTGTTTATTTAACTGTAAAAAGCGTTCAAAATAGTGAAGGATTAGTTTTAAAAAATCATCATCTTATTGTTTTCTTTTCAGTTATTTGTGGAAATCATTAGGGCGAAAATAACTGTTAATTAAAACTTTATCTATTTTACTGTATAGTAACATGAACAACGTTTATTAATGAGAAACACATTGTGAATTAATCATGTAAGAAAAAAATATGTTGAGTGACTGTTTAGAAAAGATTTATATTGTTTATTTGTTTCTTAAGTTTAAACAAAATTAGAAATGTCAAAATATATTATTAATATTATTTTTAATTATTTTTCTTATTTTACCGTTCAGATGTTTTGTGTAATTCGTGGTTTTTCTAATTTAAAAAGAAAAAGTATATTTGAAGTGAATTTACCAGACAAGGAAACTTTCAATAACTTTTTTTTTTTTTTTTTTTTTTGCCAGTATAAATAATAAATCAAACGTCATTTCTTACCGTGTTTTCTAAGATCAACAAGTTGCCGCCTCTTTTTGTTTAATCTCTTCTAATATTAATTAACAACAATATTAATAATTATATTAATTTCAGGGCTCCCAGTACGAGCTGAAGGACAGTCCTGGTTCACATCCAGCCTCTCTTCCTGTCCACGCCGCCGCCGCTCAGGGTTTCTACCCGTACGGACAGTACCCGTATGGAGACCCGTCCAGGGCCAAAACGGCCACGCGGGAGACAACGAGCACCCTGAAGGCCTGGCTGCAGGAGCACCAGAAGAACCCGTATCCGACCAAAGGAGAGAAGATCATGTTGGCTATCATTACTCGGATGACACTCACACAGGTGGGAAAATACAATATGTCACTTGTGACTTGTGAATACAGGCTTTTATATTTTGTATATATGGCTTCTAAAGCAACACTTCATTAACCTAGTTGTTACATTACTTGTTATTATAACCCAGATATGAGATGTGCGACTGACACTTCTCTGCAGAGATTTATTATCTCAAAGCTGTTTCAGAAATCAAATCATCGATTATTTAGGCTTTTGCGCGTTTAATTATTTAACATTCACAGTTTGCAGTGTTAAACATGTGCATCTAATTTATAAAGTGTAAATAATAAATATATGTATGTGTGTGTGCGCGTGTGTATATGTTTTGATTTTCCAGGTGTCAACGTGGTTCGCAAACGCCCGCAGACGCCTGAAGAAGGAGAACAAGGTAACCTGGGGCCGCAGCGCTGAGGACAGAGACGGCCGCATCTTCAGCAGCGACAACGAGGACGAGCAAGGAAAGAACGGCAGCGATGACGAAGACGAAGAGGAGGAGATCGATTTGGAAACAGTGGATATCGAGAGACCCGAGGAGCAGCAGCAGCAGCGAGGTGCAGCGCATGAGGAGGAGGAGGAGGAGCAGCAAGGCTCCAGGAACGCAGAGGCAGAAGCAGGCCTGTCCGCCAGAGAGCAGGCCTCGGAGCCGAAGAGCGCGGAAAGCAGCAGGACGCTTTCAGTGGAGGGCCTGAGAGGAGTGGAGGCGGGTATTTCCTTCAATAAATCATCTGTCAAACTTGCAGTGGATCATTCTCCCACCAGACAGGAGTGCCAAAGACCTCCACAAAGCAAACCCAAAATCTGGTCTTTGGCTGAGACTGCTACTGCCCCCGACAGCTCTCACAAAACTTCCTCCTCGGCCCATGCGCATCATCCGGCTTTGGCCTCCGCCGGCCACCCGGCATTACTCCCGAGTCATGGAATCTATACATGCCAGATTGGCAAGCTGCAGAACTGGGCCAACGCGGCTTTTCTGAACGCCAACTCTCTTTTGAACATGAGATCGCTCCTCGGTGGCACGCCGGCAGGACACCTGCCTCTTCACGGTGCGGTGCCGGCTGCGCGTCATGACGCGCGACCGGCAGCTGCTGGCCTCGGTACCTCGGGGACGGAGGACGACAGTGATGTAGAATCGTCGGGAAGCTTCAGTCCAAAAAGAGATGGTACGAGCTGCATTTTAATTGCACAACACTCTACAATTAATTCGTGGCCTTTTAATGGAGTTATTTTTACGCACATGGCAACAAGAACTGACCCAGCAATCATCTAGAAAAGTCTAATATCTAAATTAAATAATAATGATAATACCAACCAATAAATTGCTAAATAAATAAACTGACTTTGTCTTTTCACAGACGAAGAGAGCGACCACAGGCCTGACTCCCTGAAGTCCCCGTTCCAGCTGATCACTGACAGGTAACCTCATGCATTTGAAATCAATTTGGCTTTACGACATTATCAACCTCAATTTCTTTCCGCATGTCTTCTGTTAAATGAACCTTAAAAGAGAGGTAAACACTGTTACACCTGAGTGGGCGGAAGGCAGACCTCAGCACATAAATCATGTGATTGAGTCTCCACTTTAACGCCTCGTCAGGCAGCAGTCTAATATATACTGCCCCCCCTGCACCTCCACCTCCTTACCAAACCCCCTCCACCTCCTCCTCACCCCCAACAGGGCTGAGTTATCGCCACCTATGTCATTTAAATAATCTGCCGCCATTTATTCACGCCCCCTGAGTGAATGCAGCCAATGTATGTCAAAGGAAACGCTGATAGCCACATCATGAATGAAGTGAAGGGTGAAAAGACATAAAACACTTTACCTCTGGTGTTTTTATAATTTGCATAAATAGAGTTTAATGTGGTTGTAAATGATCTTAAAAAAAAAACAAAAAACCCAAATGAGTGTATTAAAAATGATTAATTGAATCTGTTTTTAAAAGGCAAGCAGGGAATCAACACCTTCATGATAAAATTGTTTTTTTTATTCATTTTATAATCCAAACTAAAGGTCACATTTCCACATTTAGATATAGTTTCACTCATTTAATCTCTTTTTTTCCCTCTTGTTGTCTTTCCTCAGACCTCACCACGGGACAGCGTCACAGCGAGTTCTGACAACAACATTATGAGAAGACAAAGAAGGGAAAAAAAGAAAGAAAGGAAGGAATAATTTTATTTAAAAAGGAGAACAGTTTTAACAAAGGTTACTTTTTGGCAGGGTCGCCTGTCATAGTATTATTACTGTTTAGCTTCTACATTCAAAAGAGATGGTTGTTTTTGTCACAGATTTGCTTGTATCTCTCTCTTTCTTTCTCTCTCTCTCTCTCTTTCTCTCTCTTTTACGTCCTCTGTTTGTTTGTTTTTGTTTTTTTTTCTTTGCCTTTTCTGTTGTGAATGGAAACCTTGAAAATTGTAAATACAGGATATGAATTTGTCTTTAAAGAATATATTTTTTGGGAACTAAATAAATGTCATTATAGTCATTTTATTATTTGAGATTTTTTCATTGTAACTAAATAGAAATTCTTCGTGTTCTGTCAAACTAAAGAGAGAAAAAGGGTGGAGGCTAGACTTGAACTAATTTTAATTCTCAATCTTTTTATAAGAAGTATGATAAGTATTGTCAGATAGATTTCAAATATTAGTTTTATTGTGAACTTTATATTTAATATCCACAGAAAGGCTTGTTTTAGTTTTTCTTCCCTCAAAGAAATTGAGTGTAAACAGCAAATAGTTTTGTTTTTTTATTATTTAGGAAAATTACATATATATATTTAAAATATTATTGATTTCTACTTGTGTGATGGTGATCACAGTCTACCCACCTATAATTGATCCTTTTGTCCCTGTCTGGAGTTAGTTTCACACTCTTGTTGCCAAACAAATCATGCAGTGTCAGCCCCTTCTTTTGCAAGAAAAGTCTTGCCCCTATATTGAAATCTGCACTGTCGCCAAAACCGCAAGACTTTATGCCAGCGCCTTGGAAGCCACTGCAAACGCTGCGGAAATTGAAAATTGAAGATTTCCAGGACCTTATGAACCTGCGCTTGTGCTTTCAGCCCGGGCCTCCTCGCTTTAATGTTGGATTATACCCCCTCAGTGCCACCACTGCCGCCTCTGAAATATGGATCAGACGGCAGGAAAGGCCAGCAGCCAGTATGGGGGCGGCATCTCGAGGGGAGGTTGAGGTGGATAGGAGGGAAAAGTGTGTGTGTAGGAGGGGGTGGAAGGTGGGGTGGGAAGGTCGGGGTTGTGTGTCACTCAGAGCCATCCTTAACGTTCACAGGCCAAAAACGCAGGGGGTTGAGAGAGAAAGAGAGAGAGAGAGAGAGAGAGCGAGCGAGGGTGATGGGGGGTCTCAGTGGTGGTAATAGAGAGTATTTCTCAAAGCTGTGGCCTTGTGCTCGGGTTAGCAGCAGATCATGCATGGCACATCATTTAGAGCCCTCTGGCCTCTCAAGGGGCCTGAACAGCTTCGGGTTCATGTACTGACAAAATTTTAGTTTTAATAGCAAATTTCAAACTTGGGGAAAATGTTTAATCTTACTTCTTCCTCTTGAAATTTTGTTTCTGGAAAGTTTTATATTAAGCAACTACTTAAAGTCACATTTTATTTTGATAGTCAGTTATTAGATCATCAACTTTCTATTAAGTGGCTGTGGCCTCTCAGTAATGCTTGTTACTGCTGACGTCTGTAGATAATCAGTGTTTGGATTCAGATTACTAAAGCAGTTATGGATCAGGTTAAACCTGGGTCAGTTTACATGGTTTGCAAACAGCATATAGGCATGTGGCATTATGCTGGAGAGCTTCTGTCTGTGGTCAAATAGCTTCATAATAAGAGTTAACAACTGAAGTCATGTGACTCAATGCTGCCACCTCACTCTCGGAAAAAGTAGAGCAGTGTTTCACCACGAGGAGCTCGAGGATACTAAACATTTTGTGTTCTCAGAATACAGTGCACTGCCAAGTGCTCCTTAGTTATACAATTCAGTCTTAATGAGAACAAATTTACACTTTTTATGCTGGATCAAGAGATAAACAGTCACTATCATATTATGGAGGCCGAAAATGCACCTGTGATGGTACATATGAGGAAGAATATGTGCTGTACCTCAATTAGCAACTACAAATGAAACAAGCTCAACATTATCTTAAAGAAACTCAATTTCTACTAAAACCCCTTTTCTTTTGATCTAATTCCTTGTGTTGTTTCTGAGTGACTTATAGCCAACAGCATTGACATGATAGTCTAAAAAAAAAAAAAACTGTGACCAGTTCTTCAAATGGACAGCTGGATTTTGCTCATACAAAATCACACACGTTGTTTTATTTATCTCCACATCAGCATATGTCAGGGATAGAAACTAAATTCAAATCAACTGATGCCAGAACGCCATTAAAATATCTCACCTGTTACCTTCGGGCAGGGCCTGACTACATGTTTTCTCCTATTTCCAGTCTCTGTGTTGAGCTAAGTTAAGTTAACCATTTGCTGGCAGAAACTTCATATTCACTTCAGAGACATGAGAGTGTTGTCAGTCACTCTGAACTTCCTGAAATGCCTAATTATTTCTTTAAACCTGACACGTGTGTGTATGCGATGTGGTGGGGGGAATAAGCGGGAGCCTGGAGTGTGTGTGTGTGTTTTAAGGTGCTGCAGATTTTCTTGTCTCTCAAAAAACAAACAAACAAACAAAAAAAATAAGTCTGTGTCTGTGTAATTCATCCATCCATCCTTCCATTCAGCCGTCCACACATCTTCTCACAGAAAAAGAGTCAAAAAACACCAGATAGAGAGCAAACTTGAGCGTAAAAGGAGCAAATGAGAGAGAGAGAGATGATGCAGTGAGAGTTGTCATTGATGTGAGAGCAGCGTGGAAGGAAGCCAGACACTTGAGGCCATTTTCACTTCCTCTGCCAGCTCTGACAGACTGCCATCAGCACCGCTGAGGAGAATATCAGCAGCTCTTTCTCTTATATACACTTCACATTTTCTGCACTTCATCCACGCCAGACCGCGCTACTGTTCATCCAAGTACCCCAAACAATATGTTATTCAGTTGGACATCAGCGAGCTCAGCATGATGGGCAGTGAAAGTGACATCAAATAGCTGTTTAATCAGCAACACAGTGCGTACAAAACATCTTTTTGTTATGAAAGGAGTGAAGGGGAAAAGTAAGCAGATCCAAAATATGATGATGAACGTTTGTTTTCTGGCGGGTGCAGCTTGAACTTCCTCAAGGTTTCAAGTTAAACAGTCAATGTTGGTATTTTTTTCCCTGCTCCAACCTGCCCCCTAAAACTTTTTGTACACGCTGTAAAAAGTGAGACAAACAACCACCACAAATACTCCTGGGTAAGACACTCGCTCTGTAGAGTTTTTTGAGTCGTATCAGCCTCTCTAACTCTCAATGTGAACAGAGTCTTCATTGGTGCTTTGGTATTCTGATATAGGCTCTTTGGTGAAGTCTAATCCCTATTAAAGAGGCAGATTATCGAAGGGATTTGTCTTTGATTTGCCTGTCCCATTGCTCTTTTCTGTCACCATCCCTCTCTTTATATATATCCTTCCCTCGTTCTTTGACTCTCTGCTCCTCTGTCGACTTGATGGGATGGTCAGGGAATGAACAATGATTGCCTCCATGTGTCATCCCCCCTCACACTCCCACCCTTTAGCCATCCTCCTGTGGTTATGGCCACATGTATGAGGGCCCCTGGTTGTCTGAATAGATTTGTTAAAGACCCCCAGTGGATGAGAGTGGTCCAGGCCATGTAGGCTGGCCATCGTGTGCTCATCTATATCCTTTCGGGGTTCTCTGCATGGGGGTGAACTCCCTACCAGTAGTTCCCTCTCTCTCTTCTACACCGGTTACCCCTCCTTACTCTTCTACGCTCTTCCACCACGCAGAGATAATCAGGCTTATGTAAAGACGACGTGCTCTTTTGACAGTCATCAGCTCATCAGTGATCCAATCAAGCCCAAATCCACTATTGTTCTCCCCTCAAAGTGTCTCAAATCCGCTTGTGCGGGAGAGAGGCGCTGCGCTCTTTATCCTGCCAATCACTCCTGACATTCCTGCCACTGTTGCCATGGCCTGGGGTCAGAGGTCATGAAAACAGAGCTCATGAGCTGACTCGGGGAGAATGGCGGAGCGTTAAAGGAGGGACTCGCTGTGCGACGGCCCCATTGGTCAGCCAACGCAGGGGGTAAGTGTAGACAAGTTAGGACTCTATAGCCCCTGCTGAGAGGGCCAGCCGGACAGAAAGAGACAAGGGAGGGGGGGGGCAATGAGGCAGAGAAAGGGCCAAAGCGAGAGAAAGAGGGCAAGAGAGGTGTGTGTGGAGAAAGGAGGAAAAAGAGGGTTATGGAGGGACGGTGTTTGATTGCCAAATAAGCTTTACAGAGTTTGACCTCCAGAGGCTTGAAGAAGAAAAAGCCTGACACAGTTAAAGAAACAATGAACATGTGAGTTAATATTTCTTGAATTTTTAATGAATTTCTGAGCTTTAAATGTCAAAATAAAGCAGTTTTTCTATCGTAAATCAACCTGTCATACTGAATTCTTTACTACTAGAGCAGCCAACAAATAATGATGTTGGATCAGCGTGTGCGTGTGTCTGTCTGTGTGCGTGTGTGTGTGTCTGTGCATGCTAACTCCTGAGCTGCAATTTGAAATGGAAATGTACCTCCCAACGCAATGAAACTAATACATGTCATTGCAGGATAAGCAGGGCACTGGGTTAAATCTGTTGTAATGTCGTCAAAAGAATAATTTTCTGTACCCAATGTATACGTAAGTGAGCAAATGTTTAGCCTAGACAAGATATCATAGGGAATTTACGCCATTCACTGTTCCTCCATAGGGATTAGTGGAATTAAGCGTGTACACAAAAGCAAAGTATCAAAACTCATGGGTAATTCAACAAGCTCCACAATACTGGAGTTTACCCGAGTGCTGCGTTTATTGTCGCGCTGCAGCTGCGAGTATACCGTACAGACAAATAGCAAACATCGTCAATGCCTTTAAAAGGAGACAAATTTAATATACAGGGAAAATACACACAACAAATACTATGAAAGGGTGGGCGCGATAAGTCTTTTCTCTTGTTTGCCTATTCATGGCAATAATCTGAGGGAAGAAGCAGATTAAGACAGAGGGAGGGTTCGTGGTTGAGTGTTCGCATCGCTGGCTCCTTTCAGCCATTTTGAAACAATGTTTATCCACCGGTTTGTTATAGCATAGCAACTTAGCTTGGTGAACTGCTGTGAGAGTCCTGAGGGGGCTGAGGACTTGCTGCGTCTTTGTTCAGCGTCCATTGAGAAGCCCTGATGTATTATAGTTGGGTACAGAAACGTTGCACAAAATTAATTCATATGTGGTCTTGGTGATTTCTTTAATTCTACCTCAGTTTATGGCATCACTGTTTACCAAAATATTCACCCATTATTTAGCCCTGAAAGTTGCTTAAAATGGCACTTGCAAACAGTCGATCAAGAGAGTTGTCAAAATAAGTTAGCTTGTATTGCCCTCTGGTTAAAATGATTTAATCACAGTGATTGATCTTTTCTCAAAAGAGGAAATGTTGGTTGGTCAATCATGCTTGTCTGAGGATGAATCCCAGTGATATTGGCAGTCTCTTGATATATCCTGTAGGTCACATCATTCATGACTCATGAATGATGTATACTTTAGGATGTGTAGGATACATTTCCCCCAGTGCCAAGCCACAGAGTTAGACTTTTGGGATTTTAGTGTTCTTAGTGGTGATATTCATGTTCCTCTCAGGGTGAATTATAATAACTCTTAACTTCCTGTACAGCACCATCAACATCATTTATCCAGACCTTTCGATTGTGACCAAATTCCTGCAACACTTCATTTCAGTCAACTTTAGTTTGGCTTCATGTTTATTAGCAGTTGCATTTGTGTAGAAATCAAAACCAGAATGTTCTCTGTTCAGACGTTTGTTCCCTTAGATAAGATAGAGAAGAGAAGTGTCAATAAAGTTCTTGAATGCACTGCTGTTATCATAAAAGAACAAGATAAAAAAATCTTGTGCTATTATGATACAGAAATGTTTAGATGACAAAGATTCTTAAAATAAATTGGTTTGCAAGAAAAACTGGTTGAAATGACAAATTCCTAACTCCCTCAGGCAAAGTGACACTTTTTGGACCACTAGATATTAACAGACTTGGATAAGTGGATAATACCAGGCCATGCTGTGGTGAGGCTCATATTTTCCCATCTGATTAACAGAGTAAACCACTGGTGATTTCTGCCACCACTTGTGGATTCTTGCAAAAGCATTCTCACTATTTATTGTTCTTGGGTTGATTTTTATTATTATTCCATGTTTTCATAACTACTTCTTCCACATACATACAAACTAAAACATTCAAATGTTCCTCTCAGTGAGGACACAATCATGTGAATTCAGATTATTTTTGAAATATTCATTCATTCCTGTTTTTCTACATTTTTTTCCAATTAGAATGATTCGAAACATTCTTCAAAACAATTTTCAGTCAGAAAAATCCATGAAGGAGCTGAATTGTTGTACAAAAACACTTAAGGTTTCTAGCTGTATGAATGTACAGGAATACGTTAAAAAATAAGTTTATGTAAAATGCTTTTAGTTCATTTGCATGATGAAAAACTGTATTTAACAGTAGCAAATACTTAAAAGTGTATGAAAGTTTGAATACTTATATCTTACATACTTTTCTAATTTTAACAATGTGTAACCATATTGTGTGTTGTGTAGCGTATTGAATTCTTCCTACACTGCTGAACTAAGATAAAAAAAAAGAAGTTAAGCTCCATTCAAGTGTTGACTTTGCATGAGGGAGTAACAGAAGGTGAATGGTTGAGCTGTAAAGTGAGTGAGAGATGAGGGATGCAAATAGTGTTGTTGCAGTTAAAATGTTAGTCATAGATGAAGGACATAACTGTATGAAGGAAAATCACCAACTGCTGATGCACTGCAAAAATAATTAGTTAAATAGAAGAACAGAAACATGGACGTTGAGGAGAAAATGACTTAACACTTGTGGAATTCTCTGTCCATGCAGCAAGATCATTTTACTTACAAGAAATAATAAAATAAATTGGTTTCAGTCTAGAAATTAGTGTCTGTTTAATGGTTTGAAATGAGTATGGGGGGTAACTTCAATGTAACTTGCAGGACCCATGAGAACATCGTATTGGAATGACATGGTCAGTGTTATTCGCTTCACCTGGCAGTGATTTTAATGTTGTGAAACTTCTCTGTCTTCCACCATACACAACAAGCAACTGAGAGTTTACAGATGATTGTGGTCTGTAGGTCGACAAACATGGCCCTGGAGTTGTGGTTTCCAGCTCCAGTCAGTGTTGGACAGAATGAAGGAATCGCTGGTCTTGGCAGTCAGCATCTGTCCATGTGGCTGAATCCCATGTTCCAGGCAGAGTTCCCAGCAGGCATTTCTACTCTGTACACCAGCCTGACCAAAGTGGACTGAGATACACTCATGCTGTAGAAAAAAAGAAGAATTTATTAACTGTGGGCTTGGTTGATTGAAAGGAAGACCTTCATGAATACTTTGTGGTACTTGTATTTACTTTGGGCCAGTTCCAGTTGAGCGGGATGTACAACAAAATGAGAGTTGTGGGTTCGCAAGAAACCAGAGTTTTGCTGTGGTAATTTACACTGCTAACTTAACCTGGTTTGAAGTAGATTATGTTGCTAAGTGGTGTTGTTAGTTGTACTTTTCACTACCAGGTTTGTAAAGTATCAGATGAGTTAATGCATTATGCGCACAAACTTGTTATACTGTGTACTGGTAACGCAACAGAGAACTGCATACATTCAGATGGTAATGCAGAAAATATGACTAAGACACTGTAGCTGTTTTTCACAATGTTGGTTTTGCTCTCACTGAACTATTGAATATGTTTGTAACATTTCCTGAGGTTTTTATGTTTAGTCTTGATTTACTACCCAGTCTGTTGAACACAACTGATAGAATACACATGAAAACATGTATTAGTCTGTTATCATATACTGAATTTAAAGAGCTTTCATGGGTTGCCTGATGAAATCAGGAGAATTTCATTGTATGGGTTCATTGCTAAGTTTTAAGATAGAAAAAAAATAGGTGAGGAGGATAAGTTTTAGTCACAATGTTACTGACGCTGGGAAAACATTCTCTGAGATCGTACCTGTCCATAGAGACCAAGCTCATGCATATGGACCTGGTCGTTGTGGAGCTATTCTTGATTTATTTTGGTTCTGTCTGTTTAGGTAAGCCAGCCCACAAAATAGCTCAGGGCTTAAGTGGTTTAATGGAGTATATTAACCCTGTCCAGCTTGCCACCCCTCCCCAACCCCCAACCCCTTTTCACATGTGTGTGTGTGTTCATTGCACATTCATACAGAAAGGAGAAACCTGCCAACTGTTTATCTGTAAGTGATGCACACACACACACTAGTGGAGCAGAGATCTGGTTTCCCCACTGTCACAGATGCTTACCCGCCTCTCCATTAGTGATGTGATTGGAGTGGACATAGAAAACCAGCAGCCACGTTCCCACAGGGGCAATCTGAGGAAATTATTGCCCCGCTCCTCTCAAGGGAATGTCATTGCTCCAGAAAGAAGCACTTAATCGACTGCTATCACATGCAACTCTCTGTCAACCGCATAGCATGAGTTCTTGAGCATTTGGTGTGGATTAATGCTTTGCGGAATAGTGTTTGATGGTACATGATCAGTCATGGCACACAGTAAGAGACTCGCGGGAGCTGCTGGGTTCTCAAGATGTGGAATCAGGAGATCAGACACTCAGTGGTGTTTAATGGGAAAGTGACAAATAGATGATCACTGGAGAATGAAGACAGATGCAACAGTCAAGTTCTTCAGTCTAGTTTTATACTGTTTTCTCTGATACATAGTGTAAATCAACTTGTAATCTTTAACAAACATTATAGTGTTTAATATTTCTTGTTTATTCTGATGCAAATATTGTAGGATTGTGACAAAAAAAAATCAAAAGCTGATTTAGTCAGAGGGAGAAAAGAATGTAAACTCAGATCAGTTCAGTTGGACATTGCTGGTGGTCAAAAAATCCTGGGGGGTCCAGTCTGAGATGTAATATGAAATGTGCAGCCACACCCAAGTGCATGCATGCATACAAGCAGACCCACTGTGTTGTCTTTGGTTTGGTCACAAAATTGTGAATGACCTCTTCACCCCAGTCAATGAACACTGCAAGTTGAGCCCAGTGCACCCTGAGGCTAACACAAGCACACACACAGGCACACAATCACACACAAACACATTTCTGCCACAATAAGGTTGTAGTTCTCTAAACCACCAGAGGATGGCACCTGAGGTCTAAGCAGTGGTGCTTCAGCGGTAGGAGCACTGGGGGAAAATACTGCTCTGATTCCCCCTTTTTTTCTTGTTATTCCCTTATTTAAGAATCCACAGTAGACGTAGCTACGATGCTCTGAATTTCAACATAGTTCTGGGATTTTAGTTTTGGATTTTTTTTTAAAGATGATTCATCCTATAACTTCCACTGCTTGGCTTCCTGAAGTTCTTTTAGGGGAAAATTAAAATAATTCAGTTATCTTTTTTTTTAGCAAATAAAATAACTTAAGTTAAAAAAAAAAAAAAAAAAAAAAAAAAAATCAATGCTTTCCAAGAATGTCAATCACACAGTTACTTTGATCCAAGTTTGACTTTGGCTGGGAATTGATGATTTTGGAAAAAGGAATAAAGAATTTCTACCTAAGCTGAGTAAAATGTACTAAGTAAAAATGTTCTATTTCAGAAAAATTTTGTATATAAATAGTTTATAATTATTTAAATTGCAGCAAGTAAAGATTCAACTCATCCCAAACCCAGTTAACATACTGTTCATACTGTTCAACATACTGTACTGCCATATTTTCTTCATTTATGGCTCATGTTGGATATTCAAACTAGAATGATATTATATAGTAGAGTCTTATAAAAAAACTACACTTAGTTAAGGCTGCAAAAAAAGGATAGAAAAAAAAGGAGAAGACAATAAAAGAAGAAGCAAGAAAAACAATTAGACCAGAAAACAACCAGAAAATTGTAAACAATCCTTAAAAATGCAGTTAAAAAGAAAAGGAAGATAAATCAAGTCAGACTAAAAAAGATACTGGACAAATAAATAGATAGGGTAAGAGACATGGGATCAGTGTGTGAGTTAAGGTGGGTTAAAGTGTTTGTTAAAGGTTCTATCGATCCCAGTGGACTGAGGCTTGAAGAGCTGAATAATGTATGTCCGCTCCCGAAGTAATGAAGTGGAAGTGATAGGGAGGAATACAGCCCCGGCCTCCCAGGGCTCAACGCAAACTGTACACACTCTTAAGAGCTGCCTGTAGCCTAAACCTGTCTCCCTCTGCCTTCTTCGTCCAGTTCTTCACACACCATACACACACACACACACACACACACACACAGCACAGCAGCTAAGAGGGTTAGCTTGTCTCTGTTCCTATGTTCTTACATCATTGATGAGGAAGACCAGGGCATTTATAGTATCCCACTCAAGAGTTCAACAGCTCCAGATCTTCTATGAGGCTCTTATTAGACAGGAGCAGAGAAAGCAGGAGATAGCATGGCTGCTGCTCAGTGGTCAGACAGATACTTGGTGTTGGCAGCCTTGTTTGTGGATCAGATCTGGCCTGGTTTGCACTTGTACTTGGTTGGTGCTAGTGTGCTTAACAAGAAGCAGCCGCTGTAGAGTGTGTGTCTCGTGGAGAAAAAGAAAGGGCTATTTCTTTTCCTCATAATCCATTTATTGCTTGTCCTCCTTTGTCCTCTGCTTCCTCCCTGCAAATCCCTCATTTTTCTCACTGAGCAAATGCTGGCATAAAAAAGTTGAAAAGTCACCTTGTGTTATTGTCTTTATCTGAGGGCACAACACTAAAGTGACCTAGTCATGACTCTCCTTCCTCCTGTTCAAATCAAATATGTTTTTGATGTCAGACTTATGAAGAAGTTGAGATAGATGAGAAGATCACTGACTGTCTCTTATCTGTTTGCTACAACCAGGAGCAAGTTAGAATAGTTTAGCATAAAGACTAGAGACAGGAGGAAACAGCTAGCCTGGCTAGCAAAAGGTCTGGCTAAGTAACAAAATCTACCTTGGAGAATTTCTAAATCACGCAAATCAACACTTTTTACTGTAACTTGTTTATTCAAACTGTAGAAACACAAACTCTATGTATGTGTACAACACATTTTGTTGGAGTTGATGACAAGAACAATAGAAACCCAGAGGAAAAACAGCATTTCCTGGTTCTGTTACAGAAGTTTAAAAAGTTGAGTGTTTCTAGCAATTTACCAAAACACTTCCCAATGTTATCACGATGTGACTTGCTTCATTGTTTTCAATAAGGGTAATAATAAAGAAAAGAAAAGATCTGATGTCTTTTTTGTGGCTTTTAATGAACACAATTTCCCATAAGCCCCCGACCATTGCAGGTTAAACATCACAGCTAGACAAAAAGTGAGTCAAGAGTTTAGACAAGAAAAGTTGAAATTTCAATGGTGAATTACAAAGATGAAAGTAGTCATGCTGTCAGGATGATATATATTCACAGTTTATTTATATAATCACAAGTTATTCTTTGTATTAGTGGATAATAATTTTCATTAGAATATGGAAGTAAATTACAAACCAGCATTTATGTTTTCATTTGCATCTACTTCCTGGAGAGTTGGAGCTTTAGAGATCCTTTAGAGATCCGCTCTACTCTACTCCTTCTTCCCAACTGTACTTCTTGAATGTGTTGAGATGCTGAATCTGTTAAGGAAGCCATCTCACTTGTCTGAGACCCTTTTAATGACCAAACAATGCTGCTCAGCTACATTTCTAATTCAAAGAACAGGAAAACTGGAAGTTTCTTTGGTCCATATGGAATGTAAGATTTGTAATTCTGAGTTGCTTTCTATAGTATTTCATTTAATTTACTCCATTTGTTTGAAAATGACTGAAGACAAATGTTCCCAACCCATGACTGTTGTGCCACGAAGTTCAACATTAGAATCAGTCACAATTAGCATCCTTACAATAAATTCTTCACATTCTTCATATACCAATGAAAGACCAATTCAATTATTCAGTGTGATTCAGGAACTCAAGCTAGCTGAGATATACACAAACCATTTAGGTGTTTCTTAGGTGGACACCATGGACACTCCACAATATCACTAATATAGCTTATACATAGTTACATAGTTTGTTACTGATCTTAGAAGTGCTGGTTGAGGGGGTTTGTGCATGTCTTAGCTAACCAGCTGATTGATTTTATATTTTGATTTTATTTATTTTTGATTTTATATTTATTTTTACCTGTGTAGTGGTATTCATTTCTCATCTAATCTCATGTACCTTTTGGCAAGAAAGATAATCAGCGTATTTCTTAAGCATCAAAACTATCCCTTTAAATGTTTGTTTCGTTTGTTTTTTGTCTTTTTTTACCTGGAGACTTGAGTACGACTGTCTCACCCAAAACGAGACTCAAAAAATAATAAAGTGGTGTTTTCACTTCGGTTGTTAAAAGCATTCTCATTTCATTGTGGACCTGTCAGCACCACCCACGGAGATATTTTGAGTAAAATAGCAACGATGGTCGAGATGAAGGCTGAAAAAGCATCTACATGTTAAACAGTGATTAAAATTGCATAGATTTCATACTTTAGGGTAGAATATATTCAAATGCGGTGCACTTTGATTGAAAGAAGTTGTGATTGAAGTTGTTCGGCCCTCTCTTCCAAAACACTGTGAGATTCTTCGCCCTCCTCCTCCTCTTCCTCTCACATTAACATGCTTCTATCATTAACCCCCACGCCCCACCTACTGCATAATAGCTCGAGCTTGAATGCAGGAAGGAGAGAATAAGAATGTGTTTCTCTTTTTTTTCTCTTGTGGAGCATCTTGAATGAATGATTGATGTGAGGGGAGTGAGATCAGAAAGATATAATCACGGTCTAACGAACGCAGAGCTTTAAGAAATATATACTGGAAGAATACCATAAATTTATAAACACACCACATATTAATATATAAGCAGTTCATTGAATATTCAAAAAGAGGAAAATAACATAATCTGTGTGCCTCTCTGTACGACGCATGCTTTATATTCGTTCTTTTTACCCAAGAAGATGGTAACAAATGCTTTGGAAGTTTCCACCATATTCTTCGTAGTCTGTTCATTCAGCTATGACTTAAAGTTATTCTCCCCTATAAACTATATGGAACCAAGATTAAACACAGTCATGTTCATTGTCACCGGCTAAACAAATTGCCATTCACTGTGAGTGACATATGTTTTGTGTGAAGACGTGCAGAGCCAGCACGGGGAGATAACTTCATTTCCGAGCTTTGAGCACAGATGAGGGAGAGACAGTTAGTCCGTGTTCAGTATATGAGCACCTTTCACGGGACAAATGGAATGTCAATCAAGCGCCCGTACACAGATGCCTTCTCCCCGGTGGGGCTGGAGATGCTTTCTCCTGATGCAGCTCTGTTGTTCCAGCCTCACTCTGGGTGCACTGGGAATATTTTGTCCTTTTACCCCTCCGCATCCCCTCACTCCATTTTAGATCCCCAGACTATTAATGATTTCTTTGACTCCCCCAAGTTTACCTCTTCAGGCTTTGCTTCTTTTCCTCTCGTATTTCCTCATGTTCGAGCTCTCGCACCTGAGGCTCTCCTTCCCCAGCTCTTCTTTTGTCTCTTATTTCTTTTTTCTCTCTGTAACTTTTCTTGGATTTCTTTGACTCCTGCCCTTGACCTGGAAAATAAACCACAATACCTTTTGGAGAAATACTATCCACAACAACAAGTTCAATGAAAAACAAACTAATAAGCCACATGGTCTTAGTTTTTGATACCACCCATGGAAGGGAACCAACAGCAGGCTAGACCGTCATAGTCATGGTAACATTAATCCAATCTGTGTACCAGTGTCAGATGTAATGAACCTTTGTCATCACGGTAACAGTGTTATTCATGCAACTAAAGTTGTGGATTGAAACTACATGGGCTGTATTCATTTAGCATTTTTATACTTCTTGAGACCACTTAGACAACTTCATACGGCGCTTCTACAAACAGTGCTCAATGAGCATGGATCATTTTCTGGGTTCAATATTTTCACGTACTGGAGGAGCCACAAATTCAATCATTTACCTTTTGAGTTGAATTAGAGCCCACTCCACCACCTGAGCTGCCTCAAACCAGTTGGTAAGGTTTGAGAAAATTGTTTTGCTTAAAATTTCCTTCGTTAAGGTTGTTCTTGTTGCTTGCAATAACAAAAACCTGCTGCAGGTTGTTGAGCAAACATGGATGAAATATTATGCAGAAATCTTTTGCTTTGTTTTGTTGATCCATTCGCCTCCTAACATGAACCTCCTGACTTTTACTGATTGCTTTGGTTACTTTGGTCCATAGAGACTCAACACATGATGAGTTTTGAGCCATAATGGTTAGATTTTATGGGATGATGCTATAACCTTATGTCTGTGATTTTAGATTTCTAACTGTGCAAATCAGTGACAAAGATTCTCCACAGCTCTCCAGAACATTAAATCTATACCCTCCCTTCACTAAAACTCTTCCCCTTCTCTGATGAATAGTTTTTACACAGTCCCTAACTCCTTCACTTCTCTTCTGTTCTCATTCTACTTTTTTCTTTTCCCTAAAGTTCATTGTTTGTGCCATTTTTGCTCACATGTGTCCAAATGTTTTAACACCACAAGCCCCTCTGACACATTTTCCCATCCCTGGCACGCACTCTCTCATGCCTTCACTTCACTTCACCCTCCTCTGCCGATAAAAGATGAATAAAATTCTAAAGGTGGGTTGAGAAGAAATGAAAGAAATGTACTGACTTCCACCAGGGCCGCTTAAGACTTTGTTATTAAAAACATGACAAGCCATTCAGCTGGTAAAGGTGCTTACTCAAGGGAATGCAGAGAGTGTTTATTCTTTGATTAATTTGCTTGGAGGAGACCTGAAATTTCCCCACTCATGAATATGTGGATGACAGGGAGATTTCTCCGTGGTGACAACTTATCTAAACTACAGGGCAAAACGATTATGCTAATATCAGGTTGTAGTCATCAATCATCTCGTGTCAATGCGGTGTCAACGCATCACGTTCCTGATCCCCCCTCTGGCCATAGCACTGCGCGTGCGTGTGCGTAAGAGCGAGTGAGTGAGTGTAGTTATACGTACAGCTGTGTCTGTGTGTTTGTGTGTGTGTGTGTGTGTTTATTTGGAAAGGAGAATTGATCACGTTCTCTTTACGCCTGGGGACTGTTGGGGAGGGCGGGGGTTCTCCTGGAAATCTAGGGGGGAATTAATTAGGTGAGTTTCTCCATCTTGATATGGATACACTACACTACATTACACTACACTACACACTACACCACACACACACACACACACACACACAGACAGACAGACAGAGAGAGAGAGAGAGTCCGGGCTGACGTCAGACAGGCGCGCCTTAAAACCAAAAGAGCGCATCAGAGGGAGATGAATGGTTTGATCACACACACTCATACACTTATACACACACTGACACACACGCACGCTGATCTGATTCGCTTTGGATTGTAACATAGCAGCGACGTTGTCAGAGGCTGCAGTAGCTTGGTGAATGAGGCGGAACTGCGGGAGAAGAAGAAGAACAAGAAGAGAAGAAGTTACTTTTAAAAGACTGTTCATGCTTCGCGCGTAAAAGGACGGCGGTGCGTAAATGTCTGCGCCGTGCCATTTGGAGAAGGTGTTAGACGATTGCCATATTTGAAAGAAAGAAAATCGAGCAATATAGAGTCAGAACTAGTGTCAGACGTAAAAGTGTACATTTGCCACGGATGCTGTTGAATGTCGTCCCGAGTCTGCGATCCTGCCTCTGCGTCTTTGATCTCTTTTGAGCCATGGCTTACTCTCAGCTGGGATACTCCTACTCCACCACACCGCAGGTACAGTTGGTAATTTTAAGCTTGTTTTTCACACACACGCTTCACATGCGTCTCAGCAGCATCTGTCAGTTTTTTATTTTTTTCAGAATCAACTTAATTATACATCTTATAAAGCAAACAAATCAAGAAAAATGTACAGTACTACGCCATATTAGAGTTATTGTCACTTTCTTATTTTTCCGGTGTGCACAAAATATTTTATACATTGCGAACTTTATTTCCCAGTAATGACACTAATGACAAAATAAGTTCTTTTTACGATTATCTTTCCAAAGTTTCTCATGAGTCCCAGCTCTCTGACCGGTTGTTTGGAATCGGGAACGCCTCCGCCTCACCCTGTGCTCCGCTCCCCGGGCGACCAACGCACCCCTGGCACCGGCATCGGAGTCTACAGCGGCCCTTATCCAAAGAGCCAAGGTTACTACAACACATGCACCAGCGATGCCACCGCTCTCTATACCAGAGTGAGTTTCATATTCCACTTTTAGTTCATTAGCACTCCACTTTGTGACAGATATGCGTAAAATTCTTCTTAGCAGTTGCGCACATGCAATGAAAGAACTCTGTGATTTTTAAAGACTACGCAGAAAACATATACATATATTGGAATATTTTAATGATTTTAATGATTGTTAATTATATATTTATGCCACCAATTTGCCTTTTTTTCAGGGGCCACTTGATCTCAAAGAAGGAGCTGCTTCTGTGCATGTGGGGACTTCTCAGACTTCTGCCTACTACCCTTATGAATACACATTTGGACAATATCCTTATGACAGATATGGGTAAGTCAGTCTGTGTAGGTTTTTTGTCTGTATTTCAGGGTTAAAATTTTGAAAACATGATGAAAAAAAAAACAGAAAATATGTCATGTTCTAATTCAATGTCTTGGCATCTTTACATAATTATTATACTATAACTGTAATATTTTCTCTGGGATTTAGTGTGTGGAACTTTTACATCTTTTACAGCAGAGGTTTTATTGCTCTTTATGATACAGGTTCTCTCCTAAGTCACCATTAATATATTATTTTATGGCCACTATGACTCACAAGCGAGGGAGGCCTTTCTTCATAAAGGATTCAACTCATGCACGTCTGAGAAGACAGAGCAAAATATAATGTCGGATGTTACAATTTTGTTCAGGTATTCGTGCTCTGACGGTGCTTCACGTCGTAAAAATGCCACCCGAGAGACCACGAGCACCCTGAAAGCCTGGCTGGAGGAACACCAGAAGAACCCCTACCCCACAAAGGGAGAGAAGATAATGCTTGCTATCATCACCAGGATGACTCTCACACAGGTGAGTGAGAGTTACATTCAGTAACACAGGACATAAGAGTAAAATGGTAGTTATCTCTTGAACTTCTTCTGAATGTTTCCTTTTCTTTGAATCAATTCATTTTCTTCAATTTTTCAATTTCTTGTTCTTTTCCTTTACTCACCTTGTTTTTCCCACCTTTCAATGCTGTATAACTTCTTTCCCTCCACTACATGCATGATATTATTTTATTTCATGATCTCTACTTCCTTCCCCCACTCAGGTGTCCACATGGTTTGCCAACGCACGCCGGAGGCTGAAGAAGGAAAACAAGGTGACGTGGTCACCGCGGGCTTGTAAAAGCTCAGACGATCGAGGAAGCGATGACAGCGATGAAGCTGAGAAGCCACTTAAAAGTGACAAAGATCTACCTGGTAAGCACAGCCTCAATCAGTGTGTTGCTAGACTTGCTAGGGTGTTTCAAGGTTTGTTTAAAGTTTGATGAATTGAACTTATCTGAATTGTTCATTATTGCAGATCAACAGTGTGCAGACCTGCAGAGTGATCTTGAGGACTTTGACCTGCTCGAGTCTGATGCTTCCGACTGCGAACCGAAAACACACTTCCTGTCTGAGGACAATGAAGCAAGTCCAATTGCAGATGTCTCACAAGGTCATCTCACGCACAACTCAGACCCACTTCATGGAAAAGAGAGACTGTCCCCGGACTGCTCCAAACTCACACCAGTCCAACACCAAAACAGCGCTTTCTACCCTAACTCAGACCTTAGAGGCACTGACACCAAGCCCAAAATCTGGTCCATCGCTCACACTGCTGTGTCTTTGGACGCCAGCTTGCAGCCAGAGTATCCTCCCTGTATGCTATCGTCGACCGGGTCCTCCTCTCCTCCATATCAGTCGAGCATGGGGTTCACTAAGTCAGACAGGCAACAGGAATCACCAGTCGCCACGCTCAGAGAATGGATGGATGGAGTTTTCCATGGTCCCCCTTTCCAACAGCCCAAACCAGTTGAGGTGTGGAAAGGCTTGAATGATAGCGTGATGGACAGCAGATCACCCACACAATCCTTTGAACTTGTTAGATCTACGTCGTCTTTGTAGTCCGACTAAAACACATCACCAATGGAATATTTCAAAGACTGCTGGACTTAAAACAAAAGGCCTATATTTTATCGTTGTGACCGATTGACCACTCGCTAAGCGCCACCCCCTTTTCCAGTGTTGCTATGCTTGTCAAGCTTTCAATTCTCACACAGCACAAATAACCGTGGCAGATACTCCACTCTAAATTTCTAGTCATTTTTGAAACAGTTGGTTTTAAGGCAGGGTTAGTTAAAAGCAGTTAGCGCTGTTTAAAACATCAACTCGAGTTGACTTCTTAATGTGTCCACTTGACTTATTTAAAAAAAAAAACAAAAAAGAAAGAAAGAAAGAAATGTTAATGGATACATACATGAAATTACACTGACAGACTGTCGCTAAAGCTTCATGTCAAAGTCAGCCGCCTCACCAGTCGGTGATCCCTGTACATGTAGGCTTTTACCGCAAATGTACAGTTATCTCGGATTACATTAAACTAAACCTAAATCCAATAAAGAGCAGGATAGTGTTGCTAAAGTTTGCCTCTTGGAATGACTTCTTGTCATTAATAGTCATTTAAAAAAAAAAACATTAAAACAACAAATTAATTCTGTCAACGCCACACAATGATGCATTCCGTAACTTCCTGAATGGTCACTGTCTGTACTAAGCTAGTTAGCAAATGATCGCAGTTTACATTTAATACATTCCTTCCACTGTTGCTCTTGTATGTTTTGAAAAATGACTTTTCTCAAAACACTGCAACAACTTGCTACGATTCGGAAACCGTCTCTCACTGAAGGGGTTTTAGCGAACGGTCAATTAAAGGTGTTATGATTCTTTTTTGGACATTTTGATAAAGACTCTCACTCTTAAACGTCTTCGACTCTTCTGGACCTCATCAGCGGTCAAATGTGAATGAACAATAGTCACCACACACACTTCCCCTGCAGCGAGGTTGTACGGTTCACACACGTTAAAAAATATACAATATTGTACACTTGCACTATAGCCTGCACATGCACTGAGTCACAAAAATAAAAGGTGTATTCTGTAGCATGGCAAGTTTTTCTGAGTGTACCCTGATATTAGCTGCCCACTGTGCTGGAACCGGCAGTGTTATCACATTTGTAAACCGTAACCCTAACCAGTTAATATGGAGTATACCTTCGCAGCTATGGATGTGTGTGCGTGAGTGTTTGTGCGCATATGTGTGTGTGTGTGTGTTTTAAGGCAGCAAAGGGGGGAAGTGGGTGGTATTCAGCCGTGACTAATGGAAACACACAGAGGAGGGTGCTGCTAAATTGTTAAATCGATGCCACTTCCACCTCAGCTCCAGATATAGCTGCAATCAGCGATGCGTCGCTTTTCATTAGGCGGCTTTTGACTTTGTCAACCTGGGACTGCAAGAAAATCCAATGCGTGCAAAATACTTCATAAAACCCCTTAAGTAATTTTAAAGAAGTGTCACATCTTTATTCCTTTGATTATCCCGTGTCCTTTTTTTTTTCTTTTTCAAGCAAAATAAACAGAAAAATAAGGCCGGCGTCATTAACCCTGAATGTTTGATTAAAAATACATGATTTCCATCAGCTTCAATTATTGAAGAAAACTTTATAAATTTAGCACACAAAATATTTAAACCAACAATCTCTAAAACAAAGCACAACAAAAAAACAGTGAGAACTTTGTTTTTTCTTTTCTTCTCTTTTCTTTTCTTTTTTTTTTCACTCCCATCTTTTTCTTCCTGCTGTTTTTCGATTTAGGAACAGTGATAAAGTATTTATCAGAACAGAGGAGGGATCTGCCTGGGCTTTGTATGGAATTAACCATTTCAGATTAAATAATTCAGGATGAATTCAACCGAGAATTTCATTCTGTTTCTGCCTCATAAATAAGTAAGATTTAAGATGATAAATAATGACATCTGACTTCTTATTTCTGTAAAGTTTTCTTTCTCATTGAGGCAGGCAGCAGATATATTTTTTATACTTTTTGCTCATTTTTACTAATTTTTTTCTTGATTTTTGCTATAAACTTAATGTACTACAACTGATACAATTCTGTTTCCATTTGCAAAACCTTAAGGTGATGATACTAGTGAAAAGGCCGAGTGTTTTGAAGGATTTAGAATCCAGCAAGATAAGATGTTGGCTCAGTGCTCACTGGGGTTAAGAGATATAAGGTTATAGGCTACTTGTTCTCACCCTGAGTTGCTTGAGACAGGACTTGTCTCTTAGGTGCAGAGCAGAAGGAAAACTGGAGAAGTGTATAATATATATTACATACACCGCAGTTTAGTGCTGAATCTGTTTTAACTTTATTCAAATTACTTTAAAAAGAGAGTCAATTCTCACTTCTTCAATGTGAATTCAGGACTTTCTTGAAGACTTTTGAGCTTTTTCAAAAAGTAATGGTACTCATTTCAAACCTGTTAAGATGGATCATACTATCAGCTTCCTATTCATCTTTGTCTGAAAAGTTACATTTGATCAATAACCAGTTGAAATTGCTTTTGTTTCGATATAATGATGTGGCAATTAACAGCAATTGTACATTCTGGCAGAATTTAAATAGCTTTAGCATTAATATGGATCAATGTTTCTGGCCACCTAATGAACGTGCGTCCAATATTCAGACTTGTTAAATGTTCCACTATTTTCACCAGCCAGTGGCTGATTTTATCACCTGGTTTGGTTTTTTGGTTTGATTTTAGAGTCTGAACCAAAACTAGAGTTGCAAACCAGATACTAAAGAAAACAATGTATGACTATTGGGAACTGCTGGGTCATCAAATTGAGTGAAATCTGTCATATTAAACAATATGATTTGATCCATTGCAACTAAATAGTGGATTACAGTGACTTTAGGAGAATCCTAGAACCTTTTTTGAAATTCTTCTCCACTGCACATCGTTCACCTGTCTCTATTTGCAGTGGATTTAATTGACTAACATTAAAATTTTGAAAAACTGGTATTTTACAGTCAGAGCATAAAATTAAGAAAAAAAAAAAAAAACTCCTTTTGACTATTTCATTATTAAATAACACTGCAAGGTTTTTTTTTTCAAATAATTCCTCTTGGAGAAAGTGTAAAGTGTGAAAAAGATGATGCAATATACTGTCAAATCTAACAGCATGACAGAATTTCTTTCTCTTTTTTTGACAGTAATTTGCATTTTTTTTTTCTTGTGATTTTTTTTTTTTTTTTTTACCTTCAATCATCTCTCTCACCTTACTCCTTCACACTCTCTATCTGCTCCACTGACCTCTCGCACCTTCCTCCCTGCAGCCATCACTTATCTTCCCTTCTTCTTATACACCCCACCCCAACTCATCTCACCTCACTTCTTGTCTGCTCCGGACACACAAGCCAGCTAGTCTGACATGAAGGCCTGCTCCCTGGGCCATATAATGTGATTAAACCTCAGTGTATTGCTGGACAGATTGAGTAATGTTAGACCCACTGTTTACCTATCTGACTCAGTTATTTGGCCACTTTGTGTCTTGTGGGAGAATGAACACAGAGGTGATTTTTTTTTTCCAATAATGTTTTGCTTTAATTAACTGTTATTAATTCTGCAGTCTGTGACCCTTTTTTTCCAGTTACTTCTACTTTTAAAATTTCAGTCGGAATGTCTACACAGGAAGTATTGACAACTTCAAATTGCCTCTCTCTACACCTTCTGTCTGACACCTATTTCCTTTCAACACTGTCTGTGTCTCTGTCGCATACTCAAACACACAGCTACACACACACACACACACATTGGCATACTTATACACACAGCTCTAAGTCTCTTGCGTCTTGTCACACACACTTTGGTTTTCCGGGGCTATCAAAGTGCTGAGTGCAAACTCTCTCCTCCAAAAACTGTCACATGTCGCCAGAGGTGTCTCGCTCCCTGCGGTAACCCTCTGAGCTCCTGGCACAAGAACAAGTCATTATTTCCATGGTAAAGGTCAGAAGCTCTGTCACCTGACTCTAAAGTGGAGCTGAGTGGAGTCGCCCCAAGACAATGACCAAAGGTCAGTTTTCTGTTTTTGCCTCTCATAGTGTAAGTATAGATTTGAGGAGGACAGGCTGTTCCCAGATCTGCCTATGAGCCCCTTTTGGTCACAGTGGCTTCCAGACATGGAGGTTCAGATAATTGGCTGCAGGGAGCTCCATAATGAGCCTTGGGGTCTGTAATGTGACACATCTTCAAGGAGAAATATTTTAATAGGGCAATTACAGCGACGAAGAGGATGTTTTGTGTGGACTGAGTGATTGTTGTGGAGGGGCGCTATGTTAAGGAATTCAGTGGCATTTAACTCCATTATCTATTGTGTGGCTCAGTAGTGAAGAGATTTTCAATATGATTACAGCTTCACTTGAGCTTCATCTTTGTCTGAGAGGTGAACGCGGGTCACATTATACTTAAGAGTTGTATTTGCAATTATTATTTAATATAATGCAGAAAAAGAGGGTATCTGGATGTAGCCTTAAACTCCTCTGCTGATTTGGCAGTTTAAGGTTGAACCTATGAATGAATCTGGCTGTAAATTGGTTAAATCCACTTTTACAATATGGAGGTATTCAACGTATATGATATTAAAGGATATTTTATTATGCTGGGTGTTGCATTTAAGAGCTGTGAATAATTTAAGAGTCCAGTTAAACTCGGTATAAAAAAAAACCCAACAGTGCTGTTTAATTCAGCACAATTCATATGCTCAGTTTCATCTGAAGATTTTGCCCCTGGCAATGCCTCCAACTCAATCAACCACCACCTCTGAACCACTCAGACTTACCAACCGCAAGACCAACCAGTCAACTCTCTGACACTGACCCGGCTTGCCTGACTCATTTTAACAATGCACCTCTCTCCCCTTCAATCATCCAAAGTGGTCTGACTATAGATGAGGTTAACTACAGCATAAGCCTCACTTCCAGGAGTCACCAGGGCCAATTATATCAGCCTGACTACTCTTCCCAACCTGAGCTCCATGGTGTGGAAAATGCAGTTCCACTGGCTGCATCACTGGGGACAGAACAGGCTAGCGCTGTCTGCAGCCTGAGCCAAGCACAGGCCAATTTGGCATGCAGAGGTCTATGGAGAATAAGCCTGATGAAATATATATATGATCTTCTTCAAACATGTATTGTTCCGCGCTGCTGTGTCTTATCAGGCTGGCTCCCTCCTGATGTCTTCCCAGCTTGGCAGAGCGAGACTCTGCAGCGCAGACTGTGGGGGGGCTGATGCACAAGGAATGCTAAGGTTCTCTCAGTGCTGCTGACAGTAAACAGCCCAGACAAGACTTATCTTGCCTACTTATTGATGAGAGCACTACAATCACATGCAATCAGTTATGCACGAGTCCTGCTCATTCATACAACAATGGAGCAGACAACATAGATTCACCGCCACATTTATCCTCCGGCTTGTTATGGTTCAAATTGATTTTTAGTTTAACTACAAATGAAATAAAATAAATCTAAAAAAAAAAAAATCAACAACTACCTTTGGTCTATTTAGTGAGAAACAAAGTCCAAAACTTGGCTTTCATTTCTGTACCAAGGAGCATTTCACTGTCTTTGTACTTGACTAAACACATCAACAAGACACTGCTGACCTCTGGCTGCCTCTGTGGGAACTGCATGTTGTTCACCAAACCGAATCCCAACCATAAAAAAAGTGTCAAAGCATAATAATACAGCAGAAGCAACTGATAAACCGTTTCCTGTATTCTTATTCACACTCAAAGAAAATTTAAAAAAAACATTAATACTGAAACGTTTCATTGTGGAATGTTTTGTATATTATAGCCAAGGACAATAGTTGAAGTCTCAATAACCTAACACTGATTTCAATAGGCTTCACTGAAGAACGTCAACACTGATACACAGACAACATATAATTTATTAACCAATATGGTGATTTATACAGAGAAGCAAAGACAGAAGAAGAGTTTCAGTGATGATGCTTCTGCTTGAACTGTAATCCACAGTAGCCACATGTGCCCACTTTTGTGTCTTTGTCCTGTAAAAAGAAAAAGAAAAAAATAGATGATGTATTTAAAATGTGGCACCTTTGTATAATCTGCTTTTAAGGTGATTACAGACATACTCAGTAACAGTGGTTGTATACATGCTTGTCATAGATCATATCACTATCATACCAAAGTACAGTCACAATTCATATTTGCATCATCAACTTATGACCGCAAACTATATTCCCCCCTTAATTCCCCTGTGTGGGAATTAAAGCATGAATTCTTTCATTCAAAAACTGCTCCTCATACCGATGTTTTATCTGTTAAAGAAGAGTAAATCTTAGATAAACCAAATAAATAATTAAACATTAACCTAGGACATTAAATAAATTTGAGTTGCATAATCATGCAAACAAATGTTATTTACAGACACTATAGTGCAGTTACAGTGATATCACCATGATCTGTTAAAGTGCACTTGCAGACCGCTTTAATTTGTTAAATTTAATGTGTAGAGGTTCTGACCAGGTTGATGTAGACTTTGGGATGACCCAGAGCTCCTCCACCTCCATCACAGGACACGACTCTGTTCTCAACATCAGACACCGGTTCCTCTGCCACCAACTTGATTGCAAAGTTCTTATTCACCTTGACACAAACAAAAGATTTCAGTTTAGTAAAAATACATGTTTGCAAGGGAAAACTTTACACTTGTGTGTATAATTGATGTTTTGTATCTTAAATACACTCCTCAAATGTATGAATGCTGGGAAAACTAATAGGCTAAGTGCTCACAACCCCAGTGACGCTCATCGACAGATTTTTAGATTGACAAAATGTTATACCGCCTGTCTAAGCTTGTATATTAGTTACGACTTACCTCTTTCTGTCTGCCAACAAATCTGGCTCTCCTGGGGTCTTTCTCGTCAAACACCTGTGAGAAAAAAACACTGATATCATGAACAGAAGTAGAAGACAACAGCTGTAAATAAGCCTATTATCCTTTTGACATGTCACTGATTTACAAGGTTAGTCAATGTGTTCTTAGTTGTTCTAGATACATCTTTACGATCTTTCGATATTTAATAACTAGTCAACATTGTAATGTTCAAGAAAACCCTTAAGACCAAGTCTAACAGAGTGCTGTCCGATAACGGACCTATGAGCCTGACACTGACAGAAAGCTAACTTAAGCTAACGCCAGGAACCTGCAGTAACACGGAGAATACAGGACCAAAGAGAGCCGACTTTGAGCGTACCTGACCGGTGTGAGTAATGACCTCGCTGGTGTCAGACCTCTCTAAGCTGTAGCGGTGAGCAGCTACAGCAGAAAGCTTCAATGGTGAAACTAGCACCTTAGCATTTTTACTGAAGGACAGAACTCTTCCCACAGCGGCCGCCATGTTGACAATAGCCTGTACTTCCCAAGCTGCTTTGCGAAGACTCTTAGATTTTATACATTTATACCCCGAGTTTTGCCTGTCAGGTTGAAAGCACTTGTGTGCAGTGTATCGTCTTCTACATGTCTGTCATTTAAGTCACTATGTTTATTTATTTGTCATAGAACAACTAAATAAAATCGCGGAAATGTTGGAATGGTGGTAAAATAAAAAATCATTTTCCAATGTCAGATATAGAAGCTGTCTGTAAGACCCAGCTGAGGGCTGCGCCCAACTCTGCCCTCACAACCCGGAAGTAGTTCTATCCTCTCAAGCAAGAGCACTTCAATCGTGTTGCAGCAATAAAAACGCATTTTTGGGGCACAAGCCCTGTTTTAAACCCTCGGTGGATCCGTGACAGGTTTGTTCCCTCGTTGTGAATTTGTGATATGAGCGACCGTACGTCGTAGACTAATGGTTTTATGTTTTAATGTCCAGCTTTAGCGCTAGCAGGTCATCTCTGACATGCTCGTCTCCTTGGCGTGTTGCACAGTTACCTTAGAGTGGCACGGGCTGTGGTATTTACTATTTATGATTTTATTATACAAGGAAGATTACATCTTTTACATATGTCACACATATAAAACCAGCGCACGGCCCCATATGTGATTTTGCATCAGGTGGCTCAGTTTTTAGTAATGGTTTTGAACATGTTTGTGTTTCTGTAATGGACATTTTTTTTATTTAAGTTGGAGGGACATTGACTCTTCAACACATTAACGATATTTACATTGATTATGACAATACAGCGTTTTACTGTAGCTGGCCTTATAGCCGAGACCAGATATATAAGTAATGAGAAAAAAGCAACAGTTTGAGCATTATGGTTAATCAAAAGGCAACATGTCAGTTACTTCACAGTAGGATTGAAGCTAACTATTATTTACGTTAGTGATTAATCTGATATCTTTTGTACTGTAGCTCTGAAGGTCAAAACGGCTCGACAATACAGAAAAATGTTTTGAATGGTTTTGTTTCCGAAATGTTTTGTTATTTAGTGACGTTTACACCCTCCGGGCCACCGTAGTTTTGTCTATAAAGAGGGAAAAAAAAAAACTCAGCTTGCCAGAGTTCAAGATGACATCTTTTCTTTAACTAAGTACAAACCCTTAAGATGATCCTGTTTACTGTAAATCAAGGCAAAGAGAAACAGCAAATCCTGTCATTTGAGAAGCTTGAATCAGAGAAATTGTAGTTTTTTGCCTCAGTTTTGGTTTATGAATAAGTAATGATTAACAAATCATTTCAGCTATATATCAATCTGTAACAGAATGATACCAAGTCCAGTCAAAAACATGTGTCTTAGTTTGTTTTTCTGCACTTTGCAACTGTGCTTAAATATGATTTGTTTCTCTGTCTCCCTGAGCAGCTGTTGACATCATGGCACCCCTCCTTCTGAAGCATCTGGCTACCTCCCTGACTCGTCAAGTGGCCCAGATGAGCCGGTTAAATCTGACTTTCTTCTCACCGGCAGCTAGTGCTTACAGATGCCTCTACTCCCTCGCCACAGCTCCTCGCACACAGTTCCTGTCATCAGCCAGAGCCAAACCCATCCAGGCTCCTTTGTCTGACTCCTCTCCTCAGTGTGGACCATCCCTGTTGGGACAGTGTCAGCATCTTCCCTGCGTCCAGCCCTCTGCCGGCATGAAAACCAAGACAGCCCTGAAGAGACGCTGCAAGGACTGTTTCTTTGTTCGACGGAGGGGACGTTTGTTTGTGTTCTGCAAGACAAATCCAAGACACAAGCAGAGGCAGGGCTAATGTTCTGAATGTGCAACAAGGAAATTGTTTTGTTATAGTGAGTATTTACAAGATTTGTGCTGCAGTAATAAATTGCCTGGCTGAATAACTTTTATAGCTCTTATTACTCATTTTCTGTTTCCATTTTAAAGGCAATGAAGAAAGAATACAGAATTTTATGACAGAAAAAACTGAATTCTAACATTATGTAAACCACCATTACAAGATTAAGCTTCCAAAACATCCTATGTGCTACACGACCCACACAGCATTGTCATTAAAATACAGAGGTTGTTAGAATAGTATTATTATTTTTAATTTCCCCACTTACTGGATACAAGCTGTTAACATGGAGCTAATATTTGATCACATAAACATTAGCCTGTTTTATGTCAAATTCACTTCCATCATTCCACCACTTGAGGGAGCCAAAGTCTTTGCTGAATGGGTACAAGTACTAGACTTCCATGAAATACACTTGGTCACACCCTTTTTTTTTTATAGCCAGTGTCACCCAATATAAGTTCTCCTTGTCATCCTCTGTTTCTTATATATTAAGTAGAGAATATTATGGGAAAAATTAAAATTGACTGATCTCAGGGGGCATGTGAGAAATTTGCAATTTGTGCTCAAAATCTGTTCCAACCATTTGTGACATTGTATCACATTGTATCACGGTACACTGTCTGTAACATGAAAACAGGCCAACCATAGAAACCTGTCTGGTTTGAACAGTGTTTGGCAACAAATAATGACGCTGTGACAGCCGCCTTGCTTCAATAGTTTTGGTTAATATTTACTGATAGAAGTGCAAGTAGCAGGAGAACAGCTCTGTGGGTGCATGTGTGCACGTATATTATTTCATATAACTGTTTGTTTAATGAATTTCCAGAGGGCACTGAAGGATAGTGCTCGGCCTGTATTTGCACAATTGGCTTTCATTGAAGAACGCAAGGTAGAAGCCGAGAGTGTCACTGTAAAGATGTTATCCTACATAGTGTGTCCCTCAAAAAAAGTACGTTAGTTTGGATTTGATAAACAAGGCAGCCTCAGGGCATAATGTAGATCAGCCATCTGGGTTTCTGAGACACAACAAAGTCTGTTTAAAGAGGCAGTGGCTGTCATCTAGAAAATAAGGCAGTCTGCTGAAATTGATGGGTGGATCAAATACAAGAGGAAACTCCACTTCAAATAACATACTGAATCAGTTCTTATCATGTGAGCTATGTGTGTCTGTGTGTGTGATGATCATGAGTTGAGTCAATAGTTCAAGTTCATTCACTTAAGTCATATACTGTAGCACTTCCTAAATAATATTCCTCTATTTGTGAATTCAGATCTTTCACTTCCTCAGCTGCTAGTTTATTAGGTACAGCCTCATACGATAATAAATTATACACAATACAATATTGTTTTTTTGTTAAAACTGGTTTAAATGGGTGTCAATTCAACTTAACAACTGATAGAGGATGTCATTCGTGATGCTTTGTAGAGAGACGCGTTTCTTTCCACTACACCTTTGTTCGTATAAATAGGGCTGTCAAAAAACATTTTAAACCCCTGTCATTGTACGCAGTACAGCTGGCATTATTTATTTATTTATTTTTTAGCTAGGTGTACCTAATAAACTGACGTTTAAAATGCCAAGGAGACCTGTTCTTTTACTTTCAAAATAAAAGCGGGACCACGGAAACTCCTATACGCTAGTGTTTTAAGTACACCGATTTGTACATGTTAGCATTAAATTTGATCTTATAAATTTAAGGAAAATATGACAACACACTAACAATTTGGTTTAGTCGTGCAGTTAATTATATGCAAGACAAATGAGTTTTATTTTGAGTACCATAACCGGAAGCACGTCGTTTCTCCAGGCTATCTGGTTCGAAGTGGGCACGGTTTTCTCTCCCAGTTCAGCATCAGTCTCCGTGCGGAGGAAGACGTGACCGTTGAAGGAGAGAAAGAAAGAAGAAGTGTCTGTTCAGCGGCTTTAAACGACGAGCTGTCTGAACTTTTACGGGGCATTTTGGACACGACTTTTTCTTTCTTTGTTTTCTCTTTGCGTGTCAGGTTGTCAGCAATGAAGAGAGTAAACAGTCGCCCCTCGAGAGTGGTTAGAAACCCCTTCATCCACAAACCCAAATTCACCACAACAGACACGATTAAGGTAAGACACTTTAAATAAATGAACATGGTGAACAGCACTTAAATATGCCCTCAAATATATTGTGTTTACTACATCTGACTACTTAAGAGTTGACATGCACTTTCTCTTGTGCAACTTTACACTGTGGTGATGTAGTTATGTCAACGTTATATCATCAAAAAAAAAAAACACTGGAAATAAGTTTTAAACTTTAAACTTCCCTGGAGAATTACAGAGCTGTTACTATCTAGGAAATGTGGCGCCTCTGTGTTTTCCTGATTGTAGTCAGTGATAAAGAAGAACTCGACTCACCTCAAGTAGTCCAACACAAACGTTTTAAAGAGACAAAATCAAACAAGCTTAACAAAACACTCATTCATTTGCCATCTGTAAAGTCACTCCATAGATTAGACACTATTCATTAATTCTCTGTAAAACACAATACAGGTTAACTTCATTAAGATCTACCTCAGTTTTTTTTTTTTCGACACAGGTGACAAAATAAAACTACCACATGAGGAATGCATGTTTTTTTTTTTTTTGGTCATAGACAACCTTTATTAGAAACATGTTTCAACAACTGTTAAGTCATTTGTGCCAATCATTACAATTAGTCTACCTCACTTGTAACAAGGGAAAACAATTAGCTAACAGTCTTATTTCTAAACTGGCAATCTATTGTGTTACCCGAAGCATGTGGTATCCACTTGTGACAAGCCACTACCACACATTTTCCTGGATGCATCTGCACAGCCAGAGTTGAATCTTGATTGACTTAATTTGCATGTCAGACATTTGCATCCGATTTAGATTTGTGCACCTGCAGGCACAAGGAAGAAGCCTTTTTTAAAACTGCAATCCTCTCCAGACAACTGAAACCAACACTATTTTATTGTTTTGTTCCCTTGTCAGAGTAATTGAGGTAACATATACTTCCTAGACTTCCTCCTGCATTGTCTCTGTCAGCTGACATGTTTCTGTTTAAACTCTCTTGTCTGACACTTTCGATTGAAAGTGCACACACAGGCATACAGTGTTTTTACTTGTTTCTTCATATGGGGGTAAACAAGCTGACAACGAGCCAAGTTTTTTAAGTGTTCTTTACACAAACTCATTGCTATCATTACTCATGATAACCCTCACCAGAATGGAGAAGTTTCCAGGCATAGCAAGAGAGGTTAATGGTTTGGGTTTGCTTGAACGTGTAAAAGCAAAGTGTCTGCTGTAGACCAAACAGGAACATGCAGGAGGAAGGTGAAGCACATGGACAGCTGTGGCTTCATCCTAAATCAGCCATCAAAATCGATGAAATCACCCCCTCTGGAGGATGACAGTCAGGCTGAAATGTCTGCTCATCAATCAACCAACGAATCAATTACTAGTGAAATCTGGACACACACTTCTAATATAGTGATGAAGTAATATAACCTAGTTGTGTTACATTCTCATTTTTTCCAAAACAAACGGTCTGAATGAACTCAACTTTTATTTCTTTGGGTTAGTATGTTATATTTTTTTGCAATAGTACGATCAAACCAAAAGGAGGAAATGCATTCCCTCTGCTCTATCCCCACCATGTTTACCCATTTCCCAATAGCCCCAGGGCCCAGAGGTGCCTGCTTTCATTCACAACAAAACATTCAAAGCACAACGCAGGGGAAATGGCCTTTATGTTGGCACTGTCGGCTCCCGACAATTATGTTCCACCAACACAAGCGGTAAACCCTTTTAACCATGCTTTTAAGTTTGGTTTTGTATGGCAGCCTAACTAGCCCTTTAGTTTGGCCATGCTGGATGCTGTAACTAAACTATTTTCTCAGATTTGTTCTTGTTTGAAGAATGTCTGTATTAGTACACGTGTCAGTTTTTCCATTGGAGGGTGCAGGAGATTGTAAACAGCTGTGTTTCTCAGCCAAATGACAACAACAACAGTTCAGTGGATGTAAACTGGACCATGTGTGAGTCTCTATCTAGTTCACACCTCCTGCCGCCTGCACCGGAGTGAAGCGGTGAGGTGTGTTTTTCCACTTCACCGATGTCTGTGGACAAGCAGCCAGTCGGGTCTGGCTCAACAAAAAGCAGATAGATGCCGCCAGCTTTAGATCTATATGACTCTATGCCTTGCATTTTATTTCAAGGTGTGTACCTGCTTTTGAATCTGTGCAGCCTGGTCTCATATGACATGAATAACAGGCCATTCTCCTCAACTTACCTCCTCAAGTGTTCAGTGACACCCAGGACAAACATTTCTCAGCTGAAACAGCAATATTTTGACGTAAATGTTAATTGTGACTTGCTTATGTTTGTTTTTCAACATAATGACACTAATATACATAAGTATTTGAAGTTTAAACTGGATTTAAAATCTAAACTTTTAATAAAATTTGCTCTCCGAGACTAAAGGGAGTCAAATGACACACAAGATGTTCAAAGAGCGTAGGCATGACAGTGATATGCTATTTAAACACAGTTTTTTTTTTTTTTTTGAGAACACATTAATGTGTGTGTTTGTTTAAAAGAGATGATAAATGCTGCGTGATACATAAACACATTACTTCTGCTGGGAATTTTTTTTTTTTTGTAAACTTCCTGCAAACTGATGATCAGCAGCACTGTAGACCAACAAGATCAGCATTTGAAACAGACAGTAGCACTAAATCCTGCTGAGTCACACATTGCTGAACAGTGAACAGTGCACAGACATGTCTGCCAGCTCTTTAGCTTGCAGACAGATATCCTGCAATTACCTACTCAAACATCAGTGATGTTATAGGCTTTTTCACTGTTCAGGTCTTACTACATTTGGGTATGACCTGGTTGACTTAAATCCTCATGGCCCGAATTCCCACTATCTCAGCTCACTTGCTACCTGTCACAGCTTTAATCTACACACAAGCAACATGACAAACAGTGGGACAGGTTCACAGCTTCTTCAGACCTTGTTTGCATATGAGAGCACACTTCCCTTGGCTCATTGAAAACAATTAGGCAAGAGCAATTAGACCTCACTGTAGAGCAGTTTAACGTGTGCTGAGCTGCGTTGCTCAGGGGAGTTGGGTGTTATGTGGCTATGGAAAAGTAGATAATGGTGTGTGAGTGCAGGACAATCATTTTCCAAAATTATTTATTTGATTAATTACAACTGGAGCCATCATTTTTTTATTTAATGCTGTTTTCTCTTTGAATTGATTGTTTGATCCATATAACATAAGAAAACAACCATCAATAACCATATTATAATGTTTTATACTTTTTTGTGAAATATGACTTCAGTGAGTAATGGACTAAATGACCCGCTGATAATTCATCTCATTGATTAATTGAACAATCATCACAGCTCTTGTACCAATACAGAACAAATTATTCCAGGACCGAAGTCTCTTGTCACTTTATCAACTTCAAGGGCTCCTCTAATGATTTAGTATTGGAGGTCTATAAAAACGGGGCACTGGGGAGAGACAAATTATAAAAAAAGAATCAATGCAGCTGAGGCTGAGATATCTTTTTAACTTTTAGTTAAGCTCCAGAAGAAATACATGAGTTTCTTCATCTGTCATACTGCACCACCACCACCTCATCACATGATTATTGTTGTTGTAGTTTTTATCAGTGTTTTATTTATTTAAAGATATATTTTTTGTCCATTTTTGCCTTCATTGATAGGTCAGTGAAGACAGACAGGAAGGTGGGGAGAAGAGTGGGGGAATGACACGCAGAAATCACCGGCACAGCCGGGATTCAAACTGCTAAAGTGCTGCACCCTGACCACTTGGCTATCTGGGCGTTCTAGCAATGTTTTATTCATTTAGGTTATTTTAACATGTTTCCACAACCCACTTCCATGTAATGCTCTGCAGGGGTGTACTTGCATTATTAAACTATTCGATTATCTTTACATCACTGACTTAAAATAGACAATATATGTTGCAGATATATCTGGGACAATCCATTGAAACTATCCAACAAAATCCTTCGTGTCAGACTCTTACACAGTTACAGAGATTGAATAATATACTAAGAAAACAGATTTTCATCTTTAAAATCAGGGGAGTGCCTTTTGAATCAGTAATTACAAATGCTAAAGATAATTAAAATGGAGTCAAGTATTTCAGATAAGATTTAAGAAGCGATAAGAAAGGTGTATATTTGTGTGTAACATCCTTTTCCTGAGGTCAGACCGATGGCTCTGATTCTTCGTTAGGCCACACGTCCCTGCTGCTCTGTGAGGCACCAGTGTCATTCTGTCTGTGTGTACATACGTCGGTGACAGTATGTGTCAGATGTTTGCCTTGTCCATGTTGTACACATGTAAGTCTGTTTGCATTAGAGTGCAGCTGACTGACATGTATGCCGAGTGTGTGTTTAGTGCATGGAAGTGCTATAGGATGGGCTGAGTACCTCTTAATGGCCTCTGACAGCTTTATTGCTGCCTTACGCACAAACGCAGGAGTGTTTGTTTGTCTGTGTTTGTGAGGCGGGAGACAATAGGACCATCTTGGTTTCCCAGTGTCTTCTGAATATTTAACAAACAACCGAATGGCCAACGAGTCATTAAATCTTCCCCTCAGGTCAAAACACATTTGCTGCTCTTTCGTCTACATAAACATTAGGGTGGCACTTTGAGACATTTGCTTATTGTCTTTGTACCTTTTCTCTGCACGGTATCATCTTACATAAGCAGTTACTCTTTACTTTTGTCTTCCTGGATTGTTGACGTCATTTTTGTTTTCTCAGATTTTCTCACACGACGAGACAACTCCCGTCTGAGCTACATAAGTAACAAGTAGTGCCCCATTACCATTGTTATACACAAGAGGATGTTTTAAAGAGAGAGCTCATTGCTATATTTGGATATGTAAGAAGTATACAGAGTGCAGCAACGGCTTATTGTGTTCTGAGATTAAAACTTTCACATTTCCTCATCACAGTGAGCTCAGCTTACTGAAATGTATTTTTTTTTTATTGCAAATTTCAAATCACCAAAAGTAGATGGGCTGGTACTGTCATAAAACACTAGAAATTGCACCTCTTTACCCCAGCCCCAACTCATTCACATGCCACCTTCTGTGAAAATGTCAGCAGATCCTCCCAGATGGATTCGTTAAGCTCTGATGAGCGCACAGTGCGTCAGGCATTGGGGGTGGAGAGGACAGGAGAGGCGTTAGAGCATCATAAATCACCCCCATTGCTGTTTATTTATTAATTCAGCCCACAGCATGCACCTGGGCTCATCCAGGGAGAGAAATGCACAAGGAAGAAAGGAAAGACGGGACAGGAAGGGGGTGAGGAGGAGGAGGTTAGATATGATTCCCCAGAGTGATGACAAAAAGCACATCAATGCAAAATAGGAGGAGGAAAACATTTGATGGGGAGACCAGCATGATAAATGAAGGTGCAGCTGAGCAAATAGACCAAGGGAGGAAGAGATTGATGGATGGAAGACTGGATGGACGTATAGCAGAGGAGAGAATCTCCTCTGGGATCGGAGATTAGTGTAAAGCAGGCGAGGAGGTTGACAAGGGGGGAATGAGGGAGCACGATGAAAACGGCGAGATGAAGAGATGGAACGGGGGTCAGACGAAGAGGAAGGAGCTTAAAATGTCACACAGACCAGAATTTACACTGTAGGCCGTGACATTTTGACCCTGTTAGTACATACACATGGACGCACACCACATCTCTCCCATTACACAGTAAGAGAAAAGGCATGACAGACCAGTCAGCTGACTTCCCATCTTTTTCTGGGGCATTCTAGTCTCAGTAAAGTTCATTACAGTGACGAGACTTAGACTGCATGACCAGATGTTGAACTCATACTGTCGTTGCCTCACACACTGTTTGCAGAGTGGCCTGATATTATGTCCTACCTTACTATTTACAGTAAAATCTCAATGGTTTCATGCAAAAGCAAAAAAGTATTGTTCTTTAAGTTGAGTCATCTTGTTTCGAGTTGTGCTCATACAGACTCCTACAGAAATATAAACAAGAGAAAATAATAACAGATCTATGTGATGCCACATGACAAGAACAAAAAAGCCTTATCCCACCTCTTTCCCACAGGGGTAGGGACTGAGGCCCAGTCTCATTGCTGTATATACCATCTGCTTGGGTACAGGCAATTTAATCAGCTTCTTTACCTCTCACTACAACCAAGGTTGAAAAATCTAGGTGTCATGTTTGTTGACCAGACCTTCTCCGATCTGTATCCTGATCATGCCACCATGCACTCTACAACATTAGAACAATCCAGCCTTACATGACTCTGTACCTCTCTACTGCAATACTCACCTGGAAGGTCTCCCTTCACACCAGTGTTGCGGGTAAAATGTTACTGTAATGAGATTGCATTTGTCTGTAATGCAGTTAAGTAACTCATTACTGTTGATAATGTCGGTTATCATTACCATAACATTACAGTTACGAATCAAAAAATTAACTTGTTGCTTGCGCTTCTTTACGGGAGGGACCGGAAACACAAATCAAACGTAGACCTGACTCGAGGAGATGAAGAAGACAAGCAAGAGACGAGGAAGGAGACGGGTCAGAAATGGAAACATCATTAGAGAGATGGAAATTTGCGAACTACTTCCAATTTGTAGGAAGAAAAGAAAAGAATGTGACAGTAAAATGTGAGCTGTGCCCAGGGCAGAAACAGTTATCCACCACTGCAAACATGACCTTTAACCTGACCAGAGACTTATTTTATTTACAGATATAATTTTGAACAAATTCATAATTGCACTTTAAGTTATGTTGTATTGTAAGTAAATTAAGTTTTAAGAAAGTAGATCTAATGGCCTCTATATAGAAAGACGTTTATGATGATACAGGTTTCAAATGAAAATTTAAATGATAAATTTTACTTTCATTCATTCTTTCATTCAAATTTTACAGTCATTTTGCATTCTGTGAGCACTGTAGTTCTGATACATTTTTCTGTGAAATATTTTATTGAATTAAAGAGCATAAGAGATCATGTGCATGTCCTTTTTTAGAATAAAGACTCATGCTGATTTGGGCATATTGTTTAATTTTATAGTGTTAATTGGCAATTAAGGTATGGTTCATCTCAGGTGATGTCATGGAGTAATCCTAAAGTAATGTAACTAATAGTGTAACTAATTACTTTAAGCAACGAGTAACAAAGGCAGCACTTTTTAAAAAAAAAAAAGTAACTAGTTATGTGTAATGGATTACTTTTTTCAGTAACTACCCCAACACTACTTCACACATAGTGAAACACCTACGGATGGCCCAGAACGCAGTGGCCTGTGATCATCTTAAATGTCCTAATATCACTTTTTTTGACCTCTGCTGGCTGCCTCCATCCCACAGGCTTCTCCAATCAAATTCAAGTCACTCATGCGACCAGCAAAGTGACTTCTGTGTCTGTGCCCATCTACCTGAACTCAGTCAGAAGGGTTAACGCTCAAAAGAGCCTGAAACAAAAGAGCCTAAAATGCGTTAATGACTGTGTATATATTATTAAAGCTCAATAAAAAATACATGTTAAAAAATAAGGGTAAATGCTTTTTCTTGCGTTCCTCCAAGCAATGTTGTGTGGCGTTACCATTCCTGCACACAAGGCAAACTCAGGCCAGACTGTTCTCATTTGTGGTTCCCTGATAGTGGAACAGCCCCTCTATCTTCAAGAGTCTCTACAAGACTTATATCTTGAGAGAGCACTCTTTATCCTAATTCTTATATATTCTTGCACTTTAGAGAACAAAAGCCAGGACAGTGAAGTATTAAGGGGCACAACATCTGCTTTTATTGGGTTTATAAAGAATGTATGTACAGGTATTTAGTGTTTCTATCTAGAGATTTTCTATTAGTAGGATTCTTGTATTAATAAACAAGTCTGGATGTTCTTAAGCTCCAGGGGTTCCTAACCAAGAAAGTGTGATTAGAGCATGACCCTGCGTGTGTGTGTGTGTGTGTGTGTGTGTGTGATTGATAGATAGTTGTTTGTCTCTTCCTGTATGCACTCCTGCTGGAATGTTGTCTCCTCCCCCTCTGCCTGTAGGATGTCTCACCCTCTGTCCTAATGTATAGAACAGAGGGTGGGACATTCCTGTTCAACGGTTAAAGACAGGAGTGTTTAACAGCTGAACTGTAAATCATAGGCTGAATCATAGGCTGAAATGCAGTGTTACTGCTTATTTTTTTTTTGTCTTTTCTCACACATGCACATGTCTTGCTCTCTCTGTCTCTCTCCAGATAGGACTGATGTCTGTGACAGTGTTTCCCGTGCGGCTGCTGCTGGTGTCCTTCTTCATGCTGCTGGCGTGGCCCTTCGCCTTCGCAGCCTCCCTGGGACGTTCTCAGTTTGACGTCGAGCCACAGTCATGGTGGATGAGGTGTGTGTGTGTGTGTGCGTGTGTGTGTCACCAAAACCAATTACATTTACGCAGAGATGTGTGAAAACTGCAGCATCCTGTCCACGGCATAATGACAGACTGAGCTAAACAAACAAGCCTTTTGTCGATCTGATGGGGAGTGGAAGTTACGCCCATCAACTTCCAGTCCATGGGTCCTATGCTCTTAAAAACAGATAGGACTGTTTTTTGACAGACAGCAAACGTTGGATTTTGTGAGATTTTGTGTGAGACCATGTAGTGGACAACAACGCTCGTCTCAAAATTTACGTCACCATCAACCTCGACGAAGGAAGAAGTTTTAAACGTGGAGAAAACCACTGTAAATCTGGCCATGTGGGAAGTGGCAGCTACGCCGGGGGAGAGATTGTTGAGGAGAAATTCAGACGTGACGTCACCTATGTGACTATTTAGTTTGTAGTCTAACCAATTATGTATTTTCAGAAGCATATAAATCAACAATTACACGACAAATGTAGCCTTGAGTCACACTAATAGTTATCATTTAAAATAAGATACAGGATATGTGTGATTCAGGGTAGAAGTCTCTTAATTGACTATCATTCTTTTTTTCAGTCAAAGGTTTTGAATAGGAGAGTATGTTCAAATAATTGTTAGGAGGACTCTTGGATGGATTAGTAAAGGTCAAAGATCAAGGTTATAGGGGACTGCACATTTTTGTGAATATGTTATATTAGTAATGCCCAAAATGAAGGAACGAGGCAGAAAAGCAGCTTCATAAATGCTAGAAAAGAAAATCAATATGTTGGTCAATGTTGATGTTCTGCAGATAAATCAATATACAGGAAACGCAGAGTCTGATAGAATTTTAAAAAGCTAACTGCACACCAACTGTCTGTAAATCCCAGTTTTATAGATCTGAGTCTACGAGTGATCATGCGAGTCATGTGGTTTTGTGGAGGTTTCCACTGGATTAAGGTAAAAGGGGAACGGGCGCCGCCGTCTGAAGTTCCCATCCTAACTGTGGCGCCACACTCCTCGTACTTCGACGCCATCCCAGTCACCATGACCATGTGCTCTATAGTCACAAAGCTGGAAAGCAGGAGCATTCCCGTCTGGGGCAGTGAGTTAAACCCTTTTCCATTGACTACAACACACCACATTTACTAAAAGAAATCAAATCAACAGTGCATTTTGGTGCAGTAATAACATACAGCATAATTTCCATTAATTACAAGCTGCTGAAGATATACACCTGCTTAAAGTTTTATCAGAACTACATGTTGCTGAAACATTCTCAAGATAAACTTCACATCTATCATTTGTGTTTTCCACTCTTGTTCTGGCATTAATCCAAAACTGGCCTCTTCATCATCGTCCTCTCAGCTCTGATCAGCTACATCCGGCCAGTGTTTGTGTTTCGGTCTGACCAGGATTCCAGAAGAAAAACTGTAGAGGAAATTAAGCGGAGAGCGCAATCTGGAGGGGAGTGGCCTCAGGTATGCGAATATGAGTACACACACACACACACACACAGAGCTAAGCTCAGGTCACACCATGTGGGAAATGAAAGTTGATAGCATAAATACAAACACTCGGATTGTTCACGCAGATAAAAGACATGTTAAAACTACAATTAAAAATCATGTGTGTGTGTTCTTAAATTGTGTATTTGTTGGTTCCAGATCATGATATTTCCAGAGGGGACGTGCACCAACAGGTCCGGGCTCATATTATTTAAGGCTGGTATGTCTTCAGACCCTTTCCTGTTTCAGGCTGACATGTAACCAGATATGTGTGTATGGTCTTTATTCTATATCCTGGTGGGAACTTCTAATTTAATTACTAATTTACTATAATCCACAGGGACATGTATCACTCATGAGAACAAAACTAAGCTCCAAATGTCCAGACTGTTTTAAGAGGCTTGGTTGTGGTTAGAATTAGGCTTAGGTTAAGGTTTGGCATTGGGTTGTTGTTGTTGTGGAGTCAATGTGTGTGTGTGATCAACTTGTTTACCAAAATGTCTCTTGACTTTAAATCTGATAATATGAAAATGTGGTGTCACTTTCATTTACCATTTCATAACAAACAACAACTTGCAGAAAGTGAGAATGAGCTGTCCAATGTTGGGAAGTGCTCAGGATGTATCCTGATCAGATTCCCACACTGGCTCAACCGGCTTCTTTGAGCATAAAGGAGCATCAGATGTACTTCCAGCTTTCTCAAAGCACCTAATGGAGAAAACTCATCTTGGCTGCTTTGGCTGTTTTTATGGTTTTAACGCTAGTGAGCAAATGTTAGCTTTCTATCTCTTTATTCACTGTCTTTGTAGACTTTAGTTTTAGTCTTGTCCAGCTTACACATACTTTAACTCAAAAGGAGTTTTACATACATACTCACAGATGAGAAAAGGTAGATAAATACCTCATATAAGGCAGCCCCTCAGTACCAAAGTCTTTATGCTCAACGTTGTATTTTTTCTTTCTGTTCAGGTAAAAAAAATCTGCATGATTTTCCACAAACAGCGGTTTGTACTTGAGATCATAACCACTGAAATGGCAGTTACCTTAAGTCCAAATGGTGTGGTTCATTATCCTTCAGAACAGATAGAGTGTGCAAACCACAGCCCAGAACAGCATTTGGTTGTGGTTGTTTGGAAATTTCCAGCCAGGGGTGTGTCTGTGCCTTCATAGAAGAGCCGTGTGTGTGTTTGCCTTTTTTCAGCATTCATTTCATTTAGTGTGCCCAGGCCTGTAAATGATTATTAATGCATGGAGATGGCTGCGTAGCTCCAGGTGTAGATGTCTGGACAAATTAATTTTACACTTGGCCCGACAACTTTGAAGGTTCATTGTCTTGGTTAAGGACATCTGACTGTTGCACCCGTCTTTTTTGTGGCTTGTTTTCCTGCTCACACTCCTTTGTACGTGTATGCATGTATGTGTTGTCAAACATTGTTCCCTGTTGCCCTGTCTAATCCCCTTTCTTCCAGTCTGTAATTCTGTCATTTCACAGTAAGCCCTGTCGCTCACCCTCTGTCCTGCTTTGGTTGTGTTTGTGTAGCTTGTCCTGTCTGGTGTGTGGTGCCAGTGCTCTCTGGATGTGTCTCCTCTAGTTATGTCTTTTCACTGGCTTCCAGCATAACAGGAGTGTGTGTATGTGTATGTGTGTGTGTATGTGTCTGTGTCTAATGTACACGCTGCCACCCGTGCATGACGTACTTCACAGATACCTCCAGAGTTTTTTTATTTCAAAAGGCCTTTTAATAGAGTAGTCACTTTCATCTTTAGTCCTCCCACCCTGCCTGTTCTCTCTCTATTGTCACATTATCTATCCTTCCAGGTCCTTTTGTTTTCTTATATAACCTTATATACTACTAGACCAATATTATTTTACACCTACGATCCTTGCTGATAACAGCCACTCAAATTTACTATCTCTTCTCTGTGTAGTGTCTTTTCCAGCAGTCGCAGGTCTCTGTTCTGAATGAATGAGCTTTGGATAAACCCACTGCACACTCAAGGCTCCGAACCAAAAGGCAATGACAAGCTAGTGAACAGAGCACTTAGCAGCTGAAGAGCCACATATTTTCCTCAGGAGTTGGTTGAGACCAAAAGAAAACTAGAACAAGAGTGAATTTTGGATGCCCTTATGGCTTTTAAAGCTTAAGCTTCATTCTCATTCTTCATTCTCACATACAATTTTAACATATCATATATTCTAATCTATTCTGCCCTCACACTGTAGCTTCAATAGGGCTTTGTCTAGAGATATAAAGTGTATGTAACTTTTATTGGATTGTCTGTCATCAGCAGGACATTATAATCTCTGTCTGCAGAGGCTGGAGGTTATCCAGAGGCTGTGAGCCTGTCACTCATCTTTCAACCAGTACACACAACTCAGTCCACTACTGTTGTATTGTCTTGTCTCTGTGATGTTCAGGCCAATTAAATTAATCCACGCATGTGGTCATAATAGAAATCAAATAGTGGCCATTTCACCTTTTTTAATTATCTTTTTCTTTTGTTGTTCATTTTTTCATCATGTCTCCTCTCTCGTCTTTCTCAGGTGCTTTCATCCCAGGTCTTCCAGTGCAACCAGTGGTGCTACGCTACCCAAACACACTGGTAAACAACCTGGCTTCCTCTTCTCGTTTCACTCTCTTTCCATTTTGTTGACACCTGTGACCTTGAACCTTGGACGGTTCCCATTTAGCCTGACCCCATCTAAATATACATGACGCATTCACCTATACATACTGACACGCACCTGTGATGTAACGGTTTCTTTCACTCACGTTAGGATGTGTTTCTCCTGTGCCAAATGACTTCATGTTCTAGTAGGATGATATTTCATTCCCTCTCTTTGTCTCTCTCTCTCTCTCTCTCTTTATCTCTCTCTCTCTCTCTTTCTCACACACACATGCACAAACACAGGTGTCATGTCTCTCTCTCGGCACCTCTCCTCGTTTGCTAATACATTATGCATTTCCTCTTACCTAGTTTTGCTTTGTTTCCCTAGAAAGCTTTTGTCACTATTTTCCCTCTTGCTGAGTTTAGACTCTGTGATGACTTGAGCGACAACGTGGCACTACACGCCAATAAAGCGAGGCACAGAAAACATGAGTAAACTGCACTAAAACTGTGACTTGTACTTACGTTCGTATTTTCCCCACCAGAATCTTTCAGTCTTCACCACCAGACATGTTTCCATTCCATTTATTTCCATCTGTTCATGAAGCCGAGGTTGCTTCCTGCAGCAGGAAACGACAGTAAACAAACTAAATTCGGACAATCAAACAAATGAATTATACAAAATACTTACTGCTGTTGAACCAACCCCACACTTCCCATTAACAAACAAACAAACAAATAAATAAATACTGAGCTGTCACTACCTCCTAACTGTGCAACATTACAAAGTGTGAAGACAAGCAGATAGTATCAATTGAAAATGCACAGATGTCTTGCATGGGCCTGTTGTAAATGTGATGTTATCTGAAAGGTCTCAGATTCATTTGTGTGCCGTTTTACTACAACTACGCCATGTTCACATGTGTTGTTGAGTGCCCTCTAGTTCAGATACAAGCAGAAGATAATTAAGTGTTAAATTTAAGCTTAAAGAAAATTGATGGTCTGGATGCTTTGCCTTGTTACATGTGAACAAATTGTCATCGGGTCGTCCAAAGAGGCAAATCATCTTTTAATTTAAATTTAAGAAAGTTAAACATTTGCCAACAAGTACAATTAGTTTACCCTAGCTTAATGGATATATTACTTACCTGTCAGACAGCCATCAGTTTGTTTAATTACACTATAATATAATCAGCTTGCAAAGACTTGATGAGCAGATGTAAATCTCTATCTTGTGTTCACTTCGTTCATCTGGGCAAACATTTTTCAGCAGCAGTTAGCAATACAAGTAAAGTGACTTCAATAAACAAACACACACAAACAACTGAGAAGGATTTCACAGAGGTCAGGGACATTATGAAGTGTTTCTTTGTTTGTCCTGAGCCATTTCCTCTTTCTTCTTCCTCTTCACAGGATACTGTTACATGGACATGGCAAGGTCCTGGAGCGTGAGTGTTTTTGTTTTTCTTTTCTTGGACACACCCACACAGTTACATACACTACAATACACTATACACACATGCATACATAGCTTCTGCTGCCTCCTGCTAAGTATATAGTTAAAACAGTAGTGACCTGTTTTCCATTAAAGGGTAATGAGCATGGCAAGATGCTGTGGGGGTACGTTCATAATCTCCAATAATGTGTTTTCAGTCTTCATCCATCATGTGATTTTTATTGTAATATGTAGATAAAGCCAGTTTCTCTGTCTTCCAGATTCAAGATCTTGTGGCTCACTCTGTGCCAACCTCACAATCCTATGGAGATTGAGGTGAGTGCTTCACTGAGGCAGATGTTAATAAAACTTCATTTTATTCTTCTATTCAGATTTAGAGAAATATTAGGAACAGTGCACCGTTTCATGACAGGGCGACATGATTCAGTTGATGTTCTCTCTCTGCAGTATTTGCCTGTTTACACTCCATCAGATGAGGAGAAGGAGAACCCTGCCCTGTTTGCCAATAACGTCCGTAAGGTCATGGCCAAGTGAGTGTACCTTGTTGCGTTTTGCATAACTGTCTGATCAACATCAGTCTGACACATGCAGGTTCTCGTTTATCATTTCCTCCTACCTCACAGGGCGTTGGAGGTGCCACTCATAGACCTGTCGTTTGATGACCGCGAGATCAGCCTATCACAGGGCCCGCTGTGCATTTACGACTACAGCAGCCTGCTGGAGTTTAACCAGCTCGTGTGCCGCCTAGGGTGAGTGGAGGGAGAGACTGGATTGACTGGTTGGACTGGGTGAAGTGATTGGTGTGAAAGCTTTGAGGAAGGGAAGAAACACTCCCACCTAATGGTGGGACGGAAGAAACACGGATGGGGAGATGAACTGTTTTCAAGAATAACATCAATCAATCAATACAAATTAAACAAGGAAATGTTTGGGGTTTTTATTATTTTTGTAATATTTATTCAAAAACTGCCGCAAATATTAGATCTTTGTTATTAAGTATTATACTGAGGAGAAACATGAACATGTGTCTCGTGATCATTTGGTTAATTAGTGAAGATAGTAGTGATTATAAAGAGCTAATCCCACAAGTGTTTTGATGTTAAAATCTTTTATCGGAATGTGTTTTTCTCATTTCACCAGATAAATATTGAAGTCCCTCAAGAGGCATATTTATTTCTCCTTTTATTGCTAATTAGCTTCATTCGGAGTGCTGTTATCTCATAATGATAATTAGGGTTAAGACTTAATGTGCTGTTTGTACAATAAACGATACCATATTGTAGCTGTGAACATATGGTGAGAATGAGGGAATCTTTGTATTGAGTCATTCTGTCTTATGACTAAAGTTAGTGTACGCCCTGGTATAAGGACTCCAAGACCTGAACAGACAAGAATATGAAAGTGTTACTCACACTTATGCTTTGAGACATTTACAGTATGTGTGTGGGAAAATGGCAGACTGGCTACACTGACAAGTGATAAATCTTGTTTTCATATATTCTGATTAGCTGTGGCACCAATATGCATCAGTTGGTTGGATATAAAAAGCAGAAAGCAGGAAAAATGCTTAATGTGTGGATGTGAATAACTTTGACAACGACCAAATTGTGATTGCAAGATGACTGGGTCAGAGCGTCTCTAAAACTGCACTTCTTTTGGGATGTTCCTGGTCTGCACTGGTCATTACCTACCAGAAGTGACCCAAGGAAGGAAAACAAATGAACCACTGACGGTGGCCGCTTTCAGTAGAATAATGCTGCTGCCACAAACCTGAAATAGCTCAGGAATGATTTCAGGAACACAACAACAAATTGTAAGTGTTGACTTGGCTCCAAATTCCCTAGATCTTAATGCAATCAAGCATGTGTGGGATGTACTGGACACAAGTCACAAGTCAGATACGTAGAACCTCCTCCTCGAAACTTAAAAGAATCTGTTAACATCTTGGTCCCACGCAGCACTGATAGCACAGCACACCTTAAATTGCTGATAAGTGTATAAGCACATGTTGTTGACTGTTTTTTTTTTTTGTTTGTTTGTTTGTTTTTGTTTCACATTACGTGATTTTCTTTTTTGCTTCGCTTTGTCATAACAGACTGAGAGCAGGAGCCAGAGACAAGTTGCTCGAGGAGCAGGCCAGGAGAGCCAGGAAGCTCCAAGGAGACCGGTTGGGTTTGGAGGACTTTGCCCAGTTTCTCAACCTGCCAGTTACAGATACACTCAAACAAGTCCACAGCTTCTTTGACCAGGTAAAAGTCATTCAAAGTAATATTCATCCAGCTAGACCAGATAATAACTGTATAATAACCCTAAAGGCCTATTCACCACTAGCAACTAGTCTGATCTTGAAACAACAGGGAGTGCTCTGAAATGGGAACAAAAGGAAACCCCTTCATAATTCTTAGATTTCTATATTGTCAGCAACGTATGTCCTTAGGGAAGCTTGACCTGAATCCACAGAAATCTCAACAGGATGGTTTTCATAGCAGCAAGGAGACTGTAAGAGTTAAAAAAAATCTTTCAAGAAGGGGCAGAGTGGAATGGCTAAATATTTGAGGAATGTTGCAGGAAGTAGATGTTCATATTCCCCAAAGTATTTGGTTGAATAGTGTCATTGACCTAACAGTTTTCGTTTGAGTTATTGCAGTTCTTTAGAGAGTCAACACTTCAATTTCGAGTTGTTGTTTTGTTTTCCCACCTTCATTTTAGGCGCATTTCTTTTGATCATGTAGGCAGAGCAGAGGTTTTACATTTTATTTTTTCTTCCCTCTTCTCAAAAGAGCTTTAGTGTTTAAACAAAGGCTCAGTGTTCATGATTCACAGCACCCAAAGGCCTCTTACTTCCCCTTAAAGGTGACATACTGAAGGTTTCACAAGTTGGAATGTGCTGGCAATGACTGACTGGCTCCCCCTTGTGGTGAACTTGCAGAATACTAAACAGTAACAAGAGTGAATTTGCGTGATTGTTTTGTCATTTTCTCAGATGTGATAGCACAAAGGCAATAAGTTTCAGTTCCTTTGGTATCTCTGCTCATTTTATTCCCAGGGTGGAGATGGACAGATAGACATCAGACACTTTGTTATCGCCCTGTCCACCGTTCATCGACCATCAAAGCCGATGGAGACCCTCAAACTGGCTTTCAAGGTGAGCATGTTGGTCATGAATCTGTTTGGATTTAAGCTTTAAAACTTTGCTGCAATGAATAAACTTTGCCGTGCAGATATATGAGAATGAGGAGAACGGGGAAGTAATAGAGCAGGATCTTGCCACCATCTTGGAAATAATGCTGGGAGTGGAAGAGGTGGAGCTTTCGGGTGCGTTTTTATCTCTCGACAAAGAGTCGACGACTGACTCTTTCACATATGGTAAGACCCAGAGTGTGATCAGACAGAATCTTTAAACAGCAGTCCTAAAGCTTTTCTGTGTTTTCTCTTTCTTTATTTACCCTTTAAGCTGATCCCTACTTTTATTGTGAAATAACCCAGCAGGATGAAGCGATAACTTTTTCTTGTTTTGTCTCTTTTTCCAGATAAATTCCGTCATTTTGTAGAGCAGCATCAGTACTTCACCGAGCACTACCTGTCCTTCAAAAACCATCCACGCTCGGGCTGCTTCCGCCAACGCTGGTTCAACGATAGTCAAAACCACAGTAAAGAAGACTGAGCGATAGGTGACTTTGGGATATCCAACTGTCGTATTGACCTTCTCTATCTGACGCAACAATGTTTTGAAATGCCGCAGTTTGCCTACCACCTCTGTGCCTTTGTGTGCAGGTAGGGAAATAACAGAAGGAGAATAACAAAGCTGTTAGGAAGTTTAAGGATGGATCAGCACAACAAAGATGATGGAGCAAAATATTTCAACTCCATCGCTCATTTTCTGTCTTTCTTTTTTTTTTGCGCCCTCTTGTTTTTATTTTGCATCATCACATAACGAAACGAAAGACTGTTTTTTTTTTTTTTTTTTTATCCTCTGTGAATATATTATTTATTTTAAATGTATTTTCTTACGTATGAAACACAGATATTTAAGAGATGAGTCGTTTAAAGGAGGGGTGCTTTTTGGCCCTGCAGTTGACTTTGTGTTGAAGGTGAGCACCGTCGTTCTCAGGCAAATGAACTCTACCACAAAGCACACATTCCTTTTATTTCTTTCTTTGCCGCTTCTCATTTAACACATGCATAGAATGTATAAACTTAACTTCCTTAAAGAGGAATCAGGATAAATGGTACATAATGCTGCCATTCAGTGATAAGGCTGGGGCGCCATCACACCAAACTTACACGATGTAGCATTAAATACTTCAGAAAAAAAGCCACTGATTCCTCAATTTAAATGGCTGTCTCACTGCCATAGAAATACAGCCTGAGAAACAAATATGAAGAGTGTCAGTGATGAGGATGGAGGCCTTAATTTATCAAGCGTCTCTCCAAGGTATCTCCTTTGAAGTCAACCTAGAAGCAAAACCAGTCCGATCTCCTAATAGGAATTAAGATTTCTTTATGAACCTTACCACATTGACATATATATATATATATATATATATATATATATATATATATATGTGTGTGTGTGCAAATAATTTAGGTGACTGAACTCTCTAATTCATAATAAATTAATAATATAATAATAATAATATATAGAAAAGCTGAAATGTAATATTTTGATATTTCCTAATAATCTAACTGAATCAGACTGCGTCAGTTGTTATTTGCGCCAGACTCTGAAAACGTGAATGTTCCAGTTTTATGATCTCAGCTATGAGAAGTGTCGTTATCAAACAGGTCATTTCACCTCTGGACCTCATGGGAGTCTTTTCTCATGTTAAGCCCTGACGTTACAACCAAAGATGTGGCATATCTTAGTTTTTTTGGCCATTTGTAATATTTGTGATGTATTTTACCCCCCTCAGGGGCTTTTGACTGACACTTCAGGGCAATTGCTGCCATTTAAAGTAACTATTTATTTTAAATAGTGTTTTTAATCCAACTACCTTTTTTTACGGTTAGTCTGAGGAATTATGTGTATTATTAATTTCAATAACAGCTATCTCCGCTTTCCAAAAATAGTAATACAATTTTAAAGCGCTCGAGTTTCCCAGCTGTCGAGCAGCTGAAAAGATGTTCGTTACTGAGCAGATAATACACATCTCTGCTTTTCCTAAGTCTCTGTGCATTTCTCTGCTGCTTGAAAATGTAATGACCTCATATGGTTTATGACACATGATGACACATTTTTCAACCTTAAGACTACAATGTTTCTCTGAGATCGTTATTTCTTGACAAAGCCTTAAATGCGGAAATCAAAGCTATTTGATTTTATTTTATAAATAAAGTGATTTCAGTATTGTGTTGTCATCAGTGACTGTTTTTATCCCACTAGATGGAGCTCTGTTTTCACACAACCATATACCTAGGGGAAGTTTGACTTTTGTGACACTCAAAGTCACTTTCTTAATATGAATCAAATCAGTGGCCGTTATTGTTGTAGCTTTATTTACTCGCTCAGCTGTAGTGTTTTCATATTGTCTATGCTCCAGTTCTTCTTTGTCTTGTTTTCTTTTGATCACATCACTTAAGGTGCTGCCTACAGTGCCTGCCATTACTTTCATGATGGTTCATCCCCTATGAGACCACATGGTGGTGCTAGCTCCCTAAGCTATTTGCACAGCAGAGCACCCATGCACCACTGCCCACCTGATGGACAGGAAAAGCATTACCTCATCCCTTCCTTTCATTCCTTCAGGTAAAAATAGACAGATTAAGCCTGGGCTTTGATGAGAGAAACCTACAGAGGAGGTGTGGAAGCTGGGAGAGAGGGATAGAGATGGAGGAGAGAGACTAAATGGATCGTTCTGCTCCAAATCCAATTCCTAATAGCTGGAGGGAGGGTGGGTGGGAGGAGGGAGAAGAAAACAGTCAAAGAAAGAGGAGAGGGAGAGGGGGAGTCGAGATATCATGTCTAACAATTAAGACCTGCCTTCGGGGTCTAAAGAAGAAGCTTTGTTGAGAACATATAAATTGCTCATTGAGCAGTGCCTCTCTGCAGTCTCTCTCAGATACTCCTTCCTCAAAGGAATCTGCCATAAAAGACAGCAACAACCTGCAGCCCACCACACAGGAGGGCTGGAATCTGTTCGTAGTATTTTGGGATCCATCCCCAGCCGTTATCCTGGCCGAGCAAAATCCCCCAACAGTAAACAAACCTGGATCTACTCCTTCCCGGTAACCAGGGAAACAACAGTACAACATTTCTACTGGATATCCCGTGTGGTAACAGTATTTTGCAGGGTCAAAGATTCAGAACTGTTAGCACTCATTCATTTTTGTTGTATGTGCCAAGTGGATGAGCCTACATATACACATACTTATGTAGCTATATATACATAAAATGTGTGTATACATAAAAGAAAACATAGAAACACTATATACATATATGTACAATGTTTGAATATGTCATATATAGCCAGAAGGAAAATCATGACATCTGGAACAGATATTCCACTGGTTTGAATCAGGTGGTTTTTTTTTTTTTTTGCCATAACTCTTAGTATAATCTCCCATTTGCTGTCAGGAATCCATCTTTTCCACTTTTAAACAAGCTTGTAATTATAGCTATGTTTTGGCTCTGATTTGACTGTTGAATCTCTGATCAGCTACCATTATTTAATTATACTGCCTTTCAGTGGGGTTTTAGCTGTGACCTGATTATGTTTAACCATTCACTGCTGGTGTATAATGTTTTTTTTTTTTTTTTTAGGAGAGTGATTGATGACACATCTTAGAAAACATGTCAGCTTCTCCTGCCACTCTGCTTCCTGTTGCGATTTCATCACGCACAGCGGCCCACCGTATTCATTGACAAATATAGTACATCAGTTCATCACCAGTGAAATGTTGTTTCTACTATGACAGTAGTAGAAACAGTACAGTTTATAGCCAGTTAACTCAGCCATTAAGAATAATAAAAAAAAAAACATGCAGCACAACTCAGGACAATTCTGTTTTTTTTCCACTGTTTCTAGTTCAGACCTGAATCTCAACTAAACATTTCATCTAGAACTGGTGCAAGTCTTAGTCTTTGTCTGTGTATATTTGCTTCCAACTTCTATTTTTGTCAATGGGATTCTGTGCGTTTAATAAAAGCAGTCAACATTCAGGCTTTTATATGACTGGCTGCAGGGTTAACCTGCTTTGTTCTGCAGCATGACATTAGTGGGCTGCCTGTGGACGTTTTACTCTCTTAATATATCTCCGTTTGGGCTATTGGCCTCACAACATTGACTCTACTCCTCTTTTCTCTCATGAGGCCTTTGTGCATTGCTTCCTCCAAAAACAGAGTGAAGTAGGTGTTGTTTCAAATTCTTCTGAGTCACTTTCCTCGTTTTTATGGTCCAGCCTTCTCGCTTTAAAACATTTCTCCTCCGTGGTGGTCAGAAGAAATAAAAAAAATCCTTTAAAAAAAAGGGAATGGGCACTCTGTAGTTTGAGTCATAGTGATTCTGCAATATGAAAATCATGCCAAGAAATAAACACCACAGGGTATGTTGCTTAGCTAGAGAACTTTATGTTGCTTTTGTTCGTTCCCATTTATGTTACATGTGCGATGGTGATGATTTTGATTCAGAACCCACCAGCAGCTAGCAGCATGAGTACTGACATGCTGACATCAGTGGGTTTGGAATTTTAAAAGATGGCCCGTGTTGACGAGCAGATGTAAACCCTTTCAACTCGCAGCCATTTAAAAAGGTATCCAAGTAAAAAGCTGTCGAAAATGGATATGGGCCTGTGCCTGCTCTCTGAGTGCTTCATATTGATGGTCGAGAGGTTGAACTCAGAATATTGCCATACAAGAATAATTCATCCTTTATGTTTTCCTCTATGTTGCATATATATGGAATGGGAAACATGCACTTGATCAAGAGACCCTCACCATAAAAGACACTGGGCTGAATGGAGTCCATTAGCCACTGAGAGAAGCAGGGAGGTAACGCTTGCATTCAGAGATGGAGAGATGTAAAGAGAGTGAGATTGTGGCTGAAAGGTTCAAGGCGAGTACCAAGAAAATAAATCAGAACTTGGCTGATGCGATTGTCAGTGTGCAAACTGGATGTAGAGTCTCCCAGGTACAACAGCCTGTCACCAAGCTCAGAGAGCAGGCAAGGTTTTCAATGGAGGAGAAACAGGACAAGGACAATTACACTGATGACAAATGTTATACATGGAGATGGGGCAGCACAGGCTGTTATACTAACACTTTGAGGAGGGTTGTTAAAGGATCATACATGCGATTCTTATCATTTTAGCCCATTTACTACAAACATGAATCCTTTACATACTGCTGACTGTGTTGAAAACCGGGCTCTAGTGTTCTTACATTTTTGTCTTCAGCTGAATTGTCTCATTTTATCAATAAGCAACTAATGTTACACATTTCTGAATGATGGCATAAACACAATAAATGTCTAGTGCCGTTAAAGGACTTGTGAGCAAATCCTACAAAAAGACTAAAAGTGCCAGTGTGTGTGGTACCCTGCCCTAACATCACCGTTTCCAACTCAGCATGTACAACAGTTTGCAAAAGCACACTTCAGTGTTTACAATAATCTAAATAATCTCATAACACCAGCTGGGCACTGTAGTAGATCCACAAATATCACTTCAACTGTAGTAAACAGTGCACTTGCTGGGGACTATTCTCAGCAGCTTTAATGACTTTTTGAAGCAGCAGGACGGTGTATATGGCACTGAGATAGTTGAACATTTGAGTTGCATCCAACAAAAGACAAAAAAAACAAACAAAAAAACAAAACACAATATATGCACACAGACAATATAGAACAAAACTACATTTTCATAAATAAGTCAAATATAGGATATTAACCAGCTTACCAGCTAAAAAGCTGAACTTAAAAATGAAACTCACTAACATTTTATTAATACATTTCAATTTCATCCACAAACTATAATGTGTGCACTTCATTTGAGAATAAATTTGTCACGTATTGTTTTACAAATCAGCTTTAACGCAACACAACCCACTGGCCACTCTGCTTGCTGATAGGTGGTTTTTGCAAGCAGTATAAAACTATATGAGTTACATGACATGTGAGACATAGAAATCCTTTCTTTTTTCATATTTGTCAATTTTGTCTCTTCTCTGCATCATGCTGTTCTACATTAAGGTTCTTTTCTGTGATGATATGACATCGCTCTGGATGTCCCATGTCTTCGCGGTATTGGAATATTATGACAGGTATGGAGGTTTTGTAAAGCTGATTAGAAAGCCGGTGCAAGTCTAATTTATCATATCCAGTTTAACAGATTCATATTCCCATGCTGGTGCCAAATGGACGGGTCGTCATTTTTGCCTGCAGCAGGCTGTCAGTGGGACTGAGGCCTTGTGTGTGGTTGAAAACGTTAGTGTGTGAGCGTCCATCCAGCCTTCATCATCAGTCCTTTTCACTGCAGCCATAATTACCACTGTCTGAGGGTAACCAACAGTGGCGGATCTCATTATGCCATGATATGGGTCGCGTCTGCATATACAGGCACACATACACTGCTTATTTACATATGAATGTATCCAGTTTTGCACACACACCCACAAGAAGGCACACACTCATCTATCCACCCACCCACTCTCTAACACACACACACACAGATTCACACAAACACAGCATTTACATATAAAAGCGTTAATGTGTGACACACACATTACATAGTACACGCACACACACAGACAGACACACACACAGCCTATTCATACATGCACCTCACACATATGGGCTACTCATAAATTTAGACACTTCCGTCAGAAGGCCCTCGCCAGCCGACAGGGATATGAACCCAATATAGCATCCCAGAGATAAGCCAGTGACTCTGGAAGCAGAACTAATATTATTTGCACGGTGTTGAACGTTTATCTGGCGCCGCCTGCAAAGTGATGGTTCGGTGTCACTTTTGTTTAATAATGATGTGCCAATAGTAATATGCCTGCTGGCTGGAAACCTATTACAGTTCAAAAGATTATCCAAATACAATCTAATTTGGAATATTGCATTTTGACAGCCTGTGACTGGAGGAGGTGGGATGGTAATGCGATATTTTCTTTCCTTTTTAAAAATTCCAATTAACATTTTTAATGCTCAACAAACCAATGGTGACTGCAAATATGCAGAGGTGTTTGACTGTGCCAAATCTCCTGATGGATTTCAGACAAAGGAGACGGGAAAAATAACTTGCACAATGCAAACTTTTGATTAGGTGAGTGCCATGTTTGGGCTCTCCTGTCAGTTGACTTTAAATTGACATTGTAGAATAATCTTTAGATACACTGCAGCAGAGGAAACACTGTCAAACTGTTATGCTCAATCCACATAAACACAGAAAATTCATATTTTACATTCATTACTCTTATCAAGGATGACAGAGATGCCTTCTGTTGTCACACTGAGTGGGCAAATCTTAAATGTTACCCACTTTAACATCACATACATTCATAGCCTGTAAATTAGCATCACGCAAATATTGTTCATTGAGATACAGTGTTATGACTTGTAAGTCTATAAGAGTAATATGCATTGACATTTACTGCAGGTTTCCTCTTATTATATGTCACATTTTTCTTAAGATATAATAATACTCCCAAAAATGTTACATACCACTTTATTAAGATCTGTCTTTGCATACCTGCAGCCTTGAATTTAGCTACCTTATTATCACCTTCCCCTCATAAATACTTAACAAAGATAGATCAACACAGTAGATACAATCTTTGGGAAAAAAAGAGAGGACTCTTTCAAGTTATTAAAATTAAGTTATTAAAATTGGAATTAAAAACCACCTCACATCAGCTACATTGTTATATATCATCAATATCTCATGGTTAATGTATTCCTGGACTTATTTTGTGATGAAGTGGTTTAATTTACTTTTTTTTTTTTTTTTTTTTATACCCACTTCCCCTCAACTTATCACATCTACAGAACTTCTTCTCCAATCGCTTATTTCCTGCTTTTGTATGAATGACTTTTGACAACCAGCGATGAAGCAGTGAGTTGTTGCTTCAATAACAGAGGCTATATAGGCATTTAAATACCATAACACTTGAAATATAATGTTTTTTTCTGACTCCTGGAGTCATGGATATGGTCTGGCCCTGTCCCCTTTGTGTCTTTACCTCCACTGTCTACGTATGTTTATCTGCTGCATCACTTCCTCATGTGTCACTGGTAGTTACTCTCTCAGGTCATTTTCCTCTACACTCAAGTTATTTCCTAGGTTTCCTTCTGCCTGCTAATATCTGTGATCACCTGAGTTCAGGATTCCCTATGTCCATGCCACTTCAACTTGCCTCCCACCTCCACCAATGTACCTATTCCTACTTATCCTTAAATAACACTCCCATACACAGCACAGCACATCACAACCAGCAACCAGCATGAACTTTTTCATCAATTTGAGCTACAAAGCTCTTTCGTTGGATTGGACCACACGGGTCTATCTTTACTCCTTGAGTCTTGGCTGCTCATGACCCTATCAATTCCAAGGTTTCACCCCTTTCGACCACTTTTGGCAGGTACTAACTACTGCAGACTGGGACCATCATACAAGTGCAGCAGTTTTAGATATATGAGCCAATCATCTAGCCAACACAATTTGGCCTCTGTCAAAGTCGCTCACATTCTTACACTGGCCATTTTTCTGTGTTTCCAGTTATTATTTTGAGGACAAAATGTTCACTTGTTGCTGCTCACTTGCTAATATTTCCTATACACTCATGGCGCCATTGTTAAGAGGTAATCAGCATTATTCACTTATTCACAACTGCCTGTGGTCACAATTTTACAACATTAACAAAAAAGAAAAAAACAGAAAAAAAGAAAAGACAAAACAAAATCTAACAATTTAAATGGAGAAAATATATCAATATGGAGATGACTTCAGTAGAAGAACAGAAATGACGCAACAAAACAAGCTGTCGCTTTATGACTGGACTGCTCAGCCAATCAGCTGTTAATACTAATGTTGACTATGTATCAACAGCGAACACATTTGTACATTTTCACAGTCGAATACTGTATTTTTCTGTTTTCATTGAGGGAAAACATCATTTGAAAAATAATTGCAGTTACAGTCAAGGTTAACATAACAATGTTCAGCATACCAGAATGTAGGCTGAGGGATAATCAGTATTAATTTACTCTAAATGAAGTTAATTTTTTTAATTGATTCATTCAGTCAGATTGCTCGGTGAGGGTCATATTAATGTTAATTTACTCAATGAGTAAATTCAGTAATAGTATTGTATGGTTGAATGATTTTTAAAACATGTATCAGGTATAAATGTGTTTGATTGTTTTTCTTTTTTTTTTAGATGTGGGAGGTTGTACTTGAGACATTTGAGTCGTTAGACTTTTGGCAAGGTGTTGGTTTGCCCACCAGGTCTCATTTCATCTCCCATGTCTACTTCATCTTAAGTGAACAGACTCTCTGAGGACCAATAATGTCTTGATTGACTTGAATGTCAGAGAGCAAAAACTGGAAGACTTGTTTTTTTTTTTTTTTTTTTTTTTACAGTAAAATGATATTTACCAGAAATATTTACTAACTGATATGACATTCCCCATATAATGTACTGCACACATGCTGTTCAGTATGTGGCCTGTAGTTGAGTAATTCATGGTGATGGACTGTACATTATATTGTGTTGCTCAGATAAGAATTTGGCCATTGCAAATGCTTAGATTGAGTTGTGGTTGCGGAAGAAAATAACATCTCTTCATGGGGAGATATGTGAAACATCAGCGTGGTCAACCATAACCATTTCTTGAATTTTGATGAGTTCATTGGTGACATGAATGCCTGCTGTTGCTTCACTTTAATGGTGCTAATTTCAGCCTGAAGGCATGTAATGACAAATGGAGGTGATAGCGTGACTCTCTTCGCCTCTCTGTCCTTCCTCTAGCACGAGTCATATTCCTGTCCAACTTTTACGTTCCTCACAACGGTCATATCTGTCTGACAATGATCATTTTAAAAAATCCAGGGACAATTCAGTATTTTGCCTTCGTGTTTTGCTCTGTCACACTTAAACCCAAAGGGTTTTAAACCATTTATTGAACAAAATGTAGACAATAACTCCTTGGCTGCTCCTCAAATGAATCCAAACTGTGAAAAACTCTGAAGAAAACACTTTAAAACTCCCCCAAGAGGTACACTCAGCACACATGAGCAGATACACATCAGTGAGATACCGCAGATACATAAATGCACAAGGCAACAGATGCCATTGTAAGTATGGTAATAAGAAACTCAGAGGGAAGAAAAGGAAGGAGGAGGAGGGTGGGTGGGTGATGAAGTGAGAATTCAGCAGAGAGGGTGGCAGCAGTGAGAAGCAGGTAGTAACAGGCAATATAAACAGAAACAGCACCAGCAGTGATATGAATGACTGTCAGAAGATAAACATTGCATCATTGACTTGTGAGAATGTGATTGGTGATTGCGCAAATCTGCTTGAATTTACTTTATACTGCGTTTGTGTAGCACAGTACCAAGAAATTCCAAAAATACAATCTGTAGTGTGATTTCTGAAATGTGTGCCAGAGCATCGGTGTGGAAGCTTGTGATTGGCTGACAATTCTAAAGGGTCATTTAGAGAGATTTTTGGCCAAGTCTATAACCATAAACACTCCCATTACTTGGAACACAACACATTTTTTATGGCCCAGTTTTGTGCTGCCAATGGGGCCATCTGATAAAATGACATTTCTCTATTTTGTGAATGACTCCATAAGTATTTTATTCTGAAACATTCAAAAGTTGACTAATGTTATCAGCAGGAAGTAAAAAAATAACAGTTTTGATGTTGTTTGATTGCTGTTGAAACTAAACTGTTTCCCTGTATTGTGTTGCAGTTATAACTTCCAAGGAAGCTAACTCCATCTTATCCTGTTTTGTAATGCCACTTTCTAGTCAGTAGTGAGTCACTGCAGTGTCTGGCCTGCCCCCAGTTAAAATGAGAAGATGAAGAATCAGTAATTGCAAGCAGGTTATAAACCAGTGTTGTGACCATTTGCGTCCCAGGAAAGTGCACAAAAAAATGTGGCACCAGGATTAATCCTGGCGGGACAACCTCCTGTCCCACTAAGTGTAAATTTGACAGTTAGCTAATTGTTATGTTTTGCCTTTCTGTTTAAGCTTTTCGGCTCAAAAAATTATTGAAATAGAAGTAATAAAGACGTGGACCATGCAAAATCCCCAATTTTCATCCAGATGACTGTCAATAGAAAGGTTTTTGTACCCAACCCTGCACTCAAGCAGCAACATATTTCCGCTTTCTATCTGTTTTCCATAGTCGATGAAATGTTACAGTATCATATCAGTACAGCAGACTCTCAGAGACTGGGAGATGCAGCACCCACACACACACACACACACACACACACACACACACACACACACACACACACACACACACACACACACACACACACACACACACACACACACACACATTCTGGGATGGATGGATCTGCCAATCAGGCAAACAGACTGCAGCCCAATCCTCGGCTGTGTGGTTCTCTCCCACAACAGTGTGATTCACACTCCAAGCTTTGCAGCCAATGGAGCGTATCAGCCTCCATCTTCACAGGAAACACTGCCACCGCTTCCACTTTTCTATCTCATTATGCATTTACATACACTTGCTAATAAACCCAGCATGCTCAAATCAGCCATGCAAACACACGCTCAGAGTGTGCGAAGAGCATGTTGACAACAAGGAAAATAGTTCCTGCAATGGCACCGATTCTGGCTCATATGCAAGCATGATGTGTTAATGATTCTAGAAAGATGGAAAGACTTGAACATGAAATAATGTATGAAAAAAATCCTTATTTTTTTGTCAATTACTGTTAATTTTGAAAGCGTTACATTATGGCATAAACTGTTATAATTTTTTATAACTCAAAATATTTTTCCTGTAGTTTTCACAGAGCCTAAAGGATTAAAAATGCAATATTTTATAAAAGGTCAGTGTATCAGTCCTGCAATAACACACTTTATAAGTAGTAGAACAAACACTGAATAAGCAAGAGCTAAGCCAAATCAGCTGCAAAACAAATATGATTACGAGTATAGGTTGTGACCTAGAATCTGTACAGGGATGTGTGTGTGTGTGTGTGTGTGTGTGTGTGTGTGCTGTTTCAATTAACAAACGTTAGGTGTCTGTCCTGTTGAGTGTTACTTGGGAGACAACATGAGATGAGTCACAGCTGTGAGTGACTCATCTCACCAAAGTAACACGATGTACTCATACAGACATAAATACATCTCTCTCTCTCTCTCTCTCACACACACACACATCCACGGATACACATTTTCTGTTTTGCTGTATGTGTTGCACTCACTTTTGTAAACACGTGCTGCTATGAGTGATTATTTTGCTTGTATTTTCTATCTTATAGTGAAGCTTAGACAATTATAAGCATTATGAGTTTTAAAAACATGCTGCTCTAAAATGTACATTTTCAGTACTTGCCTTGAGAGAAAAGCATTTCCTAAAACCCCCAAATAACTAATTTTTTTTGTTTGCTCCTAAAAATGTTTTAACCTACAAATCCGTATCTTCTACAAATTGTTAACAAAGTGTTATACTACATATATTACAAAACTCTAAGAGAAAAGGTCAATTTTCTTTAACTTTGTACAAATGGATAAAGTTGCTGATCTTTTAATGTTGCTACAAGTGCTGAATTAGTTTATGAGGCAAAGTGCATGAAGGTCAGCATCTGGGAACCATAGGTGAGAAGAGTCTGACTTCCTTGTGTGTATATGGTATAGCAATGCCAGACAATGTTCCCTAGAGAAAGACAGCTGTCAGAAAAGGAACATACGTTTGTGTGGCTAAGTTCAAGTAGATGGGTACAGATCCAGAAGTCACTCTGTCGACAGCAGGAGAGACATGAATTTGAATTTGACACCAAAACAATTGGCTAAAAGAGACTAAAACAAGCTGGAAAGTGAATAATGTGTTCTCTTTTTGTAGCATCAACCTTCCATGACGACATTTTCACATGATGAATCATTTGATTGACCAATAATATCAACAATAGTATAAATACTTTACAGAAAACAACAACTTAACTGACTAAAAATTGCAGTTTGCAGATCAGAAGTTTATTTTGTTAATTTGATTTGCACCACAGACACCTGACCCTCATTTTACTCCACAACCTTCATCGTTGACAATAATACAATAAAACAAAGAAACACAAGTAATAACATCCACTAGAATCAGTGCAGTTATAACAGGACATTGTGCTTGTATTTATTAGATTTTTTTTTCTAACATGTACTCTGTGTTATTCAAACTAATTTAACTAAACCAGAGGACCCAATCAGGCAGGTGGCCACTAAGGTGCCGGAGCACATGCCTCTCACCTCAGCGCTTCACCACTTACTCGCTACTACTGTGTACGTCTGTAAACAAAAAATCTGACTGGCACAAAAATAAAGAGAGGAGATGTGAGGGACCAATCGGAAAAGAGTCTTTGTTCGGAGTTGAAAATAGAGCACTTGAAGCCCAACTGTTGCCTGGAGACACAGATTGCAGGCAATTACGGAGCCAAATTACAGTGGGGAGAAAATAGGTGATGTTGTCAATGAAGCACGAATTTACGTGTGTGTGTGGGTGTGTGGGTGAGCGGGTGAGGGCAAGTGCGTGTGATTGCACATGTGTACAACACAGCGGGCTGAGCATTAGCGTAGATATGTGAAAATGTAGATACAGAATTGTTAATGACTCTTTTTTATCTGTAACTTCTTCTGCTTGTGAACACCTTTCTGAATGTCCTATGATCCATGTGAGCACACTGTGAACATGTGTGTGAAGGGGAATGCAGCGTCTGACTTCATGGAATCCATTTAAAAAAATAATGATGGAAATATTGAGCGAAAAATACAACACTTTAAGGACTAAAAAATATAATTTTCTACCATTAGCCATAGGACTCTACTCTCTCTTAGTGTTGCAATAGACATTATTCACTGTACTTTTTTAAAATTTAACACAAGTGCACAGCACAAACACAGTCTATGGTCCACAGTTATACCCATATTCTGTAGTATGAGGTGTAGTTGAAGTCTTAGGGGCCTCATTTAAAAGTTTTCATTTGGATTCATTAAAAAACAAATCTATTACTTAGTCAGATCAAGCTAACTGTGATGTTCAAGTCATGCGTGCATGCAAACGTGACACAGACCTTCTAAATGAGGCCCAAGACTTCAACAAAAACCTGCACAGCCCAGCAGGGATCTTTTTAAGAAGTGGGCTGCACATTTTCCACTTTCAACAGTGTGACAGGAACCTTCCCTTCTTCAAAACCCGGTGGTTTAGTGACCACATCCCCCAGATCCTTAAATCCTTTCCCCTTCGATTGCAGCTCTCCTTTCTGTTCCCCTTCCCTCCTTTTGTGGAAAAGCCCCTCTTTCAAATTGGCCCTGGGGAGAATCCAAACGACGATCCCCATCGCTGCCAGCGCCGAGCCGAGGCAGGAGAGGCCGATCCCGGCCGCAGCGCTTAGATGCAGCCCCTTGTTGAAACTGATGGCCTGGGTGTCCACAAAGAACAGGTCTCCCTCTCCGAAAGACTCGATTTTATGGGGAGTGGAGTAACCGACTGACAGGCTAGCAACGCCTGCAGTCAGGATCAGGAGACCGAGGGCCAAGGACACCTGGAGACAGCAGAGAGAAAACCTGTAGCGGTAATTTGCACAGTCTGGACTTTTTTTTTTTTTTTTGGTGGCACTCTTTGTTTTGTGCTGTTCCCTTCTTGTTAGGAAAGGTCATTTTGTTGTTTGTGATGCAGAAAAATCCAAATTGCGAAATGGGCATGGGGCCTCCATGTAATCCCTCACCTTTACAAATACCACTACACTACTGCCTGTAGTTCATCATGCAGAGGCGATGGTTTAAAATGCACTGTATGCAATATATTACATGAGTACACCAGAGGGATATTTTTTTGTCTACAGTTATTACAATGGTGATGCTCATCACTGGCAGGAGAAAACAATCAACAGACATTATGATTTTGTCAGTCTAAATTTAGGAACTAGAGTCAATGCATTGTGATTTTATGCCTCCACAGTTCAGTTCAGTTGAGGGTTATTAGTTACACTAAAGGCTTTTATATTCACAGTAATGCTGAAAAAGTACTTTATCATCTGAATTGATTGAACCAAAGGGGGGGATAAATAAAGCATCCAGATTAAGTTAGTAAGTCATTACAATTATAATAATTAAATATGCTTTTCAGTTAAATGGATTCAACACAAAATAAAGGCCAGCTTAAAGAAAACCTTCACTGCAGGACCATGTCCATACAAGTATGTAGAGTCACACATTTCACACATATGATACAGTGGATAGAAAAAGTTTTGACTTCTGTTTTTTCCACCTTTCATGTGACCTATGACCTCTACAAACTGAAGGTGAGAGACCCTTCTTTCATAAGAGTGCAACTTTTAATCTAATTCCTTGCAGCAGCATTCAATCTTTTTGGCGATAAGTCTTCAACAATCTTTGTCCTCTCTTCTATGCAAAAACCTCCAAATTTGTCAGATTAAAAAGGTATCTGCCCTCCTTAGGTCACCACACATATTTTAAATTAGAGAGTATTCAGATCTGGGGTCTGCTCAGGCCATTCAACAATTTTTAACTTCTTCTGGTGAAACATTTTTTTTCTGTTTGTATGTATACGTTTTGTGTTATTGTTGTCCTGAAAAGTGAAATTCCTCTTTCTCGTCGGCTTTCTAACTGACACAAATATTTGGTGCCAGAAAATAAATGGTATTTGAAATGTCCATGATTCCCTCCACCTTAAAAAATAACCTAGTCCCAGGTGAAAAAAACAGCCCCAAGAGCATGATGCCGCCATTATGTTTCACCGTACATATAATGTTCTTTTGTCGATGCCCAATGTTTTTGTGCCACAAATACCAGTAGCAATTACTGCCAAAAAGTTTCACTCTCATCATACCATAACACATTTTACGGCATGCTTTTGGGAGAAATAATGTAACAATGCTGCATGTATCCAAGCTTGGATGGTTTTCTTGGTTTTCCTCCCTTCAATTTAGCTCAGACATGTGAAGATTACAACAGGTTACTTTTACATGTAAAGCATAATTAGTACTTGTCAGAGAAACTCTTGCAGCTCTTGTCCTTGACCAGTTTTCTTTTAGTTTTTTCATCAGTTTTGGGCGGCCAACCTCGCTTTAATCACTTTTGTACTATATCATCTTCAGTGTGGTCAATTTTACATCTAATGCTTTGTAAACTCTTTTGTACCCTTCTCTTGACTGATACCTTTCCACATTTAGATCCTTTAATGCTTTGTGAGGTCTTTGTGGACCATGGCTTTTGTGTGAAGTAAATGTTGAGAGATAAGAACATGATGCTACATTCAGACGGGCTACCAATGGCAGTACAAAGGCAGTGATTGTAATCAGTAATATCACAACAGATGTGTGGACTATTTTTCAGTTTTCAGTTTCAGTTGGTTTTTCAGTTGAGTTGCGGAGCTTATAGGTCACATCAAAGGTAGATGTTTGTTTACCCCAGAGCCAGATTCTGACATGGATTATGAATCTGCTCCAAGCAAAACACATGTATGAGCACAAGCATGATAATCAAGAGAACATGTGTCACAACCAGCCTATCAAACCATTGCACAGGATGGGATACTATGAACTCAGAGAATTGTTTTGGAAAGAAAAATCATGAGATAATCTCATCTATGAATCTATTTCATCCTTTTCATTAAACCCAGACCAGGAATCATTTGATAAATTGCTGCTTAATGGCAAACACAGGCTGGATTATATGACAGAATGACACCAAGAAATCAATGCAACAATGTCAATGAACAATTTAAAGCTAAAGTGGATGAATTAACATTCTCTGAACAATGAGCGTATGATCCTGCGTCTCCTCAGGGAATTATGCATACATGTAATATACATAATTTCCTGTCTACCTGTAAGATTTCTCATGGGACATAACAGACACCAGATGTGGGCGAAATCAGTCAACAACTATTATTCATATATGAGAAATATCAGCGTAGGACTGATAAAGGGAAATACACAATGCGTGCTGTGCAGTTATTGGATTTTTGATGATCTGTTTACACTTCCACATCAAATCAATGACTAGTACAGTAGGGCATGAGAAAAAAATAACTAGTTTGATTTAAAGAAAATCTAAACTGTTGATGAAGTTCTACCTTCCAGACTGCTGAGTTCCACCACAGGGCTGACCTCTGGTTCTGGACGAACCCCCGGTCCTCTGGGTCTCTCTCCCACATGGAGGACGAGCACTCCTCGTAGAAGTGGTGCAGATAAGAACGAACCCCAAACTGAAGACAGCTAGAACCTGCCTGGAAGAGTGATGTTCACGAAATGAACCAAATTACAAAGGAGAGATATAGTCCTGGATGATCACGTTTGCCAAACAAGATGATGAATGATAATCAATTGTGCAAGGGTTTTTAGAAGACAACTTTGGAAAATATGAATAGCTTGTTGGCTCTTATCTAGAGCAATACCAACAAGCAAAACCAACTGATATTAAATGTCATCTCCACAGGAGCTTTGTAGTTGTTATAAAACCAGATAAAACAGCTGAGAACATGAGTGAAACCAGAGCTCACCTCACTCCCAGAGGATTCTCCTCCAGAGCCAGAAACACAGGCCTCAGAGCACAGTGCCATCACACCTTACACACCTTGTTCACCTACAGCAAAGATGCACATATATAGTGAGTAATATATATTCAGAGTTCAGGGGAGATTGATATGTATACATGTCAACTCCTTGGCTGTTATCACATAAACACTGTTTATTCTGCTGAATATGGATTTTGCTCAATAAAAGCTTCCTTCCGTCCTTCTCTCCCTTCAGAGACCTGGCATAAATCATGGCCTGTGTCGTCAGGTCGCCCTGGTTATTGTTGCCGCATGTGAACGATTGACGGCTACCGTGGCCCCAGGGTGGCTCTATTACCGCCCACGGATGAATCACACATATGCAAGTGTGTGCACACTCTATTCTTCCTCGTACACACACGTGTCCATCTGTTGTTATTCTCCCAAGGCGATGTGATTGATTTCTTTCATTCTTTGGCTTCAAACAGTTTCTCTGAGCGGCCACACGTTCCCGATCCCGGTCGAAACTGGCTGCAATTTGAAAGAGAGCATCCTGGCTCAGAAAATGTCAAATTTTTATTCTCCTCCAAAGCCAAAGTCTTAAACTTTATGAGATCAATAAACAACCTTTTCCTATATTCGTGTGATTTTCACTACAAAATGCAAACAGGTAAACTGTAAAAAGTCCACAAGCTTTTCATTTGTAATTCCCCGTAACAAATTAGCTCTAAATTACCTGTTGTGGTTGCTTGTACCTCACTGCACAAAGCTTTTTAGAAACAACATTTACAAATTACACACTCCTCTCAATAGACCACTGCAAGTGGCAAGACTTCATTAATGAAAAAAGCCTAATTTTTTCTAGTATTGACATCCCATTTATTTTTCTAAGGGTTGTTTTTTTCCCCCTTGTTAGAGAAACGATCTGACCTTTTCCGGTTTTATTTGTGGTGAATGTTAACACAATTAGTCTAAAGTCTGAATTCACCAGAAAATGAGGTAGGAAACATCATCGCTAATATGATTTCAGTGGAAAACTTCATGTGACCTCATTTCCAGACATGTTTCAGAGTAAATATGTGGAGCAGTGATTAGAGTTTCCAATTGTGGAGAGTATAAAATACATTTACTGGAGTTCTGTTATTAATTACACTTTTTGGATTTATGTACATTATTACGTAAACCATCTTATCCTTCTACTACACTACAGTACAGATGCATTAATACTACACAGCAATATTAAACTTGACTCTAATTTGTTAATTAGTTACATTAAAAGGTTGCAGTTTTCTAATGAGTGCAAAAGTTTAATTATATCTAACTTTTAATAACTTTTTTTTAATTGTGAAGGTGTAATTTCATTTTATTGTATTGGTAGCTAAAGGAAGAACAAAATACTCCTGGACTGTTATAGTGAATTGGGTCTTAAGTTACTGAGATATGTCAGGGTTGGTTCTACTATATGAATGCAAGTTCTTCCCTGATATGACAAAATAATTTTGATTTTTCATACATGATCACAAAAATACATCCAGGCATGGTTGTAACTATGTGTGCATTGACCCAAATGGCTTTACTTAAGTACTATTTTGAGGTATTTATACTTCAACAATATCCATTTTAACCCACTTTATAATTCTACTAGTCTACATCTAACAAACAATTATAAGACAAGATGACACTTAAATGTTACTTTTCAGGGTAAGCTCTTATTTTGAAAATCATATGACAGGGCCGTAAACTATAACCCACAAGTTTATGTGACATAGTTAATACTAGGGTTTGATATTAGGGAGTAAAAGCAAAATCATTAAATGTAACTAAATCATTAATGTAACTATGAATAGAGGACCAGTCTACATAAATGAGATTACCAACTGAATGAACGTAACATTAGTAAATGGTCGATACACACGTGACATGTCTGACATGTCTAACGTGGGCTCTAGTTTAAACTGCTCCACCTGGACCAGCTGTAACAGTAAAATGCAAATAGCACATTTATGCATCAGCAATAAAAATCTAATGACGTGATATAGTTATGTGAGACTCAGTACTCGGTATATAACGGGTGCTTTTGGTACTTGATACTTTACATATATTTACACAGTAATACTTTATTAAATGAAAGACTAATGGAGGGTTCTAAATGAATGCTTCTTTTACTCATGTTTATTATTCATTTATAATTATTTGATGATCAGAATATATGAGCCTCACTTAAAATAGTTTATGCATTATGATGAAATTCAAACCTACTGGTCTTGTTATTGTGTTGATGTCTTTCCTCGTGAATCTTATATACTAATTTCTGAATTTAGTTTAACAAAAAAAAATAATAATAATAATAATAATGAATAAAAAAAAAAATAAATCCACGCTGACAGTTTGAGCCAACTTGACTCACGGGTCACATTTAGTCCAGATAAATTGTGTAAATAAATCTTTTTTCTATCATTTATTTTAACATGTAGGATCATGAAAGTGTCAAAAAAAAAAAATGCAACAGGTTATAGCTACTGACGATCATCAATTCATGAGAGATTTATGAGTGGCATTTCCCCTCGTCTCGCCTCATAAAAAAGAAAAAAAAAACACCTCAGATTTGGATCAAAATCCTTTTACAAATCAGATAAAATCAGATGACATGGTGGTTATTTCACATCAACTAACCGACACCACTGGACATCAGTGAGTCATCGCGGCCATGCAGCCTCAGTCCACCTCGCGCTTGTTTTTCTCCGTCGCACTTCATCTACAGCGACACAATTTCTAGTTGTTTTTTTTTTTTCATTTTTCTCTCCGGATTGTCTCTCTCTCTCTCTCTCTCTCTCTTCTTCACTCTAACCGACTTAACAAGCAGAGACATCCGGTTAGTTTTATTATGATCTTACCCCCTGGGCCAGAGCGCTTGCTCTTCTCACTGTGGATCCATGTGCTGTCGGACCGGTGTTTCTCCAGACCTGCTGCGGCTGCTGCTGCTGATGTGAATCGTTTGAAGAGACACTGAGCATGCGTGAGAGAGAGAGAGAGAGAGAGAGAGAGAGAGAGAGAGAGAGAGAGAGAGAGAGAGAGAGAGAGAGAGAGAGAGAGAGAGAGATGTGACATCTGTTAACCCATAACAAGTCTCTTTCAGAGATAATAAGAATATACTAATGTTTCTAATGTGTTTTGCTACTTCCAAAGCCACTAAGTGAAATAGCGGTTTCTACCAGAAAACAAAAAATCCAGACAGTCAACCTTTTGATGATCTCAGTAGGAGCCAGATATCCGTTGTATGTAGGCCCCGAGGGTAAAAACACAACTACGTTTCAGAAAACACAATATGATTTTAAAGTGTTGTGTAAAATGTTTTCTGAAACTCTCTTTCATTCAGCATTGTTGTGTTTTCTGAAACCTTTGCCGTGTTTTCAGAAATGCTGTTGCGTTTTCTAAAATGGAAAAACGTAAATGTAATAATAATAATAATAATAATAATAATAATAATAATAATAATAATAATAATAATAATAATAATAATAATAATAAAAAGCACAGGACAAAGAAGGAGAAACCGAAAATGTGCATCTATATATCCATACTAGTTTCAAACATTTGCTGCTCTAAACTCACCACTGGGAACCATGGTTTCACAATCAGCCTAAAGGAACATTTAATGGTATTATATAAAAACCAGATTAAGACTCCATATTGTTCATATAATCTGGGTTTTGCACCTGTTTAGATAATGTCCTTTTGAAGTTTGCTCAATTTATTGAGTTTCTTTGATGTTTGACCACAAGACCTTGGGTTTTAACCTGATTATCTTATCTATAAATTAGCTCAACCATATAACTATGAATTATTCACATACAGTACATATTAAATATTACATACATATTTTGTCCACTTTTCTTCTGAGTCTTTTTGTTTTCTATTTCAACTGTTTCTGTCTGAATCCAGAATCTATAAATATGCAAATACTTTGGTTGGAAAAGTTAAACTAGTAGAGACTTGATGTCTCCTCCCCAACATCACATTTGTGTAATCTGAATACTGGACCACAACTGGCTTCTAAATTAGCTTGGATGTCACAAAATCAGTGTTCTGGTATATGGGTATGAATGAACACAAAGAAACTTTACCACTTTACCACTAATGTTCACATATATCACAGCAGAGTGAAGCTCATCTGTGCCACCAAAGTGACAACACACCAAACATATTTTTCAGTGGAGCAGCCCATTATATGTAAAGGTCCCTCAGGATTCAGTTTCGGGCCTCGTTTTATTCTCATGTTGTTATTTTTCTATCTAGATACTTTATTTGTATCTTAATTTATTTATTTTTCGGTAGACGTCAGGGTTTGCAACAGCTGTGGCCGCAGGCGTTATGTTTTTGGGTCATCCATCAGTCCTGTTCTACTGAACGTGATATGTCACACACACCATGAGGGAATCCTTTCAAATTTGGCACAAATATTAACTTGGACTCAAGGATGAACTGATTACATATTTGTGGCTAAAGGTCAAAAACTAAGGTCACAGTGACCACAGTTGGCGGAGTCATGCGACCACAAGACAGTCATTCCATTCTTTTATTGTTCTTAGATTTTCACTTTTTTTTATCAGGCTGAACTATTTTAAAAATGATCTAAACTGATGTATAACAGTATATAGGAGTATTACAGAAGGTACATTTTTGCTCATAGTGTATTAAAAATATTTGCACTCAAATGGATCACTCTGGGAACTTGATGTCTTAATTCAGCACAGAGTGGAAAAAATACACATATTGCAATAGTCTTTCAGTTTCATGGGTGAGAGTCTACCATTTCACTAACAATGAGATAAATACTGTAATATAAGTTTTAGTACAACTCTACTTCAACTCTCTAAACTGTCCATCAAACGCCAGTGTGACAGGATAGTCTACTTAAATTCAAACCAGCTGTCAGTGACTGATAATGCCTGCAGGAACACAAACAGCAGAAGTATTCCTGCTTCTGTAAGTGGTAGCTCTCATTAAAAGCAGGCTCACTTCAAGGCATAGTCTCTAGCTGAAATAACGTTAAAAGATACCACTTCACACACACACAAACACACACACACACACACACACACACACACACACACACACACACCCACACACAGTGACAATATAGTCAGTTTCCACCAATATGTGTTCTGTAAATATTTAAGCATTTCCTGAAGATGCATTATTTATGCAGACTGTCACAACAGACCCCAAATGAAAAGAAAACAAACACTGTCATTTTCATATTTTTTTTTTATCCCATCTCTGTGTGAAAAGAACATTTGCAGGCCAAGTAAGTATGTGTGTGTGGGTTTGAGCGTGTGCACATGGGGGTTGTGCTTCATCATTCTTGCATATTTGTCATTAGGAAACAGTATGGTGAGACATAAAAGGCAGGGTAAGAGTGTTTCCAAGGTGCCCTGGTGAGAGAAAAACATGGGAAAGTAGTCTTGTTTGCCACACACACACACACACACACACAGAGGCTTTTGTATGACCAAGCTGTGCTCTATCATAGAGAGTGAAAATTTCCATGGTGACGAGTCCAGCAAGGTCAGGCACAGGAAGTTAGTGTTAGGTGTTGATTGGCTGATAGATAATTACACTTCCCTTTAAGATGATGTGCAAACAAGATTTTTTTCATCTACTCTATTTAGATGCTGTCGTAAAGCATTATCAGTTATTTCAGCTGCACGCCTTGCTGCCCTTATTACTTCCTTCATTCACTGGCTTGGAAGTGTTATTCTTTGGTGTGATAAATTATGCATTGTTCTTGTCTGGTATCTTAAAAATAACCTGTGCATCAACCCACACCAGCCAATAAAGCCACTGTCAATACTGTAGAACATCTGAGACATCATGTTAATTAGTTGTGAAAAGCCTTTCATTAACTGGTTCCACGAAAAGGTAAAGCATTTTCCAAAGGCACAGTATTTAGGTATGATGACCGAGCAGTTGTCTTTCTAATCCTCTTCAGGGTGGTACGGATGGTGGTGTGGCAGCTGACTTTCTACTTCTTTTTTTTCAAAACCACTTGATGCATTTGAATGTTCAAACTTCTTACTATAAAAACACTAATATCACTCAATTATCTGTGCAGTGAAGCCAGAAGTCTGTTAGTTTAGCTTAACATAAAGGAGAAGTTAGCTATCCAACATTTAAAGATAACAGATTAACACCAACAATAATAATAATAATAATAAACATGTAGCCAAACATGTAGTTTTAAGTTGGTTCAGTCATTTGCTGCTGGAGTTCACTGTCTAAAATATACACCCTGTAAAACAATGAATTATTGTTTTTAAACTTATATTTGAAACAATTTCATTTTAAAATTCTCAAAAATTAGAGAAGAAATGACTCCTTTGACTTTTTTTTAAACACATCTATAAATGGTGTTACAGAGATTTCTGCTGAAGTTAGCATCCTAACCTGCTAACCCCACCATACCTGACAAAATAATAGTAAGTCACTGTTGTGACATAAAAGGATGAAGAAGAAGCAAGGATAAGTGGATTTACAGAGCCAAAAGCCATAGTTGCAAAAGTTACATATAAAATAACATATATGTAACACTTGTTTTGTTTTCAACTTCAGTCATCCTAAACCAGCTGTATGGAGTCTGAATCTTTATGCAAAGCTGAAATTAGCTAAGATATTGCACTGCTGGTGAGTGCTTCAAATTCAATGTACAAACTTGTGAGTGATATCAATCTTGTCATTTGAAACTAAGAAAGCTGAGATATTTAGATTCACTCTTTGTGTCACTTTCTCTCATGTTTTCAACACACATTTTTGTTAGCTTACCTTTCTACTTCTTGTTAAAACCTTCTATTTTCCTTTTCTTCTCTATCGCAAACACAGCCTTACCTTATGGACTCACAAAAGGCATGCTAAAACTCTAAATCATTCTCTCAGTCTATCTCAGATGAAAGCAGGCTTCGACTTATCTTTTAATTGCACTAAAGGCTCGTTAACTCAAATTCCCTCTCTTTTCTCCCCTGTGTCATGTCTCTCTTAAATTCAAGCACACAGTCAGGATACATCACTCTTAATCTTAAATACAGGCATACCTTTTTAATTGCATAATTAAAAGCTGGTTAAATTCACTCTCCTGCTCTCTATCTCTTCCTTAAAAGCAGGTATTGCAGGCACACAGTTATAGATGTACCCGAGCTGTATTAAAGCCTCAAATCTTTTGTTATCTCCGATGTGGCTGTGCTTTTAGCAAGCGCACATTTTAACCGCACAATAAAGCCTCTGCAAAGCACAAATTTCCTCTCCCTCTGTGTTTTATATGAAGCGGAGCCACTTCAGCGCTGCAGGCAGGGTGATGGCAGTGCACAGTTCAGAAGGTCACTGGATGCGTTTGTGGGTGCAGGGCCGGGGAATAGCTGCGTTACATCACGCAGAGCGTCAGATAATGGCCCAGTAACATGAATAATGCATCTCATGTTGACAAGCGGACGGAAACACACAGAGTCTAAATATTCTATAAGGAGAGGAATTCATAGAATAGAATAGCACTTTGGGAACTAATGGGCCGTCAGGTGTCACATCCTATGATGAAGAGGCACAGGAGTGTGTGTATGTGTGTTTGTGTGAATGTGTTGCGCCGCTCTTGCATGACCGTGCTGCTCGTTATTGTTCAATATAGGCCATAAAACCTTTCCTCGAAAAACCTTTTTAAATGTATTCTCATTTCGGCCCTTCGTGCCTCTCACTTGTGCTTGTCATGATGAAAGCGTCAAATTTTTGAAAATATTGTAAGCAGTGCACGTGCAATATTCACTATAATTAGATTCTCAGACAGTGGAAATCTGGAGGAGACATAGCGTAAGGCAAAAATAAAGCTGTCAAAATATGGTCACACATCGGGAAGATTCATAGACAGGTATGACCATTGAAAAGTATTTTAGCTGGAGCTCAGATTGATTTGTTATCACTTCACGCTAATAGAATATGGTTTTCAAGTATTAGTAAAGGTTGAGTGCCACTTGAGCAAAATGCTCTTTAAGTAGAAGGTAGATTTTCCATAATATAATATTTTATAATGTTGGATAATTATTACTGATACGCAACTAATATTGTCAGCAATTGTTATGAAAACACCAAAATCAACATATAAGAACATCTTTCACTACGTCTAACTTCGCTACTTTGTGCGTTCTTTGTGGGTGCTCAGCTCCAAACCCACCTGTTCCAACTCCGGATGAAACTCTCTAATTAAAGGTCACAAATATATGGATTCATTTCTTTAAAAAGTCTCAGTAATGTTCTGCAACAGCTGGGCACTGTAATTTTCCAGCTAACATAATTAACACAGGAATAAATGTTGTATTTCTTGGGGACTATTTTCAGCAGTGGATTAATACACGCATTAGCCATATTGGTGAATATTAGTAGTATCTGAAGTCTCTCTCTCTCTCTGTCTCTTTCTCTCTGTGTGTGTGTATTTGTGTGCATGGGTGAGTGATTTGTTCAAAATAAACTACACCGCCTGTGTTCCTGGTAATGAATGGCAATATTTGCCCCTGAAATGCAAGGAATGTATAAAGAAGCCTCACTTCCATACAGTACTTGAGAAAATGTCTTTAGTAACATATATCACTTATAATATAGCGTTTCATCCTACAAATCTATAAAGCACAGGTTAAGCATAAAGGGAAACTGGTTTTTTTATACTACATGTAGATTTCAGTCATCATGAAAGTGATTTGAAACTGGGGCCAAATCATCATCACTAACTGTTCTAGTCATGTTTCATGCTGCAGGGGAAAATGTTTTACATATCCTGTTAGATTCTGCATGTTAGAGGATGAAACACATCCAACTAAGACCTTCTTTTTTTAAAACCCTGGAGCATGGCTTCTCTTCATCTTTTGCCCCAAGAGGATACATTTCATCATTCATCTACTGATTATCATTTTAATACACTATATTCCATATGCACATGTGGAGGCATCCCAGGAAGAAATCCACTTACATAATCCTGCAAAAGATCAAGTCTGTCTATGTCTGTCTGTCTGTCTGTCTATCTATCTATCTATCTATCTATCTATCTATCTATCTATCTATCTATCTATCTATCTATCTATCTATCTATCTATCTATCTATCTATCTATCTATCTATCTATCTATCTATCTATCTATCTATCTATCTATCTATCTATCTATCTATCTATCTATCTATCTATCTGTCTGTCTGTCTATCTGTCTATATGTCTATATGTCTATATGTTTCATATATAGTTTTACCCAGCGCACATCTCACTGCTCACATCTCAGACAGACTGACCCACTTCTCTTCCTTTACCCTAGAACAGACTGTGCCTGCAGGGGAGGCTGGCCACGACATAAGGCCACTGCAGAGCTGACTGGTTCAGGGGTTCATCTCAATGGGCTCCTTTGCCTCCCTGTCTTCCCTCAAGTCATTACAGCAGCAGATAGCAGACAGAGGGAATGGATGGGTTTCATTCCAGCCCGGCGCTTCCACTTGTCTGATCATTCAAGGTCATATCGAGCAGATCAATAAGACTACACTGATGTATGAGGAAGTGGATAACATGTGTGCATGTCTGGAGGAAGGAAGGAAAGAAGGGAGGTAAATGGATGGGTGGGTGGTGTACACAAACACACCTGCACAGGGTCAGACAAAGTGTGTTATCTCAGTTCCTGAATCTGACACTAGATGTCAGTGGAATGCAGCAAAGTTTGTTGGGAGCGCTTGAGTTTATCAATGCAAGTTCCTTTGTTTCTCCACTGTTCACACAGTAGAATAACAACATACATATTTGAAGCCATATAATGTGTTTATCTTTTACAAACCTTCCATGCAGATGCTGCAGTTACAAATGTGCATATGTTGCTGATGAGGTTAAACATAATGTCAGAAATCACACAGGAAAGTGGATTGTTATTGTGTGTTACTTTCATCAATCTGTGTCTTTGTCTTTGTGTATATAAAACTCATTGAATCATTTGATGGAATGATTTAAGCCACAATTTCTAAAAGGTCAAACACATTTACGCAAGAGAGTTCATTTGTATGCTGCCATGCTGCTGGTGATTAAAGTTAAATCTTTATGTTTATGCAAGTATCTTAGTGTTTCTGGTGAGACAGAACAACTGCATACATATTCATTTAATGACTTTATGCATTGCATTCCCTTTATACAGCTGCTTCAAAGATACCTTGAATGCACCAGTGGTTTCCATGAAGCTAAGTGTGTCATCAATATGAAACTTTCATTTAAGACATTGTGTGCTGTCACACTGTGAAAACATCAAAGTCTCACAACACTGATGCACGAGTTTCAGTGTAATCGTATTGTAACAGTAGAATATTACCATGTTGGGGTAAGAAATCATTATCATATCAATAACACCATTTATCATCGATATAATTAGATAGCTGACTATATGTCATTCCAAACTGGCACATATAAATTCTATCCCACACCCCCATCACTCCCCAAGAAGTCATTAATGTATCCTAGTGTAATATTATCACATGGCTACATTCCTCTTCTCTATCTAATCTAATTCATCAGTCTAATAGGTCATAATTAATTGCTCCATTATTAATCGAGTGATGTCATACCTACATGCCTGCGGGTGAAATGAATTGTCTGTCACCAGGAACAATGCCTTTGAGCTCGTCATAGGGTGTGTGTATGTGCTGGAAGCTGCATTCATAGTTCGAGCTGGTGCCCGATGCAGAGCACTCAGCAGAGTCAAAAGCTCATCAGATGTGAAGCATCTACAGATCAAATTTATCACTGTTCGGCGTGACTGTGTGATTGCTGCTGATTACCTCGGGTCAAAAGGTTCAAACATCATTGAAGAGGATATTACACCATGGTGGGACATGAATATTTAACTGTCTCATTCTGGTGATGCTCTCTCTTTGGCTAACTCGAGCCAGAGGAGATGATGATTAGCCTCGCAGACAGGGCTAATGACCCAGGATGGATTGGAGTGGATGGCCACTGACTTTGCCAATGACATGAAGTGGACAGTCTTATTCAGGTTAAGTCAGGTGGACGAAAGGGGCGTGAGCCGGCAAATTAAAACTTTATACTTGAATTAGATTTTCATGAAATCAAACCTGATACTTGTGATATTTTAGTAATTACCTCAGTGCTTGTCATAGTTAGCAGTAGAGTTCACCATTCTTGTACAAGGGATTTATAACCTTATGAATCTCTTGTACAGGAATTCTAAAATTATACCTACTTCATATTATCTGAATTACCACGTTGTGGTTGCATGCCTCCACCAACCAGGACAGCTTAAAAAAATTAGTACATGAGTTATGATTAAAAACATGTTGAGTGCCTTCACACTAACACTGATCTGTGATTAACCTATATCAAATCACTTTATTACCCCAAAGCAGTCCTGAAATATTACATTCAAGAGAATAAAAATGCGTTTTGTGAGGTGACCTTTGACCTTTTCCCACCAAATTCTAATTAGTGATGGGTGTCACAAAGGTCAGATCTAAAGAGATTTGTTCAACGAGGTCGAAAGATATCAAATCCAAAGTGCCAAAAACATATATTTAACTTTCTGACTTTGTGCCATCATTTGTGCCAAATATGAAAGGGTTTCTAAAAGACACTCTTGAGAAAAGGAAGAATGGGACAGACAGATGGGTGGAAAAAAAAAAAAAAACACAACAGAGAATATCACGTTTGTGCATTTTTATTTGTGTTCTCACTTTCACAAATTAGGTTGTTTTTCTTAAATAATGATACAAAATCACTGGTGGCTGAGTTTATAGCTCCTTATTGCTCCCTAAAATTTCAAAATATATTTCTACGACTTCTGTCTGTGGGACTAGAAAGACGTATCGATAGGCCAAAACAAATACACAGCTACCTTCAACTGGGAGAAGTTTAGACTGATGTTAGGCTAACATTCCCCCATAAAAAACTTACCTCAGAGAGTATACATGTATATTTATGCACACACACAGACACACACACACACAAACAGAAATGCATATTTTAACCACCTTGCCAGTGTTGGCATTGTATCATTGTCAACCATCTGCCCCTTTGTTTCAAGCAGCATTGTAACCTTTCCCAGAGAGTGTGTGCATGCATGTCTGTATATCTGTGTATTTCTGTGAGTCAGTGCGTTTGTGTGTGTCTGTGTGTACGTGTGTGTTATTGCTGGTGTGCACACATGCTTGTATATCCAGTGTGTGTTCTGGCTGCCAAACGTCCATTTGGTTGGGGAGTATTGCCAAGGTGAGGTGGAGGTCAATTCTACACAGCTGAATCATTGAACAGCACTGAGCTGAGAAACTGCCAACGCTGGCAAAGCAGAGCATAACACAATGTCATCATCTGGGTACAAAAAATCTCAGTGAGCATTGTGCCTGTAAATGTTAGGGGTGAGCAAAGATTCACAACATATGACGTGTTTTATTTAATTTCACAAAAAGTCTGCGTATTTAATTTCGCCTTCCAGACTATTTGGTTCTCAGGCTCAGTTCGATATGAATTAAAAAGACATTTCCTTGTCTGCTGTCCCTTTTCACACAGAGTTGGCAGCCAAGGCTATTTTTTTTTTACTGTGTGGGGCCAAAGATCCTCAGTCCCCACTGAGCGTTCCTGCTTTCATCCTTGGATCTGATCAATAATGGATGGAACTCCCACAGCCTTGCAGGCAGGGATTGCTCGGGAAAAAAAACTTGGAAAACCAGCCGCAATTTTGCCAGTCCCGGAGCGGTGTGCCGGAGACGGGGACCGCGCTTGGCCGCCAATTAGCACCAACATTTTACAGTCGCTCGCTGGGTGTGACTGTTTAGAGGGATGCTCAAAGCCACATGCGTGCACTGACAGACACTTCTGGAGAGCTGCTGACCTACTCCCCTAACCACTTTATTGATCTGTGGGCCAAAGATGTGAAAGCCTATTGAGGTCATCATTAATGATTCATCATATCCAGAAAATGTCAAATGTGGCTTGGGAGCGTAAACATGAATGCGTCAGATGTTATGGCCTCATAAACATGTGAGAGCTTTGAAGAAATCCTCTATGCATCTATATGAATCATACATGTGAGAAGAGGAGATATAGAGTATAGAGATGGCTATCAGATGGGGTGATGTAACTATTTCATCCCAATTTGTTATGATGCTCTCATTCACTTTACTCTGAACCCCCACAGAAAACTATATATTATTCTGAATAATCTTCTGCTTGGCCTTGTCTCTGTCTTCTGTGTTGACCTGCAGCATAGAGTGGGAACTAGTGGCACCAATATACAAGAACAGTATATGTGTGTGAAAGTATACAGTCTTTACTTATTTGATGCTTTTAGTCCATGCAGTTGTCCTTTGATAAATATTCTAGCAGTCACACACACGTATAGACACAATGCATTAGCTAATCCACTAAGACCCACACACATGCATGCTACCCCACAGGGACAGATCAAATGTAGCTGCCATGCACTCTGAGACATGCAATGTCTGTGGATTTTCCCTTAGCCATATATGCACCGAATATACATAAATACCATGTAAATAAGCCAGATGCCTTCCCATAATATGAGGGATTCCCTGCAGTTCTTGGAATGACGTGATAAACTTCACAGTTGTTTTTCCACTGGACTGCTTGTGGAGGTTCTGTAATTTGGGACTCTCCCTCCATGGCTCTGCAGACTGGGGCCTCGGGGTCCATCACAGAGGTCCATTCAATGATCCAAGGGTTAGGATTTTATGAGTAAGGCCAAGCACAGGCCAGCCTTGTGTGGGAGCCCCAGACAACACCCGAGGAGAGGACATAAATTTTACTTTATGAGGGGAACTCGGTCAGTCCCCAAAAAACTGAAAATCCATTTAAGGCAGAACATGATTATATCCAACTGATGCATGATTACATTATATCTTTTTCAGCCATTTCTTTCATACTTTTTATACCACTGTACCACCAGAGAACAGACAACAGATTCAGTTTTAAAGCATGAAATAAGGAAGAAATCCACTTACATAATCCTGCAAAAGATCAAGTCTGTTTATGTCTATCTATGTCTGTCTGTCTGTCTGTCTGTCTGTCTGTCTGTCTGTCTGTCTGTCTATCTATCTATTTATCTATCTATCTATCTATCTATCTATCTATCTATCTATCTATCTATCTATCTATCTATCTATCTATCTATCTATCTATCTATCTATCTATCTATCTATCTAACTATCTATATATCTATCTATCTATATATCTATCTATCTATGGGTAGGTAGATAGGTAGGTAGACAATTATTCAGTTATTAATATTAATAATGCAGCAAGTGCTGACATTTCAAAATCTCCATCGAGTTTGTTGAATCACCAGCTCATGGGTCATATTAAAAGCATAGGACCAGCCAGTCAGAATACAGAAATATTTTTTGTTTCCGCAGTTTAAAGGCATCATGTGGAGTTCTTCACCACTGGTGATACTGCTCAATCATCACCTGATGGTTTTGACAAATAAAGAAATTCAGAAATTTTCTGAGGAGGTGAAGAAAATTTCAAGCTAGTTCATTTTTGGGCACAGAGTTCATTTGAAAAAGAACTTTGTGCTCACTATCAGTGTACCATAGGTACAGCAGGATATGCCTGGATACACTCTATATAGTGCAATGAGACAGTTCAGGTCATTCACCACACATTAGCAGACCCTTCCCTGTAATTTCGTACCTTTCTGTCCTCTCCGCTCCACAGTGTGAGCTCTTATTAGACGGGGCCCATATCTCTAACTGAACAATGGCTTCATGTTTCTGCAGTTAATTATCTGTCTGATCCATACCATAGAGAAGAATGAATGAACTCCAATGCCGTGTTCCATACATAGGCTGCACTAATGTTCTTTCCATATAGGCAGGCACAGGCAGAGTCATGAGACAGAGCTATTAGACCAATGTAATGAGTTTACGTATGAGTAATGGCTGCACACTTACTCGCACAGAGAGCTCTCCGCACATTGTTTCTAAATCAGTTCCTCTCCTGAGCCGAGTACAGCAAATCTTGCGACTAATTTAGCAGGTTGGGGAATAATTTTGAGCAAACAACTTCTGCATGAAGATTGGTGTGTACCATGTGCGCAATCTATACCACCTATACAACAAATGTGCTGCAGTCATGTACACCCCTACTGTATGGTATATAAATTCAAAGAGGCACTCAGTCTCAGTGAGATCTCTGGTGTCTGATCTAATACTTGTACACTATATTGGCTTGAAATGCCGTAATGGCCCCAGCTGTGATGCAGTGTATGTGCTAGTCCTGCATCAGTGCTTTTAAACACCTCAGCCATCATTCTGCAGCACTGGTGTTTATTTAAATGGATTTGGCCTGCTTAGGCTGTAAAGAGAGAGGGCATAAAACACTGAGGGCTAGTGAATTACCAGCAATAAAGCTGTGAGCCGAGCCTGTTGACGGAGCTAAGCTGAGGTGGGCCAAACTAGGCCATACAGGACTACCAAATCCCCAAGCTTGCCTCTAACAACAGCCTGAATTCTTGCTAATTGTCTCTCCTTGTCATCCCTGTTTACTCAAGCCTCACCACTCTCTATGCCATAATGGATTCAGGGACCTGACAAGCCACGTTTGATTGATTTCTCTCCCTGACCACTCAGTGGAAGGACTCCAGGCTGCATGCCAGCTGTACAGTGGGTCCTCCCTGGTGTGTGTGTGTGTGTGTGTGTGTGTTACACATGCATCCTGATGTGTGCGTGCACACATGAAGGCACTATAGCATAACCGCCACGCTATAACTCTACAGTAGGATACTGCGGTGTGCAGCTCTCTGCCCAGAGGGTGTCATTAACATTTAGAAACAGCCCCGGCATCAGTCACACTGCCTCTGCTTAGGTGTGTTTAACCTTTCTGTATGGAGGGATACAGCAGCCAGAACAGAGGGGATTTAACAAAGAAATAGACCTGATAGAATGGAGAGCAGTATTAAAATGTAAAGTGAAGTTTAACAGAGGGCACTACAAAGGAGCAGCATATTTCCATATATATGATTTGGGTGTATTTGATAATGAAAGTCAAAGCAAAGTCGTAAAGATTTGATTTATGTCCTGAAAGAGTAGAAAAAGTTGTGAATGTAGCTCCGGTCAAATTTGAATGTCTTTTCTGTTCTATTGAGTCTGACTCTGTGCTGTTTCAGGTTTTATGTGTGCCAGGACGAAGCAGTTCTCATGATGGATGTGCAGGAGCTGTCATCTCCGGATCTCCTCAGTTAAGATGATAGATCGGAGCTTGCGAAGGAGGTCGATTAAAGTTCACGGCACCGGAGTGAAACTCAAACTTGCAACATGCTTTATGCCTCAAGTCAAATATTCAGCTTGTGACCACTCAGACCGACGTTTACACAAGTCTCAATGAAGGCCGAGCGTTCGGCAGAACTGATGGTTTAAATCACTGTTTCTGTCGAGCATCTGCAAGATATGGCTTTGTGTGAGTGTGTGTGTGTGTGTGCGCGTGTGTGTGTGACAGAGAGAGAGAGAGAGACAGAAAGAGGCAGAGAACATTATTCTCATTATCGCTGAATAACTAAGCAAGCCCTGGCCTGCCAATTATGGAGTGTGACTGTCAAAGTTGTTAACATGTCTATACGCAGATGTTGTGGCAAATCACTTATATTGATATTGAGTAAATCTATACGAGTATTGTGTTCAGCTTACATGTAACGTTTGCATTTATGTTCAACCTTTAAAAAAAACAAAAAACAAACAAACAAACAAAAAACAGCTATATAATTAGATGCCTTGGAGCGTGTGTAATCTTGACACCGTTTCTGTCAAATATGCAAAATATTGTTGTTGGTAAATGTCCTAAATTGACAGTTTGCTGTGGCTTAAAATATACATCTGAATCAAAGAGCATAAAATATGCTATATATGATCTAAACCCACTAATCTAATGGTAAATTATGAAACGTGGTTGAATAAAAGGGGAGCATTAGCCATAGCTGTCAGCTTACCCTGATGGATAGACCGCACCAGTTGTGGCAGACAGGGTGAAGTATTGAGTGTTTGAAGCTGCGTGTGTGTGTGTGTGTGTGTGTGTGTGTAATTGCAGGCGGACGTGTATTACAACTGTTATCAGAGAGGTAAATCAATTCATGAGGCAAGCTTACATTATGATGAATGTAATGCAGTCCAAACTGTTTACTTGATCAAATACAGAAGGTATGTATATGAAATTGTAATTAGGTGCTAATCCTTCCATGTGTCTAATGATGGATAAATGGATATAGAGCTTGCTGTACTACACAGTGATTTCTTTCTTGTGATTACTCTGTTATGAATAGATCCTACAAGACCTGCTTAAGAACAAGAATAAAGTACAGGCTTAGAGTAAAGCTGCATCCTTTAATTTTGAATGCATTATAGGAATAAGATTATATGACAGATTATATTATTTCAAATGTGGTGTTGCTTAAGTGAGTATTGAAGGTTGTGGTTTGATTACAAAAGCAGGTCAAAACTGAAAGTACACATTGTGAAACAATCTGTCAGATTTGATATCGACACTGAAACATCTCCAGTGTGAAGCTGATGTTATGGAGATTTGTTGCAGCTTTTTCTCTTTTTCAGAAGTTCTTGAAGTTTGTTTCATCTTCTGTTCTTTGTCACAGCTCTTATATCTTTAACAGTTCTGATCAAAGTATAGGTGCAGTTCATTTCTTTCATCCCATGGACATCATTTGGTCTATTTTATTTTATAATTTTATTTATATATGTTATTCTCAAATGTTCCTAAGCCCCCCTTTAATTATGGGTGATTTCTATTTATTCATTCATTTATTTTTTGATATTTGAAATTAGTGACATGTCAAAATAAACAATAATAGGTCTACAAGTTGTTATTACAACTACTATTATGAACATTTTTCATTATTCCTAAACACACTCCATGGAGTTCTGTCGGTTTTTGAGATGTGAATAGCAAATTGACTGCATTTGTATTAAACTTGTATAGTCTGTGTGACCAATCATGGCTTAACACAGTCATATTCACCCATTCATTCATTGTTTCTGTAGATTGCGACCATCTACACACCATTCACTCACAAACACCAATGGAACAGCCACTGGGGGCAATTTAGGGTTAATGTATCTTGCCCAAGGACACTTCACTTTGCAGAGTGGAGGAACTGGGAACTAAACCAACAACCTTCCAATTAGTAGATGACAGCGTCTACTTCTTGGAATGGAAAATAAGGCAGGTTATTGACCAAGATAATGCAAAGTCTAGTCTTTCTTTGAAACAAAGTGAATAGTATAGCTTTAGCTCTCATCTTTCCCATATTTGAACAACAAAACAACTTGAAATCTCTTTATTAGCCATAACGTTTTCCATACTTTCCCCAGAAAGAAACATAAACCTTTGAGATGACACAGTGTACAAAACTGTGCCCAGTTACCAAGGTATGACTCCATGTCCTGATAGTCGATGAGTTGTTTGTGAGTAGCTCCCTAATAAACGAGGCAACAAAACTGCGACGTATATAATGATGACTTATCAGAGAACAGATTGAGATGCTATATAAATGAATCATGCGGTAATAATTAGCTTATAAATATCTGTGAATCAACTAACAGATCACTTTTGTTATGAGTCATTCCTGATTTACTCCCACTGCTGAACACCACAAACCCATTTAATTGTCCATGTGTTACCGATCACCTTACTGTTTTTTGTGATAGTCTTACCATCAAAGAATATTTTTATGCTCCCTAAATTTACAGGTCTTCATTATTTTATACTTATTTAGCATTTTATGCAACTCAACCTAATTTTTTAGGTATTTTTGATGCTTTAGTGATGATCATATGTTTGGCGTAGTTGCCTTTCCATACTGATCCATGCTCTATTTATTATGTTCATTTTTGAATTGTCAACATCACAAATACCTCAGAGAAAACATGTGAATGTAAATGTGTGAATGTGAATATTAATGTACATGTTTCTGGAATATTGTGACGATTAAAGAGTAAAATGGGAATAACTCATTAAGGAAGATTTATAGATATTTATAAACAACATATTATCTCATGATTAATTAACAGATTATGTCTCTTATGTCTCATATTTACCCTGATATGTTAACAGCTAAATCAAGTTCAGATTCCAGTGATAAATGGCAAGCAGTTCCCAAACCATGAGTTAGTGCTTATTGGCTGATTTCCACCGACGTTGTGTCGGCAGGTTGCTACCTGATCTGGAACCTGTTCAACACATTTTTCACCGGAGGGAAAACATCTGATACCGGTGCCAAAAAGTGCAAAATCACCTTTTTTTTAAAACATGTTTGATTCTGTTTTTCTTCTCAATTGCAAGAAGGATGTGAAATTTGTTGTTTTATTTTGGCAGTGTCCCAGTGGTATTACTGTTTCCTGTAGTGTGTGATAGCCAATTGGCACACTCAATATAATCAATTTGATTGATTTTATAGCTTTTTTAAGTGTTAACATGACAAAGGAGCAAATTTGCACTGGCACTGGCACAGCTCCACAAAATTGCTGGACTATAAAGTATAGCCACTGAGCCACATCAGGAGTTACTGGAGGATCATTTACAAAACCTTCAAATGAAAGATTGAATGACTTTAAATGTGCATTCATTACAATGCAAATGTAAGCAATGATCATTTTTCATCTTCTTTTGAGCTTTATTGTCTGTACACAAACCAAAAATTAGTGAATTATGGCCACCAGCTACAGATTGACAGAAGTATCTGGTTCACAAACCAGTTGAAACACAGAGCACTTCTCAAAAGGGGCCAAACTCTGACCCAAAAGTGGCATCAAAACTGACCCGGTGGCACTGACCAAACTGGCTGCAGATGAAAAGGAGGAGAAGCGGGAAGACCTCCACTCAAAAACAAATTAAGAGATGAGAACAAGGACACTTGTGCTCTTATGCTTGGACATAAAAAGATGAGCAAACACCTGGAGCCTGAGTGTGTCCAAATGGACCTGGAGAGGAAACAGGGGAACATTTAGGTTTGACAGCAGGAGGAGGAGGATGATACAAGTGGAATGAGATATGAGCTGCTGCAATCAGTCACACTGAATGTAATGGTTGTTTTACTGCCAGCGCTGGCACTGCAAAACAAGAGTTCTGTATGATGTGGTTAAAAATAATAATCCCTTTCTTTGCAGTGTGAACAATCAAAATAAAGGATACTTTCCTTCATAAATGGCCCTCTTTTTTATTGATCCTCCTGCGCTGACATTTGAGATGACTGCAGCAAAGAGAGATGAAGATCAACAAACTTGAAGGTGTAGTTAAGGCCACTGGAGGACCACAATTCTACCGCTTTAAATGGATATTTCCCATGTGGATTGCTTGTCTTTTATAACTTAGTTTCAGCTGCACAACAACAGCTCTCAGCATGTCGTAAGTTTGAAAAGGAAGTGGATTTTTATTTGCGCACACTGAGAGGATACTGAACACGGCAGTCAAAGCCAGAACTGAGGTTCTTTCGTGATGTGCACAAAGACAAGAGCAAAGTATAAGCACAATGAGATGCGCACGGCAGCTTGAAGAGCCAAACTGAGACAGGCAGTCCCGAGGGGTTTGATTACAAATGCTGCGAGCTTTTCGCCATCACAAACAAACAAGAATCGGTTCAAAGACGGAGCTGAATTCAAAGTAGAACAAGACATTAACTTTCATCTTCTAGAGCCTTCATCAGCTTTTGATGAGCAAAAAGGTAAATGCTTTAGTTCTGAGAGTGTTAATGCTGAAAAAGTTCTCTCCTTCCAAAATCACTTGTTTTTTTTCTTCTATTGTTATTCAATTTTTTTTTTTTTGCTTTGACATAAGTGATAAATTGTGCTAATTGGGGACAGTGGAAAACTCCAAATTCAAACTTGCTGTTTGTTTAAAAAATATGTGACAAATGTAGCAGTTCTGCTCTGATAAATCAAAAATGTGAGGTCTCAGAGGACACTGCTTTATTTCTGTCACAGGATGTAGCGAAACACAAGAAACGCGTTACGTTTAAATCCATATGTGCGACTGATAAGTGCAATCTAGTATGGATGTCTCTGTAGAATTTAGAGGAATGTGATGGTGCACGTGAGGATGAGATGTGGGATCACAGCTCTCATCACACCAACTGTGTGTGTGATTGTATACGTGTATGTGATTGGATGTGTGTGTGTGTGTGTGTGTGACCTTAGCACCAAGACAACTCTGATTATTCCTGGAAATGGAGTGAATGAGAATAATTTCCTCTTTGATGAGCTTTTGCTTAAGTCTGTCAGACGCCTGCCTTCACGCTTCTGCAAGATAGTAAGATGACATCATTTTTTGGTATACACACACACACACACACACACACACACACACACACACACACACACACACACACCAAAAGGTAAATGCGTTGAGATTTTTCAGATACACTCAGGTCAAACGCTCTTGATATATTCGCTGCCTGCCTGTGGCTCACTGTTTTGAATTACTTGTATGGTAATTTTTTGAGAAACTATACATTTAAAAGAGCCCATTTCTATGGCTGTGAAGAGATACGGGCCGTTTAGGTCAGAATAGCTAGTGCACCCATTTTCTCCATCAAACACCCACTGAGTGAGCCATTCAAATCTATACAGCCTCGCCCGCTCTTCTATTCAGCACTCATTTAGTGATAGAGAGATGGGAGGAGATGAAGGGAAAAAAGCAAGCCATCACATAGTCAAATGGCGTGGGCCCCGCAAAATCCAAAATAGATCATTTGAAAGAATATCACAGCTGCAACTTAAAGCTGGAGCCTTGCCAGCAGCCAAAAGACTTGAATTTCACTCTTAATCTGTTACTCACTCTCTTTCTCCCTCCTACCAACACATTTCTTCTTTCCTTTCCAATCTCACTGACTCTCCCACCTCATCATCTAATCCAGCCCAAGGGTAGAGGAGTGTGTGTGTGTGAAAGATGAGCCAGTCTTAGCCTCGCTCTAACCCCTAACTCCCTACACACACACACACACACACACACACACACACACACACACACACACACACACACACACACACACACACACACACAGAACACAAACTCAAATGAGCACATATATAAAAAATACAGGATTGCGAGCATACATGCACTTACAGTATTGTACACAAGCGTCCACCTACACAGAAATCACACTCCATTCACACAAGCACATGTTGATGCTCACACAAATACCCATACACACACCTTGTTGGCATGGCTGGCTAGGAGAGGGCATGCCTCACCTGTGATTAGAAGGGCAAGGGTTATGATCTAGGCACAGAGGCGTGACGCTGCATGTATTATACATAGAACAATGAATCTTTGGAGAAAATGGTAATCCAAACACAGATGAAATATTCATAGTGCATGGCTGTGTGGTTGACCTCTTTTTGCTCTTTAACCAGATAAGATCCATGCTGGGTTAAAGCAGAGGTAAATGAGACAGAGAGAGGAGGGGAGAGGGTGCAGAGAGCAGAGGAAAAAGGAGAAGTAATGTAGTGAAGCATGAAATCATGGCTGGCTTGTGTAATTTAGCTCTGGGATGGAGCTCACTGGCTAGAATTTCATTCCCCTTAGGCCTGCTTTTAACACACATCCACACACAAGTGTACATACATTGCAAAAAAAAACTCTTTCTCTGTCTCTCGCTCTCTGTATATATATGTGTATCTATCTCTCTACACATATATAACAAATGCTATAATATGAAAATTCCAGTTATCTTCACAGGGCCTGTTTAATGTAATTGTCTCTCTTTGGGGAACATTGCTCACACATTTCTTCATGCTTCGTTTTACCCACTCCTCTAAAGTGCTACATTGATTATTGTTTCACTCAACAAAGCAAAGGCGCCCCCCCCTCTTCCCCTCCACTTGTCAGAGTCTGACAGACAAGTCTATTGTCAACATCCTTGTGTTCTCTACAGACAAGGCTACCTGCATCTACCCGCCCTGGACACAAATGACGGTTTCGTTTCCGTCCGCTTGTCCTTCTGTGAGTGAAAACTGAAGTGGAAATAAAAACAAGAGAAAGAAATGAGGTGTTTTAGGGTTTTACAGGACTCGATTGGATGTGTGGTAAAAGAAAACGAGAGCTGATCGAGCGGCAAAAGCACAGCGGGGATGCAGGTTTCAAGGTAGATGAGTTCCGCCAGAGAGAGACGGCTGGTAAACCTTCATATCAGGCAGGGTCAGGAGGTTTGGTACATGTGTATGTGTGTGAGCGTGTGTTGTATCTGGGCATATTCAGAAGGAGAGGGTATGATGCAGGGGGTTGACTCCCATCCATAACATTTAACATTTAAGTGAACTGCAGAGAGATCTGAAGGTGGCTGATAAGCATGACAGCATGGCAGCAAAATATTACTGTACTGCCGAGGACACACACACTCATACACACACAGAATCTATAAAACACCCTATTAGGCTTCATCCCATCATATCTGAGCCCACCTCATCACTGACCTCACACTATAAAACTTAACACACCTTGGTGTGCGTGAACACACTCCACAGTGTCATTACAGCAGCACTAATAGGGTTGTGTGTGTGTCGGCTGCTCTGGGTTTATTTGCTCTGTGTTTCCTCTGCAGATGGAGGCTTTACAAGCCCAGGAGCCTGTTATTGGCCTCCTGTCACTGTCCCAGTGAGCTGTGTTAAATCTATAACCAGCTGACAGCTGAGCAGATATTGGAGGACTCTCCAGGAACAATGGCACAGCAAGAGAAACACTGTTGCTATCACTCAGAAAAAAAAAAGACAAGGCTTTACAAGCTACTCACTGAACAATGCTGATGATGATTATTATCGTGAGCAGGTTCGCTGCTGTGCTGCACTGATAGATACTGTGCGTATGTGTGTTTGTGTGCAAGTGTGCAACCAATCCATCTGTTTGTTTGTCCAGACAGCTACTACACTGGGAACAATAATGTGACCTGACTAATGTTATACTTGTATAGATACTTCTCACCCTCGACATCAGCCTCTGTATTACAGTTTAAGTATGCATGTACGCCGCCACTGATTCACAATGTTTTCTGCAACACACAATGAGCACAGATGCTTTAGTGGTTGGGGCCATGCACATTACAGAGGATAATTGCCTATGCATATTTCCTCATGTGTGCTCCCTGCTCTCCCTGACTAGCTGTGGATTGGATTCGAGCGCCAGTTGCAGAACCATTAATAGAAATTAAGTGCCAGCGAGAGCTACTGGAGAGAGACCAGTGGAGCCGGAATGGAGTTTATGTGAAAGATAAATACATTTCTACAGAAGAGTGCCTTCGTTTATTGGTTGGGAAATGCACTGTGATATGATAGAGGGGCAACAAATGAGTATGGAATGGGACGATATGGCTGAGAGAGAAGAGAATGTTGTGGAATTAGAGGCCTGACTTGAATAGGAAATGCAGCAAATAAAGTTAGGTCACAGTTTCAGTTTTACACTGAGTGGTGACTTCAGAAACCTCTGAAATTAAACTGTTACACAAACATGTGACACCCTCACATTAAATATCAATACTGTAATTTACCAACAAGAAACTGTAAAATAAATCAAGCACCGCTGCCATCCAGTCACTCTGGGCTGCTCTTTCTGCCCTGTGAATGCCGAGTTATTACCCGTCATCCCTCGAGTGTCTCTCCCTCTTGGCTGGCTGGTGTCAGACAGATTACATACTCATCACACACACACACACATACACACACACGTGCAAGCTCACATGCACATTCACTTGAGCTAATGAAAATTCAGCCTCATCGCGGGCTGTCTAATGGCCCTAATAACAGAAAAGTCACTGGGGGCCTCGCGCGTGTCAGGCAGATTACAGGACACCCGCGGACTAGACGGACAGGCCCTTAGCAGAGACACACCCATACTGACACATGCAAATATTCACAACACTCATCCACGAGTGTAGACCACTTCAAGAGGTGCAACCACCTCTCTGACCACTAGGAGGCAAGGATGAGCTTTGACAAAGGGAGACAAACAGCCTGTGAAGCTTCTGAAATGTAGGATCTTCAATTACACACATGACTTATCCCATTGCCGTGTTGTTCCACTGAGCAACAGATCATGTTATGCATACTTACTGTATATTAGCCCTCATTGTCAGCACATTGCTCTCACAATGTTTCATTATTGAACTGTTAATGTGAATTCCTGATTATTGTCTTCACTGAATAGGTCTAGCAGGTACAGGAACAAGAGCACAGAGGTCACTTGCTTCCTGAGCTGGAGCTGCTGTTTGACGTGACAAAAGTGTTAACATTTCTTGTGAGAAAGTCAAAGAGCTCAGTTAAAAGTATAAGAGGTCCTGATTGTGTGTGGTTTTGGTTTTGTGCTGCTGATTAAGTCTTTTAATAGAGTTTGCCAACCAAACCAAATCCAATATATCAGTATGGATCTGCTGTAGTAAGAAACTTTGAGCAGGACTCAGGCAGGCCTTTCTCTGTCTCTAGTGTGAAGTAAATAATGAAGTACAGCTCAAATTCTTCAGACATTGGACTCACCTGAGAGTTCAGCTTCACCTGCAGGAGGACTACAAACACAAAAAGATCATAAATAGATGCAAGACGACCACAAACAGCCATTGCAACAACCTCAAGGAGAAGTGTGAACTAAAAACTCAACTACAAAAAGACACAGATAACAACCACAAAACAGCTTCAAAAAGACATAAAATGACCACAACGAGATTAGAAACAACCACAAAGAGATGTGAGACGAAAATGAATACAACAAAGGACAAGATGGTTGTAGCCTCTGAGATCATTTGGCTTCTCTTTCATGTGTCTCTCATGTAAGAGGTGGGGACCTTTTACATAGATTTACGTGCACAGGGACGAGCTGTCTCCTAATCAATCCATGCTAAAAAACAAAAGAAAATGGCATTAAACAAAGGTGAGCCCATTGTCAAACGTAGATGCTGCAGCTTTGATCAAATGGTCCAAGCCACCAGGGACTCAATCATGATTGCCATTTCAGGGGCTTTGAGCTCGGAGGCTGATCCCATGTCAAGAGGAAGCCAGGGGAGACTTTCACGTGTTGACTTAGACATGGAGAAAAGAGAGGGGATACCAGGTCTGCGTCTGAACTCTACCTGAACTCCAAATAACTTTCCCTGTAGTCATTTAAAGTCATCAAGGGAGTGAGAAGAAGAGGTAGGGAGGGGGTTTGGGGGCCGAGGAAGGGACAGACAACTGAGAGAATAGATGAGGGAAGAGAGGGAAAGATGTGACAGGCTGGATAAATGTGCATCATTCCAAAAGGACTGAGGAACATAGGTTAGGACGAGCAGAGGACGAGAAGGTGGAATAGAAGTAGAGAGAGAGTGAGAGATGGGGAGAAAAAGACACTAAAGGATAAGGAAGCACACAAACCTTCCATGAAATACTCCTCGGGCTCTCCTTCTTGCTCGGCATGACCCTCCATAATTCAAGATTTTGGCATTAAAGTGCAACTCAACAAGTCTCTTCTTCTCAACCACCGGCTGTATATATTCTTATTGATCTGTGCTATCTAACACATGGATGTCTACATGTGCTCATATGATTTCCCACTTGCATTATTATTATTAATATGTATTGATTCAGAGAAACTCAATATGAATAATGGAACCTAAAATAAATGACTTGACCCATGACCCTTAAGTATCCATCTAGAGAGGAAAATGAAGAGAGACTGGGTGGAGGTGGAAGCAAAGAAGTGAAAAAGTAAAGTTGCGAATGAAAGGTTGTGATAGGTCAAATCCCTGAACAAGAGAGGAAAACGGTTGCTGATAGAAATAAATAAGTCAATCTGTCTACTTAAGTGTCTACTACAAGTGTTTTAGTAGCTTTACCCTAGCAATACTGTATCTTTACTAACTGTTACAACAATGGAATAGTTCATGATCATTGACCTTTGATAACCCAAAGATAATCCAGTTCATTTTTGGGTCAGCGGTCTTAGTGATGTCATGGTGATAATTGACCAATTTAGAAATAGTTTTATAATTGAGTTGAAGTGAACAATTTATAGGTTTTCCTTCAAGTTGTTCCGTAGATGTGTTCACAAGCCTAAAACAGAGGTCACAGTGACCTAGATCTTTGACCTTTGACCACTGACCACTAAAATCAATTAGTATATCCTTGAATCCAAGTGACTGTTGGTACCAAATTTGAAAGGATACCCTTGAGGCGTTTTTCACAAGAATAAGATGGGCGTACTGACAACCTGAAAACATGACGCCTCTGGCCACAGCTTTTAATTGCACAGAGGCATAAAATCCCATAAAAAGTATAATGCTTTGAATAAAAATGTATTTGATGTGGGGTTCTAACAAATCTGTGAACCAGCGCATTAATTTATGTGCTAATTTCATTTAAAAAATTTAATGACTGGATTCAAAATGTTTTTTATATCTTTTTTTTGGGAATGTGTGCTGTGTGTTTCAGGTTTCCCAATCATATTCATTTGAGTTGTATACTGATTTAAATCTATCTTGTCTGAGTGTGATTTAAGTTGAGCACAGAGAAACTTTCGCCCTTCAGGAGATGGATGTGAAAATAGCCTTAAAGTATCAACACAGCACATATGGTTTATCATTCCACACAGTGAAGGTCAAACTTGTAAGAGAAGTGACAAAAAGCAAAACACATTTTTCAGAGGAGGGAACTTTAAGTATGAGGAGGGCGCCTCAACGGCTACACATAGTGTAATGTTGAGCTGAAAGACAATATGGTGCTGAGCTTGGATGAATTAAAAGGCCAATGAAGGCCAAAATATTCATCACACTTTGTCCAACATCTCAAAATAAAGACAAAAAAACTCAAGATCAAGATCGACGTTTTATATGAGCTTCCTTCCCTCTCTCTTCTCCCTACAACACCCCCAACCACCCACTCACCCACTTACAGCTCCACCCCGCCCACACTGTGCCCCCCCATCCTGTTAGTAAGCTTGGACATGCTTCCTACCCCGCTGCCCACACATTTCTCAGCTCCTCTTCATTTTGGACACTCATACATTTATGGAGTGATTCGGTGCAGTTCTCCCTCTGAGGCATCCAGGGTTACTGCACATACTGAGCTGTGGTGAACAGAGGAGGTTTGGGGTACAGAGTGTGTGTGTGTGTGTGAGAGAGAGAGAGAGAGAGAGAGAGAGAGAGAGAGAGAGAGAGAGAGTTGCAAGGGTGTTAAGAAAGAGTGAGAGGGCGATCAGTTGAAACGGTGGAAGAGAGGGAGGATCTTTAAGTGAGGGATGAAAAGACAAATGGAGGATGGGATGCCAGTGGTGGAGTGGTTTCCAAAAAAAAAAAAAAAAAAGAAAAGAAAGAAAAATGATAAGAGAGAAGAATCAAGATTGCTTTTGGCCACCACAGGAAGGTTTTATTTGTCCCATAGAGAACTGAATGTGTGTGTGTGAGTGTACAGTAAAGGCACCCCCTATGTGTGTGGCTACGTGTGTGTGCGTGCGTGTGTGTGTGTGTGGGTGAGTGAGTGAGCCCTATTTGAGATGTCACCAGTAATTTAAGGCCCTCTTTTGGTGCAACACCCACTTTTCTGTTGTGATAAAACATAGTCTATATCACCCGTGAGCCTGTGCCTCTCTCTTTTTCTATGTGTATATGTGGGTGTGTGACTGAGGGTGTGTGTGTTGTACTCTAATTAGCACCTAAACACACAGGAGAGTGCTGAAGCCAGACAGCAGATAAATCAGACACGGCTATAAGATCGTAACACACTAACAGAAGATATCAGCTGCACTGCAGCTTTAACACACTTGATAAATTGACAATACAGCACCAAGCTATAAGCACCTGGCTCCTTTCCCAATTCCAAAGCATTGGATTGTGAGGACAATTTTGTGTTTGCACTGCAACTTTCTCTGTCCCGACTACAAAGATGCGATAAGTAATGAGACATGCACCAGGAGGGCTTTTCTTTTCTTTTTTTTTCTTTCGTCCACATTCATTTGCTAATACATGCCCACTGCATTTCTATATGTTTCCCTCCAATTACCAGCATTACTCAAAGTCAGAGCCTCTCCCTGCACATTTTTCATCTTTCACTTTCCTCACTCTCATTCATTAATTTGAATATCCCAACCCCAACTGAGCGATTCTAGGCAAACACAACAGCGGCAGAGGAAACGAGCGTGCTCCCTGATGTGTGTTGTTTCTTTCTTTTTTCTCTTCTGTCTTTGTGTGTCTCCCCTCATCCCTCCCTCGCTCCGTCCCTCCCTGCTGCTATATAAGCACTGCGGGCGTGAAGGAGACAGATCCCAGCAATACAGTATGGTCTGGAGTTGGTGTGCCCTGCCCCAGGGGAGTCTGGGAGAATGAGTCCCAGTGGAGGTTTGTTTAAATGCTAGAGGGAGTGTTTGCCCCGTACTAGCCTCTCTCGCACTAATGGATATGTCTGTGTTATTGATAGTAGGACTGCTGGAAAAAAATGTGTATGAGTTTTTTTATGCATTCATTATATGCTAGCTATATAGGGTGACGTCTCATTGCCCTTGTGGGTGAGATCTTTGTATTGGAGCAAACAGTTGTGGCACGAAGAAGAAATGTTGTGCTCTGATCTGCATTAAAGCTGAGTTATGAAAAATAAATAATATAATAACAGGTTTAAAACCTGTACCGCAGACTGATTTGTATTAACAATGAATGAAGCTATTCACAATGTGAAAAAGATTGATTAATCTGCAGCTCCTGTCTGCTCTACAAACTTTTAGCATTGTTTTGGTTTTACGGAGACAGGAAACATGGTGTTAATGTTGTTTTGCACCTGTAAAGAAGTTAACATAAACAACTAAGGTCAACATTACATTTACATTACACAATTTGATCTGCTGCCCCCATGTGGCTGTAAAAAAATAAACGAATGCAGGTCCGAGTCACATTTTTATTAGGTCTGGCTAGTGAAAATTAAACATTTTTTAAAGTTGGGTCAACTTACATGCACATTTACCAGAAATCTACAGGACCTGTGGTGTGTTAACGCAGTGTGAGTGAGTGGGGTGCCGCAGTGAATAAACATTTACCAGAAATCTACAGGGCTTGTGGTGTCAGGGACTTCCACAAGAGCCGTTAAAACCGTGATGCATTCATGTGTTGTGTTGTGTTGTGTTGTCAGGCCGACCCACAAGACAAACATTTAGAAAACATGGATCATGTGCAAAAGATATGATGTCAAACTGGCTCATTCACTTTTTATATTATGTAATTAGATGAAGCTGCACAAAATTAGCTTCTTCTGACATGAAAGTGCTGTGGGAGAATCCCACCAGCACTTGAGTGTTTACAGCCATAAAGTAACACAACTATGAGGCAGCGTTTCTGTGACTGAGGCTGGAAGTGTCCTTTAGCACACTTCTTGTTTGTGTTATCACAGTGTTTGTGTTGTAAATGTGCATTGTTCAGCATACCTCACTGTACCTGATGTTTATGTTGAGCTTTTATCTCTCCGTCTGTATGGGTCATACTGCTTTCCTATCTCCAGTTTCATAGTGGCAAAAAAACAAGATAAAGAGAGCACAAAAAGAGAGAGAAAGAGAGAGAGAGTGAGAAAAGAAGAGAGAGAACATCCTGTAAGTGAGAGTTTACCCAGGAACAATGCTGTCTGCTTTCAGCTGAAGCTGTCTGCGGGAGACATTATGTCATGTGTTACGCCTGTAAAGGCGAGAAACTGTTGCAGTCAATATCTCTCTGCGTGCACCTCGCTCCCAACGAGGCGAGGCGAGGAACCTGAGGACGTGTGGATGTAGTTGCGTGCTTCTTCTTCCTCTTCTTCTTCACTGACACAATACATATTCACATGGACCTCCTCAGCCGCGGCTCCACATCGCTGCTGGCAAGGTTAGCTCTGTTTATGAAACCATCAATTACACATATTTAATTTAGTAAGAGAAGAAACGCCGACACACTGACTGAATCCAGACCGAGTGTCCCCCAGAGCACTGGGATAAATAGAGCAAGGGAAGAGGAGGAGGAGGAAGATAGAGAGAGAGTGAGAAAGAGAAAGAGAAGAAAAGAGTGAGAGAGACAGACTTCATTAATTCTGTCGTCCATCTAATTGGAGCCTTGTTGGACCCTAAAGCTAAAATGAAGTCCGAAACGAGTTGTAATGAGGGGAAAAAAAAAAAAAAGACGCAAGGGGGAAAAAGTTAGTGTTAGTCATATCTAGGGAACAACCTTGGGCAAAATCAAGGCTCCACATACAATACAGACCCTTGGGATGTCCCCAACTCCCTCAGTTGGACGCTGATTAAAATTGGACAGCATTCATTCAAAATAATCAGAGTAGAGGAGCACCTGAAGTTTGCAATCTGACAAACTGATGTAGTGAAGCAGAAAATGTAAAGGGGTTTGCATCAGGAATTTGCCACCGCACTGATTTGCATTAAAGGTCCACAAGCAGCAGCATAAGAAGAGATACTTACTGATGCAGATACTTCAGTCCTTAAGAAAATAACTTGGACAGCATTGGTGAAGTTTTACTTCTGACACATTGACTCTTCCTGTGGGCAAAAGCAAAAAATAATAATTAAATAAGTAAATAATGTGAAGCAAAGATTCAGGACATTTTAAGAAAAATCTTTGCACATTCACTCTCATATAATTACAAGTGATTTTAAAATCATGTATGATTTTATGATTGTATGAGAGATTTATTTTTTAAATGCAAAACAGAGCTGAAAAATACATTTTTGGATAATTACACTTCCCTGAACTCATATCAGAGTCCCACCCCAAAGTCCCAGTCATAACAAATGTGGCATCATAGGCGACTCTGGTTATAATGGCATCAGTGCATCAAGTCTTTGTCTTTCATTATGGCTGTGATCAAAACCAAGAGCCAAACCACAAATTAAAGGAAACTGAGCTGAACAAGGAAAACAAGCACAGGCAGATAAACAAGAGAACTGAGCGAGGAAGAGGAGAATAGAATATGAAAGCACAACAGAGAAGTGTTGAAGTTAATAGCAAAGAGTACAATACAGAGGTGCAATGTATATAGGAATGGAGTAAAGGAGAGAGTGGTAAAACTGAGATAAGAGGAGGATAACAATGGACCTGAGCACAGCATGTACAGAAGAGCAGCTCTGAATAGAGCACAATAGAGTGGTAAGAAGAATAAATCTGAGTACAGTAGAGTGAGACAGAACAGAATACAATGTTAAATTACAGAGTTAAATTACAGTAGAGTAGTGTGGAATAAAGCAGAGTAGAGTTAAATAAAGTACAGAGTAATGTAGAATAGAGTAGTAAAGAGTGGAATAGAGTAGAATAAAGTAGAGTTGTGCAGGGCAGAATAAGTAGAATAAAGTAGAAAAGAACAGAGGAAAACAGAGTAGTGCAGAGTAGAGTAGAGTAATGTATAATAGAGTAGAGAGTAGAATAAAGCCAAATAGAGGAAATAAGAGTAGAATAAAGTAGAGAAAATCTGAGCAGAGTAGAGGGCAATGCAGAACATAGAAAGCACAGAAGAGTACAGCTCATTGGATCAGAGTGGGCAGCAGCAGCAGAGAGTTGTGTCCCGTGAAGCAGAGTGAAGTACAGAGAAGTAGCGAGAGTGGACTGTTGTAGAATTAGTGAGAAGTAGAGCACAGTGTTAAAGTACAGAGGAGTGTATCACAGTACAGTGCAGTTCAGCAGAGTCAGGTTGCCGTTTATGGTGCACTGTGTAAACATGCAGTGCTCAGGCTGCTGTACACACTGCGTCTTGTACAGGATGTTCAGTTCATTTGTCTGTGTGATGTGACGGCAGGGTGGAACGAGGTCTGGCTTCTGCTGACTGTCAGCATGTTACCGGCACACTGGGACCATCCTCCACACCAAACCAGCAAATGTGAGCTCTCATAGTGAAATGATTAGTGTAATCTAATTCAACGCTAAGAGTCACCTCATCTCCATGTCAGCCCTCATTCTCTCTCTCTCTCTCTCTCTCTCTCTCTCTCTCTCTCTCTCTCTCTCACACACACACACACACACACACACACACAAACAGTGTCTTATGCTGTACATTCCCTTCCCAGGCAAAGACACACTGTTCAGTGGCATTCCTACAGCAATCCAATTAGGTTTGATTTCAGTTCAATTACGGGACTGTTAGGGGAGTAGAGTAAAGCTCCATTGAATGAACTTTACTTGGGAATTCCATTACTACTGAGAAAGTCTATAATCTGGATGGGAATAGGGTAGTAGACGAGAGAAAGACTGATATGAAGATTCACTACTTCCCTTGGAATGAAGTGGAGTATTAACTGTCTCCAGCCTGCTGGGTGCTGTCTGCCACTGTGGCGCTTCTAGTCAAACAGGGAAATCATTAAGGCTCTGGTTCAACAGAAAACTGCAGAGCCTCACACAGGAAGACATCTGCTACATGTGAGACCACAAACAGTAAACTGTCAACAACTATCTGTCCCCACAACCTCCCTCTTTCTCTGTGTGTGTGCGCACGACTATGTATGTGCAACACTGTGACTGCAAGAACAAGAGATAAGTATGAAGGCATTTCAGTGGCAGCGTGTGCAACTATAAATTACTACCTCCTGAAGATAAGAGGCTGCTATCACAGCAACCCCACTGCAAAAAATGTTGGCTCTCACATTTATTCAGTACTAAAGTTCACAAAAACAAATTTCTAGAGAGAAGATAATTAATTGGTATCGATTATAGATAAATAAAGAAACTTGTGGTTGTATGTATCCTCCAATCAGTTATGACCAAAAACATGTTGTGTGTAGTCACAGTGACCTTGACATTTGACCTTGGACTATGAAGATCAGTTCATCCGACAGTCCAAGTGAATAGTTATGCCAAATTTGTAGTGATTCTCTCCAGGAGGTTTTGACAAATCATGTTCAAGAGGTAAAAATCATGTTTTGTCAGGTCACTGTTACTTTGATCTTTGATCTTTAGCCACTAATTTTCAACTTCTAATCAGTTTAGACTTGAGTAGATTTCATTAAAAGTGAATGTGAACAAATCTGGAGGCATTTGGTTAATGATGTCTTGAGATATCACATTCAAAGGGCCAAAAACATGTGCTGTGAGGTAACAGTGACCTTTGACCTCCAAAATTTAATCAATTTGTCCTTCGAACCATGTGCTTCAGAGATGAAAGCATTTCCTCAAGGCTTCCCTGAGATATCACATTTACAAGGCTAAAATGTATTTTACTAAACATCCCTAACGCCGAGGCATAAAAAGTTGTGTTGAGTTTTAAAAAATGTTGATCGTAGCTGATACCAGAGAAATTCTTTCATTCTTCATTTATCAGTGTTAACTTTCCATATGTGCCAAACTGTAGAGGTATTCCAAGTAGACTATACTGTATATTGTTTATTTGTAGACAAATTTCACATTTGTACGTTCAGAAAAACTATTATATACAATCAGTCAACTGGAAACAAATGAATGAAATATAATACTATAATTCTATAAAAAGCTTGCATACATTAGATTCATTTGTGTAGTGTTGAGTATGCATGTTTTGAAGCTGTTTAGAAACTGTTAGAAGGATGTAATAAGTAATGTAATGTAATTTATTAAGGAATATAATGAACAGAAAGTGATTGCAGACTAAATAATTTGACTGAGGATATTTTTTGCAGTATTCAGTATGGTAATATACCTTAGAGCATACAGGAAGTTCCCAGACAGGGGAGCGTGCAGTTTCTGTCACAGATAAGAGCTGATGTAGATCTGAGACAATGGACTGTTTATGGCACCATATCTAGATTCAGAAGAGGAACAATGACTTCACTAACTTTTAATATCACGGTTAAAAAAAAGAGGATATTGTTTGTGTGGCAAACAGTTGCTCCAAAACTGTTATTTTTTTCACTCTGAATGTGACTCATTCTTCCTTCTCATCTCATACACAAACATAGACACATGAACCCCCTGTTGAGAGCTTTTATATTTGACTTTATCCATTATCCATATCCATCAGCATCAATCACTCACCCCGTAACTGCTCCCCGTCCACAGTCACATACAGGCTCAGACACACACACACTCAAACACATACACACACAGAAACTGAGATACACTTCGCTGCCAGCGAATGGACTATCAGTGTGGTTTTTACTGGCGTGTCTGAGACACTGACACCTCCGCGCTTGGTCTATTGATTTTGTTGTCTTATCCTAATGAGGCTTGCGTCATCCCTCACTGCTCTGCTACTGGCACTCAGGCAGCCTGGATGGAGGGGAGGACGGAGTTAAGGAGGGACGGGGACTATCACCTTGCCACTGGGCATATATATATCAAAAAGACTTTTCGTGACTATCATCTTTGAGAGGCATCAACAGCAATAAAAAGGATACAGGCTGCACATCTGTTTGAGATATGTGATGGGATGGTGCGGAATAGGATAAGTGCAGTCTGACATGATTTCACCCCCCTTTGCTGATGACTTCTGACCCCGCAGGCTCTTGCCTTTAACACTTGCTTCCTTGTGTCATGAAAGTGCTTTTAGGTTGTGTTTGGGTGTGTGTGTGCAGGTATGAGTGTGTATGTTGTGTAATCTCAAGTGCAGGTGTTGACAGTGATGATGGGTATCTTGGAAGGCAGCTAGCACCCATTACTTACTTACACCTTTTGGAGTACAGACTGGAGATGAAACACTTCCACACCCTGTAGCTCCTATACTCCATCCATCTGTTCATCCACTCAGCCATTATGGAGGTTGTCCCCCTGCTTTAAGTCCACTCTGTGACTCCAAATGGTGTTTTGATGTTGCATTTAGAAACAGTGGGCCTCTATCATCATTTATGTTACAAAAGGAAGTGTATTTGTTGTCAGTGTGTTAATGTCATTGTTTGAGTAAAACAAACACCCTTACACTGGTCAATTTTGATTACTTTTTGTGTAAAGCTAGCTATTCCATGATTGATTCTGAAGCCTAGGAAAAATCATATATATTCAATGAGGCTGTTAAGTCTCTAGATTGTATTGTAGCCTTTGTCCAGCAGTATGTATCCTACATCTCAACTTCATCTCCAAAGCTGCAGTATGACATTATATTATCCAGTTCAAGAGCTGTAATTATTTTATGGAGCAAAAAATGAAAAATATGTATAAACTTCTTACTTTTACATCCTCAGAAGTCCTCAGCCTGATACATAAGTGAACTAAACACCTGCTTAGGGCTACAAGCCTGACCCCAAGAGTGCTTGAATGTCTGACAAGATAGCTTCAACCTAAGTGTCCTTTCATATTCATTGAAGGGCCCCACCTTCCCCTTTAATCGAAGGAGATGTCTGCGTTTACAACTTGAGTGAGAGAATGAAGAAGATGGGGATGAACTACCTCACATCAGGAAACCTTGTGTTGTCTCCTTTCAAAGTCTCTTGTCAGCAACAGTAATATTAAACTGATGCGCTATCTCATACTGCATCTCTCTGTAGTCACGCTAGCCTCGCTGTGCAGTTTGTCTCTTGGTCTTGTCTGTATTATGCCAATCACTTCCAGGGCTGCAAGAGTGAAATTCGAAAATAGCATTTTTTTTTTTTGGTAAATAAATTACAGCTTGTAAACATGAACGTGCACCAGCTTTTGAGCAGTTTGCTTCCAAGTTACATAGAATAGAGTTCCTTGGTATTTTCCTGTTCTTTCCAGAGGGTTGAATAGGGTTGGATCCCTAATATGAAAGCATGGACCCAAAAGACATTTGTCCCCTAAACTATCTAGCAATCCACTGCCCAGCACAACAACCAATACTCAGCAGGACCCCAAGCCACTGACATCTGGCCTGCTCCTAAATCCATGTTGTTATGTCTGTTGCTAAGTCAAGTCCTCAGCCAATGGTCCCAGTCATCATTTCACCTATTTATAAGGGTTAAGGGTTTCTGTCAACAATTTGTCTGATCAAGGTCCCGGACAAGGTCCCATCTATCCATGAGTTGGCCTGCTCCTTTTAGCCACCGTTGACCACCCAGACTGGTGTTCCTCAAATCCCATGGTGTCTATCCCCCAGGCAATTGAAATGAAATTTCCGGACCCATGCTTGGGTCCTTCCTGCCTTTAGCTATGACAGAATTACTGCTTATTCTAAATCTATTGCCCATGTCCTACAATTACAGACTGTCATCAAATAAAAGATACAGGAAGTTTTTGGGACCCACTAGATGTAAAAATCTTTTATTGCATATGCCTATCATTAAACATTCTACCACTCAAGGCTGAAAATGTTCTCCAAAAAAGAACTAATCCTTGATGAGAGTATAATTGTGTGGGTTGGTAAAAAAGACCAAAAATACCCTGTCTTCAGGGGGCACTTTGGTGGAAATTATGGGTCTAATCTTATTAAACTCTGAGTGTTGCCACTATTTACTGGTGTTAGAGGATAAGCTACTTATGGAATGGTTGGGAGAGAAGTGAAACTGTGAGAGAATATCTATCAATGTCACTCAACATATTAGCAAATAGTTCACCCCCCATGCCATGTTAACACATCACACACCAGCAGCAAGCCAAATACTATAGTCTCCAGTGTGTATAAAAAGATTTTGAGCATGCTATGCTGTCATGTGACTTTAGTTTGCCACAAAAACAGTTTGTGACTTTCCCGTAACATTGGCAGGCAGGGTTTCATGCACCCTAAGGCTAACACACACAAATGCCAACACACACATTCAAGGAACACAAACACATGCAAGCACAAACACTTGCGCACACAGGCACCAAAGGACCCAGCAGGCTTTGGGAGCCATGCCCTGACCTCTGGTTCCCAGTCAAAGGGGTGCTGTTCACCAGTACACAACAGCACCACTGATCCCCTGTGTTCCTCTTGTAAATTTTGCTCTTTCTCCTCAGGGCTCAGAAGAGTCCTGTGTTGTTTTGTGAAAAGGAAGAGGAGGAGATGGGAGGAGCAGAGAGGCTAGAGAACAGAGGAGTGAAGCCACTGTCTGTGTATGACCGCTAAATCACTGTGTCTGCATGAAGGCTGGGATTGTGCGTGTGTTTCTTTGTGCGTGTGTATGTGTGTGTGGTGTGTGACTCTCTACAGTACATGTGCGTATAAAAAGAGCAGAGAACAAGGGACCTTTAGTCTGGGATGAAAACATAGACCAATGTTACAGGCCAAATAAGATTAACTGGTCTAATGGACACACTTATTTTCATTATTCTGCATCGTTGGTACAGCCCAGAGAGAACAGCCTTGTTACTACTACTATCCCTGCAGCAATGATGTCCTGATGAAGGAGTCTTCACTCCATCCACTTTTAATTTCTTAGAATCCTCTCATTCATCCTCTTTTTTTTGCCATATTAAAATATTATCGCAGCAGGATTTTTCCATCTGCTCTGCCCTTGATAATTTATTAATTTAAAGTATGCTTAAAAGCTACTTATATTATTCGTGACAGTACAGTTTTGCTGTGATGTGTCCATGAAATTTAATACAATCTTTTCTTTATTGCAGATAGGAATGTAGATCTGTGCAACGCAGCTTAATGAGTATAAATAAATCAGTGATATTGAGGGAGGGGCCACTTACATACCCCTCCTCCCCATCTTTAATCTAGACTTCCTCATTAACACAGGCGTAAATATGTAAATGAGACGAGACAGCATGGAAATATACAAGCCCATTACACAATTAACATGACTGCTTGATTAAGTAATATAAAGAGACTTTATAATATCTCCATGCATGCGTGTATATATCCTCTCACATTAAAACTCATTTATTGTGTGAGTAATTATCTTCACTGCAGCCTCAGCCACATCCACTTCCATGTTGTCTTTGTCTCATTCAGAAATGTTTCTTGGGTTTAAATGCTCAATGATGTGTAGTTTAACCTTGAACCACACATCAGAGTCAGATGAGCTATGTGATGCAAGCTCATTGAGATTAACAACATGACCATATAACGTTACATATAATCCCATTCTCCTCCTGATTACCTAAGAGCCAGATAACATCTAAATCTGCTCAATAATTGCAATGCAGATGATGATCAAGCAAGATGGAGAGAGAGTGACAGTGAAGGGTATCGCCAGTTTGACATGATTACAGCATCGGCCTCCCGGGACTCATATCTTGATTTAGATTAAACCACGCTCGTCAAACGGAAAGCACCCATCTTTAATACGGCCGTATATCAACAGCAGCATAAAAATCTGAGGTTCCATCAAGTCCATGAACAGTCCATGGAGGAGGGGTGATTAAGTGAAGAAAGACGGAATGAGGGGGAATAATCAAAATACAGCACTGATCAGAGACTGAATGTGAAATGACATCCAGTAAATATGTTGACACTGAAAACAAATTGGTATGACAGCCTGCGCTGGGGAAAAATTTATCTGAAAAACTGCCTTTGTAAAAATGTGATTCATTTTGTTAAAATCAAGATGAAAATGTGTTACTGATCTTAGCTGAAAAACCATTTCTGAAGACTCTAGGATTAAGAGATGGGGGTACATTTCACAAGACAATCCAAATATCTACCTTCTATTATTCTGAACTGATTCTCAGTTTGTAAAAAAATTATATTGTTACACTGAAAATGTTTGTGTAGCTTCTTTCACAACAAGGAGAGAATTGGACTCAAACACCAACAAATTCTAGTCTACAAAACTTTGATCAGATGAAGAATATAATCTACTGCTGTTTACTGACTAACTTTTGGCTTCATGCTTAAAGACCTGTACTTTAGTTTTATAGACACTAGTTGAATTTTCCTGTTTCACCATTGAAGCAGATGGGACTTCTACAGTACAACAAACTTTTTGGTGACTTTGGTGGTTTGGCCTATTCACAATCTCAGGCTGATTATAAAATACAGAATTTTTGAGCGTCGAAGACCCAAACCTTGGCTCAGCCAGCAGACACCCTCTACCCACACACTTTCAATAGGATTGACCATAGAAGGACTGTCCAAGGTCTGTGGGAAGAAAAATGTGGATCCCAATGCAATGTTTAAGGGTGTGTTCAGAAGACCTTGTTTAGTTTGATTGAACTGAACAATGGAGCATGTCTGTTCCGGAATAAACAACCTCTCTCTAGTCCACTTCAGAGGGGTTGTAATGGACTGTGAACAGTCATGACTGCACATGAAATCTGGACCAGTTTATTTCTGGTGTGAAAAGCATTTGAACCAATCACAGGAAGTGTACTATTGTATTACATTAATATCATACATGTCCATTTCCTGTGTTCATGAGTGGAAAAATAAGCATGTTGAAGTAAAGTTTTATGTAAGCAGAAGTTGCTTTTATGATAGGCATGTACTAGCCCTTTTGCATGGACCAACTTGAGTGAACGTGAACGAATGGTTTGACATGCAGACTGCTTCCTGTTCTACTTATAGATAGAGAATTGATTATGAGTTGAATGGTGACAACAGGAGGTGAATCGAATTAAACTGAATTGTTTCAAAACAAATCACACTATGATGAAACATTTCTATAGATGCCTTCACTATGGTCTAGACTTCCACCCTCTAATATGATGGAGATGAATGAAACACGCATTTTAAAAAAGAACATAGATTTTACTTCAATATGTTTGTAAACTGGGACTAAAGCTAAACTCTCTTATTATGTACCTATAGCAGGAGGCTCGTCTTTGCCAACACCAGCTTGTACACATCTATCAAACCGCCGCAATTTGACATGAACCAGTAGTGACGAGAAAACACAGAAGGAGACACAACATCGGGGGGAAAGAGTTGACAGAAAACACCAACAGACAGTGTGATATCCCTCAAGGGAAGCCTGCACAGGGGACAACTTCATGAAAGAAAGAGATGGATGATGATCACATGAAAATGTTCTTTCACATGCAGCACATTAGCAGCACGTCCACAGAGAAGCAACTGTGGCTGCATGAGAAATTCTTGCTGACTCTCATAAAACAATGCTGTGCACTGTGTGTAACAAGAACAAACTGTGTTGTCTAAATGGTGGAAACTTGAGAGATTAGACTACATAGACTGTATATCTTCGATTATGGTAGCAGGCCTGGAATTAGCCTGTGACACAGTGAATGTGTAAGTACTAGAAAACAGTACACACTGGTGGCAGGGGACCACCTACACAGCCCAGAAAACAGCAACAGAGCTGAAGCAGTATTAAGACAGACAGTTGTTTTTCCACCTCTCCTTCAACATCTCTCACTCTTTTCTCACTATCTTGCTCTCTGTTGCTCTCTCAAAAAAAAAAAACATGTTTCAGAAGGTGTCAGGCAATCAATATAGCGATGAGGGCTGTTGTTTTGAGGCGTGATATACTACACGCACACCAACACAAGAGTAATGACTACTATCCACAGGCACTGTAACAGTCATGAATTATACTTTATTGGCTGCACTTCGTCAGATATATGACTCTCCTGCCTCCTCGTATGTATTCTGCAGCTGACAAGATTTGATACATGCATGAGAGCACACACACACACACACACACACACTTTTACACACGCAGGTAAAAAAAAAAAAAAAAAAAAAAAAAAAACACTGATCACAGAACATTCTATAAAATCCCCAACCATGACCTGAGGCTCTACGCCAGCTTGCAGAGAAAGAATACAGATGAAAGCTTTTGAAAATAACAGAACAAGACATTTTCAAATCAATACTTGTTTCTCTTTTTTTCCATCTTGAACAGTGCTTGATGACCCACGCCATTAGAGCAGACTGGGAGGCGCGTCGCCGACGTGCTCAATACGCCGAGTGGCATGAACAATGCAGAGGCTGATTGTAAGAGCCTGTGTGCTCCTGGGGGGGTTAATAAAGGGGATTGTTCTGTGTTGTATTTTCTCTTTACTCATTTATGTTCAGCTAGGTGGAGGTCAGACATACTGTCCCTCAAGCCATACAGTAGTGTGTATGTTTTCAGCAGGATGAAACTCAGTGGCCTTGACCAGAGAACACAGAGAGCAATGTGAATACACATTCACTGCTTCACTGACTAAATCAATCTTTAATACACCGTGCTGCTGCCTTCTAAGAAATACAGAAACCCTTGACCATGTAGCACATGCATGAACAGTATATAGCGTGTGTGTGTGTGTGTGTGTGTCCACATGTGTGAATGTGTGCTTAGGTGCATTATAAAATAATAACATTCGCCGCATAAATGTAAAGCATGGTTTTTTCATAGGCGATTCATAGGTTGAAAGTGGTCTCTATACATCTCCCCACACTGCAGAAAGTTCAACTCACGGCAGCCAGGTCAGCAGCATAAAAAATACACGCGCTCTCATTGTGGAACCATCACACATGAACAAACACCTGATTCGGACACAGAGGCTGTGCAGATGCTTTACAGGTCTGATTCGGCCACAAGCTCCACGATCGCACAAAGCGCCTCAACTCCACACAGCTTGAACACCCGACCGCTCCTAAGCAGCCAGTTCATTCATTTTGCCTGCTTGGCTGAGAGAGTTGGTTAATGACATGACAGAGGAGCTCCATGCAAATAGCCAACATCTGTCACAGCACTAGCTCCACTCCATATATTTATTTGCTGATCCTACTTAATATTTCTGCATATTACTGGCTGTTTGTTGGAGGCGGACAGTGATGCATGTTCCTGCATGATGCTGTACAAAAGAAAGCAATCTCCTGCAACCCTCACATCCACTCCTGCTGCTTCTTCTAAATGCATATTTTGTGCTGGCTTTGCAGCCCGCTGAAGGTCAGAGGAAAGTAAGGCCCCTTTATTGTGGAAATAGGAGAAACACATTTGGTAGAGTTAATGTGTGCTGCATTTATCACCGACACAATAAGGAAGGCTAGATAATATATCTCATGCAATGTGGAGGGAATACATTACATGGAGGTGTGATGGCTGCATCTTCGTGTTATATGTGCGGGTTATTTAGGTTTATCTTGTATCATGGTGACATTCAGAATCTGAATATCCAAGGTGCCCGCTGACTTAGTTTAAACTCATTTCACCATGTAAATGCATATGTTCTTATACTTATAGTAAAACTTTAATAACTTAGATGCTTTACTCTTATCTTTAAATTAGGAGCTGGTCAGATATCAAATCCTCCTGAGACAACCTATTTGGCATTTAGCTGTCAGTAGCTCATCACCGTACTGTGCTGTCTCCACTGACTTCTTTTTTTTTTCCTGTATGTGGGGGTGGGGTCAAACGTCAACATGGCTGTTTTTTCCCTCTGTCTCTGATCCAGTGTCAGCCTTCAGAAATGATCCCTCACCGATACGGGGCCGTCTCAGGTGCCCCCAGCGCTGACTGGCAGGCCTTGGAAGTGGAGAACTGCTTTAGCCCCGACGTTCAGTCAGCCTGCCTGCTCGCTGACACATTCAGACAGATAGATCACTGAGGACCAATGACAGCTCGTTATTGCTAGAGATGATAGAAGCTCACCATAGGGATTTGTATCAAAGCAGAACCGTTTGTGTGTGTGTGTGTGCCTTTGTGTTTGTGTGTGTGCGCTTACTTGCATAGAAGCGACTGATGAGAGGTGAAGACACAAGGTTTGACGACTGCCAGCCATTTTTGTAACCTGAAAACAGGGAAAGGAGTCTTTACCATCTAATACGTTTTTAAATTCAAAGATGTCATTCCTCTTTCTTGCTGTTTCAGTTCTCGGCAATACTAATTTTATGCTTTTATAATAAGTATCTGTCTCTGTTTGTTTGATGGTTATGGCTACAAAAATTATATTTGCCTAATAGTGGAAACTACTAAAATCTAATCACTTGTTCTTTGGCTCAAATCCTAACTGCGCAACCTCACTCAAAATGTGCTCAAATCTAATAAAAGACAATCATATTAACCCACAGGAGTAAAACCAGAACCACAATGATACAAGCTAACCTCAGAAGGACGAAGAAAATAGGATTTTAGCCTTGTTTGAAAGGAACAATCTACATCTACAAAATTATAAAACCGTAAATCTCCTGTTATGCTAACTGCTAACAGCAGATGGACTGAGTTAGAGACTGGCTAGCCAACATAAAAGATAATTTAAGAAAATCCAAATCTAAATGAATGCCCCTGTTTCTGTTTCTGCAAATTGTTTTAATAAAGGTTTAAGTTTAATGAAGTCACATTTTACTACTACTATTTTACTGAATATGTAAAACAATTACTTGAACATTTAAGTTGTTACATTTAGTTACAGTTTTGAATGCAGTCTCATGTGCGCAGTATGATGCTAACTAGCATAAACAGAAGGAAAGTAAAAAGGAAAATAACAATATCTGCCAGCTAAAACTTAGTATAATAACTGACATCTTATATTTCTGTTCCACTGTTTAAGCTAAGCTAGGTTAACAGCTTTATATTTAGTGTACAAGTTTGAGAAGTGGTACCCTAAACTATTCCTTTGATCACTTTGTGGTGTTATACATTACATGTATAATGTGTGCTCTGTACACACACACACGCACACATAAACACACGCACCACACACACACAACATCATCATCATCATGCTATAAAACAAACAGTCAATCCCAGCTACAATCAGTCCTTTTCATAAGAAGGTCTTGGCAAAATGAAGCTTTCATGCTCAGACAGTGAGGGCTATTGATCTCAGCTATGTAATCTGAAATGACTTCTGTGTTATTGCTTCTCCTGTACTCTGTGACCCAGATAAAGTATGAAATGAGTGTGTGTGTGTGTGTGTGTGTGTGTGTGTGTGTCTTAGAGGATGATGGGCGTCTTTTTATATCTGACCTCAGTTATGCAACGCAGGTTATTCAATATGTTAAGTGAATGACGGTTACACCCTGTGCTTCTGTGTTGTTGTTTTTGTTGTTGCTGTTGTGTGATTGGTAGTGTGTCCTTATCGAAATGTTTATTGAAATGTTTTTTTTTTTTTTTTTTTCTATGTCTCTTTTTCTTTTCTTACGCGTCATTTTCACGTACCAGTTCTGGATTTAAAAAAAGATGAACAGCAGAGGACAGTGGAGGAGTGGTGAGTCATGTTCTATCTGAATCTGTGATACATATATAACCACTGAGAGAGAGAATGAGAGCAAGAGAGAGACAGAGAGCGACAGAGTCCTGCTGTTAGATTGAGTGAGTGATGGGATCGTAACCAGATCCTCTGTGGATTAGCCTATTTCTTTTCATAATAACTCTGAACTTTGCTTTACTCAGACAGACCAAAGTTCAGACTCAGCAGTGGCTGAAAGTGTGTCAGAAAACATTCGGCATAAAAATTGCCAACTTCATCAGATACAGATTATCTCATATAGTATCTGATTACATCCCAGCTTTAAAATGTATATTATTTTATGGGTTTTTTCCTGGAACTTATTTCTAAGCTCTCAGCATGCTGAAGAGAGAAAGAAAATAGCAAAACCATCTAAAAATCTGATTGAAAGCCAGCGTGTATTTTAAAACTCGCTTGATTAGAAAGGGAGAGAAAAAATTGGGGTAGTTGATTAGGGTACCCTGTAGTTTAGACAAAACATGCACAGAACCTCTGATTTTTTTCTTTGGAGTTTCTCAACAGGAGGTCTCCACACTGCCCCTGTGTTGTTTCTGTGAAACTGAAAACTGCTGGAGGCTGGATTAGTTTAGAGGTCCATGGGCATTGGCCCAGTTAGCCAGGATCAATACTGCTCATGAGTCCGTGTGAAGTGAAAACTGTAGTTTTACTTTTGCCTGAGGAGCCTGGTATGTAACAGAGTTCTGTAAATCACACATACATACATATACATAAAATACTCAGAGTTCAAAGGAACATGAAACATTTTCCACTTGTGTTTACCATATACATAATATGATTAGTAATGGTTATTACGAATTTTTCAGAATTTGATAGTGATCTGTTCCCTAGTTGGCTAAAAGAAGTGTATGATGTAATGTAAAAATACTAAATCAAACTTGAAATACCACTTTGTGGTTGTGTGCCTTTGCTAACCAGTCCAGTTACAGGTAATTAGTGCTTAAATTCAAGAAATATGACCAAAAACATGCATACAGTCACAGTGACTGCGACCACCAAAATCTAATCAGACAAATTTAAACTATTATGCCTCTGTTCAGCTCCTGCTACCATGACACCAGAATTGTAGACAGACAGTGGGATTGCATTGTGGGTAATGTAAGCACCAGGGTTTGATAATGAAAAGGAATGCATGAAATCTAAAAATACAATTATTCTGATTGTGCGGCATTTATTTTTCCAAACTCTCCAAACTGCCCACCATGAGTGTTATAGGAAAGCAAAGATAAATCAGTGCTCATTTAAGCACATAAACTCATCACTTTGTCTTGTCTTGATTGATCAAACACAAACCCTTAGTGACAGTTTGTGAGTCTCAGGCTCAGGCATTTTAATCCCTGTCACTTATTCACAGTTTTATTTTAAGTTTGGCTTAAGTCACATGTGAGACATCAAGGTCACAAGACAGGCCTGACACTGTTTAAATCTGGGTGTAGGTGACATTTGTGAACTTATGGATGGCTGAAAATCTTCATAGCCAGACCTCAGTGAACGGTTGCATGACCTCTTTGACTCAGCTGTGTTCTTATCTAACAGGACTGATTTTTCAACATGCTGTATGGTGGCTTAAATCTCATATCATATCATCACATAAGAGTAATGAATAAAATACCCTTTTTATTCAATGAAACACACCTTTTAGCCACTCTGAAAAATTGTTTCATGTGGTGTTCATTGTTGTTGAAATGTGTATATTTAAAAGTCACCATTACCCAAGAGGCCAATCACATCTTGATTATAGAGACCGTGATGATGCCAGCGCCACATACACATCCACCTCACCGTCACACCTGTAATCAGAGTAAAGAAATCCCTCGTGGTTGTTGCTGCAACAATGATGCATGACTTCATTTCTGAATTTCATCACTCGAACGACGGGTGTGACTCCGTTTCTCCACATCCGAGCATGTTTGGCATCCTTTGGGAAATGGGGACTGTCAAGCATGCAGAAATCACGGCTTTAACTATAAATACTGCTGATGTTCCATATTTCAGGTGAACAAACAAGAGTCAGCTTACTTACAGCGCTGGTTTTCAGCTCTTTACTTATCAGATTAGTCAAGTTTAAGTCTCTCAGATGGGAACTGAGTCCCATCATCCTTTTCAGGGTTTGTTTTGGTGCGCAGTTTCAATCACACCAGGACAAGCTCACTGTGTGTGTGTATGTGAATGTGTGTCTGTGTGTGTGTGTGTGTGTGTGTGTGTGTGTGTGTGTGTGTGTGTAATATGTTCTGTAATACTCATCAGTATTCATCTGCTAGAAATATGCATTTCTAGAATGGGCAGTCGTCTGGCTGTAAAAGTAAGATAACAAGAATATTGCACCTTTTTGAAAGAGAGTGAAAGGGGGACAAATCTTTAAGCACTTGACCCTCTGCCCTGCTAAAGAAAATAGCTAAGTATGTAATTTAAAAGTGTGAAACGTGATTGCATGTTTTTTTGCCATAAAACCACTTGCAAAACCATTTTGAGATTTTCCTCGTGCCTAGATAAGGAGACTTTGAAGAAGCAATTTCATGTGATGTTACTCCAAATCCATTCCCCTGAAGCCTTTAAGCTGGGGCTGAAATCTCGCTGGTGTGAGGAGTTTGTGTCTTACTGATCGGCTAAGCCCTGCGCCGCTTTAGCTGCCACTATTCACCAATTCACCGCCTTATTCGGGGCACACTTTAGCCCCCGCATGAGTCAGGAGTCAGGGAGGTAAATGACAGCGAGACAGGTTGGCAGTTAACTGCAAGGTGAGCTGAGGCGAGGCGAGGGCTCCAGCGATATTTTCAGATAAAGTTTTTTAAAGAGAAAAGGGAATACAAAAGACTCAAAACAGACGAACTGTGTTTGCCCTTTGGCTGCGAACAAATCAGAAAGCATAAAATATGAGTAGGGGTGCAAACAAAACAAAACAAAATTCAGACGATTGAATCAGCATCAGAGGCAGCTGTGAATGTTATATATTCCATATCGTCCAATAATATTTGCTGATCCTTCATTCGAAGTTGTGCTCTGATCTCTGTGTTCATCCCTCACAGGAGTTTCCCATAGTTTTAATTACAAGTTCAAGTGCTACTAGAAGATTCTCCAACTTTCATTGTAGAGAACGAAACAGCACGATGCTCTGAGATTCCTTCCAAATACTCAATTTATGATGCCCTTTGCCTCTTCATCTTGTTTTTTTTTTCTTTCTATTTCTATCACCTTCCTCCTGCCTTTCTTCCTGATGACACGACACACACAAAAAAATGTAATAAAAAAAGCAGTGAAGGCAGTCAAAGTGTGCGGAGCAGAACTGCTACAAACAACGATTGCAGAGCAGTTGCACGAGAAACAAATATAAACAACCCACAACGGCACCAGCAACAGTTATGGATCATCATCTGCAGTGGCAACAGCAGCACATGTGCTCCCAGATTATATTTACCTCATTTTATACTGTTAAAAGAAGAGAAGAAGAGGAAGAGACCAAGAGGAGGAGGAGGAGAAGGGACATTGAAAATGACATTACATGTTATTTGTTGTGTCTTTGCTGTCAAGCCAGCAGCAGAGAGAGGGAAGAGATCAGATGGTTAAGTGAGGTTAGTGTGTGTGTGTGAGAGAGAGAGAGAGAGAGAGAGAGAGTCCTTTACAGACACTAACGCCAGTACATCCGCCTCAGGGAGGAAACATAACGGTAAACCTGATGAACCCATGTTATCTAATCCCTGCTGGGATACACACACACACACACACACACACACACACACACACACACACACACACACACACACACACAGTCTCTCACTGCCTCTCTGTCTTTGGCTCTTCCTAAATGCAGACTTGGCATGCGACCTCCGAGAAGAACGCACTTCATCAGTACAACACTCCACTGATGAATCTTTCATTTCTATCTGCACCCAGTGATTATGAGTCTCCCCGGCTGAGGCTAAGACTCAAGAATTAGTGTCAATAATTGATGTTATCCAGGAACACGGTCTCTGACAAGGCCTCGGTTATGAGAGTAGGAGGAATTTTACCTGGTGTAAGTTATTACTTGCTGGTGTGTGGGGTCTTTCTGCTTTTAAAAAGTACACACAACAATGCTGTGCACCTGAGCACTTGGGAGCGTGTGTGTGTGTGTGTGTGTTTTGGAGAGGATTTGTTTTGCTCCCTCGTCTTTCATTTGCACGGTCAAAACACTGAAGTTCAGTAATTGGATGGACATATGTACCATAACTCAAGCCACGTTTACCTCACCACAGCGTGCCCTCAGGCAAGGTCTGAGCATGGATTAGCAAAACTGTCTGCACAACTCTGCACTCGTCTGCGGCATGTTGGGGCTTTTAATGTGAAATCCAATAGTTTCAGGGTCAACTGAGCTCTGACAACATGTCTGGATGTATTATTCAATGCTAGTGGAGGTTCTGGCAGCAGGAAGATGGACACAGAATCACAGGCAGACAGGCTTTGAAAAAAAAACAAAACAAAAAACAATAAGAGTGTACGTCCTTCAAAAGATGCACAGCTGAAGTACACAGAGCAAAACAACAACTGTGTATGTGTATGTGTTTCCCCTGCGTGATGAGACATTATGCAACAGATTGAAACTTGAAGTCGATCCTCAGAGAAGAGCTGTGGCTTCCGGGGAGGAAAAAAAAAAATAAGATGGTGTCTGACCCCTTCAGGGTCACTCTGAAGTTCTGCTGAACAGATCCTGTTACAGCTCACGCATAAGGTCTCAACATTTTATTTTTATTGCTGTCATGTTCAATCAACTCCCTTGAGAAGTGGGTCACCCCCCCTCTCTACCATACCCCCCTTCTCCTTCTCCTCCCTTCTCCTCCATCTCCATCAACATCCTTCACTCAGAGCCTCTGTCGCTTTCTCCCGACACAAAGAGGTCTTCCCTGAGACGTAAACCATGCTGTTAATTAAAAGATTCCTCAGTGGGCATCTGTGCAGTAATCTGTGTTCGCTCCATCCCAGTCACACATGGATCATTTGACTAACGCACAACTACCCATGCATTAATGAATGTATAATCATCCATATACAAAACTGCTCTAGGATGAGAGAGAGATGGAAGGGGAAAAAAAGGAGGAAAAGAGATTGATTGTTAATAGTTTTATGACTGATAAACAAAGCAATCGATCAATCCGTGTGTAGCTGCAGAGGCACTTACATGGGTTCCTGGACGGCTGGGAATAATTTGTCGTCTCGCGGTGTTAACCCTTCCAAGCGTGGAGGATGTGGATTAATTGTGAGATGGGTGAGAGGGATGGGCGGATTTCTTCACCATGCAGAAATGATTAACGCTGCAGTTAGGCTGCGCCACAAACATAACAGCTGCAGTAAACGTCTGAACGGATATGAATGATTTTGTCTGTGAATGCCTGAGTGTGTGTGTGTGTGCGCGCGCACATATATGTGCAAATACCTTACATGAAGACAGCACAGTGAGGAAAAAAGACCTCATGGTCATATTATCTTTACTGATTACAGAGGAGGTTGAAATCAATTTAAAATGCTCAGTGTTATAGGTTTGGTATTTTTCACAAATAATTACTGCACACTGTTTGGGTAGGTCTGAAACTGTCCCAGTAGAGGCCAGATCATGCGACCATCTGCAACATCCCATCTGGGATAGTCTATCATAAATGTTGATTTGGCCAAGAACACACACAAGCACACGCACACACAAAACATAGTGCATTTTGCCAAGGAGAACAGTTGCCAAGACGAGGGAAAACATTCGCACAATTTTCACAGCTAATTGTAAAACATCATCATTAGGAGGACAGCAATGTGCCAAATCAGCCAAATCAACATCAGACAACAAGAAAAACTTTTGTCAGGGGGACTGCGGAGCTGCTTGGCAGGGAGCAAGAGTAATTTCTAATTTCTCATTCTTAAACCCCTGCTCAAGAATGTGTTATTTGTGCTATTGAATTAATTAATTAGAGCTTAGAATTAATAATCAGCGCTGTCAAATTAGTCTGAAGTCTCTGTGAGTGGCAGGAAGTGGAAGTTACAGGTTGTTGAGGCCACTGCAGCAGATCAGCAGGTTGCCAGATGAACTAATGCGGTGCAACAACAGCGCGCTGTGGTTGTCACAGAATTTGCAGCACGTTGTATGTGAGTATTTAGCTCCTTATTTACTAAAGCAGCAGCTCATTACACAGTCAGCACCTGGTCTGTGCCTGGGACTCCCCCTGGGATGTATTCTGCACAGGAGGGAGAGGAGAGTGCAGTAGATGGCAGAGTTCAGCTGCAATATTTCTATAAAATAACCAAGCTTGGGAAAAAAAAAAAAAAAAAAAAATGATGTAGTGACCTTGATAACCAAAATGTATTCTTCAACCAGCTTGATTGAAAAAAAAAAAGCATTAAGTCTACATCTAAAAAACAGCCCTCAGAAGAAAAACAAGCCTCATTGAGTCTGGTTATTCATTTATTCCCTTACATTAATCACATTCATTATATCTGACCTCATCTACATTCTTTCTTTATCCATTTTTCTGTAGGTTTTTTTTCTGTGCTGCTTTTGAACATTGTACTGACCACAGCAGCTTCTAACATTTAGGTGCACAACACTGTCTACTGCACCCGACCCATCCACCCCAACTGTCATCTCAGCTGAGGGAAATGTGAACCAGAATAAAACATACCTTTTCATGACAGTCGCAGTAGAATATTGTGTCTTGTGATTTTGTGTCTCATGTTTTTCCTGTGTCTCTCTCCCGTATCTTGCTGTGTGCTCTGTCTGGACAACTTCACTTTTCTTCCTCCTGGCTGCAGAAGTATTAAGATTACTTCTTTGACCTGACAGTAAATGTATCCTGTGCAGTATAGAGAAGAAAAAAACACTTTTATGACAATATATGGCATTAACTGACAATGACACACTCCAGTTATGATGCAGAGTTCTGTCCAGAGTTTTCATGCCTCATTATTGTTAACCTTTCCAGGCTCTCCTGGCTCCATACAGTGGAAATTTGTCTTCTGCTCCAGGCCTGAAATTGACAATATATGGGAACTTTTCTTGGATGTTTAGTGTTTATTTACTGACAAATAGCCTAAAGTGCACATATACTGCACTGCTACATTTACAGCTATACCACCATATACTGCTCTCTCTGTTTCTCACCCACTCACAATGCACATGGCCTAAACACTGAGCTATACCTGATATGAGCTACACTACTTGTGAAACAATATTCTGATTCTTAAACTTGGCAAACTTCTAAAACTTAATGCTACATCACACAATGCTTTTTTAAATAAGATGTGATTATCTAATGCACAACTTTCACAGTGGTATCCAGTGTGCACTACTATGTAGCCGAAGTGATGGTAAATAAGATATGAAAGTTGTCCATGACCACGGATAATCTAATCTTGTGTCCCTTTCTAACCAATAATTCAAGGAATTATGAAACAAGGAGCTAAACTCGGGAACTAAAAGTCCCTTTTGCGCATTCCTTGTTGCATTTTCACATTTCACATTAAATTTGGCAAGTTAAGACATTCTTTGTATTTTCTGCCTTATAACTGATGTTTGAGCGGATGTATTGAATGGATACAAATAAGGTATGCAGTGGTAGTAAAAGCATGAAAGTCCACAGCTTCACATCCAATGCAGCAACAATGTGCGAAGGTTTTCACAGATACTTGTCACTGCTGTAGTAAGTATGTTTATTGGTGATGTTTTTCTTATTGAAACTTATAACTTCTGGAAAAGTCATAAGCAAATGGAACTATGAAAACCTTAATTTAATGCCAAGAAATGTACTCAGTACAAAAAATAGACTCATGCATACAGGCAGGAAGTTGCAGTTCAATTTTAGGATAAGATTTTTGTTTTTAAAAAGAAATGAAATTTTTTTTTCTTTTTTTTTTTCATTTCTTTTTTTTCCCAGAGTTTGGAACTATGGCTGTGGATGGCTGTGTTTAAGTTACACCCTGGCTCCTATAGTTGAACCACAGATAAGGTCCCTGTATTCTTAATACAAATACATTCTAAAGTTTCTGGGTTGGAAAATGATTATAAATGAGCCACTTATGTTCAATTTAATTCAAAATTATTTTTGATATATGTACAGTACTTCCACAGACTCCTAATTAACGTCTATGTGTTCCCCCAAATTATGTAATTATTGCTTACCACAGCTATGCAGACGACATTCAATCATGGCTGTTTCAACAAGCAACTATGCTCCTTAGACGCACTGTAACTTTGAATGTTTTTTGTGTTTTATTGTTTTTCTTTGTATGTTCCTGTGGTATGTTCTTTTTTAAAATCTATTTCATTAAAAGCACTTTGTCCTATCTCGATAAACTTGCCTTTTTTAAAATTGTTGTGTTGTGTTTGACATCTCTGAATCATATGTTGCAGGGTTGATGCTGCTCTGTGGTAAAATATTCTAAACTCAACACTTACTAACTTTCTATGGAGCTTTTCCATAAGCAAGAGTCATATAGATACTCTAAACTTAGCGAAGACACCTGAGGCAGTTTTGGTTTGGGTTAAAAGGTATCAAAAGTAGCTTGTAAGAGAACATCAAGTGTACAGCACTTTATCACAGATATGTGTTCCCGAGATCAAGAAAAAATCTACATACTCAAAGCAGGTTTAATACAGATTTTAACATTTGTATGCAAGAATGTCTTTCCTTGATACTCCCAGGCTCTATAGCAGTCTATCTGTTGTGGTATATGATGCACTAAAAGTAATGCAGTAAATATCTGCTCCATCTAAAAGTGTATAATGGAAATAAATGTATATTAATCTACATCATGCTTGTGTTATCCAAATACTGACTGTCCTGGCATGTGGAAATTAGCATTTAAATTGGACAACATCCTTTCATGCACACATGAGTAGCTGGACAGCAGAGGGTAATACTACTCTGAGAGGAATAAATGTAATGTGCATGCAGACCCACGGGCAAGCAGTGGAGTCACTCCAGCATTTTCAGCATGGATCTAACAGTGGGCGTGCCCTTTGCTGCTTGGCACCAATAAGGGTCGAGCCCCCGAACAGCGTGACACCAAACTGTCGGTGCCACTTCTTACCACGCTGTAGCCCAGATCCCAGCATCAGGTGAGGCATCTTAACGGGGGCAAAGACTGTTGACAGTGAGTCAAAGTGACAGAGCGATCACACTTTACATCAGCAATGATCCCAAACCACAGAGCGCCAGTCCTCTGCACCAACACCTTCAGTTTCACTCTGGTGTCATCACCCTGCTTTCTCCTCCTCTCCTCACCTTAGATCACCCCTCAACCCCTAGTGCTCTCACTTCAACCCTCCCAACTTGCAACACACACGAGGGAAAGAGGAGGAGGAGGGGGAGGAGGCAGGCAGAGGATTGAAGACAGAGCAGTGCTTCACAACAACAATGTTCAAATGTTCATAAATGTTCAAACACTAAGATCCCCGGGGCAACATTCTATTGATCGTTTATGATCAATGCTTTTTATTTCTTTTGTGTTTAAAAAGCAGTATTAGATGTATACACTGGGTGGGAGACTAATTAAATGGTTCAACAAAGCGATCTTTGACTCATCGCTGGTCCAATCACAGCCTCTTGTCATAAATACTTCATCTGAAATAGTTTAAATTCAAAAAATCATCTTAATGACCTCAACTGACTTCACACTGCAGTAACGGGAGCCTCTGGGCATTAACTGTGTTTCAGCACTGTTTGTTTGCTACATACTGCAAGCAGCTGTATAAATGTGTATGTCAAAAAGTATCAAAAGTATTCATCTAAACGTGTCCTGTCATAGAATGAAATAAAATAAATACTGAGACAAAAGAGGACTTTTTTCATTTCTGCTCCAGTGATGTGTTTTATTTCGCCTTCTTTCATGACAGCGATACTACTCTTCACTGTTTATGACACTGTGTATTGCTAATATATTCAGAGGTGAAGTAGAGTAACGTTAAACACAAAACAGTGTTTGTCACCTTGTCTGGTTGCACCTGTCCTGCTTCATGTCAAGAAAATGTGTACAAAACCAGAGATGTAGAGGTGGAGGTGACACATTCTGCACCATTCACACATCAAATCAACAGCATAAGCCCCATAGCATCACACTTTGTCAGACTTCAAGTTTGCAACGGCTGAATCACAACAACAGTCTTCCACAGTTTTTCAAGTCTGCCATTTTAGCTGTATCCAAAACTTACCTCCCAGAAATTTATATTCTACCATAAGGCACATGGACATTTTTTATTTAAGTTTAAGAAAATCTGCAAAGTTTAAAAATGTTCATCTAGAAATGTACTATATTTCTTAAACAGTTACTTAATTTCCCAATATTATATGCTTGTGCAGTACAATTGCTTCTTTGTGCTATGTTTAGACATTGGGCTATGAGCAATATTTTTATATTAACAATAGATAACGTGGTCTTGTGCAATGTGAAAGGGGTCATTTGTATTGATGAACCCACTGGAAATTATGACCAGACTGCATTCCCTATAAACTTTATAAAGCTTTGCAGTATCTTTAAGTTAATTGCTTTGGTTTTATGGTTTACAACTTTACTTACTTGCTTTTCAGCTGCAGCAGGCAGCTATTTTCAGCCAAAAAGCTCTAATAACCCCCACTACACACAGCTAGCGACTGGCTAGTGAATATAGTGGAAAATATACCAGCTAAAGAGCCAGATATTTCCCTACGGAGTTATTGAAGACCAAACACCAGAGCTAAAAGAGTGCATATCAGACTTAGATTCAGCAGGTGGACAGAAACACAATTCTAAATTTATGCTTCCTTTCTCTGTATCTGCCAAATGTGTAAATAAGCAACTGTTTGCTAACAAGCTCAAAAGGTGGCAATATGGCAGTGTTGTGTTTGCAGTTTGTTTGTGCTCCCCTCAAATGGCTAAAAATGTGTTGAGGTAGGTTGGAGAGAGATTGTGGTATTGGTTAAATAGTGAAAAACTCCATCTGCATGTCTCTATATGCATGTTTGAATTATTATCTACTGAAAAATGTGGAAAACTTAGACTTAAAAAGAAAACTATCACAAAAGTGGAATTGTAGTCTTTCAGTTTCGTCATTCAGTCTAGATGCAGTTAATTTTTTGCTTAAATTCAAAAGTTATGGCCAAAACCATGTTATTTCACTGTGACCTTTGACCATAGAGTTTATCCTTTAATCTGAATGAATCTTTCTGCCAAATTTGTGGCAATTTCCTGAAGGCAGTTTTGAGATATCATTAAAAAAGGCAAAAAGCATGTTTTTGGTTTTAAGTCACAGTGACCTTTGGCTGCCTAAATGTTATCACATAATCCTAATCCAGTTGAATTTGAAGGAAAATTCCCTCAATGTATTCTTGTGGCATTCAAAAGAATCGAATGGGTGCACAAAAACCAAAAACCCATTTCAAAATGCAATGGAAACAGGTTTATTGAATAGATCATGACCTATTGACAAAAAAGACAAATAAGTCAAATGCTGATTTTTCCATCATGTTTTTGACATGGTGCTCAATTGCTTTAGTTTGAACTGGTACTCTTTTAATTACCCCATTTTGCTGTTCTCTCTTCTTCTGCAATGATTCACCAGCACTGGACTGAAAAATTAACTCAACAACTCAGCAGCTATTTATCCAAATGCTTCCAGCCCCTAATGGTCCTGTCATGACAGCAGATGGACCAACAAATCGCTTACTTGTGATAGTTTTGTGTTCACATTGGTTCACATTTGCACTACTTCTCAATGGGAACAACTAGTGAGACAGGGTGTGTAGTTTTCCAATACTGAACCAAAATCCTGATCTTTATTGCATCACATTACCACATGGGACTCCGGCCTCAAAGTCCACCCACCATCCACCTTGATCACCTCCGTGGAATGTAGCACTTTCAATCACTAGGAAAAAAAGTGTTGCCACTGAACATAATCCAGACCACATTTTACATTAACCTCAAAAGGTATTTGGCAAAACACATTAGTCATATATAACTGTAGCACACTAGAGCTTTTATTGTCCAAGTATGGCATGCATGTTCATGTGGTTGTAGGAGAATGCTTTTTCAAGCATCGGCAAGTCCACCACTTGGGGCAGAGCTGCAAAAACTCAATCTTCCATACTTATATCCTGCAGCTATAGGCATCCAGCTGCAGTGTACAAACCCTGCAGGACAGATCAGTGTGGTTTATTTACACCTGGGATGAAAATGTTTTGAGAGACCGTCATTTCAGAGATGTGTGCATGTCAGGACACGATGAACCAAAGGTGCCAGGAGATTCTTTCTGCAACTGAGCCACACATTTAGTTTGTGATTAACGCTGGAGAGTGATAGATGGGTAAATTGTCCCCAGCGTATGTCTCCGTAGCCTCCCCGCCTACTGTCTTTCCATTCATCTCACCCTCCTTCCTCTTGCGCTCTTCCCCTCCTCTTTCTCCAGCAGCAGTAGGGAAACAGGGGATGTGAACACGCACCTCTTTGCCAAGCCTCACAGCTCCCCTGGCACCACACTGCAACATAACACCTTCCAAACCCTCCTCCTCCCTCCATCTCTCCATCTCTCGCACGGCTCCCCTTTTCCTCTCTCAGCACGGCTGAACAGCATGTTTGATTTTACAGGATCTAACTCTGCTAAGGTTTGACCTTTATGGGTTTTCAAGGCCGATACTGATATTTTTGGATTTAAACGGCTGATAGTATTTTCAGTGGCTCCTTCATCATTTGTTCAGAGCAGAGAAGGCTATGAAACCGTATTAGACCATAACAAAAGAAAATGCTCCATTAAAACATACGTAAATACTTGTAGTTGGTTCAGCATCTCATTTCAGACACTTAGAGGATCACGATAACAGCGTTTTATTAGAACTTCATCATGTTTTGAAGTTTTGGCCTGTGAGTGGGGGTAGGCAACTAGAGAGTGAAACTTTCATAACCTTTGATAAAATCCAGAAATACAACCTCATTACTCAACATTAGAAATGGCCAATATGAGGACACAAAAAACTAATGTTAGCCACTTCAGTGCTACGTAACCTTCCAGGAACTGTAGTTGACTGTGAAAAGCTACCCAAACATGGAGAAACTATTGTCAATAAAGAAAGATTAATCACCTTCTCAATTATGATCATGTAATTAGCTGAATAAGCTACTGAGATCTTGGAAGAAGGCAGTATTTCAAACTCACACAATGAGATGATCACACAGCTAAGCTACCAATAAGCTAACATCAAAGGTAAACTCGTAAGTAAATGGACCTAAAATGTTGGAAACAATCCCAATATCCAAAATGATGGCAAGCAGGGAATAAAGACTTGCTGGTCTATGGTGATCAATAGACAGTTTGCTTTTTCTCTTCTAAATGTTCTAATGTTGGGTGCACTGAGGGTACATTTACACCAACGTTGTTTTGTCTCATTAAACCAAACCCTAGAGCATTTACTACCACGGTGTGGTTTGGTTTGGTTGGAATGTACATCAGCGTTGAACTCTGTTCAGAACCAAACAACTGTTTTCAGTTCACCCTCGAACTTGAGGCTTCTGACCACACTAAAATGAACTTTGCACTGGTTCTGCTGAAATCTGCTGACATGCAACAGAACATGATGATGCCTCTTTGATGAACATTATCCTGGGAAAAAGAAATTGGAAGCATGTCTTGTCTTCTTACTCACGGATGACCAATAATCTAGGCTTTTGTTTACAATATCTGGGTCATTTCATTTTTTCCATGATGAACACAAATTGATCCACTAGCACTGGTTCAGTTAAGCTTAGATCAGGAACTTTACCTTTAGGTATGAACACATCTTTAAATGTCAGAACTTGAATTTTGGTGTAAAACTGATCCTGCTTCTATCTCCATTGCCTTCTATTTAGCATGTAGCTTATTTATAGTGTGAGTTCAGTAACAGGCCAGCATCTGAAAGGCTGGCACAGTATCGGCCCTGTATATTGGTCTAAACCAAAAAGTCTACAAACCAGCAGCCCTGACAGGATGTGCTCTCTCACTCACATTTTCTCTTACTCATTCTCTCTCGCTCTCGCTTTCGTTCTCTCTCTGTCTCTGTCTCTGTCTCTTGCCCTCGCACCTCTCCAGCTGCCTCCAACACAGTAATGACAGTTTTATCAGTTTAACCACGTTTGCCATATCCAGGACTGGGCTACTCTCCAGTCCCACTGTATGCTCAGCTCTGCTCAGCTAAAACCAGACACTAACAAGAGCTCCTTGTATATCCATTATGCAGACCTACCGTGGCTTCCACTGTCGGCGTGCGTGTGCTGCAGAACTATATGGGCTGAAACCTGGAACCCAGCTGCCAACACTTTTTTCACTGACACCTTAGTCTCTTCCAACTACAACCTGATTGGTATGTGTTCTGGGTCATGAAAGCTAGGTATAGAAATTTAAATTAGAAAGAAAAAAAGTTACAGTATAAATCATATAAATGAGAAGTACATTGCCAGTTGTGCCTGTCTAATTTCAAGAAAATTCCAAGAAATATAAGAGGTTTGACTACATTGCGTCATTGTAATAGAAAATTAATACCACCTTCACACTGTGGTTGCCTGAAAACCTACTGTAAATATTCTGCACTAAGAGTAGGAGGTCGAATACCAAGTATAGTTCAGGTCAATAAAGCCTAAACTCTAATACCGTCTTATTACGTCTTGAAATCATCCTTAGATCTGAAAGAGCATTCACGCCGCAGTTCTAAATCCATCCTCCCTCCCACCTAAAGATAGACTCAAGCTCTTTTTATAGTGGGCTGAGCTGCAGAATTGCATATTCTATTTCAGACGGCCCAGGCTCACATCATTGTTTGTTTTAGCAGGCTAACCTTCCCCATGTATTTATAGGTGTCGAGGCCAGGAGAAAGACCACAGTAGCTCCATAAATAAGCTGCTCGGGCCTCCAGCAAGCCTCCTGACCAACAAAAGCCCAGTCATTTCACAGGCTATTACCTGGAGCTGCCTCGCAGGGATGCTGGCCCAACCTCTGAGGCAAGGGAGGGTTGCACAGCTTTGAGGGCAACTCGACCCGGTGGGAGGAAATAAGATGTTTGGATTAATAATATATATATGGTGATCTGCGTTCTGTGACCAGAGCCTATGAAAATGCAATGGGAGTAAATGGAAAATAACCAGCTGTGATGTGCCGCATCTGAGGCTGTTCAGTGCCGCAGCTCACACCATTTTCACCGTCAACTCTCATGCCTTTCATCCCCTTCTTTCTGCTTTCATCCACACACTCTGCCACTCGCTCAGCTACACCCCCCTTCTCTCTCTGTCTGTCTGCCTTTCTCTGAACTTTTGGCCCCAGGATCCTGTTGGAACCTCACCCAGATGCCCCCTGGCTCTTAAAAATAGATGAACCAAAAACATCACACACTTGCGCAGACACACAAAATCCACCCATGACGTCATACGTCAACAGAGTGTGTGCGTATGTGTGTGTGTACTATGTGTGTGTCACTGCTTATCTCTGCCTCCACAGACGTTGTGTAGAAAGCCAGTCAGCAGAGGCCACAGCCAACGTGCTCCACAGCCTCTCTGGCAGCCAAACCTTGCTGCACTGAGGAAACTGCACCCTGTAACACAAACAACCCATCAGCCACAGCAGCACTTCAGCACCGAATGCTAATCCTGGTACCTCCCTGCGAGGTACAATGCTGCAACACCCACACAGCTTTAGGAAATGAATGTCATCTCACCCCTTGGCTTTAATATGGCTTTTCAGAGTGATTAAATATTCAAAAGCATTGTTTCGCAGGAACATTCGACAGTGGCATTTGTCCTAAATATTGCTGCGCTCATTTGCTGGGTGGCGACAGTGATGATTCCATAAAACATATGAATGGAGAGAGTTGTCATGTGGATGTGGCTGAACACTGAAGGCTCATGATCTTAAATCAGAGGAGAGCACTGCCGACTGGCACAGTGGGGGTTCTAGCAGAGCGGCTACAACTGCTAATTTGTCTCAGAATGGCCCTTTATGATTTCAAGGGCGCCATAACTGTTAGATGAAGAGATGTTTTTTTATTTTCAGATTGTGTCCTATCAGCACACAGCGCGTGTGGTAAGGTAAGATATCTGTATAAAACCCATATCTTCACCTGCTCTGGCTTTATCTTCAGGAATACTGGCAATTCATATATAACACGTTTCTATGACTGTATAGTTTATGTCTTTGCCAGAGTAATAGTCAAACGCAGCAAGAAAAAAGACTTATGTCTAAAGTCTCCTTGTAAAGGGATCATCCTTCATTAAACTGTTATGAGATATTCTCGATCTTTGTTCTGTATCCAATTAAATCAAATTTTAAACCCAAGTTCATCTGCAGAAAAAAAAACAGAATAAGAAGTAGAACAAAGAATAAAATAATAAAATCAAGACAGTGTGGATGCAGCTGCATCTGAAAGAGAGGAAGGTGGCCTTGTTGACTGAAATCTGGCAACCACATCTGCCATCTGATAGTAAGAGGTTTATCAACTGCAGGTTATATAAAAGAAAGATTCTATTATAGCGACTGAAATGATGAATGCATTTGTAAAAAGTATTTATATTTCTTCAAGGTTAAAGATGTGCCATTGTATATAAAGATGCATATAAAGATGGATGAGGTGGATCCACTTAATCTCGCTGTACAAAAATGAAGCTAAACCTTTCCAGACATGAGCGCTGCCATCTTGCTCACCCTGTTTTTAAAACATCAAATAACTAATTAAAACCAAAGTCATCTGAAAAATTAGGACATAAAACCATGTAATAAGAACTATACAAACTGAGAGAAATCATCTTTGAGAAACATTTGTTTGATGTTTTAAGTTGGCCCATGTCCTAATTGCTAATGTGAACAGGATGGGATTTACAATGTTCATACTGCAGCCAGCCACCAGAGGTGAATGAAGATGTCTTGGCTTCACCTTTGGGGAGCTGTCAAGTCATCCATCTTTAGATACAGTCACTGATATGGAGCAATACTGGGACGTAATACTGGGACAGGGTGGGGTATAGTCTAATATTCAGTTTCCTCAGTCTTCTCCTTTATGCTATTCATAAACTCCAGAGGGAAATATCTGGTTCTAAATGTTCCTCTATGTTCACTAATGTCTGTCTGATGTTCAGAGCTTGGCAGATGAACAGCTGTAATTTTAGGGGTTTTTCATTGAAACAATCTGATTGCTGTGTCTGATGAGAGCCACGAAAGTTCACCAAAACAAAGAGCTGAGAAAGGCTAAAATGCTCGGTAGAGCTGAGGGGTTTCATAAAGTTCGCTGATGATTTCTTTGTTTTGTTTTTTTAAGTAGTGTGTAAGCTTTTTATTCAAAAAAAATGAAAGAAGAAGATTTGGAGAAAGCATCAGAAAGTGACGTTCAGGGTGAAATTGTTTGGCTTCTGGCATTAAAAACCTTCTCACAACTGTAATTTCTTTGTGAACATACAGATCCTATATTACATGTGAAAGAGCTTCACACAGAAGGTGGGGATGGTATAGTTACTAACACATACACACATATTGCTTCAGAAATGCCAATCTGCCCCACACTATTCTTTATAGAGCGAAACAACAGTCATTAGAAGATGTAATGGATTAGCCATGGATAGAGTGAAGGGAGACAGGGAAGAGAGGGAAGAGGGGACAAACCAAGATCAAAATGATGGAGATTGGCAGATGGGTAAAATGGATTGGATAGACCACTCTACGGATGAGAAGACAGGACGGAGAGCTGATGCCTACTGCCGCCGCAGAGAGATAATGGAAACTGATTACAGAAAAAAATCAACAAGGTTTCTCTCATTCCAGGAGTGCTGCTTGAAAACACGGCAGTAATATGATTGGCGAGGTCCAAGATCCTGGTTAAAACTGATTGTCAGTGAAGTTGGTCCACAGCATCAACAAGTTTTAAATTTAGATGGAAAAAACACAAGGTGACAGTGGATAAAAATGTGAGCTAGAGACCTGACTGAAAAGGAATTGCGTTTTTTTTTTTTTTGTGGTGTTGTCTGTGAGTTCTTCTCAGAAACTGCTTTTCTGTTTATCCCGTGCCTCCCTGGCTTATGTTCATCTGAGAGAGCAGAGAAGCTGCAGGAGACAAACAGGATGTCTGTGGGAGGACGAATGAGAGGGGGTAAATCTGACGAGGAAGTTTACGCCTGAGTGTGTGTGTGTGTGTGTGTGTGTGTGTATTAATCCCAGGAAGGACTTCCTCTGAATCTGAGCTGCTTGGGAGTTCTGTGGGAGTTTCAGACATTGACACAGGACAAAGCAGGGGAAGAGAGGAGAGCAAAAAAGAGAGGTACAAGAGAGTGAGAGGGATCAAGGGCAGTAGCACTATTGAATCCCACGTCAAAAAACTGCACACACACGCACACGTACAGACAGAGAGGAAAAACCACCCACAGAGAGAGGTTGTGATAACAGCGACAGCACTGGCGTCATTATGAGCTGATGATGATGAACACAGGCCCACCTCTATGACACACAGCCTGAACCCACTCAAACATTTTTGGCTCAATCAGAGATACTCCAAACCTCTGACAGAACAAACATGCCATCTGACCCGTGCTGAGTAGCATGTGCAGTAAACCCTCCATGTTTGTTTTGATCTCCTGGGTGTGCCAGACACACTGCGATAACTTTAGATGTTGAAGTTAGATGATGTGAATTAGAAGACTAACAAACTGGCTGATAATATCAGCATTTTACTCCCGACTAAATATCTCTAAGCAGCCTCAGCTGTGCATTAGTATGCTAGCATACTAAAAATTAAGCATGTTGTAATATTTAGCATGTTAGCATCCTGGCATTAGCATTTAGCTTATTACATCCCAGTTATCTTAGTCTACTTTCTATAACATTTTAGGTTATTTCATAATAAAATGTTACTTCATAAAGGGTTTATATAATGCAGCCCCTATTGATATCTAATAAATCATTTAATAAGGAAGCGCAGACCACTGACAAGCTATTAATAAATGATTGCAGTAGCCTGTAGCTTTCCCTGCCATGACTTTCTCCACTTTCCCCTTTTAACTACAAAAATGTTAATTAAATTTTTAACAAGCATTAATATGCTCTTTATTTACAACTTATAAACATTTTATGCCATGCACTTTATTAAAAAAGGTACCACATTCATTCATGCTTGATATGACTCATTATAATTTATATAAATGGTTCCCACCCAAGGGGTTAAGACTAAACCCAAAGCCTTCATAAAATAAATTTAATAGTTTGCAAGATCATTTGCAAGATAGGAAAGAAAAAAATAATGTTTTTTTGCCACAGAGACCTCATCTAAAGCTGTGAAAAGCTGTATCATGTCTTCTGTCGCTCTGGCAAATGTCAAGTTAGAGAAACTGACTCTGATGATGTCATCATGAAGTCATGAGGTCACATATCTGACAGAGAACCATGAAATATAAAAAGAAACAATGAGGAATTTTAACACACAGAGAAAGTCTCATGGAAGACACAGTTGAGTTGCATTATGGGAAATGTAGGATCCAGTGTTTTTGAAGTTTGACCCAAATTAGAGACTGTACGTGTGGATACCTCAGCCTCTGCTGGCTCTATTTTAATAATAATTATTACAATCTGTCTCTTCACATTTTGAAAGGACGCTACTAAATCACTCAAGTGTTCTCGTATAATTAAACATTTTCAGATGTGAACATCACCCTGGCTTTCATGGCTCATAGGCATATGGAACCTGTGATGGAGCTTTGCAAATAGACCCTGCTCGCTTTTATATACATCATGAATAATTGACTTTAAGTGTGCTTAATGCAAATAAATGAATGGAAAACCTTGGGAAAGTTTAGGTGAGGTCTTCCTCTGCTATATCCTTGAACTGGAACCAAATCTATGAATAATTTATCCAGATGTGTCATGTTGAATGCATCACTTCTTCAACAGGAAGTCTTTAGAAGTTACGTAACTGGCAGAACCCACAGCTTGTCCTCTAATTAGACCAGAGGAAAAGTTTGGCCAGTAAAATGCTGTGTAATATATATTCCAAACTCCCTCATGTATCCCGCCTCTCAATTTCCTTATAGCCATGTGTCAGGCAGAGCTCTGGATACCACACACATATCCACTCCATCATATGCATGCTTACTCATCATCGAACCGCCACATCAGAGGACTCATGCACAATACACTTGTCTGCCAGCCAAATGTGGAAAAACCACAGCAAGGAGACCAAAGAGACCAGAGAGGCTGACCCCCTTCACCACCACCACCACCATCACCACCACCCCCCGTCCACTGCTCTCCGCTATCTTACTCAACCTCCTTGAGTCATAAACTATCACTGCCTCCTTCAGATGTTCAAAAAGTAACCCTCTCCATCTTTGAAGGGATAGTGTCTGCACTTTGACTTCATCTGTCAAGGCAGAGACAATGATAAAGAAAAATACTAATTTAACACTTATCCTTTAGCAATCAGAGGGAAAAAGAGAAAAGATCGTCATTCGATGCAGGAGAGCGTGTCGAATGTAAGAGCTGCGTGGTCGTGAGATGTCAACAACTATGACAAGGTTAATCAGCACCCACCACTTTCTCTTCTAAAACATTTCAGGGCCTGCGTGAACAACATTTTACAAAACCAATTATCTCTTTTGAATAAAGGGTGTTCGCCTATCAAGAGTGAGCCCACTTAAACAGGGTCAAATACAATTCGCTATCACGCCACTTTCAAACAACATATCAAATTGTTGTCGCTTCCATTTACGACAGTAATGTGTACCTAGTAAATTGCGCTACTGCCTTTGACTGCTGACAACAGCTAATTGTAAATGTCAGAGTTATTCATGCGTGTCTCACCACACTACATGATTAAAAATCACCTATAGTTCGTTTTAAATGTGTGATTGTGAACGTCTCATACAAAAAGCTGTAAACATACACACAGCTGAGTGGGAGACAGCATGCGTGGAGGAATCGCTCATTAATTTGCTGTGATGTATAAAAAAGCAGACTGCAGCGTGGAGACTGGGGAGGATTCAACAGTGAGACAATTAAGACAAAGTTGCTCTCTTGTGTATCATTGGCTTCAGTTTGTAGAAAGTTTTAGCTTCGCTCCAGGCTAAAACACTCAAAGAGAGGAAACTCATAAGGAATGCAAAAGCACTATTTGGATAGCTGTATTTAGATTTTGTATTTTTTGTATTATTATTATTTCCTGTAATCCTGTGTTTTTGTTTTGACCAGGAGTGTGTGTGTGTGTGTGTGCGTGTGTGTGTGTGTGTGTGTGTGTGTGTGTGTGTGTGTGTGTGTGTGTGTGTGTGTGTGCGCGCCCATATGTGACAATGATTTGTTTTCTCTCATGACCATGATTAGAGGTTGTCAGCCATGCTTTTAGTAGAGCTGATGGGTAATTTCACTCTTTAACATGGTTTGGAGTTGACGGCTCGAATGGCACACACATGTGGATGGACACACACACATACACACACACACACACACAAGTGACATGTATGTGGAAATACCATACCATACACTCATGCCCACACACTTGAGCACCCAAGGGCTCACACACACACACACTCACATACATGCTGATAGACCAACAAATCAAGTGCCATGTCTATTAGAGTGGACTAATCAACAAGGCCTACATGTTCTGTCACAACTCACACAAGAGCATTGTAGATAATTTGTGTCTATAACATTGCATGCAATTATTCCTGCATACATTCCTATGTGCATGGCGTTTAATGAGCCAAGCTAATTAAATATGGAAATTAATGAGATACAAAGGAAATAAGGAAAAGCACAGTCCTGATGAATTTGAAGGAGCTGCTAAAAGCCTTTTATTACATTAGGGACTGAGAGGGAAACGTGCCTTCCCCTAAGGAGACTATTAACAAACACAGTGATTAGGCCAAGCCAAAACACCACAAACTATTAGATATTTTATTCTCAATAACGTGCATTAACATTACTCTACACATTCCAAACATGAAATATTAAAAAGTAAACTGCTGTCACGCTTAACACATTCTTTCATGTGAATATTTTTTGATAATGAATCACGTTGTAGCTGGGAAAAAAACACATGAATCACCTTAATTACACTGTTTTCTTGTTTGTAAACAGGAAAAATGATGTTTCTGGCAGATACACAACAACGCCTTGCGAAATCATTGTACGTGGCAGAATAGATTCACTTACAGTTGTGCAGTGAATCAAAAGTGTATTCGGTGTGAATTGCTATTGTGCACTTGCTCTTTCTCACACACCATATCACACACACACACACTCTCCTCCAATCAAAGAGGCCTTTCACTGAGAAGCATATCATCGCATCACGCTGTACACACTGTGTTCCCCACTAAGTGTGTGTGAGTATATAAGAGTTCTACAAATACACACTCAGACACAGTTTACAGACAGGCCGACTCAATCCCAAAAACACACACACACACGCTATGGGATCCAAGCTAGCCTAAGGGTGTATAAGCTCTACTTGAAGAGAAGGGGGGGAGGGTGGGGGGAGGCTAAAGTTCATCTAAAATCACCCCACCTCTGGGGAAGTACCCGACAGGCTGCCCTGAGGACACCCATGGCTGACCCCACGAGAACAGGTCAAAACAAATGTAGCAGAACGCTTTCACCTCTCAGGTCTTTCCCCCTCCATAAATTCCAAAGACACAGACTCTTGTTCTTTTCTGTGAAAACAAACTATCATCTGATTAACCCCTGACCTCTCTTTCTCCTGATGTCACCACTGATGTCACTCCTTTCCCCTTCACACTTGCTTGCTCCCCTCTGTTTTTTTTAATCTCTCCTTGGAAAGAGAAATGAAATGAGGAGGTGGCGGAGGTTGGAGGGGTTTAGCAAATCGGTGCAGGCCTCTCCCATAGGGCTTACCTCATCCTTCTTTCCGTTCCCATCCCTCCCACCTCTTTCTCTCTTTCTTTACACTAAACTTTTTTTTTCCATCTCAAATGCTGTGGCTGCTTTCTCCACCAGCAGAACTCTTGGCTGTAAAGCTGATAGCAGACATGTATTGGTACATAAAAAAGAATAATCCCTGACCATCAGAATGTGGACCATGATTATCTTTAATGTTTGATTATACTGACACTGAAAACTGCAACATTTGCAGCTAAAGCAATGTAATTTAATATAATTGCTGCAACAAGTAGATTCTCTAGCAGAAGTGAGACTCCTTGGGGTCATAATAGTGAACATATAGGTACAATTATGTCTGATGTCCATAATAAATAAACTTATCTAATTCTGTTTAGACATCAGAGGGAAAAAACCTGTACCTCCAGAAACTGCTAATAGTTAATCTAACATTTGCCAAAAAACCAAACAATTACAGGCTAAAACTAATTCCCACTTTGCAGTTGTAGCCCCCCACTAACCAGCCCAATTGTTAGTAATTAGTTTCTTATTTTCATGGGTTATGGGCAAAAATGTGTTTTGTGCAGTCACCTGTGGTTGACCTTTAACCATCAAAATCTAATAAATTAATCCTTGCGTTCAACTGAACAATGCTGCCAAATTTAAAGTGTCATATTCAAGAAGCCAAAAACATGTACTGTGAGGACAAAATATCTTTAGGCACCAAAGTCTAAGCAGTTCATTTATGAGTCCAAGTGAACATTTGGGATTGTTTCAAGTGGTTTCTGAGAAATTGCATTCACAAGGTGTAAAATGTGCTTAATGAAGTTATAGTGACCTTGACCTTTGACCTTTGACCACCAAAATCTAAATATAAAGGTTTGATCTCACAGATAAATGACTGAATGGAAACAGTATACTTCTTGTTGAAATCCACCAAGGCCTCAAAGTTATGACAACACTGTCAAACTTTGAACACCACATCACTACTGTTGACCATAAACAGTTAAACTGACCATGGGAAACCAGTGAAAGAAATACTAATTTACTGTGACTTTATGGTGTCACAAGGCCTTTAGGTAAAAACAGAAAAGACATACACAGAAACTATATGACTCTCATTTACTGTACATTCTGAGTGCTGACTCAATCCTTATGTAAGCTTCTGAATATGCACACTAAGAAGTGGTTACTGTGAGTTCAGGTGGGTTTATCCTACGCTACATTCCTGGGTGACACTAATAACAGTGATACCAATAAGAGAAGTGCTTGGATAAGTTTGACTGTGGTTGCACCTCTCTCCGAGGAGCTTCATTATCAGTCTTCAAAGAAAATGTCAACTACAAACAAAAAAGCATCATTAGTCTCTTTTTCTTTTTGCGAAGGGGAAAAAAAAAAAACCTAATCATTAGTGTGTTTCTTTCACCATGCCTGCAAGACAGCTTTTCTTCTCAACCGCTTTTCTAAAAGGTACCCTGAACATCTCTCTCCCTGAGTCTCCTTTTTGCTCACAAACATGCACAAACACACACACACACACACACACTAACTGATTAAAACCATCACAAACTACTCGCATTTGCATAGATAGCAAAAACAAGTGATATGAAAGGAAAAGTTATTGCTGCTATAGCTTTCACCCTGACAAAACACGGAACGCTATATATGCTAATTAGCCATTTAATATGAATGTCTAATTAATGGTGTGCAAATGAGACAGTGCCATTATTGGGCCTGTTTGATATGGGGATGGACGCAGTATTGAAAATCCTTGGGATAACAGACATCCGTTGCTGCCGCTCAACACACACAGGAAATCAATTTGGTTAATTGTCAAATATGCAAACATGTAAATTGAAGTATGCATTGCCATGGCCGAGACACCTAACCATTGTCCCTGGAGCATGAATGAGAGCACACAGGAACACACACACATAGCCACAAGCACAAACACACAAGCACACACTCCTCTTATCTCATCAGCCCTTTAATGTCGTTGGTATTCAGTGCTCCGTCCTCTGACACAATGCATGCCACTAATTACCAATTCCCTTGATAAGAGCATTGCCTATAGAATACATGATGGAAGATGAAGGGTCTGCCTGCTAGACCACAGCTATTGAACATTCTGACTACACACCACTTTGAAAATTGGCTTTCAATCAACATAGCGAGGACTGCTTAATTCTGCTACAGTTAGGAACCCGAGCTATCTTTTCACAATGGCCCTCTAAAACAGCTGCCATCCAGCCTCCACAGACAGCTAATGGCAGAGGACAAATACCTGACAGTCTCCTTCATAAAGTGTGAGGGCAAAACATTTTCATCCTCCCTTGCACAAGGATGTCTGGCTGCGCTCTGAGTTCTATCACCTTGCAGTAGACCATAAAGCATTCATCAACGAGAGCCTGAAACAGAGAAAGTCACCGCAGCCATTGGCATTCTCCTCCACTCACTGTGACTAAGATGAAGATAAAATGCAGGGAGAGTTGACATCATACAAAAAATTGTTTTCTTTCTTTCTTTCTTTCTTTCTCTTGTTTTTTTTTTTTCTTTTTTTTTTCTTTCCTTTTTTTTTTTTTTTTTGCAATGAAAGTTAATTGAATTTGTATGTTAATGAGGGCTGTGCATAGCTAACGAGCTCAGTGTGCGACCCATTAACACATTGAATGATTGTTATGCCCCGGGCAAGAATCACCTATAGGAGCTCAAAACATGAAGACAAAGAGCCAATCTGAATACATTACAGATTCATTTCCACATTCATCTACATTACATACGTTACACTGATATTTGTCCCTCAGTTCAAGCATCAAGACTAAAAGATTTTTGCTGAATGAATGGGCAGTTTAAAGGAAAGAAAAGGAAAGGAAAGTAGCAGGGTAATGTAAAGGAAGAGAACAAGAAGACCATTAAACCATAGTGGTCATTCAGAAATTCCCGATAATTAATTGCTCCTTACTCATTGAGTATTTTAGCTCAATGACAACAAAGTTCTCACCTTATTGGAGATGAGGAATTGGTGTGATTCAGCCTCCCCCCTCCTCATCACTATGACAATGTGTGAAGCACAGTGAGATTTCTCAGCTATCATTATGATGAAAGCAACACTTCTTTAAATAGCTACATGCTGCAAGTATGAAGAAAATCAACACAAAATGCACTCCTGTCCATGTGCACATCCACCAGTAGAAAGTCTAGTAACAGAGGTGTTATTTTGTTATCTAACATATCATTGTAGTTGACTGTATAATAAAACTTGCAAGCAATACTTCTTAGTAACTGGTAAGAACAAGCTTAAATGTTGGGACATTTGACCTGCAACCTGTGTACCATGTTGATGAGTTATTTAGTTATTTTTATCAGTGTAGTCTGTACATATTTAATTAAAGTCCTGATACCGTATTACAATCTGACCAACCATTTGGTCTTGGACTAGCTTTACCACTGCCTAAACAGCACTAACAATCCCATGATTTTAACATTTTTGATTTGTAGTGAAATGTCTCAAAAGCAATTCAGTTTCCATCTAATTGATTACCGTCATTCATTCATGGTCCCCAGAGGACAACATTTACTTGATCCATTGGCACAAACATGCATATGCCCAGATGATAAATCCTAATTTTCTCAAGATGGATCAAGATTTCTCTAATGGATGGATTTACATAAAGATCTGTACAGGATGAAATGAAGAAAATGTCATCCATTATCTTCTATCTAACATTAGCATTTATCATTAGCAGTTGCCATTTTTTGTTAACTATATCATATAAAACTTGTTACATCAAAATTAGCTGGACTTTACTGAATGCTAATTTACATATTCTATCATGCCACAATCAAATCACAAGTGCAGTAAACATGAAAGCTAAACATCATCGTGTTAGCATTATCATTACTACGTTGACATTAGCATTTAGCTCAATGCATTGCTGTGGGAGTGTCTCCAGATTAAAACGTGTTTTTTCATGTTGAAAAAACAAAGTTTGTCTTTGTTCCTTTTGTCAAGGTCACTTCACTGAAGTAGAAAAACAAGTACAAGTCATTGGTCGTCAGTATTTTACCTATTCCGCCATCTGCCATTGAAATCTATACAGCAAGTCTATATAAATGAAACAGAAGCTCTGACTGTGTACTTGTTTTGTCTGTAAAGCAATCTGACACTGTAAAGAAATGCCTTGTATTGAAATATAGTACAAGATGCAAAGCAAAAGCCTTTGTAGGCTGCCAATTATCTCTGTACAGGTCTTATTTATTTATAGAAATTACACTAATATCAAAGATAGTGTGATTTGTGATTTGCTGTAATTGAGATGCCCTATGTTGCATTAGAATTGAAGCTGCAGTATTCACTGTAGGTACTGTATGACTAAACAGATAATGCGGACACTATATACTGAAACATTATCTCTTGCTCTGTTCTCTCTGCCCTCTTCAACTCTCTTGTGTGATGACTTGATTGGGATTTGACTCCTTCTATTGGACTGTTGCATAAGGCCACTGCAGCAGTTGGATTGCAAAGTGAATATGAGCCTCTTCATAGCTGTTGTTCAGCAGATAATAAGGCTTCCTTTCTGAATGAGTCTAGACGTCTTTGCTCTCCTGGGGTCTTATTCACATCGTGGAGACATAGACGGGCTAATCACCACAGGCTTTCATAATGTACACACTCAAAGCACATCAAAAGGAATGGAGTACATGGAAAGTTCAGTTCAACCTGGATGTATCATTCATTCCTCTCCTTATTTTTCACACACACACACGCCTCCCTCGCCGTCTCAGCTGTTATATAAATTTGCTGTGCATCCAGAGACTTTGCCTACCTTCCACCCAACTCTCGCTTTTTCAGCTTAATGGCCGGGTGTGTATGTATTGACACAACTCCTCACAGCCACACAGCAGTGTGAGGGCAGTGCAGTCCAGTTGGGGGTCAGCTTAATGATAAGTTTAATGAGGGTGGCCAAGACTCAGGCATGCCTCCCTGAGCTATTACAGGAAGGAGATGGGAGGAAATGAGAAGAAAGGGAAGGGAATAAGGAATAGGGAAGTAGGGAAAATGAAGGAGAGGAGGATAGGGAAAGATAGGGATGGAGACAAGATGGGGAAGTATGCAAAAAGAATACAGAGTAGATGTAAGGAAAAGTAGGGAAAAAGAAGGCAGAGGAGGGAAAGAAATAAGTGGGAGGAAAGAGAAATGTAGGGAAAGAGGAGACAGGGAAGACAAAGTGGAAAGGAGAGGACATTAAAGGATAGGGATGAAGGATAGAGAAGGAGAGAAAAAGACAGAGTGATAAGATAGGGAGAAAAGGAAAAGAAAGGAAAGGACACAAGTGGACATGTAAACATGATTAATCATTCACAGTCAACAAATTCCCCCACTGCACGCATTCCGGCTCTCCAGTTACAGTTCAGTTTACTGGATGGACAATAGAAGGAACTTAATGAGCACATGTGTCACTTAATCATCAGCCCAGCTGCTGGTAAAGAAGCAGTCATGCTTCCAGCAAGATGCTGGCAGTCAGTCACACCCTTGGGTTGACTGACATACACACAAATACACACACACATGCACACACAACATGTTTGCACTGAGTACATGTCTCCATAACAAACATATGCCCCTGTCCAGACAGCCCAGTAGGTGTAAATCCTTAGCTGACAGACGTGTTGTAGGTGTCCATGCAGCGATTTCCTTCCTTCCTTCCTGCTTTAGTCTCGAAAAAACCCTGAATCAGCTTAAGAATAGTGCTGATGTTCATCTTTAGTCGTGTAATCTGCGGTAAACTCTCATTGTATGCATGTTTACGAGTCTGTGTGTTAATCTAAACCACTTTTCGTAGATTAAATCCCAGGTGTCAGTGAACAGTTGTGGATGTGTGTTTCATCTCATGCTGTGAATAAGAACAAATGGTAAGCATTAGAGGATTTACTCTTCTTTGTTTTGTTTTTTTTTCTATTATTTATGTTTACATGTAGGTATTTAGCTGATTGCTCTCTTCTAGTGTGGCTTAAAATACGCCTGATCAGAAAAATAACCAAAGATTTTTAGAGAAGTTACAAGCAAATACAAAGCACACATTTGATGACTTTGTCATATTTCAAGCTGACGACTTGAAATATGGCCTGAAATATTTCACAAATACATAAAAAACAACAATCTTAAGAGGGAAGGAAAAGTGAAAACTGCTCAAAGTTGTGATGATATGAGACACAAAGTCACGTAGCTTAAAGGGGAAGTGAAAGTTAAACTCATGTATTGGCTGCATAACCAATCACAAACAGGAAAAAGGGTTAATCAAATGTCCAGTTTATTCTAATAAATGGTTAACCAGCTAACTGACTGTGACTGTCCCTCCTTGTCTGAGAGCCAAGATGAGTCAAGCTTGTCCATGATCTCAACTACCTCTTATAAACAACACTTCCTCATTGACTAACCCCACAACACCACACAGCATGTGTAGGCCTTCAAATGTTTTCTATCAATTTCTTTTCTTTCCTTTTTTTGACAGTATCAATGGAGATTGTGGAAATATGGTTTATCATCCTTTAAAGGTGTTTCTACTTGAACTCTCAGTTTACTCTTTAGATAAAAATGACACATCCTTTATCTGTAAAGTTTACAACACAGATAAGAGTCATGCTTTCCAAGCTGATTCAAAGAGGAAAGTACCCACACTGATAAATATATGACAGAGATTCCTGTCAATTCTGTGGGGGTAGAACTGTGAATTATCTATTTATTTCTACAGTTTAACTTCTGCTTTTCTCTATTTCTTTATCCATCTGTGATATGATATCTGATACTTTGGACTGATGATACATTTCAACACCACATTCCAGTCTTTTTCTTTTCATGGTAATTAGTCTCACAATTGGCCTTAAAGGGCCCTATACAATCACAGGTCAAATCAAGGTGACTTATCTGTTGCTGATTGGCCCAGAGGGGGACTGCATCACACACAGGGGTGGCGATTGACATGTTTACTGTTGCAACAGTCATGTATATGACGCATATACTTCAAGGAATGTGAAGCCTCTTTCAGTGTATAGGCTGAGAGCATGAAATCAGAGTCATATAGCATTAGAGGAATCACTCCTGTATGTTCAAGAGACTTGAATTCTCACACAAACATCTAGATGGGCATGTTGCGCTGTCCTTACCTTTAGTACATTATATCAGTGTTGTCATGTAGAGATCTCCAAGCATTTAGTGTTTTTTTCCACAAAATTAGAAACAGATGATAAAGGATTACATGGTCATTCCGTGAAACACTTTCATCATCATCATCAAAAAAAAAAAAAAAAAAGGAGTCCTTTACAGTCACCCTTGCAATAAATTTCAAAAGTTTCACAATAATACTGCAGAGATTGTATATTTTTCCAAAGAGGATTAAACCAGTTTTGGACATATTATTAGAGCTAACCTCTGATGGGGGAGGGGGTGGGGGTGAAGGGGGGTATCTCATGGCAGCACTTGTGACTAACAGCTGGTTTTGCTGACAACCTCCAGGGTGCACCACTGACTGGAGAACATTGTCCTGTATGGGCTTCTTCAAATGCTGATACAAACCATCCCCTCTCCTTTTCCTTTCATGTCTGTCCCTTTACAGTCAACAGTCAGCATTTGGAAGCACCAATCATTTGAACTATGTGCCCTACTTGGAAAGTGGAGGCTAAGATGTTAGGGTAACTAGTATTTTCTCAAAAGGTTAAAACTAGTTCACTGAGCTTGAAAGTATTAGCATTTTTTGCCAACTAAAATAATGCTGACTTATTATCAAGTTTTTACAGACCAAAAATAACGTTAATTTTCATTTTTGTTTTTGGAATGTTTTGCAATCTGAAAATATTCGCCCTTCAAAGTTATTGGCCTATTAACTCCTAAATTTCAAATACTCATCAGCTGGGAAGACCTAGTCAGGAATTTGAAGGGAATATATAATAGTAGATTGCTGCTCCATCTGCTCACCAAGCATGTGAATGTGTCTTATGAGGAAGATACTTAACCTCAAGTTTCAGCGAGTGAGTTGTTCAATGGCCAGAATTTAAATGTACCAGGAAGGTATCAAGTGTGAATGTGAAATGTGGCATAGCTTAAAAAGGGGCATGTGTGCCCAAATAGTTTTCACTGTATGGAGTTATTTAAAGAAAAACATTGATCAGACCATTTGCAGTGTTACTAAATGTGTGCACAAGCCTGACTGACCAGCCTTAATGCCCAGACGCTCTGGATTACACACACCACTAGTCTGCTGGCTCCACAGCTCCAGTTGGGGCTTATTGAGGGGAGATAATTGAGTGTGAGTTCATAGACCCACATACAGTGACACTTCATATGAGCAAACATAAAGCCAGATCAAACATATGAACACGGTGATACAGGATGCTGAATGGTTCTCTATCTATGATCGTCTCGCTTAATGGGACTCACTGATCAAATATCCTGTGATCATTGGCAGAAATATGACAGTGATGTGAAGTCAACTGACCCTCATATATCACAGAGTAGAATGGTGCCTATGTTTGCAACGAGTTATACAGAAATGTGTTTTTTTTTCACCTTATTTAATGAGAGTAGATTAAGCTTTCTGATGTGCACTACTGAACTTTTTAAGGCAGGCTGGGCCAACTTGAATCCCTTTCCAGTTAAAGTTGATTTTGAAATTGGAGTTCTTCACAGTTTTTGTGTGGAGACATAAATGAAAATCATATGGTACCAATTGTGTTTTTTTCCACATGGCTGTGGTTTGGTACTGATGATTAAATATGTCTGTCCCTGTGTTTGATTATGGAGACTGGATGTTAATAATGTCCTTATAACAGTTCACACAGAGTGGAAGCTTTAACATGAAATCCTTTCTTATTTTACTTCATGCTCACATTTTGGTAACACATGCTAACTGGCTGATCCTGTACTTTCAGCATATGTTCACAACTAAATCACAACTACAGTTTAATGTTTTTCAACCAATGAAATGAGACATATAAATGTAAGCTTCCTGTGATTAGTTTAAACAGTTTGAGCTGGACCCCAGAACACTTCTTTTGTCCACATCAGAGTTCAGAAGACCAACAAAACAAAATTCACCAAGGAGGTAAATACTTCAGGGTGTAGTTCCAATGGACAAAACAAGGTTATTGTAAATGCACCCTCAGTGTTGTGCTCATTCTAAGGTGATAATGAAGGTGATAATGTGTTGACAGCAAATAAATGGACTGTTGAATTTCACAGAAAAGGTTAGTCCTACATCAGAACTCTGTACAAAGGTGGGGAGTGCTTGAAAAACATATTGAAATCAGCAAAGCCCCTCCTTCTCCTCCTCATGGTTGGTTGACTGCATGTGTGTGCGGCTATGGGAACTGAGGTGATATTTTTAGCGCCCGACTTCACAGATATTGCATCAGTTACCATTGCCGACAATGTCAGCCAGGAGAACCAGAAATTCACCCTTCCTGGAGTAAACTACTGTAGGAGTCACTATCATTAGCATTTAAAGTGTTTTAATTTCAGTTTGAAATATCTCATTCACTATGTAGTTGTTTATGTTGATGTTAGAATCAGCATTTAGCAACAGTTTGGGGATTTTTTTAGAACATCAGTACTAGGTTCCTGTGGTATAATACAGTGAGAAAGAGGAGAAGGTCACAGCTGAAGTGAAATAAAAGAAGAATTCATACATCTTCCTTCCTGGTTTGGAACCTCATGGAGCAGCAATGTGTTTGTCCACTACTGTTAGCAACAGGATATGACAACATAAACCTGTTGTGTGAAACTGATCCTGCCTCATCACACTGCTGCTGAACAGAAGCAGCGAGATGAGTGAACTGAATAAATATTTATGCATCCATGACTCGGCCTGTTGTGGTCACTGGCCACCATCTGACGGGTGTGTGAGAGTCTACGCTGAGAGGAAATAGAAGTAAATATAATTACCATTCCCAGTCAAAAAATAAGACTTTATAAGGGGATCAATCTAGATAAATTACATCCTTAGGGGATTATTTCACTCCAGCCTGGATCTGATATCAACTTTTAGCCGGTCAGTAGTCTGAGAGGAGGTAATTCAGTCTGACCCAAGCATCCTGAGGACTTGGAGTGGCTTCAAAACCTTCAGAGGGACAAAGACAGAAACATAACAACACAGCATAACAGCCTAAACACAGGGGGAGAGATAGATGGGGAGAGACTGAGAGAGAGAAGGAGGTGATGAATGGTGTTGTTTTTCTCTGTAAGGAGGATAACTGTATCCTCCTCTGGGAGCAGCGCAGCCGGAGAGCGTCGGTGAGCTCCAGTCATGTGTCTCGGAGACAGCCAATGGAAATGCGTGGACTTGGTTCATACGCAAGTTTACTGGGTCAGAGTCAGAGCAGTGGAGGAGGCAACAGCCAATTGGAATGTGAAGCAGCGTCTGGAGTATTAGCCAATGAGGTTGGAGTCTGGTGTCTGGTACCAGTTGATGTCTGACAGTTAGACAGACTGTATCTAATTACCACAGCCGAGGCTCAGCATGGGTCTGTGTGCACGTATGTCTGCATGTGTGTGTGTGTGTGTGTGTGTGTGTGTGGAAGGGTGTAACTGAGGAGAGAGGGAATGAAAATTAGAATTAGAAAGGAGGAAGGTGGTTTGGAGGTTTTGGCAAAAGTTGAAAACAAGGCATCAGATCTGGAGAGCTGCCATGTGAAAATAAAATTATACCAAAAGACATTGTAGATATAAATATACAAGCCCCACATTCAGAATTAACTTATCAAATTAGCCGTTAGGCAGTGATACATCCCACTGCTCTACATGCCTATTATTAAATAAACTCATTTCTGGTACAGTGTGTGAACAGAGGAAATGTGTAATGGTTGGATGTGTGTGTTAACGTGTGTGTGTGTGGATTTCTGTATATTTTTACATTTCCTGTATGAATGAATAGGCACTGAAAAGAGGGTTCAGTTTCCCACAGTGTAATGGTCTATTATTGTCTCGGACAGAACAACTGTCTTCACCCCATTCATACATTTTATTAGTGACAGGACAGGACAGAGACTCCCAGGTGTTAATATTACATACACGTACACAAAACCTACATACATACTTAGTTCATACGCACACACACACGGGCACAACCTCAGCCAAAGGTGAGTGGGGGTGACAGACAAGGGCAGCTGGTTGGTGTGTTTTTCCTGTTTTGACTGCCTCTGTCTGGGTGCGCACAAACACACACACATGCACACACACACGCACGCACAGTGTCACACAATAGCCTGTTTTTCCATTTTGCTCACTTGCAAGTTCTGATATGTGGTTCCTCACAAGTGAAAATACCAACTTAAAGGAATAGTGCAACATTATCCCTTATTTCCACATAAGCCCCTCCCTGGGGATGGGTGTTACTAATTAGCATCCGCTTTTGCTTTAAATGATACGAAGTAATGTTGTCAGTTAGCATAGCAGATACATGAGAAAGCAGCTAGTTCAGCTCCGGTCAGTTAACACAAACTTACAGATAGCCACTCACTTTCATAAATTGGACAAAAACAGGGAGGTTATGTTCCTGTATATCTTAACTAATGGAGACAGATTTTGTAAGGCTTGTCAGAAACAGAGAAGACATGCGAAGCCCAACACCTTTTCATCTTGTGATTGTAGGCCTCCACTAACAGACCTGGTTGCAGACAACTGGTGCTTAAATTAATGAGTCATATGTCTTCCAGTCACAGCTACCTTAACCTTTGACTTTTGACAACCACAATTATTTATCTTTGAGCCAATAACCATGAATGTTTCTGAGGAATTTGTGATGATTTCCCTCAAAAACATGTTCTGTGAGGTCATGATGACCTTTCACCTTTAGCTACAAAGTTTAAAGAAGTCATGCTAATTGTGTTTGTCAGTGCTGTTTGAAATACATCCATTTTAACATTTCTACAACGCCCATAAAACAACGTTATTAAAACATTAGCCAGTGGAGTCTGTTCGATAACACCAGTCAGCTGGGGGTAAACACGCTAGCAGATTTGCTTGTTATGGTCTGTTGAAATTATAGCACCTCTGCTTTTTGTGCTAAGCTAAGCTTAAAATTTAATAGACAACACAGTATCACTGTTCTTGTCTAAACCTCAGGAAGAAGTCAATTAAAGCCCCCACCCACCCACCACACACACACACACACACACACACACACACACACACACACACACACACACACACACACACACACACGTCAGATTTGTTCTTTAAACTGTAACTTGTGAAAAACTAAAGTGTTGTCTCCAGGCAGTCTTGACAACAACTTGTGTAACTGTTGGAGGCACAACTGGGGTGTGTACAAGGCAAAATGAAAAGTTCATGTGCGAGCACACACTTATGTGCGCATAAGCATGTGTTCATTTGTCTTCCTGCGTGTGTTCTGACTTTGATCACTGACAGTGTACAGAAGTGCCTCATCCTAGCGTGACTATACCCACGCACACTTTGTTGTGGTGAAGTGTAATTAAAACAAGCTTGTCTTTTGCATATGCCGGCCAGAATTGGCATCAAGACAGCAGGGTTTGAATCCATCTGGCCAAGACCTTCATTTTAACTCATCTCCCTTCTCAGCTTCTCTCTTCCTCTCTCTGGGATCTCTCTCTTCCTGAATAGAAACTTGGACTATTACACTGAGCAGCAAAAGCCCTGATCGAGGATCAGTATTAGAAAGATGAAATAATAATCCTGTGTTATCCAGTCAGTAGAGAGCATCAGTACTGGTAGTGCTCCAACCCGGCAAAGGGGCTGTTGTTGTTATTCTTTGATCAGACAAGCAGGAATAACAATATATAATTCATAATGCTCAGTCTAGTCTGGGAACACTAGGCACTGCACTTTAATTATTGATCAAACAGAACAGATTTAATATCAATCACTGAAGCATAGGCAGAAGTGAGCAAAGTAGGAGAAATGGAGGAATCTCTCGGGCGCTGCTGTCTAACCCTCTAATGAAAACAAAAAAGAAATACAGTACAGTTAATACTGTGGTGGTGGTGTGAAAACAGGAACTCAGACTTAGCTTGGACACTGATTCACCGAGACTGGAACCCACAGGATAGAAGGTCTTTGAAGGCTGATACTGGTAGTTTGGTAGTTTGGGATCTGGAGCTGCCAATACTCAGTGCTTTAACAAATCAGTCTGTGTTAGTCAGTGTTTTTCATGAATGCGAGTCCAAGAAATACGAAAAAACCTCAGAGGCAGCAGACTACCACCTGAAAACAAACACATTATAACATTACCACTGCTACTTTTACCACCTGTGTTTCAGCTGTCTCAGTATTGCAACTTTTACTGCCACTGCAATAACCATACTTCCTGATACTAGTTAGCTTTTTCCTATAGGTCTTAATGCTACTACTGCTAGTCCTGTTACCACTGCTAGTATTACCAATAGCTAATACTACAACAATAACAACTGATGCTGCATCTACCTCTAGTGCTCTTGCCACTATAGTTAGTTGTACTGCAGCTTGATGTGATATTACCACTCTTACTACACTGACTATAGGGAGCCTAGGTCACGCCCCTTCCAGTCGACCCACTGGGTCCTTAGATCGAAAAATATTTTACATTGCAGTGAACGGAGAGATAAAAATCATTTTCCAATCCACTTTGACTTCTACCCTGGATCGCACATATGTTGTATCTTGATTTAAATGATAACTATTAGTGTGAGTCAAGACTATGTTTGTGGTGTAATTGTTGATTTATATGCTTCTGAAAATACGTAACTGGTTCGACTACAAACCAAATAGTCCCGTAGGTGACGTCACATCACAATTTCTCCTCGCAAACTTTTCACTGAGTTTCTTTCCCTCTCTCTTCCCAGCTGAAAAGAGAACGAGGAGTAGGTGGATTAAACTTACCAGGTGAGATCATTTTCTTAGGTTGCATAGCTAGCTGTTAGCTACGTTAGCCGTAGAGTTTGATGGTGACAAATTTTTGCGGGACGAGCGCTGTAGTCTGCTACGTGGTCTCACACAAAACCTAAAATAACATTTGCTGCCTGTCACAAAACAGTCCTCTCTCCAAGTCAAAAAATATCTTTAAAATTCACAAACATCTTATGTGAAAACCATGACACATTTCAAACAGGATCAGAAGATAATTTTGTCTCTCCATAGACGCTAGCCAATAATTTTTACGATCAGAGGACCCATGGACCGGAAGTAGATGGGCGTGACTTAAGCTCACCAGCTATTACTGCTGTGGCTACTGCTTCTTAATTTTTGATGCAGTGCTACGCATTGGAAACTATTGTTCTTCTGCGCATTTGTTCTTTTTATTCATCCTCCATACCAAATTTCGGTCATTAATAACCCAATAACTGATGAGTTATACACCAAAACATGAATCTCGCTCAGACTCCCATTGAGAATGAATGTGATTAAGTAAAAAACATCACAATTTTTCAAGGTTTTTCAAACATCTACTGCTCTGGCATACTTTTACCTAGAGACATCATTAAAACGCTCTGGTGTATTGATGTGGCATTCAACTTTTTTTGATAGCTTGTATACTTTTTGATCAGTCACAGATCAATGGCCATCATCAGTTTTGGAGAAATTCAGAGTTCGGATTTCTTTTACAAGGTGCTCACAGCCACAAATTTCACTCTACACGAATGATTTTCATTGAAGTTGCAGTCACACTTGTCGTGTTTCACACAGTGTGTCAACTTAAACAACAGGATTTACTGTTTTTGAATTAGCAGTTTCTAAGTGACAAGTGTACAGATCAACTGCCCAATAGGCGCCAATGTTAGTCCAGAGAAGGATTTTATGTAAAAACAATTACTGTTTTTTGGCATCATATCATCTTAGCATTGTACTATTGTAGTGTCATATCATCTTAGCATTGTACTATCGTAGTATCATATCATCACAGCATTGTAGAATAGTAGTATTATATCATCATCACACACTGCATCACTCTCACGATTCCAGGGGAATTGTCTAGTACTACTTTTGTTACACCACTATCACTGCATTAGCGTTACGTAACATTCAACCAGGTCAAGTTTTCAATCTATGTACATATAAATAGCATCCATAATCTCTTAATATTCATATGTAATAAATATAATATGAACCTCCTTTTCAGCCAATAGCATCACAGTTTGTAACTGTAAGTCTAAATTGAGACATCAGTGAGAAGAGCGGCAAAAAGAAATGGATTTAGTTCACTGAGTGGGAGAAATGTGCAGCTGAAGTATACTGATTACACTGGGTCTGTAAGGGGCTTGCAGCTGTAGAAGCAATTGAACACACAAATGTGCGCATGCACGTGAACGCGCACACACACACACACAGACACAAAGCAAAACCCCAACATATTTGCAGCTTCCTGCCTTTTACTGTCTATTGTAATATTTAGCGACACAGCTCTTGCAGAGCACTTTCAACACTCTGACTGCAATTAGAAATGGACAGACTTTTTCTCACACTCGGACTGTCTGACACACACACACACACACACACACACAGAATTCCTACAGTGTGAAGGGGCCCTTGCCTCCGCTCAGTACAGGAATGCAAGGAGAGAGAGACAGAGTGGGAGAGAGAGTTGAGCGACTGGGACTTTCCCCAGGATCTCAGAAAAAGGAGGGAGAAAGGAAGCAGACAGTGGGAGCGACGGAGGACAGGAACAAATACAGGAGGAGGGAAAATGGATGGGTTGTCTTGTGTATGGGTTCGTTTCTCTTTCCCACAGTGGAAATGACCCAGTTATTAGTGCATACTGTGTGAAAGAAGCCTTACTGTATGAAACAGAAGAAGTTAAAAAAAAAAAAAAACCACAAGAGATGTATCAGACAGATTGTTTAACAACTTACCACTCCACTGTACTACAAAAGCTGCAAAAGTTGTAGGAAGTCATCTGGAGCTGTAGGAACATGTCTCACTCTGTGTCTGTCTTTCAGTCAAGGTTAATGGTGTGTCTCTAGAGCTCACTGCAGTTGCCACCGGTGTTCCCATTGATCCCACACACAGCCACCAATGCTGCTCCCCATATGGCACCGCTCAGGGTGTGTGCGTGCGTGTGATAGGGATCAGTAGCCTTGATTGTGACTCAGTTTGTGGCGTGTGTGTTTGTGGGAGTGTGTGTGGTCTTCTCGGTGAGCCAGCTGCTGGGATTGAGAGTTGTGTGTGTGTGTGTGTGTGTGTGTGTGTGTGTGTGTGTGTGTGTGTATGTGTAATAGTAGAAGAAAACCTCTTTGACATTAGCAAACTTGCTATGTCATCTCAATCCAGTGATAAAAGAACAAGGAATCCTTTCACCCCTCGTCTGTGTGTGTGCATGTGAGTCCAAATTAGTGCATGAACATGCATGCACATCGCTACATCTGTGTGTTAAAGTGAATGTCTTTGTGTGCATTTTTGTGTATGTATGCATATATGCGTCTATTGTGTAGCCCAGGTGCTTTTGAGTGTATGTGTAGGTATGTGTGCTTTTGGCTACACGTCTGCATGAAAGTATGTGTGTGTTGCGTCAGTGAGGGTGGTCCCCACCTGTGGATTAGACTGCATAGGCCTGTGTGCTGTTACAAAGGGGTTGAGAGGGAGGGAGTGAGGTTGGTCAGACTTAATAAATGTCCAAACACCTTAAGTATGTTTAAGCTAACATGTAGCAGCTAGGATATCAAAGTGAAAAATAGAAAAAAAGTAAACTACTCATATCGATGTAAATACTGTTTGACAACTTTAACTGATTATAAATCAACTGATTCACTAAAGAATGTGCATGTTCAGTAAGTGCCAGATAGTGGTTTGTGTCTTGGGTGTTCTGTAAGCATGCAATATGAGAAGTGGATGCTGTACCTCAAGATGGTGTCCATTCATTCCCATTTAAAGCGATCATGCAGCATATGCTCCAAAATACTTTCAGGTTTTCCTCCACATTGTGCCACCCACAACATATGCTTATCAATATTTACCCCTGGGCGCCGTGAGCCACATCACTGACTTTACAGAGAAAGAAAGAAAGAAAGAAAGAAAGAAAGAAAGAAAGAAAGAAAGAAAAGATGAGCAATAATATAAATTACACTGACAAATAAAGAGAAATAAATAGAGACTAACTTGGAAGTAGCATGAAGTGTTGAAGAACAGGAAGAGTGAGACTTTGTGCTCTGTAGATTTATACTGAGAAAACTGCCAATCATTATCATGACGTGTTGTTCCCTGCTCATGGTGAATCGATTTTGACATTATTTCATATCATTTTCATGATAAAACATGTCAGATTGAGAAATAATAGGGTCAGGCATGGCTGATCCACCTGTAAGAGCTGTGTCAGAGATATTGCTGTTCAGGGAATTCTTGGACAATGAAACTGTTACAGTGGAAGACTGAAAAGTATCAGACCAAAAGTATTGGCCCTAAAGAACACATATCAGTCGAAGTCCAGCTGGCGTGTGAGGGAGAAAAAGAAGGAGCCTGCAAACCACATCTTAGTCTGCCAAAAATCACATTTCCCCTCGACAGTATAGCTGGTTTACATTAACTCTCACACATGCATGGCGAAGCCCGAGTCCACCCATTTCACATTTCATTACCAAGAAAAGCTTTAACTGTTATACCAGCCTCTCCAGTACAGCAGAAATCTCTAATGCGATTCATCAAAATGTGAGATGAAAAAGAACTGTAAAATGTGGTGGTTAAGTGATGAAGAGATGGCATTGCAGGGGGAGAACCACTATAAATTCATCCCATGGGCTTAGGAGCAACGGAAACTGGAGAATCTGGGGTCAAACATGGCTGCTATATGCGTGATCTATTGCTCAGAGCAGCACAATGCCTAATGGCAAGGGAATAGCCACGTAGTCACGTCCTTTCCTGCTGTATTACACTATGTTCACTTAATGAAAATATTTTTTTAGTCTTTTAGATTGCCTCTCTGAAGCTTCTATAGGCAACAACACTATGTCCTCTCATGCTGTATAAGGAACCCTTTAAGATAATGCTTCACTTTTTAATCTAGCCAGTTTAAAGCAGCCATGTAACACTAGGTCTGATAGTGATTACTGCACATCTTATTCCAAAACTACTTCACGATAACCCCTGATGATGTCATCAGGGAGGTAACCACAGATAATATTGCCCTTGGCCTTTACTGCTCCAGTTTTGATTTGTTTTTAAACCTGTCTCTCACAAGTATGATTAACTATAACCCCACCTTTAAAGCCCCCTCCACTTAAAAATATGTTTCTCTCAGTGTCATTTCACTTGATGCTTGACCTACACAGAACAACAGAGAAGAACTCTCTTTAAGAGTTCCCATAATTAGAGCTACAGGGCCCACCCGAATAAAAGGAGATGTCTATATACCGTTTTACTCATATTGTGTGAAGAAATGTTTCCTGCTCTTCTGCGTCTTTCTCTCTTTCTCTTCTTCTCTCACTCTGTTACTGGTTGCTGGCATGAGGTTTAATCAGAAACACAACTGCCAAAACAGTGGGCAAAAGCCAATATTTCAAAAACCAGCATACACCAGTTAATACTGTGGCTGCTATTTTTCAAACTGTACTAAGATGATAAAGTCTCTCTCTTGCTCCTTCTCTCTCTCCCTCTCTCCACCCCATATGGATCAATTTAAAACACACCCTGGTTTGGCCCACTTTCAGAATGTCACAGGACATTTATCTTTATTCCCTTCTTCCTCTCCATACCTTATAGAGAAATGGCTTTTACAGATGTGCTCTCTGTTCACTCACCTACCTCCTTCTCTCCTTCTCTCCCTCCCTCTCTCCCTTTCTCCCTCCCTCTCTCTCTCTTGCACTTTACTTACACGGTTTTCTGCTTCGTGCCCCTTGCTCAGTGCCTGTGTACACATACAGAGTTTTCCATCTGGAAAATATATCCTTCCACTCAATGTATAGAAACATAGGAAAAAAAAGACTTTTGTCTTTTCTTTCCTCCACTTTTCGCATCCTCGTCTTTTTGTCCTCTCCTATGGAAGGTTAAACTAAGACAAGCTTACAGCCATTGGATTTAATGCACTTAATCTGAAATTGATGTATTCATACAGGGACATAGCCTTTTATGCAGTCTTTAAGCATGAATTAACAGGTTTCAGATAGCAGTATAGAAGTATAAAAATCTATCATTACATTATAATAATTAGAATTAACGCCTTGATGTTGTGTAAATCCACAGTACCACCAGTTTCAGGTAACTACTGAGTCAAAGAAGCAGTATACATTTGTAGTGAGTCCCTCCATATGGTCGTGAGATGTCACCAAACAAACCAACATTTTATGAAGTTACATTTTATGAGGTTTAATATCTCAGAGGTTTCTCTTTGAGATATCACATTCAAAAGAATCAGATCAACAGACAGACACACAACCCAAAAACATAAAACCTACAACGTAAAAATAAAAATACTTTCGTCACCAACTCTAGACCATACCAAAGGAAAGTGATAATGGTCTATTTTTTTTGCCTCAGTCTGTGCCAACAACTAGTGACTTAACCTACAGCCAGTCCATGAAAGCTCTTTGTTAGAAACACCTCCGGCTCACAGAGAGTGATGTGTTTTGCACCCACAGAAGCACCATCAACATCAATTTGGTGAAAGTACCTTCAGAAATGTTGGTTTTGATGACAGAAAATCCAGAAATAACAGTGGTGACAAATATACTCACTAAAGTCCATCCAGGTTAAATATATCCTCCATCTTTGTCCACTGTAATCTTTTATTTTCCCTTCTTTTTCTGGTCCAGTTTCCTCCGATGAAATACAATCAGTGGTTAAAGCCCTCTGCCAGGATAGGTGTGGCCACTCTTGACCTCATTAGATGCCTTTTATGATATATAATCTCATCCTAACCCTGCTCATTCAATTGAAAACAGCAATATTTGATATTCCAATAATAACAATGTATCAAATGACTGAAAACAATGTGGCAAAAGGGGTCACTGGTAGTAGTGAACCCCCTAAAGCAAATTATCACCTAAATTTGCTGTCCGGCCCATGTTAGGGTCACTCTCATCACTCTAGTAATGTCATTGTCAGCTGCAGGCAGACATTTTCAGTAAAAACCCTCAGTGCACTATCTGTTCTGTCACAAATAGCAGACAGACACAGTTAGAGACTCTCCAGTGAATTATATAGTGGAGTTTTCAGCAGATAGAGACAGACATTTCCTTCAGGTAGAGACCAGAAACAGACCTAAAAGAAAGTTAGTTCTGGACTTTGATTCATCAGGGGCCAGAAAGGTAAGTTGTATCATAACTAGACTAGAAATTAATCTTATACTTACACCTACACACCTTTTTTCAAACACTTTGAACTCAAGTGAACTCTGAAGTGAGAAGAAATATAGGCCAAATGCACGATATAGGTAGGTCTCTCAAGTGGTTCGACTCCTACTTGACAGACGATGTGAAACATTGGATGACAAAAAATGGTCTTTCACATAATAATTCCACATAAGTTTCCTGTTTGTTTTTACAGCTCAGTAAGTTTAAATTGATTTGATTGGTTTGATTTAATATTTGACTAATGACATGAAAGCACATGAAGACATGTGTAAGAAGCGTTAATTGTGTTTCTATTGGCAGCTGTATCCCTCGGTCACACACTCTGGCCTTTATCAACTCCAACTTTCTCCTATTCAAACAGAATGTTCTGTTCCTTCTTCTAAACTCTTTTCTAAAACAAAAACGGAAAGAGAGAGAGAGAAACACGAAACTCTTAAGAGCTCTGTGTCAAGTCTCATAAGTTTGCCAATATTTGACCTTGATTGGTGTCTAGACGAACAGTGACACACAAACAAAACCGGAGAGCTTCTCCTGAGTGCACTGTATCTGATATAATGACCCCGCCTGCCTCTGGTCTACTTATATAAGTTAAGATTACACAAGCAACAAAACACACCGCAAGCAGACGAATATAGCTCAGTGAATCTCTGTGTATATTTGATCAAGCGTGTGAGCTACAGTGTATGAGGGAAGTGGTGGAGAGGTGTTTGAAAGAAAAGGATGTGCTTGAGTCTATATGTCAGAGAGGGGTGGGGGCAGACAGACAGAGATGGAGGAGAAGGAGGCAGGGATCCACACATGTTCTCTCTGGTTTGGAAGAAAGACTGATTTATCATCTCAGCACGGCTTGAATGTATAAACTGTTTGGAAATTTACATTTTATACAAGTACTTTGGCAGTGATGTTTATGATGAAAGTCTCAGCAGTCAAGTTAATGCGTGGAATTACTGTGAGAACAAAAAAGAGTGAGAGAGAGAGAGAGAGAGCAGAGAGGTGCAGCAGACATGGAGGAAAATGAGAAGGAGGTGTGGGTTTGACTTAAACAGCAGAAGGACTGCAGGAGCTGCTTCCACACTTCAAGGGCTCTAGTGACAGGGAAGCTGCTCTGTTCAGCACCGTCAGCAGTTTTGCTCATGAATGTGTGTGCATGTGTGTGTGGTACATGTGTGCCTATCCACAGGGAATGAAAACTCACCATGTTGTTGTTCCATACAGCAAGGACACTTTGCTACATAGGTGTAGAGGACGAACACACACATACTGTACGGCCACATACTATCCAGTACTCTCATACAGTATATCAGTCAGCTGTTCTTAAAAGCCAATACTAATATATTTGGTTAGATTTTTTTCCGTCTTGGATTCTTGAATATTTATCATTGTAACTTGTGCTGAGCAAATTTCTTAAATAATATAATCAGTTTCACTACTTATTACTGAAGCAACTCAGGTTCCAGGTGGTTTAACACAGAAAAACAGCCAACATTAGTCTAACTCCTGTCCTCCACTGGAGGATTTCCAATGAAATGTGAGTTACTGGTATATATGTAACAGTCAAGAAGACACAACATGAGAATAAAACAACTTCTAAATAACCATTGTTCACATGTCTAGTGTTTTGATCGAGGCTGTGGTGAACTGCGTCACCACATCTCCAGGCTTCTGTACTAAACCAACATGACCCATGACACTCTGGACTCTGATTGAACATAGAAGAAAAAAAATATTACTGTATATCAAATACTTTGTAAGACAGAAAGTTAGTCCATATGAATGTTTCTTCTAATTAATTGACAGAATGAAATAGTCCTTTAACAAGGGCAAACCATGTTTTGTGAGGTCACACTGACCTTTGACCTTTGGTTTCCAAAATTTCATCAGTTCCTCCTTGGATTCAAGTGAATATTTGTGCCAGATTTAAAAAAGATTCCCTTATACCGTTTAGATATTGCATTTAAAATAATAAGACGAACATACAGATGGATGACCCAAAAAATATAATACTGGCCACAGCTGTCGCTGGCATTGAGGCATAATAAAAGTAGTTTTCTTTGCATTAATTTCTTCATTCGAATCTTTGTCCAAATGTAATTAAAAAAAAAAAAATCTTGTGTCTTCAATTCAAACTGTGTAGGATTTAACTTTATCCTAAGCTGTACAATTCACCAAAGAGGCAAACTACCACCCGGGAGAAAATCCCCACTCTATGTTACTCTGTGTAGTGTTGTCAGCCTCACACTGACTGGCTCTAAACGATAGCAAAGGAGCCATAAAAGAGCACTTTGTATCATCAGGAGGCTATGATGAGTGAAGAAAAATAAACGTCAAAACACACACTTGAGTCGGAGCGAGTCCGTAGTACGGTGGCATTGTGGCACCCAGCAGTAAAGTGCAGCCATCCCTGGCTGGCACATAGGACACCCATTCATTCTGTGACAGGGTGTCACACCTCATGATTTATGACGGGTAATTATGGTTATGGAGGTGACATCATATCCTACTCGCCGGCTCCCGCATGTATCTGTGCTGTGTAAATGTGTGCGTCTGAGAATGTGTGTGTTCGTGACTAATTAGTTATGCTGTCTGAATCCAGCAGTGACTGTCTTTGTTTTTTTCCCCAGAACGGAAGACAAGGCATGTCACAACAACATATCTCGCAGTTCCTCCAGACGTGCAGCAATGCACACAGATTCACACACGCGCGCGCATACACACTTAAACGCACAAGTACACAGCGTGCGCACATATGGCCCAACAAAAGAGCATCTCTGCCTCGCTGTCTTGCTCAAATTTCATTGCTTTGTTCAATCCAAGAGCAAATTTGACTTATTTTTCACCTCAGGAAAAGCGCATTGAGCCAGAGGTAGCCAAAGAGCAGGAATGATCGCTCACTTTTCTTGACAGAGCTAACCATCAGTTTACCACGGTCTGAAACTGGCAGCAGTGAGAGGCATACAATTAGATATCATTACTGTGCACCTAACTGCTGCTGACAGGCATGGGCACGACAAATGAGAAAATGGAAAGATTATAACACAATTTCTCTCTCCTCTACACACCTGCTAATTCACTTGCCAGTTCTAAATAAATGCATTCATTTTAAAATGATTTGACAAACCATCCCTACCTCTTGGATTAGAAACATGGAGGCTGCTGAAAAAAATATTACATATTTACAGAAGGCTTTAAGCTGCTCTGTGAAATCTATCATGAATTTGGGAATCGTTTCTCAACACATATTATTTTTTCTTTTAGTTTTCCCAGACTTGACAGAACAGTTTATGCTGTGTGAGGAGTTTGGAGGCTAACAAACTCTGTTAATGTGCAAGGGTCACTGTGGGATACACAACAGACCTTAATAAGGCAATTTGGAGAGAGGAAAATAATGCAAAAACAAAGGAAAACAGATTAGACAGACTGCCAGTGACTCACCATAATGAGTAGCATTACCTTCTTTTTTTTTGCTGTTGAGTGGACTCATTTCAGTATTCATTCGGAGGCATGGCCATAGCCACAGGGGCCTCATTTGGGAATGGGCATCAAAAGTCCATATTTGAACTTTAAACTGCTATTAAGGCAGCGGCAGGAAATCAAAACAGTCCATTCCTCTCGAAAGCCACTGTAGCTCAGATGCTGTGCATAAAAAAATATATCTCTTTGCTCCCTGACCCTGCAAATATTTTAACAAAACTGACCTTTTGCAGCTTTTTCACCCTTGGCTCAAGCACTGATGAAAACTTCACAAACTGCCTGGCCCTCTGCACTGTTGTTTTTCCAGCCAGGAAGAGTTAAACAATGTAGCCACTGGCCTGAATTTAAATTCACAAGGTCATAAAGAAACAGCTTTCAGATAGCACTACTGGGCTGATGTCCAAAAATTTACTTTTTATCCATTGTTCTGCTAGAATTAACCACCTCAATATTATAATAACATAAATTGTAAGAACCAGTCTACAGTACCTGATATAGTCCAGCCATGTCTAAGTGAGCAGTGTGGCTCCAGATATAATGACTCTCTCTACTCCCCTGTTCTCTTGCTGTTGCGCTTAAATACATCACAGAACTGTTTTTGCTCTTTCCCCTCCTCTGCTGCCAGAGCATCACATTGTGCCTCCTGCAATGCTCCCGTCAAGCTGTGTAAATTTGTGGACGCCACAAACACTGAGCAATTATTGGTCCGTGTAGCATCTTACTCAAACTGGTGCTCCTAAAGCATCTCAAAGGCATAAGCAGAGTATTATGGAAAGCACACAGTACTGTATTTTTCAGGGTAAATACACAAGAAAATGCACCTGTTTGATTAATCTATTTATTTCACTGACAGAAAGGAATTTGTTGTGTTTTAGGTTTTATTACATGATGATTGTGGATGCTCGCCATAGGGAAAGAACGGTCACTTAGAGTTGACTGTTGAAACCTGCAGGAAACATGGAAGACTGACTTCTGAAAGAAACCGCCTGCTCATCATCCCTCGCAGATGAAGGGCTCAACTGTGAACCCAACTGAGGCTGTCATATTTTGATAGTCCACCATCATCCCCCCAAATAGCATGAGAACATCTCCTAAAGCCCACCAGAGGATTTTCTTTCCGAGGACCCTGCAGGTAGCTCAGAGCGTCACAACAAGTTCTTAGGTTTAGTAATCAAAAGCATCTTCACATCCTCCATCCCTGTCTGCCTCTACTCTAAGCCTTGCTGTATTGCTGCTCAGTGGGCAGCCGGCTGAAGGAAAGGACAAGAGAGATTGTCATCAAGTCTCCCATTGCTGCGTACCATGGAAAACATTCATCTGAGAGACAGCAACTGATCCACTGAGAGCAAAAAAAAAAACAAAACAAACCAAAACACCTGAGCAGTTTGTTCAGGTGTTAGTATGTCTGCCTCCGTCTGGTACTGACAGCCTTCCAACCACCTCAGACCCCTGCTGAGCTATAATCCTTCTTCTGGAGCTGTTTAGCATTTCCTTTTTATTAGTAGTCTGCTTTCACACCCTCCTGTTTGCTGCTTAATTGCCATCTATATTGGAGTTTATTTCTTCCATGGTGTAACTGTGCCGTGCTGACAGCAGTGTCAAAATGACGCCTCTGCAGAAAACCAGTGTAATTTTGAACCCATTAAATTTTTTAAAAATTTCCCATTATATTTTTTGACTTTTGACATGTCAAATGTTTCTTATGCTTTTGCTGATGTTTCTACTTGTGTGAAATGCCATCCTGTTTAAAACTGTGTCTGGTACATTTAATTGAATTAAATTTGAAATTCACTCATTTTGAGACTGAATTAACAATTTGATATTGCACTCAAGAATCTACACCCACTCAAGCAGCTTGATGAGACTGTATTTAGTAGGTACAGTAATTAGGGAAATTAAATATTCTCCAATCATAGTAAATTTTTGGACAGAAAAAAGTAGTTGTCATCTTCTGGAAAGCATGTATGTTGAAGAAGAACATATTGACCTGCTGGTGGCGCTGTAGGAAAAGTATCATCAACATTAGATGCAACACACAATGATTAGACTACCACATGCTATTGTAGCCCTGTGCAGGTAAATGGGTTCATATTATTTATGTGACAAGGACATGATCCCTCACTGGCTTCCTACACATGAAAGCCGCCAGTTGCATTGAATGGGGCAAACAGTCTAGCTGCATGGGCTGCTGCCGGGGGCGGCTTGAATACAACAGCCTTTCCTTTTTATAAGCAAACTGATTTATTTTCTCCCCACACATTTTGCCTGTATTGTTTGAATGATGCTTCCAATCCAATCTGCTTAATAAGTCACACTGTTTCATTTTTGTTTCATTATTCCTTTTGTTGTCCTCCACGTTGGCACAGCCTCAGTTGAGCCGAGAGAGCCGAAATTATGACAACTGTCCAAGGAGATGATGTAATTTAGGTTGTGTCACAGTAACAATGATACATTCCAATTTGAGCATTTGAATTCATGCTGCATGTAGGTCACCTGTCTCGGGATGCACTTCTGAATCTCAGGACCTTATGATCCAGATTAAAAAAGCACCGTATCTAGAGAAATATGGTAATATATATATATATATATATATATATATATATATATATATATATATATATATATATATATATATATATATACATACACAATTGAACTTCTTTTAGCTGCAGGGTAAGAGTTACCTTATACATTGTCTGCACAAACCAGACTGTATCTCTGCCTCCTCAGCCTTCAGAAATTATGATCCAAGTCTAGAGCCACACCGTTCTCAGAACTTGTCCCTATTTTTCTGAGCACACTATAGTTCAACACCTACAACTATGACTCAGAATTCTTCTGTCATGATTAACTGTTTGAGCGCAGCGTTCAACAATGAGTTCTCTATGTTCCTTCGCACAATGTGGCACAAAAGTCTGAATGCACACTGAGGTCTGAGTCCAGATGTAGGTGGAGCGATGCTGTGTCTGTGTCCTACTGTGTCGGTAAGCACTTATTGTGAGGAACCTGCTGCTACCTGCCACTGCCACCCATGCTGCCTGGATAAACTGTTTAGACTTGATGTATTCTGCACAACAAAGTGTTTCAGAGCCTGTTACAGTAAGGGACTGTATGAAAATGATTACAGGGGAAAATGGGTGGGGATTATGGGGTACTTCCTCTTTAAAACATAAGAGAATAGAATAGCTAATGATGACTATATTGTGCACAGTGGGTCATAAAGCAGTTTAAGGTTGCAACTGAGAATAATTTTTATTTTTGAATAATTTGCAGATTATTTAAATTTGATTTGAAGTTCGGTACTTCCTCTACCTTCTGAGCCATAGCTGTCAAATGAATTTAACATCAATATGACACATTAGGCTCAATTCACTCATTCTGTGGCTGTAATCACTCACTTAGCGTCTCTTCGAATTAAAAAAGTGTCTATAATATTCATTGTTTTACCCTGATTTCTCCATATTTGAAAACTACTAATTCATTTTTATACTCAGGTGGTAGCTGTGTGATAATTAACTATATGAAATATAATGCAATGAGTCAATACTGTTATATTATTTCAGGCATGTAAGGAAAGTCTAAAATATCCAGTTTTACTGAACCTGCTACTTTATTTTTCATAATTTAAGACATGTAGGAAAAAATCCTTGATTTGTACAAGCGTCATCACAGAACAATAGAACAACAACCTGCTGATTATGTGAATATTGTGAAAACAAAGTTTATATTTATGAAGGTAAAACCATTAACTGCAAAACATGAAATACTATAATACTATAATGAATAATATTTAATGAATAATAAAGGAAACCATGTGGCTTTTCAGATTAAATAACAAACATATCTTCATCATCATCAAAAACAACAAATGTGGCACATCTGATGTACTGATGATTATCTGTTAAACTCAACACATGAACTTGAATAACAGTTTACATTTTTTCACCACTTTGTTTTAAATATGATGGTGATCATACTGATCATTTTTATACAGTCCCTAACATCAACATTACAATCCTGTGTTTCGAGTAGAAAGAGCCACTATGATTTATTTAAACTGACTGTGTTATTGACAGACAGACCGAGCTGCAGTGAGTGATTCTGTGTAGTTTGTTATGAGAAGCAGTCCACTATTAAAGAGCCACGGTCACACGTTTACAACTGTTCTCGTCATTTGTCAATTTGTGTCAGTCCACAGTTTATCTACTGATGGCATTTTAATGGGGGCACTACCCTGTTTATCCTGCCAGGAGCCCTGGGGGCAAATATGTCCTATACCCCTCCACCATCTAACCTCTGCACTGCCAGACATCATTTAACCCACTACTAACCGCCCTCTATATAGGATTGTACTGCAATGTGCATCAGGCCACTCAAGTCCCCAACTATTAGATAATGCAGGATAAGCAAACAAAGTGTCATTTGCTCCATGCACAACTGTTTAAACACACACACACACACACACACACACACACACACACACACACACACACACACACACACACACATACACACACACACACACACCCAGGCAGCCGCTGTCCAGCCCTTGCTGTGCTGAAACAGAGCAGTCAGCAGACTCTCGAAACAGCATTTAAATGTCACAAGAATTTACTGGATTTAAACCTGGAGCTATCTACCAGTGCAGTCAGTCCAATACACTGACTGCTTCTGCTACTGAGGCGTGCCTGCAGGCAGAAGCTGCGTTTATAGTCCAAAACCAGTATTAGACATCCTTGGATGTGCTGCAAACTCCCTTTACAGGGATTTGTGCACAGCGGTTAAAAATAATTATAAGAACAACAACAACAACATGCAATCTCTCCTGAGAGAAACTGTTTCTTTACAAACTACGAAGCTCATGTGAGACATGGCAGAGCAGTCTGTGTAAAAAAGCGAAACTTTTGTGACACGAGAAATTAAGCACACATTGTCGCTTTGTGTGTGAAATGAAAAATAAATTAAAAAGGCTACAACTTGTTATTAGTAATGAAAAAGTTTTCTTTCTTATTTTTATTTTTTGCAACTTACCTGCGTTTTATCCGAACTTTTATGCATGAACATCCCGGGTTCTACTCCATCTCCTTTGTCTGCGCATTCATAACATGACTCGAAAAAAAAAGTTTAGTCTCACCTCTGAAACTTTTTTCTTCCCTTCATCTCCAAACTTCTATCGTGGAAATGATTTTCTTCAGCTGTCTGTATTTTTTCCCTTTTCTTCAATCGGTTACTAGATTATCCGGAGCTGCACAAGCGACCAGGAGCGCAAATAGACCGAAATCAATGAAACAAAGTTGGGCTGCGTGCCATGACAGCGGTGTTTGTATATTTCTTTGTCTGCTCATGCCTTATGACTTTGTGTCCCGCCTTCAAACTTCACTGGCAGCGTGCGAAAAAACCGCGCTCTGACTCTCCTGCAGGGACCGGTCTGCGACGCTCCACAGTGCGTTTAAGTTGACTTAATGCTCTTTTAATCTCCCTTGCTATCGATATAATATTCTATATTATTCCTATTATATTCCCACAGGGGCTCTCAGTGTATCAGCAGAGCAGTGAGAAGTGATCTTTTTTCTTACTTTATGGGAATGTTTATCTTATATATTATCACTGTAATATTCCCCGGGACTCTAATAGTATAAATTAAACCCACTGCTACTCTCACATGGGGGAAATACATACCATAATAACAGCTGACTTATCTTATATTGTATATATCAGGATGCAGTTATCTGAAGCATCTACATTAGTTAACTAATTCTCATAAAAAAAAAAAAAAAAAACCAGTCATGGTAGAATTTATATGATAAATGATATCTGCAGTGACAGTGATTATATGATAATCACTGTCACTGCAGATAGTGTGTAACTTATTTAAGACCAAAGATAGTCACCACAGAGCGTGTGCACCACAGGCAGGAGTATTCAGATCACTTATTTAACTAAAAGCACTTTAAACTGCTCCACTACAGGTAAATGACCTGCACAGTCAATCCTTTCAAAGTAAAAGCACTTGGTTTTGCATGTAAAATTGTCCGTGTGAGTGATGTGTAGTCTATATGTAAAGTAATCTGGCCCTTGAAGTAATAGTAATAACCATAGATGTTACAAACATTTTGTGTTGTGATGAGTTATACATAAACAGATAGTTTCCTTCACTGTCTCATTGTCTCACTGTCTCATTGTGAGATGATTACTGCTAAGAAAAAAAGAAAGCCCAATTACACAGATTTTTTTTTCATGATTTAATAAAACTCTATGGTATAGTTTTCCCCTTTGAAAAGGACAAACTCTCTTTTAAGAATCCCATGTTACCTTTAAGACATCTACAAAGTGAAAAACGTTAAAAAACAGTGAAAATCAGATACATTTGAATTTACACATATATACAGAATATCAGAATATATACATATTTAAATTGGTAAAAGAAGTCATAAATAGATATTCGTTTCCTTCCTCTGGATTGCAGAAAACTCATTCAGCTGTATTGTATTTTACTGTTGAGTTCTTCCTCTGATCACACAAGATAACCCTAGGAAAGTTGTTGCAATCAGCTTTGAAATGTTGAATGTGTGGTCCTTTCTTGAATGCATCTGTGTTTACACTCATACATGAGTGTTTAAGTGAGTCAGTGTGTGAATACGTGTGTGTACGTGTGTGTTTGTCTGTGTGGATGAGGAAGACACCCAGATCATGTCCATCAGACTCTGGGGACAATTAGATATTTTTTACTTTCTAAAATAAAGGTCAACTCAAACACACCTTAAATGTTATTTTTTGTGTGATGTCAGCCTTACTGCAGACATCTGTATGCCTGCATCTCTATCCTTGGGATGGAGAATGAGTGTGTGTGTGTGCACATGTGTATGTGTGTGTAATGACCATATCTTATCTTTCTCATTACCCTGCCCGAGATGTCAGAGTTGAAAAGCTGGAGATGAGACCTGACAGAAAGAGAAAGAGAGAGTGAGAGAGGGAGGGAGAGAAGGAAATAATTACCAGTGTCTCTTGTGGAATAGCGCGTAAATTGATACACACTAAATACTGTACCTTAGGGGTCTCTCTCTTTCCTTCTCTCTCTCTCTCTTTCTCATCAGATGTACTAGACAAATGAATGCATCCAGAAGGAATTAATTGGATTTGGGAGCAGTCTCCTGCTCGATCCACCAGGACAGACAAACACCTCCCTCTGCAACCTCTCCTTCCTCCCTCCCCTTGCTGCACACACACACACACACACACACACACACACACACACACACGCATGCACACACGCCCTCCCACAGCCAGACACACACCTCCTCCTTCTCTCCTTTATTCCAGTCATGCCTTGCAGAAACGTCTGACGCCTCTCCAACCCACACACCCCACCCCGATGGATCAGACTGTGTCCCTTATTTCTCTCTCTCTTGCACACACACACACACACACACACACACACACACACACACACACACACACACACACACACACACACACACACACGGTGAGTGGCATGCTGCTCCCCAGTGGATTGCACCCTCTTGGATACAGTGTTTCCATGGCAGCCACGTTTTCTGCACGTGTAAAATCAGATGGAGAAAGAGACCACTCCTATCAATTCACTGGGCTGGCTATTGATTCACAGTCTGCAGCTGCAACACTTAACCTACAGCAAACACACACACGTGCACGCATTCGTATGCACATGCACGCATGCACAAACAGTGTAAACATCCAGGATCAGATTGAAGCTTTTGAGTAAGACTCAGCGATGGAATGTGATAAGGAAGGCTCAACCTTCAGATGAGCGTGCTTTTCGAGAGGTTTGAATATGTGTGACTGCTCTGCATTCATCTCTTCAGTATAGATGTAACTGTTTGGTAACCAGGTGATGGTACTTTATTTATGCTCTTTTAACAGCTGAGTTGAAGAGGAAAAAACACAAGAGAGAAAAAAACCACTTTGTACTTTTCAGTTCCAGCTGATTTTATTTCCTTCTCGGAAGAAAAGAAAAACAAATAATAATAATAATAAAAAAAACAACAATCTGTACAGAGGTTTGAGAGGCAGTGATTGACCCAAACATTGGCTGGTTTTGAGCATTAAACATCAAATGATATTGGCATGATTGGACAAAACATGATCATACACAGCATATTGCACAAATGAAAAAAGAAAAAAGGACAATAGAAAAGATGTCTGGAAGGTAAAAAAAAGAAAAAGAAAACTCCTGGACCACAATCATCTTCAACATAAGGATGTCCAAAGATGGCTGTCCTAGTGCCTGTCGTTGATCATCATCATACATAAAACACACAATCTTTGCTTATAGTACAGTCAGTTTACATAAATATCTTCATGTTATTCTTTTAAAAATCTTAAACACAACAGCTATAGCTACATATACCTGAATCTGAAATACAAATGCTATTTGCCATGCCATAATATAGGAAAACAATTAGCCTGCTATACTTAGCCAACAGGTACAGAAAGGTTAAATACTATTTTTTTGATGCAATTTTGCGCAATAACAGATGAAGCACTTCATACATCTTCCTCCCTCCAAAGTCTAGGCAAAGTGGAATGAGTGTGAAATTCCATCCAGTGGTTCAAATAAAACTTATCTTGATACAAAAAAAGCACACAGAGGTATTAGCTCTATCCAAACAGTGACTCTCTGGGATCTTTCACTCGCTATACTTTAGGTCTATGTGTACTGGAAACAGTCACCACTCAGACTGGGAGCTTCAGTGGCGCTTTGTTTACTTGGCTGGTGAAACTGGAGTCACTGTGCCATTAAGAAGCATGTGGGTAAATACTGTAAACACTGTGTGAGGTCAGATTGTGCCAAACAAACCCCCCTCTGCACGTCTAAACACCAATGTAGATCCAAACAACAATGTTGTAGGCTACCCACTCGCCGGAAAAACCCCCCTTTCTATAGATTTTGTACAAAAATACAAGTAGAAAATCATGACACACTCAAATCTCCTTAAAAGTGAGAGAAGTCAGACATTTTAAATAAGATACACTTCTAGCCCTTCCGCGCAGGATACAGACAGGTGTATGTGCACAAACACAATTGAGACCTGTACGAGAACAATACTTCTATGTATAAAAAAGTTTGGCCGGTATAAATACATCAATATAAAAAAACGTCATCTGACACAGAGGAACTACAAAGTTGGAGCACTAGGCAGAAAGGATGCGCGTCAGGGGGAAACATTGGTCCTGAATTGTGCACTGAGTGTTTAAAAAGGTTCAGAAAAGGGTTTCTGAAGTTTTGAGTCAGTCTTTGTTTTTTTTTTTTTTTTTTTTTTTTTCTTTTAGTTTTTTTAAGTCCTGCCGTTGAAAGAGAAGCTGGTGATAGTGAATTGTGTCCTATGATCACATAAATTGCGTAATTACGCAGCAATGAACATTTTTACGCATTTAAACCACAACAAAATCCTCCTTATCTCGGAGGGCATGCGTGCTGATATTGAAAGTATTTCGAGTTTGGAGAAAAAACTACACCTGAATAGCAACTTGATGGTCAATGTGAATTGGCTATTATCTTTAAACAAAACCCAACATGACGAGCTCTCAGGTAAATTGTCCCCTTTCCCCAACCCAAAATAACATTAAGATTCAAAGTTCAGTTTTCAGTCCTCGTCCTCAGCGGATGGGGTTGAACATTAGAGCTGCAGTCCGTGTGTTTCACTGCTCTCTGCTTACATTCACTCCTCCTCTGTGTCCAAATGCAAACTAAGCATTCCCCCCCCTCTGTCTGCGCGTTCCCGTCAAGCGCATGGCGCGCTGTCCAAGTCTGTGAGCGGCGCATACCTGGGCTTCAACGCGCACACAGGCCACCGTTCTCTTTCCTGTCTTCACTCTCCCTTATTTAGTGAAAGAATGGCGGAAATATTCTGGTCTGGACTCGCGTCTAGTCTGGAGGGGGGGAGTTGAACTGTTCAAAACGTGGGGGGACGTCGCGGTTCCTCTCCACCGTGGTTCTTTCAGTAGGTGAACACCAGGTTGGAGATGGTTGACTCCAGCCAGTCTCCTGAGATCATCTCGCTGACCTCTGGGGTGCAGTAGTCGGGGAATTCGAAGTGAGATCCCGCCCCGCACTCCCCGAAGCTCCAGTCCAAGTCTCGGTCCAGCTCTGCGTCGGAGAAACCCATGCCACCGAGGGACATGCTCTCAAAGCCGGGGCTCGGGTTCAGATCGACCCGCTCATCTTCAAACTCTTCATCTGATGATGATGATGACACAGACGAGGAAGAGTGAGAGGCTGAGGGTGTCGGAGAGGAGGCGCGAGCGTACCTGAGGCGCGCGGTGTGTGATGTCTCGCTGGCCGCCGGGCTCTGCTCCTCATATAGGCTGAGCGGGTCGCTGGACTCCGCCGAGCTACTCAGGGTGGGACTAGCCGGGACACCGACGGAAGGAGGCCCGCTCTCCAAGCTGCCTGTCCCGCAGAACGTGTGGCTGCGCCTCGCCTCTCCGCTGCGCTTCTCTGGGATCTGACGAGCTCCAGACACTGACCTGGATTTGAAGAGCGCCTGGTGGTCACCGGGAGACGCATAGTCCTGCCCCGGGGCGCTCTTCACGCTCCCCTGCTTGTGCGTCCTGCTCACTCCTTTGGACGCGGGGCTTCTTTTCACACCGGCTTTGGTGCTGCGTTCCCCGCTCTTCTCTCCGCGCTCCACCTGTTTGCTCGCTCCGCTTCCCGACTTGACCTTCTTCCTGGGCCGGTACTTGTAGTCTGGGTAGTCGGCCATGTGCTTGAGTCTGAGCCTCTCCGCCTCGCGGATGAACGGGATCTTGTCTGTGTCTTTGAGCAGCTTCCAGCGCTTCCCCAGTCTCTTGGAGATCTCAGCGTTGTGCATGTCCGGCGACTGCTCCATGATCTTCCTCCTCTCGATCTGGGACCAGACCATGAACGCGTTCATGGGTCTCTTAATGTGCCCAGTCGGAGTTTTACACCACGCCAAGTCGCTCCGCTCCCCGGAGGAGGGGGACTCAGGGGTCGGAGACGCATCCATCTCCAAGTCCATCTCTCCCGTGTCCGTGGAGTCCCCGCCGGGAGAGTGAGCGTGGGCGCTCTCTGTCTGGCTCATATGCTGCACCATCCTTTTTTTTCTTTCCTCCAAATGTCTGGAAACACTCTTCAGTTCAGTGCTTTCACAAAGTTCAAGTGCGCAAAAAATTTAAATTATTCCTCTTGTTTTTCTTTTTTAGAACCAGATCACTGATGGATACAGGTCTAAAAGAAAAAAAGTTCATCCAAGTCTCTTGTCTGTCTCTGTTCAGTTTAGCCGTTTTTTTTTCTTTTTCTTGAAGAGACACCTTGTCTCTCAACTTTTGCAAGAAAACAAGCACAAAAATATATCCGCAATCTATGTCACAGCAACTTTCAACTACCCGTGCGGCTGAAAACTCGCTCTGAACCACTCGAAACGCGCCGCTGTGGGAAACAGCAGTTCAAGTCCCTTATGTGAACCTGGCTGTCTGCAGCGCAGCTTGTCTGTGCGGTTGAGGAACCATGTGGTTGAATGAAGCAGCTGCGCTTTCTCATAGTCTCCCTGTTTCCTTAGCGCTCTGTAATAGTACTGTAAACACAACAACGAGAACTTGGCTGTTATATAGCCTCATCGCGAGATATAAAAGCCAATCAGCGTCTGTCTCCATCCTGATTTTTCGCTCAGACCACTCCCCCGCGGCTTCCCATTGGCTGAATAAAAAAACTGGTAATAATAATAATAATGTGCAACGAGGATCAGTGTGTCTGACCTCATTCCTGTCAGACTGCACTGGAAGAAAGACGAACTTGGTGTGTGTGTGTGTGTGTGCGCGCATGTGTATATATAGAGGAGTGTATGTGTGTGTGTTTAAAGGAACACAGTGTCCTTTTTTTCCCTGGCTGCAAGGGGAAGCTTGCAAGTTTATACTTAGAACTACATTAGTTTCATGAGGATGAGTACTGCCTAAATTTAGATTCTGTGTAATAGAAGGGGGCAAGGAAATGCTGAGAAAACACAAAAGCAGCCACAACATGTTGTGTTAGTCAGACTGCAGTGTGGTGAGCAGAGATGTAGCAGCTCAGCCAACCTGTTATTTACAAATTATTACAACACCAACTCGCAGCATTACATCAGAGCGGGCTTTATAAACAAATGCAAGTGAGGTGAGGATAGTTTTTATTTACACTCTGCATCAGTGTATTATGGTAAACCAAACAACATGAAAACCAATAATCAGGAGTATTATTCAAGTATGTGGCTAAAAAAAAAAAATGAGAGAGAGAATAGTAATCATCATCATCATAATAATAATAAGTCACTCCAGCAGCTTCCTACAGATTCCTCCTCCCTCACAGCCACATCATGTTAACATGCCTGTGTCATGTAGGATCACGTTACAGCCTGTGTCGCTAGATGTCAGGCTAGAGCCAAAGGGAGCTGACGAGACTGTATGTTGTGTGTATGTATGTGCTTGTGTGTTTAACACGTACAGCAGATTTATCTCCGTCCTGCTGCTTCTACTGCAGCTGCTGTGAGCTGCCGCCATCATTAAACCACACAGGTGATGTCATCAGCCTGGTGGTGAAGTCCCCCCTCCTCTCTTGATCCTGCAACAGAAGAACACACTGACCTAAGTGTTTTTCACACCACCTTCACAACACAGTGGTGATAAATAAAGAGTGGGTGAACTCACTTGTCCTTCAGTTTCCATACAGAAACAGAGGCAAAAATGTGTAAAAAAGATCTAATTGTGTTTCTTAAGTAGATCCTCTAACATAACATCAGCTGTGCAGTAATATTGTATATCCTTAATTTATGACAAGACTTATGTTAAGCTACAAAAAAAGAACATCATAAACTCTTTAAAATTTCACAAGTTAACCTCTTCACCCCCTGTGGTGCTTACATAAATCAAAGGCATAAATAATAATGAACTCTTTCATCAGTTTATATCTTTAGCTGCCTCACTTACAAGCATGCACCTGCCACTGGATTAGTTTGCTATCTATCTCCATCTCCTTCCCAGGCTTAACACACACTTACACACAGTGGTATGCACGTGGGTGTGTTTGAACAGGTGTAGCAGGTATACCTGTAATCTTATCTGATGTGTGAGAAGCAGCTGTCAGGTAGCTTTCCACTCTGTCACTGGCAGATGTACGGCTGGGGCAGCGGCGGGACACCGGGTCCCATCACACTGGCCTATCGCTTCATCATCTTCAGAGCCGCCGGAGCCAATGTGTTTACCCCAAATACACCGGTGCTTTGTCTCAGCTCTTGTTGACGCCTAAAGGAATAGTGTCATTATGAGAGAGTGCTGTGGGAGGCTGAGGCTCTTACAGTGAGTTTTTTTAAAGTGTGTGTGGAGCAAACTATTTTCTTTTTTTTGAGGATGATGTGCTGATGTATTTGGGTTAGACTCTGAGCAATTTTCATGAATAAAAGCACTAAAATAGATGGGTTATCTTTTGTTATGTCATATTAAGAAGTGTGAAATAGCACTTTGTTAACCTTGGGAAACAAAAACACTGAAATTATTTTAAGGGCTTTAAAAATAACATTAACACCACATTTATTGCAGCTGCAGCGAGGTAGGAATCTCCATTATTTCAGCACTGAATGAATAATAAAAAGTAAACATTAACCCAATATGTCAGGCTAACCCTAGAGCAAACTGCAGGCTAAATGAGCATGTAGCATGTGACTCAGTATGTGTGTGTGTGTGTTCTTCTTTGCAGGGAGTTGGGTTTATTGCAACCAAGGCTGTCGTAGACTGGACTGAAAAAAGAAAAAAAAAAAAAACAGCAGGGGGGGGGGGGCATAGTCGTCACCATGTGTCGTAAAAGATTGGTGACAGGGTGTGCTGTGATGGAAATGGCGGACGCAGGGAGCGAGCCGCATTGAAAAGAAAGTCCGTGTGAGCGTGTGCGTCTCTGCGTGCAGTCGAACAGAGGTGCTCATTACCATGTACTTGCCTTTTTCAACCACTGAGGACTGACGTGCTACTTTGACCTGCCTGCTCGTCATCCGGGGTCAAACACAATGAGGCCTTTGTGTGTATCTGTGTGTGTGTGTATGTGCATGAGAGTGTGTGTATGTGTTCAGCCCTAACTGAATTGGAGCTTTTCCAGGGATTGAAAGTTTGAAAACCAGTGGGAAGTCCCCCTCCACCCTACAGTTAAACAGAAAAACTGAAGACTAAGCACTGATTTGCATACACACTCTCTCTCTCTTTCTCTCTCTCTCTGACTCATAGTAAGTTTGTCCTCTGTGTTTTTTGTGTGGATGTGGCAGACAGTGCAGGTGGCCATCTCACAGTGTCACCCACCTACTGCTGTCAGCCTTTATACAACACAACACCATCCAAACCAGTTATTTTTATTTTACTGTAGAACAAACTGTACCGAACACTTCCTTGTATCATTATGTATTTCTTCCTCAACTTTGGTTATCACAAATGCAAAGAGATAAGATAACTTCCTCCTTTACTCATATTTTGAAGCCAGTGAAAATAACAGGAAATACCTAACAATATAATGCAATTCAATACAGCAATCCTGAAATTAAAAGGGTTGTTTCAATGGATTTCTGAGGCCTTATTTTGAAAGGCTGTTGCAGAGAATACCATAACATTGTGCAGGTGCATGTTTTATTTTGTACTTCCCACATGTAGTTCTCACTCAACAATCAAAACTCCTCTTCTGCTACTCCTTCTCTAAATTCAATATTCAAACCTCTATTTCTGGAGCCAGAAGAACCAATGTTAGAGCTTTTTTGTTCATTCTATCCTTATTTTCTTAATCCCTATGACCTTCCTCCCTTTTATCACATTTTTTAATTCAGGAGAGGCACAGACACAGAAAGTGTGACAGAGGAAGTGCAGGTGTGTCCTTGAAGGTAGAACATGAACAAACTAGAGCTGAAAATGAGTGAAAATGCAAAAGCACGAAAGGAGAAGAGACGGAAAAATGAAATGAGGTGACAAGAAAACAGCAGTTTGGGTCTTCCCCTCTATTGCCACTGTAATCCAGAGGATTCAGTCAAGGTGGTGGTGGTGGGGGGTGAGCAACGGGAGTCAGATGAACAGAATAGATGTATGAATGAGTATGAGGCGGAGGTGTGGTCAGACCAATGACGCCACGCCCCAGGAACTCCCAACATCCCTCACTTTTAGAGAGCGAGGAGGCAGGTCAGATGGTTGCTGTGTCATGGCGATGCAGAAAAACTCACGTGAACCCGTACACACACATACACAAATGCATAAACACACACAAACTCATGACGAGGCAGAGCCAGCTAAGTATCAACGCACCGCTGCAGGACCCAGACATACCGCAGAGTCAAATTGAGAGCGCAGACACACGCACCCACACTAAACTCACTCAGAAACGTACATACGCTCGCTCACACACACACACACACACACACTCAGCCACTCTCACAGCTGCACTCTACTACACTCGCACACCCTGGTGCAACGATCGTTTTTTTGGGGGCATTGTCTCAAAGCCAGAGGAGTGGTAAGGAGCGCAGAGTGAGAGCAGAGAAGGAGGGGGGAGAAAGGAAAGGAGAAGAGAATCAGGAGATAGAGAAGTCATCAGCGGCTGAACAGATTTTGCAAAAGTCATTGTCCTTTGCGCTTGTTGGTTTCCATCAAAATGGCATTCGGCGTACGACGGGCACAGGACGGGCACTTTTCGATATTCTGCATTTTCAGATGAGGATGTCTTTCAGACCTGGATCCGTATCGAGCTGCGTAGGAATGGATATACTGCAAAAGAAGACAGGGAAAAAAGAACAAAGAGTTTCTTCTGATTTTTTGGGGGGAAGGAAGTCGCATCTGAGTTTGGAGTTTGCCGGGTTGCTGAGGGTTTTTGCCGAAACATCGGTGGCTGCAGGTGCGGACGGAATCAAGTCTGTAAAGAAGACATAAAGCGTAATGAAGAAGTTAGGTGGCGAGTGCAGAGAGAAAGACAGACTTTAGTATGAAGAGTGTGTGTAGGAAGGGAGGAGGGAAATATCGCATGAAAATTCCCCTCCCCAAAAAAAACCAACTCTGTTGCGCTGCATATCAAAAAGGAGAGACAGACAACTGCAACGTCTATCTCCATCCTCCATCTCCTGCATTTTTACCCTCTGCTGTCTCCCCCTGCAAATACACACATCCACGTATTAGACCTACATGCAAACATATGCTGACTAAGCTTTCGATAGTGCAAAGGCACCCCATATCACCATGTAACCTCCCACCCCTCCCCTCCTCCTCCTCTATTGCAGCCGCATCCTCCTCCTCCTCCTCCCTCCCTTCCTCCAGGGGCAGATTGGGTCAGGCAGGCTGGTCTCTGTCCTCATATAGCCCAGGGAGTGGCATCCTCAACCCGGGCACGGATGCAGCCGCTGCAGGGGTCGGCGAGGACCAGGCATGGAAGCTCTGAGGCTCTGCGCAGCTCCAGACAGGCTCCAGACGCACTGACCTACATCAGCCTCAGTCACACTAGGAGAGAGAGAGGCAGAGGGAAAGACAGAGAGAGGGAGAGAGAGAGAGACAGAGAGAGAGAGGGATGTTGGGTGGGGGTGGAGGGTGCAGAGAAAAAGAGCGAGAGAGAATGGGCGAGAATGAGTGAGGGACTTGAGCAGGCAAATGGTGAGAGAGGCTTGTAAAAGCAGCGTTTATCAAAAAAAGTGCAAGACAGTGGATGTGAAGTGGAGAGGGGAGGGGATAAAAAATAGAGAAAGAAGTGGAGAATTAAAAAAAAAAAAACTTGCTTGATCTAATTCCTCTTCAAACTCTCAAACATCTTTGAATACTAATAATGCTTGAAAAAAAACCCTTTTGTCCTCATGGTTTTTGCTAATCTCTATCCTCGCCTCACTTTTACCCTTTTGCCTCTCATCCCTCCCCATGCAGCATCCCTCTTCCTCATTCATCCTCTCCCCTCCTCTTGCTCTTTCTCTGTCAGTTTAGCTCGATTTTCATCATATACCACCCGAAACATTTCTGACTGTGGGAGGATTAGTTCGTCTCTGGCTGCCTGCTTATCTGTCTGCTCTGGCTTTCGGCTGCGGAGACAGAGGAGGAGGAGGAGCAGGTGTGTGTGTGTGTGTGTGTGTGTGTTTGAAGGGGGGTGGTTGGCATCACATGCTTGGTTGTTGTGGCTATATCAGCTTGGCTCAGCTTAATGTGAGTGTTTTTTTTTTTTTTTCCTACTGGAGCGGAGCAGCAGAGGCTCTGCAGTGCGGCAGGAGTAGAACATTTTGTACCATGTGTGTGTTCAGGTAGGTGGATGTGTATGTATGCTTGTGTGTGTGTGTGTGTGTGTGTGTGTGTGGGGTGCAGCCATTCTCCATGCATCTCCCTCCACGCTCTGACTGATTGTGTCCATTCTGGTGGTGTGTGTCTGACTGGCTGTGTGTGATCATTACTCCCCAGTGCCGCCATCGACACTAAACACGAATCAATACCAATAGTAAAGCAGATAGATCAGGCTAACGTTAGCGTAGCTCCCCCGGGACCACATGTGGCAGTGGAAGTCAGTCTCTGAAGCAACATTCCTCAGTCACACTAACAATGTCTTTATCCTGGGGTGAACATATATAGGCCCAGGGGAGAGAGAGGAAAATATGGGGGTGGGGGTTATTAGAAGACACAGTAAAAATCCAGCCAGGTCAGTGTATCGTGGTAAGGTCAGCGGCTCACAAAGAGATCTAAAAATTGAAGATGGTCTAGACATTTAAAGGGTTAGTTTAGTTTTTCTTCTCTAAAGCCCATCTGATTTATTGGGAGCTGTCAGTCCTCACAGTTCATCTATGAAGGACTAACCCCTGTGTTATGGCTGTGGAAAAAGTCCAAAGAGATCAGGTGTGATGAGACAAAACACTGTTGGTATACAAAAAAAAAAAAACTCATCTCTGCCTTCTCTGCAGTTAAATAAAAGGGTTTTAGAAACTCATAAAAAACAGAAATGTAAAAAACCAACAACAAATTGTTAGTTTTTTTTCTTATGCAGGGCAAGATAATGTTGTGGTTGCCAGGCAACTGGCAGCAACTTAAGTCTCACTGCACATGGAAAAAATAGTTTCAACAGTAATCATAGCTTCCCATAAAATCAAAGCATGTTATTCATGTCCATGTAGAGATTAATCAAAAGAGATATAATGTGTAAATGATGAGCTCAAGAAGTGCTGACAGACTCTAAGACTTTGGACATCCCTTCCTGTGCTTCCACTCTCAGGGTGAACTAAGCTAATCGCCTCCTGGCCCTATAGTTCCATACTAGGCCACAGACATATGAGTGGTATTGATCTTCTCCTCTAACTCTTAGGAAGAAAGAGAATATTTTGTGTAGTGATGGAGTCGCTGGATTTGCCTGCAGGCATAAAGCACGTTTCAACTTTGGTGAATTCTAACTAACAATTTATGGCGTTGACGGATCGTGAACTGTCTTGACAGTGCTGACCTTTGAGTGAACACAGGAAACCAGAGGATTAGACATAGAGAAAGCCATTGCGGTGATTTTGTTGCATTGAATTTAATATACTCCTGCTCTGTTAAGTGACAAGCTATTAAATGAAAAGCAGTGTATGACAAATTATTGAACCACACTCACTGTTCTACTGTGCATCTAGTTTTTATTTCATGGTAAGCTAGAAAAATCACTGGTGGTAGTAAACAAACATGAGAGTGGTATTGATCCTTTTGAAACAGTATTTACCAAAAATGTTCAACTATTTCTTTAAAGTTATGTTCACTGATTTTGCCAAACCTATGTAAAAACAGTAAAATCAAGAGGGAATCCCACAAACAAAGTCAACTTAGTACAGTAGAATTGCCACAGCCAGATTGTTTGCTTGTAGAGGCAAAATTATGCAAAAGAACAGTTTTCTGTACTACATTGACCACTGGTTTCACAGTGCTGACCTTTGAGGGAATGAAGAGAACTGGTGAGACAAGAGCGGAGGAAGCTATCAGATCGTTTTTCTCTGCATCAAATGTGAAGCAATGCCGAGAGACTGAGCATATTAGCTCATTCTTGACCTTGTACACAGCAGCTGACAAACTATTTAAACTCAAGAATGAGATGTCTAACTTGATGTTTAAGGCAACACAGACATGAGGACCTAAAAGTGCCGTGGATGTCTTGAGGTCCACATCAAAGCACACTCACAACTGTTGAATGATGAATAAGAATACCACTGTGTCCTGATCAGATAATCGTTGTGTGAACAGTACACTGACTGATAGTGCATGAATTTGAGTGACAGGGTAGTATCGTCCCAAACAACGATAACGTCACTGCTATTGTCGGCCACCAAAATATCTCACTGCCTGCCTTGTTCACTTGGCAAGAAAATGAATGTTTGTACTTTCTTGTGTGTACTCCCTGAGTGAGTCATGTGGCATGGAAATAAACCACCATCGGTGTTCATGGCCACAGTGTTTGAAAATACATTGGTGGTTCCTCCAACATCACAAGCGCTGAGGGTTTGATCATTATAAGTGTTACCATCCAGGTGTATACATTGATCAGCCACAACAGTAAAACCACCTTATACTGTGGAGGCCCTTCTGACTCATCAGGGAATATTCATGGGGCCTCTCAGGGTATCCTGTGGTCTCTGGTACTGAGACATTGGCAGTAGATTCTTTGGCTCCTATGGCTTGTGGGGCTGGGCCTCTATAGATCTGACTTGTTCTGGCACATCCCACATAAGCTCAACCAAGATAGTGATCTGGGTAGTTTGAGGGCTAAATAAACACTGGTCTTTTTTGCCACATTCCTCTGAAGACACCCCCAGAGGCCTTGCGTCCATTTCATGAGAGGTCAGAGCTGTTTCACTGACTTCAGTTGTGGCCGATCAATGTATAATGCAGAATATTACCACAACAGTTTCTCACTGTGTATTTTTGACCCTGAAAATCACCCCCTTTTAAGGATTTCCAGGGATTTTAAGGTGCTGTTGGCAACTGTATCAAATCAGATTGTTGTAACACGGAGAACAATTTAATTTTAAAATTGAATGACTTGTTTGCATAACTAAATGGCAACATTTAACCTCAATCCACTCCAAAACCAAACAGTGGTGAAAGCTCTCTCTGCCTGAATTGAAAGTGATCTCGATTCATCCCATATGAAATGTAAACTATCCACTTAAACCACAAAAACAAGAGCAGCTTTTTAAAAAAGCAGGGAGTCTATACTGTAATTTATATATATTTCTATACTGAATGGCACATTCCTGCTGCCATGACTATGGATGAAACTTCTACAGCCACATTTCAAAGTCCGTCCAGATAGAGATGTCACTGTCTAGATTACTTTCCCATTTCTGTTGAAGATGAGAGTTATCAGGTCCAGATGTAAAGGAAAGTGGGTCACCGCACCAAACATGTGCCAGACCCTATACTTCCCCATATGCATGGGGACCCACTGCTTATACTAGTGCACATACTGTGTGTACATTTGCCAAGTCAGACCGTTTTCTTCCCCATCTCCCAAAATAGCGCAGAGTGTGTGTTGTCTGGCTCCATCTGGCATATATCTTACATCTGCACATACATCCCTGTTGCCTGTATGCATGGTCCTCCCTCGCTAAATCTCACAATTTCATCATAACTACAGGGTGTGTTTACCATCGGCTTTGAAGTTTTGTCTGTTTTCCTGCAGTCTTTTGTCTTAATGTCCTTCTCATATGACATCCAAACTAGTAGTTGCCTTAAACCCCCAGACCCTTTCATGCTGTTCCTCTGCCATCACAAACAACAGCCAGTCTGACAGCGGTGAAAGAGTGCGGTTTGACCCACAGATCTTTTTAATGGTGAGTTTACAGGCGAACAAGCAGTTTTTTAGTTGCTGTTTTTTTTTTTTTTAAAGAGTTTAGTGTTCCTAAGGTCACAAGGAATCTGCTGGGACGGGGGCCAGCTTAACTTTAGGGGAGGACATTGAGCATGTGAAGCTCTAGAAAGCTGTTTGTTGGGAAGTTTGAGGCTGTTTGCAGAGGCTTTATTTGGATTGTGAACCACGGTATATCATCTGAATGGCTTAAATAGTCTCAGACACAGTACTATTTATGAGCATAGATGTATTTAAAGCAGGGAGCACACAGTCAAAGCCCTCACAGAGTTTTCCAAGTATTTCCCAACATGACCTCTTCTACAGAAAAAAACATCCACAACAGACTTTTTCCTCCAATCTGTTGTCCTTGGCCTTTTTTTCTCCTTTGCGGAACAGTTTACAAGTAGTGACAAATTACGTTGCTGAAAGGGCTACAGAGGAGAAACAGTAGTATCTAGATGGACACACAGCATGTAAACACTTGTGCAAAAACAAACACACACACACCAATGGGTCGACTGGAAAGGGTAATATGATTGGACTGGACAGCGAGTGTCAACCCATGGGGCAAATCAGCTGTGTTATGATGCGTAATCGGTCAGCTGTCTGAGGAGGTGTGTGTGTCTCTGTGTGTGTGTATGTCACACTGCCACACACATGGGTCATTCCCTAGTAATGCCCAGGGTGCATTGCATTGATTAGTGTCTGAGTGTTGGTCACATCTTGAGCTTTCGCTGTAGGGGCGTTACTGCCATGACAGGGGAACCCTTCGAGAGGCAGCCTTCTTTTGGGCTCATTTCTCTTTTGTATGTGTGTGTGTGTGTGTGCCGTTGGTTACCTTTGGGGACAAATTTCAAACTAAAAACCATTTAATTGGGGCCAGCCCGTCCAGCTGGGGACAAAAACCATGTCTCCAATGGAGAAAGAAAAAGCTGTTTTTTGGGTCAGTGGTTCAGGTTTGAGTTACGCAAGATGAGAGTACAAGTTACAAAATGGAACATAATGTTTTATAAATGCACTAAACAGCTTGTTAAAATAGAAGTTTACTCATGCTGGTTTTGGCTTATTTTTAGAAAGCGCACCCATAAAGCTCTGAGGGGAAGCTGCCATTTTTTTTTCTTGTTAATTTGACCACTGCGGTGCCGTACATGAGATTCTGAAATCAAACCGTTTACAATAGCAAGCAAGCAGTGGGGAGTGTGATGTGTTTGTTGCACAACACTGAGTCAACGGTGTGCAGAGCTGTATGTACAGTAATAGCACAATGTTGGCACACACCCTGGGAACAGGTGGAATAAACAGCTTTTTGATGAAAACTCATATAAACTGTGTCTCAGAGCCAAAGAGTTCACATTGGACCAGACTGACTTAATAATAATATTAACGGTAATAATAAGAATAACAATAATACACGGGCGACACAGTGGCCTGGAGGGATTCCATGAATAGAAATTTTGAAGAGAGATGGAGAATGAGGAGACAAGGAAAAGAAGGATCAGATGAGAGAAGGGAAATGGATTGTCTGTGTTTGTCACCCACGTGTGTGTGTGTGTGTTTTCATCACTTCAGTACAGCAAATTCATTTTTTTTCCTTCGTACTTTACACTTGCTGAATGTTTCTGTGTGTCAGACTCCTCTCCCCAGGCTCTTTGTTGCTTTTATAGCCCAGGCAGTCTTATCTAAACCGGTCTCCTGAGAAAACCAGAGACAGACAGAGAAGAGAGAAAGAGAGAGAGAGAGAGAGAGAGAGAGAGATGGAGACGAAGACAGACAGAGACAGAGTGAAGCAGAGAGGCTGCAGACTGTAGACAGCGTGCAAAGAAAAGCGGAAGAATTGAAAGTCATATCAACAGCGCTGCTCCGTGCTGCAAAAACATCCACATTTATGAGTCATGCAGTTTGAGTCTGAGTTTAGAAAAAGCAGCAGTGGGTGACAGCTAAGAGAGCGCAGTGCAACATTTGCTTTAATGAAACACAGATTACTCCTCAACGTCCTGAACATGTTTGCTGCTTGTTTGTATAAATTTGCTGGAAGAAGCAAAACTGCTTGCCTAACAAGTGGAAACAGGTTCACTGAGGTTAGTCAGTCACTTAGTCAGAGGGGGGATTTTTAGGATCTGTCAACTTTATACCTCGACATGTTTATAACTCTTCTTGGAAAATGACCAATCACCTTTAAGGTAACTCTCCACCTGTGTAACTGATTTAAGAAAAAAAAAAGCTGCTTATGCAAAATGGCTCGGTCACACACAGGTGAGAAGGAGCCCTGGAGCATGTGCTGTTGATTCCGACTGTATCAAGCTTCATTACACATTGAGATGCACTACAACCATATTCCTGCAGTGAATATGGATCAACATTTGAATTGCCACATGGCTGGCATTAGCATTAGCGTTGTTTACTTTCATGTGAGTTTAGCAGCAAACTTCATTTATTTTACCTGCCAAGAGCTGTTTGGAATACAAATGTTGCATCTTGTTTTGCTTCTATTTCTGTCACTTCTTTGCTTTTACTGAGGTCAGCGTGCCAACCAGCTATTCCCAACCCAGCTGGACCACCTTGCAATTTTCCAATAGTGACTCACGGTAGTGACTGGATCCCTGCCCTGAAGAAGAAGTAGTATTGCTCAGAGGGCATATCCCTCCTGTCTTTAAATGCAGTGATGGCTGAAACACTTGGCAAGAGACTGTCACCACCACCACCCACTCCCGGCAGAGAAAACTTACTTATAGCACCTTTAAATCTAAGTCATACTTGACATATGTAGACACTCAGAGAAGTATAAACAGAACCATGTGTGTAAGCTTGTTTTGGAGTAAACTGTTTACAGTTCAGCCAAAGTGTTATGATTTATTTATTTTGCCTTCTCAGATTGTTTGGTTTAAGGGATTTTTAGAGGTTTTATGATACTAATATATTTCTTTCAGATAATTTTTTCCATTTGTTATCTTTTTAAGCATCTCGTGACCCTTCAGATATAACCAAATTAATTCCAGCACAGTTTGGGAAGCACTGCGTCATTGGGTCTAATGTGTAAAGGTGTAAATCTCTATTTTTCAGAATCATATTGGCAAAAAAATGTAAATACTCTGTCACCAAGATTATTTTGTCCATGTGTCAGAAACAATCAGCTTTATTCAAGCTATAGACAACTCCAGGGAAAGCCCCCCACACATGCACACTCATTTTTCAACAGTTTTGCTGACCATAAACACTCTTTGTTTTTAGCAACAATGAGCTGGACATACACACACAAAGTTATTTAGTGGGCAGTAAGCTGATTGTAAAGAACTCTACACCGGTAGAGCCATAGGCAAAAACAGGAAAAAGCAGAAAAATGTATCCAAACAGTTGTAACTTGCTCAACATTTGCCAGATAACTGTCCGGTGTCAAATAGCAAGAACACTGCAATGGCCAGTTAGAAACTGCTATATTGCTAGAGAGCTATGTATTATCTGTTAAGTCATCTGCTCAGTCAAAGAAACCAAATATGCAAGTAAAAAAATATATTTTTCATAGAGGCACATCTGCTTCTGAAATGTATCCTCAAAGACTGGATGCAGAACTGATTGACTAGTTAGGATTTTCTTGTTTGGTAGTCAAAGGCCGTGTGTGTGCGTATGGGTTGAAGTAAGAACAAGTGCAGAAGTAATCAGACAGCTTTCACAAGCACACAACACTAAATATCTGTGTGTACCCTCTGCCTCGTGCTGAGATGCACATTTATGTTAATGCTGCACTACTGTACCACAATTTTGCCTCAGCATCACATTACTGGAGCGTGATGTTCCCTGCTCCAGGGCCAAACTCTCTAACTCCCTCTGTACGTGTGTGTGCATGTGTGCGTGTGTGCGCCTGTTCTCCAAATCTGTTTGCAAACTGCTGAGCACAAGCCAGGGAGTGGGTTCACACTGGATTAGCTCTGAGTTGGCTAAATACCAGATAGCAGAGATAACAGTGTTTGTGTGCCTGTTTGTATGTGTGTGTGTGTGTGTTTGTATTGGAGTGGTGGTGGGGAGCAGCTGATATCAGCAGGAATTGGGGAAAACACTGATAAGGCGTTTTTTCAGGATCTGTACTTCTAATGGTCATGACAGTTTAATGCTAATGAACAGTGCTGATGTGTATTGACCTGTGTATTGTTGTGCAGCCTTGTTTGAAGACAGCAAAGAAGAAAGGTGGAAATGGGGAAGAAAAGACAGCAGGGGAAAAGTAGGGACAGAAAGCCTATAGAAAGATACGTTTATGTTTATGTTTGTATGTATGTTTAAGTGAGAGAGGAAGGAACTACAAGAGAGGAAAATGGGATAACAAAAAAGAAGTAAAATAGGACAGAGGGAAAAAGTGGTGCCAAATCCAAAAAAACAAAGTGAGGAAAACGGAGGGCATTAAAAAATAGGGAGAGAAAATAAGAAGAGTAAGGAGGAAATGACAGGAAGAAGGGAAGAGAGCATAGTAAAAATAGGGAGAAAACCACAGGAGGATAGATGATGGAGATGAAGACAGAAAGGAAAAAGGATAAAAGTAAGAAAGTGGGGAAATATTGAAGGGAAAGAAAGAAAGTAAGAAACAAACAAAAAAGAAAGAAAGAAAGAAAGAAAGAAAGAAAGAAAGAAAGAAAGAAAGAAAGAAAGAAAGAACGAAAGAAAGAAAGAAAGAACGAAAGGCAAAGGGATTCTTCACAGATTTATCCTGTTTTTCTTCTTCCTCCCACCAGCTGGAGCCAAACCCGGTGGGAGGAAGCCGTCATCTTCACTTTCACATCTTAACCTTTTCTCCTTCCTCTTTTCCACCTTTACTCCATCTTTTCTCCCCAGAATGAAACCCGTCAGGATAAGTCTACATCCCTTCATTTCGTAGGAGGGGAAGGTGAATCTATAAAGACTTTGCCTGTTCCCCAGCTGATCAATTGATGTTGAAGTGTTTAACCCACAAAGGAGATGCCTAAACGGCTAAGCAGCCCATGGTTTATGCAGAACACCGGGCAAATCTTTTACAGGACTCCATTGATGTTGCTTGTTTTACTTAAGAAATGATATGATAATCCCCTTGATGTGCACCAAACGGAGAGGAGGTGATATCTGTGGGGGCGAGAGGGGCGGACCTCCTGTCTGTCACTTCCACAGAAGACAAACAAAGCTACCTTTGCTTCACCTCACAGCTGAACTGGATGAACCAGAGAGGGGATGCCAGTCATTTTCAGTTTGTAAAAGCTTTGGTGCAAGTGCAGGAAAATAGCTTTTTCAGAAAGCTGACAGATAATAACAGCATTGGCGTGGTTAACAATCCTTATTGACAAATGAATTGTGGTGCAACGTTCATGGTACAACTATTAACAAACAAGGACATCAGTTTAAGGTGAAAATATATGGACAAACAACCGCTCACATTCATACCAACAAGCAATTTGCAGAAAACGATTAACCGAGAATGCATCTCTTTGGACTGTGGGAGGAAATCAGAGTATCCAGAGAAAACCCATCCAGACATCAGTTGAACATGAAAACTCAATGCCAAACCTTGGAACTTCTCGTTGGTCTTATATTAGACTAGCGACCTGTCCAAGGTGTACTCTCCCACAGTCAGCTGGGTTTGGCTCCATTCCATTACGTGAACCTTAACAAAATAAGTGGAATAGAAAATGGATGAATGGATTGATCAGTTCAAGGAGTGGCAACATGTGTGGTCCTTCATATGGTATGCTAGGTAGAGTCTGGTAAAAGGATGTTACATTTGGATGTAGAGGACAGTTTTCAGTTTTGTTTTTTTTTTTGACTAGAAACAGAGAAAAAGTTTTCTGAAAGCCACCCTTCCAACCATTTTTAGTCAGTTATCCAGGGTCAGGCTGGGTTGGCAAAAGCAAGCAAGGGAGTTGAGTTCCTGTCTTCAGCAACAGGTTGCAGTTCCTCCTGAGGGATCATGAGAAATCCCAAGCCTAGATAAGATAGATAATGTCTTCAGGATGATTTGGTCTTCTACCAGTTGAACATGCCCAAAAGCTTTCAGTGGGAGAAGATCAAGATACATCCTAATATCATATTCCCCAATCAACTCAATTGGCTTCTTTCAACACTCTACTCAGAGCTCCATACTTACTCTACTTCTAAGGCTGAGCTCAGCCACCTAGCAAAATAAAACTTATTTTAGCTTCTTCTATTCTACTGTCCTTATTTTGGTCATTGCTCAAGCTCATGACCAGCTGGGTCATGATCTTTGGACAGAATATAGATCAAATCATAAATCAACAACTTTGACTTTCAGCTCAGCTCTGTCTTTCCCATTATGGTGTGGTAAAGTGTCTGCCTGACTGCTGACTGATCCATCTGTCAATCTCCTGCTACATCCTATCCTCACTTGTGAAAAAGACAAGTCATCCTATCAGAAGGGTACAAGCCATCCCTTTCCAGTAAAAATCAAAACAAAAAAAAACAAAAATGATAATAAAAAACAAAACAAAACACAGCATACTTGGAGGTTCTTTCTGGCTGCCTCACACTTGGTTGCATATTGCCCCAGTGTATGCTGGAGGTTATGGTCTGATGAAGCCAAGAGAGCAAAATCATCTACAAATAACAGAGGCCTCCCACCTGAGATACGTGTCATTGGAGTTTTTGAGTTTTAGAAAGTCAAGAACACTCTTCAAAAGACCAAACAGCTATCAAAATATATACATATACATTGGCCCCAAAAAGGTGCGTTTTTATGGGGGTAGTACTTTCTGATAGCACAGGAAGTGATCAGTCAGAATTACCTCTGAATTACTGTCCAGATCAATGTGTTCTTTCAGCAAACTATGTTGATGAAAACATTTTTCAAGCAGTTGACCAAGCTAGGACTGGTTCCAGTACCCCTTAACAGGATAAGCGACCCTTAACAGGATAAGAAGTAAAGGTAATGGATGAATGGATGGATGGAACTATTTGGTCAAAAAGGACTATGGGTTTGTTGAACTAGAAGATCATTGATTGAAAAGGCAGAATAAAAACCTAATCTGGTTTGGTAAAAAACATGACATCGGTCATGTTTTCAAAGAGCTTAAAATGGATTGCCTTTAAATTTAGTATTAAAGATGTTATACCTGTGCATGGTCAGAGGTCGGGGGAAATGAATGGTTGAAGTCTAGTGTAATGTAGATACAAGAGACTGAGTCGGCGTCCCATTCCTTACATATGTTCGTTTCTTTCTTTCCCAAATCATAACAATGACAGTGATCCTTCCTCAGTCTTTTTCAAGGTTTAGTTGCCTCCACTTTTAAATGAAATACTGCCGGTGCGTCTTTGTCCTGCCACCGTGGGGTTCCAGATCAGCGGAGCATTCATACGGGTCACTTTGAAATGCGCTGACAAATGCAAATTCAGCAGCTAGATATGAGGAGTTCTTAAGGAACCAGTGACATTAATCAGAAAAGAAGTTTTAAATCTTCGGATACACCAGCATTATTATCATTACTGGCTTCCAGTGGGTGAGCTGAAATTGTACTTTATGTCTTTGTCACCTTGAGGCACATCCACACAAACATGCACATCCACACACACGCGACTCATCTTTATGTGTGAAAGTGGGAAAAGAGAAGGCTTGAGTCTCCACCAAATCCCTAAAAGCTGTCATTGACTTCAAACACAGTGAATTCTTCACAGTGGAGTGCTTTCACCGAGCGACAGAGCTGTCTGTCTTTATTTTTCTATAGGTTCCTTTTGATAAGGCCTCTACGGTCCAGACCCTACACTCCATAAGATAGACCAGGGCTGTCAATTCATCTGAGAGTGTACTTTATATACAGAAAAATTTCAAAACAAAACTATCCTTTTTCTTTACACAGCAAATACTGGGAATATTGTATGTTATATTAATACCTAGCCAGAAATTGAGTTTTATAGAAACAAATATTAGTAGAAGGTGAATATTCATGTGGCAGAAAGAAAAAAACACTAGTGTATATACTGTGGATATTAGACTACAGAATGATCATTTACCAATTTAAACAGTGCATTAATTTTCATGAAGCATGTGTAATTTATGAGTGGTGTGGGGTTGCGTGTATCTATCAGTGTCAGAGTGACATGTGTGGGGTGATAATCTATTCTGTGACCCAAATTTATGTGTTGAAAGGCTACAAAACCGCACTCCATCCCTCCCATCCGATTTCACAGCTCATCACTGTCAGTACGATATACAACGTGTGCGTGCGTGTGTGTGTGAAGGAGACAGTATGATAAAAGGAATGTGTTATCCATCTTATCCAGAGGAGATGTTTTGAAAGGAACTCTGTTATTAATAAATGCATGAGAGCCAACAGAAAAAGGAACATTCAGCGGCTTTGCAAAAATAAAAAAGGGTGAGAAGAAAAAAAAAAAGCGCTCCTTGTTAGAATTCTCGCAGACGCTAGGAGCTACGTCCTCAATGAGATACATATTATCTCTGGTCAGCTTTCCTATCTATTATTCACAGCTCTGTGAGAAACACTAGTGGCAAGATCAACAGCAGTCACTTACAATATATCCCGGAGCAACGCTATCCTATTCATGTGCAAAAGAAACCTTAATAACCACGGCTGGAGACAGTGGAGAGGCTGCAAAGTTGGCAGAAGCTTGTGGAAGCACAGGGCTTTGATTTTCAGAGCTAGTGTGTATTCAACACAAAACTAGATTAAGCAAAAAAAAAAAAAAAAAAAAGACAAAAAAGGAAAAAAAGGAGTTTTTGATGTATTATTCACTGGCAGGTAATGTATGTGTATAGTATATGTGAGGTGTTCAAAAGTGAATCTTGTTTGTCCTGTGGGTTCAATCTCTCATCTTTTTTTTTGTCGGTTTTTATCTACAGCTGACTTTATAGACAACATACAATGACACCAGCTTATTGCTTTATTGAAATCTCCCAACCTGCAGGACGCACATATGTGAGACACATGCATCCACCAGTGTCCACGTTTCGAGGATCCACATCTGAAATGTTAATAAATTCAAGGGGAAATTGCTCTGTGTTTATCTGTAATATGACAAAACGCATTGACTTTGATCCGCAGCGCATGTTATAAGCTCACAAACACACAAATGGCATTTCAAATGCTAATTCCCCATTGTGTTGTGCTTATTAAATAATATGTGAACACAATATGTGCTTTCCATGTGGACAATGAAGTATGTGATTTGATGCTGACAAACTCATCTTTTTTTGTCATATTGAATATTACATCATAAGCAACTGGTCATATACTACAGATAAGTAAATGATGTGCTGTATTCATGTCCGTGTTTGATATTCCACAGATAAAAAAAATGTCAATAAAGTCACAGTTTGGAGGGCAACAGACGAAGTGTTGGTTTGTGTACAGTTTCTACCTTATGTGCTTTTTAAAGCTGCATTTCTAAATCTGGTTCTATGGAAACGCATTTGGCTTTGAGTGTTGTCCTGGCAGGCGCAGAATATTTAACAAGCCAAATAGCCTTGCTTTCTTTTTCTTTTTTTGCTTTTTAGGTAGTCGGCTGCTGTCTGTTGCTATGCAACCGCATCCTCCAAATTGTCAGGTTCAGAGCCATATTCCCCTCCTATTCCTCCCCTTTCCCAAAAAAAAAAAAAAAAAAAAGAGCTGGAAAACTGAGGGTGGAAGGGAAGGGTACTTTGTACATTAACTGAGGCGTACACGGTGCAGCACCACCCTCAGGATTCCTCATTTAAATAAATTCTAATATTTCAATATTTGAATTCTTGCTACATATTAAAAATTTTCCAGAGCTGGTTGTATTTTTAACAGCTCACCTTTGCTCAGTGCACAATCTGTTCATTCTGCATTCAATCATTGGAGTCGGACGATTTCTCCTCATGCCCCCCCCCCCTTCTCGACTGGCTTCTTTTCATCAAAAATCACTCTCCCTCACTGTGCTCGTCTTTGTTTGTCTCCTACACACACACACACACACACACACACACACACACACACACACACACACACTCTCTCTCTACCCGTGTACATACTGTATGTCTGTGAGGCAGACTGTCTCTATAATTGGGTTATTCTTCTCTTCACTGGTCTGATGCACAGAGACACACATGCGCTCGTGCACACGCACACACAAGTGTGAAGCGTGCACACTGGTTTGATATGTGGAGACGTTTTTGTACAGAATGTTGCTGAGGTAGGAGAAGTGCACCCATGCATGTGTTTTATTTAGGCCTATAAGGGAACACAGGACCTTGCGTGTTGATTGGATACACAAGTTGATATCAAAAATGACAACAGCTATAGACCAACTCTGATCAAAGCGCAGCCTATTCTGCATGTACAACATTGCTTTTACCAAGGTATTCTGCTCTGATTAGCCCTCATGCAGAGTAACTCAGAAACCTTTCCAAACAAATCAACCAAATACATCTGGCAACATATTGTGACCATGTACAGTGTGTGTGTTTTCTCCAGGAAAACATAAATGTATATGGACAGATGCACACGGGAATACAGTGATGATGAAAGGGCACATTTTCACAAGGTATAGCGAAGAGGGCACTCGCATGCAACCCCGTTCCCCCCATCTGCGTCTCCCTGCTCCTCTTTCTTCCCCTCGCTATGTTGCTCTCCCACAAACCTGCATCACAGTGAGGTGACCCTGTTTTAATCTGTGTTGAAAAGGTCGCGCCGGTCTTGTCCACTGATTCAGAAAGGCCCTCCTAGGCCTGTATGCATGGCTGCGCTTCAGTGTAATACCTCCAGACACCGGGGACATTCAGTGTTTACACCACTGACACCCCTCTCACACACAGAAGTAAGAAGAAGTAAAAAAAAAAAAAACACACACACACACACATATATACACACACAAAATCAAAGGCAATAGCACGCTTGAATAGGTGTCAACCTAAGTACTCGGGGATTTAAACCTGTTTGAAATCAGCCTGACACAGTAAACAGCACTGTGTGACCGACTATCCTTTACACCTGTGTCTTTTGGTTAATGAAGAAAAGACAGAGTAAAATACGGTAAATGCAACAGAGCCAAAATTTGATATGCAGTGCCAATGAAGTGTATACATTCTGGTGGGAAAAAAAAGAAAAAGTAAAGGCATTTGATGGATGGCAGTATATTGTACAGGTGGGTGGCCAAGTCAAAGCCATTAGGTTTGTATGAGGTTCATACAACTGAAACAGATCTGAAAACGGTTTTCAAATTCATGTCACCAAGACATTTAGATCCTGATTTGATAAAATGATGCAGACGGCAGCTGTGGACACCCACAGGCACTGCACCTCCATGTTCAATTCACTGCTGTATTTACATGGATTTACTGTTTGCTGGCACATCAACATCTATAATTATGTTTTGCACTGTAACCATAGTCCATCTTTGAAAATCCTGCTTTGATTTAGCTCATCTCCTGTGTTTCAACAACTGTGCTATAGAGTGCACATGCCACATCCCTGTCCTGTGGCTTTGATGGTGGCTATACAGTGCAGTGAAAGCATTAGTATGTATTAGCTGGCAGATGGGCCACACTGCTCCCCTGGTGCTCTCTGTAATCATGAGCCATGTTCTTGTTTATCAGACAGAACACACTCAACTCTCCCCTCATCTGCTTTTGTCTCAATCACACATTACTCCTTCCTTCTGTCTTTATCTTCCTTTCGCTACAAGCGTCCATTTTTCTTTCACCACACATCTGAACTATCTTTCTTTCAACTTGTCCCACTGCTGTGCATCGCCCCCACAGGAATGTCTCCATCTTTACCTTCAAATACAATCATCAAATATATGTGTGCGTGTGCAGCCCTCAGATGCAGCTTTGGTTGCATGACGGCTTCGTAGCACTCTGGGGGGAAGCCAGGGCTGCGCTAACAACACGGTGTGCTGCGTTAATTATCGTCCCCTCTTGATGCACCGCGCCAATATCTGTCCCCTAAGGTAAGTAGCAAAGTCCTCACAGTTGTTGAACACAGATGGTTGTTGTAGTAAGAAATAGAGGGAAAATAGCTATGATAGCTCAGATATAATGTTACTTTGAATCCCACTCCTCATAATGACCTTTTAATGTTTTTAGTGTTTTTCCTTGAGTTTAGTCTTGCCAGATTCAAGAATGTCTAAAATATCTGTAACACCAAAAATATGTATCTGCCTTTTTTTTAAATTTTTTTTTTATGCAGCTCAGTCAAAGTATCTCCAGAATTGAAGCTCTTGTGTTAAACTCCCAGTCTGCAGCGGTCATTTTCTAGCAAAAGTGGTCTAACAAAGGAAAACTGGTGCAGCAACAACTGAGTCATCAACAGCCAAGGCTAATAGGTGTGCATGCGGAGTGAATGATGTGCAGTCCAATCCAAGAGAAGAGCTACTGCTTAAAAAGTTAATGCTAGTTCTGATTTAAACAGCAGTTCACTGTGGTTTTTCCCACCACCAGAAGCACAATTGGCATGAGAGCTCAGAACTGAACTGTTGAGCAATGGAAAAAGGCAGCAAACTTAATCACAAAATTACTAAAGTTCTTAATACAGCTTTTCTTTTTGTTATGATATGGCCACTCTCATAAAATAAGATATATCCTTATGTTCCATCAGAATACCTCATTTTCTGTTATCGGTTTGTAATGCAATACATTCAGGCCTTAATCTACAAGCTTACATACAATACACTAAAACCTGATTTACGGTCGTCCGTATCCGTAGATACGCAGACAAGCAGAACCCATCCGACCCCATCCGACCCCATCCGACCCTGTCTCTGTTGGCTGACGTGCATCGCCCCAATTTTTTAATTATCTCTAGAAAAGGATCAGTTGATCAGTTCAAATTCCAACAAATGTTTTGGAGGAACAAAGCTGGGCAATAAATAAAAACGTATCGCCCCCTACTGTTATTGTGGTTATTGGTGTTTTGTGACACCCACCAGCCGACAGAACTCTGAAAGGGTTCACGACTGTGTGGCCGCGCAGTATGCAGTCCAAGAAGCATAGTGAGGCCTGTGTGTGTGTGTTTACACAGTGCATACTTGTGTGTTGTTACACTCACTCATCACACACTAAATGCCACACTAACATCCAGCCATGCACCCCCCACACATGCATTTTCTCACCCTTCACCCTCTTGACCTCCATGAGCAAACTACTCTGCAGGTTTACCACCCTTCCCCCGCTCTGAGCAGCGGGTAAACACCCTAGCTTTGACTGATTATCCGGAGAATATCCTGACATGCTTCCCCAGGCTACGCTTGAGACAAGAGAGGCCGAACCAGCTTATACCTTCTCTCCAAAACACACACATACACACACACACACCCACTGTGAGGGCTCCTACCTCTCAGCTCCAGTACTGCTAATATTAGCCAGGAAGTGGCCAGGTAACAAGTTTGCAAGTCAGCTACGACATTTCCCAGCGACAAAGCAGGCATTTGTAGACAGTGGGGAATACAAAGACAGTCGTTTTTGACAGGAGAGCTAAATTAGCATCATACTGGGGCAGATGGTGGATGTAGCTGCAGGTTGAAACATATGGACATGCAAAAGCACGATTGGCCATCAATTCAAACACAACCTGCGCCACGTTTTCCAGCTTGTACACAAGGGCCAACACACACGCGCACACATAAAAAAACACATCCGCACACACAGTCGCCGTCTGTCACTTCAGTTACGAGTGCCTTAGGGCTTGAGAAATGTTGGGTGGACAGATGATGCAATAATGTCGTATTATGGATCAGAGTAATAAATGTAGGCCATACAAGCTTATATCTGTGTTTCTTCTGCATAGAACACATGCCAAGAGAACATTTGCAGTTATGTGACCAGAATCACATATGATATATATGTGTCAGTAATCTTGAGCGATCTGAAAATTAAATGGGAGAAATGGGACTGGTCTTTGAAACTAAGAGATCAGGAACATTTTAAAATTGAGATCTTTCCTTTGCGTCTTTCAACCCTTTTCTCCATTCTTCCTCAATTCTCCAATGTGCTTTTTATAAAGTGTAATTGAGGGGAAGTGATCGTAATCTGTGTGTCTCCATGATTGACATAAACGCATTTGCTCTTCACCCCAACCCCATACCATCTCTTACTCACACACACACCATTAAACACACAGGACCTATATATGTCACAACGATTGAGAGCTCACTCCACACCTTCACCATATACAGAGGTGAAAAAAAAAAAAGAGGTGGAATCTAAAGCCAGGCAGCCGTCACGGGGGGTGTGATCTGTTTGGCATCTATATGTACCATGGCTAAATGGCAGGGATGCTGTGGATCGGTGTGTATGCTCACGCCAGCTACAGCGAAGATGCAGGGGCCTCTTGCTGGGAGAGCTGGAGATAACGTGTTAGCCTAAGGCCTGAAAGATGGGGATGTGCTCAGGCCTAGTGGCGTTCCTCAACGTCTCATCATACACCTCTACATGGCTATAGAAGAGATCTAACGCTTCTTTCAATGCTTCAGATACCTGAATATGTCAAAATCCGTGATAATAGCCTTGACATGTACATGACAAGAAGAAGTGGGTGTTGGCTGAACGATGAAAGAATGAGAACAGGCGATGTAGGGGAGGATAAACCTAGAAAAAACTAGGTTTGCTTAGCTTTTAATTTGCACTAATAGATTTTACTAACCTTTAAAGTGCTGCCATAAACCTCCTAACCTAAATTCATCTAGTGGAATGAAATGGAAGCAAGAGGCTTTAATGGTAATGGGAAGTGGTATCAATTCCTGATGCATGGTTTGTGAAGATGGGCTGTCTAGTGGGACATAAAGGCATCATTTTATAAAGGTAGTTTATTTTTTCCACATGGTTATCACTGATTGGAGGTTAAAGTTCAGGGACTTTGAATCTACCTCAAATTGTTGTATTTACACTTAATTTAAAGTTTTTGGGAAATTTTTCAGAGGTGTTGTTTGGAGACTTAGTAACACAAACACTCAAAGACATGGGATCAAATCATTTGTTCTGCAGCCAGACCTTACCACTAACACAGGGTCATGTTGAGGACCTCAAAAAGACTAAATGTCTGAAAATGCCAGCAATAATAGAAAAGCCTCATGGATTGATTCAAGAGCTTGACAGAAGAGCGGGGTACACAACTAACAGACAAGCTGAATGAATGTGGGAATTACATTCTGCCACCCATTTTCAGCCATTTACCCATAGTCTGATCACAGTGGCAGCAGGTCAAGCAAGGTAGTCCAGGTGTTGCTCTACTCAGCAACACTTTTCAGCTCCTTCAGGGGTATCCTGAGGCATTCCTCGGGTAGACACATAGATATATAATCTCTCGCCTGCTGTGGGTCTGCTCGAGGTCTCCTACTAGTAAGACTATTTCATCATGGGACTAAAGGTATCCTGAGGAAACCTCCCCAATAGAACAACTCAACAACAAATGTATGTTCACAGAGCTTTGAAGAAACTTATTAACAAGCTTTCTAAGTCTTTGTTTCAAGCAAATTTTAGTCCAGGGAAGCACAGTGTTTATCGCTGTCACTTTACAGCAATAAAGTTGGCTTTTCTCTTTTGAGTTTGCATGTGCTCCCCATATCTGCATGAGTTTCCACCAGGTACTATGGCTCCCTCCAATCCAAAAACCTTGCAACAGAAAAAACAACAAAGTTAATTGATAACTCTTGGTCTATACTCAGTGTACCCAACCCTTACCCAATGTCGGTGAAACTCAAATGAGGTATAGATAATGGATGGGTACTTTGGCCCCTAAGAGTTGAGTCACCAACTCAGTACCTTGGAGACTGCACTCAAAGTATCACAAGATTACGTCTAATCAACTTCAGAAATTAGGTTTGGTTTATTCGAGATTGTTCACAAGCCTTGTAATCATGTGGACTATTTTTCTTATTTTTTTCTTTTGGTAGAAAGTAGTTCCAATTAACTGTGTATTTAAATTCTGTTAAAGAGTGAACTGACCCTTTAACACCATATCTACAGTATGAACTTGAAATTATTCTCTTGCACAAGCGCAAATGTGAAGAAAAGCAGCAGATACAAAAGGTCAAAAAACATCATCTTTTAAAAAATAGTAAAATTCCAGAAATAACAACCCTTGCCTGAATTCTCATTCCACGCCACCTCAGAAATTGTCAGTTTCTTCAAAATCTGAATTTCATTGGAAATGCAATGACCACTACTGCACCTACATACTTTAGTGTATGCTATGAGGTACTGCATATATTAAAGTTTAATGAGCATGCATTACCAGTTTGCAATGCATCCAGAGATCAAACAGACCCACATGCACATGTATGCGCTCACACAAACACACACATACATGCGTATCCCATGAATTTGGCAAGCTGCCCTGAGCATGTGGAGGGAAATATAAATAAAGAGATTGAGGAATCAAGGCATAAATGAGGCTCGACACCCCTTTCCCTCACAATCCTTTTCCCTATTACGAGTGGGGACACAAGCACCAAATGATCTCCCTCCATCTTTCCACAGGCTGAGAATAGAAGTAGACACCAACAACAATACTCATTTACCTTCCGTCTATCTCTTACAAACAAAGATGCAGGCCACTGTTGACCCCCTGCACAAATTCCAAACTCACTCAGCCACTGAGAAGAATGCAGGATAACTCACTTGAAAGTGGACAGTTTCCAATTTCATTTCAGACAGAATCTGATATGGTGGACACTTCCAGCTTATTTATGAAACCAAATCCTCAGAAAAATGGTTGAAATAGAGAGAAAGTACTGAAATAAAAGGGGAAACATGTCAGGAAGAAACAGAGGAGCCATGGCTTGGCAGTGTTCACCCTTACAGATTATTGCTTGACATTTGGAGTCAGAACCCACTGAAATGTCAGACGGGTTATGACAGGAATGGTGATAGGCAGATTATGACTGACCCCTGACCTGGAAGTTCTGAAAGGTCACACCTCACTCAACCATCTGTGAGGTAATGTGCTTTCAGGTCACGGAATGGAAGGTAATCGAGACAAACAAGGATCCAGATAGAAGTCCGCCAACATCAACATGTCAGAACACACGGTTTCACTCAAACTGAGGTGGTGTGTCATTTTATTTTGAACCTAATGTTATGGAAAGAAACTACTTTTCAACTAATCAACAACAAACCACACATGTTCTATCAATATCAGGTGAAAATAGGTGTAATGACTTTGGTGTAATTTGACTCTGAACAGAAGTTACCCATTGTCACACTGCAGTGTGACAATGGGTACTAAAGACTATCTTAATAAAACAGAAATGTGACCTCCACCAACCAGTACAAATACAGTTAATTAGCCTATGAATTCTCGATTTTACGGCCAAAAATCTGTTTTTAAGGATGCAGAGACCTTTGACCACAAAAATCTTAACAATTTTTTCCTCTTGGTTCAAGTGAAAATGTGTGTAAAAGTCAAAGAAATTCTCTCAAGGCAGTCGTGAGATATTACATTCAAGCAGCCAATAGAGGTTTTGTGAGGTCACGGTGGTCTTGATCTTTGATCCTACAATGACCAAAGTGTAAACAGTTTATCTTTGAGTCTATGTGAGATATTGCATTCAAAAAAGGGGAAACAACAACAGTATTTGTGACAAATGTGACTCGTAGTGCTACTGGGATTGCAGCCACATGGTAAAAAATGTGGTCTCTGAGGTCACAATGTTCTTGACCTTTGATCACCAAAATATTTCCAGTTCAGTTCCAGCTACCTAAATAGATACAGTGTGTTTTAATGAGAAAGACAGCAGCCTCTAAAGACAGTGATCTGTACAGAAAAAATAGTCATATATGACATATGATAACATGAGCTGTGATAGTTACCAAGCCTACCTGTCTTACAAATATTTTGCAAAAACATAATGAACAGTACAACTGTAAAAGAGTATTCACTTCTATTTCATTTGCTGTATTACTACCATAAATTCTCCTTTTATTCATTGTCACAGTTGTGACAGTTATAGCACTCTGCAACCTCAGTACAAGCCTCATGGGACAAGAGCAGACAAAAGAGACACTACACCCACATTTCCCCAGGCAAGGTTGAGCTGAATGTCTCGCCACACACAAGACATCCTTCATTCTTGTCCACGGAAATTGTAGGTGCAGTAGTTTGATAAGAGTGGAGTCCTTTTCTTTTGAGCTCTGTATGACTTCTGGTCCTTCTGTTGCTACTGCTGGGTGTGGATCACTGCTGACCTGTTGTTATAGATGTGGTTAGGAAATTATACCATTTTCTATCAGTGGACAGTGCATTTCTTTCACTGTTGCCTCTATATTTTTGATTGATTTTTTTTTTTGGAGAGCTTCAAGGGAGAGCTCTTGTTTTGGAGAGCTTCAAGGGAGAGATTTGGTGTACAGCCAATTGATTTCTGCATAAATACCATAAAAGCTTGATTTTCCAAACAAATAACCAGGGGGCACTTTAACCATTTTAAGTTCAGCAGAGTTCAATTTACAGGCCTTCTCTCCCTCAGCGCCATGATACTAACCTGATTATCGCTGCCATTACGTCAGCCTGCAACAATCAATATGTGCCATTAGTGCTAATCAGTCTTTAATTAGTGATATATGCAAGGCAACTTGTTTGTCTTCCCTATGATGAATGTTTAGTCAAGAGCTTGCGTGACATCCGCGTACAGTGAACGGCTCCAAACGCTCAACGCTCTTATTATTGCAAAGCAGTATCACACACTCTATCAGATTACGCTTTAAAGAGATCTGAAGCGCTACCTGTTTCACCTGGGGCAGTCCCTCGCCTTTATCTATAAAGCAAATTAACAAAACCCACAACACTCCATCATCCTGCTAAAAGATCTCCTTTCTTGTGGTTCTGGATTTCCCTTCACAAGACACTGAAACAACAAGGATCAACTCAAAAGCTCGCCAAGAAGAAAAGAAGCGTGTACGGGCTCCTCTTATTGCTCATACAGCCAGGCATTAGAAATGCCTTTTATACACTATGAATGATCCTTGGCACAGACTGAGAAACCATTCGCCTTTGGGCATAAAGACGGTGAGCTTTGATTATTGATTCACTGTCTCTCTTCTTTACACATAAGGTACCATTTCGACCTGAAAGAACTCGTGAGCTTAAAAAAAGAAGAGAGAGAATAGAAGAAAGGGGGCGAGTCCTTTGAGGGGAAACACACATCAGGGGATTTAAACCCAAGTTGAACTGAAATTTAACAGTTTGGTGGAGGAAAGGATTAAAAAGAGAAATAAAAGACAACAGATAAACTTTTAGGCTTTTGTTTTCTTTCATCATAGAAGTAAGAAGTAAGGACATTCATTCAATTTGCTTAAATTTGCCAACTTATAGATTCTGCCCCTGAATGTTGCTTGGTGATATTATGAGTGTGAAAGCAGTACACATCTCTACTTAATTCATTATGTCTTTGAAGAGGTGGTAATGATCTCTGGTTTTCTGATACCATATTTGTAAATTTACATAATATGTTGTGCCAGAAGATGAGAAAAAATAGCTGATTTTCTTTTTGTGGCCATGGTTAAAAATAAACTGGATGTTGCAACATAACAGCAACACGCGTTGTTTGTGATTACCACTGAAAGCTGCCCTTAAAAACAAGCTTGGAATTGGTGCTCCTCTTAAAAAAACAAACTCTCTAGAGGAGCAGGAATCTTAAACTGACCAGATATCAGTATCTCTGTGTGTAACTCCTCCCTCCCCATCAGGGTTGTTTGTCATTAAAGCAGTCAAAGAGGGGATTAAAGTGCTCGAGATCACCCATTCCATTCAAAAAAACACTCGAAAACAAGAAAATGCTCCCACATTCCCTGCTCTCTTTTAATGCCAAGATTAAAATACATTTTTATTTGTGTAAAAACGCTTTTTCATCCATGAAAAAAATAAAAATAAATGACACATTGCCTCAGATTGTTGGATGAACAAAGGCATGCCTGGATTCCTACAAGGTTTATCAATACTACTAAAGGCTGCGCTACTCTGTCGTTACGAAAAGAAGACATCTAAATTAGATTTGCTCGGGCAGGGATATTGTACGTTCTTATGGTGGCCTTGCTTGTGTTTATTTCCTCTGCTGATAGTTCTATTTGCTACAGCTCAAGGTCACTGTCTTTATCTGCCTCTTTCGTAGGGGATTATTTGGTATTTCTACTTGACAGCGTTCTCTCTGTCTGTGTACGTGTGTGTGTGTGTGTGTGTGTGTGTGTGTGTGTGTGTGTGTGTGTGTGTGTGTGTGTGTGTGTGTGTGGGGGGGTGGGGTGGGGGGGGTTGTTGGCTGGTCATTCATTTCTTCTTTTACTGTGTTTCACACACACTTGCAAAAGCATCAACAGGGGCTAAATACAAGTGTGTGAGTGGCAAGTGAGCCATGTTGCTGAGCAGAACTATCTATTATGTTGTGGGGAAGTGTGTGTGTGTGTGTTGAGGGTGGAAGGAGGGGGTCCTACGTCGGTGCAAAACCTATTAGTATGTCTGAGCCTGCATCTCCAAATCTTGTTACTCTGAACTGATGCAACAGGAAAGCAATACAAACTCCAGCTCCCTCCCTCTCTCTCTCTCTCTATCTCTCTCTCTCCCTCCCACCCTTCCTCGAGCTCTCTCGCCCACTTACTCACTACCTGAGCTTCTATTGCAGTGCTTTTTCATTGCCCCCTGGACACACTTTCTCTCTTTCTCTCTCGTGTTATCGTTCCAGTTCCCTGCTGAAAATCCTCTCTTCCCCCTCTCTTTCTCTCAATCAAAATCACTGTCTATGTGTGTCTTCTGATCTTTGTTTCTGTTTTTTCCTGTTCTTCCTCTTCTTATAGTGAAATATTTCTCCTCTTTGAAATTGTTTTGTGCTGTCCAGAGTTCTACATTACCTAAATATAGAGTTTGGGTCTTTGATGTGATGCCTTTTATCCCTTTATTTTTTCACCACTACATTTCTTTCTCAATATCCTTTTATCTTGTGGCCTTGTTGTATTTCTTCTCGAGTCTGATTGTTATTGAACATTATAGATTCAAAAATGTCACATTCCAAAGAATCATCGCTCCACATTCAATACAAGAGAGGAGTTTGAGAGAAACGTGGAATTATGCAACCTTACAGACAAATAAAACATTGAAATATAAGCTATATAAGCTTATACAGTGCAGGTTTAACACTATTCATAGAGCATTAAATACAAGCTCTATATCTACATATGCATGTCTACAAAATACTACAGCCTACGTGTCTATTTAAATGCACTCTCAAACCATAACTATTTAAATACATCATTTGCCATTGCCTTGTAACAGTAATTTGTGAAAAAAAAGAAGAAAGAAACCTGTTGACAGAGGAGAGGATACAAGTTGTGGTTTTCAGCATCAAAGTCTAACACTTTGCACGCTCCAAAACCACAACAGTATCCTCCCCGAAGGCTGTATGACAGTAAAACAAAGTCATGCTTCCAATGTTAGTCAAACGGGTCTCGTCAGGAAAAGATAAATACAGGTCGTTTTAAGGAAGTAAACATGGAGGACGGTGTCTGTTTAAAAGAGGAAATCACTGAGTCTGCTAACTGCAATAATCTGCGCAATGTCTGCCTTGAAATGCCAAAGTCTTGATCAATTATTCTGCCAGTGTGGTGTTTCTTCAACCCTATCAAATCCTCTCTCACTTCCTTCCACAACAAGCTGGTAATCAGATAACCATCTTATGTTTAAAGATAAGTAGGTTGAGGAAACATGTAGAAACATGTATGTACAGTTGTCACATACAACTGTGTTCAAAGTTTTCATGATGAGCTGGTTTCCCTTTGCCTACAGAGACTCTCTGGCCAGATGGACTACATCAGCAAGCGTGCATCACATCATCATCATCTTTATATTTTATTTCATTCTCACTAAAATGTTGACTCATGATTGCACTATGAGTTTTTTTTTTGCAGATTGCTCATCCTTATGGCTGATGACGTTGGATAAAACCATGCAAGGGCAGATGAAGTGAAGCTTTACTATAAAGATCTCCAGAAGTATTTTATATGTTGAATGTTATCTTTAGCCTGTATATCAAGTCACAATGATGTCAAAGGCATGGTGGTGACATATCCATTTTCCCAGTGGGAAAACCAGTCATTGTGAATCCCCCTTGCACCTACAATAGATTCTTCTCTTTGTCTGGAGAGTCTCCCCACTGCAGGGATTTCGCTAATATTCTGTATTCCCAACATGGATTGTCACTGTTTCCTTAAAGCACTTGAATCCCCCTGTGAGGGCACATCTGCCCGACCCTCCTCCCCTTGTCTCCACACCCTGAGGATGCTGCTGTTTCTCTTGGGAGCATGGTGACTTGTCTCTCCCCAGAGTTGTATAAGTTATGTGAACGTGCCATCCCCTTTCCTTAATAATAATTCACGGACTGTGTTGGCACCAGCGAGGCCTATATCTTTTTTATTGACACATATCTAATATCTGTCCGCTCTGAAATGTATGATTCCATTGTTAAGCCATGGCATTTCTTTGTGATGAACTACTTCATCATGTTAGCAGAGGCTGTGATTAAATGTGTGTTGTTTTATGACGATGGTGTAATTGAGGGAGGGTGTAATAAAAGTTGCCCGGGGCTTTTTGTGTGTTTCTTTTTTTTTTTTTTTTCTTTTTTTTTTTTTTTTTTTTTTTTTTTGGCTTTTTTCAGCTGTAGATGTAGAAAGGGCTAAATAAGAGGGAGGCTGGTGAAAATATAGGTTTTCTCTTTACAACTCCCTCAGCACGCCTGCAACACAGCAGCCTTCAGATTTGAAAACAGAGCAGGTATCACACACAACAACCGTGAATTGTGTCCTGTCTGGGGATTCGGGTGAAATAACCCGACTCCAGAAGTCATAAATCTGGCTGAAATTGGTCTTACATACAGCCAAATAAAGCATTCGAGTGCCAGCGCCTGTGCATTTGAATGTATGCTCACCCCTGGCTGGAGAATGGAGGTGGGGGGGTAGCTGACAAACATGTAACATATAATTTGGGTTATGCATTATACATGCTGTGTGAGCAAGAAATCATGTCACACAGGAGCACAAGACGTGTAGTGACACACACGGTGGCAGAAAATAGAATGTCACACAAAAACACACACACACGAGAGAAACTAAACAATAGCAAGGAAGTAAATCATTTACCTAACGTTGCCCTTGAGAGAGTGTAAAATCATTTATATGAGGCCCAGACAAAACCGAGTACACAATATCAAAACAGAAAACTGCACTCACACTCTGGTGTCATTGTCATACTCCGGTGCATATCACAGAGGCCAGCAGTTATCGGCTTGTTATTGAGTTAAGACAGCTCTGCTGTGCAGCGCTATCAGATCCACTCTGAGAAAAGTGGAACAGAGGCAGTGGGTGTGAATGAGTGCTGAGGAATGACATTTTCTCCAAGCTGGGAAAATATTATTATACTGAGTCAAGAATTTCCTCATTACGGAAAGATTTTCCGCTTCAGCCTTGCACATATGCATCTCCACCTCTGCCTTTGACTTTACAGTATGTGAGTGTAGTCAGCCAAGGCTGTCTTCAATTATTCACCTATGATGGCTTTTCAACTCAAGACGATCCCCACCACCCCCACCCCGCATCCATCCTCTCCTCCTCATGTTGCGCTCTGCTCAACCAACTTTCTCCCTCGTCCTGTTTTTTTTTTCCTCCTTTACTTCTCTTTTCCGCCTCCTTTCACCCCGTGTCTGCCTTCCTTTCATGCCTCAATCCTTTCATCCTCTCATCACCACCAACCCTCACCCGCTACGATCCCCACCCTCTTTACATCTCTCCCAATCTCGAGTTATCCTGTCTCCGCTCAGGCTTGACAACCAGTGGGTGTGTCTCTCTCCTCCTTTTTTTGCCTCCTCCTGCTACACCTCCAAAAACCCCTCTACTGCCATCGCTCTTCCCGCCACTCAATCTCCTCTCATGTCAGGGAAAAAACCTGTAGGCAACCCGAGTGCTACTTTTGATCATTGCTTTTACTGGGAACCCTCATCACCTTGCTCTGCCTCGGGGTGCCACAGAGAGGCAGAGAGTGAAAAGAATGAAAGGTAGAACAGACTAAAGTTATGTTAAGTCTGGCTGACATGTGCAGCCCGGCAGCTGCTTCATGCAGCTGGAGAGCAAAATTGGCACATGCAGCTCTCAGCAACGAGCAGTAAATAATCCTCCAGCTTTTGTATATAACGCAACAGGAGATGACATACATGCTCTGTGTTATTTCGCTGACACACTATCATGAGATATTATAATAAGAATGATTATACTGTTATTATAAGAAAGAGACAAACAAGCACTACCCTTGACAAATTTAGTTCCTCTTCCTTGTCGTCAAATAGTGCACATTTGACAAAACTAAAAAGCCGCTATAAAACATAAATTGTTAATGGTGAAGGCAATATTTTTGACCTTTGTTGCTTGACATTTCTTTAACCCACTCATGTCACTAGCACCTTCTGGGACAGGTACAGTTGTATTTCAGTTGTTTCAGCTGTGTGTATTTTATTCATTGTGTAATAATTAAAAAAAATTTAGGTAGTCTGTCCATTCAGTTACTTTGGATGTAATATACCAAGGGAATTCTGAGGGAATACTTTTAAATTTGGCACAAACTTTAACATTGACTCCAGAATAAAGTTACCAAACGTCTAAGGTCAAGGTGACCATGACTTCAGAAAACACTTTTTTTGCCTTATAAATGCAAATTAATCTAAAGAATACTATGAGGGAATTCAAATTTTGTTCAGACATTTACTCAGACACAAAGATGAACCGATTACCTGCTACTGGACTGGTTGTCAGGGGCTGTGCTACTTGTCAATAACAACATTCTTGCAGAGTTGATAATATTTTCACAGCTCAGATGTGTAGTAATGCTGAGAAATTCCTGCCAGTTTCTAACCTATTTGTACCTTGTTGTATTTGTTCATTTATGGACAGAAAACACTGTCTATAAATAAGATGATCTTTTAAATATGAGAACGTTCTCATTATTCTTTTGTCTCCACTGGTGTTTGCCATATTTAACTTGTAAAATGCAGATAAGCACCATGGGAAAGACCAGAGCGAGAGTCTTATACAGGCTACGACATATTTGTAGGGGAGAAAATTTACGGACATTTCTTTGTGTTGGATCAAGCCTGCTTGAATTTCTATTCCAACTGATTGCAAGATATATTTATTATCATAAAAATGCTTTTGCCTTAAGCAAGTGTAAAAATGTTTTTATGGGAGCTCTACTGTTTCCATTCAGTCTAATTCAATACCTCATAAAAGACTTGGAGGAACACTCCGCTATTGACATTATCATCTCTAATGGTCTCAATTATGTGCCAAAGGGTGGAAATTCAAGAATTACACAAAATGATCTCTCTCGATTACAGAGATAAAGTGACAATTAAACACTAAACACACACACAAACATGCAGGACAGAGAAATTTCTCTTGACTGTGAAATTCACTTTAAGCAAGTTGCTTCATTTAATACAGCTCAAAAAAAGTGTTAGATTTGTATAGAGAAAAATCATGAGTTCCCTGAGTTTGGCTGTAGCAGCATGGTAAGTAAAGGTTCACATAGCTCCAGTCAGCGAGGCATTAAAATCTAACAGAGGTGTTAAACTTTGGACGACCTGCAGGACATGCTGCATAAAACAGCAGTAAATTATGCCAATGAGGAGAAGTGCGGACTGCTGGAAATAAAAAGTTATGGATGGGGCTGAGGGTGTGAGGTGAAAGTGTGCATATATAGCCTTCTGTAACACAGACACACACACACAGTCATCCTCTGTCTGTCAGGTGAAATAAAAGGTTATTAGTCTGACTAAGGACACAGTGATTGCCTGTACCCGAGCCTCTTTATCACATTTCTTGGTACAAGCTCTGCTTTGCCATTGTGCTTTACAACACATTCAAAGTTCATCCAATTGAGCATAAGAAGAATTCACAAACTGTGAGGTTACTATGAAAATTGTACAAAGCCATGAGCTTTGACTTCCAGTGCCACCGGGTGTCTGTTCAACATCTGATAACAAGACCTGAGATGACACAGAAAAAAAGGACACATGTGAATGAGCTGACAAAAGCTCCTACAGTCTAAATGCAACACAGATGTACAATAGATGTACAGAAAGCCTGTTAGTAGTAGAATAAATTTATGGAGCTCAAGTCAGTTTATGAAACTATCAAATCGAGATGCTTTTTATAGCAGCATCAAGCAGAATAGAGTAACCTACTTCAGGCTGAACTGTATTTGGCAAACAACTTACATAATCTCTTCAGTCACAGAGTTAGTGGTGTGTCCTCGTGGACCTGTGATACATTTTCTATCTCTCTCTCTCTCCCTTCCCTTTCCACATGTTTTGTGACACTCTCAACTGTCAGCTATCAAACTGAGGCAAAACTCCATCAGTCACAGAGACGTTGATGCAATTTTGGAACCTAGATGGCCAACAGGCTTAAAATAATGACTAAAATTGCTTGGATATGTTGGTATATGTTTATAGATGTGTCTTTGAATAATTTTCTTTAATGACTGCGGGTAGGGATGGATTACTTTGCTAAGACTGCTTCTCAGTTCCACAGCAATTTTAAAAAAATCAACTTTTTATGGACTTAAAAGTGCAGTGCTGCCTTTTTATTTTACTCAACAAAATTCATCTGCTTGTATGTGCAAAATACATATCTCTAGAGACTTACACTAGAGCTTGCTAGCTCTGATCAGCTTCAATCACTCTGCTAGCTAGCTATAAAGGATAGGAATAGTGTGAACTAAATGTAAATACATTTGTCAACACAATTGAAGGCTGATTTACTTCACATCCCATGAGATAATCCAATTCAATGCAATTAAAATGCTACATTTTGCTGCTTTAGATGCTATTGTAATCAGGCCTGGTGATTAAAAATTGCACCAGGGCCAGCTATTATCTAATCTAGATTGGCTGTCTGTTACTACCGGTGCTGGACATACATAGGAGAAACTGATGAAATACCTCAGGCAAACGAGAGGCAAGAATACTTGCAGGTACCTGTATACTGTACAGTAAAAGGGGATGAGTAAATGGTTGGATGTGTGTGAAAATTCTTATTCTTCACAGCTGTCACATCCCAATTCAACCCAATAGTGATACATTAGACAGCACTCTCCACCAAATCAGGAAACGTCTTTTGGAGGAATGAAGTTCGTCACTCAGGGGTTTAGAGATAAGGAGAATTTATGCCAAAGAAAAGGACTGAAGCTGGGTTGTCTTCAACCAACACCTTATTAACGTGCGTTGGGTGTTTTATCTTTAGCTGTCACTCATCTCATTTGCACCTCACCCAAGCAGTGCCTTCTAGGCTGCAATTGTTCTTCTATTCATATTTAATCCTGCTTCACTTGGGTAATCCATGATGTTAACATTTGAGTTTCTGTCAGAGTAACATGGTTATTGTGTGGTACTACATTTTGAGCAGGGTTACGGTTATTTTGAACGCTATAGTTTGGTGGTGGAGATGTCAAGAATGCTGTAAAACACTGCTAATATGTAACTGCACTGTTGGAAAGCTGTTTGGGATGAACAACAAATACACAAGGTTCTTGGGAAAGATTAACACAAATCTGTCCATTTTTTGCATTAATAAAGCTGTGTGTGGACAGTGTGGTAAGAAAAAGGATGGAAGATAATGGCTGCCCTTCAAAATTCAATCCACAAATGATTGGTTTGTTTTGGCGGCAATGGAGAATATGCACAAAAACCACCCAAATCCATCTTATAAACAAGCGTAATTAGACTAATTGAAATTTTTACTTAAAAGTTAATTTGCTAGATGCTAGACGTGCCTGTCTAATTTACATTCACAAATAAACACAATGAGAGCCATTCTGGTTGGTGACAAACAGTTACATGGCTGACTTCACTTTTTTCCCTCCCCCCTCTCCTGCTATTCTTCCTCCATCACCTCTTCTGTCTTGAGTGAGCCATTTAGCTGTCGGGACTCTTGGAGCTGTCAGAGTCCCCCGCTCATCTACCCCTCTACAAGACTGAAAGGCACTTATTTACTGCCTCCTCCCCTCTTTTAGTCTCCTGTCTTTGTTCTGTATTCTCTACTCTTTTATCACCTCAACCTCCCCTCCTTCCCTCCCTCCCTCACCTCCCACGAATTGCAAAGTTCACGACACAGCCAACCTGTTGTTTTTGTTCGACAAAATGCCCGCCACTCGCCCTTGCAATCAAAGTTAATGAGCAAAGACACAAAGACCCGCACACGCAATCAGCAGACAAATAGTGACACTCTTGTAGCACGCACACACACGTTCGCATACACACACACACACAAACATTCAGAGCCTAAAGTTTTATGGGTGAGTGGTTTTACAAGCTTAAATGGATTCTTAAGTATAGGGTATCTACCCATTGAGACCAGAACTACATCAGTCATTACTGAGCACACAAGCACGTCATAAGTGTGTGCACATTTTGTGACCATGATGAATTTCTTCTGCCCTACCTCCTTTTTTCTCCTTTCGTCCCCTCGTTCTTCCCTTCCTCCCTTGCTTATTTGATACCTCACTTTCCACCTCTTTCTCTCTCATTTCTCTTCTCCATCACTAATCCCTCCATCTCTCCATCCCCAACCATACAGAGTTCACTGTTGGTGTGGCTGCTGTGTGTTTTGGCAGGTCACACAAAGCCTCTCCGGTCCAACCACGGTCGGCTGGAAAACCTCACAGTGCTCGCTGTAGGTCATCTTGCAAACACAAACACACACACACACACACATACAGCACAGACCTAAACTTTCGCAACAGACGTACGTACACCACACACTTATATTCACCACACAGCTTCAAAAGAGTGGCTTCTACACTGACCCCTGACAGCTGTCATTCGTCACTTTGCCACTTTGGCAAAGGATCATGGGAGATGCGGTTTTTCCAGAGATGCCACGTAAAACCACAGCGAGAGAGTTGAATGCCCAAGAGCAGAAGAGGTGAATTATGTTTAATAGTTCAACCTGAACTGCTGTAGGCAATGGCCAATGTCCTAACCAGTGCTCGCCTTTCACTTAAAGACTATGAACCCTGTGCAGTGGTGATGGAAAAATACCATTTGCATCATTTTATGTGCGTACAAATTGACAATTTGCACCACAGACATCTGCATTCATTTAGGCCCAGAACACACTGTCTGTAATTCAATCATAGTTCTTGACAAATGACTGTTTAAAGCTAGCCTGAAATTTAAGGTGCTGGAATTTGAAATTTAAGAAAATATAACCTCTACTACTATACTTTGGTTTATCATTTTTGAATATGAATCAAATTTTAGACATTTGTGGATAGCTGAAAGCCAGTGGTATTATGAAATTCAGACTGGACTATTGCTTCTTGAGATACAAAGTGGCTCCATTCATAATCTTGAATAATTTTGAATGTATTAAGCTGAAATACTTGCAAATTACCCTTTTAATTGATGCTAGCTTGCCATTTGAAACTTGCTATTTGAGGTAAAGCTAGCTGGCTTTAGCCTGGCTGTCGCACCAAGCTCGTAGACGGAGCTTTGTCTCAGGAGGTTCTCGAATGCCACTGTGTACTACTGCGCAGAGCTACAATCAATCAGACCACTGATTCCTATGATGTATACATAGCAATGGAAAAAAAAAAAAAAACATGGCGGAAACATGCATAAAGGCTTCAAGAGCTACCCTTTACTCCATTTTAAAAGAAAACTCACCATTAGATTTAGGAGTGGTAATCTCAAACGATTACCACTCCTCCATGGCTGCCATGTTGGCTGTAAACAAATGTGTTTGAGGTCGTTTAACTAGTGCATCATCATGTTAAACGTCTACCGGAATAAAAGCTTGTTTTTCATTGGTTCCCAAGTTTTCAAGATCGGGAAGAGCAGAGAACAGGCAGGTTGGACAGAAATACATGAACACAAAATTCAATGTAGCGTCACAGGCAGTATGGGTGGGCCCGGGCTAAACTGGCTTAGGTTGCTAATATAAACAGTGAGACCTCACTCAGAGATTCAATCGGGCTTTAATTCATTAATTGATCAGAGGTCACTGTGATCTCACATAACATGTGTATGGCATCTTCAGTGTGACTCAAACTCAATACTACTTCCCCACAAATGTGGCAGAAATGTTCACTCGAGGTCAAGGACAAACTGATTGGATTTTGATGGTCAAAGGTAACTCTAAGGTGACTTCACACGTTTTTGCTTTGGGCCTTATTTTGTGAACCTAAACACTAACTCCACACCAGTGATCATAACCAGTTCAATAATCGATGAGACACTACACTTTTTTGTGTTTTGAGGTGTGTTTCCACCACGTAAGTACCTGGTAATGGTTAAGGGCTGGGAAATTTTTCAGAAACGTCCACTCACTCGGTCCTTAGAGCGTCTGTGTCTCCACCGAGGGTAAAATCCTGATCAGTGATGTGACAGGGGGCGGGATAGACTTTGCCTATCGTCTTCTGTGCAACCACTTTATCACGTTACTACACTGTGTGTGTAGTGTGTGTGTGTGAGAGAGGGAGAGACCGTAACCACCCAAGCATTCTTAATGTTGTGTTTTGCATTGGAAACAATATATAAATTAATTTGTAGCGGCCAGTGCTGATTCTGTGGCTGCCACCACACATTGATCATTATATGTGAAAGTTTTGACTGTCACTTCTTCTGCTTCTTCTATTCTATTTATAGAAACAATTTATTGATACTCTTCTGCTGCTTGGTCTTAAAAATGGCACTTGACGCTTGTTGAATGCGTCATGTACTGTTTTGAATTACAAGCAATTACCATCGAGTCAACCTAAAGCCCCGCCCAAGAACTTTTTGGGGCCGAACGTAGTATTTATCCCTGGGCGACTTTTTTTGGCCCTGTAATAGTTCCTGAGTTTTGCCCCTTGGGAACTTTTTCTCCGGTGGAGACACGCGCCAGTAGTGGAGTTCCCATAATATTACCCAGAGGTTCCTGTGGTGAAAACGCCCCATTGTTTTCAGTTTAAAGAGAGGACGCGGTCTTGTTAGCTTTCACTTTCTTTCCACTTGTCATTATTGACAGCTATATCAAAAACTAGTGATATATATATATATATATATATATGTATGTATGTATTCCTGCAAACTTAAACAAACCAAAAAAATACTTCTTGCTGCCAGCCAGGATCGTATTGATCAACTGTACCAAAAGTATCTGTAATCAAGCAAACTGCCGGCTGCCAACGCAGGAGGGGTGCAGACAGCACAGATTGCCTGATTTTTGGACGAGGCCTCCAGCACTGAATTGTGATTCACTCTCCGGAGATAAAGACGGACTCTCTGGCTGTCTGTTTGTCTGGCGTCTTCAATGTGACAGACAGATGAGTCATAACTGTGTCCCAGAGCTGACAGGCTGTTGAGATGAAAAAAAAAGAGAAAAAAAAAGTGGAGATGTGGAACAAGAGGTTGGACAAGAGGGGAGGAAGGAAGAAGAAGACGTCTGTCTGAGTCTCGCTATAGACAGGTCACCGAGAAAATGAAGTGAAAATGAATTTTGCACCTCATCATCTTATTTTCATATCCTAATACAGAACATTTCATGCCAAAAAAATCAAATTTTCCTCAGTATTTGTAGTTTGAAATTACATGACTTTAACTTATTTCTTTGAAGGAAGGATACGTGTTGTAGCTGTTGCACGTCTCATCTGCAAATGTGCCTTTGAATAATCCCTTCCATCCCCTCAGCCCTTTAAAAGTTTCGATTTGATTTTAGTGGGCACCAAATGCAAAATGAGGAAAAAACTATTTTACTTTTTTCATCTTTTCTCCTCCCTTCAGCTACTAATATTCAGACACTGAACATAACTATTCAAATTATTTGCTTTATCAAACCGTTTAGAGTAAACATTTATTGTAGTTAAGTTTTGTTATATATATTATATAGCTGGGTTGTTACTAAATGTATCATTTGTGACATGTACAGTCCTTGAGGGAATGCACACATTATTATTCTCCACTCCTCTGTGTGAGTTTCAACATTTCTCTGAAATAAAAACTCAGTTTAAAGAATATCTAATGGGAACATGTTTCTAATTTTTTTCTTGCCTATAGATCCATTTTCAGCCTCCAGGCTTGTAACACTACATAAAATCCAATCTGTATGTGACTACATATATATATAATGTGCCGCTACTGTATCTCTGTTGTACCCTCATTTGATTTCATAACCATTGTTTGGGACGTTTACCTCGTTATGTCTGCAGCTTTTCTGCATGAGCGTGCATATGTGTGAATGTGATTATGTGCACTCTTGTGTGTCTGCTGTTACTAATCTCAGTGGATTTGTGAGTGTGTGTGTGTGTGTTTCTCTCCTTGCCCCGGGGCCAGGCGCAGAGAGGTGTCCCCTAGGGCCTCTTCCTCACGTCCACACCCCCACCTACCAATTTCCCCCTGTCTAGCTACATCTCCGCCTCTATCTCCTCCTTCCCCCCACCGCCCCTCCTTTTGCCCTCTTTAGCCACGACACTTTGAATCAAGCAGAAATTAATGCAGATGATGCATTCACTGTCTCATTGTCTCCTTCATTTTGCGGATACATATCGAGATGACAACGGCATTGGAGCAACTACTGATGTAAACCTTTTTTAGCAAGGCTATAAAATGTTTATGTTCTTTATGTATCAAGGCAAAAATGTTAAACTTTATCTTGGTCTATATATCTATAGTGACTATATCTTACCACTATATCTTGGTATGGCAACCTCACTGTAAAACTAAAAACTAAACTCACTTGTCTGGTGCACAGCCATGAAGGTGATGTAAAAAAGTGATCAGACCTTGGAGTTTATTTATGAACAAACTGCTCTTAGGCAAGCCCAGAGGATAGTGAATGACCCCTCCCATATTCTCCATTTAGAATATGACCTCCTACCCTTGGGCACCTTTCACTGTAAACTCAATCATTTTAAGAATTAATTTGTTCCAACCTCCATCAAATTCCTTAATAATGCTGCTCAAGGCTGAAGTTTGTGCAATAATTTTATTGTACTTTTATTATGGTCATCTTTTAGCATATATTATTTATCAAAAGTGTATGTATGTGTTATGTTATGGTATATGTTCCATACTGTTATGTAATGGTGATGGTATGGCTCAGGATGTATTGGTTGTTGTTACTGTGGCTATCAAAGCATTTATGGCGCAGCTGTTGAATCCAAGACAAATTTCCCTGAGTGGGACAATAAAGTATATTGTATCGTATATATGTGAGCAACTTAGTTTGCACGTATAGACATAAATGTGTATGTGTGTTTGTTTGTGGTGTTACTGTGGGTGTTTTTTGTGAATGTCTGCATCAGTGTGAGCATATGTCTTAGTGTATGTGTAAGTGTGACTATGACTACACTTGGTCTTTTCATCACATGTCGTGTGTGTGTGTGTGTGTGTGTGCATGTGTGTGTGCATGTGCATGTGTCACATTGTAATCCGCCACCTGGAGAGAGCAGGAAGGGGTTATGGGTAATATGCGAACTGCTGTTTGATTGATGAGCCAATCAGAGCGGCACAAAGGATTTCATTAACAATAGACACCCTGCCACAAATCAGCAATCATCCACACACACACACTCACTCATCAACACTTATCAGCGTACATACACACACATTCCACAAACACACTTACAGTCACTTATCGACAGTTGGAAGTGCGTCAGGCTACCCCACCCACTCGTCCACAAAACACACATCTACAATGAAAGGTGGTGGCCGTGTGTGTGTGTATGTGACATCAGTAACACTTTGTTATCACAAAGTCAGCAGTAATACAGTGGCCATTTCATCAGAATGGGCTGAGAGCAGAAAGAATGCATATGGGTCACCGGTTTGCTTTTAGGGGGAAAACCACGCATGCCGAATCAAAACCAAGTGGGTGTTCATTCTTTCCCTGTACATTTGGCCTGTTTCTCAATCACTGTGCTTTTGATGAAGAGTGGGGCTACTTGACGACAGAGGGAAGAAAAAAAAAACATAGAAACTCAGCCAGCAGAATTACTTTTCTTTTTTAAGTAAATTAGTTTTTACGCCCTGTGAGCCCTTTGCTGTGTTTTGATCTCCTCGCTTTTTAAGGAAGGGGGACACAGCTGCTGAAAGACACACACACACACACACACACAGTGAGGACAACACACAAAGCATGGTAATAGGCTATACTTTCTCATTAGGGTGACAGGGGTGTTATTTTTGTGTGTGTGTGTATTGGGGTGCTTCGTTATTATTGATTGCAATAATAAGATATGTGGACGCACAGATTATTTGCATCCCTGAGCAGAGTTATTGTTATCAGGGGGGGGATGATGTGATTATGATGGTCATATCCCCACCGCCTGGGGCAAGACGCTGTCTGACTGCCTACACGTGTGTGTGCAAGGGAGAGAAAGCAAGAGAGAGAGAGAGAGAGAAAGGGTGAGTAACACAGACAGAGAGTGTGTATTTGTGCAAGCCCTGCCATCTCCATAGCATGTCTATGTCTAATTGGCTCGGGCTGATTCCACTCTTGGAATCCATTTTACATGGTTACCAAGGTGACAGCATCCGTTGTCTCCACCGTCGGATAGACAGAAACATGTCAGCTCGCACACGTATGAGCATGCACACACACACTAGCGCAAACGGGAGCAGCGGAAAAAAACATGCAGAAGCCCCAATCCTTGTTAATTAGCTCCATCTATTAGCAGCAAATCCACTAATTAAAGCCGAGCCAAGACACGACCCAAAGAAAGTTATCTACATAAGCCATATGGAGGGCTAAATGTGGAAGGGACCCAGTAATGACAGCATGCATGCACACAGAGAGACACAAACACAATGGTGGTGTATGTATGAAGGAAGGTCAACGAACACCCTTGGCTGTTTTTATCTGCTAACCCTTCACACAACTGAAGAATATCAGGGGTAAACCGCTTCTCAGAGGCAGCTGAATAGATGTCATACAGAGGTGTTTAGTGTTGTAGCCTTGATTCGGCTTGTCATGGTGAAACGCCACAGCACACCATGAAAGCCAGAGCCGAGGTAGAGACAAAAAAAAAAAAAAAAAGAAAAAAGAAAAGGAAACAGTGTGAATACAATTAATAAATGTTTTCTAAAAAAGCCTTTTCACACAAATAGCAAAGTCTCAAGGCTGCGAAGGTGGGCTCAGTAAATGTTGATCTCATTTATTTTTATCTGCCATCTTTTTTGAAAGGGAAAATAACCTCATGTAGTTACGCCAAAACGTACCAATTGGTGAAAAGGTGAACTCAGCATGAAAGGGAAAGGTAGGGTTTCACATTTAAGTTGGACTCTTTCTGCTTTTGTTCGCAGGGAGAGCGGAGAGGTTTCTGACTTGGCTTTTATGGCGTCGCACTGCAATTGAAATCCTGATGTTGATAAATGGAACGGAGGCCTGCTGTGAAGCTCTTCTGTCGCCAGATCCAACCCTCCCTCCCCTCCCTCTTCATCCGCCTTCAATGGACGCGCAAGATGAATGAGAACAAATGGAGGAAAATAGCAGAAGGACACAACAAGAGTGATCAAAAATATAACAGGGAATGGGGAAGATGAAATGACAGGAGCAGAATGCATGAATGCAAGAAGCGTGTTTATCATTAAAAACCTTACAATGGGATGATACAGTTCCACTTAACACATCAAATTTTTGAGTGAATATTGAAGTGATGTGCTGCTCTCCTCCAAAAAGGTATCAAAAGTGTTTTATAACCACCCTGTGATTGCCTTATAATTATCATAATCACATCATGAGCTAATAAACATAATGTGCTAAAAATTATAAGGCTTGAATAGTTTATGGAGCAAACTGAATAATTAATGACGTACCATTAACTCAAATGTAATTTTCTGACGCAGCCTGTGAGTGAGGTCCTTTTAAAGGGCTTGCTGTCTACTTACAATGCATCCAGACACAGTTTGAGCAAAGTGTGAAAAATGCTGTTTACCCAATAAACGTTTTAAAACTCATTATTAGATTTAAATGTCTTGTATGATTATTTTTATGCAATGTCAGATTGAGATGAAACAGAAAGTGGATAGAGAAGAAAAAAAAGGGGGAGAAAGCTGGTGTGGGGGGTGGGGAATGGCAGGGTGTTGCCACCCAGCGGTTTGCTTCATGAAAGCACATTCAGGTGTCAATCTCCTGGAGGAATTAGAAAGCTCTGTGGGATGCCACTTATTTTCTACCCTCAGCACGCTCTCCCTCTGCCTCGCTTTCTCCCTCTGTTAACCGAGTGATCAGCGCTGCATTAGTGCTGGTATTACAGCATCACATTTCTCTGTCTCAATCAAAATGGCTTTACAAGCCATTACACCCACTGTAAGTGTATTTTTGAATCAAGACTATCACACAATATAATAAATACCTCTCAGGCATTACGCTTCCTTTAGCAGTTTGACTGATGCGATCCCTGCTGTATCCTACTGTTTCAGCTGTCATTTGTTGCGGGAGTGCAGAACATTGATGTAGAGCTACAAGCATCTCGTTATTTCAATATTTCCAACGGTATATTTCACTCTTCACAATGTTGTTCTGCTGTGGATTCTCTTAACTTCTTTAATGGTGCTTTTTTGCAAGTTTTGCTATTGCTCCATAGCTAGTGTTCACATTATTTCCTCCCCATTCTAGAAAAAACATTGCAAGTTCAACATCAACCCTTTTATTTCTTTACTCAAGAGCTGTCTCTAGCAGTGGAAAGTAATACCAGTGTTTATCTAGCTCTGTCACTCCTTTGTGTCAACTGAATTTAGCATGCTAACCAGCTAGCCCCAGCTCGACCATCCCGTCTTGTCATTTCCTGCTAGCAAATAACAGTAGCATTTAGCATTGCTTGCAAGACCAATTGTTACCACCTGTTTTGTCTTGTAAATTCAACAGTGGTTGAAGCTCTTGGCCAGCACTGACACCTATTCCCAATATGAAAACTTTATGAATAGAACCTGAATAGAAGTTGTTCTCATTTTTATGACTACCGCCTTTGTTCACCTGAGTTTGTTTAGATTGTTTATAATATGTTCACACATTGTTTTCACTATCCACAAGTGTCCAATAAATTGAATAACGGTGCCCATATTGCCCACATCAGTAGCACTCTACATCCTATCTATGAGGAAGGTCTGTTAACTTATTTTAACCCCACCTCCCAGATATTTTTCATTTTTAAACTTGTAATCTTTTACAGCAACAAATGAACTTTTATTTCATATGCAACAGTAGCTTGAAATAGGATCTAAATAAGGGTTTGATAGAAGAAAAATCTTATCAGTTAAGAATATATTTTGGGTAAAACTTGAATTTTTCTAGATGAGCTTTCCTCAACCTATCCCAGGAGACTACAAATGTGAAATGACTGAGGTCAAATAAGGCACATAAACAAATACAAAGAATAATTGACTTGTTCATAATTACCCCGCTTCTGACAATTATCAAGAGTTTAACTATGTTAGCTCTCTGTAATGGATGAGGTTTAAAATCTCATAAGGTAAAAAAAATCAGTTAATACTTACTGAAGCAAGGTTTATATTAGCGCAGGTGGAAATAGTTCAATTAAATCTCAGCAGTAGGTATTTTTTTCCCACTTTAGAAATTATGCATTGCCACAGGCTGCTATTATAGACTATTATAAGTACTATGTTATCACATTGTAACTGCAGAGAGCATGATGTCATTGCTGATGATCTGCAATTGTCATATTGTCTCCCTCGCTCTGATAACTGACTAATCAGTGTGGTAATCAGTATGGTATTAGCATTGTAGGCGAGTGTCAGAGCAACAGACCTGATTGCTGTTCCAGTCCTCCTACAGATCAACACTTGGCCTTCTGGGTGACAACAAAGTGATGCTGAATTCAAATCATCCACCTCCTCCTCCCTCTCCCTCCTCCTTCATCTACAAGGCGACCTAAAGATCCATCAGTATAAGACACCGAAACATTTTCTCAGCCCATTTTCCCTCTTGGTGTATCTCCACTTTAGTTGTCAGCTGGAACAGGAGGGATATAAAGAACATGCTTGTAGATTATAGGGAAGGAAAGCAGATAGAAACCCTGACACCCTTACGCCTTTCTCCCACCGTGTGCCTTTTTTCCACCAAGTTGAGCCTGATGCTGAGAATCTTTCAGCGACTCTACTTAAATTGTTTACCATGCAGCCGCACACTCACCACTCTGTCTAATGGCTTGTGTCTAGGTGGCACTTATATGGCCCACAACATTCAACACTATTGAACATGACCCTGCCTTTCATGTGAAGGCCGACCTCCGAGCAGTCACTCCGCTGAAAAGGAGGCTACAGGTATGAGCCGCTGTCTGTGTCCTTCTCAACGCTGAGCCTTTTCAATTCTTTACACTCCATTGCTTTTGCCCTCCCCTCTCCTTTCAGCAGACACAGCAGCACTCAGTCTCTCTCCCCTCAAATCACCGTCTCCATCTATGAGGGGGGTAAAAAATCAATACAGCACCAAACAATGGCTTATAGGCCTAAGGGTGCAGTGTGCAGAAAGGTCACTGCTATACATTATGTATGGTGGCCAGCTAATGGTCAGTGTGCTCGCAGACAAATGGACTGTAAGCATCTCCCCTGTGCAATCATCACACAGGGGAGATGCTCATTCGCACACGCACACATTAATACAAAACACGAGCACACGTGTTCACCTATGAGCTCAAACTGATGTAAATAAGTACGTGTAAGTACATGCGTACAATCATGTTCCAAAGCTGCATACACTAGACGTTGAAGCACATTAACACACAAAGGAACATTCATTCAACATGTTTGCAGATACAAACACACACACACTCAAACTGGATATGAATAATGTTTATACCACTCAAAGACGCACAACAGTGTAAAGTTTTTCTTTATATGCTGACCGCTGCATCTACATCATGCTTTACTGAGTTAGTTCCTCTACAAGGCTGCTGTTATTTTTTTATACTTTTCCTCCTGTTGACAAATCCAGTGAAAGGACCTAAACCAACAACAATTTAGCTCATTTTAAATATTTTTTTCACTTCCCGATCCTTTTGTTTTGTTTTTTCTTTTTTATTTTATATGGCACTCAAACTCCCAACTCTTCAATTTTGTTGCCACAGTGAGGTTGCCAGGTAACCGGTGGAGTTACTGTGCCATGATAAGAAGCACCACTTAATCGCATGTACTGGTTATTTTTGTTGCTTTTGTTTATGTACTTTACTGTTGTCTTCATCTATTTAATTGGTTAACTTGGTTAACTATTAACTCCAAAAAAAAAAAAAAATATATATATATATATATATATATATATATATATATATATATTTTTTTTGTGTGTGTGTGTGTGTGTAAGAACGTTTCCTACCCCATTTGGGCATTGTATTGTAAAAGCTGGACTATTTTCAGATGCATATTAATACACCCTTGGTGCCATTTATAACGTGATTCATGGAAATAAATGTAACTGGTGTGTTTTAATATTCTTTGGACAAGAATAGGCTCTACACAGGTACACAGAAATAAGATGTATCTGACTCTGACTACACAGCTGTTATATATATATATATATATATATATATATATTTTACCAATGTCTCTTTAACAGCTGCTGCATCATTCATAAAAATAAATGATCTCATTTACTTTTCTCAGCAAAAGAGGATGCATAGAACTTATCACTTTATCCAGCATTCATTTACCTCTGTGACAAATGCATTGAAACTACTGTACATCCTGCCAGGAATCCAATCTATGGCAGCAACCATGATGGTGACCACGGTAACAAGACCAGCAAATTGCAGCCACCAAAAGAAAAAAAAAGAAAGAAAAAAAAGTGAGAATGACTAAATCTACAATTATTGCCTGGTGGGGAGCAGCGTAGATGCATCAGTATGATGTGGTAATTGCCTGGACATGCTAGTGGGGGTAGAGAGCATATTATTTATAGAGGAGATGGGAACAACATGACAGAAAACAGTATGTATGTGAGTATGTGTGTGTATATTTGAGTGTATGTGTGTGTGTGTGTGCGTCAATACTCCAACAGGAGAGAGTTTGACCTTCATGTAGGAGTGCTGGAGTTGACACAAGCACGTCTGCACTGGGACAAGAGCTCAGGTTTAACAGGCATATTGAAAAGGTCAGAGCTGTCACTCATCCAAACACACATACACACACACATACACACAAAGATGCACCCACAACCAAAGTCCAATATGAACCCATGTACCCGTACACGCACTTACTTTTACTCACACACACTTTGGAGAAGCAGTGAACGCATGCCAAAACGGTGAACCATGTCAAATTAGTCTGTAAGTCTGTGCGCTCTCTGCCCATCTTCTTTAGAGACTGACTTAAACACACACACATGCTCACACACTCACACTAACACAAAACAACACACATACAATTTGGGCAGCTGCCAAAAATCCCTGGAGCTGGCACTTTTTGCCTGGTCTTATTTTTCACTCTCCTTCCCTACACACACACAAACTCACAGAGACACACACACACACACACATACACATAAATACACACTCAGACAGGGTCACTGGTGTATAAAGTTGTTTTGGTCTGTTTATGGATTGTGATTGGTCGCTGTGTTGCTAGCCAAAAAATATTTTTTTCCACTGTAGTAACAGCTCTAACCCCCCCTCCCCCCCACACACACACACACACACACACACACACACACACACACACACACACACACACACACACACACACACACACACACACACACACACACACACACACACACACACACACACACACACACACACACACACACACACACACACACAACCCAGCCTCCTAATCTGCTTCCTGATTGGCTGATTAGGTTCCTCACTCCTTCTCTTTCTCTGCCTATACCTTTTCAACAACATTGCTTCTCCAATTCAAACACACACAACGCTCAACAGCTGGTGCAGTCTCGACACATACTGGCACAATCAAACGCAGGCACATGTACAGAGAGACTTGATTGGCAGAAGCACAACAAAAACAGAAGCAGAGCAGCACAGAGATGCTTTAAATGCAGCTAGCATTGATCTGAACATCTGTATTTCAGTACCTACTTCTATTTCTAATTTACCACATTTTATGATTCCTTTGTTTCATTTTGCAAAATGCTATCAGAAATTGTTAGACTTCTAATTTTGACACAGAAAATGAATCAATTAACTAACCAAATCAAATGAGGTAATACATCACAAGGGAGATTCATCAGAGAATCATAACATTGTAAAAAATTTAGCACAGAATTTTAATCATTGTTGCATTTTGGAATAAATTGGTCATTATACATTATGATGCAGTCAGAAAAAAAAATAACTAATCCTCTTTTAAACAGTCTGCAGTGATGATTTCCTCAAGATGAACTGGAATGAGGAAAGAAAGTGTGTTATTATGCAGAGGCTGGTTCAAAATGATGAATATGCTGTAATAATGTAAATATAGCTAATCAATCAAATCTAGAATATGACTACACAAACCGTAAACCCTGCATTCTTACAAGGCAAAATAATGATGCATCGCTTTACTGCCACTATTCTCTGCATACTGAAACTTTGTTAAAACCAAAGTAATCATAACATAATAAATCACAGATATCTCTAGTTATCTACAAAACTCTATCAAAGATAAAAACTAAAACTACTGAAAAATATTGAATAATGCCTACCACTTTCATTTTTTCACTTCACACGTTTTCAATACCTTCAGTTTGTTAAAATACTTAGTGGAAATTTGTTTTTCCTGTGTTCAGACAGACGACTGACATTAATCCATTAAACCTTTTTATGAAATATAATGGGGAATGTTAGCATGCTAATATGGTGAAACCGATAAATCTTATAGCTAGAATGTTAACAAACAATGTCACTGTTGGTTTGTTATTATGTTAACACACTAAACTAATACAGTGAACATAGTCATCTTTATACCTGTTAAACAACTGCAAGTTAGCTCTTGCTTTTGCTTGTGTGTGTTTTGTATTGACTTGGCCTAAGAGGATGTATCATTTATTATATATCTCCTTGTTTTACAGCCTGTTATCCCTGCAAAGCATTTGACAGATGGTGACAAAAACAACCACAAAATTCCCCACTTGAAAACAGTCAGAAATCATTTTATGCATGCTGCCATAGACGTGCTGTTATCTCCAAAAAACATTTGACATATGGTGACATTCCATACTCAATGTGAATTGAAACAAATGCACAAAAAAAAAAAAAAACTTGTGAAACTGTGAGACATCAATAAAACAGCTTTGATAGTTGATGTGGTCAATAACTGTTGTATTAATTGTGTTTTAAATATTGCAGTAAATACAGTGCATTTTGTTTTTCTGTTTTTCCACTTTTGCTCTGCTGAAGTAATTGTCAGCGCGTGTTACATGCATGCATGATCTTGCTTCTTCTCATGTGCGTTAATGACTTACTGCTATCCATGCTTTGCTTTGGCAGCATAAGAACATATACTGTGTCATGCTTATGAAGTCATCCTGATTGTGAGACAGAGATACATGTAAAGGTGCATGCCCATACAAGCTCCTCAGAACACGGTGCCACACTCTCAAACACCTTCTCCGGTAATAATCTGTTGAAGGTGATAATTTATTCTCTGTCTTCAGAGCCACCCTATCGTTCAACCCGTCCACCCCACCCCCTTCAACTCTCTGCACTCCAGCTGGCATTAAATCCGCCCGCGGTGCGTGTCAGATGGGCGGGACGTTACAGTTTTTTGGAACAAGTTTCAGTGCCGCAGACGAGAAGTAATTGTCTCGCATTTGCTGCTCCTGACACTGTGGGTGTTTTCGAATGCACGGTGCCTCCAAACCCGCCAGCTGTCAACATGTAGCTGAACTGGATATTTCCACTGGTTACCACAAAAAGCTGGCACAGGGCCCAGTAGTCTCTTAGACAAACAGAAAGATAGACAGAAAGACAGAAAGACAGAAAGACAGGCAGGCAGGCGGCAGGAATGGGGATGCAATATTCATCAGGTGATACCTCCAGTAACACTCTATTATTTATTAAGTCTGAATCAGCTCTGTCATCATCCACACTCTAACAGGCTGAGCCTCGAGCACAGCCATAAGGAGGGTACGCGTAATATATAGATGGATTTCCCAAATGAATCAGTGGGTCCAATGCAATCTGGTCCAAATGCAGCTAATGAGAGGCCAAGCTTCATCTCAAATCCGCTGCGAGGGGATTACACAGGTTCGCGTGCAAATATTTCATTTCTCGGCTGATCTCTCCCGGTTTTTGCTCCTTTTTTTTTTTTCCTCTCAGGTGAACAGCGTTGTTCTGCCTGTGTAATTTGTTTCTATTCTTGTGAATGGTATTAATCAAATCATATGTTCTTCTAATGTACTTCCACCGCTCAGTGTGTTCAATCTGGCCATTAACACATGAAACCTCCTGTCCAAATAGTTAATACGCGCAGCTTTAAATAGCCATGAGATGGATTAATGATGGAGGTAATCATTTACGGTATGCTTTATTAATCTGCTCTCCTGTTATTAGGTCAGTTATTAAGGCTGTCAGTCGTTATGGGTGATGGTGATGATGGTGATGGTGGTGGAGGTGGGCGGTGCTGTCTAATTTAGACTATAGGGATCTTTACTATTGATCTGATGTAATGTCTTACCCTGTATGCTTTCACCTTCGCTCACGCTCTAATCATTCCTATTGCTAACTGCTGACGACTGAGCTGACATGTTGACTTATGTAACACAAGCTTCTAGGTACCTACAAAGGCCTGTGCAGTAATGTATGTATGTATGTATGCAGCGAGGAATCCATATTTAAAGAACAGATTTTAACACATAAAGGTCAGTTAGTTAGTAATGGGTACAGCTACTCAGCTTGTGAAAGTATATGTATGTCATTTTTGGCTCTAGAGGAGCTTTAACAAAATAACCCATAATGATGTTATCAGGGGTTATCTCAGCTCAAGCTTGAAGACTACAAATCTATACTACAAAGCCTGCACTAAAAACTGTCGGATTTAATTCAGTTTAATTATGGCAAATGTCAGACTTGACACCGGACAAGGACATTGATACTGGACAGTTCTTTGTACGGTAACAACAGTCCAATCAAGATTATGGAAGGATAATGGTCATGGCAAATAAGCTGCACTTAAGGTTAAGCAACTATTATGCTTGGTTAGGAAATATCATGTTCGATTTTCAAAAGCTAACATTAACTGCAGGTTTGTGCTACTGGCACTACTTTGTGCACTGGCAGTGAATGTTGGTCCTTGTTGTTGGAGCTTTATCACCCAGCGACACTAAAAGTCTCAGCATTTGCTCACTCTCTCTGCTTTACTTTCAACTATTTTGCTCTTTTTTTTAACCTGCCTCCCGTGAGTCCCCAAGCATTGTGGAGAGAGCAAAAGTAGTTAGAGCGTGTTTAACTTCTTTATGAAGTCGCACAATCTGGTTTCTTACCTTGTGAGGCCATGTTGCATTAGACCTACCCCGGGCCAAAGCTGAGGAAGCTTTAGTGTTTGCAGGTTATTTCATAACCTTGTTCATGTGTTTTAACCTGAGCTGAGAATTACAGGTGTAACCAGATTTGTTGCAATGAAGTTTTACTTGGAGGCCAGTTTTTACAATGTACTTTATCTAACTTATTTGTAATTTTATATATGATCAAACAGCCTATGCTTCCAATTAAAAATAACTCAACTACTGAGAGATGGTACAATTTTGAATTAGTGATATACCACAGAGGTGTATGTGGATTTATTGTTACTCTATACGCAGGGGTTCATCTGATGAGTCAGACATATTTTAATGTTTTACTGAAAGTGTGGGCTTGTAACATAAAAACACTCCATATCATCACTGTTTTTCTTAAATTTATTTGGTGAATAACTGAACAACTGATTCATGATAGTCATGGATTAGTTGTGGATTTAAATTTGCATCTGTTTCTACAAACATCACTGAAAGCAAATGTGCATTAGAAACTATCTGAATCACTGTTTCTTAACTCACTGGTATTGATTTTCTATATCTTACTGAGACATGACCTTACAGGCTACAGCAGTGATGGTGCTGGTCAGACTTTAGACAATTTTCGTTCAGAGTAAATGAAATAAAATGTTTTACTGTCATCACACTATTCATATTTGCAGTTATAGATTTCAGTTACAATATAAATCTATGAAGGCTGTTTTAAATATGGTAGAGATAAGATTTTTACACGAGTGCGTGTTCATATATCATTTATAACCTGATTTTATTTCTAAAAATATGGCAGTACTTAATTTTTTATGGCTGTTGTGGCTGTGACAAGAGGGGATCATTAAAATCCCCTCATTAAAAACTTCAGTTCTTACATGTCAACAAAATGAAACAAGAATTTTGAACTTGAGTTAATCTAATCCTCAGATTTCTGTTCTGGAAATGCGTGCGGATGCATGCTTATTAAATTAGATAATGACCTATTTGCATATTTAAACATCAAATTTCAGAACAGCCTGAAAACTGAAAACAGATTTGTGTATGAGAACTTTGTTTTGTCTTCTTTTCCTCTCATGTTGGAGTATTTTTGCACTGCTGTATTGGCACTAAGGATCTAAATACTTCTTCCCCCGGCTGTTGTTGCATGTTTCCTTAAACTGACTAACTCTGCTTCTCCAAACCACAAGATTAATCATCTCCTTTCGGAAAAGAAGGAGGGGACCTGACCGGGAACCGGGCAGCAGTGGAAACCTCAGGAACAGGATAGCACTTGCAGCAAACTTTTTATTGCCACGCCAGATGCCTTCAACCTCCTGCTGAAGATGGGTTTACAGTCAAACGAAAATTCTGTCCTTTACTTTTTAACTGTCTTGTCTTTGATCAACAGCACTCGGCAGACTTAGGGTGTGTGTCGATGTGTCTCCGTCCTCAAGAGACGGGACAGGATGGGAGAAAAGGCTGTGGTAGACTGAGACTGAATAAACATAATCCATATTTAACAAACTAAAGTAGGCGCTGCTTCATCCGTGCACCTGACTGCCCGCTGAGACGAGCTTTCAGGCCAGTCAAGTGTTCACAGCATGGGCTGCTGTGTGCCCATATACTATGTATGCAGTTATGCTTCGATGCACACACACTTATTCAGAAGCTAATGAGGCCTTGGGAGATCGAGCACATCTAAAAACATTTCTCTGTTTGCTTGCCTCCGTATATGTTTATCTGTGCATAAAGCAATGCGCCGTACAGATACTGTACGTACAGGACGTTTCACAAAGCGAACCATCGTGCCCCCGTTCACACTCGCCCCCCCCTCAATTTGTGTTTTTCCTGCTTTCTCCCATTACTATCTTTGCATCTTCCCATCATCAGAGTCAGTGAAGCATGGGGAGTTATTATAGTATTCCCGTCTTTAGGAAAAAAAAAAAAAAAAAAAAAAACACACGTCTTGCTTTAAGAAAAAAACAACTCCTCTCTTATTATGGCATGCAACATCACTGCTAATGTGCATGCAAGTTACATGATGAGGAGCCTCGTACATACTTAACAGATTTCACATGTAAGTGTAAAAAATAAAAATAAAAAAAGCAGCACATGCAAACACAAGAGTCCAAGTGTCATAACTATTCCACATTGCGAGAGAGCCTCTGACTCCACTTCAAAGCTCTCTAGCTGACAGTGGCTAATGATGAACACTCAGATGAAGAGCAAAGAGACAGCGATCCAGACTCCACATTAAAAAGGCCTCTTCCCGTCTTTTACACCGAGATAAAAGACGAGAACTCGTGCCCAACTGTGGCTAATGTGCGTTTAAGCACTCTACATACATACATAAATGCGTACACAGGCAGACACACTTATCATGCAAATGTAGAATAATTACAGTCTTGTCTGAGGGAGGAAAGCTGGGTTGCCTTTTGAAGATAGCGATCCTCAAAAGATTCATTGATGTTACGCTGGGTAATGGAGGAGAGACTCTATGAGATGCAGCACTGGTGTCTCACACTTTTTCCTTCTCTTTCACAAAAAATCTACATATCGCTCAGGACAATGGTTTGTATTTTCATTTGTTGTGCAGGTGTAAAACAAAGCAGACTCCCATCACTCTTGACATGCTGTGATCACTAGCACCTGGGTGAAGCCAGGATTTATGTGCCCTTGGAGCTTACATATGAAAACATGTTCACACGCTAACATTTTCTAATCGGTTTTGCACTGATCTTGGTCCATAGTAACAACTACTGATTCTTTTCCATTTTTGACGTCATGTACTTCACAACTAACATGTGAAGAAATAGACAAGCACAGATAGCTGGTTACTCTAGCTGATTTCTGACCAGTCCTCTCCTGTTAGAATTTTGCACCTACAGCACAGTGTAGTATAGTACAGTTTGGTACAATATAATACAGAATATTATAGAATGTATTTATAGTGCAGTGCTTTACAGTTAAGAGTTTATTATAGTACAATGTAATACAATATAGTATAGTGCACTACTTTGCAGTTTAGTTTAGTACAGTACAGCTTAATATCGGATCTTATCAAATTGTACAGTGCAAATGTTGTTATATATTTTATACTTTTATATTTCAAACACACATAAACAATTGATCTAAACAATCCTGTTATCATGTATTGATATAAATGTTGCCAAATACTCACATTATCTTTTCCAAAAGAGCTCTGTCCATGTTAAATCATTAGCATTTTCATGTGGAACCTTGTTTGTTCTAGTAATGAGCTAATGAAGATTAAAAGCAGGACTTTTAAATTTGTTGCTACACAGCCTCTGACAAGTATACACTTTTGTTTCCACACATGATTGCCATCATTTTTGAACACGAGTAATACAAGAAGGCCAAAATATTGAGGAAAAAATACATGACACACAACTATGCATCTCACATAATGTAACCTCTTGATATATAGCATACTTCAGTCACATTCAACTGTGGATAATAATGATCTTCTTTATCAATGCCAACATGGAAAGCAGGAGAGCACACAGAACTTTGCTCTCTCAGGATTCACCTCAGATTCTCCAACTTTGCTGTTAAACTCAGAACTGCCTTCCCATAAATCAATGGCATGTAGGACCTACAATTACCCTGAGGCAAGTGGGCATGAATGAGTCACTTACAGGAATAGTTTGACATTTTGCACTCATTTGCTGTCTTGCCAAGAATGAGGTGAGAAGATTGATATCACTCTCTCATATCTGTATGCTGAGCACACTGCTGGAGTGAGGAGAAAATCAGTTTAACTTATCTTAGCTTAGAGCAGTCTCTGTCAAATAGTGGGGCGCGGAGCGATTAAACGCCTGTCTCATATAGTCCCAAATAAACGCAGGGTCTGTTGAGTCATTTGGGAAAATAAACACCTGCGTTGTTATTTGCAGCTTTATGGTATATTTGAGAAGGACCCACTATTTGAGAGGGACTGAATTAGAGTTTTGAGGATCTGTACTTTACTTGAGTAGTTAATGTTGCTGATCAATTTTAATGTATTTATTGATTTTGCTTAATTTTATTTTTCAGAATCAAATGGTTTAAATGGTCAGTAGAAAAATGTTTATAGATTGAATAAGGATTTTGTTTTTAATTTCAGGTAAATTGATGCACTTTAAATGTAGTAGTAGTAGTAGTTTAGAGAGTTGCAGTCCTACAACAAACTTTAAATCTTTTCTGTTATAGACTAAAAAACAATGCTAATAATGTTATTCTTTGTTTTAAGTTGATCTAATGTTGTTAAGTTGATCTTTAATGTTAATAAGGATACAATGTTATGCAGAGATGTACATATAATAACAAGTGGGAAACAGTGAGCCTAACATGTCATGTTTTATTTTATGCTTAGAAGTGTACTTTAGCAAAGCAAACCTATCTACTTTATTTTCGTGTGGGTATGATGTCAGAGGAGGAAATTAGCAATTAGCTTAGCTTAGCTTCAAGACAAGAAGCTAAGGGGAAACAGCTAGTTGACATGCTGTTAAGTGTGTGTTTGAGGTTTAATTGTTAATTTTAGACAAAACAAGTTAGTTCTCTCATGTATGTGTGAGTATGATGCTAAAACAGGGCAACAATTAGCTTAGCTTTAAGACAAAGAGAAAGGGGAAACAACTAGCTAAAATATCCACAACTGCATAGGCTAGCTTGTTCTTTCCTTTGAAAATCCTCTACTCCTCTACTTCACTAGAATGATTAAGTACAATTAGCACATTTCCAAAGACATTTAAATTCAACAGTTCCTTTAAATGCTTCACACCTACAATATTGTTCTCTGCTGTACAGTAAATCATGATGAAATTAAATGCTATTGAAGTAAATGCAATAAATAATAGCACACAACCACTGAGTAGAGTAAAACTAATTTAAAAAAATTGAATGTACCACAGTGATTTAAAAAGCTAAATTACATTACATTTATGATAAATGTAGGAATGTAATGACAAACACTGAACATGTATTCCGACAGAAAGTACATGAGTGAAAGAGGCCACTGCCAACCTTGGTGTGTTTTCTTATGAAAGACGAAGGAGATAGCAAAGGGCCGAGGACACGTATACACACACATACATATCTGTGCATACAAATGACCAGGCAGGAATTTAAACTCTAACACACACACACACACACACACACACACATACACACAAAGATAGAAGCACTCCTTGCACAGGCAAGCACACAAACTGATTGGCCACCCCATTAGTAATTTATTAAGCTTGTCCTTGTAAATTTTATCAGGTATCCAGCAAGGGAATAGAGTTATTGATTCATTCTGCATTCATCAGGCCCAGAAAACAGAGTGTGAGAGAGAGCAGAGGAGTCAGAGAGACAGGAGAAGAGAGAGAGGGAAGGAGAGGGGGTGAGTACATTTATCAGGGCGGACAGCATCGGGTTCCAAGCGGCTTTGCAAGAGATCAGGTTGGAGTGTATTGTGATTCCCCCTGGGTCATCACTATATCCTACTCCATTCACAACGCCGCCTCGCCTCAGCTCATCAATGCATGCCTCTCGATCAATGATTCTCATAAAACACCATCCAGGCTTTGGCTCATACCTTCTCACGGCCAAAAAAAAAAAAAAAAAACAATACAACAACAACAACAAAACTAACAGAGACACTGTCAAACTCCATCTTAACCCTCAGGAGCCACAGATAAGCTGCAGGGCAAACAAGTGCACACAGGGTCACAGATATACCGGAGGTAAATTGTAAGAATTTCTGTTTGAAAAAGCAAAAACTGGCAGACTATGTATGAGGTTGCGACCTCATTACTATATCACCTCTGGCCCACTAGTTTCCTGGCTGTTTCAATTTTTTTCTTCCTCACCAGGTATTGGCGAGTATCGACTGGCTGGGAAAGTATGTTGTTATTGTAATAGCATTAGTCTCCGTGGCTCATTCACCCTGCCCATCACCTCTGTAACAGTCCTCTCTGTTTCTGATCACTAGCCAGTCCAGAGGGAGAGAACCTATCACTGCTTTCTTACAGAAGGAAAAAATAACAGGAAATAGGTGGGAGGCGGATAGGAAAAGGAAAAAGAAAAGTGGAGAGGAGGAAAGCAAAGGAGAAGAGTTGATGTGGTTACTCTTGCTGGAAACAGCAGCGATAATTGTGGCGTGTTTCTCTGTGCTCGAGTATATATATTCACCTTTGTGGGCGGATGGATGATTTTCCGCGTGTGTGGGCACGTAAGTTAAATTGACGTGACAGCAAGGAGGCTCGACTGTAAACACTGGTTTCTGAAATGCAATCCTTTGTAAACACAAACCCTCCTCATCCTTTTCCTCGCTCTGGACGTTTGGAAGCAATCTGTTTGGGATGGGAAGCAGAAAAACTCTCCTCCAAGATTCGTTTCCCTTTAGGCATCACCTTGACTAGTATTGTTCCAGGATTCCCCAGCATGGATCACCGGGAGGCTAGGGAGCTGCCAGCTGTGTGATTGGTGGAGGAACCGAATGTCTGGGATTTGGGTATACCAATTCCTAATCCTCTACATGGCTTCCTCTGTCTCTGGACGTCTCCGGTTGGAACATGTAGGTGGAGTGCTGGAAAACACATGAAAACACACACATGCTAAGACATATGAACTGGAGCGATAAGGCCTGTGGATGTTTTAAGTCCATTATTGTGTGGATTCCAACCATTTCGCCTCAAGCATTTGGCCACCATGCTCTTCTTACAGCTCTACAAATATTCATCATATTGTTCAAGAGAATGTTCAACTACATCTTCATTAACACGTGTAAATGAATTTACCTTAATCGCTTTTTTATGTACTTGAATATTTTTATTTATTGTCAAAGAATCTAGATGATCCACTTTTTATTGAGTTCAAGTGTAGTTCACCCTCTAAACAGCAGAGACAGTGCACAGAATCCACACTAAAAGTGTAGGTGTGCACAAAAGTCAAAAAAGGTGAGTGTATAATAAGTAATAAGATTTAATAAACAGTGTACACACCTCACAATCAACTTAACAATGTATGCACTTTGTAAAACCTCATATTCCGCCTCAAACATGCCCACAAATTATCATCAATGTTTGACCCAACCCCTCAAGTTTGCGAGATTGATGGTTATAGCAGCTGCTAATGGAACATATTATTTTCAATTTTCAAGAAAAAGCTTAAAGTGATCTGATGTGGAGGCAGAAGGAGAATATGAACCAACCAGCAGAGGCACAAAGACGCCGAGGCTCCCACGTGCAAACTGCAGCTGATGAAATCACACACTAAATATGTGAAACACAATAAACACTGTTTTTAACTCCAAAGTGTGGAGTGTGTGTGTGTGTATGTGGCAGCCACCATGGTGTTTTCAATGCAGTCTTGCAATGTTTGATTTCTACAGCAATCGATGATAATTTAATCAGTTCGTGTAGTTATCATCGTTGAAGTAAAAAAGACTTTATATCGGAGGCAGGCAGAAGCCAGAGTTTCCTGAATCCTGCCACCTGACACATCCTGGCATCATACGAGCATTTCAACAGATGCTGTGGCTCCACGGCTGACCGCCAATGTCAGCAGCAACAGTCTGGCCCTGTCCTCTGCACTCCAGGGGTAAAGAATGTGATAGTGATGAATTTGATTTGACATTTGATGTCCACTTATATCTTTTAGAATTGAAAGGTTCTTGAAAGGTGAGTAGTTGGGGCTCGATAGCACAAGCAGGAATAACAATGCTGGTTTAGATGTTTATCATAAGTACAAATGTGTTTCAAATTTAATTTTACCTCACCATCTGTATTACCAATTTCCCCAGTGTGCATATACATGGATCATGGTGTGCGGGTTTGTTTTGTTTATCACAGAATTTGCATAGGAAGTCTTGTACACCTCTCTTAGGCATTGAAGCCTCTGAACTGTATAAAAAGTCCTCATAAATTCAGAGAATGATCTATTCAAGACTGGGTATTGTCCTCAAAATTGAGATGCTGGAAGAGGGACAAATGATAAATATAAGGATGTGAGCGATTTTGACGAGACAGATCATCCCCAAAACTGCAGCTCTGCGTTATCAGACCTGTGCGGAGCTCCGCCAGTGGTGCTCTGGAGCTCTAGTAGCCGCCTGTTGAGCACTACAGCCCGGCTTACCTTATCAACAGGTTCAGTGGTAGCATCATTCAGTGACGTTTGCATTGTTTACATATATAACCATACCAGCCACGGTGGCCACGGCAGAACAGTTGTTTTTTAAGCTTAAATTGATAAAGAACTATCTGAGGAGTGCTATGGGACAGGGACAACTAGTGGATTATCAATACTCTCTGTTAATAACAACAGGACTGGGAAGCTGGATTTGACATAGACTGAACTGATAACGGGTGAGTTGCAGTTTTCTTTTTGTTATTGCAATTGTTTCCTGTAGCTTATTGTGGGAAATGCACACTTTCTGTGATAAAGTCTGGCCAACATACCACACTGAAATGACAAATATATTAAGAGACTGATGACCATGAATAATGAGAATAATAAGAATATTGAATGAATATTAATACGGCATTAAAAACCAATGCACCCGATTCAGGCATTGGAACCAGTGTCTGCCTCACTAATATTTAAACTCACCAGCCGCAACTGGACATAATGATTTCAAAGTGATCGATCTAAGATCTCAGTCTAATGGAGCATCCTTGGGATGTGCTGAACAAACAATCCACTTCAATCTATGGAAACTTCACCTCACATTACAGGAGGAAGGATTTTAAAGGATCCATTGCTTATGCCAGAGATCCACATCTTGGTGCCAGATACCACAGAACATTTTCAGAGGTCTAGTGGACTACATCCAGCCTCCATACAGCCTCAATGAGTCAAGACTGTTTTGGTGACAAAAAGGAAAGTATAAAGTATACCATGTAATGTTAGGACTGATTGGTGTATATTCTCAGGCCAATGTTGGAACCAAAATAAAGCAGGTATTTTCTTTGAATGCTGTCAAAAGTATTTCGTCACAATTTTTTTAAACATCTCATGCCTGATAAATCTCAGAGTTTTTCTTTCTCTTGTTCTTCTTTTGCCTTTGTTAGACATGACATAAATTGACGTTAAAAAAAAAAAAGAAAGAAAGAAATACACTAGAGAAGGTTGTGAAGTTGGGCTGGAGGTGGGCGTTGAGGGGATGAAAGGAGGAGAGAACAGGGGAAAGGAGAGAAGAGGAGGGGAGGAGGAGAGGCAACAATCTGTGCTGGTTAACTTCTCCCCGTTGACCCTGCAGACGGGGCCATGGTTGCCTCCATCTGCCTGAAATAATCACACACATGCACACGTGCATAAACACACACCTTCCCAAACGGCAAAAAAAAGGATTAATGATATTCCAACACTTACACACAATCAGCCAGAATCCATCACTCTGGTTTCTACAGGAGCCCAGAAGTGCCAGTGTGTGTGTGTGTGTGTGTGTGTGTGTGTGTGTGTGTGTGTGTGTGTGTGTGTGCGGTGGTGGTGGGGTATCTCACTTTGAAGACTGAAAGCGTTTGTGTGTCTGCAAGTGTCTGTGTATCATGTGGGTGTGTGTCACGTCTAGGGCACCATATGTTCCCCACAAATTTGTTTTCACCCCTAAAAAAGCCTATCCATACGCATATTAACCAGTTTTAATTAAGACCCCCTCTACCCACATGCATACTGTACACAGATGCGCACACACACATACACATACACACTTCCTGTGTGAGAATTACTGTGATTTCCGAGTATCTCGTCGCTAGTGAGAACACTTGAGAAACAACTTAATTGACATGCACTATTCAAATATACAGAGTGTGTTGGCTGGGCCAGCACTCTCTCAGAATTGGGCAGATGGTGTTTGCAAAGCCCCATTTAAACCAGCAGTTGAAATTCTGCCTTGGTTTGTTCCCAAGTGCCTCAACTACAGGATGAGGTTAAGACTGTATCATGGAGTGTGTGCATTCAACCAAAGCTGAGCAATGGTTCTGAATCCAGGTGGTCAGGAGGAGATTTACTGGTAGATGCTAAATCTACACTTGCCATTTCTGGCCTATTTAAAGTCTTTCAAAAATAACATAAGCTTGAAAAAAGTACAATTCAGTCTCACATGAATTATAAAAATAGACAAAAAGCAAAGCATATATCACACTGAGCAGTGCTAGCCTACAACAGTTTTTAAATTTTACACAATTTAAGGGAACATCCTGGCGAACTGAGTTAGCTTCCCATTAACAAGAGGTTCAAGCTATGAATTTACTTAAATAATCATTTCAAGTGCCAGTTAGACTTATCCAAAGTATATTTAGAAAGCGCTAAGCTAGCTTTCTTTTTTTATATACAGAAAAAACGTTTTTGTACTTGTGTAAGGCTGTTGGTTGTGGTCAATTTAGCATCTGTACATGCCAGGTAAGCGATAGTAGTTTCAACATTAAAAACTGACCAGTTATCCTGAAGAGAAGATTTTATTTGCGATGTACTAAAACTAAAAATAAAAGTTTCTTTTTATTTTCTTGATTTTGGCAAAGAGTCAATATCCAGAGAGCGTCTGTATCACCCACAACAGCTCTTCTCTCAGCTGTGGGAATTTCTTTTTTCATCATAACGGAAGAAAAGAAAATTGCTTTTAAAAAAAAAATGATAAGAATTCAAACACCGTAATTATTTTTATCCGTAATGATCATTAAATGAAAAGACTGAAATTACTGCCTCAAGGTTGTATTCCTCTGCCAACCAGTCTAGTTGTTGTTTACAACCATCGTCTGTCTAGACTCATGTAATAAATACTTTAAAGGAATTCAAAAATAAAAGCTTTGACGTGTTTTCTATTACAATTATTAATTCTTGAGTTATGTCCAAAAATGTGTTTTGTGAGATCACTGTGACCTTTGACCATTAAAATCTAAACTATCAAATGTCAACGTTTATGCTAAATTTTAAAAAAATAAAATCCCTTAAGGCGTTTGCGATGTATCACTTTCATAAGAATGGGACGTATGTACATATGTAGATAACCTGAAAACATAACGCCTCTAGCTACAGCTGTCACCATCATCAAGGCAGCCAGCTGCTTGAATCTTTTAAAGCTGCTTATTTTCTAGTTGCAATGAATACTTAGTTAAAGAAAAAAAATCTGCTGATTTTATTTTGTTTGATATAATATTCTATACATTCATCCTATTCAGAGTCGGCCTGTGGTGGTGGAGAATTGGGGCCTAATGTAATGTCTATTCACTCAAAATCCTGCACCCCTGTCTGCACCCCTGGGCTAGTTACGCACTGGACTGTTAAGAGGATGATTGTGAGTCATTTTATTTTGATGGCTAACCTTATTTATTTAAACCAGCTAAAGTAAACAGCTAAATCACATGGAGGAGAAAAGCCGAAGAGAGCAACAGCAAATGTGCCTTTCAGTAGCCATCAAAGTCTTTTAGAGATGTTGTAATATCTGTTTGTGGACACTAAAATAGAATCATGTTACAGGAGATTTGAAATAGCAGGTGACAAGTGTTTGTTAATGTAGAATGAATGAGCAGCTGGTTTGGTAAAGAGCATGTTGTCCTATATGTATAACTATGTAGTTCATTTTCAAAGCTTTAAGAGGCTTTGTACTTACATACATATACATATATACACATATATGTTGTTCTGCTGTCCACAATTCTTGAATGTATGGCGGAGGTAGTAAGTACATAAGCGCGACCAATTTGCAGCAGTTTTAACTGTGAACAAGTGTTTTCTTTGCAAAACGGAAATGAAACAACAGTTTTTCTGCAATCTGTTTTTCTTTCTCACACCTAACTGTTGCCTGTTTGCAGCCAATTCCACAAGAACACAAACACCAGGAGTACAGTTCACATGTGATAATGTAATTAATGTTTAAAATGGGAATCCTCAATCCTCAAGTGATCATCAGTGTGGCACATTTGCTTGTAAACAACATGCTCAAAATTATAATTTAATTTTTCTGAAGTTTGAGCCAAACCTTTTGTCCAAAAACATCCAAAAATCAGAGGTAGTTTGAGAATATCACAGCATGCGTTGTGTGAGGACACCGAGGACAGGCCACCACTCAACAAGCCAACACATAGGTGACAAACACTTTACTCTCATGCCTACAGGGAATATAGAGTTTCCACTTCACCTCACTGGCATGTCATTGGACTCTGAGAAGAAAGAGGAGGCACACACGGACATGGGTCGTAAAGCAGACTACACACAGGAAATCAAGGCACCAGGACTCAGGATGTCAACCCTAAATCTAAATTTAAGATGAAAGCTCCAGACACTGTGTCACCCTCTCTCAACCTTAAACTATTTCTTGTCTCATCTCAGGTTTGTCATCAACAGATCACTATTTTTGTCATATTTTTAGTGAAAACATCCTCATTTAACTTCTGAAATGAAATAATCCAGACACTGTCTTTAATCTTTGCCATTATCCAGTTTCTATTATGCTGCTTTCTGCTTGGTTGCCTCTTTCTGAGTGTTGGTCTTGTTGCCCAAAGGACAACTATATGTATATATGTATAATTCCTCTACCCTTGACCAGCCTTATTTACATTATTTTCTGCTTGGATGTATCCAATTACTACTCGCACATAATATTTGATCTGATTTTCAACTGTGACTCATGCAAATCAAAATTTCTAGTGTTTTGAATCAAGCTCAGCCTCTTACTTTAATGAATGGGAACATACATCGTGTATGTATGGTCGTGACAGGCTCACTGCGAAGTGATGGGAGGATGCAAGAGGAGGGTGAAGTAGTTGTGAACAATGGTGTCTGTACCGGCCGTGAAAATGGCTGTGGCACCTCCAAGTCACACATTCAGTCTTCAACAGGGAGGCTGTCACCATGGTAACAGCTGTTTGGCTTTGCAGGGTGATAACAAGGTGGAGATGTGCTTAAAAGGGTGGTGGGGGTGGGGGGATAAAGTAAAAATGCTGCTTCCAAAGTATTTTAAATCCCAGAGAGACTCTGCCTCGGACAAAGGAAGTGAAATGCACACATGCAACTTTATAATGGTTCACTTGTGAGCAGTGGTGGCTGCTGGTCTTTTAAAGAGGGAAGCTCATTGTCAGCTTACATCATAAAATTTGTCAATTTTTTTATATGTAAATTCTGCCTCCATTCCTTTTCAAGAAAATGGTCTGCGACCCTATCGTACCAAGTAGGCGTCTTTTACAATGAAAGAAATGAACAAGTAATTTCGCCGAGCAAATACCAACAAAAGGGTTGTAGTTTGTCTCTCGACTTTGCTTGAAAAATTTCAATCAAAATGCAATTTAGTCTTTCGACTGATCCTCCAATCATCATGCAGAAGCTCAGCATCCAGGTCAGCCAAGGCCCACCCCCAGCTCCATTCACCCCCAGAGACATTGAGTGTCCATGGACGGGACAAATCGTGGCATTTATCCAATGACCGTCGAGTTTCGAGGCAATGAATAAAAATGTTCCATGCAGTCCCATTGAAGTGCATGGACACTTAGCTTCTATGTGCAAATGCATTGACCATAGACTGTATAAGAAAACAGCACTACGGGAATGTATGAGAAGTTAACAACATCGACTGTGACAAGTAGTCAATGAAATGTTAACACAACCGTACATATTTTACCATTTAATTTTTGACATTTTAGGGGAAGCTGAGCTTCTCTTGCAGTCTTAGAGAAATCAGCTCTGCTTGTGAGTCCTTACATTCAATACATTTATACTCTAATGCCTATGCATGAATTCTGCACATTTCTTTTTGTTATTTTTTTTATATAATTTATTTGTATTTTTTTTTTTTGCCAGAATTAATCATTTTCTGCTTGCTACATGAGTTTTACACACATTCACCATGAGGTTAATTATATTCCAAAGCTATGACTTTCAGTGCCTTAAGGGGCCAACACTGATTTTTTTTTTTTCCTTTATTTATTTTTTTTTTTTTTTACACAAAACACTTCAAACAATTCACCTGGCAATGATTCAATGCACAGTAGGAAAGAAAATAATAATAATATGCCATTCATTTACCCAAGCCTCAGGCTTGTTGATGATTCAGTCTGGTGTTGACAGGTTCCATCGTGGTGTCAATGCTACTGTGCTGACAGATGCTTTTTAATAAGTTTGGGTTTAAATCATTAAACTGCTGTTGTAAGTATATACACCATCTTTCAATTTTGGTGAGTTAAGATAAACTTTTATGATGGCAAAAAACTAAAACGTGAAAGTAAGGACTGACATAAAAATAAATAAATAAATAAATGGAAGTTAAAAATAATCATATTTTTAATAAACATCTTTTTTTTTCTTTTTGTGTATGATGTACATAGTTTTTGGGCAATGATCAATATTTTGTGTTTTGCAACCTACAACTTTACCTTTACTGATGTCTTCAGCATTTCCACCAAAAACAGGCAGGTGTTTTAAACCTCTAAACCTTCTACAGTCTAGCTGCTCAATGGCAAATGGCAGAAAGACAAAGTTGAGCATTAAGCTGTTAATAGGTCAATGAAAACCAAAATGGAGATTCAGAGCAGATATTGGACTTATGCTTGCTAGGTTATCAAAGACAGAACTCCAAATCAATTCTAATCTTGCACCATTTCTGCTGCATCTGTAAAAAATTGACAACATTTTTGTTTGTTTGTAAATTTGTAAAGCTAAAGAAAAATACTACTTTTAGGTGTAACATGAGATACATTAAACATTAAACAAATGCAATAATTTTACTCTTTCAAAACTTAAGATCACATTTCCAGTATATTCCAGTTCCATTCCAGTATATGCTCCCACTTGTCTTACCATACAGGCATGATCTACTAATGTACAGGACACAGGCTAAAATGCTTCACATAACCTAATCCCTAATTCAGTGTTTACTCTAAATGCAAGCCTTAACCCTGGCCAGGACCATTGTAACGTCTGAACGCCACTGTCCACATCTGTCTATCATTGCCAGGACATTTGGTCTTCATTATGATAAAACCACACACTCACATAGCTCTCAGTCCACCCCCTCTGAGTAGAGGCAGATACCATCTCAGTCTAGTCTCAGTAATCAACTCATCAGCTCAGCAGCAGCAAAGCTACCAGCGAGCCAATGAACTCTGTCTGTCTGTCTCCCTCTCTCTCTCACTCACACACACACAAACAGAAACCAGCTAATCAAGAGAGTTACTGGGACAGCGTCCATGAAAACTGGGCGACAGGAAGTTACAGCCATGTCACAGGAAATAGGATGTGTCTTTTGCCGGGGCTGCAGTATCCCTGCGATTAGCAGGAGCAGATTGAGCTGTCTCTTTGCATTACACACACACGCGCACACACACACACATACACACACACACACGTGCACAGACGTAGACACATGCACACATATCCAGACAGATTTACAAGAGAAACAGACATGAGTTGGAGTTACGCCACGACCCCAAGCACTCTCTCACACACACACAGACACACACACACACAACTGCACAAATAAACATGTTGTCTCTTATTTTGATCAGTGGAGGGGACTTCCTTCTCTCACTTTGTTTAGAGCAACAATGAAGGAACAGGCTCGGAGAGAGTGGGTGACTGTTTCCTTCTGTTATGACTATCACTGGTGCACACCTATTGAGTGAAACACACACACACATACACACAAACACGTACACTGGAATGATACTTAATTACAAGGCTGACGTTGTAAAGTGACACATACAATTTGACATGATGCTGTGCATGACATTTCTCTATTTTTTTCTGCTAATGTATGTCTACATTTACCTAATTTTCCTACAGGTGATTTTGTTAGTGACTGTGACCTTTTCTGCTAAAACTAAGTGGTACAGATTCAGTTCAAGTTGAACAATTATTTCACATCTAATATAAAAATACTGAGACAAGTTTGGATATATAGTTTCTTTCTCCATAATTCTATTTTAAACTTGCCCAGATAAAACTCCACATTTTCCTGAATTTTTCTTAACTTTTGTGTAAGGCCAGTACTGCTAAAAGCAGACAGTGATTCAGAGCATATTGACTTCACTAACTTGCACAAGCACCTACGCTCAAAGGAAACTCTGCAGTGAAGACCTAAAGACATTCTGTTTTCATGGCATACTTGTATGCAAACAGACCAAGATGCTACATTAAACTGACCTCAGGTTAAACACACACTTGTGCAGTAGCAGTGAATCAGTAATCTGTTTTCATGATCATCAGACCTGCAGATATATTCCAATATCTATTTTTGTTTTGGACCACATTTCAAATTGATAAACTAGAACTATTGCCTTTTGGGTGTATGCCTTCACCAACCAGTCCAGTTAAGTCCAGGTAATTAACGCTTAAATGCACAAAATATAGCCAAAAATATGTTGCATGAGGTCACGGTGACCTTTGACGTATGACTACTGACATATACGTCCATCTTTGAGTCTAACTTAAGGTTTCTGCCAAACTTGTAGTTATTCCTTTAAGGTAGTCATGAGATATCACATTCAAGGGCCCAAAAACATGTTTTGTGAAGTTGTTATGATGTTGAACTTTTGCCACCAAATTCTAATTGTTCATGTTTGAATCCAAGTGATTTATACCAGATTACTTAACATTCCCTAAAAAGATTTATGATATCGAAAGTGTTGAAAGGAACCATCTGAGGTGGTTCAAGCGTCTAATCAGGACGCCTCCTTGGTGCCTCCCTATAGTAGTTTTTTTGGGCAAGTTGAACCAGTTGTTGGTTAGAGACATGCTGGAAAGATAATATATCTCATCTAGCCTCAGAACAGATTCCTGAGAGGGTGCTGGAAAGTGTTGCAAGAAGGACACCTGGAATACCTTGGTTGACCTGCTGCTACTGTGACCCAACCCCAGAAAAGCAGCTGAAAATGAATGGATAACATTCCTGATATAGTGCCAAGTTTGAAGGGATTCCATCAAGGTGTTTATGAGATATCATATTTTCAAGAATGGCACAGATGGTAAAAATACACGAAAACATAATGCCAGCTGTTGCTGGTGTTAAGTGATTTAAAAAAAAAAACCATGATGCATGATTCACCATTAACAGTACATATTATATTCTGTGCATCTGCACAATTGCTAGCAATTAACACTCTGTCCACATGGAAGGATGATATTTTGTTTTCAGACCGACACTGTGTGAGTGAGTGGGTCTATCCATTTGCTCTGTAGACAGTAATCAAAATCCACTGCAGTTTAGGTTTCAATTTAGACTCGGTTTCAATTGTTTGAGTCAACCTAAATAGTTTTGAATGAGATTCAAAAGGGTTTTGGTCAAATAAGCAGATTCGATACTTGATTAAGACATGAACTCCAACTCTAATCACATCAAAGCTGGATGTCTTAGCTGGACAAATCCACAGACCAATCTATCAGTCTAAACCTACCTTAAACACAGCAGCAATGGCCCAGATTCACTTAAGAGCCATTTAATAGCATCAACGGGAATCTGATTAGCATTTATCACATTAGTATGTCAATGAGAGTACGGTATAATCATATAAAACAGAGGGAGCGTTATAACAGTAGCTGCACTATTTACTTCACATAAGGGTTCACATCAAATGATGGTGTGAGATAGAAATCTCTGGCTCTTAAAAGGGAAAGGGTGCAGGAATGTTAAGGTAACAATGTGCACAGAGAATGAGAGAGAGAGAGAGAGAGGAGACAACAATGAGATCTAGAGAGAGAAAGTGATGCAGTGTCGGTGATCCATGTCCTGTTGATGTCCTGCCACACTGCAGTGCTTTACCTCATCCACCTTATTTAGATTCAGAGCAGACCCTTCCTGTGTCCCCAAGAGACCTCAAACCTTAATCACTACACAATGTTTTCAACGAAAAAGAGTGTGAGAAAGAGACACAGACACTGGGAACATTGACAAGAAACACATAAAGGTGCAGCATATGATAATCTAGTGCTGATGGAATACAATAATGTGATTTATAGTCAGATTTGCAGCAAAGGAATGTCATCTTCACCTGCAGTTTGAGACAATATCGTATCATATTGCGTCCCTAACAGTGCTTGCGGTCTCACACCAGACGCTGTTGTTTAAAGCATATCAACAACAACACAGACAACATCCTTTGTTTGTATGCATTGCTGTTCAGAGACAGAAGGCATTCTGTTGCTTGCGGGCCGGCTGATAAGGGTTTTCCAATGCATCTACTAATACAGTATGTTTTAGATTAAAGCTGTTCATAGATGACATTTGGATTTATCTGGCAAGGCAGATAACCACAGCTCACAGCTTAGTGTCTGGCTTCAGACATGTAGGAATGTCCATCCTACTAGTGCTGAAAGATGTTACCACAAAGACATTTTTTAATAATTGACCAACATCGGCCCAATGCATTGACAGACCCGGTTATCAGTCCCCAACCTCATATAATAAGCATGGTGTTATGTGGCCGTGGCTGTCTGATAATGATAAGAGCTTGTTACATGGTTGGAGAGACACTTAAGATGTACTAGGGCTTTCATTAGGCTTTGGTTAAAGGGATCGTTAGCCATGCTGGCAGCTGTTAATTGGTACTCAGGAGGCTTAAGCCTATAGTGTGAGGCTACATGTGTGTGCGTGAAGAGGTATAAGAGGTATCTATTCAGGTTGAACTCATTGTCAAAAGGCCAAACAAGGTCATGGCCATAGATGTTTCTTGATTCATAGAAGACTAATTCATACAGGGCTTAAAAAACACATGTGCGATAATGTTGTGTTGAGCTTGTAAATGATCTAATAAATCCCAAAAATATAGTGTTAGCCTTAAATGTATGAATTATTCTATCTGATGATTGATGTATTTAACCCAATTTGAGAATTTACACCTTTACACAGGCTGATAGGCTTTTTATCAAGATTGTTCTGATTGAAATGAATAGAGGATGTATTCAAACTCTCTCGAACTATCCCATTTAAAATGTAACTACTTGTCATACTTTCAGTTAGAGACTTACTCCAAGCATTAAACAAGTGGCAATACTTTTAACTATTCAGCTATTATTTAGAATTTTTATTGTCTTGTACAGTTTACAAGACAATAAAACACAGTGGAGGCAGGATCGTAACTAGTTGTGGCAGATGGGCCATTAGCATTGCAATGTACATTGCCTTTTTCAGGCATGATATGTGATGATGAGTAATGATGAGTGAATAACTTTACACACACACAGAATTTGGATGCACAATAAAATAGCAGACAGTGAACACAATACATAAGATAGCTGGCTGCAATGTTTTTGAACTATTAATTGATGTAATCGTGCTAAATTTGTTGCTGTTAGAAAAAGGGTATATAACCATCATACAGCATTATATCTTGTATAGATGATAAATGTGTCATGCTGACTGGCGTTATTTAATGAAAAACATTAGCTGCAGATTGTTGGATAGCTGCAAAGACTTTTCAATTCTACATGATAGCTACACAATCCTGCACGAGTGCAATGTTCCCTATTGCTACCAGTCAGCTACATTATCAGTTCTAGGAAAATTACATGACTTGAAGTGAAAGAGGTTCAATCATACGCATTTGCAACAATAAGAGCAACAACAACAACAAAAATAATGACGGCCTTTTCATTCCCTTGTGGGACTCTGGCCTCACAGTCCTCTTTACTGTCCAAAATGGTTGGTAGGGCTTTCAGTAAAAAATAGTAAATAAATCATAGTGAACACATTCTCAGCTCAGACATTCACAAGTGGAGAAATGGAGCGGAGACATGAATGTCTCACGCAACCACCACACACTTAAAGCAGCTTTATTCTCTCTTCCCTTTTGTTACTTATTCCCAAGTACTGCAGGGGCGTATCCACATCTGCATTGGAAGGGGCTTTGATTCTGTGTTCATTCACAAATTGTCATTTTAAGAAGGTTCACCCAAGTGCTGCATTCCTTTGCTTTAGTTTGGGGGAGGAAACTCCTGTGAGGATTTCAGCATACTGAAACTCATTGCTCATCATTTATATCTATGAGACTCAGGTGTACAAGCCCAAATAAAAGTTTGACTTAAGATGTACTAGACTTGACAAGTCAACCATAGCATTCACACAGCAGAAGGTTAGAAAAATAGTCTTCATGAAAACAGAGCAGGTGCATAAATAACATAGATATCAGACATAGACGGTCCACTCAGTGCATGTCTGTAAAACAAATCCTGGAGGGAAAACTTTGCTGCAGCTTGCAAGAGTTCAGTAACGTGGGAGAAGATTATTTTCTCAGCATGACTCCAGACATAAAGCCAAAGCTACACAGGAATAGATTCAAAACAACAACGCTAATATCCTGGAGAGGAGTCCAGACCTCAAACCACCAATAACGTGACAGAGCTGGAGCTGCTTTACAAAGAACAGGGAAAATTTTTGTGTGCAGACAAGAAAAACCAATACACCTGTATCCACAAAGACTTAAGGCTTAGTTTTTTTCCTATATAGGCAAGTAATAAATTGTATAGCAGTACAGTAAAGAACTAAATCTTGTCTCGAAATCAGTCATCTAGTGTAACTCATGTAGTTTTTTTCCTTGCATTAACATTAAAGAATTGTAATTCTCCTTTGATCATTGCTAACAACATAGTCAGTCCACTGAAATAAAGCTTTAATACAACACCAGTAACGCCTGGAGGGATAAAGTCATTTCACAGGCAATTAAAGAATTGCCTCTCTGTTATTTGCAGATGATGTGGTTCTGTTGGCTCTATCAGACCACAACCTCCAGTGTGCACTTGGGCAGTTCACAGCTGAGTGTGAAGTGGCTTAGATGAAAGCCAGCACTTCTAAAGTCATAGGCTGCATTTCCACCGCAGGAACCAATGGGTAAATTCACGGGAACTCGGCTGTTGGCGCTTGTCTCCAACAGAGGAACAGTTCCTGAGGGGCAAAACTCAGGAACCTTTTCGGGAGAGAGTAAAGTCCCTTCCCAGGAGTGGGTGCTCTGTTTGGCCCAGAAAAGTTCTTGGGTGGGGATTTAGGTTGACTCAGAGGTGATTGGTTATAACTTAAGATGGTACATGACAGAGTCAACAAGAAGCGTCGTATTTAAAACCCAGTGGTAGAAGCATATCAATAGGTGTGTTTTCAACAAGTAAGTAGTTTGTAATGCTTAGGGGCCAGGAACTTTTCAGAAACTCCCACTTGGTTGTTGGAGCATCTGTGTCTCCACTGAGGGTAAGACCCTGATCAGTGGGAAAACAATAAATAAATGAATTTGTAGCGGACACTGTTGATTCTGTGGTGGTTCGTCACACACAGATGACTATGTGATGACTGTGTCGCTTCGTTCCTTTTTCTATTCTGTTTATAAAAACTATTTATTGATACGCTCCTGGCACTGGGTTTTAAAAATGGTGCTTCTTTGTTGACTGTGTCATGTACCATCTTGAATTACAAGCAGGCATCAGCACCAAATCAACCCATAACCCCGCCTAAGAACTTTTCGGGGCTCAACAGAGTACTTTTTCGGCCACAAAAAGGTTCCTTACCCTTGGTGGAGACACAGAGGCTGCAAGGGCCTGATATTTCTTTCATGGATGCACATTCATATTTCAGTCGTGAAAGAAGAGTGCAAACACTAGACTTGTCTGTCTGTAGTCCTGATCTGTCCACAAAACAGATTAAGTATTTTGAAGATGTTGAAGAACTTGTACTGTACGTACTGTACTGACTGACAGCTTCTGCTGTTTGCAGGAAGAATGGGACAAAATTATATCTGAAACATTTTAGTCCCTAATCATCATTAGAGTAGTAAATACGTTGTAAGCAATAAAATTCATGAAGAAAAACAATAAATAATATGCTGCGGTATTGTTTCAGTGACCTACAGGTCAAAAATAAGTTTCATTTGATATACCAGTCCAAATCTTTTCTGTTCTAGGGTTGTATAATAATAAAATATTTGAAAAGTTGTAGCACTATAAAAACACTTCACTACCTCTACACAGTCCTTTTGTAGGTATTTGTAGATATGCAGATACACAGCTTTTTGAATAAGATACAATAGAAGCTGCCAGCAGTGTCTTTTGTTTGATATGGCATTGTTGTGACTGCCGATCTTCACTTTCTTTGCCTCATTATACCTGCATGTTGTTATTGTCACAATAAATCATAAAACCTTCCACTGGTTTCAAAACCCTTGAGATATATGTAAATTAACCGTGAAACTCAGGCAAAGATATTCACAGCGCAGAAAGACACACAATCAAAGACATACGGCACATACAGGCAAACATAATGTAATATAAATACATATGCACACAGGCAAAGACAAACACACACACAGACACTGATGTTCATGCACAAAGATGTAAATGTGCTGAGTGTGCACAGAAGCCTTGACCTAGTCTCTCTGACTCATAATGTCTTCAAACACCAAGTACAAGCAGAGCGCTGTCAGGCATGCATAAATAGTCACACAAGCATACACACACGCAAAAACACACATACATATTTTCAGAGTTGGTGCAGGAACGACTGCGATAAGCAAGCATTTGTTTGCAGAGTTTCACCAGCCACTTAATCCCTATTGGCCGGAGAAGGAGCATAAAGAGAGAAAACAAAGATATAAAAACTAGAGACACAGAGCCCACTGATGATTTTACCAGGAGTCTTATCTCACTGGGTTTTGTTTTGGATGCAAACAGTTTATCAGCACTAAACATTCAGGAAAAGGAGCAAGGCAGAGAGAAAACAGCCCTGGTCATCCTCCAGGGAGTCGCTCTGAGTGGATCCAGACTGTGCTTCTGCAAAGTGCAAGTGGAAACTATTTCTATTCCTCCCCCACCTCTTCTTCTTCTCCTCCCTCTCTCTCTTTCTCCCTCTCTCTCTCTCTCACGCAGACATACAGTTCATTTAGTGTCTCTCACCCCGATTACCCTTTCCCTCCCTTGTTTTCTAGCCCCATCTCTCTCCTCCCACTGCCTCTATCTCACCTCAGTTCACCCTCCTCTGCCCTCCTTACCTAAAATCAACTCCAATGCTTGAGTCACAAGAGGAGGGAAGAGGGGAGGAGAGGAGGAAAGAAAGGTAAAGTGGCTGATGCAGTAGGATGAAAAATGGGAGGTGGATGAATGAAGGAGGAAAAAGAGGGAGGAGGGAAGATGAGGCTAGCTGAGGTGGGATGAGGAAAAATGGAGGGAGGGGGGAGGAAAGAGGAAGGGGAGGGAGAAAAGGGAAACAGGGACAGCAGAGTTCACATCAGTCCAGAGCAAATGAAGAAAAAATAAAATAAAAATGTGATGCAGACAGAGATAAAGATATGTTTACACAGAGATGCCACGGTCAAACACGATTAATCAAGTGGCATAAACACACACACATGCAGATGATGACAGTTTTTGTTGTTTTTATTCAATTGTATTGAGATGTTTTGCCGATACTGTTCATCTAACAGTTAATCATATAAACAAAGCAGATTGAATGGAAAATTGAACAGAAGGAAAAACAGGGACAAAAAAGAAAGTGAGATAGAATGCAGACACAGGCTTCAACCTACAGACTGGTTGGTATTTGTAAACAGACTCCGGTGCAATGTGGAGCAGTGGCGACTTATCTAAAGTGGTCGTAACAAAGTTGCTCAAGAGGTGACCTGAGGACACAGTGCAGACACGTGGCTCCCTCAGCTGCTGCAGAATCAAGTTGTTCTATATGCGGCACGCCAGTATCAGTCACTGCAGTATGGATGAAGGGTGGTGGTGCTCCATAACAGGATTCACCTCACAAGCTGCTGCTGCCGTTGCCCCGGGAATGCATGACGCAGCTTTTAACCTGATTACAGCCACGACTGCTATATCATGACTGATAATGGCAATGCAAATCAACGGTTATTTTAGTTGTTTCATTAAATACAAATGAATGCACATTTCGTCAAGATAAAGCATACCAGAGAGGAAGGACACGACACATGATTAAATTAAAAGAACGTCAATCCTCAAATGGTGCAATCAAGATGGAGATAGGACATTTATATCTCTTTCTTGCAAAAGCTTCAGGTGCCCATCAAACTGAACTGAAATCTGTTTTCATTTATCTTAGTAGCATTTTGAGACAAGCACATAGGTCGTCTGTGCCAGCAGCTAATTATGAACCATAGTTAAAGTCCATGTTGGCAGGAGGTTGGGGTGAATGCACAGGTCAACAAAACACAGAACTTTCACACAGGAGACTGCTGGTCATTTCCCATGTAAAATTGATCATCAGCATTGTTTGTTTTATCCACGTCCATTCCATAACCTTAACTGCATGTCTGCATGTTTATTATTGGAACCATGACAACGGCAGCCCTCTAATTTTAACCCAAACCATGATCTTTCACTAAACCTAACTAAGTTCTGTTTGTGCCTAAGGGTTTATTATTATAACCATTATGGGTGTAACAATCCATCATTCTAGATTGATAAATTAATTCAATGATTAATGATCCAATGTCACTGATGCAAATCAAAAAATGGATCCATATCGTGACCTGTAAAATATGCTTTTATTTCAAGCATCACTGTCACCAACATAAAATATTCAATAAAACATAACACATTTGGTCAGCAACGACCGCACCAGTTAGTCCTGCAACTGTCCCTGTCCCGTGACTGCAACTCTAAAAGAGGAACATATTATCACATCTGCCACCTGATTTCATTTTCATTTGTAAATTCACTGTACGGCATTATCTAGTGTTGTGTGTATGTGAGGGACAGATCTGTTTTACTCTTATCATTATAAAGAATTGATTGTTTTCTATTAGAATGGCTGGAAATCTCAGGAATCAAATTCAAAAATAATATCTTAGCTGTTAAAAATTTAACTGATTGTACAAAATGGTTGTTTGACATCAATTCTAGGTCTGTAAATTGAAATTATCAATAAACGTCATATTGTTGTCCCAATAATCCAATATAATATCTTATTGTGATGAAACCAGCAATAACCAACTCATCCTGAACACACTTGGACAGCTAAAGTTATGATATATTATTACATAAATTCAACTTCCAACAAAATGTGACTAGTGTGATACTGTTGTTGTGAGGATATGTTATTCATGCTTCTTCAGCAAATGGCTAATTGCTGTATAGCTGCTATGAAGAGAAATCTCCCTCTTTTTTTTACTCCATAGCTCAGCCTTTAATGCCATGTGATGGCATTAAAGGCTGTTGAAAAACTACGATAAAAGCATATGCACTATGTTGCCTCAAGCAGCATAAGACAACATACACAAAGTGACACATTCCCAGCTCTTTGTAAACAGGAAGCAAAAAGACAAAATATAGCAGCAGAGTGCTACCTTGTTGCTGAGAAGTATGAGGTGTTTATGTACAGGTTGCACAGACGTGATGTAACGTGTTACTTAGGCAGCTTTGCAGGCGCTGGTAAGCACGCACACACACACACACACACACACACACACACACACACACACGCACACACACACACACACACACACACACACACACACACACACACACACATATATATATATATATACTTTTATTTTATAGTCTTCTTCTGTGTATAGTCTTTTATAGTCTTTGTGTCAAGCTCTGTATTAAATGCATGCACAGAAATAAAATGTGCAAATTTTCTACAAATGCTCCACAATTCCCAAAAGTAAATATTTCCCCAGGTTGATTTTGAGACTAACATTTTTTTTTTTTTTTTAGTGAACTGATACACCAGTGTGTTTACCACATCCAACAAGTTGTGAAGTGTGTGTGCACCCCCTCAAGCAGAAAGGTGAAAAATGACTGTAAGAGTCATCAACACCATTTTCGCACTTGAACCCTGTGTTTGACAGATCATAATGAACGCTGTGTTTAACTGACCACACACAAACACACGCCCACACACACACCTGGATGTCATAAAGGGTTAATCACCAGCTGTTATCGTTCGCACATATTTGTGTTAAAACACAAAATGACACTGGGCCTTTCCAAATATATTAGTAAATGAGAACCATTTCAGTTCATTAGAAGTGGTCTGCAACAGTGTGATTTGGCCTGCAGCATCGACTGGCTTCACTGAAAGTCACCAGTGCTAGTTGTAATGCAACCTCCACTGAAGCAACCGCTGTTGTCATTATGTTGCTAAAACAAAAAATGGTGCAAAGAGGGCAACCTAAACCTATATTTGGTGTCTTTTTATCGGCTAGGTTTTAAAAGTAAGCAAGCAAACCTCTCAAATATCCAGCTGCAAGGGAAACATCTAAAGAGTCTTTCAGGAGTTCATTTGTTGGCCACATTTCACACTGTTCAAAGTCAAAAACAAAGACATTTGCTGTGCAACATTCAGCAATGGTCGCACAGCCACAAACGGGTGCTTTATAAATGGGAGCAACAGATGGCATGACATTTCTGGGAGGTTGTTGTGGATGCGTTTTTACAGACATGTCAGAAAGTTCAAAGCATCTTTTAAACAATGGTGCAGAGGGAATGGAGGCTTGCCCTCCTATTTATTTGACAAATGTGTTCCCACCATAGTTGATTGCACATGTTTCTTTGACACGGACCACAAATGCCAGAAATAAGCATGCAATACTGAGCTGCATATGAAAGTAAGCAAATTTTGTCATGACTATTCTTCTTGTAGTCACACTAGCAGCTGGGTTGTAGGGATGGCAGCCCTTGACTTGGACTGAAATATCTTAATGACTATCAAATGGATTGACATGAAATTATAGTCATAGAGCCATGCCCCCCTAAAGGAAGACTGATTTTGATGACCTCCACATTTTTCTAGCGAAACCAGCCTTCGGTGAAACAACTCAACTTCTGTGGATTGGCACTAATTTTTGTGTAGATGTTCACAGAGAATGTTTTCTAATGACTTCGATGAATCCCTGACATTAATGTCTGTGCCTCGAAATGAAATGCCCTGACAATATTTAATGGACTGCCATGAAAATTGATTACAAAAAAAAAAAAAAGTACAAATTTTGATTTGATCAGATCGGTTTCAAGACCTGCATCCTCCTTGTTAAAGTTTTCATTTCACATCATTAATTTATGCTTATGAACTTATTTTTATTAACTGCGCCTCTGGTATTTGAATCAACTAGATGATGTAAAATAATTGTCAGCTTTAATCAGCTGCAGCTGTTAACGCAATATGTCAAAAAAAATACTAAATCAAAATTTAGGTAAATATATGAGTCTGACTGGATGAAATGTCAGCAAATATCCCCTATGAAAGGACTCAGTTTCGGATTCCTATTCAGTAAAGAATCTAAAAGCTTCTGATGTGACTTTTTTTACATTAAATCATCTCAACAAAAACAAATTTCTTTTAGTCCTAGATGTACCACTGCTGTACATAGAGAAGAGCAGATAACAGTGTCTGTGTGTGTGGGCGTGGTCACTACCAACTAATACTCTCATACCCCTTTCATATTCACACACTCAGCACTGAGCCCCCGTGTGCCTGTCTGCCTGCTCTCCTGTCTGTCTGTCTGGAACAAAACAGGGCTGTTTCCACGGCAACTTGTCTCCATGACAACAGCCACCCCATCCTCATCCCCACTTTTGTTGAGTCTCTTGCCTTCATAATCCACCCCCAATTCCCGACTCCAGTCTGTCATCTCACCCCATTTACACCCCACCAAGCCCCATAATCTCTTTCTCTCTCTGTCTCTCTCACACTCTTTCCCTATGTCTCTCTGTCTTTCAATCCTCATGAGAGGAGGGAGTGGGCGAGCTAAGGGGGAGGGGAGCAGGGGGGGCATTCCCAACATGATCCACTCCTCTACTGAACCCCTGAAAGTAATGAGAGTAGCCCGGAGCGACCAGAGGGTGCAGAGATGGATAGCAGAGGGTGGAGAGATGGAGGTAGGGATGGGTGGAGGCTGCAATCCTCTGCACACCACTATAATGGTGACCCTGTTTCCTTATCCTCTGAACAGCCTGGAAAAGGTGGATTTTGTGCCAGAAAACACACACACACACACACACACACACACACACACACACACACACACACACACACACACACACACACACACACACACACACACACACACACATACACAGTGAGAGATGGCAGTGTGACTATAGCTGCAGGGCATACATCTGGTGGAACTGTGGGCCAGTGGACACGTGTTGGAGAGGGGAAGATGAATCAGGTCGCACAACACCGCCTAATGATCTCAGAGGGAATGAGATGGGGGGTGTAGCAAATATCCTTCATGTCAGTGTCATTAACCTGGGGATTGGCAGTGTGTGTGTGTGTGTGCATGTGTCTGGGGGGGGTTACTGCAACTAATCATCAGGCTCAGGTGTGACAACCCACATCCCCACCCATCACTTACACACAGGGAACCATGGGATTTTCCTCCCCTTCGCCAGATGATGAGAGCAGATAGAGAGAAAGTAGGCCAAACAAACAGCCGTTGCTGCAGACTACCGTTACATCACAGAAAGAAAAGAGAGAAAGAGAGAGAGAGAGAAATACAACACAAACACAGAGGCACATGCATTCACATGTACAGCCATAACACAGACAGGATGGGATATCCTGTTTTTGTTGTGCTTGCAAATGGAAAAGGGCTGAAAAAACTAATTTAAAGGGAAAGAAATAACAAATCAAGACAACGCTTTGGCTCCGAAAGCAACTTTCCGTTAAATTGTGTACAGGGAGCATTTTTAAGAAAGTTTCTATTGACCGTCATCTCCTGCCATCCCGGTCCCCATCTGTCTACATCACATATTTTGATCCAAAGACAACAGTGTTTTCCACAAAACAACAGAATGTGAGAACGACAGAAGAGGGAGTCATGGAAAGAACAACACCGGATTGTGCATTTAAACTATCAAGAATTATTAGCCTCAGGGAATAGGTCGCTGGGGTGTATGTGCGTTTGTGAAGTGATTGTGTCAGCACATGCTCCGGTGTATGTTGAGCAATCCTGAGTGTGCGTTCTGATGTGTTGATGTCCATTGCTGGATTAACCAGTTAGGGGGCCTGGGGCAAAAAATGTACCCTCGGGCATTCAATTGGCACCTGACCCTCCACCATACATGTCTATAACCATTTGTGTCTTTTCTACACTGATTTCTTCAATTTCAGCTGAATAAAGTCTTTATTGTGCACAAGCACCAGCCAGGTTCCAGGCCGCCAAACTGCCCATTAGATCGACTAGTTTTCAGCAGTTCAAAAATATCTGTTGTTGTACTTATTTGATGTCTTCTTTTTCTGTGATTAGAAAAAGACCTGAGCCATTGAGACCTTTGGTGGCAGGATTAAGAACGGGGATCTTATCCTTCTGTGTCAAAGCTAGGCTATAATAACTGCCTTGCGGTGTTACGCCTCTGCCAAGCAGGCCAGCTCGAAGTAATTAGAGCTCATGTTCAAAGTTCATGAGTTATGGCCCAAAACATGTTGTGTGAGGTCACGGTGACCTCAACCTTTGACCACAAACATCTAATCAGTTCATCCTTGAGTCGAAGTGAACGTTTTTGCCAAGTTTATAGCAATTCCCTTGAGAATCTTGAGATATCACATTCAAGAGGCCAAAAACATGTTTTGTGAGGTCACAGTGACCTTACCACTTTATGCTGGAGTCAATTTGAGTGAAATTCAAACAAGAATATGAGGCTGTTGATTGTGCAGAGGCATACTACATAGTGACAGAAAAATGCCACTGAAAAGGTGACATGCGTGAATGAGAACAGGTTATAATGACCAAATATAAGAAACCTTAAAGTGGTGAAGTCCATTTTAGTTCAAACATCACTCCAAAACCTCGACCATCTTTCCCAGTGACAGCTGTCACTACAACCCCACAGGAGCTCATCAGATCATGGTCATTGTTCACTTAACATCCAACAATATAACATACAAAAACACATTTAAATGTTTGATTGATTGAATTACTTATGTTTGAATGACCCAAAGCATCTTTTTTCTCTGGCCAAAATTGAAGGCAGGTGATCTTCACTGTTTCTGACTATGTAGACAGTGATTCAGAGCCATTTGACCTACAGTCTTAGCTTAATAAGGCTTCAGCATATGCAGCACAGGTGGTAAATTTGCCTAAACACTTTGACACTGATTGATATTTCCAAGTATTAACTTGAAACAGTAGTGGTAGTTGTCAGTCAAGGCAGCTGAGCAGTGAAGTCATGCTAATGTTGCTTTATTCATGCTTTATTGTTGATGGCTCATTCATCACCTGCTCAGCTACCAGCTGACTAATGACATCCATATTCATTCAGGTGAAACCGAGGATACACAGTGACACTTAATGTAACCTCATTTTACCACTTCAACCTCCACTGTGTACATGACTTTACTAAGATCTGACTAAAGTTTTATTACTTTTTTAGTTTGGTCTCATATCTGTAGCTATAGTGGAACATTACAGCTGTATTTGCTCTGTTTGTGAATACAATTTGAATTTAAACTTGATAATGATGTTGGAATAAATCCTCTTTGAGAGCTTGAGAAAAATAATAAAGATAAACCTTAAACCTTAAACCTTGAATTTGACACAGGGCCCCTTTGTGAGAGACACACAATGTAAGTTTATCCTGCAGGACCTGCTTTAGCTGATATTATACTTCAATCATCCTGGGCCCTGGGGCGGTTGCTTGTTTTGACCATTTCGTAATCCAGCCTCAGGTTACCTGTAAATTCCTAAATGCCTCAAAGACTGTTATTTGTCCTTGTGTACACGTGTTATGAATCTACATGTGCTGAGTGTGGTGTTTGTGCAAGAAACCTAAAGTATATGTGTTGTGTCTTCATGGCTTTTGAGAGCAGGCCTTGAGTGTGTGTATGGATAGTGTGTTCATTGTGTGGTATATGTTCTTGAACATTCGCTCTGAGTGTATATGGTATGCGTGTGTGTTTGTGTTCCCACCAGGTCATTTAAGGTAGCAGACAGAGTGATTTGTTAGTGTGGTGTGAATCATCCTAAGACCTGTTCCTTGTAATCTCTCCTGCTCATGTCCAGACAATAGCTCTGTTTACATAATTGCTTCCCTACATTAATGCCAGTGTTTTTATTCTCATTCTGTGCACTCATCCAGGCTTTTCTCACCTTGCACACTACCAACAGAGTCTGCTAATGATGGACTGAACTTAAAAGAAACCAGTTATGATTATCATGAAATAGCAGCGAGAAGAATATGATTATAACCAAACACTTTGTCAACAACCTAGTCTTTTTATAATGTGGATTTATGAAAAAGATTACCACATTTCAGATTATTCACATTTCTCATGGTATTTAACGCAGTGAGTGCAGCCTCAACCTGACTGGCACAAACACACGTGGTGAGCTTGGCCTCGTTCTGTCCGACTCGGCAATGACAAAGTGCCATTCGGGAAAGGTTTGAGTTTCCTGTCTCTGAGGTTGGTGGCAGTGCTTCGCCAACATCCTGGAATTCACACACATCTCTCACTCACGCATACGCACACACAGTCACAGATGTAAACAGTTTTGCATGCGCTTAACAGCTGGTCACATAACCCCCAGTGACTTGGCAGCTATAAAAACTTCAAAAGAGCAAACATACTTGCTTTAAGCATGGCTCAGCTGCCGGTGGGTTGGTAGTTAAATTCCAGGCTGTTTGTGGAAGGGAAATGGCTGTTTTTTCCCCTTTATGTTCCCTTATGATGCAGTGGTCTCTGACCAATCAGAAACCAGCAGACAACAGTGCCAGGGTGGGGGAGCGCTGAGCATGCTGGGAGGGAAATGAGGGGCATTGTGGGATGGATGTTCTGGCAGGGCGGAGAGTTGTCGGAGCCCTGTACTGACCTCGTCCCCTGCTGAGGAATCGCAGGTTAGGGATTAGAACTGATGGATGGGTGTTGAAGGAGAAGGGGTGGAGGGGGGGAGCCCTGCTGGGGCAGAGAGAGAGAGAGAGGGAGGATAGAGGAAACAGCTGGGACGAGCGAGGTGGAGTTGGGGGAGGAAAGAGAGGCATGCCAGCATTTTGTTCAAACTTCCTGGAGAGGCAAACACAAACAAACAGCTTCATAGCACGAGGGAGGGAATGGAGGAGAGAGGTGAAGCATGATCCGATTCAGGAATGATACAGAGAAAGACCAGACAGACAATAGAAAGATAGATCAATTTATATTTCAAGATATAGGCACAAAGGTAGTCCTATTTAAAACAGTGATCTCAGAAAGATAGCGATGCAGTTTGATTGAACAAACAGTACTAAAGTTTCACTTACTGTTTGCTCCAGAGCTTTTGAATGTACCACATTGGCTGTACACTTCAAACTTAAACTGACATATTTCTATTAGTTTTGCTATGTGCTACCTACCTACCTAGGGTCAGGTCACTGTGGCAACAAGCCAAGCAAGGTAGACCAGTTGTCATTCTCCCCAGTGACACTTTCTATCTGATCCTGGGGGATCCTGAGGCGTCCCCCCAGCTAGATGGTATATTTCAACTGGGACTACTGTGGTTTGGGACTACTCCGAGATGTCCTACTAGTTGGATGTGCCTGAGAAACCTCCATCCTCCAGGAGGCCTTCTGATTAGAGGCATGAACCACCTCAGTCAGCTCCTTTCAACATGAGGGAACATTGACTCTACCCTGAGCTCCTAACCCCATGTCTACGGCTGAGTCCAGACACCATGCACAGGACTCATTTTGGTCGCTTGTGTCACTACTCAAAGGTTACAACCATAGTTGAAGGTTAGAATGAAGATTTTTCTCCACTATGTCTCTGCACAATTCTTGCTTTACTATAGTCACCACACTGATTGGCTCAAGCTCAATCTGAAGATGTAGAAAATGTATTTCAGTTAATTGTAACTGTTGTAAATTGTTTGTTTTGCATTTGCAAATCAAGCTCCATTAAAAAAAAAAAAAAAAAAAAAAAAGATGCTTTTAAGTGCTTCTCATGCAGTTGAGGTTGTGGACAATAGATCCAACATTGCCCATAAAGCAGCTGGATAGTATAACCCCTACAATTTATTCATCATCCAGTCCAAAATAAACTTAATGATGCCACTGTGACACCGTCATATTTGTATTTCTTGAAAAAGACATCATGTAATTATTTTTGGCTGAGCAGGATTGGAAAATGAGAGAAAACAGAACCATCTGTAAAATCAGTGGTTTGTCGTTTTAGTTAATCAACAAAAATCTATTACAATTTTAGTCAGTCCACAAACTGATGAACCAAGTCATTGTTTCATTATGAACACCTTTCCAAAATATGCGAGTTGAATCTCTACGAGGCAAGGAGAAGAGAGCAGGGAAAGAAAAACAAGGGATGACAGAGACATGGGGGGTGGTGAGGGTCAGGGAGTTTGTGTTAAGGCCATGGTGTTATAACACACAGGATGCTTTAATGTTACAGCGAGGCAGATTGAATTAGAAAGAATCAAGTTAGGTGACTTCCTTCACCCCCTCCCTGCACATTAAGACCATCTAATAACCTCCACTTCACAGAGGACATGAAGCTTCATTTTACCTACTGTATTATCCACAATTGTGCCAGTGGGAAGGTTTATATGTGGCTGAATGCTTCCTTCAATCATGTCTGTTTATTGTTTATTTTTTTCCCAGCACTGATGAGGCTGCATTTTACTTGATTAACTCTCTCTGTCTCCCGGTTCTCATGTGCGCACTGGTTCACTTGTGCAGATTAAATCCACATCGTGTCAACAGGGTTAGGCTACATGCTTATATATTCATTTAACCACTAGCCACCGGCTGAATAACAGTGACTCATCCCCAGCTTCCCTCCATCAATCCCTCCCTCTCCCACCAAAGCCAGACTGATCGGGCTAAATCCAAGACTCATCAGTTGGATGCCCTGGATTCATCCCCAAGGATAAATATATACAATGTGTTTAACGGCTTAACAGGCTTGTGTGTGCGCACATACACACACATGCACAGAAACTCCCTCACCTCCGTCTGTGTGTACATTTAACAGCACTGGCTGCAGACAGTGAGAGATGGTAAACAAGCAGAGGGAACAAACTGACCTCTATCAGTGCCCTCTCTCTCGGCCGTCCTCTTACTGCTCGTGCCCTGACCCCAATTAGTAATATAAAAGCCCATAAATCAGGTAAAACCACAGTGGCTCAGTACTGAAAAACACTGTGCATACACTCTCAGGGAGTTTGTTTAAGCTTGTATGGTAACATGAATGAGACAGATGAATGTCAGACAGCAATAGCTATGTCTGCAAATGCCAGTTTTTTGTCAAGAAAAATGTAAATTATGGAGCACAAAGTAAGTCTAGGCTCAGTTTATGTGTGTTTTCCTGGCTCCCATGGCATTGTATTAACGTTAACACTCGTGCTCTTCTTCAGGCCTGTGTTAGTGCTAAGCCTGAAGCCAAGACCCCCTGCTGCAAAACCTTATATCAGTGTTGAGATCTCCTACAGTCTTGCAAAACCGCTAAAGATAAAATGTACAATACAGCAGTTTAACACCAAGATAAATAGCAGCCTTAGCTAAAGCAGCATGAACCCACATCCACAATAGTTCCTCAGTGGCCATCACATGGTTTGTAATCCAGAGGCCCAATCAGACCAGCACTGAACAAAAAGATTCCAACTCTAGAAGATCAGATATCTTATCTGCTACTCAATACTAGTTCAGTTGTACATGTTTATCATCACTTCAGCATCAAAGAGTGTGTGTGTGGGAGAGGAAAAACACATTGGAAACATCATATTGTCAACTATGACCTAAATGTCTAAGAAAATAGCTCAATACAAAATCATTCCAACAGAATATCATAACCTGATGCCATGACTAAGTATTGTATGATAAATATAGTCAGTGGAAAATGAAAAATTAACAGAGCGACTAACATATGCTAACACATGGAATTCAACCTAAACCCCCTGAGGGGTTCACAAGATTTTCACAGTTAGGCCCCACTTGATGAGATTCTCTAAAAAATCTAGTTCTCTATTGAGAAATAACTCAGTGTAACTGTGATAAAAGGGCATTTAATCGAAACAGTTTTTATACAGGTTTCTTATGTAGCTCACAGTAGAAATAAAGATTTATCTTGAGCGTTCTCTGTTAAAGAGAGCTAACTGGCTCATTGGTATGATAACAAAGCTAAAGTTAGTTGTATGCATCAGCCAAGAAGTTCAGTTGCAGGTAATTATTGCTTCAATTACTCAATCAAGGCCAAAATATATCGTATGAGGTCATAGTGACATTTGACCTTTCACCACCAAAATCTAATCAGTTTGTCCCTTGGTCGAAGTGAAAGTAACGTGGCAAAGGTACAGAATTCAGTCAAGGTGTTCTGGAGATTGTATTCACAAGTGGGACAGACAGACAACTCAAAAACATAATGACATGGAAACTATTACTAGTTTAACTGAGCTGACTTGTGTGTAATTGTGTAAAGAAACTGTAGTGCGCAAAGCATTTAATGCAAGTATTACAGGAAACCTCCATTCAAACAAAAAGAGTAGTCTGTAAGTAGCAGTTGTGTTGTGCCAAAATCCGGAGTAAATTTGATAAAACTGTTTCTCTAAGGCTTGGAAATACAAAAGTAGTTTATCTTGATGTGGCAACGTGTTTTCTGATACCAGTATGCCATTCAGATAAGACCTACCATGCATTTGGAAACAAAATGTAATCTAATCCAGTCCCTGTATGGCCAAGAACTTCCCACAATCCCTCAGTAACTGCTGCTCCACTCCTGAGCCAGATGCCCGGTCAATACATCCCATCAGGAAACTGGGAGGCCATTTGTGGCCCTACAGAAAACCCCGGCCTATTCTCAACGGGCATCAACAGCGACAGGCCTGTTTGGAGTGAGACAGCAGCTATTGTCGTAGGACCACAGTAGAATAGACAGCCAATAATGACAGGGGAAATGGAACCAAGCGCACTAAATGTCACACTCAGTCTCTAGGGCGTTGCACAATGCTTAGCCTGTTGGTGGACCTGCCTTGAGCCGAGACGGGCCGATAGAGATGGAAAGAGAAAGAGGGAAATAAGAGAGGTAGATGGGAGGACGGAGAAAATAACTGAGCAAGTGACTATGTGTATGTATGTGCATGTCCGCATTGTCTTTGTGTGTGTGTCTTGCCTACTTCCATCTCCTAAATCTCTGCGTGCCTCTAATTCATAGTGACCCCTCCATTGTTAGGGAGCAGATGAGCTGGGTCCAGCGCTGTACTGATTGAATGGAGTCCACCGGAGCTGTCTCTCTGTTTTCTACACTATTCCCCTGGCTGTCTCCCTTCATTCTCATCCCAGTGCATTGTTAGAGCAGAGGTGCCCCGCTAACACACGCTCACACACACACACGCACACACTTGCACACATAGATACGTATATGGAGCCTAAGGCAAAGAAAAGGGGCAGAGAGAAGGGTCTTTCTTTATTGCTCTGATCAAAACATTCATCCATCCTATCTGTCCTTTTCTCCCTCCCTCTATTACGCTCTCCTTATTAAATCATTCCCCTCCTATTTCAGCTGGATTTATCCATGGGTATTACCTTGGCCCCACACTGTGTATGAAACACACACCAGCACGCACGGACGTGCTCTCTCTCTCTCTCACACACTCACACAAACACACACACACAGAGTCTCAATAACACACAAATGTGTGTTTTTTTTCCCCCTTTCTAGCTGAATTAGATCGAAGGAGGAATGTGAAGGGGTTGTACGAAACAAGAGCTGACCTTGACACGTGCCAAATGACACCATCAAATGAAACACACACTTTTCCATGCTCTCTACTTACAGTGGGTCAACTCACACTGATGCAACCAGACAGAGTACATCAAGTTAAAAAAAGAGGAAGCAGGAGATGATGGGAGGAGATTCTCAGCTACTTCTAAAGAAATGGGTCAGAGAACTAGAATTAGACTCCTCTGTGCTGCTACAGCAGCTACTTGTCAGCGCTTCTGGATGTTTCTTGCAAATCGACAGGGTCTCTATTGTGAATGTCTTGGGGAAAGTTAAAATGAGAGCGAAGGATGAAGCAGGGAGCAGCGAGGTTGCTGAGGAAGCATAAAACGGTACTCGGGGGTGCCAGCCCTTCGCGTTTGAGGAATTCAGTAATCCAATTACCCAGCAGAGAACATATACTACTTTAGGGTACACCCTGCACATATGTTTGTGAACACACACACACACACACACACACACACATACACACACAACCACTGACACAACACTTCAAAGACATTTGTTCCCGATGCACGATAATGGTACACATGCTCCCTTTGCTGTTTTAAATGCATAAATTATCTAAGTTCAAACACACAAAAAGACATTAAAAAAAAAAAAATCAGTATTTGATCTAAGACGGTCATGGACGGGGGCAAATAAACCCATTTGTACTTTTCTATGGGGGAATGATCACATCCCAAGTGCCTATGAACATTTCTATGAAAACTATGAACCCATCAAATGCTATAACTGATGGTATGTATCCAATCTATAAATACCTAATTTAATGAAATATCTATTTATACATATAATATTATTCTTTATATCTTAAACAGAATTTCAAAACTCATCTATAGCTGGTATTCATGTCTGTCAACTGCAGGTACAAATAGCTATAGCCTCCAGTTAGTAAACATTATGCTTTGTTAACTTATATTGACAGATACAGTGCTGAGCGTAAATGAGTACACCCCCTTTGAAAAGTAACATTTTAAACAATATCTTAATATCTTAACACAAACACAATTTCCAAAATGTTGACAAGAATAAGTTTTTTATAACATTTGTTTAACTTATAACATGAAAATAAGGTTAATAATATAACTTAGATTACGCATTTTTCAGTTTTACTCAAATTAGGGTGTTAAATTAAAAATGTTACTTTTTGAAGGAGGTGTACTCATTTACGCTGAGCATTGTATAATTGTAGGCATCTATTTGTTTGATTATGGCAGTAATGGCTAATTGCTAATTAATTGCATCACGATTACACCTACAAGTATCAGACCGTCTGTCTTACTGTCTGACTGTCTTACTTGACTGCTGATGACTAACTAGCAAGATGCTAACTGTTACTATATTAGCAAACTGAAATTTGAATTTACATCTAAGCATCAACTTCGACATCTAAGCATGTAAAGACAGAAACATAGCTCTTTCTGACAAAAATAAAGTACAGGAAATTGTTATCTCATAATACTTGCACAGGCACTATGGCTTTTTTCTTTAAAAAATCGTTTTCTTAAAAAAAATATTTACCCATGAAAACATTTTTAGTTTTTTTAAATGGGAAGATGACTGGGCACAACAGTGTCACAGTGACTGGTCTTTTTATGTTCTCGGGGTCGTGTTGTTGCAATGATGTGGCCAGGATCAAACCCTAAGAACTGCAAAATGATACAATGATTGTCACATTAGAAACACAAAGCACTACATCCATCCTGTAATCACCATATCAAACCTAATCACTTATTGACTGTCAGTAATTTGAGGTCACATTATATAAGCACAGTGCCAACATGACCAGATGCTCTATAGGCTGAAGCACAGCTGCTTACTGGGATTATCTCAGTGCCAGCAAACACACACACACACACACACACACACACACACACACACACACACACACACACACATATTTCTTGACCAACACACACATAGAATTAAGAGAGGTGTTCAGTGTGAATAATCTTATCATGCAGGACAGATCAGTATATTGTAGACACATCTGTCACACCTAAATAAATCACACCCACACAATTTCCCTGAGTCATATGAAGAGTGATATCGACTTGGAGGTGTATATGTGTCTGTGTGCGTCTGTGTGTGTGTGTGTATGTAAGTGCCCATGCGCAGGAAAAGAGGTCAATAAAAAAATGTCATTGATTGATCTCTTTAACATATGCTCCAGAATCACTAAGGACTAAGTATATGCAGAAACACACACACACACACACACACACACATATATACATAGGCAGATTTAGAGTCAATTTGTTTTTGACCATATACTGCAATCAAACCTTTTACTCTAATCCTGACCCCATCATCACATTACTGCTGATGAGGACCTTGTTGTTTTCGTACATCCTCTAACCCCTGGGATGCAGCTCAATCTATATCTATCTGCATAGTAGAATTATCCACCATGTTTCCCAAGTGTTAGCCTACATTACAGCTGTATAGTTCTGAAAAAAAAATCAGGGATTGTGAAAATCCCCAGTCTTATATGAGTCAAGCCTATACATCTCAGTCCAAAATGTTTGGTATGTGCCTGCAATTTGTATTAGCCTGAGAGAACTCATATAGGAGAAGCAGGGATTTGGGAAATACGAGGGATTTGAAAGATGGTGGTATTGAGGGTAGATAGAAAAGGAATAAAGAAAAGCTTTTTAAATGAGAAAGGGGCCATAAATATAATTATATTGATTTATTAGGACAGTTAGACTTTGATTATGGCACTTTTGTGAAGCAATCCTCCTGAGAGTCAACAAAATCACACCATTTCATTAACTTGAAATGAGCATCCTGATCATTTCCTGGTGACTTGTCATTATGACATGTTATGAAGTGGGACACAGCCCACTGACTCAGGATCAGGGGCTTTCTCATTGGACGGTGAGCATGCTGAATGGGGTCATGGGATCCATCACAGATGGCGCAGATGGGGGTACCTCAACCCCTCCTCTGACCAAACTGTGAACCCCCTGTGACCATTCTGTCGTGGCTGTTGCCCCATTGATGCTCACATTGCGCCCTAAAATAAAACCTTCACGGGGAAATATCATGGGATGTTGAAAGGAGGTTTTAACTATTTGGCATAAACTTCCAAATGTCAAGTGCTTTCTATTTCAATAGACTAGAAAAGCAGGTGCAGAAATGTAAATGCTGACGCTGGTTTCCTGATTTTTCCTGATTTTTCAACACCTTTGCCATGTTAAGAGTATTTTGCTCTAGCGCAGCAGCTAGCGCTTTTCACCTGCCATCTGACAGTAAATCACACCGCATTATAACAGCGGCTCTTGCACTTAAAGCTAGAAATCCTTGAAAATGATTCAACGCCTACTTTCGCTCCAGCATTCACTGTTGCAGGTGCTCAGAGACAAAACAGCAAACTTTGATACCAAATGACAAATTTTATTTTCCCTTGACTGGTAATTTTTTTCCTTTTCTAATTATAGGAAGGAGCCTAGAGGCTGCAAATACTCATTACTTGACAGCTAAAACCCTGTTATTACAGTGATTAAAAAAACAGAAAAATTTTGCACATTGGGGATATATTTTTCTATGTTCAATAAATCATCTCACAGTGATTGAAAATCATGCTGTGACCCCCCCTAGTAATGCATTATTTGAAACGAGTAACAAGTCCAAAATTGTTGGCAACACAATGTAGTTAACAACTTTTAGTAGCGATTTCTACAGGAATTAACTTGGCAGGTTGTTAATCATGCCAGAGATTGCACCCGGGCTTGCAAGCAAAGTTTGAGAGAGATGTCTCTAGAGTTCCTCATCTCATTTTAACTCTTAGCAGCCCCATCGGTCACAGCCCAGCACCCCTTTTCTTTTGCTCTGGGTCATTTTAGCCCAAATACCCCCCTCTTCCCTGGTACCATCTGCTAGAGTTCGATGAGAATGGGCTTTTGAAGGCTGAAACCCACATTGGAGCTCACAACACTTAATATTCTGTGGTGCTATTGCAACCTCCCCCCATGTATACACAAAAACACAAAGTCTCTATGGATTCATTGTGGATTATACTGTCAGAGTGAAAGAAAAAAAAAATCAGTGAAGCTGTTCAGTATAGAAGAGTGACAGATTGAATATGTGCAACGAGTTTCAAGAAGAGCACAAAAAGGCAAGCAGCTTTTCAAGTTTCCCTCAGCTTGCCTCTTTTTCTAAATTTATATATATATATATTCATTACATCTTCCTGAGAAAGATGTAATTGGGTTAATCAAGTAATTTGATCAGTCATGTTTACTTTGAATAACCATTGCTAGGATCTACGAACAAGCTTCTTGGTAGGTGGAGGTGTCAGTAGAGATGGCTGAGTTGTCGTGATGCTGCTTTCAGAAATAATGCCATGACTAGTTCAAAAAAATTTATACTGAGTTTTTTAAGGTACTTGGCAAGTTCCTCTGTGGAGTCAGGCTGTCTAAGTGTCTTCGGTTTCATGATGTAATCCCAGATTGACTCCATGATGTTCAGATCAGGATTCTGTGAGGCCCCAACCATCTGTTACGCAACTCTTAGTTCTTCTCATGGCTTAAGATAGTTCTTAAGATAGTTGTCTGTGACTCCACAGTGTTGGGGTTGTTACACTGCAGGTTGACCATGCCAGATGGCAAAAAGAAAGGGACAGAAATCTTAAAATTCTAAAGTGCTTGCAAACCTTTGTCCATATTGTGTGTATTGTGGGGTTTCACCTGATTACATTGGATAACTTCTAAAGTCTGATGGCTTATTGATGTTGATGTAATTATTAACTTAATTAGTAGGGTATCTACAGATCTCTGATGATTAAATGCACCTCTGGTCCACAATAAAAGGAGGCCACGACACAGACTGAAGCTACAAATATACAAATTACAAATCAAAGAAAAAATTTAAACAAATAAAATGTGGTGACAGGTTAACATCAGAATTGTTAACCTGTCACCTTTAAAATAAAAGCGTCAACTTAACCAACATAGGACATAAGAATCATTTACTTAATTTAGTGCAAAGACATAAAACTTACAACATTAATGTCTCTTTACTGTTTTGTTTTTAGAGCCATTTGGCAACAGCATAATTTTATATTTTAATATAAATATACTGATTCTTTATGAGGATGTTTGGTCCAAGGCCAAGCCATTTCTGAGTTATTTTTGCCTCCTTTGTCTGTTTGTTTGAGACACTTCGACTCAGTGCTTTTGAGCTGATTCAGCAAGTGGGCACTGAAACTCAGAGAAACTTGCAAAACATCTGCTCGAAATGTGTCATTCGAATTCTGCACACAGACCAAAAAAAAAAAAAAAAAAAAAAGAAGAAGAAGAAGAAGAAACGAAAAAAAAAAAAAAAAAACGGTGGCTCTGATCAATTTCCCAATAAATATGTGATCAATCAAACTACGCCATATCCATCACGTCAAAGAAACTGACAGGCTGATAAATGATTTTTAATAAAAGACCGACACTGGCAGACTAATACATTGGTCCAAGACAAGCTCCCACCCTCTCCCCTCTCTCTACACCGCCCACCCAACAATCATTTCCCCCCAATTCTAAAGCTCTGCTGCCCCCTTCCATCTTCTCCGCCCACCACTGCATCACTTTTTTTCCCCAAATCCTTTCCACTGTCTTCACTGGAGTCCCCAAAAGCTAAACCCTTATCATTGTCACTACTGCCATCATCCTCATCCCAGACCCATCCAAGCTCCTCCCTTTTCTATCCTTAGTGGAAAATGTTGATCTGATTATGGCATTAGATGTGCCCCAAACAAACCAGTACATTAAGAGGTTGTACACACTTTTTTCATCAAGTTAAGTGCTCTCCAAAAGCAGAATGAATAAGATTTGAAGGCTGTCTGTTGATGAGTATTGTAAAGCGCAAGACCCTTACCAGGAAATATAACATTGCTAACGATGATGATAAGTCACTAATCCTCTGTTTAGGTATGTGGCTTCAATCAGGTCACAGTGGTGAGAGTGTGTTTTTGTGTATGTGTGTGATACAGCACCGCATCTGCCAGAGATTGAGTCACGGTGCCTGAACATCGTGAACATTTACAGGAACAAACACACACACAAAACACACACACACACACACACACACACACACACACACACACATTCTGAAACATAAACAGGTGTCCTCATCAAAACTTTCTTTGTGTATAAAATATGAGTGGAAAAACAAAGCAGGGAAGAAAGGAAGGAGGAAGGAAAAAAGTCAAACAACAAATGGCTGATGCTGATTCTGTCATAATTTGGATTGGGGACAGATTAGAGGAACATTAGGATGGGATTAACGGGCCAGGTTAAACTATTTGATCGTCAAATAAATATGGCTTAGGAACCGCAGATGAGCTGATGTCACATGGGATTAATCCAGACATGATTTCGGCATGATTTAGAAACTCTTTGATAATCCACTCATGATTTTGCCATGCTGTCAGAGGAGAGATCTGTTTGGATGTGTGTGACTGTGTGTGAGTATCACTCTAAAACAAATGACTCTTTATTAAACCTTTTTATGTTTATGGTGCCCCCATACTGTTCAATATATAACCATTATAAACGGGTTTATGGTAATGAAACCCTGAAATGTCATTTATTTGTTCAAGCCAGCAGATTTTGCTAATGATTTTGACAAGTTACATGCATAAAATTGGGAAAATGAAGTATACAGCATGAAGCTTGACTAGTTTACACAAATGTTAGTTTTTTTTGTTTTTTTTAAATGAAATGGTAATGTAAAAAGTAATGTTGATAAAATGGGTTAGTGTAGTAGTAGTAGCAGTTAACGTTAATAGTAAGTATTCATGGAGCTTTATTGTCATTGCATCAGATGTTAGGAACATGAGTTGAACGAAATTAGATTCCCTGGTACCGGTGCAAGCCCAATAAGAATTTGAATAAAACAAGATAAACTAAGTACTAAGTAAGAAAGTATAAATATATAAAAACAACAATGTAAAACAAAGTATAAACTAACAGTGTCAACATAACTAAATTAAAAACAAAGTGACAAAATCTTGTCTAACATGTCAGTGACATAATGACATAAAACAATGCTTCTGTATAAATAAAATACCGAAATACCGAATAATTTTTAACTGCAATCAAACCTATTCACACGATCATTGTTTAAAGTGTATTAATGTTGTGTGGCTAATATGTTTGCTTTTGATGAGATTTGAGTGTTAATTCAGCTGTAATGTTAACAGTGTGGTATGGATCTGAAAGAGTGAATCAATACATAATGTTTGCATGTGCGTGTATGTGAGGGAAAGGTGTGTGTGAAGTATGTAGAGGTGGTTGGTTTGTGTTGGGTGTGTATGTGTTGTGTAGAGGTGGACTTTTATGGGAAAATGTGTGCGGTTCTATCTGCATATGATTATGTTGTAGCACATGCATAAGTGTAATGTGTGTGTGTGCACGTTAAGAGTAGGGGTTGTGTGTGCTGTTTTTGTTTTTCTATATTCACATCTGTGTCAAAGCTCCCTGGACCCACGAGCCCCTCCTCACCCTGCTTCACTCCCCCCCTTTCTCCCTCCCCCATTCATGCAAACACACACTCACTCATCCACATACACATAAACAGATACACATACACAGATACCAGCTCCAAGCTCCAAAATCCCCTGAAAGCTTTTGATCCTGCAGTGGAACAGTGGAAATGTGGAACTCCCCCTTTTCTCTCTCTCTCTCTCTCCCATTTGCTCATGCTCTGACACACACACACACACATACACAAACACCTTCTCTTTCTGTCTGTCTCTGTTTCTCTTTTCCCTCGTTCACTGTCTCAGAAGTGGGATTAAAAGTTGTTCACATCCATGTAGCTCCTGATTGGGGGAATCTCTCTCTCTCTCCCTTTTCCTATATCAAAAAAAAACTTTGACAGTTCCAGAATGGGGGGTAGTTAGGATACAGATGAGTGTGTGTGTGTGTATGTGTGTATGTATAGAAGCTGTACTGCACTATAGGTACCTGTGTACCTGTGTGTTTGTGACAGCTGTCTCCTCTAAGACCAGCATTCCCATCTTCAAAAGGAAGCCAGCGGGAGCGTGTGGGAAAGCCGGGTGATCATCGTTTCCCCTGATGTTCCCCAGAGGCATTCCTTCTGCCTCCCGCTCCCACATCCCACCTTGCACAGATACGCGCCGCAGATGTGCGTACAACGTGCCAGTGTAAAGATGATGAAAGTGACTGAGGGGTGACCTAAAAATGTCACCACAGGAAAAGGGAAAAAGGGTGTGTGGGGGGGGGACTGTAATGTGTGCAAAACAGAAAGAAAGAAGGTGAATATTAAGGAAGAACTAGGAACAATAAAAAGTTTTTTTTTCTTTTTTTCAAATTATCTTCCTGCTGTGCACAAGAGCCACATGTGCTTCCCCTCTCCCTCCCTCACACACAGAGCATAACACTTTTTGCCAGAACCACTTTTCCTTTTGCTGACTTTACATTTAAATGAGAGAAGGGGATTATCCTAATGTCTGATGCTTAGGGCACAACACACATACACACACTCCACATGTGCATGATGGGACGGTGGTGTTCATTACGTTACCATGGTGACAGACGGCCAATGGAAGCACAGTGGGGTAAATCTGGAGTCAAAACATTTGACATGTGCAAAGATAGGTAAGGAGGCTGAAAAGGTTTTTTGGACTGAGTTCATTGGCAGTGTGCGTGCGTGTGTATGCATGCAAGATTGGGACAGGGAGGGGTGTTCTATTAGGATGTTCACACACACACACACACGCCCACACACACGCGCACGTATGCCCACACACACGCACGTACGCCCACACACACACATATATACAGCCAAGCCTTATCTCCACCTTACTTCCCCTCCTTTTCCTTCAATCTCTCTCTCTCTCCATTTCTTTCTTTTCCTCTCTCGGGCAGAGAGATGGAGCAGAAAGTGGCGTGTAATTACATCCTAATCTTTGGCTGGTATCTGCTCTGCCACAGGGGCTGTTAGTACAGGGAGCTGTCAGGGACACACTAACACACTCGCGTACACGCACACACACCTCCGGAGATTTTGTCCAGAAGTCTTCACATTAAATCTGTGGTTAAATGGCTGTGTATCTGTGTTTGTGATTCACTGTTTGAGTGATAGAGGAAGACGTCTGAGGAGACAGATGGGCGACTGATTTTACTTCAGCATATACATGCTTTTAGTTATATAATTGTACTTTTAACATAGACCAGCTTTGCCTTAATTTCATAAAGGCAAAGACTGATAACGAATCATTCTGTTACAGCATTAATGCTGAACATCTTGAATGTTGTACAGGCTTTTTATCTGCCTATTTTATAAGTCATCAAGTGCATAGCTGCCTCTTATCTGCCCCCAGTTCTAGGTCTTCCTGAGTGATGGAGATCTCAGAGCCAAAAGAGGTCACACTGCAAAGCTATATATCTTCCACACATGTGAGCAGATGTAACCGGTCTCTCACACTCACATGCACAAGGAGGCAGCGCAGCCAGGTCTCCAGGAGCATGCAGCTAAAGATATCTCACTCCCCCAAGCTTGACGATATATGGATCTATAGCAGAGTACTGCATTATACATGCAAAGCTAATTTGTTGTGTACACACATGGAGTGTGCAGTCAGTCACACAAACACACATGTGCAAACATACACTTAACTCTGTTTAAAGTGCACTGAAGTTGTTAAAAGTAGGCCAGGGCTTGGTGGGGCCGGAGAGCGTAAACAAGTCCTGATCAGTTTGGTTCCATTCCAGTGGAAGGACTCTGAATTAAACATAACATAGAGTGGATCTATTTATGCAGGGGCCAGGCACAGACCTGAGGCTATGTTCAATCAATCTGGCTGCAAATTAAATCAAAGGATTTCTCTGAATATATGGCTTTACTGGTTATACTGCCAGGTAAATTACCATGGGGGTGTCTAATCTGGAAATACAGCAAGTTGTCAACATGTGTAAGTTTGCAATTAACATTCTGATGTGGTGCTGACATTACGGTGAACATACTGCAAGACTGAAAGAACAGTAAATCAGCAGGCCTCAGCACCAACACACAGACATATTATTTGATATTTGACTTACTGGGTAATGTACCACTGTGTCGCTCTTATTTTTTTAACTTCACATCAGTATGCAGTGTACTGTGCTCTAAAGTGATTCATTAACACGTTCACCTCAGGAGTTAACACGGTGTAATTAAGGCAAGTCACAGCTTATCTTTTAACTGGGAGGATTGACTGCAAGGTGCACCGTTAACCGCTTTGTTAAGAACTTCAAAATAAAAGTGAATTGGAAATCAAGTGTTAAAGAAGAAGATGAAACATTATATAAGATGTTTTCACACACACAATACATACCACTGACATAATGACAATGAAATAATAGATACCATATATGTCATGCAAATATAATCCTTTAGTTACACTGAAGTTTAGTTACACTTTCTCAAAGCGAGTTACTAAAGCTACTTACAGGGGGCTACAAGAACTCACCACAACAGAATCATTATTATGAATTATTTCAAAGTGAAAGCATTATAACACAAAATATAATCTAGCCGAGAGTTTCATCTATGGGTTAATGATCACAATTTAAATATTAATGTTGGTTAGAAGTTCTCCTATCATTTAGCTTGTGTCCTATAGTTTCCTTTAATGATATTACTATATATATTAATAATTGGCAGATATGATCCCACTCTATTCTCATTTTTGGTGTACAAAGTTTAAGTCATCCTTCTGCGATTTGCTTCTTATTTGCTTTTCATTGGGTCTGCATGTCTACAACAACATTATGACCTCAAAAATATAAATTAGAACTCACAACAGGTCATTAGTTTACATCAAACTATGTTTGAGGCCAAGTTCAACACAGAAGAAAAATCTCTCAGACATGCATAAACACAGACACTCAGAGCAAAAACAAATTTTACTGTACAACACAGACACACACACAAACACACATGCGTACACAGCACTCTTTTCCCCTCCTGGCTATAAAATTCTTTGGGTCAATCTGAGGTCACTCAGGCTAGATCGTCAACCTCTTGATGAGTGTGTATCCTGAACTGACCTTGACTGTGTCCCTACGCTGGTTCTGTCTCTCCACACTGCCCTGGGCCCAGTTCTATCTGTCTGGAATGGCAATGAGCCCAGCTACTTCAAGCTTTGTTATGCATTTGCAGGCAGACCTATAGACCTCTGCTCTTTTTCATACGTGGCCTAGACATTATTCTGCTCTAAAAGAGCCAGATACCTCAGATGGGACGAAAGCACTTTTATCTACTGTAAAACTGGTTGAGGAAGTCCAAGCTTTAAAACTGCATTAGTGAGAGAGAGAGAGGGAGGAAAGAGAGAGAACAGTGAAGTGTGTTTTTACAGCGGCTGCTCCAGTGCAAGCGGGGCCAAGTGTTGATTAAACACACCAGAAATACAGTGGGAATAAGAGACGGAACAGATAAGAGCCTTTCAAATATAACAATACACACACACGCGCGCACACGCACATACACACACACGCATACGCACACTTCACACAAGGACATGAGTAGAGCAGACAATATCTACCTCTTCAGCACTTAGTGTTTTCATGCCAAGGAATTACAAATTATATCTATTTTACTCTCAGGGCCGTAGAGAGTCTTTGTCAAAGCCAGCAAAGTTGAACCAGAATGCAGGGAGGAACAACAGGCAAGGCTGAGTATTCACTCCCAACTTCATCCCAGCAAGGACACAGCATTTCCTTTATATGCAGCAGTGGCTTTATGCGACAGAAAAACATGAAATACGGTAATAAAACCACACAACATGTGGGGTCACTGGCTGAGTGGTGACTGAGGGCATAAAAGGTATGAATCTCTATTGCTTTACGGAGAATTACTTTGTAAATCTTTCAATTAATTCTTACAAATATAAATCAAACTAGGGAATGTGTGCTTTTTCCATCAGTACAGTTCCAACAAAGCCTGTCTGTGTTGTGTTGATAAATACTCATTGCCTCTCATGTATGCAGCCTTAAGATATACCAAGTAGAGCGTCAATGCTGACGCTCCGAGTCGCATTCCTTGAAACTGCAGAGCATTCCACACAAATCACCCAGGGTCACTGTGTGCTCTGTGTTTCTCCCTAGCCCCGTGATGAATGCAGGAACTTGGCATAGCTTAGTTTATTTATTTATTTATTTATTTATTGTTCGAGTCACTTTAGCTCGGTCTCTGTGACACTTTGTGACAGTGTCAGAAAAAGCTGTAAACTGGTGACTGGGGTGAAACGGGGTGAATTTGCTAACATGGCTTTTGGCAGTTTTTGGTGATACGCAGCACAGCATTAAAACATCTTATGTCTGCATTGTCACACTGATAGTGATGGTGTGAGACAACTATGTGAGAAGCAAATGAAAAGTGTCTTTGACATGACAGTAGATGGTCCAGACTCAGTGGGGGAAAATCTATGGAATTAAAGTGATTCATTAGATACTGCTGTGCTGCTCTTAAGCAAGACACGGAGACGTGGCTAAATTTATTGACTACATTAACCTTCCATTTACAGTTTCTACATGGAATCTGAAGCGCTTCAAAGAAGTCACATGGATCTGAACAGATGCTGAAATGCTGCAAGATGATTGTCAATACAAGACAAGACAAGAAATCCTCATAATTTTTACTTGGATTTTTGTTCATCATTCATATTTTCATATTACACATGGATTTGTAATATTTAATAACAATGTACAATAATTCAAGTCCTACATGTACTTCATGTATATATATATATATATATATATATATAGTTCACAAATATAAGTTCAGATAAGGAGAATGTGAATTGGATCTTGTTTATAAATTACTAGTCAAGTAAAACATACGAGACAGGGCACAAGTTAAAAATTCAGCCAATTTAATTCAAATTTACACATGCAAAATTTAATCCAACTGGCCCAAGATACACACACTCTATTTGGCTCCCATACACTTTTCTTTTTTATTCGCTGGAAGCAATGTCAGCTGGCCAGACATGACTTTTGGGGGTATATTAATTAAGTTTTGTAACTTTGTGAGAATTTCTGCCTTGTAGAGGTTGGTACATGGTTTCAGTGTCTACACTGGATTAACACGATTGAGACAGACTCACTGTTGAACCCAGCAATTATCGGTGATCGTTTTTCCTTGACTAATTTGGTTTGACTAAAATTTCATACTGATTAAACTTAACTGTATCAACATCACATATTTAGATTAGCATAAATTAATTAAGTCTAACCTGCCTATGGTGGCTAATTTACCCAGTTTGAGTGAGGGCTTGTGGCTCCTTTTTTTTACACCTGTACATCTCCTCACCTGGCTGGATTTGTCATTCAATCTCTTGTCAACAGCAACATCAGATTGCTAGATTCGTCTCTGTGCTCCTTCATTAAAAATAAAAGTGCTAAAGGGTCTGAAAAGTCAGTAATTATAGCATCAAAGGCACCAAGCTGGAAACATGAGCTTGTAAAAGCACTTCCTGATGATCTAATAGAAACTATTCACACTAGTTCATTTTGACAGAACTGTGGCCAGTGGGGAAACTCTGAGGCTGGCCTTGCTGTTTGTGTCCAACCAAATAGTAGAGAGATGAAGGAAAAATAAGAGGAATTACTGAACAAATAACAGCTGTTGAGGTGAAATCGTTTGTACAGCTGAATCACCAAGACTCAAAGTAATTATCATCTTAGTCCAGTTGACAGTCGGACAAATAATGTCTCAACAAGACCACAATGAGAATGAATTAGATGAAAGAACTCAAATGATCAGCTCATTGCAGATGCATAGAGTTACCATAACATTATGATCACCTGCCTAATATTGTGTATGTCCCAATTTTGCTGCCAAAACAGCCCTAAGCTGTAGAGACATGGACTCTACTAAATCTCTGAAGGTGAGCTGACTAGAATTGTTTGTCCAGCACATCTCACAGATGCTCAACTGAGATCTGGGGAATTTTGGAGTCAAATCAACACTTTCAACTGTTTGCTGTGTTCCTGAAACCATTTCTGGATGAGTTTGTACTGTGGTACAACACTGTACTTTCACCAGTGTATTGCTCCTAGCATTACACTGGTGACCACTGCCGTTAGAGAATACCACATGAATAGCAGGACCTAAGGTTTCCCAGCAAACCATTGCCCAAAGCATCACATTGGCTCCACCAGCTTGTGTGTATCCTGGTCACAGGTTTTCATATGGTAAGCAACACACCAACACACATACACACATACACCCAGGCATCCACATGATGTCATTTTTCCTATTCTAAAAACATCAACTATGAGGACAAAATGTTCATTTTCCACCTAATATATCCAGCACACTGACAGATGCCAGTGTAATGAGATAATGGATGTCATTCACTTCACCTGTCAGTATGATGTTATTCTCACACTTTGTTGGAGTTTATTACGTTTAAATAGTCGATATAAATGTGTGACACTGTATTTCTCTACAAATGAAAGTTTATAGTAAAACTTCGGCTTGTGTCTGCTATACACATTCTGTTTTACCCAAATTCATATCTAAAGGAGTCACTACATTTGTACACTATTTAGCCCTGAAACAAACACACACAGAGATTACAAACTACCCAAAACACAGGGAACACAAAACAGAAACTGCCTCTTAATCCCAGCAACACGTTGTGATGAAAAACAGTGATAACAGCACAGAGACAAACAGAAGATTAATCTAATAAGTCCAACTCCACAGCACTGCTTTATAAACAGGCTGAGGTAATCGTGTCTGTGTATGTGTGTGTCATGGCCTGACAGGCAGAGATGCCGTGCAGCACCAAAGCTGCCCTCACCATCTGGCCTTGGCAAAATGAACGCAGTGTTCCTCCACAGTCTCTCTCTCCCTACCTCAATCGTTCACTGAGGGATTTGATACTCATCCACCCAGAGAGATTAAGTGTTTCCATATTCCAGTCATATTCCCAGGGATGTTTTGCTTTCTAAAAATGGTGTTTGTATGCCAACATGTTGGGTAGGTGGGTGGGTGGGTGGGTGGATTAGTAGCTGGGCATAAAGAGAGAGTGAGAGGGAGGACGGGAAATGACAGGAAAAAAAAACATTTCAAAACCAAGTGTGGCACTGAAACCGCATGATGAAGGTAAAAAAAGTAAGCAGGCTGTGGGTTATGTTGGTATAATGAGTATAAAGGTGAGCAAATATTGTATAAGTGTACACATTCACAGCTCCACAGGATACCTGCAGGAAAGCTCGGGGGTGGTGAGGGTGTATATATGTATGTGTGAGTTCATGTGTGTGTTCAGTGCCTCAAGGGCTGAGGTTAGTAAGAGAGTTCACAAGTTCAGGGACTTCCAACATGGTGGAATAAATGTGAAAACACATGTTTATAACATTGTACCTGTGAGGACTTTCCATTGGCTCACATCCCTTCCTGATTCTGTAGCCCGAACTAACTGAATCTCTAATACCACAGCCAAGTCATAACCATAAGAAAATCATTTACAGTAACAATCACCACTTTAAAGGATTTTCCTCATCTCTGTATCCCTATGAGGTCATTCCAAAGAAAACAAATAAACCCCAACAAAAAGCCTATAAAATCCCAAATCACTTGACAGGAGTGTAAACCCACAGCGTTTTAAGAGGCTTTACCAGAAAGATCACACTTTCATGTACTCCACCCCTTGTCTGATATTTTCTATTTGTCCCGTCAAATTCAGAGAAACTGATGACATGGATTAAACAGTACAGTGAGGTCAAAGCAGCTTCTGGTCAATCACACTTGTGTACATCCTTGTTTTGGAAACAGTATGAGCCATAAAGACAACTCTGCTAATCCATATGTGTTTCTATGCTAAGATGTACAATCATACAGAGTGCACTCTCTGCTCTGTGGTCTCCCGTGATAACTGGGGTTAGTGTTCACTCGTACACTCCCCCATGTGCTAAATAATTCAGGGAGGACAACAAGATTCACCCCATCTCAGGTCTTAACCCCCTGCTGTGCCACAAACACACACACATACACACACACACACACATACAAACACACAGACAAACAGAGACACACACACACACACACAAAACAAAATATGTTCAAGCTTTCCAGCAAAAGAGAGCAAACCCATCCAAGGACACATAACGCTACTAAATATTCCATTGTGTGGAATTGCATGTTTTCCTTTACTCAAAAGATGGAGAAAGTGCTCATTACTGAAAAGCATAATAATGATGAAAAACAGATTAGGAGGCATGAGGGAAAAGACATAATTACATCAAAGACTCAACAGAAATAAGAACAGAAATACACTTTTAGCACACAAACACACATCCAACAACAAAAGCGTTCAGTCCTTCGTCTGTTGATTTCAACTTCCTTTAAAGCTGCATATTTGATATGAAAACTCACCAGCTAATTCTTTATTCAGTCACAGAGTTGGTGTTTTTGAACACCTTTTCAAGAGAGACAGGATTGCAGTTAGTGATTACCTGCTAGAAATTATAATAAGCTACTTAACACAAAGATTTTTTTTAATTGAAAATGTAAATTGATTAGTTTTGGATAATTGTTATCATCCATTCAATTTCTATACTGCTGTCCAGGTTCATAAAGGCTCGTGTACACTAACAAGTACCACTTCCATGTATTGTTGCCAGTCATGACTACATCAAGTGCATTAAGTTTCTCTTAGTGGATTGTGCATTTCATAAAGTAATGCATTACTATAACACCAAGATCTGTGGTGCCTGAATAGGTCAAATACAGACAATATATGTGTATATCCAGGTAAATAGTGCTTAAATGAATGATTTATGGCAAAAAACATGTGGTGCGTGTGGACACGGTGACCTTTAACCACCAAAATCAGTCTATCCTTGCGTCTCAGTGAATGTTTCTGCTAAATATGTGGTGTTTTCTGGAACGTGGTCTTGAGATGTCACATTCAAGAGGTCAAATATGTTTTGTGACCAACAATGGCAACAGTGACCAAACAAGGATGTTTTAGCCACATAAGCCTAAATCATATCAGTTCATCCTTGAGTCCATATGTCCCTTTAAAAAGAGTCCTTCAACGTGTTCTTAAGATATTGTGTTCAGAAAAATGGAAAGAAATAATGCCACAACATAAGTGACAGGTGTGGCTGGAGGATTTAGTAGAAAATTCTGTATTGAAGAAGGAGACTGTTACAATAGTGCTAATATTCATTATACATTTATCTAACGAATGCTCTTTATAATGTCAAATCACCTACATCAGATAATGATTTCGCTGAAACAGAAGAACAGTTTAATTAAATTAAAGAGCTGGCAATAAGAGCAGGGGATTTTGTGTATACTGACGCTAATTAATAACAGTGAAATCTAAAAGAGCTGCATCATGTTAAAGTTGTTGAATGCAAAACCTGACTGCATGTCAGTTAGTTACAACAACCTTGAAACAATCCTTACTTAAAATTATAAAAATGATTACACCGTGTCTCTAGTTGTGCCAGACTCCAATTTTTATTTCATAGTTTGTATCTTAGCATCATGCCTGGAATGGGATCTGTATCTGTCAGTGCTTTTCTGTACACAGGTGGCTGGTTCAAGCAGTCTCACTTGTGACTGTGCATGTCTCTCACTCACAGGCGCCGTCTCTCTCTCCCTCTCTCTCCCTCACACACACACAGTTTTACACCCAAACTGCGATATCACAGCCCACACCAGATGACCAACTGTTTGGCTGCCTCTTGTCGGCCAGCCTGTGGTTCAGAGATCACCACACGGCTTCCAGACATTAACGTGACTCACCCCTCACTGCAGTCGCATACGTGTGCAATTACATATAGAGTGCATGTGCATGTGCGCGCACACTCACACACACACACACACAGACCTCATTACGTTTATCATGATAAAGTCAGTTTATACTGGCTGAAGTGGGAAATATAAAGGGGAAATAAAAAGCAAATGGGAAGTAGATGATGAAAGGAGTTAAGGCCCAGTCTAGGTCATGTACTGACCCCTGAGATTTATTTTTTGTTACCTCATCTCCTTTTCTAAACTTTCCATTTTCCATAGTCAGTGGTGAAGGACCTTTCCCGTGTGACAGAAAATTTGAGTTTTTCTTTAGTTTTGTTAATATTATCTTTATTTCTCCTTTACATCCATATCTATGTTTAATACATTTTTTTTTAAAAAGCTGTGTAAATACTATGACTTACTCTCATAAAACAAAGGCAAATTAACAGTCATTTCATAAAATCAAGCTTTAATCTCCATTTATTTTTATCGATCACAGCTGCCAGAAGTGTTCTGCCTTTACTTTGCCTCTTGGCTAGACAAGGGTTTGATTCACAGATGTAATCAAACTGAGTACAAGTTATTGGTTGAAAGATTTCCTTTGGCAAAAAAGAAAGCACAATGTGTACATGCAGTGAACCTGAAACTTCAGCAGGAACCAGATGCTCGTCTCATCTCAGCTCAGAAACGTTCGCCGTGCATGCATTACAATGTAATGCTGAGTGGAAATGATCTTAGGATACAAAATAGTGCAGCTTTGTAAACTTCTCAGTGTTGTTAGTAACAAGTGAAAGCCTACAGAACTATTTCTGTGCTGATAATGAAAATGAGAAAAGTGAACCAGCAACGTTCAATAAAACCGAGTTAAAAATCTATTATTTTGAGCTTAATATAGAACAAACTTCAAATGGATTAAATGGAAAACATTACATCAAAACACTTCTGATCAAAGTCAAGTGCCCCTGACTGTCATTAACGCAAACATCTAAATGCTCCAATAATGTCTTTGGCTGCTACAATAATGTTTTATAATGTATTTTTAGGAACACCTGTCAGTCTAACGCTTTGGTTGAGAATGACATATCTCAACAACTATTACATTGATCGCACAACATTTTGGCATTTTCTGCAGAGGATGAATCTCACTCGTGTTGGATGGCTGCGCAGGTTTGAGCTAATGCCAATGCTTTCATTTCCACCAGTACTTCAGATCCATATATGAAATGATGAAAATAAATATCTGTGATGTCACACAATCCCCACAACCTATTCAGATCACACAGAACTTGGGACTGTGAATTGCAATTCACAGCTATGTCCACTGTGCCTTTATTAAAAGAAGCAACAAAGTGTTAGTAGAAATATACAATTCTGAGAAATGTTGAGCAGTTTTCCTCTTCATGAAAATGTCTCACGTGCGATGATCTGGAAACAAGGTGATTTTCACTACTTTCACAAAAGTTGCACTTGACGGGAAACATCTTGAGACAAATCTATTTGTTTTTGTCATTAGTGACATTACCACAGTTCATCTGTCCCTGCTGAACTGTCAGCTGTGTCTAACAGCATCAAACAGGCTTTACTCTGGTTTAGAAATTAAAATATCTGTGGCTATGTGGTGTATGAAATGTATTTTTAACAAAGAAGGAGACAGAGTCACACCATCCAAGCAGCCTAAGCTTGTTTTCTCTGCTCCACAAAAACTTAACACATAGACTGAACTAAACAGACTGATCGCTAGGTATGTAGTTGAGAACATGCTGCCATTATCAACAATTGAGTCAGATTGCTTCAGCTCCCATTGCCAAAATATAGACAACAGGAGGTGTAGGACTGGCATACAGAAAGACGTTTTCAAAATATACAGATGCCAAGTATGCTTAAATGAATGTTGAGCCCAAAAAGACATTGGGAGGACATATGGAACAAGACTAGTCGTTCAACGGTGGCCGCAGAGACCGTGGATGACATCATTGCAAAAAAGCTGCTGGTCCCTTGCACTATGAGATGGAATTCATTTTATGATTCCCTGGCTTGACTCTGTAAGATTTCTATGGTTGAGCTAGACATCATCTCCTCCAAGTTTGGGTTGACAACCATCACAGAGCAGGAAGATCAGTTCACCGGGGAACTGATCTGAATGAACCTTTTACTGTACTGAGTACTGAAGTGAATATTTTCCATTTGAGGTATACGTAGAATTAGATTGATTGTGATTCATAATTTTATTGCTTTTCAGTCAAGGGTGACGGGGCTTTTGCTGTTTTGGCCCCAAACTTTTGGAAGAGATGACCTGAGGAGCTAAGACTATAAACCACAATCTGCTTTTAAATCTTCTCTCACTTTTATAGAATAGCTTTTGGCTAATTATTTTTTGTGTAACTTATTTTACCTATCACTTTACAGCTCTACTCTATTTTTCATCCATTTGAATATATAATTGTCATACTTAACTTTTAACTAATGTTTTATTTATTGCTGTCTGATATAACTGCCTTATTTTCTTTTATTGTCCTCGTCTGTACAGCACTTTGTAACTGTAGTGTGGTCATGCGCTACAAAAAAAAGTTATTATTATTGAAGCAAAAACTAAAAAGACTCAAATGTAAATGTTTGTGGTGCATAAAGGAGCAGAGCAGACTGACAGAATACTGGCATAAAGAAGGAAGGCATATACAGTTATGCGCACACACTAGTCTGGCGACTAGCAGAGAAGTTAAATTGAGGGTGATTGTATTCTTGGTGTAGACTTGTCTTTGTTCCTAAGCTCTGTCTAAATATTGAAGCAGATCGTGGTGAAAAGAGCGGGCTATCCAGAGGATTCAACCCAATCTGCATATTCATCACAATTAATTAGGATTCCTCTCTCTGCCATCATTTTTTATCTTTCCTGCTTTATTTCTCGAGAGGCAACTACAAGACAATACTGGGGCAGTGATCGGAATCAGTTATTAGTGGGGGGTGGATGTACGCAGACGCACACGCACCTTCCTGCTACATCTCAGGCTTGAGCATGATTCTGTCTGCATCAGATATGATGATGAGCGTGTTACAGGCAGCATTCATCTCTCTGTTGATACAAACTTCCAGTTCTTCCTCTCACTTTGTCTCTTCCCCCCTTTGTCTGGGCCGACTGCGCATCGCGTCTCCGCGAAGTGACTGAGAGAGGCTATTGTCTGGCGAGGCATACAAACGAACTGGTGCTCTGCAGCCTTCTCGCAAGGCTAACTCTTTTAATTGCTCAAAGAAAAGGAGAAGAGTCGAGAGAGCCTTGGGGTGAGAAAGTAGCGAGTGTTAAGTTTTGTGAAATCTGTCTGTGTCGTGCACTCAGGGGTCTAAAAGAAGCATACTGAAATTAGTTTACATGCACATCATCCGACTCATGATCAGGTTTGTGATACATCTCTGAATTTTAAGTCTTGAATATGTGATGGAAGAAACTGTGGCACCTAAACACCTTAACTACATCCAGGCTTCTAGTTGTTCACTGCCATTTGTGTGGGTGTTTCCTCAACTTGTGTTACGACCATATTTCGTTAGCAAAACAAAAAATATGATAAACGGTGTAACAATGATCTACACTGAAATGAAAATAGAAATCTGACAAAATATCGCAGAGGACGCAATGTTCAGAGCCTAGAGTGGGTGACACAGAGTGGCAGAAGGTGTCATCTCCTCATGGTCACAAATCTCACTCCTCACACATCATCTTATGCCAGCATGTAGGCAAATCTGTCAGTTTTCAGACAATGTAACTGTCTAAGCAAACACACTTATACATTTTGCTCCACTAACTGACACAGACTCCCATCTTACTGGCCCTTTGACTGCAACACAAAAAAAGAACTAGACTGTCAAAGAAAAACAGGAAGACAGAAGATGAATAGACAGTTTTTTTTTCACATTTTTGACACCACAAACAAATAATTCATATCATCACATTCAGCAGAGTCTCTAGTCTCATACAATATAAACATAAAGGTGATAAGAGTGTCTCTTAGGTGAAGTTGTCTGCACACACACACACACACACACTCACAAAAGAACACGAAATGTTTAAATCACTTCAGAAGATATGCTGTTGACTTGCAATCACACACACTCATACACAAATGACCATTTCTCTGTAATTTAGCACTGGTCCACATGTAATTGGGTACTGCTTAAGAAGGGGGAATTCCTCTGTTTTTCTTTAAAAAAATCCTGCCCACGCAAACAATGTTTAAAACAAAATTGCTGCCCACATGAAAATGCACAAACATGTGGTCAAGCACTGATAGGAGCATGCCAAAGGAACATATATAACCCTAAACATGCTAGCCAATCATGGCTTTATTGTTTCCTGTGTGGGGTGGCTCAGACTCATTTCGGGTGCTTGGGTCCTTGCTGGTCACTGATCTGTCACTTGGGGCATCAAGCCAGTCCCAACCCAATGGGGACAATCCATCCCTTTCCAACCGAGAACCACGACCTCCAACTTCTGGTTGGAGGTTCTGACTCTAATCCCAGCTGCTTCATCCTCAGCTGCAAACCACCCTAGTACAAGCTAGAGGTCACGGTCTGATGGATCTAACAGAACCACATCATCTGCAAATAACAGCAAGGCAATACTTAAGGCCCATTTATGCTCCACGTAGGATACGTATACAGAGATTTCTTTCCAAATCAACTCCTCTCCTGACATGTTTTGTGTCCTTCAGCCCTTTTACACTTAAAACAACTTCATCTACTCCATACAAACTTAGGCCCACAATTATTTTTCCAATTGTTTCCAATGTTTCCAGCAATAAAGATGAAGATCAGCTCCAGTGTAGTTTGGTGTCAGTTTTTCCAGAATCCATTACAGTTTCTTTAAAACTGCATTTTTTGGAATGTCCAGATGGCTGAGTGGTTAGGGAGCACCACACTGGCACATAAGCTGTGCAGCCATCGCCAGTTTGAACCCTGGCTGTGACGATCATTTGCTGTGTGTCATTTCCTCACTCTTCTCCCCACCTTCATGTCTACCTTTACTTACCTTTATCAATAAAGGCAAAATGGCCAAAAAATATTTTCAAAAAAAAAAAAATAAAAATAATGGATTTTCTAATTCCAAACGTGGTCTTGTTTTTAAGCTTCATCCTTCAAATGCTGCATTTATGCAGCATGTTTCTGACCTTATGGCCATTTAAAGCACTTTACACTAAAAAGGCGTTGATACAAACATTTACACATTCTCTTTCACACAAAAAGTTATGTAGTGGAGGCAATTCAGTCTGTCTTATGTGTTGTAGTTCACATAATTGTACTACAATTGTGTTGTAGTATATATAATTATGACAATTTGAAAATAATGCATGTATCCTGAAAAGGTTCTTGCTGATGTTTAAAAAAAAAAGTTCTTATCTCTGAATTTTGAATTGTTGGTGATGATTTTGCCATCTGGCATCAAGAGTGATGAAAAGATCAGACGAAAATAAGGAAGAAAGCAAGGGAGCGTGAGACAGATGACAGAAGTTGTCCATTAAAGCGAACCAAATGGTCCTGGTGTGAATATTGCATTTCCGTGTTTACTGCAATTACAGGCCTGTTCAATGGTTCCCCTCCTACAGAGGGTAAAAATGGAAGAGAGAGAGACACTCCTGTGGGACGATGAGAATATCGCCTACCCAGGCGAGGATTTGAGACTCAACACGAGCACGCACACACAAACACACACTTACTCACTCGCACATCTTACTCGAGTTTAACACCACTGCTGCTGTCACATCTCCGGTGTCTCAATAGTTAAAGTGATTCTAATCTGTGTCTGTGTACTGTGAGGAGCAAAGGAAAATTCACTTTGTCTACGAAATGTTGTCTTGAAATGTTGTCTCTTAAAGAAAAGGTTAACAAATTAAAACCTGTATTTCCTTCCTTGAATCAAGCAATTGATAATAGTGAGCAACCAAAAGAGGAAGAAATTAAATCTTTTCTAGAGCAAAAATAGAATGTCAGACTCCAGCTTGTCAGTGTGTTCATCCGTAGCTCTTCAGCAGATTCAGCAGACAGTCTAGCGAGTCCGACTCCCACACAAACTTTCGTGCAGAGTGCCGGCAGAGGACAACGTGATCAACATTTTATTGCCGAGAAAAGGAAAGAAAGTTGTTGACAAGAATTTGCAACTATTCCAAATAAATAGAGCATGCTAAAGAAGAGTGCAAGGGTCAAAAGACAGTCAGATGACAACTTTGAAGCACTGGCCAAAATAAATAACCTCTCTGTTGCTGCTAATCTCATGTAATGATGATCTGTGAAGGCTGACATCTATTAAGCAAACCTTACTGTCACACTGTTTCCCCTTACTTTTACTCTTCAGTGTGATAGAAAGATGGTTTCATGCCATGAGATCTCTCTAGCATCATCTACTTTCCCCACATCTGCTCACACCGATGTTTATTCTCCATTTCCATCAATGACAGAAAGTATGACTCCAGATTCCATACAAACACAAAATGCTCCATGTTATAATTATACTTCTGTTGCCTGTAGTTCAATGCTCTTATCTTCACTTAAGAGTTGCTGCATATTAAACCCTGATTAAAATCAAGGGTGTGGAGCTCTCAAACTTTACATCAAACTATCAGAAAAGCTGAGGATGTTTAATGTGTACCGTCGATTTAGATTAGCCCTCAAACTCATTTTTATACAGTAGCTTTCATGTAATTATCTTTCTAATTATCTTTGACCTTGGTTTCACGTCTGATACTTCACTTTTAGAATTCTAGCATCACTGTCACTGACTTTTTGCTGCTGGTTCAAAGTAAAACACTATGCAAAAAGTGGCTGTGTAATCCCAGATAAGTGTTGACATTGGTGTTGTTTTTGCGACCGCATCTATGTAGTGTTGGGGACTCTCTGTGAAAAGCTTTAGAACTCCTTGTCATTGATTCTACAAGTCTCTCTGAGCGATCAAACCAGAAGTAACAAAGAAGAAACAACATATCATTTCCTCTAGCAGCCATAACAATTATGATGTGACCAAAGAATTAAGTAGTGTGACATTTGCTATACAGCTTCAGAGACAGTGGAGAGGAACTACATGGGTTGCATGGGTCAATGAAAATTTCTATGCATCAAACCATGACTACACTCCATCTGGCATTTTGTTACATAACAGCAAACATGAGAAAACCTGGTTAAACGGAGGCTGTGCTTATCTCTTATCAGCCGATAAGAGAGTTGGAGAGATGCCAAGGTAAAATTAAATTTTATATTTCTAATGACAACAGAGTAACTTTTCTGTTTGGCTTCATTCACTAAGGTTGTTATGCTAAGTTTTCTCGTCTAGATCACTTGAGACTGCTGCTTGTCTGGAGGTACACGTGGGATTCTATTTACTTGCTGCAAAGTTGGCAATCTGGTTGGCATAATTGGCGTGTGCCCTTTTGTGAGCCAGATTCACAAGGTTTGGAAATGCTATCCAACCATAACCAACTATTTATTTTAACTCAAACCACGATCTTTCCCAGAGTCATTTTTGTGTCCAAAGCTAACCAAACCCCGACCACGACAACGTCAGATCAGCACAGTTTTGGAAGTCACAGACACATGATATCGCTCTGCTGACGATAACTCTTGTTGTTAAATTTGGACTTGTTGGATGGACACCATTATTTACAAACTTCCACAGGTGTTCAGTTGGGTTGAGATGACTGATAACTCATTATTTTCACATTCAAAGTACAAAGGCAACTTTTTGTGTCCCCACATCATATGCTGACGATTACCTGAACATATCCAGTTTTAGCTGTCGAGTAAGAAAAACTGACGTCAAGTGTCAAAAGGGAAACTTTTGCACTTGGTGTAATTACCCCTCAGGTCTAAAAGCAGATTGTGAAGCAACAAAGTCCTAATGGTTCGGTCACAACAACCCAGGCGGATGTGGTAAACTTAGGGTAGTTGTTACTGTAAAATGTTTTGAGTTTGACATGACCGACACTGAAACCACACTTTGCCACTGGGAGCAACAAACAGAGCTTGTGCTGCGGTGATGTAGCCTGAACCCGACCCAAGGGTGGAAGTAATAAATTTCAATTGCTCTCCTCATCTGCAACCAGCTGGCTTTTTTTTCTGTACTTTGCAGTTTGTAATTTTGCTCCTAGGTATGTTTTGACCAGAGTATTTTTCTTTGCTACATTTCAAATTGCTTGCAGGCTCTTCATACACGTCATTAGCTGGCCAGCTGCAGTCAGACTGAATCAGTTGTTTATTTGGTCTGTTTTGTGGATTTTACTGAAGATCAGCTACTTGAAACTCTGCTCTCTTGACCTCGCTGTGTTGTTTGGTAAAGGGTCAAACTTCTGTTCATGGAGGAGCATCTTTTCAGAGACTTAATTGCTGTTTTGAGATTGAATAGAACATAGTTTTGGGCAAAGCCCTAAGGGTTGTTAAAGGTGTCATTCTAAAACAGAAAGAAATGTATTACTTAAGGAAGAGTGAAAACATGAAAATAGAATAAGTTACAGACTTTCATCTGCCAAAAGCAATATAAACAACGTGTGTTATGCGAGATGAGAACATTTAAAGTTTAATTCAATCAAACTTGGCCACATTAGTCACTACAAATATGACAACCATGATTCTCCAGAGTAGATGTGTTGCATTGTGGTTTTAAAAGGAAGTAGAAATAAAAAAAAATATATCACTGTAATTCTGGAGCTTTTATTTTGATTACAATTCTGAATGTGTTGTAAGAGTGCAAAGATCAGGCGGTGGAGTATTCTTTTGTATGTTTTATTTTCAGTTGCAACATTCTAATCTGCTGCAGTTCACAACTTCAGTTCTGATCAACTAATCCTTCACCCAGGCATCACCCCGACAGAAGTGGGACATTTTGGAACTGCTGCCGTTGCGCTTTCCACCCCTGCACACCAAATAACACGTGGACGGCCCCAGCTTCACAGTGTGCTTCCAGTAAAGAAACTGGTGGTACCAGCCGCTTTCCAGTTCACACACACACACACACACACACACACACACACACACACACTCACACAGTGTCAAACCACACTCACGTTGCCAGGAAGGGGTCAAATTAATGGCTGACTTTGCAGCTCTCGGGCAGACACTCAAACACACACTCAAACACAAACACACACTCACACATACACACGCGCATAGAACCATTTCCATTCCACCGCTCCCCCTTCTCCGCCCTTCCGCTCACTGCCACCCTCTGCTTTTTTCCTCATTCTCTCTCTAATTTGCATAATATACTCTCTCTTTCTGAAGCTCAGGGTGCTCACAGACAGACAGACGCGCACACACATACACACACACACAGAACTGACAGATGGCACCACTGGCTTCAGACTCAGTGCAGAGCGGGAATGTGAGGGGAATGAAGGGAAGAGGAGAATGTTCTGGTAAAATAAACACATACACACACACGCAATAATACCATAATTATCCTGGGCACTGGCCTTGGCACTAACCTGGGGAAAACCCTGATGTGCCAACTCACTGCACCCGATGACCTACCAAAACCAGCAGGGGAGGGACACAGGCACATGTGCACACACATATATCCACACACAGGCTTATTTATGCAAAGACATGCATGCATACACAAAGTCAGTCAAGAAGAAAGGAAATCTTGTGTACACAGACAAAATAAATCCATCCTCCTCCTCCATGCTTCTTAATCAATCTCCTTCCTTTTCTCTCATCGTTCCCTCTATCTATTGGTTTTTTGTTTGACGGTGTGACGATGGTGGTTAAAGCGTGTCTGCGCTGTCAGGCTGAGTTATCCTCGTAAAGCTCTGGGCCTGATTATCCTGCAGTGACTCATCCAGGGAGAGAGAGAGGTGAACTCAGTGCACAAGAACCCAACAACCAGGCCACTGGTTACATAGCTATAAACACACAGAGAGACAGGGGAACTAAAAGAACTGGGCCTTAAAGGCATTAAATGGTGTGATCCCTTGCTCAGGCATGTGAAAACTTAAGTAGAACAAGGACAAGTTTTTGTCATATCCCAAAAAAAACAGACAGGTATCTATCATTTTAAATGCTTGGTTTCAGCTTGTTTAACATAGCTGTGTCAAGATTTGCTTGCTGGCTATCTAACGCTGACATTTCCCGACTGAATCTCACCAAGCGGTACATGTCAGATCATATCATTAAGTTGCTAATGCAGTCGGTAATCACAGACCGAGAGGAAAATAACAAAAACAACAGGCTTCTGCGGACAGATCTGCAGCCAGAGGGCTTTGTTGACGCTACGAGAGCTGCAGTCATCGAGATAAAGTTGCATAACATCTCCCGCGTCGCACAAAGGGGGTGGTGACATTTAGAATCGGTCAGATGGGGGGTCCGGGGCGAGGGGTGACAAACACATGTTGACATGCACAAACATGCCTTCACACATTAAATTCTGCACTCAAGCATTCAGTCCTTTTAGTTAAGTTCCTCTGTTTACTTTTTTGGATAAATCTGGAATGTAAATAATATTTATAGAAAGTTTAAACTCTTACACCTCTGCACTCTCACAGTGTAGTGAGGAGTTTATAACTTGAGTGGTTTTAGTTTGCACTTCCTTATGCTCAATAAATTGACAGTATATATACTCACAAGCATATGCAAACATGCAAAAGTTTGTGAAAAATTTTGTTTAAGTTTCATCTGTTTCACTTTTAAGATGTGTTACATTTGCAAACTTACTGTAACTTTTTAAGCATTTTTACTTGATGAGGTTCTTATGTTTTACTCAAATAATTTTGCATAGGAATGCCTGTATTTCGCCTCCACTATTATTTTACCAGTAATATTTGCCATGTTTGAGTCGATTATATTTCAAAGGGCCTTCCCTTCATGTACACTCTGCACACACACGCACGCACGCACCCACACACACAAATCTGTTGAGCTTGATTGAACAGGACTGGGTGGCGTTCTCACAGCGCTAACTGTCACCACAGTGAGAGGTCAAACAGAAACAGTAACACAGCTTATATAAGTCACAATAACAGAAGTGGCGAGCAGGGAGGTAGGGACGCAGAGCGATTCTCAGAGGATCAGCTGATTTTCTGTTGTGTTTACCTCAATAATCTCCCATACGTGACGGTCACATCATCTTTTATCTTCAAAAAAATAGGATTAATTACTTCAAACATTTAAATCTTCTCCCGCAGTCTTAGTTTTGGGAAATTTGCAAAAAACATAGACACTAGAGCAAGCTGTTTGTTCACATGGTGTTGGTTTTGCACCATTTTAAGACATCTTTTCCTTAACAGTGAACATCTGGGAAAACCTGCCGTGCTGTTAAGTTTGTATTCCTCTCATAAAGTGGAAGCTCGTTAGTTAATCTTAGCCTTTTCTTTTTTATGTTTTTTTCACCACCTGCTGAGTCATTGTCATCTCCCACAGGATCATTAAGGATAAGTTAAACAAAAGAGAGGGCCTGGCTCCAGTTAGCAGCTTCTCTTTCATGGGTCCTGTTGTGGTGATAGTGAATAACCATACTCTCTGAACTCTGACTCTGAACTGAGTAGTCCTGTAACCTCAGCAGTTCATAAATTAAACTTACATTTTACCAGAAGTAAAGTGGTGCGTACACTCATGTCCGGGCTGAAGGATTTATCCTAAATCTACCTTATAAAAAGCCACAGATATCAGTGCACGTCTCGCAGAGCAATCAAGTTAAAATCTGTCATGTAATCTGTGGTGCTGAGAGTTTTGTTCCTGAGTTTAGCCTTTAAGGCACATCCTCCTCCCAGGGAAAGTAAATAACCCTGTAAAACAGCACCCGTCTACAGTGGAGCACAAATATCTCATCTCTCACTATCATTCAATAACCTGCGAGTCTCATAACTCACACGACTACACAAATGAAGCAAACGCAAAGCACTTTTTAACTTTGTAAAAAGTAAAAAAGTGTCGAACAACAACACCAATCTCAGTTACAAGCTAGAGGGAGAATCCACAGAAGACCCACCAACCAAATTACCACTGCACCAGTTAAAAATGTATACAAATTAAAAGAAGGATATAAATGCAGATTTCCTAGTAATGACTTCTAATAAAATTTAAGTAGCGGAATAAATCAACCCAGAGAAAATGTCCCTTCCATGACCCATCATCTAAAAAGGTGGATTAATGAGAGAAACCAATCAGCAGATTAAGTGTCTTCATAAATCATCTCCGTTCCTGTGTTTTAAAAAATTATACTAAAATTACAGTTGTTCTTATTGCTGCTATACTGATCGCAACAAAAAAAAAAAAGAAGCGGAACAGACAGGACATTCAAATTCACAGTAAGGCTCAAGAGGTCAAGATTTGTGTTGCCGGCAAGGTGTTATAAAGTTATAAAAAAAAAAGAAGAATCTGCTAAGTCCAAGACTGATTCAGAGAGACAGTTTGCAGAGGAGGGGAAGAGGGTGTAACGTCACATCACAAAGGACAGAAGGCCAACAGAGGGAGTGAGAGGAAGAGGTGGAGAGGGGACAGAAAAAAGGGAGGGAGTTTTTCTATAAGCAGAAGCTAAAGAGGTCAGACTGCTAGTTTCTGGGTCAGAGCGCATTAATCAAGCAGCCGCTCTGAGCCGCTGTCCTCGGCCCCGTGGCGAAGCAGCAATGTGGACAGGCTTCTACCAACTGTGACCACACATTAGGCCCTCACTGCGAGCCACAGCGACACTGCTCAGGGCGTCAACACATAAAGTTGCCCTTTATTCTAATCCACAGCATATAGGGGCGCGCGCACACACAGGCCCACATCTAAGCCAGCAGCCAATGGAGGGGTGTGTATGCTGACTGGCACGAACGTTAACCTTAACTCTCATCAGTAATGGTCTCAGGAAAACAGCTGAGGGCATAAACACTGGGAGGTAACACATACAGGACATGGTATGGAATGAGACGAGAGTCCCCAAGTTGTCAGCAGGGCATACCGCATGAACTAGTTTATTTTCATGTCACATTCCTGCGGATGTTTAGCCCGTGACTTGTCTTAAAATCATGCTGGAACTCTGCCATTCAATATGCAGTGGTAAGATTTAGCCCTACTACTGTTAATGCTCAGTGAATGACAGTCACATAAGGAGGAGTGACATATTGGAAGTTCTTGATAAATCATCCATGAAAAAATCTGGTTTAAAGGGGTGTTCCATAAATTTAGTAGTATAATTCCATTAAGTAGGAGTATAGTGATGGGTGAAATTGGAGGAGGGAAGAATATATATTCATTTTCCAGAGATTCACATAAACATCTCTGTGGGTTCCCAACAAGAGGGATATTATGGGTAATCAGACATTGTAGAGATTTGTTACATACACCAAATAAATCTCAACACCTAGTGCAACCCTGCATGTCAACAAGTTCACTCAACCTCCTGTCCTTAGTTTGATTCAAAACAAGGAAGACCTATTTCACAAATGCAAATGAAAATCTGTGAAAGAACACAGTGACCTTAACCCTCAGTTCATCTTCATGTTAGTGAAAGTTTCTGCCAAATTTGACAGGATTCGCTCCATTCTTGAGATATCACATTCACAAGATGATGGCGTAGACAGACAACCTGAAAAAACAGCCTCCTGCTGAGGCTGTCGCCAGCGCAGAGGCACAGTAGAGTCCAAAAAACAGTCCCAACTCATTTCTATCTGTTTCCAGTAGATTTCACCCATATTACACAGTCATGATCCACAGATTGTGTTTTTCTTCAATTGTCATGGACACGGTTCTATTGACATGCAAGCTCGGTGGTGGTTATGATTCCATTCACTGCATTTTTATGACTTCCTGTATGTGTTGGCTTATGAATTCATGATAAAGTTAAGTTTTTACCTTGGAAAAAGTGGTGGAACCAAACAATCCCAACTCAAGGTTCAGTGAGTGGCTTTCTGGCAGTTGTTGAATGCTTAGTTGTCAGGGAGATGATCTGTTGACAAGTGTCCACTGCAGCTATTTAAAAGGGTTGAGGCTAAGGTTGAAAAACCTGTAAAAATGAGTTAGATGGTTTATGAAAGTGCCATTTGCCCTCGATGAACTTTCTTTCTTTGATGTTAGATTTAGATTAGATGATTTTGATGGAATGAAGTTGCTTCTTTGAGCTCAAACCACATTTGTAATACAGATTAATTTTTACATTCAAGAACTGTTTACTGCTGATTTCATGAGATTCGTCCAAAATGTTTCATGGTGCAACTGCCTTCTGACCCTTTCTCTATGACGCCCATTTATTTGCCATCACGACAAGACATTTGAGTGGAAACTACAGCCGGACCAAACATACCACTTTCACCTCATCCGTATACCGAACCCCGAGTAAAACCGTACATAAGTAAAGCCAAAACATGACTTGGAAAAAGGAGGAGTCATTTTTCAAGGGCAAAATAGACCCAACTGAAGTGAAAGCAGCCATTAGACAAAAGAGACAAGGGAGAGCAAGAGAAAAAGGCAAATATCTTTCCAATTATCAGCTCCGGAGCATGTTCTTAAGCGCAAGCTGAAAGGACAGGTTATTAAGCTTTAATGCATCACAGTATATGAACCATTCAAGGCCTTTTCCCTCATTAGACCTACCACCAGCCTCACCGAGTGCACACTACACAGGCACATGCGTGAAAGTACTCACAGCTAAGCACCTCGCTCACTACTAAACACTTAAACATGGGTAATGAGAGTGTGAGCGCTGGCTAGTCAGCTTAGAGACGGAATAATTGCAGATTTAGCCAACAAGGGCATTTTCATTCCCCTGTATAGATGGGATTAGCGCTCATACAGAAAACAGGAGTCGCATTTTCCTAATAAAACCACTCAGCAGGAGTGAAAATGTTGTTGGAACTGTGCCCGACGGGTGTATGCAATATATATCTATATGTAAGCATTTGGCAAAATCCTTGATCAAAAGAGAAAAAAGACAACCAGAGGTAATGCTTGAAGAAAGCGTAACAATTCCTTGTGGAATCTAGACCTGATTTCTGACTTCCTATCCTTTGCCTTTTTTGTGCCTTTTCAAAGCAAACGAACAACATGATGAAATTTCTGCAGATGATATATCGCCCAGGTTGATGTCTACGTATTAGTTTGTAGTGTGGGTTGATTCCTCAAACAAAGCTAGGATTGATTCTCCTTATTGAAATCCACCACATAATATCTGAGGGAATCCATCTGCCCATACAGCTTTTCTGACCTCTATAAATAAAAGGATCAAAAAATGAGATGAGAGTGGAGAGTGGGGAAAAGAAGAGAAAAAAAAAAAAACACAAGCCTCAACCCGGGGAGGATGCAGAAACGTAAAGTGATTTGGCCTGCTTTGTGTGCTGGGACACTTTCACACAGCCAGACTCCGCCATATGAACACATTAGCAGGACAAAACACAGTGTAACATCCAGTCCAAGTCCTGAGGATCAATGAAGAAGTATTGGCTATGAAGCCTCTGCTCAGTCAGCCACTAACTCTCCTTCTGTCCGTCCCTGCATCGAGTGATCATCACCATGTGTGCACACTGTTGCCCTGAGTCTGATGAGGATGATTTTCCGTAGATGGGATGATTAATGTGCCTGCTCTAAGATGCTGAGTGAGATTGATGCTGCCCGCTACCCCCTCCAAACCTAATCTTTCATCCTTACAGTAAATATGGCACAGTGTCCATATGCACACAAAAACAGCCTGATTACAAACAGCTTGCAAGCCCCTCGTCCCTTTTAATGATTACATCCAAAGGCACTCACACAGTCAAACAGCAGTTTCCCTTAATGAAATTAGCTGATCGCACTATCTGCCTCCTCTGAGCGCGAGGTAAGGAGTTTCCACGGGGGTCACTTGGCTAAGTAACCCTCGTTAAGCAACTCTGATGCAAATGAGATGTAAATCCGGCTAAAACGGAACACTGGTTAATTTGGCCTCCTGACATTGCAAACAGTCGCAAGGGGGATCTGATGCAAATTACATGCAAATGACAACTGACGGTCTTTGTCTCCATTGGCTGAAGGGTGGGAGACTATGGGTTCAGGTTCACGACTGGTTTTGTCTATGCAAATATTTGATGTATCCAAGTGGAACTAAAGAAAGTAAATAACCACCGGAGAGTGAGGTGGAGTGGCGGAGGAGGTTCACAACAGGTCAGGAGGCTGTCATCACACCAGCTGAAGCATTATACACCCACACCACACGGCCCAGCACAAGAGACGGAAAAATAGAAACCTCAAACCAGAGAACAAGAGGGAAGTAGACATTACATTCCGACCGCTCCACATGCACCAAAGCCAGGACCCAGCTGAGTGTGATCCAGCCAACTCCTACCTCATCTGGAGCAATGGCTCATATATTCACTCCTGAGATTCAACCCCACCGTAAGAATCCCACATATAAATAAGCCAATCTAGGCAGAACTGTATTAACATTTGACACAGGCTGCCTTTAAAGCCAAAGGCTCCCATGGAGAGAGGTCAAACCTTTGTACAGACAAACCCCTGAAGACCATGTGACAGAGGAAAATCACTTTCTCTAATGCTCAGTCCATACACCAACCTGCAGTATGGATTCCTGTAGACAGGAACAGTTAATGATCGCTCTCCATCCTCTCTGAACCATCCGGTAAGTAAACGCATCTTCTAGAATGCATGTAATGTTTGTCCTCTTTTGTATCTTCCTGATACTTTTAACTCTTAGCCCACTCAAAAAAAATGACATTTTAAACAAAGACAATTTTAAAATGTATGTTTAAAAATGTAAGCCCTTTCACAACAAATATAGCAACTCTACAACAGGCCCAAATGAGAATGAGACACATGGATGTAAGTGCAGGTAATAAGTAATGTAGCTGTCTACTTGTCTCAGACACATTTTCATTTCAGCAACAACAGCAGCTCTAGTTCCTCTGAGCGTCCCAACACAGATGGCCAAGATGTGGCCAAGAAATGTACTTTTAAGCTTCTGGGTAATGAGAGTGACACCTCAGAAGATGCAGCGATGGAGAGTGACAGTACAGGGGGTGTGAGTGGCAGAGAGATTGTGGGTTTGCCAAATATGTATGCAGGAAAATGCCTGCCTTCATAGAGACAGGTAGACTTTCTGACAGTCTCCTAAAAACCACTCATGGCATTGGATTTGTTGTACATTTGTTGTTTTATTTTTTGTACATATTCAAAGTTGTTACCTAGAGAAGAAAAAACAACAGTTTCTCAACAGTATTAAGGACATGATTGGACATTAAGTTAGAAAAAAATATGGGGGCTCCTCTAATGTTGAAGAGATGTGAGGTGATGGGGTGTCAGATACTGTTCAATGATCCAAAAAGCACTGAATGTGAAACATACTGCCCCCTGTAGTTCAGCAGCATCTTGCCGCTCTCCTGTTCTCTACAACTGTTCGCCTGACCATCTCCGTCTCACTACAACTTTAACTCCTGACACCAGACATAGTCAGGGGTTCGTTTCCATTCAGTCTGTCTTTGAAGAGACAGGCAGAAGTGATTACAGGTGTCTTTTCTTTCCCTCTTTGCATTGTCATCTGTTGTATCCACAGACTCTTAGTCAGACTGCAAAGCAAACAAGTGCACCTTTCACTCCGTTGCACTCCACACACCACAAGCTACTGGTGATGAATCAAACTACTCCTGTCCTGCTCTCTCACTGTTCGTTTCATTCACAAACCCAAAATATGGCAAAAGGCAGCCGATTGGCTGGGAGAGCGCTACGCAAAAAAGACGGCGTGCTCCTCGGTAGCCAATGAGTGACGAGTAGTAAGCACTCTCCTTCTCGCTCTTGCTTTCATGCTCCCTTTTTAACCCTCTCTCATTTCTGTTCTCTCTCTCTCACTCACTCCCTGCCTCAGTGCATTAAGCATTCAAAACACCCCAACTAAGGTGAACGCAGTGTAGAAACAAGTGCTATATTCCAGAGTTGAGGACACAGCTGGACAAGCCTGTCAGCCTACACATCCAGAGTGGATTTCACTTGGTCCGAGTCATTCCTCATCACCCTGAGGGGCAGAGTCTTAAGTGGCGACTTAGTCTTATCTCACCCTTTAAGCTCAGCCATCTGTGTGTTTTGCTCAACACTTTAAAATCTCCTAAGTAACAGGGAAAAGCACTCTAAAAATGAAACTTCATTGACTGATTGATCAGCTGATTGACAGCTATATTGGTTGATCTTTAATTGAGCCCTCATGAGACGAGAGGAGGCTGACGTCAGGCCTAATTCAATATTCACTTTGTTTTTTTGTTTTTTTCCATGTGCAAATCTTTGTGGCACAGAGAGGAGAGAAAAAAAAAACAAGAGAAACAAACATGAATCAATAATAGCAGTGATCCAGTGACTCTCCATGAACTCAGACTGAGTGTGCCACTGTTTATGGGGAACTGGGTTGACTGAGTTTAAATGGGGGTTTTGAGGTACAACACTGCCACCTATGGACACGTTTGGATGCTGAAGGCTCCCAACAGATTACATCATCATGTTGAAGGCACTGATGTGTTTTTCTAAGATGCTCTGGCTCAGACAAAGGGAAACAGGGACAGAGAGAGTTGGACTCTAAACGGTGATGAAATACAATAAAGTTGTGTGGGCAAGACAGTTGACATAAATCAAGCTTATTCACATGACTTCAGAATATCTCATTTGGAAAGAATTGAAACATAACTGCCTCCTGGACTGGTTACTACAGTACATGAATAAATATATATTTTCTAAAAATCAAAGTGATGTACTTATCTTAAATATTGTATTGTATTTTGTGACTATGTGCTGGATGACTATATGTATTTCTATGTTCTTTTCAGGTCATGTGCAAGAACTGACAACAATGCAAGTCCCCAGTGTCTTATTTATGACCTAATAAATTCCATCGCCACCACTTTCAGTCTGTTTTCAGTTGTAGATAAAATTATAGAGACACATTTATAAAAGCGTTGTTTACTCAGTATGTTGACCTGAGCTTCTTACCTGAGACGAAGTTAATAATGAGCTTTAATGGCTGAAACTTTGCAAGAGTTAATTCAGCATCAAACGATTTCAAAGAAAGAAAAAGAAAAATCCCATCACATCAGCAAGAATCTAAAGAATACACAGGGGCCTCATTAAAAGTTGGGGGGTGTGTTGATAAAAGGCATTCAACATTAAACTCTAATCGCTAATTTGTTAGATTGTTCAGGATTAAATGTTGTCATTGCTGTAAAAAAAGAAAACCATTACACAACGTTTAAGCATCTTAACTGCAGATTAGATGTGAGATCATTTTGTTCAGCGTGCTGAATTTATCAAAAGTCAGTTCCACGAAGAGATGGTTACCGCTCTGTCACAGTATCAAAACATCAAAACGTTTTGAATGAGTTTAACGGTTTCTGTAGGGTAATACTGCCTCCTAGTGTCTCCACATATAAACTGCACTGCACTAAGATTTCACTGCAGGTGAGATGGGGGTGTGAAGTTTACAGAAAATTGTGTCGTCGTCAAAAAGGTTTCAACACGTCAAATTCAAGACTTAGTTATTTCATGTTCACACGTTTAAAAAAACAAAAAAAAACAAAAAAAAAACAAAGTTAGAATTTTTGAAGGAAAATTAGATCCAAGAATTAATTGCAAAAATTAATTTATTCACATTTAACATGAATATTCAGTTGAAAATGACAGAACCGCACCCAAGACAGCTTTAAGTTTACCCTCGACTTCCCATTCCACAGTAATTCCTTCATGCTCTTATGAATTCTACATCGATATTTACTTGGGTTTTTTTTTTTTTTTTTTTAAACAGCGAGATAACATTTCAAGACATAAACTGAAGTTAATGCACTTTTATAAAAGTAACTCATAGTGATCAGTTTTTATAACTTATATTGAGATGATTTGATTTTAGACACTTAAGGAACGGTAGTTATTTTAAGATTAATATATGGTGGTTTTAAGATGTTAAGATTTAAAAAAAAAAAAAAAACATTAATGAATTATCGTTCTCCTGGCACCAAAAAGCAATTTTACAACAAGAATTAACCATCACCATCATCCAAAGCAGATACTGTTGAGTTACAGTGAAATAATATGTATGTAATTAATCTGATCGCACAAAAGTCACCAACTACAGTGAATTTATTGGTACATTTAATTAACAATTTCTTCTCACTATATGAAGAAAAAGAGCTGCCAATTAGACCGATTTTCTTTACTTGGAGGAATTAATTATTTTCTTTAGTGCAAGTAAACTCATACTGGAAAAAAAAAGGAATCCGAGTATAACCTCATAATTATATTAACCAGCCAATCACAGCTTTGCTTTGTTACCAAATACATTTTTTATTATTTCGTCAGTGTTGTATAAAAGGTATTTGTACGTCAAAGAGATGATGTGGGATCAATAATAACTTGGACAGATAGTGGAAAATCTGGCTTTAATAAAAGGCTTGTACTTTTTTTTTTTTTTTAATTTTGTATTTAAATCTCTTGCTGCAAAGTTAAATGGGTCAATGTTCTTTAAAAGGATTAACTTTTAAAGAACTGATTAAAAGCTAGCAGTCATTTCAAAAAGCCGGATAACAATAAAGTAATAAAAAACTAAATAAATAAAGGATATGCTTTGAGGCTGTGAAGGAATGAGAGACAGTAAGTGAACATGGACAGTGTGAGCTCATGTAACCAGGAATATCTCCATTTACTTCAGTTTGACACAGTACTTATTGTCACCAGTTTTGAGAAATTGAGTTACATAAAGCCATTTAGCCCTCAAGGTCTTCTGGACGCATAAGGCACAATGTTGATGCAGAGTACTAAGTGACACAACCTGGTTGTCAACGAGGGAAAAATGTAATTGGAAATAAGAAAATCTACAGTATGATGCTCTGAATGGTGAGTGAAAAAAGCAGAGTCCAAGTCTACATAAGACCTAAGTGTAAGCTCAAAGTGGTCATTAGTTCTCACGGTAACATCACTCGCAACACCTCCAACCACAAACAGTCCAGTTGTTCTGGAGCGGTGTTGAAGTTCACAGTCCATCTTTCTCTGGTACATGGTTAAGAAAAAGACCTTAGATTAAGTGATTTTGAATCAGCTTCAATGTCAGAGTGGCTTAGATCTTATCACTTGCTGGCAGCTGCTAACAAGGCTGCGTCTGAGTTTTTTCATCATGAATTATTCCGAGATTTTTGTTTTCCCCTTCGATTAAGAAGTTGCAATAAACATCTATTATAATTTACCCAATCTTTTCAGTGTCCTATTTTGTTCAGCCAACAGAAAAAGCATCAAGTTTACTCTAAAGCATGCCACTAACATAATATTCTTATTTAAGGAGATGGAATCAGTAAATATTTGGCATTAAAAAAAAAAATAATAATAATTATGAGTTGTTACAGATTCTTTTTCCGTTGTTTCTAGTTTGACTCTTCACCAAAGTTTGGCACTGTGTGAACTTGCTTTTGAAGATAAACCTTGTTATTTCAGACCGGTCAGTGACAAGTTTATTTTCAACAATGACTGCAGTGTAGTACACAACTTTCTGGCTGCACTCAAAAGAGATGTTCAAGCAGGCATGCAAGCTTTCAGTATCACTCTGTTCTTCAACGTACATCTTGACAATCCAAGGTTGATAACAGCTGTTTACATTTCCACACATACCTAATTTGACACCATGACAGCTGCATTCTCTGCAATCAAGGACAGATTTCTTTGTATGGAAAAACAAAACATCTCTCAGGCAGGTTGAAGCCGTCAGTGGTTCAGTTTGTCATTAAAAAACTCTGGGCCTCCGACAGGAATATGACAGGCAGCACCGGTACCTGAAGAACTTGACTGCTGAGACGTTTGCCATCTCAAGGAGTTGGTGAAATGAAGAGTCATAAGATATTTCACTGATAACAAAAAGGAGTGTTGCAACAACATTCTGGACTAAGCGCTGCTATCAATTCAGGATTTAAATGGTATTGCATCAAACTTTGGGAAATGCCACAAATATGAATGAATCAGTGAATCAATGTTTAATATATAAAATTGCACCTCTAGTAGAAGTTTCTAGAGCCCTGAGAAAACAATCAAGCCAAAAGCCAGAAAGAGACTGAGCTATGCTGTAATTGTGCAGCAGACAGGAATGCACCAATCCAATACCATACTATGTGAATTAGTTATCAGCTAAGACTTGACTGATCCCGAACATTGTTTCTTTTTTCTGTGTCAGAAGTTTGTCTGAACTTTTTTTTAGTGCTACAGCAACCAAGGGCCTCGTGATGCCCCAAGATAAAATTGACCAGTGCCATGAGGTATAAAGATTTTTAATTTGGGATCACTAGTATCAGATCGGTACTTGGTATCTGCAGACACCATGAGTTGAGGTATGATGAAGGAAGATCAGATCAGTGCATCCCAAATAGAGCAGGAAAAACAAGGCATGTGGGTTATTTCCATATCAGTGCAAGGTGATAAGGGACAATCCCTCTGCAATGAGGTACAGACTGTAATTCTGGATTAGTATCTATAGTGGCTTAAGAACAATCTGCTATGAGCGAAAGACCACAGCATTCTGAAACTTTTGTAGTCGTATTAGTAATAGTAGTAGTAGTGGTAGTAGTGTGCACAAACACCATCTGCAGTTGTACCTTTTCCCAAACATCCAACACAAGCAGCAAAGTGTCTGGTGGTGACTAGGCTAGCTTCCAATACAGAAAACAGCAGCAACTAAAAATGTTGAATGGGTGAGTTAGTTCTTCAGCTGTGGTGAAGGTTCCTTCATGTTCACAATTACAAACTATTATCCACGGTGTCTTTTTGACCATCAGCACAGGACTAACATGGCTGAGACGAGAACGAGTCCTGTGTGCAAACAGCACAGGTCGGACTTCCAAACAATGTACCAGATTAAAGCTCTGACACGGTTTCATCTGATAACATGCATATCGGCAAGTCAAAAATACCGTGAGACAGTCTATAAGTATATGGCAATTACAGCAACACTCCAATGTAATTTTGTTTGGATTACATCCCACTCCACATATTTAGTCTCACTAAATCCCAGTCATGTTGTCCCCAAAAGGAAAAATAAAGTTGAATTCCCTGTGATATCCTGTTTGTGTGAAGATATCCATTCTCTCCAATGTGAGCGAGATTCCAAAAAAGGCTATTCAGGAGAGGGGCATATCCAGAGGCAATTGGTCCAGTTCAACTGAGGAGAAGAGGTCAGTGATGCCCTGATCCTCAGCCAGGCTCAGGACGTACTCGTCTCCATCAAGAGAAAAAGCCAGGGGTGGAGTGAGGGTGACAAAACTTTGTTGGTCTTCAGAGGATTTTTGGAGGGAGGTGTGGGTGGGGGAGACCGTAACTGGCGATGAATTTTGTGTCTGAGCCAACCGCGGGTTGTAGATACTATTTATTCCGGATGTATTTTTACCATCGTCTGAAAAGATATTGGGAGTGTGGGTAAGAAGACAAGGAGTGGGGGGAAATAAGATGAGCAATGATGGTTTGAAAACTTGGGGCAGAACTGTTAAGTCTATTTAGAATTAAATTTGAGATCTTATGCGGCTCCTGCATGGGCAAAAGCTCACAAGTAGCTGCCACCTTCTCTGTGCCAATGAAGTAGCCCATTGTCTGAGATATCTCTTTGACGACCATGTTTAAGACTCACCTTTGAAAGACACCTGGACGAAGGATGAGTAAGGAGAAACAGGGGCAGAGTCTTTCCCATGTGTGGATGGGTTTAAGCGGCTATCTTTGTCCTTATAGGCATCTGTTGTTTCCATAGGGATGGGGTCATCAGAACACAGGAACACTTCAATGGGCCCTTGGGTGCTGCTCAGGTGGACTTGGAGGCTCTAAACACAGCACAAAGTAGACACTGATGTTAGTTTCATTAATAGGAAAAAGAAATGTACTAGGAAATGGAGAAATGTACCTCCTCTGGATGTGGGACCTCCAGTTTTGTCTCTGCAGGAGCTTTGATCACAATCACAGTCTGTTCTTTCAAACTGGGGATATTTTGGACATCTTCATAAGTCAAATAGGCAAACGTTATCCATAGGGTTAAGGAAGATAACCATTCTGCTATTTGTTTATAGACAGGAACAAACTCAATGGCTTGTTCCAAAAGTACAGCCAATATGGCAGTGTAAACAAGAAGTAAATGGAAACAATTCACTGATTTTATATCCTTACTAAAACTTTACACTGTTGAAAGTAGTGAAAATGTTGAGTTAAAAGGATTAATCAATTACTAAATAACTGTATTGACCTGAATATAAGACAACCTCTCTTTTTCAAGACCCGTTTGTGGAAAAATTAGTGAGCAAGCACAAGACTTGCAGTAGCAAGCATGTATCATTTGAGAGTGGATTTTTTTGTTTTGTTTTGATCTTATCAATTTTTGTTGGGAATTTTTTGGGGATTCGAACACGTGAACAGCTGCACAGTATATATGCTGTCACGCAGGCGGCTCCTAGGAGCAGTATCTAAGATACATGCGAGCATTAGCATTACAACTACTTGTTAGCTGTAATGCCGAGGACAATTATTACTGGTCAAATTATGAAACTATGGCGGAGCACCACAGTCTCATCAATGTCCGAGACACACTGCCCTCCTCTGTTTGTTAACTTGCTCAACATTTGAGCCACTGTTTTCTAGCAGGTCTCCGTGTCACGGTAAAATCTCTCCAGGTCACTGGTGTGTGCGAGTGAGGAGAAGAAGCACCGACTCGCTTGGGGAGAAGACGTTTCACGGCACCTGTTGGTTTAGATCCCCGGGTCTCTAGACCCCGAATAAGACAACCCATCATTTTCAGAATTTTTTCTAGGGGAAAAATACCATCTTACCATACCATTCGGCTCAATACGGTAGTCAACAGTCAAACAACAGAATAATAACTGACAACACTTAGACAACTAATATATAATGTTTCAGTATAAAATTGTTAAAAGTTGAACAAACCTTCAACAGCTTTGACAGATAAAACAGAGATGAATTTGAAGACAAAGGATATCTCTGACTGTGATGGTCCTCACACATCTGGTGAACCTGCCGTGTGCAGCTTTGGATCAGGTCGTCCAGCTCCCTCTCCCGCTCAATGAGTTCAGTCAGGTGTTCACTGATGTCAGTTGTCACTTGACCTCCCCTGTGCACACACATTCAAGCAGCAATACAGGATTAACACCACTGAAAATATCAGTGTTAAATATTCCTGTGATACTGATTAAATCTAATCTAGATATGACATGTCTGTGTCATGTATGACTGTGGGCTGTGACAACACAGATGGCAGGGGAGTTGACATATTTCAGTACAAACAGCGCATCAAGTTCAGAATTCAAAATGTATTGTGTATGTATCGCAAGTCCCTGCTACATCCACTCTTACGTCCACTCAATACTTACAACCATTCAACGTTGTTTTTAGACTTCTTTTTGATGAGACGGATCCCTTCAAGAACATTGGTGATATCATAGATGCGCCTCTTAGGGGTACCGAGCTCCTTGGCTACTACGTTTAGATCCAACACCCCGTCGGGGGTTTGGCTTAGCAGGTCAGTAAACCTCCGTGTCAGGTAACCGAGTGAAGTGTCATAGCGTGACCTCTCAACTGGAGGGAGTGATTGGGAGCTGGAGCCAGGAGCTTGGAAAAAAATAACAAGTGAGAAACAAATGAGACCTTCTTATTTAATGATTGCTTAAAGCAGTTCTAACATGGTGTTGTAGCGTGTTTATAACAGTGACTAATGAGGCTGGCATTCACCCCCTTACATCATAATACTCTCTAACTTCATTAAAGTGATTGAAAAGTTTTAATGCCATACAACACAAGACAGTTTTGCCATCATAAATTAAGTTTCAAACTGCATAGCCTGAGTGATGCTGTTTGGTTTGTGTGTAGATTAATTCTGCATGTTTGCAGCATGTTTCTCTTGTCAAAGCAGTGAACAAGATCACAGTAAAGGATGAACTTAACAGCCAAAGACAGGTTCTCTACCAAAAGAGAGCAAACTAAAGGCACTAAAATTATTAAGTGTATGCTGATCTGTTGATATTCAAAACTGCTGATATGTTTCAGACACATCATCACCCCAGACAATTAAACCAACATCTGTTGACAATGTGCAATAAATGCTGCACATTCACACATTTCTTATCACACAAAACAAAAATATGACTTGTCTTATACCATATGCTTGCTGTTTGTGAGCTGTCAACATTAGGTTACACCAGCTCAGCTTTGACAGTGTCAAATTGGTCTGCTATAGTTGTTTTTGATCCAGACCTGCATGTTTTCCATGTTTCTGTGTCAACACACCTGATTCAGATCAGTGGCTCGTTATCACTCTTAAATCAAGCTAATCATAAGAATCAGGTGCGTTGGAGCAGGGAACCGTCTAAAACAGGTGTGTCAAGGGTCCGTCCAAGTACAACTGAAAACCTTTAATCTAAAATGAAACACAACAACACAATTGTTATGTTACAGTCTTACACTTTTTTCTGATGTTGAATATGGTGGCCATAGGGTTGTTGGCTTGGCCAGTCTTGCCACCATCCTGGAGGTCTTGGGGGTCCCTGACTTCCAGCTCCAGTGTTGTCTTTGCCTGACAGAGACATAATTGCACATATTTTTAAGTTAGAAATCATTATGTTCCCAAAATATATCTAAATGCTTTGCATTAAAATATGACACAACTAAAAACTTTTAGTTTGCAATTAACCCTTGGAGCCCTGAGGTTTTTCTAGGAAGCCATTTTGTGCAATAAAACATGATTTACTTGTCAAATACATATTATTCACTCGTGATTTAATTTACAGTGAGTTAAAAGGCAGTGAGTATGTGTTTTCGTGAAATACTGAGTCAAATACAGTTAAATCGAAGTTTGTCATTGTGTGTGGGCTGGGGCAGAGGCTAGCTTCCCTCTCCAATGTGTTTAGCTAGTTGGAGCAACATCTTCCCATCCCCCTCCCATGCTGACCCACGGCCTAGTTGTTTGCTAGTGGCAATGAACATATTAGCGCTGACAATCATGTGCTTACCTGTGAACACCCACAGAAACGTAAAACAACACAACTGTTGCAGTGCGCTGTGCACTCGTAAAGCAAACTGTGCTAAGGTAGGTACGGACCGGGCGCGGTGTGATGCCTCCTCAGTGCAAAGTAAAACACGAGTAAAGCTTCCGGAAATACACTAATATAACAGAAGCTTCACGACTCTGCCTTCAAAATAAGAGCATACGATGAACATGCTCCTTTTTCCACAAGCATACACAATTTCCAACAAAAAAAATCAAGGTGGGGTGTATTTGAAGCCATAGCGTGAAGAGCAGACGCGTGTGTAATCTTTGGGATATTGTTGTTAATGCTACCAGACACTGATTGAATACTGACACGGCTCTTTTACTCGGCACAAGCTCCCTTTATTGTGAAAGAGAACGTTGCGTTTTCGTTAATATGGTGGGTTAGCTTTGCATGCAACTGAAGTTGTATTGTGGTGCTAATGTCACTGTACCCTAGTGTGTTTAGCTGATTTGACACACCAACAATCTTTATATTTTAAAATTCAACCTATCAAGAGGCTCGACACAGTGCAAGATGAAGCAGACGTGACTATGTAACACGACTAATGTGTAAATAAAGACTCATGTCAATGATACTTGGCAAATGTAGCCAAATCAGTGAAAATTGGACTCTGCAAGGATTGTGGTATTCTTAAGGGAATAAATGTGTGTTTTTCGATTTGTTTTTCAGTTTCTTCCGTCATTTCTTATCTATAGCACTGAAAGTCAATTATGAGTACAAGAGCTCTGTGCAGTTGCAGCGTCAGCATTGCGTGTTTGATCAGTTTCTTCATCATCACCACTGATAAGGACCATTTGTTTCCTCTGTTTGGGAATAAGTGGGTCAAGGAACTGGAAAGAGTTCCCCTCATTCAATTTGTGATTATACAGCAGCTTTACAATTTGAATTAATACCAAATGTACGTACACCCTAGATCTGCAGTTTTAACATTTTAACGGCTGATGAAAAAAGAAACTGATTTTACAATGACGCAGTTATTAACAATGGAAATCTCTAATAACAGGCTGCTCCCAACAAGACTCAGAAGGTGTAAGGAGATGGAAAATGTACTAAAAGGCTGAAATCTATGTCAAATAACTTCTAAAAAAAAAAGGGGGGAAGATATTCCTATTAAAAATCTACGGTATTATTGTGTAGATAAACTGATGTAAACAGGTTGTGCACTAATGTACAGGTAGGAATAGGATGTAAACAGTAGGATTCTCTTCCTGGCTCATTTGGGATCCTGTTGATTAGCTAACATTAGCCAGGCCCAAGCTATGAACAAAAGTTTAATTTGAGATTTTATTATCAACTGTCCGAAACAAAGTGTGAACGACCAGCAGGAAATGTAGGCCACGTGACACATAAATGTGAATGTGAATTCAATGAGAAGCAGAGACAGGCAGCAAAAATGTATTTGTAAAACCATAAATCACATCCCAACCACCTCTTCAACAAATACATAAATAAATGACTGACGCTTACATCAATTTCAACTTAAAAATGTTTCCAAACTGCTTTGGATCTTAGTCCATCTTACTCGGCTGCTTGTAAATAGTATCCGTCTCTTTTCTTTTCATTTGTACATAATGTGCAGAACATAGCCTACTTTATTACTTTAAAAAGTATAAATAATATAAGAAAGAAAATTTATGATAATGATAAAGATGGTGGTATTTTTCTGTTTACACTTAAACATTTGTAGATCAGCCAGGTGATCAGTAAGGCTGTCGCAGTTTATCCCCGTCCTTCTCCCAGTGGTGAAACTCTCCCACGATCGGATCGGAAACGTTCTTGCCCTTCAGTGTCTGTCTCTTGTTTGGTTTGTGTTACTGACAGTGACCAAACCCAATTGGCAAACAGTGAAGAGCTCAAAATGAACAAATGCATCTGTTTTCCCTGTGCCTGTGCGTCTGTGTTTGTTATTAGTCTTTGTGTCTGTGTTTGTACCAGCAGCGTCTTTGTAATGTCAGTGTCTTCATCTCTCTTCTTGTCCTCTGGGAGGTACTGCAGGGTCCACAGTTAGACGTGAACATTACATCAACCTCTGTTAGGAGTTGGAAACATGGGAACTGTGTATAAAAATAATAACCTGAAAACATTTTGTTGAGAAAAGAGTGTGAGTGAGTTTGTATCGAGGTTCATGCTCTTGGCAGGTGAACTCTTGAGCTGAAATCTTAAAAGAAAAACTTCAGTTCTTTAGTTTGAAGGACTTATGAGACACAGTAAATCGAATGGTTAAAGTGAGTATTTGCTGTGTTGGGTTGTTCTGAGAAATTCCCTAAAACTGTCATTTGAGACCAAGTGGGCAAAGATGTTTTTTATGATTATAGCTACAAAGGTTATTTTAAAATTCCCTTTCTTTTCTTTTTTTAAAGAAATGATATAAAGTCCTGAGGAGTTCACCCTTGGCAGCGTACCAGTTAGAACCACCACTGTTTGTGTTTTGTGATTGTAGCAGAAAGAAATACAACTCAGCGGGTACTAAGTGGCGCATGTTGATTTATGTTGCTCATGTTTGAGTCTTGATAAACACTGTATTTTAACTTTGTACCTTTTAAATCAAACTTATTGTTCCTCTCTTAACTGTGACAAAGTGCAGTGTTTCCTTTTATTGTTCACCTACAAATATTTGTTCTAAAAGTTCAGAATACAATAAAAAGTATTTAGTTTAAATTTGGAATCTACTTAAACACAGGATATGCTCTTATCATTTTACATTGTTTGCATTCCCTGACACCTGCCACAGACCCATTAAAATAAGTAAGTAGATGAATAAATATAAGCAGTAGATGTTGTATCAGTCAGTGATGTTGTCCTGCTTATCATACTCATCATTATCTTCCAAATATTTTTGTTTTGACTCAATTTGCAGCTTTTCTCTATATATCCCTTTACCTTAGTTTTATGTTTTTTTCCAGTAAGAACAATGCTGTTTCAATTGACAATAGCAAGAAACAAGATAAAAGATTTAATTTTTGGTCAAAATTGCTGCAATTTTCATCTTAACCACATGAGGGCGAACTACACCACTAGTATGCCAGCCTGAATGGAACAGGCATTCATGTTTTCTTCCAGGTAATTTTCAGTTTCTCCTTGCACTCTAAACACAAGGTGAACTTCTTCTATGTTTGTCTGCTTGTCCTGGGATATGCAGTAGTATGTACACATAGGACATTTCTGCTGCATTCATTCAGTACAACAGCTGTATTCACCACTCTGGGGGTCTAACTTTCTCATCATTAAGAGGAATATTGTTTTTTTATACATTCACTTCAGTCATTTTTACTGCTTTGTCTATCTCAGTTGATCTGCTTCTGCTGCACGTTTGTTTCACGCATGTTTCACATTAAAAGCCTTTTAGCAGCTTGAAACATCTGCAGGAAGAATAACATTTTGTTAACAGTAGCTTAATAGTGATTGAGAAAACTGCATGATAGACCCAATTAGAGTTCATGTGAATCCAAACACCACTTCTATTATGGAGCAAAAACACTTTTTGTGTTAACACAAGATATAGACCCAACGTTTAGAACCCAAGGATAACTTAAAAGAAAACACGAAAGCTGGATGTGTAATATAAACCGCTCTGATATAAACTGGGTTACTAATGCTGTAGCTCACCCTCTTGTGGCCAAGATGAGAATTTCCAAATTCCACACTTCAAACGTCTCTATAGCTGCTTAGTTAGTCTCATAAAGACGAAGCACTAAGTGCTACATTTATACAGTTAAATGAAACTGCAACAACATACAACAACACACAAAGCAAAGATAAAAGGAGTCAGAGAAATACTGCAAATTCAGTTAAGATATAAACATATTCAGATAAGTCAGAGATGAGTATGATAACAACACTGCAACGACTGCTGCAATAATTACTGACTTCCTTGCTCCTAGAAAACAATGATCAAATCAAACTCAATAATAAATCAGTGATTAATCAGTCTGTAACATGAAGATTCAAGACAATTTTAAGAGTTTATGTTTATTCCATACTTCAAACAAATACTACATAAACTTAACAATTTCTTTTTTATGAACTTATAAAACAATTGTGAAAATATCAATATCAATCAACATACATCACTTTTTTCTAATAAAATTGTGTGTTTTCTTGGCATTTAACATGTAATCTTTCCAATTATTATGTGTTATTATATATTTTGTATTTACCCTGTTTGCAGGTATAATGTGTATTATAAAATTAAGAAGCATCGGTGTGGTGTTTACGTTGACTGGTTTATAGTATGCCTGGTGAATATAACTCATGCGAAGAGGAAAATAAGAGTATTTCACAAAATGTTGAGCAATGGCTTTAAAGAATTTCATTAGTTCACCTTCAGTGAACATAAACTCAATAAAACAATCTTTCAGGCAACTGTCTGATACATATCTACTGCGCCTGGCCAAACACTGCTGCTTCTGTTATCTAAAAATCTGCCAATGTGTGCCAATTGTGCTTTCTGTGATTTTGTATTTTTACATCAGAAACTTCTTTTTTAAAAAAAAAAAAAAAATTGCCAGAGCATAAGGGCGTTGAATTTCAAAATCCCAGGGATCAAATGCATGGAAATGCATTCTTTATCCAAAAACCTGCTATGCCGATCTTCTCACGGGTTAAAACCGAAAAAGATCATCAGCCAGTTGTTGTCTTTCTCATTACAAACGATTCCCCAGCCTCCTCAAACTTTGAAAACAGACAAGGAAAACATTGGCCTCTCTCCATTCTCCCAGTTCCCCTGAATATTTCTCCTTCCCTGCTCATGTTTAAATTCTCAGAGGAATATGACTTAACTGTTTTTTTCTAAACACCGCATTGGAGCTTGTTCCTCGAGTAGATGGCATAAGAGACACATGCCACCAAAATCCAACAAAGATGTGATCAACACATCTTCACCTCATAAACCCTCCCAGTTATTATTTAACCCCCACATAAATACACAGAAATGATGTAAAGAAAGCACACACATTCAAACACACATATGCATGCTCATGCATATAAGCTGCGCCTAATTGAAATGTTATGAGTGACAAGGGAGGTTCGGTTGTGCGCTGGTATTCAGCCCCGCGCTCCCATTTTTCATGAGAAAATTCTGTTTCACACAGACGAACCACGTCCGTTCCCTTTTCTTTCACTTGGAAGTCTTCATTAACGTCTGACTCCGAGACAGGATGACACATACAAACACACACGCCCAACCACCATATGATGATGACAGGGTAAATATTATTCCTGAGTGCACGTGTGAGAAGTAGCTGTGAAGTGATAACAGAGGAGGTCATTAACAAACCAGCGAGATCTGAGGCCAACCCTGAAGACCGGAGTGCGTCGGGTCTTCCGCTGAAAAAAAAGCACAGTTCTCAGTCATGGCAGAGGGAGGAGAGGTACAGAGGACAGGTTGATGATATACAGGCAGAGGATATTAGTCTGTCTGGTAAAAAAACATATTCATTAGGGTGTTTCGTAGCTGTTCTCTTAGAGGTTAAAGCTTCTCTGAAAAATGTATAATTATAGGGAAAATTCACCCGATGAAGACATTGGTGGTGATATTTAGTTGTCAATCACACATGAACATCTGAACGAACACGGACGTCTAAACAAACATCTGGTGCGAATGTGTGTAAGAAAGAGAGAGAAAAAAAAACATTCATAAAATATGTGATCTCGCCATAACTTTGATTCTGGAAGAATCAACATTTTGAAAATAATCCATGTGAGCCTTCACCACTGTAAACCTACTTTCAAAACTCCAGTGACATTTGCAGGGTGAGTGAGAGTCACTTCTCGTGGAGCTCACTGCCCAACTTGAACCTGATGTAGTGTGAAGAGTCAACTGGTGAGTGAGAACTGGCCCTGAGCTGCAGGCTGACAAAGCTACAGCTGCTGCATAGATTACAAAAACACAGCATTTAGCAGCCACTGACCCCAGTCTGAGTGAGATGAGGGGTTTCTAAGCAACAAACCTTAGCACACATCACGTCAGAGTCCAGAATTGTGCTCCAACGCTATCACCACCACTACCAAAGATAACGAGTGAGGTTGAGGTGGGGTGGAGAGATAGTCTTGCACAGCAGATTGTTACTACTGCTTTAATATATTTGCATTGGCTTACGCATACAAATATTTCATTTTCTGACATTATTATGGTAGCTAGATATTAGAGTGGTCTCCTCCACAAGTTTTCTCAGCCTCTGCTGACTTTGATTTGAGTTTTCAGGGGATGAAATAATGTTTTCAGCAAACATAATTGGTGCAATAGATTGGCCTGTGGAGGTGGTCTGACACGGAGCCATGTGGTCTTTAAATCCAATTTGAGCTCTTGGTGTGAGACCTTCAAAGATCATAAAAAATCTAACAGTAAATCCAAGTTATCACTTTAGATGTCTTTCACATGTAAACTGGAAACAGGCTACATTATGTTCAAATAATGTTTCTGGGCTTTCTAGGGATTCGCCTGACACATGTGTTACACATGTTGGGATGGTGCACATAAGGAATAGTTTTGGGAAATGATGATGATTGATGATGATTAGTTGCTCCATTTTATTTTATTTTTTTATAGTTACCAAGAGTTAGAGAGGGCAATTGCTACTACTTTGACATCTATGTGCTTGATATGAAGGCAACAAATGGGTTAGCTCATTTTAAATACTGTAAATAAAGGGAAACAGCACCTACCAACAACATCTTCAACTCACAGGTTTACATTTTTTAGAGTTTCTGTCAGTTGTGTTTTTGATCTTCGGACAGTTGTTTTATTAAACTAACTGCCTAAAGTGTTAACTACTTTAATTCAATAGAAAGTAGCTAAAGATTGTTCTACTAGGCAGTAGTTGCCCCGGATTCGCATGTAAGTAACCGAACGTAACTTTTTCATTTTATGTAAACTTGTCAAACTACAAAAAGCTAAGCTAATATTTAGTACCATATTTAGTAAATATATATATATATATATATATATATATATATATTTAGTAAATACTAAATATGTTACTAAATATGTTGATATGCAATCGTTTACTGTTACATTCTAAATGTATATTTTGATTTAAAAAAAAAACTAAATAGTTAATTTTACAAAATTACATTGAATGACGTTTTCAATGAATTTAGATGATGGCTAAATATGTTAGCTGGAATGCTATTATTTACTATTAACAAAATCAAACAGGTTTTCAGCTATAAACAGTGAGGCTCAATGTTGGCTATAGCTAAACCCAGCTATCTGTACAAGGTCAGTCCAGGTCCGTTAACAATGAGTTGTTGTGAAATCTAAAATGTATTAAATGATGTATCAGATATTTCTGTGCCTTGCAAATACATGTATATACAACAGTTTCAACAGTTGAGGAGCTAAACATAGTAACAGTAAGCTAACCTTAACTCCCCCTTGTCCTGTAGTGTAACCGAGCACTAATGCACTGAACATTTCCCACAGATCAGCCAAGAACAAGTCCGGATTACAGGTTGGAGGGTGTTTTGGACTTATGTTACCTTCATTTTGAAAAATGAGAGAAAAATGTTGTGTTAGGCTGACAATCCCGCAGCTCAGAACCTGTCACATCATTGATGGAATGCAAAATAAATCAAAAATAAATCCATAACGATGCGGTGGCCAAAATCATCCAAAAAGAAAGACAAAAAAACAATCCCTGCACCCAAAATGAGCCAAGAGGCAACTGAACAATGGTTAAATAGAGGCCAGCTCTGCGCCCCCTGGATGATCCAAAACAATGATTTAAAAGGATACATAAGGATTCAGCTGTATCTGCTCTGTCCAATATATGTGTGAGACATAAAGGGAGAACTTTTACATATATTTTACAAACTTAAGATGTACTGCTTTAATATTAATTATTTCAAGCAGTACCTTTGAATCTAGCGAAATTATGTAAATGATTATTTCCTTCAAATATAATATGACATGTTTTGAAAAGAACGTATTATACTTGTGCTTTCATTTGTCTCTTTCTCAAACACAGACACACACACACAAAAAAAAAAAAAAAATGCAATAACTGAGCAGGTTCCTTTTATAAACCAGAAGGAAAAAGTTCATAAGTTTACTTCTTTAACATAATATTTAGTTTGATGCCAAGAAACTGGAATTCTATATGATCATACATAATCTTAAATAATGGGTTTAAGTTTCTTTTAAATATATTTCTTGCACTGGTCAAGATTTTATATGAACAACAACCCAAATGATTATTTGTAATTTCAAAGTGGTACCAAACTCTCAAAACATTTAAACCAACTCTGTAATTAGTTTTAGCATCTTTTAACTTATTGTTTTGGTTTCAAAGCCTGCAATGTTTCTCAACCTTAAACTGTTTTCAGTTACATAAACACTCAAGTAAACCAATTTTTTTCACTACCTGCCAAGTCAGGAATATTCTCATGAATATTGGAATTGTATTTGACAGTTGGCCGGAAACACAAGTCACGGATGGTTGTTGAACTAAATAACAAGGGTAAAAAACAAAACAAAACAAAACAAATAAAAGATACATTAAAAAACTAAAACAACCATAGCACAGTTTTAAAATCAGACTGAAAAAAGATGTATTTTTTGAATATGAGCAAGTACCATTGTTATGGGTTTTAGGGTTCAGTTTTACCTGTTGGTAGAGTTCCTAACATCAAGGGGTTTAAGCAGCCTTTGATAATAAAATGAAAACAGCTGAAAGAAAATTTAAAGAGGATTTTGACTGTATACAGTATGTGACCGTGGTTGGATAGAAGAGGGTGAGACAAAGATACATTGCTGTTATCACAGCTCAAGAGATAATGAGCTAACGAGCACACACGCACACACACACACACACACACACACACACACGATGAAACAGGAAATACATTTTGATTTAAGTAGCAAAGTCTTATGAAAATAACCCTCTTTATTTTTATCCATGTTTAATATCTGTCTCCTATAAAATGCCTGTAGGGTCATTTACAAGTAAAATAGATTATAAACTTCGAGAGTTAATTTTTGCATTACAGTTATAAAATACAAAGTTATCAAATGCTAAAGACAAATCATTATTACCACATTACCTTTGAATGGCATGCACAAATGGATTGTTAACAATGCCATATTTAAACTGTTAAGGAGAACTGTAATTAAATCTTACGCCTGCTGTGATATTCTACCATCATTTGAATTGGAATTAAGCAAAGAAAAAAGCAGGGCATGATTATTTTTTTTTTTACAATCAGTAGGAACAGGCCCTTAGCTGTATCCTTGCATTTATCCCCTCTTTCTCTTAAAATTTCCTTAAGAACAAATTACTCCAATAAGGTCCAAGTAATGACTCAATTGTGTCACTGACATCGTAGAAATATCTAAACAGATGCCTGAGATTGCAAGAGATAAATAAGACGATGTGCAGACCAGCTAGCTGCTAAACAGAGGGTATATCTGACTGCCAGTGTAGTTGGTAGTTCGATTGGAGACCAAAACTAGAAAAAAAAACAGTGTGAATATTGGATTTTTGTAGGGTGACCAGGATCAAAACTTCAAACAGTTTGCTTTAAGTGAGAATAGACCATTTTCCAACAAGATTTTTATATTGCAACTTGGACAAATTCAATTAAAGTTAACAATCAAGTCGGATCTTAGCACATACACAGATCAGCCACAACACTGAAACCTGTAAATGTTTTTAATGGTAGTCAGCTTATTCACAGAAATCCCCAAATAGGTCAAACATAAAGCTGATAAAAGCTAGACCTTCTATTTGTCTAGTTCTGTGAATGTTTGTTTCACATCTGGCTGATGTGACTTTTTTCATGCGCGGGATCTGTTTTTGTTATTTGTCTGAAACCAATAGGAAAACATCAAATTAACCCCCCTCTTCATGATCGTATAAATGTAAGTCAGGCCTGCCAAGTGCCTACAGTCTCCATTAGGGCAGAATAAGAACAGAAGGTTCTGGTTTAGTCATCTAGATGGACCCGCTACAAGAACTCTGATGTTTTTTGGTCCAACACAATAAATTAGAGATTTACTTTGTATCACACGTTTCTTTGGACTGTGTGATACAAAGTAATACTGACAAATCAGGCACAGTTGGAGACCATCAAGCTCAAATATAAAATATTGTGTATTAAACCTTAAAAGCAAAGATCTATACACACTCACAGCACAACCTGGTTAAACATACATAAATTCAACTTCAGACTTTGAATGATTTGCCGCAGATCCCATGCTGATATGGTCTGACATTTAATTTCTAAGTAGAAGCATTTAAACTGGCTAATAACCAACATTCCCCTAACACACACACACACATACAAGCACTTTCAGACTCTTGAGTAACACCAGATGCTGCACAGCTTTATATCAAGCAAGTATTTAAGATTTCATGTTGACTTTTCAGAGGTGTGTGGTAATAAAAGCAGGAAAACGCTCTTCATAAATTGATTGGTGGGTTAGTTCAGGCGAGATATAACTACATCCTTCTCCTTTACATCTCTCAGCCTCAGCAAATTGTTTAGGAATGAACACAAGACCTGGCGTTTAACTTTGAGAGCAGCGTTTGTCTGAGGGTGCGAAGGGAGGAGCGTGGTCAGCGCATGACTCGCTGTGTATTTCCTCTGTTTTCCATCTTTCTCCGGCTGTAACATTCCCATCATCTCCTCTATTTATCCAAACTCCACAGTGAAAGATTCTCATCCCATCCCACAGGCAGATCTCGTATGATAAGACTTGTCAGTTTCAAGCTTAAACTCTAACTCGTAGCTTTGTGTCCTCTCACACCCCCAGGCCAACTTCTTCCTTCTTTGGACCCGGTGAACTCTTTAGCTCTCCATCCCTACTTGTCTTCATTTGTGTTATCACTGACCGTTCCCCCTTTTCTGTCTCCTGTGCAGCTTCATCCATCTCTTTATCTTATACTCTTTCATTCCTTGTCATTCCTCCCTCTTCTCCCAATAACATGCAACCTTCAGAGCTATTCCACTGCACATTTGTCACTGACATTTTGGACACAGTTTCCACGACTATTCCTCTCATAGTACGTGGTTGATTGAAACCCTCTGTGGCCAGTGATCCACATTGCTGACAACACTTTACTTTAACGCTTACATCTGAATTGGCACTTCCTCCGTATAAAGGCCCGTGTGGCCTGGCATGCAGTAGACTGAACAATAAAACAGCAACCTTTTCTAAAAAAAAAAAAAAAAAAAAAAAAAAAAAACTCAACTGTGGAATACATTTCTGTAATATTGCTGATTTGCTGTGTTGTGTAAGAGATGTAAAATTAATTTGCAGATTTATAACAAAGTATAAAAGGGCTTTCTAAATTAAAATAAAAGTGTGAAAAGCAGCTGGGAATATGGTAATATTGAAATATGAGGCGATGTTGACATATAACATAATTCACTTGTGCATTTGACTGCCAGGAAAGCAAATACAATAACGTGAGATGTGCTTTTCTTCAAACAAAACAATTAGAAAGTCTGCCATCAAGGCTGCTTGGAGGTAATAGCTGTTTACAGAAGTAAAATCTGTACTCTCTCCAAGAATTTTCATTTTTCCCCGAAAATTGGTCATGGAACAAAAATAGTTTTGTATGAAGGAGTCATTCAGTCATAAAAGCTAATGCAAATCAATATTCAATCAATGCTGATAAGCTACAAGAGGGTTAATGACACATTTGATAGAGGGCCATGGAACAATTTCATGGCATGAATCAATATAACGAGCTCACATTATAGGTCACATTTACGCCTGTGTAATTGTGCATTTCAGTGTGCGATTACTTGCTTTAATAGAACAGTTTTTGTTTAATAGAACATTTTCTCTTTTTCCTTCACCAACCCCCTAACGCGACCTGATTCAGAAACAACATGAGACCAAGTCTTGAAATCAGAGGCTGTTCTGAAATTGGTGTTTTAGTTCATGCAAGTCTAAACAGGTCAGTGTTGTGTTTTAATATTGTTTGGATCCCACCTGATGTCAAGTCCACTTTTGCCGAGCTACTGTTGCAGCAAGGGACCAGGCATTAAATAGTAAATGGGGGGCACACAACAACAACAACGACAACAACACACAGAATCACACACACAACCTAATTTCTGATCCAGGAGCAGTTGAGAGTGGTTATCAGTATTGGAGGGATCTCAAGCCCTCCCTCATCACCATCAATCTGTCTAAATGACTCTGTCTCTGCCCTGCCTCTCCACCACAGCAGTGGTAGAGAGGCTGCTTCCTCAGCCATTTTATCCACAGGTCATATCAAGATCTCTCTTCTTTGCTTTCTCCCTCTCTTTAATTTTATTTTATTTTATTTTATTTTATTCACCATTCTGACACTATTTTCCACCCCCTTCTTTGCTTCTCCCACTCATTTATGTGCATCCCTCTCCATTTGCCCTGACCACTCTTCCACATAATGATGATATAATGACATAATCTCTATGACTAAGTATGCTTCAGGTGGATAGTCTTATGATTTAAAAGCATGATTCACATAGAAATAATGTTCCAAATATTTCACTGGAAACCACCTAAGATGGTCCTATAACTGTGTTTGTGTTAGATTTTTGACATCATGCATGTTAATGCACATAGGAATGAATGGGATTAAGGCTGTACAAAGTGTTGATTTGTGTGGGTATTATCATACAATTGATTTTTTTTTTGTTCATTTTGATTACAATTTCAGATGTGATTAGCATCCCATTGAGAAATCATATTATGAGGATTATCATTAAGTCCTTGTTTAGCTGCAATGCTGTTGCTAATAGAGTGAATGTTACATCTCAACAAGGCAATAATTTACCATCCTCCATCTGACCTCCACCCTGTTTTTAACATTGAGATACATAAACTTTGAATTTCTCCCTGTCTCACGTACCACATATGTCTTACATTCTACCTTCAAAACACTTTTAATTGGAATATAAGGCTAAAGCACCAACAAGCTAAAGCTAGCTAAAAAAGAGGCACTGTTAGCACTAGCTAAACTATATTTGCACCTTTTTCTAGCTGGCTAGTCATTGCCTTAGTAATGCTGTTTATCATCCACATCTCTCTGAGGCAGTAGCTAAATTAATTAATGAATTAGTAGAGAACAAACTAGCAAAGTAACCACTGTGATGATAGGAGCAGTCAAAGTTTTTCATAGTGCTGAAAAGCTGTTCAGTCTAGTTTCCACATATTTGAATGGCAGATAGCTCTTTAGGCATTAGGTAACGTGAACAATTTGTCAGACTACTGTGGCTTAAAATGGAAGTTTTGCAGACATTCTATCTCTTAAATAGCTCTGTTTTTTTTTTTTTTTTTTTTACAGGTTCACTGTTTCTGTAGTTACTATTCTTTGCCTTTTTAGGGCAGGACAGTGTGTGGTAAACTTCCAAGTACAACAATACAAAGTCAAACACATAAAATCACACTGACATACTCATAGAAGTATAACTTTTTTTTTAACTGAACTTAAATCACTTTTGACGGGCAACACACTAATGAGCTCTAATCAGTGACTTTACCGCCACCAGAACCGGACGCTAGGGGCCTATCCTTGGTGTACACATGCCCACACACACACATATACACACACACACACACACAGGGAGAGAATATCCCCTGGGGTGAAAAAGTGTAAAATGGAAAACTGCACCCAGGTGTTGGTGTCAGGAAAAGGAAACTGACAACTGAGTGTGTGAGATGTCAGAGGTCATGTTGCATGTGTTCCACATGAAACATAGAATATGTAATGATATGCAAAACCACATGCAGTGTTTGCTATACGTGTTTCTCTGTTGCTCACTTAAACACACACACAGACATTAATAGACATGAATCATTTTTGTAAAGTACTGACACGTGCATGAACGGCAAAACAGTTTGTCTCAACACTGAAAAAAAAAAAAATCCTCTTCTCAATAATGTGCAGGGAGCAGATTCAAGCATGCATACCCGTAGGTTTATATTTTTCATTAGCTTGGAAGGTAGCAATAGTTGAGCGATTGGGTACCTGGGTGGACTTCCTGATACTCAACACACAACAAAGGCAATGCGAAAGAACAGCTGGAGAAAAAGCAGCTGCTTCCAATATGTGTGTTCAACCATAAAGTGTGTTGTATTACCTAATCTCACTGCAAAACAAGAGAGGTGCCTCCTAATCATGCACACACACACACATTCGCTCGCTCACCCACTGCAGTTTGAAATCACATATGAAGCAGATTACAGGTCTTTATAGTTGACTCACATGTGGAGCCACTGAAAAAAATGTTTTTCTTTTTACCAGAGGGGGAGAAAAGAGAATGGAAACAGACATGTTAGAGGAGCAAAGGTGACATGAACTGTGACTGCATGAAGATGATTTTCATGATGGCTTACAGTTGAGTCTGTGTTGTGACAGGATCATTTAAGATACACGTATTAGCTCATTCGACACCATCAACATGCCTTTACTCGGCATCAAAATCAATTCTGTTCAAATACTTCATAAGTCATCATTGGCCCAGGAAGCAGCAGTGGTTAACGAAACGTTTTTTTTAAACACAGTGCATTACAGTGTTCATCTGCCTATTTCTCTAATTAATTGTGCCCAAGCTTCAAACAACTTCTTGTGGTGTTTTACAAGAGACAGCTTGCTATGAATAATGGTATCTGGGCTGTGTAACAGGCACTTCTCACATAGCAGCCGGTATGTGTCACAGACGGATAGGAATAGCAATTTAGATGGTGAAATTTATAAAGGCAGAGCTGCAGGAGAGAGCAGAGTCAGGACGCTGTTCATTCAAGAGAAGTGGGTCAATCGGGGAACGGATGAGGAGGATTGATGGGAAGATGTAGAACTGGACCTGCTTTGCTTAATGTTTTCTTTTTTATGAGGGGCTATTAAATTGCCTATGTAGAGTAGTTGGCGGAACTCAACCCAAACCGAGCACCACATTCTCACACAACCCCTTTACCTGTCTACTTTTAATATTTGACTGAATGCCGACAGCTGAAATGAGAAACTTGTTTTTAATGTAACAATTTGTCAACGCCATTATTTGTTCAGTCAGAACAAGTCTCAATCAATTACATACAACTTCATTTCTTTTTTTTTAATTGCAGTAAAGTTGAATGTTATGGTCAGTAATAGCTTTTTCTTGCCAGTGCTGTGATTTCCTATTTGGAATCGCTTGATTGTTTGATAGATGGGTCAGGGGAGGTAAAATAAAAAAAGAAAAAAAAATCCCACATGAGGAAAGAGGGACATCATCTGTGCTATTTGTTTAGTCTCTATGGAAATTAATGTGTACATCATTGTGTACGCAATCTGAAGGGTTCATGTCTGAATCACTCGCCGTGGCTTTTGAGTTATAATACAGCTTTCCAGCTCTGAAGACGGCGCTATGTTTGTTCTGGACTTGACAGTTTGTGATTATGTAATTTTCAAGCACCTTTACTCCGAGTGATTTGACCCGCAAGTGAGCAAAAACATCAGCAGTTTGATTTAGTCGCCGTGTGCGTCTTTAATAAATGATGACTACAGCGGGACTCGTCTCGCTCTTCTGCTTTCTCAGATGTGGTTCATTCCAGTTCATCGTATTTCCAGTTCAAATTAGCGGAGCTAAACTTTGTTTTCTGTTCAGTACAGCTCCCATGGGCTCTCTCTCTCATTCTCTCTCTCTGGTTGCCTGGATTCTCTCTCTCCGAAACAGTGGGAAGAGAGGCGGCGAAGCTAAGCTAACATAATCATTGTTATCATAATTATTATAAATCCACTGCAGACATGTCGTTGACCAGTCTGAGCTGGGCACTTCTCACATTTCCCTCATTCTCCAGTCTGAACAAACAGACTATAAACAGATGGACGTTTGTGAGTGACAGGCCGTGCAGAGGAGTCTGGACGAGGGTGTTGAGTGTTTCAGACAGGCTTTTAATGAAGGAACTTTAAAGGGGAATCTAGGGCAGCTCTGGTCTCTCTCTCTGCTCTTTCCACCCTGCCCAGGAGGAAGGTTTAGATTGCTTTGTGGAGTGATGGGTCCCACTGCGTGAGGCTGTACCGTGGGGTGGATACTCCCCCACCACTTCACTTAGAATAACAAAATTACTACAGATGGCTACAGCAAAGTGAGATCTGTTAGCGAGTGTGACTTCTAAAAGTAAAATAAAAGGGTGTTTTTTAATCTTTTCTTAATCCCTTTTAATACAGAACAATTTGCCTTCATTCCTTTTTAATGGTTTTTAGTGGTTTCAGTCTCTTTCATAGCCCCTCGTCTCACAGGACAGGGTTGGGTGACAAGTGGTGCAGACGAGGAAGAAACCCAGTCGCTATACCCAGACCAGAGGGAGGGGAGGCTGAATGTCACCTTCAAATCGAGCGGGCGGATTGATTCAGGGCCTTTGGGGAGCAGCAGGAAATACCTTGGTGTGACAGGAGACACTAAACTAAACAACCGGCTTTCCCCATGGGAGAATTTTATTTATTTATTTAATTTTTTTTTTTTACTATGGCACACCATGAGTTATGGGCCCCAAGCAATTTCTTTTTAATGTTGTGCTTTGTTTTATACAGCAGAAAAATGTGTTTATGTTTGAAATGTACATTTCAATAAACAAGGCACTTAACCTTATATGTACGTTCCCATTTGAATTTCGAAGGCGTACCAAAAAATAGTGCAGACGACTGATGTGAAGTTTTTATCGTAACACGATTCATTACGTGAAGGACATTGCACTGTGTCTGGTGGTGTTTATTTTATATCTCGATGATCATGTGGCTGAGTATGTCACAGTTATGATTTTATGATACTATGATTTTTTTTCTTGATTCAACTATCCATTTTTCTTCCATAGTTTTTCAGACATTGACCATATAGGCACAAAAATGACATTTGGTATGTACACACAAGAAATAAAGAACCTGTTAAATGTTTGTTCCATATGTATCTCAAAGTGAATCTGTATGAATTGATATAAATTATGTGGGATACTACACAGAGTGTTGTAGAAAGCGATGTTGGCCTGTTTTATGAGCAGATATTTGTTTTATGAAAGAATGCTGGAGAGTAGTCAAAGTCCTCTCAGCGCACAGCCACAGCCACTTTTCACTTTTCACTCGTATCCAGTTGTGTAACCGAAAGCAGACTCTGGTTAATATTTTAATAATATTTACTCTTGTGTTGTCATTGACCACTGGAAACAGTGCGATCATACACACTCTGTTTCCTGACGTGCAACTGACCTGAGGCAGTTTTATTGTTCGATCCGTCTCCGTAAATAACCGTACCGATACATCGCTCTCCAACGTGACTCACTCGGATCGCCACTCAGATCTTTTTTGGCAGTGGTCTGGAGCTCGAGCAGAAATAAACTAATCCCATCTTCCTCTTCGGTCTGCCTTTATATGAAAAACTGAATGCAATAAAATGTGTATGTGCTCTTTATATTTTCCAGAAAGAGGCCACAAGGGGAACAATGTTCAGAGTTCTCCCTCTAGATCTTACAGTGTCAGTAAGTTTGCACGAGATCATTACTCTGTTCACTGTTCGTGCTGTTACCCAATACACTTGCTACATGCATCTTTCATTTCACCTCACACAAAACTCACATATAAATATGTTTTATACATTAAAATATCACATAAATTTGCCAAATTTTTGCAATTCTAGGACCATGTTACACATAGAGTGACGTGATAATTCTTGATGCCAAGACGAGGCGCTCTGGGGAATTTTTCCTGCTGTGAACAGAAGTTGCAAGTCATTTAATTTACACAACACATTAGACAAGTTGATGCCTGAGCGATGTCTAAAGTTCTCATGCTGCACAGAATAAAACATAATCTCCTCCACAGGCTCAGGATGAAGCAACACATTCTGTTTTTCCTCTTTTGCACAGGCGAGCGCCCAGCGACACTCTGACAGCTCCACTTGTGAAATCAGCACCATCAACTGCGCGGCGACGTTAATTTCCTAATGAAAATCAATCAATGGCGCGAAGGTGGCCGCTGTATACACAGCGCACGCATGACAGGGATGGATATGAGTTGATGTGTATCACTATAGATTGGCGTCATTGGTATGCTGAGCGATGGGGCCACACACCAGGTTTTAAAGCTGCTGGGTCATTAAGCGTCCACACAACGGTGGTAGTGTGGAATGCTCATCATGCTTGGGAGATAAGGGCCACGACTCTGCAGTGCATGAAAAGCATATGCAAGCTTAAGACTCTTATAATGTGCACTCGTCTCCTAATGTGATGCTAGCATGGGAATGGACGAAAAACAAAATAGAGACCAAAGAAGGACAAAAAAAAAAAAAATGCTGAATTTGAAAGTATAATATGGTTTGTTCTTTGGGAGTATTGATCCCAGAAAGCAAAAGGAAAAAAATAAACAGACTTCATGTCAGTTGTGTGACAAGGCAACTTCCTGTCTTGTTATCCTGAGAGTTATATGAGTCAGTGGTTCTTGATCACTCTCTGACAGGAGAGTATTGAAAAGAAGCAGGATGTATTGAAAGTGAGTCTGGTCCCCAGCTGTGACTATATCTATTCAGGCTGTAATTTAGAGGACAGTCTGTGCTGTTATTTGTATTAACTCTTATAGAACAGCAGGACATATGTCTGGGAAGACATTTACGAGACATAAAAAAATAACGGTAAGGTAAGTGAAAGTGTTGCGTCACACTCAGAAAGGGGACCAACGAGTGTGATTCAGAATTCTGATGTAAAAGAAGGGGCTTTACAAAGAAAAAAAAAACAGGGATACAGAAAATCAAGCAAGCAAACAGAGCACAAAGGGTCGACTGAGGTAAAATCCCCAAAAGAAAACACAGGCAGGGTCAAAAACATGATTGGGATCAACACAGGCAGGCAAAGAACAGAGAGCTGGAAAGCTAAAGCACATGGCACAAAGACAATCTGGCAGAGAACAAGTGTAAATGGGCCGGTATATATACTAGGATGTAGCTAATGTGGGAATGGAGAACATGGAGAACAGGTGAGTGGGGGAGGAGAAGGGGGAGGAGCAGGTCAGGTGACACTACTCGGGGGAGAAAGGTAGGTAGGCAGTCTGGAATGACAGCAGGATTAGAATGTGCATGCGCAAACTGCTGGACCGAATAAGTGAAAAGATGAACGCGTAGGCTGAAACTCAAAACCATGACAAATTATGTAGATGAAGGAAGTGGAAAGTGACGGAAAGGCAGGATTGGCTGACAATAAAAGAGAAGTAGAGACAGAATGTTCACAAACAGAACAAACTGTAGACGCCAAGCTCAATTTCTACTTTTAATTGGTAACCTAAAAACAGAAACCCAATTCTATGCAACACTTAACAAGCACTGAGCTTTACTCCTGCTATATATACACTATATATTACTTGCATCTTGCCTTAGCTTGAGGCTTAGATTCTTAGATAAGTGATAAAATCCAGATGATGTCCAAAAAGAGCTTTCTTCTCTCGAAATGGAAAAAATAATCCACAGTAGCTGCATGATTCTTCCATCCTTCATTTAACCAACAACAGAGGTTAAGAGACAAAACAACAATTCTGCTTCACAGCAGCCTGAAAAGAACAAAACTGAATCTTAAATACTTATAATTCGCCACACTGTCAGACCAAGACAAAACTCAAATTTACTTGAGGAAAATATGACATCGCCGAAAGACATGGAAACATATTTCAGAGCATGTAAGAGCCAGAGGGCAAAAAAAAGGAGAGCACCTTCTTCATCTGCCTTTTCTCTTTAATCCTGTGTTACCTCCATTACAATTTTATTCAACACTACTGAACCATCAAATCTTTTCACATAGTTGTATGTTATACAGGCACTATAATAATGGACAAACAATGAAGCAAACCCAATTTTTCCAGTGCTTTCACATATCCCACTACTATCAACTATCAGAAAAGAGCTAAGAGTTTAGAATATTTTGACATTAAATATTTCATGTCTTTTCTTGTTTTTCGAACCTGTGCAACATGCTTTGGCAATACCGTACTTCATTATGGTAATGCCAATAAACCAACAGAGGAAGAGAGAGAGGGAGAGGGAGAGAATGGGAGGGGGCAAAAGTTGTCAGAGAAAGTTCCTAGTTTTTGCTCTGGTGGTGAACAGCATATATTTTGTAGCTTCCTCTTTTAAACTCCTGCAAACAGGAGTATCATAAGGAGGAGGGAGAAAGTGAAAACGGGAAGGGTGGCTGAGTGATTATGTGAGAAGGCAGTGTGTGTGTGTGTGTGTATGTGTGTGCGTGTGTGTGTGTGTGTGTTTGAGTGAGTCTGTTTGTGGGGAGAGGAACGCCACTCTCGCTCTCCCTTTACTTTAAGAGCGTTACCACTTCAGCCAACATCCTGAAGCAGGCCACTCCACCTCTCCTCTCCTCTCTCCTCCAGACCAACGCATGGACTTAAAAAGTGGAGGAAGGAGGAAAGCAACTTTTTCAGAGTGGAGATAAATGGTGGGAGGAAAGTCTGCTGTTGGTTTCCTGGACTGGGCTGATGTGCTGGCTGAGTGTTGGAGTCACAATAGGAGGCAATCCTCTTTTCCTGTGTGAATGCGTATGTGTGTGTTTCTATTTATGTCTGTGTTTTTTTTTTTTTTTGACTGCTTGGAGACCGGGAGCACGAACTGGGCTGAAGAAGACTTCTGGATGCAACAGCAAAGAGGAGGATCAGCCAAAAGAGGAGAGGAGAAGAGAGAGTGATCAAACAGAGACAGAAGTGGTAGGAGTTGGACTGAGAAGACAGGAGGAAGACAGAGCCAGAGTCTTGAGAGACAATTTAACAAGAAGGAGAAAAAGATAGCGAAACCGAGAACCAAAGGGGAAACTCACCTGAGACGCTCGTCTGCTCTTCCAGTTGAAGCGACCTCCTCTCCTCCCTCCCCTCCCCTCTCCCCCTCTCTTTCCCCCTGACATGGGCCGCCTGCTGGCCCTGACCCTTGCCTACCTGGCCTACCTGCTGGCTGCCGCGATTGGCTCCGAACGCCAACATCACCGCGTGCAGCACGGCTCCTGCAGCTACACCTTCATCCTCCCCGAGGTGGAGCACTGCAATCCCTTAAAGGACTTTCAGGTCACCCACACCCTCCAGAGGGACTCGCCACTCGCTGAGGCTGAACCTGATCCGAACCAGTCAAGGCAGGGTAAGGCCCAAAAGGACAGGCCTTCCTGGCAGGAGAGGAAGCTGGAGAGTCTGGAGAGCGCTATGGAGAATAACACCCAGTGGCTGTTGAAGGTAGGATCTCTGAACTGTTCACTAAAACAAGTTTTATCCTTTACACATACCTCATTTTATCCTGCAGACCATCAAACAAAACACTAGTAGGAGTAAGAAAGCACAGATTCTTCACAGAGCACACTATCCACATAACATTTGTTGACAAGCCTTCATTATTGATAAGTTCTGCTTAGCTGGGATTTCCTGGATGCCTGCTGTATGCATATTTGGCTCCATGACAACACCTGGTGTATGATGGTGTATTTGTATTTAAGACCGCTGGGATGCCCCAATTCCCTTTTACATGCCAGAGGAGAAAGACAAGATGAAATAAGTTTGCAAATACAAGGTGAAGCCAAATACACCTCACACAGTTAAACTCTCTAAATGAGTATTTCAACACATGGGCATTTACACCACAGAAAACTTCACTCTTGACTTATGAGCCAAAGTCGACAAAAACTTAACTGAACTCAGTTTAAATAAATACATAACACATTTCCTCTGTGGGAAAAAAAAATTGTTTATCTGTGGGAGACACATTTCAGCATGTCTCCTTGCTTGGGCTATTTGGCCTTTGCGGTTCCATTTAGCTTGGATTATGACTGACTAAAATGAAATGATGCGATTAAAAGAGGCTTGACAATAGTGTTTTCATTGCTAAGGTCATCAGGGCACAGAATCAGTGTTGGGGCCATTGTCTAGGACGGACTGACTGACTGACACGCCACCCCTCTCCACCCATCTCTCTATTCTTGTCTGCACTCTCAGAATATTTATGGTGGACACTAATCCGCAGGCTAGTTATAAGCCTTGTGTTGAGTGTTTAGATTGGCCTACTGAAGGCAAACATGTTGATTATATTTCAGGATTTGAAAATGGGGTATTATGTCTGCCAAAGCTCTTCCTGTGCTGCTGTCATTTCCCACTCTCACTTACCACAAACTCGTCTGTGTTTTTCTCTTCCTTCCCTTTTCCCCCTCTTCTCCTTTTTTTTTTTTTTTTTTTTTTTTTGTTGACGAGCCGTTCCTCTCCATCCATCTCCTTCACTCCTGTACACATCTGGACCGTTCCATGGCTCGGCGATGATGAATGCGCCTCATCTTACACCTTGACTCATCGACCGTCAGATCGTGAACCCTTTGTCCGTCTTGCTTGCGATCTGCTGACACGCATAGAAACAGACAGACGCACACACTCATTTCCCCTGTGCACATTCTGTCTGATGCTCACACTGTGAACTAGACACTGAACTTCACTGGAAAGGATCCCAGGAGGCTGCACTGTATGTGCATGTGTATGTTTGAGAGAACAGTGGGGGAGAGAGTGTACATATTTTTCCTTATTCTCACAGTATGTTATTCATGCATACAGCCTGTACAGCACAGGCTAAATTGCTGAATAAAAAAGCAGCACATATTGCACTCCTTTTGGGCATTTTTTGCTGTAACATGTAGTCTCCTTCTGTCTCCAAAAGATGTAACAAGAGAGAGAATGGACAAAAAAAGCTCTGCTGACACAAACAGTATCTTGCTCTGTTGCCAAACTTCCTCTCCAAAACGCCTGGAATGAACACAATTATCAAACTGTTCAGAAAGTTACCCCCACCAGGCCATGGTGATGTATAAATGATCCCCAATGTAGATGGGATTTTCACAAAAAAAAAAAAAAAAACATAGCATGACCTTACAGAGCCTCTTTAAGATATGCATGGAGGTATACAATCCTTTGACCCTAGATGGCAAAGCCTTTTTCAGCACCTTGTGGAGCTCATTAAGCCTATCTGTGTGAGTCTGGGGAGAAATGAGCGATATGCACGCGGAAGAGCTTGAGGCATGTGTATGTCGGTGAAACTTTGTACGATCTCATTCAAAGCTCCCCTGGGTTGTTATGACCATTACTGTGAGCCTTCCACCCGAACCTCTTGAAAGAAAACACACACCCACACACACAGAAACTTAGCAGCACACACACTAATCCACCATGTTCCACAGAGGAATCTCTAAGTGGATGAGTGCAACAGGACTGTATTAATGTTCCAGTTTCCTTTTTTACTGTTTCCAAGAAGAAACTAGTGTTTATTTTCTTTTGTGCTCAACGTCAATGCAACACTCCATCTTGTCCCTTTTGCCTTCTGCTGCCCTGAGGGGTTGGCAAAAGGGATGCGAGCAGGCTTTTGTTAGAACTTTTAAGAGCTTGTGTGGATTATGCTAATGCAAAAATATTGCATAGAGATCGAGGTGCCTAGGTTTCCCTTGGTGACCTGATTTCCTGGCCAAGTCGTATTTCATTGAGCCAATACTTAATTATGTCACCCACATTACTCTCATTATCCAATTGGTCTCCATTTGCTTTCCTTTCCTTTAACGTACCCCTATTCTCTCCATCTTGAAGAGTTTCAAAGTAGGGCTGGAACAAAACAATTTCTTACTTGCATGGTGGTATTGTGACATAAATCATTTTGGTTTTATTTGGCCTAAGTTTTGCTATGTCTGCATCTAATATGGCAGGGATTAATTGACTTTTGTTTACTGTGCTCACAGGATAGTATAATTACATTTAGATAAGATTAGTAGCCTACATCCATGCTCTGGGGTGGTGTGCTGAGCTAAATGCTAATGTCTTCTTGCTAGCATGCTGCTGTTTTGCATGTACTGAATTATGTTTATTAGATTAACCATCTTATTTCAGTCTACTAACATGCTGGTGTAAGCAAATTAGCACAAAGTACACTCGAGGATGGTGGAAAAGTAATTATGAAGCAAAGAATTTGTGAAAATTGACATTTTTACTTAATGAGACCTGATGAAAAGTTTGAGCACTGAAGTTATTACATTTCGTCCCGAGGGCAACATGAATGTCTGTATTAAATCCATCCAGTTCTTACTGAGAAATATCACCCAAAACCACAAATGTCAATCTGATGAAAGTAGTCAAAGACAATTCAGTAGAACTCATTAGGATTCATCTACTGGGTCTCATGAATGCTGAGATATTTCACTTGTTAAGTAAAAGAATTGGCCTGCTGCCAGTTCTGCATAAAAAGTCAGGAGATTATTAAAATTATTACAGTCCATCTTGGAACCATACACGTTTGTAGAAAATTTAATGACGATCCATCCATATTTTGTTTAGATATTTTAGTCTAGACCAAAGTGGTTGACTGACCATCAATGTCGCCTCTGGAGTCATTCCTATTGCTAAAATCTCAACAGCAACATTTTTTTTTTTTGTGACTAATGTCACTGTTGATTTTTGTGAAATGAAATTTTCAATCCTTTGGGCATCACAAACTACATTTTATCCTCCCTGATTGTATTGGAGTGGAGGCAGGAATCACAATAAAACCAATGTCTAATGAAAAATATTGCTGCACTGACATGTGAGTCACCATTTTCATCAATACATATTTATTTCTGTCCTTCACAGTCACACTCAGCCTGATGCTTCAGTCCATCATCATCATCTGTCAGAACACCCAGCAGCTATGTTTCTCCCCCGTCCTCTGTAATTGTTGTAGAGAACATTGGTGCAATAATTAAGATATCATGGTACAACTCCTGTGATTTTCTCGGCGCTGATCCATCCTCTGTCCCTCTTAGACACAATAAGATAGAATTACGCTACATCCCAAATGTGATTTATCTGGCTCCATAGTGCAGCATATGAAAGAGCTGCAATTAATGCAATTGGCAGTGGGAGACGGAGTGTATCAAGACCTCTGGATTGAGCTCTATCACAGAAGGCTGTAATGGGAACACTACACAAGCGGCTGATAGCAGCTTCAATACACGAGGCTGATTATGATGAAGGGATCTTTGGTTCTTCCTTTGGAGTTGGCTTTAATCCACATGGTAATCTTTTCATAAACTTCATTTTTTCTTTTTTTTTTTCTGACGTCTCAGTTATCCTAAAGTAGGAAAATGTCAGAGATGGATTTACAGACCAAGAGGGAGAAAGTGAAAGAATATGAAAGAAAGACGAAGTTAGTGAGAAATCAAGAGAAAGTACAAGACAAAAGACAGAAAGATTATTAGCAGCCAAACAATTAGTTGCTAATTTATCCTTATTTGCCTGCTTGGGTTAGTGTTTTCCTTGTACTTCATAAAAAATGGAAACACCCCTCCCTTGTGACAGTGTATTATTATAGTCGTATTCCTGTCTTAAAGCAGTATTTATATAGGAAAAAAAAAAACAATAATTGTCTCATTTGAATTCTCTTCGATTTTTGTGGATAGCCACTCATTAGCTGTATAATTTTGAATGCTTTCTCCTTAGAGACTTAATTTTCCAGTCATGTGGTTTAACGAATAAAGTTGAATCTTTTCTCCCCCGAAAAGTCATAAATATTAATGTTCTCTGGTTCGATATTCTACTACTGCCTTATTGAAAAGGCACAGGCCATTGCCCGTTAAACATCAAACAGAATTTCATCGTTCACGGCAGGAAAAGCTGAATTTGTCTTCCGGATGCCATTTGCTCGAACCAACAACATTAATAAGAAAAATCTATTTATTGGAGCAAGATGGATGCAATCCTATTTTCACTCCTGCTGTAACATATGATGGGTTTTTGCCAGTGGTTCTTTCTTTGAGCCTGTGATTGATTACAGAGTGTGAGCGACTGTCCCTGAAGTCCAGCACATGAATATCATGATTTCAAACCTCTGGAATACACCATTGCTGCTCTTTTTTTATTCCCATTGAAGTGCTCATATATTGCATCATGTTATTAATACAAGTTTGGTATTTGCCTGAGGTAGACCTGCCGTTGGATGGATGGATAGATAGGTGGCAAGACTTTGGAGAGACCCCAGAGACACTGAATTCTATGACTCCATTACAATACCCCTGATGATTCAGGTGACAAATATAGATCACTCTAATGCTGCTGCATAAAGTTGTCAGAGACCCATAGGGATGTTACTTCCTAAAATATGATTATGGCCACAATATGACATTGTGGATAACATTCCCAGACTCTTGCTTGTTCACTTTACAGCTGGAGAACTTCATCCAGGAGAATGTGCGCTCTGGGATGGAGGAAATAAAGAGAACTGCGGTACACACCCAGACAGCTGCCATGCTTGAGATGGGAACCAATCTCCTCAGCCAATCAGCAGAGCAGACTCGCAAACTGACAGACGTGGAGACCCAGGTGAGCCCACGAGAACATAACAGAGTAAAACCTGGGATATCAGATTCGCAGCCAATCCAAATGAACAACTACGGGGATCACACCCATGCAAAAACAAATGATGTCACTTGCGGAAAACTTGGTGAATAGCTAATTAAATGTAAATCACACATAACCCGCTAAGGAGCTGTGCCCAAAGGTGGCGGCAACCGCTTTAGAACAGCTGGTATTAGATTCTACAGTCTCTGATTGACACAAAGAGTTGAGCTCGGCATCTGACAGCAAGCCAATTAAAACATAAAGCTCAGTAGCACAACACAGATGTGTCTTCAATCATGCCACAAAGCTGTTATTACAGACTGGGCTTGTTTTGGTCCTCATGCTTTCTTTTTTTCTTATCAAAGCCAATATGAAACTGCAACCTGTACAAATATCTGATGTGCTTTGTTCAAGTTTTCGTTTCATCTACTAACTTCAAAACATGTCACAGGTGCAAATGAGCTCACTCTTGCACAAGTTTTCATTGTAAGATCAAACAATAATCATTATGAGCCTTGTGATGCGATATGCATCATTGTTTATCTCAAACAGCCAATTTTAAAATATTAATTCAGCTGGTGGACACGATTGTTTTTCTTCCATTTGTCTCTTAATCAATATCTGTCACAGTTCTCATCCATCATTTTATCTGCATATTCTGTGATAAAGTTATTCTCCTTATCCTCTGTTTTTTTTTTTTTTTTTTACCAATCTGTAGGTGTTAAACCAGACAAGTCGCTTGGAGATTCAGCTGCTCGAGTACTCGCTCTTCACCAACCGGCTGGAGAAACATATTCTCCTGCAGACTCAGGAGATCTCACGCCTCAGTGATAAAAACAGGTGAACACTCATAAGGCTTAAAAAGGGTGGTTATAAGTGTTTTTTTTTTTTTTTTAGAGCCATTATGTTAAAGTTTTAGCAGAGCAGTTGAGGTTAAAGTGGCCATTCACAAGGATAATTTCCTCTAATCTGTGCCTGTCATCTTATTGTGTTTTTCATTTCTTGAGTTTTCTGTTAGTGAGGCTTCAGTTTCTGTAGATGGCACTATTTTCTTTGTCTGTCTACCTGCTACTTTTTCTACACTGATTCCAAATGAGCTAGTGTGGCTGCTGTAGGAAACATAAAATGCATCTCTTCCTGGGTACCAAAGAATGCTTTCTCAGGAAAAAGCTACTTCACGCAAAATATAGAGGCCTTCAAAAGAGAACATGTACTGAGAACTGCACATACACATTTATCAAACTGTTCTTTCTGATATAACCACAGAGAAAATGTTTGTTGAATGACGTGATAGAGCTTTTAACTACAATATAATGCACATTGTGCATATATGTGTGCGTGGGTGTTTGCCAGTGAATAGGCTGTGTGCATTAGGAGGGGTTTCCCATTCTTCCCTCTAGGAACATGAGGTCAAATGAAGGCCAGCAGGGGTTAAGGACAGGGTGGTGGGCAGCGTGAAAGGGAGTGGGTGTATTCTATCTTTGCATATGGTTGTTTATCATTCCATCCATCTGTACCAAGTGTGACTGGGAGAACACATTGCCCCAGCTCCAACACCTGTTATACATCTGGCCTTGCTCAGTCCCTGCTGTGCCCTTTGGCCCTCCTCCTTCAAGTTGGTTACATGTGTCTGACATGAATACATCTTCACGAGAGTAAACACCACGACAGGATGCATAAAATTAGAAAGGTCATAGTAGATTTGCAGCCAGCCAGCTGTGGAATAAAAGAGAGCTCGGGACTGCGAGTGGTTGTATGGGGCTACTGCTGCAGGGCCTTAAGGGCATGGAGCCAGTTTTTGAACTGCTGCCAAAATCAAAAAGAGCAGAGAGACATGTTTGTTTTCATAGGCATTACATGTAAAATAGTACTGGCAGGAAGTACAGGATATAGCAGAGAGAGATAGATTGAGACCAGACTAATAGCAATATCGCTATTACAATAACAATAAATAGCACAAGATCATAAGCATAACGGTTTAATTGTGAAGTATGGTGTGCAGGTAATGTGATCCAAAATGTCATATTTGTTCTGACAAGACCCAAAATTATTTGAATATTGCTTTGATCGTTTATTGTAGTGCTCTACAGTAAAATAAACAGAGTGAAGAACAATTTGTGAGTTTGCTTGGCCACATTTAATGAGTGTCCTTCTGCAAAACAAATATGAAATCAAAGTGATGTTAAAACGATGTGGACCTGTTCAGCTTTAGAGCCAAGCCACATATCGAGTCACTGCCTAAAGCGGGAGATTGAGGACACACGTTTAGCGAAGCAGCTGCGTGTGCACGGGGCTGAAAAGTAGCTTGTTCAATCTGGGTGGCTGGATTGTTTCAATAAATAACTGCTGCAGAGTCGTTAGTCAAAGCCATAAAGATCAGGCTGCAGGGATTTATGATCTTCATTTGGAGGTGGGGGTGTGGTACTTGTGCAGACACACACACACACACACATGGGTGCGCACACACATACTGTCAGTTTGTTGCCCCATGGCTATGATTGAGAGGCTTAGCATGCAGGCCCATCTGTGAGTGCTGCTACAGTACAGGTGTTTATATGATGTTAGCCCAATGAGACTGTCGTGCTGATGCCTATTAGTCATCCTCATGTAAATGTGCTAGTTTGACTAACCTCCACTGTGAAAGGTAAATGCTGAATGGAAGGATTCTCTACCTGCACTTACTCTCTTATATCTCCTGCCCCCAAACAATCCATATATTATATGTTCAGACTTTTACTTTTCTCCAGTGTACTGTAAAGAAGCAAGTAGAATTTCTTTCAATTTAAAGAAAAAAAAATCCAATACTATACTCAGTGAATGTTTGCTGTTTGACAGTTTTCTGGAACAGAGGCTCTTAGCTCTGGAGACTCAGTATGGGAGGGAGCTACAGGGCCTGCAGAGCGAAAAACAACAGCTTCAAGAGGTTCTGGAGAGGCAGAGTCGACTGGTCAGTCAGCTCCAGGGTGAACTGGGCAGCTCCACACTCAACAGCACCTTACTTCAGAGGCAGCAGGCTGTGCTCACAGATACTGTTCAGCAGCTGCTGGCCATGGTCAACCACTGCAATGGTAAGGATGCAAATCACCCTGCCAGCAACATATATTTCAAACAAAAGATGCAAAGATAGACAGGCCGACAGACAGACAGACAGATTCTTCAATTTTGGGCATTTATTTATTTCAATGAATGAAGCAGTGATTTGATAATAAATGTGATTTCAGCTGGAAAAAATCAGTTTTACAAGAAAATGTCACCAAGGGCAGCCTGTAATTCAAATGCACTACAGTCAATGGACGCTTAAGCCAAGGCTTAACACTACAAGAGAACTCACATATGGGGTTGGGATTTGTGTGTAAAACGCATAAGGCTGCCATCTGTAAACACATGTCTTCCCTGTTTTTGCAGAAATCTCTAATATGCCCAAGGAGGAGTCGCTTAGTTTCAAGGACTGCGCGGAGATCCAGCGATCTGGAGTGACAGAGAGTGGAACATACAGCATACGCCTCCCCAACTCCACCCAGACTGTCGAGGTAGTACAGCTTTAAAGGTTGCTGGCCTTTTCTTGCAAATATCACTTAACACACTGTGACATGAAACTTTTTTTAACATCCATTTGTCTAGCAGTACTTAACAATGGGATCATTTCACTTGCATCAGCTTCAGAGATTTTTTGCCAAGCCTGCATAATGTACAGCTCATACATTCAAACACTACATAATGACATTCAAAAGGACATATCATTATCATTTGGACCAAGGCAAACAAGTCTGAGGTAATGGTAATTTTCTAGGCTTTTTGGTGTAAGCGTTGATGGAAATGCCACACTAAGTTACAGAGAACTAAAATAATAAGCAACAGGAGTGCTGTGCCCTGCAGGTTTCATGGTGAGTGAGTCATTGTAAACTGCTGAATTCAAAGTCAGAAAAGCTTAAGAGGTACCTCTGTTGACCTGAAGTATCTCACTCTTGCCAACTCAACCATGGCATCTACCAGCAGGTTATCCTTTCTTTAGATCACAGCTAGCAGCTTTGGTTTGGATCTTCACTCTCGGAGCATACTGGGAGAAAAGAAAAGATAACAGCTGCGTTACTTTCAGTCTAGTTTGCTGGATTGGCACCATGTCCTACTGCCTCTGTTTTCCCCTTGTTCTTCCTCTTAATTTCCTGTGGGCAAGGCAGCCAGGTGTTAGGCGCTGGTGCCATGTGTTTCCTGCCAACGAGGGCTAACGTACGTTTCCACTGATGCGAGTTAGCGCTCCCCAAATCATTGCTGCTTTCAATCTATGCCATCTAATTCCAAAGTGGTTGGCAAGCTGGGTGACGGCATATACAAGTAGGGCAAATACAAATCAGTCTATTTTCAAAGCAGAAAGCAGGCTTCCACAGTTGGACCAGAGACAAAAGACATCTACAAACAGTGTGTGATCTATTCATGTTATCGATCTATTTACCACAGAAAAAAAAAGATGTTTACAAACCAAATAATTTATAGCTTAGAGCGGCGTCTTTTTAAGTTTTTAATAAACCTCTTATACATTCTTTTGAGAGCTACATATGAACAGGGCTCATAAAATGAAACACATTAGGCTTGCCTCTGAACACACATTAAGAAGTAACTATTTTATCCTCAGAAAGCCCCTTGAAAATAATTACTATCGCATTATCTTAAAAAAAAAAAAAAAGTCATGATAACGCTTAAGATGTCTGAATTTTTGCATTACATGGTAATGGACTTGGCCTTAAATGACTTTGTGCTGGCTAATAAATGAATTTGAAGTATTAAATATGGATCTGGTCTAAATCAGAGTAACGACCACATTTAGGAAATGACTTAAATTGAGACCCTGATTTTGTATTCAGTGTGATGCTTTTAAAGCCATAACATTGGCCTAATGTCCTAGTGGATAATCATTGCATATTGCCTGGCTGCACTGTTTTGTGGTGTAGGAGACCTGAGTGCCTTTTGACCTTGATTCAGCTTCACTTATTCTGGGAAAGTGCTGGAAAATTTCATTTCATTTCTGGCAGAAAATAGCCAGTCAAGACGTCAAAACTGAGGTATCCTTTGGGATTCTGTCCACATGCCTGCATCTATGCTGCACGACTCCTGAGACAGGTCAGGGTGGTTTGTTTAGTTGATGGAATTCAAGCAACCGGCCAAGTAAATCAGTTCAGGTTCATCAGTAATTATCCACACTACAGGTTGTAGAGCTCGTCAGTTCAAAAATGTCACTGACCATAAAATAATTTGACGTGACACCATTTTATAGAGATTCAAATATAGTACCTTAGAAAACTGACAAAGTCCAACGATGTAGCCTTGAGGTATGTTAACTGATGGCACTAGTTTATTAAAAGGGATCTCAGTTACAAAAAAGAATCTAATCTTACAACCCACAAGAGAAACTATTTTAATCATTTAATCACAATACCTGAGGGAACCCTTCATATATCTAGTTAACACCTTGAATGTGTAGAAATCAAAAAGAAAGGTCCCTTAACACGTCTAAATTTCTCGTGCAATTCATTCCTATTTGTTCTTGAAAACATATCTACATATGGCAAAAAGTGCAGCCAAGTAAGAAAGAAAACAAAGTGTGTAACCAAAAACGCAAATGCCTTCTCCTCAACCCCCGCTCAAAGGGATAAGACAACATGCTGATATGTTAGTTTTTCCTTTCCACATGGGTCATATCATTTCGTGACACCCTGAAACACTGGGTTCCCCCCTTATTCCTGAGGCGTCCAGTGTGTCTGTCAAATAACAGAGAAACTATGGAGCGTTTCATTTCTTCTTGTCATTTCTTTCTTTTTTTTAATTTTCTTCTCCCCCAGCATACCACTTTGGTGCTGCAAAGTGCAACATCTTGAAATTAATCTCAGTTTATTGACACACTCAGGACTGCTTAGTCGTTAATGTCAAATGCCTCCAAACAGAAAACAGGAGTGAGGCAGGACAATGGTTTTAAAATACTCTAATACAGCTATGGTTTTAACAAATACAACAGTGATAAACCTACTGCTCACTACCTGCCAAGCACCAGACGTCAATTAGCGATAAGCTGGTTAACACAGTGGAGCTTTTACCCACTAAAGAACCAGACATTCTCCCTCTGGAGACTTTATATTGGATTTGAATTTGCCTGGTGGCTCAAAACAGGACTCGAAATCAATGTGTGATATAATCTGACAACATGTCAACATGTTGCGTTTGCCTTTAATGTTGTTGCTCTCAAGCAGCCAAAATCTTTTGTTGCTGCTTTAACTTTAAAAGAAATCCTGATTTCCTCTTTTACACGGCCACACTTTATTCAGTGCTCAGACAAAATTGACTTTTGTTACCTAGCCCTGAGCAGCACAGGCTTGTATGTAATTTTTTTTTCCCTTTTATTCCAGGTGTGGTGTGACATGAAGACAAGAGGAGGTGGGTGGACAGTCCTGCAGCATCGGGTTAACGGCTCCGTCAACTTCCATCGTGGGTGGAAGGACTATAAAATGGTGGGTTCCTCAGATGGTTGGGTTACGGTGCATCATTGTCAGAGCAGGTAGAATAGATCAGAGTTTTGTGGGACTGGACAGGAGGTTCCAATAACTATCCATGGGCGGTTTGGCACAGAGAGGCGTGGGAGAGTGGCTGGCCTGTGATCCCAGGTGACCTGTGGTTGTTGTATTTGGCTTCCCTCGTGTTCTCTACCACCCCCCATGTTATTGCACCTGCTCTCGCTCTGACTCTCTGTCATACTCCCACACACGCTCAAGCACAAACACACACATGACATGACACACACTTCATAGAGTACTGCGTCCATCCTTTGAATCTTAGCAGCTTTCCTACAAAGGCTCCAAAAAAACTGGATACAACACAATCATACACAAGAAACTTTCATTCCTCTGAGCGAGTCATGCATGCACTTTTGCTTTTTGTTTTGTTTGGACTTTTAGATAATGTCTTCTTGAATCTCATAAGATAGAGTTTGAGCAATAGGCTAAAACATCTGCGTGCAAGTCTTTTGGAGTGTGTTAAATTACACACGAAACAAATGAACAAGGCTGGTTTGAGTTTTTGATCAGAGTAGCAATTTTATCCTCATTCACAATATCAAATCAATTTGCCGCAGCATGGATTGAAAATGAAATGCAAAGAGGAAGAGAGAATGACCAAAAAAAAAAAGAGAGAAAGAAAAAGCTTTAAAACCTCTTTCAAGAACAATATTTTTACAAGTGGATGATAAATATTTGCCTGCAGTTGGGGGCGTGGGAGTACAGAGGCCCTGTAGATGGCAGATAACGTATGTACTCAAAACGCTTCACCGCCTCGGATCGCTCACCATATTTTCGAAAAACTGTGGTCAATGTTGATCAAATGCTGCAGCCAGACCTGCTGGTCAAATGATAAATGTGCCAAGACTCGCTCTGTATATTTGCTTTCACTTAAAACCAATAACAGAAAGGGAATTTGACAGCAAGATAAAGTGACTTTGATTTTAGAGGTAAACAAGGACAAGATGTGTCCCTATTTACAATATATATATATATATATATATATATATATACACATATACATGAATATTTCAAAAGAATACTTCAAACCTACAGAGTAATTTGGGAGAGTTGGATAACTCATCATTGTCACTTGAAAATGTAATAACCTAAGTGGTCAGACTTAATAGTTACATGCCTTTTGACTGTCAGTTAACATATGGATTCTCACATTCATTTGGCTTTTTCACACCGCTCGTCAACCTCTCACATTTGCTTGCATCAGTCAAACAAGTGGTATTTTGTACTTGACAGGCCTCTGTGAGATTCATTAAACTAGGCCGCATTACATCCCGCCTTTTAAGCCGTCTCTTTTGAGCTGAGCATTGCGTGTTATTATCGTCTCCCCGGAGAGACAATATCCATTCTGAACCATTTCTGTCAAAGCCATCACACCCATGTGGCACCGTATCTGTTTCCATTTAATGCTGCGGTTTCCTTTGTTAAATCACGTTTGTTTTACTACGCTTTCCACCTGTTAACTTCATTCAACGTCGCCTCTCGACTGTGTTATATGAGCCGATGACAGCTCTCTATTCTCTAACTGCGTCTTTATATTCTGGTTCTTTGTAGTCTGTCTTCTCATAATGTACAAATGGTTGATGGTTGAATTAAAAAAAAAATCACACACGAATGTCTTTGTAAGTTGTTGGGTCACCACATACAGCTTAATTTCTTATTGGCATGCATCTTTGAACTCTTTCGGAGGGAATGCTCCAATATAGCGTTTGTCTGGGTGGGGGTCTGTGCTCTATTCAAGGCAGACAATAAACAATACTATGAAAACTGTTAATACAGCTGAGTACCAAGAACTAATATTAAAATAATTGAAGCATTGTAAATAAACTAATATCAGATACAATAGTGGTTCTGTTTTTGATTACATTGATGAAATGAGGATTTTAAAAAAAGACTGAGGGAGAGTTTATTTCCTTCTCATTACAAATGAACTGTGACATTAACATATATCTGAGTAACCTTCAAGATGTATCCAATATCTAGAAAACCAGGCTCATTTACTTCAGTCTAGTTTATTATAATATCTACATTACTGCTTTTACTAAAACATATCATTATTCTAATCATTACATTTTATAGTTTAACGTTTTCTCCTTTTGATCGTTGAGTCATGTCCATAAGAGATGTTCTAAATTCACTCTGTTGACAGCTCTAAGTGTCCCTGTTGGATGCTGAGCTAATGTTACATTCCCTAACCTCATTTAATGTTGTAAATTTAGATTCAGAGAACAAGCTGACACTCACCCCGGCTCTAAAAGTCCCAATTAAGGAGATAAAAACATTAGTACGACATATTTCAGTTTAACTTGGGGATGTAGTGACACACAAAACACTCAACCCTTGGACGGAGGTGCTGGTTCAGATCTGGTGATTGTGTTCTCTAGTGACCTCCTACACACCATCTGCATTTGTTTTATTTCACCTTCTTGTAGCATATCACTAAATATCCAATATCTCAAAATATACTGTTTCTTTATGATTTATCATAATACCTACAGATCATTCATTGTCATTTTCCCATTGCCAAAAATTGAATAAAAAAAAGTGAATCAGTCCAAAAATCACGTCTTTGTTTTACTGTAAGTGTTACAAAGTTCAGATGGGGCATTAGCAGAATATTAGAGTAAATTAAAGTCTCAATTGACTGGCCCCCTTTGCTTTTGGGAGAAGATTATTTCACTTCTTAAACTCAGCAGACTGCCTTGGGCCATCAAAATGATAAATGTGACTTCTTAAATTGAGGTCCATTTTCATATTAATTCCAAAAAACACTTGGCAGGTCTCGGGTAAAATCATCCCTGCTTGTTAAGAGTATTTTCTTGTTCTTTTGTTTCTCTGTTCGTGTGTGTCTAATCCAGGGCTTTGGAGAGCCGTCTGGCGAACACTGGCTGGGGAATGATATCATCCACAAGCTGACCAGCTCCCAGGAATACAGTCTGCATGTCCAGTTACGAGACAGAGAGGGGAACGAGGCCTTCTCGCATTACGATCGCTTCTACATAGAGGGGGAGGAGAACAACTACAGGTAACTTCACTTAATGTGTCATAAGCAAATCTACAGAAATTCTGAATTGGAATACTACTGTACTTAGATAAAAAAATATATATATAAACACATCAAATCACCAAATTATTAAATAATCCAGTTGCTAAAAGTGTTGGGTAATTAGAACATGATAGCAAAAATTTTCTCCAGTGTTTTATAATGGAATATTTCATGAATCTGTCATGAATAGAATCATGATGAAGGTGTTTTATTTTAGAAAAGTGTATTAACAGCCCATTATTGTTAAAAGTCATAATTGCAGTTCAGTAACACCCATTCTTCTGATGTAAGAGTCTTAAAGTTACAACAGATTGGAAACTGTTATTAGCAGGTCATGTTCCTTCCTGTTTTCTTACTTTATCCTCAAGCAATGAAGTTAAGGAACCACTTGGACCATCTTTAAGCATGTCATTCAAAATGATGAGCTCAGTGGAGGGCACGCAGCCACATTTGTCTGCCTCCATTTCTCTTCTCCCATCAACGCAGCTACCGCTGCCCCTGAAAAATCCCCAAGGGGAGCCACATCCACTGGAGTATAAAAGGAACGCTCTGCGATACCTGCCCCTGCCAGGAACTGACAACTCAAACAATGCTCCTCTGTAACCCGGCAATCACTAACAAGATTATATGTGGGTGTGCTGAAGCCACACTTCCTCCAAAAACTGACAGAAATAAAGTATAAACCAAAATAGCTTGTTTTAGATTTCATATACTTTCGCAGGAATCTGCCCTTGTGTTGTGAAAGTTTATGGAAACTGACACAGAGATGTCAAATCATAATCATAAGTCAGTGTATATGCTTTCCAAGATCCTTAATAGTGCAGAAAATTACATTTGCCTGAGTTTGTTCCACGTAATTTGCGTGATGAGATCAAATGTTTCACAATTTCGCTGAAGGCAACACGGTGTGAGGTGAAGCACCTGAGTGAATATAATCACCTCTGTAGCTGCTACATGTTCTATTTAACTAGCTCAATATGTACCAGCTTTACTGGCATTATGACGATGCTGATGACTCCTATAAATCCCAAGCCACAACCATGGTGCTATGAAGCTAGTGAGCCAAAGCAATCCTCATCCTCAGCTGCATCCACTGTGCTCCCTAGAGCAACATGGAGGTCTTCACCTAAAACTCACTAACATTATTCAGACATTAATCATCAGCATGACAGACCACTTTCCCCTCCAAGTCAGCCAACAATAGCTGCTCTTATAGTAGAACCTATGGCAAGCTCTCTTTTGAATGTAACAGTATATTTCTCATTACAGAGTAAAATAACAACACAAAAAGACAGTCACCTTGAAAAGGATCAGCCTGCGGTCTGTGGTGTTGGTGGAATAGTTGTACTAATTCATCTGGAAGTCATTGCTAATGCAAATGTTTTGGAGAGCAGGAAGAGTTGGCACAGTCTGTAGGCCACCTTTTCCAGTAGGATATCCTGCAGCCTGTGGTTGCCCATCCTGTCTAATTTGAAAGTTTTTTAATTCTCTTGCTGATCCATCATGAAAAGATAAAAACACAGTATCTCCTCATGTATAATTCCCCCGTCTCTACCACTACATTATTATTAATTCTCGTCTCTGTCTCCATTATTTTAAACTCCTCGTTTCGCTGCCGTTTGTAATGTGTTGTCCTGTCCTGTGAACTTACAAATTCAAGAGGAGGTTTCTTCATTTTGTCATCATGGACAATGTGCCCCCGGTGACACAAGAGGGAGGAGGGGGGGGGTCACATAACTCAGGGGGAGAGTCTGGCACTAACTAGACAGAATGACAGTGCAAAGGAAAAGGCCAGACAGCGAGGCTGACCTCCTCGTCCACTCGCTTCAAAGCAGCGCTGACGCACACACGGACGGACGGACACAGAAACACACACACAAACAATCCACTGCTGGAGCCGCTGCATGGAAATAATTGAGCAAATCAATTTAACTTGGGCGGATATTTGCTTTCAAACTGCTTGGGTTGTTTCACACAGCACAGCGTGGAGGAAAAATAATGAGAGGTTCTTTAGGTTAGTGTTTGTATTGAAGTTTGGCAAGAGTGAGGACCTTGGGGAGATGGTACCTTGTGTTGAGAAGTATTTTACATGTCCTAAAAAAAGACAAGCATTTCATACTGCAATTTATAGCTGATATGCAACGTCATAATCTTTGATTGTTTTTGATTTATTGTGAACAGTAATATACACAATGTTATTTCAGTTTAATGCAGTGCTCGGTGAGCATTTCATCCAAAAATAAACCTCTATACACAGACTCTAAATGACAAGGTGGAGCAGCACAAGACAGGAGCATTAGATCTTGCCCTATTTAAGATGCTGTCTATTTACTCTGTTTGCCAAAATGACATTCTAATGTTAGATGTGCCCAGAGGCACTGACAAATGAGATGAAAAGAGGGAACTACAAAACTGATTCCTGAACAACAGCAGTGGCTCAACCACAGGAAGTTGGTCTCACCAAGTTTTGTGATTTTGAGATTTTGGTCTTCTTTATCTCTTTGGTATCCTGTGGCATTAAGGAATCACAGATCAGTAGGTTTAGTAAACATGATTTGGCTATGTTTGGTTTACAACATAATATTAAATGATTTCAGAGATGCTGCAGTTCAAACAGTTTTGGGGCAGTAACCACTAACTACAATTTGGAGCTGCCAAAAAAACAAAGCAAAATTTTCCCAACGCAACTTTAAATAATAAACACAAGTGCTTGCGGCTGATAGTTTGTTTTTTCTGAAATTCTTTGTACTTTTTCTATTTTTAAATTTTTTTTCCCCCCAACAAAACCAGCCTTCATGCCGAGGGCTTCGGTGGCACAGCGGGACGGACGAGCAGCCTCACCCACTCTGGCACCCAATTCAGCACCAAGGACAGAGACAATGATCGCTGCACCTGCAAGTGTGCACAGCTCGCATCGGGAGGTACGCTGATGTTTCCTTCAACTAATCTCAATCTGTCTCTCCTTATAACCCTTCCTTGTTAAACATTTCTATCCACCCCCTTGTAAATGTCCTAAAACGCATTTCATTTTCCCTCTGCGCCAGTATAAAGTTACTGCTGCTACATTTGGATGTTACATTTCATGAGTTTGAGAATTTCATTAATTTGGACTTTTTCTTACTTCTCCAGGTTGGTGGTTTGAGGCTTGTGGCCCCTCCAACCTGAATGGTATATATTACCCTGCCACATCCAGCGTGGTTCGCTACAACGGCATTAAATGGTACTATTGGAAGGGTCCAAATCTGATGGCTACTATGACAACCATGATGGTGCGACCGGCAAACTTCTGATGCCGTGACTAGTGAAGTGAAGTGAACGTCACCTTCAGTGGTGATAATAAACAATGCCTAAAAAGAAATTTTGGGGGAATTTGAATGTGATGACTGTTGATTTCAGCCTCTGGACATTTTGGAGGGATGCTTGAGCAACTGCCTGGAAAATATGTACAAATTCTCGGCAAATGACTGCGCTTTTAGTGAATTCCACTAACAACATTTATTCACCGAGGTGCCCAGACTATGTTTTAATGAGGACTGTCCGGCTTGAGAGATGAAGGAGATGGAGAGTATGAGCTTCGCTTGAGATGACATGACAACACAAGAACACAAGTTATCAAATCAAACTGTGCAGTTACACATGACTAGTTACTCAAACCAAAACTTAATTCCAATAACGAATGGATTAACCTTTAGAAATCCTTTATAGCAACATCTATTTTGATATTAAAATGTGAAAATATGTGTTGTGTGTTTATTTGCTGTAATTAAGTAATTTTTCAGGTAACATACTAAACTGCAAAACTTTCAGTCTTTCACTCTAAATGCTTTATTAACTCTGTGACGTGTAATGTTTCATTCCACCCAACCGCAATGCATCAGCGGTTCTGTAAAATTGCAAAGTCGATACAAAGTATAACATGAGATACCGTACAGTGACTTCGATGGTTTACCACTGTTAATAGGACAACAACAACAACAGGCTTTGCCCTTCACTGCATCTTCTAAAGGGCTTTTTCACAATCAAATATCCCTGATTCTTTCCAGTCACACCTCTCATAAAACATTATTTGTGAGAGATTTCGCTCATAAAAGTACATCATACACGTTCGCCTGGTGTGATTTATTTCTGAAAACTGAAACATTTGTAATAACATCTGGGAACAGCTGTAAATTCAATTTTTACTTTGTTAAAACAATAAAATCACATATAGTCTTTGGTGCCTATAACCCGCAGTGCCAGGTGCTTGTTTCCATGTCAGCTACATAAAACTCGAGAAAACCATAATGCTGGGCTCGGCGAGTCAGACGAGGACTGCCTTGCACCGCTGATCTGATGAATCATCCAATAACACTAGCCCCAGTGGTGGCCATTAGAAAGAGGATGGGTTTCACCTCAACTAATGGTGAACTGCGCGTGCCGTCGTATCCCCGGGGACAGCAGCTGCTGCTTGCTAACTGCGAGACAACACACGAGGACGACGGCTGCCCCGTGTCGACAACGCCCGCTAATTGTTGCGCTTCATTCGCTGAAGGGCAGACAGACAAAACACTTAAAGGTCTCATCTTCTCTGCTTAATGCAGCTCCCAAGTGTGATTCATTTCTGACTGCAGCAAATGTAACACAATTGCAAATGAGACATTAATGAACTGAGTCATTTCTTTGTGTTTTGACACATCTTTCTAATCTAAGTCAGCATCACAGATAAAAGAAAGAGGAAAAGAATGTGCTTCCTGATTATGGGGAAAATTTCTACAATAAAAACAGAAAATCTTTCATTTTTTACAAATAAATAGATTGCCTGTGTGCAGCTTCACTGAATTCGTGAAGGACTTACTCTGGCTCAACTGCCTTTGATTTACTACTCTATTGAGAAATATGCAGGAGCTGCTCAAGACGGTAAAACTACTGAAAGGGATAATGGCAGAGCTACTGCGCCTGACCGTATCTTCGATGCGTGTGTATAAATATATGATGCAATCATGCCAGAATCTGCGAGGAAACTACAAATATCATCACAAGTGGATGGAGTGCCAGTAGCTACGAATATACGACGTGCTGGTCGTGACGACAGACCAAGTTGCACGCACACACACACACACACACACACGTGCTCCGCTTGCATGCAGTGACCCCATTGCTAAACAAGTTTATTACAACCTCCAAGGGCTGGACAGGCGATAGATCACAGCGGGGGAGGCCAGGGGTGAATCCATCAAAGCGACTTTAATAAAGACCACTTGATTTGGCCTGCTGGCTCAACAGATGAAATGGCTGTGTTCAGGACCAGTGAAGCAGAGTCTGGGCTGCATTGCCTCTCTACTTGTTCTAGTCCCTGTTTATTAGATGGGTTACTTGTAGACATAAAGCCGCAGAGACAGAGAGATAGTAACTTTAGAGCAGTGTTATAATATTCTCAGCATTTATGACTGTTTGTTTTTATTATATACACTGGCTGCTATGCTAGGGAATTCCCAGGAAGACAAGGAATATTGTGTTTTGCATATTTTATTACTCAGAGATAATTCCCCCCCAAAAAAACAGAATGCATAAAATGAACTCTTATCTCTTTTAGCTCCTCACACTTTGTTCTTCAATCTCATACTTAAGCTCTTTTTTGGCAAGTTCATCATTACAAATCCATTTTGCTTGGACAAGCATCGCAAACCCACAAAACTTAATTTTGAATTCTTGTAATACACAAATTAAACTATTAAAAAAAATGATATAAAAAATATAAATAAAATATGCAAAATATAAACCATACATTATTGCGTCAAACCATGGGAGTGTAATTTTTAATAACTTTGTTGCTAATAGAAAAAACAGTCTGACATTTTGTGACATGATCTTTGCTTTCTTAGTATGCTGCAAAGCTGAATTAGCTTAGCTTAGCATTAGCATAAAGACTGAACCTTACACATGATATTCCATCTGTTTAACCTGGTTATGATTGGCAACAAAAGTTCACTGCCAAATTTGAAACCATGGATGTTGGGTGGGTGACAATTAGCTTAGCATTAAGATTAGCATTAACATTAAAGGTAGCATTTAGACTGAGTTTGTAATTTTAGGCCACTACTGTACACATGAGATTCCATGTGTTCAATCTGGTTATGACTTGCAACCAAAGTTTGTGGCCAAATTTGATGTTCCAATTTGATATTGACGTTCTGCAACCATTTCACCAATATGGTGCTCCATTGTAGTGATTTCAAGTCAAACATTTTGTGGCAACACAGACTTTGTGTCTCATTCCAATTTAATTTAAAGTTACAGATATGTACCTGACAGCTTCTAAACTGAATGCACAGCAGTATTTGTATGGATTAAACAAATAACATGGGTTATAAGTAGTAAGCTTTACACGTACGATAAGGTTTATTTTCTTACCTTTGACACTACTTTTTTATTTTATATCCCACTGATTACATACAGTGGAATTTAAGTTGACACTGTAATCTAGAAAATAAAAAATGAAAAGAAAAATTGCTTTTTAATAATATACTGTGAATGTTCAGGACAAGCTGTTGTTCTGCTGCCTTTCTCCCTGTCTGTGTCAGTGGTATTGTTTTTTATAAATAGCTCTGGCAATAAAGCAACTCAATTCACGTACATTGAAAGAGACAGAGAGAAAGAGAAATGTGTTTTTGGGTGGGTGGAAGGGCAGAGGTGTGCTTGGGTGTGCACGTAGCCTCGTATACGTTGACCTGCTATGTATAATAGCTGATGTGAACAGAGTGTAACCCGGGCACTTTCTGCTCCACTGGTGCTTTAAACCTCGACGGAGGATTTATCATCCGACCCGGCTCGACAGATAGATGCAGACGAAGGGCGAGAATGTACAGACTGTGGGAGCGATAGAGAGAGCGACAGAGAGAGAGAGAGAGAGAGAGAAAAGCAGAGAGAGTAAGAAAGGAAACAAGGAAGGCAAAGCCAAGAGCTCATAAGTCCTTGTCTCTCTCTACTTCTGCTCCGGTGTATTTGATTCATAAGGGGTATGATGGCTGGCCAGGGCCAGAACCAGGTATGGCGTTTTGGCAGGAGGAGGAAAAGAGGGAGGGCTGGGCACTGATTTGTAACAGTCGTCCTTGCTGTGTGGTTCACTGTGTCAGCATGCAGCCTATTTAACAGTGGTCATCGAAAAAGCAATACCGTCAGTATATCAGCCTGTCACGTGCGATACATCAGCTCCTATGTCTCCTGAGTTATTCTTTATAGAAAGAGAAAAGGTAAAGCAGCAGTTGTCATGTCATGTTTGAAAAGGTGAAGACAGGGGGAGGGGAGGAGGAAATACTACCGTGGGCCACTTGGGGGCAGTGGTAGCACAACAAATCCTTTTTTTACCTTTCTCTCTTGTAAAGAGATGTGGTCTTTCCCTCCACCGCAGGTCTGGATTATATAACTATGCATTCATTAGAGCATCTTCTGCCATGTGCACCCTTCCCAGCAGATGGTTAACTCAAGGCTACAGAGGTATTTTTTGAAGGGAATGGGTTAGAGGATGGGGGGTAACCTCAGGAAAATCACATTAGAATCTCTCATGAGGAGGGGCCTTGTAAATCAACCAGTGACTTTGAAAAGACTGAAAATAGATGTTCAATACAGGGCCTTTGTTGGTTTCTGTGCAACTCAGGAAAAAAAGGAAGTGAATTAAACCTTCTGCTGTCAAGAAATGAAGTGTAGTTGTGGATATCAAAAATCATAGCTGACTGCAGCATAATGAGGTATACAGCTGAATAAGTTTAGTTGTCTTGTTTTGCTATAAAATAAACACAGTAACTGTTATTGAGGGTAGAATCCAATTGTCAGCAACAAAACCCGACTCTAGTGAAACTGTCTGGCATTTCTGTTGTTGTATCAGCTTGCAAGCTATATCTCCCTCTGTTTTCCTCTGCCTTCATCATTATCTTTCTCTAAAATAAATAAATAAATAAATAAATAAATAAATAAATAAAAACTCTCACTTCAACCCCCCTTTTATGCAAATAGTTTGCCTTCCCAGACTGAGTGATGTGTAAATAAGACATAAGGCAGGCAGAGTGGAGAGGCCCTGTTGCTGTTAGACTAAATGTTGGAATGGGTGAGACGTGAGATTTAAGTCTCTTTGAATTTGGCATGATCATTAGAGACGCAACGCTTCCAGCGTCTGACAAACAGCCATCACACTGGGGTACTTACGCAACATGGAAGATACTGACGAAAGCAGTGCAAGCAAACAAACAAACAAAAGAAGAAAAAGAAGAAGAAGAAAACAGTCTGACAGCAACAGCAGGACAGTGATACATCTTTGCATCATAGACGAAGGAGGTCAGAATAGAGTGGCAGGATTCATGTTAGTTGACAGCCCCAAAAATGTAGAGTCACTTTGTGGAGCAGTGATGTGCAGAGGGACGTCTCAGAACACGCACAAGCACTCGTGGTTCTTCTCCCATCAGTTTAGAACTACATGATAAAGATTGTGGATTCTACAATAACTGGAAATAAGGAAAAAAAGTCACCTTGTTGAACAAAATCCCACCAAACAGCAGCAGCAAAGCATCATTTGAACTCTGGAGTGTACTCACAGACTGTTGCTGACCAAGTCCATCCATTTGGCACATTGTGCCACTTCCAGCGGCATAATGTGCCATCGGATGCATTAATGTGCCATGGGAATATCTGCGGGAACTGTGTGATGTTCTCAAGTCAGCATGGGCCAAGATCCCTGTGGGAAAGTTTCCAGCAACTAGTTGTGTCAGTGCTCCGAAGAATTCAAGGTCGTTTTTGAGACAAAACAGCGGTGCTACCCTTCACAGGACAAATGTATTTGTCTTACTGTCAGCGAAGTTTATGAAAAAGACCAGAACCTGCCATCTTTGTCCGTTTAGCCAGAACTTGTGATATCCTGCTACAGCTTCCACTGTTCCACTGTCCAAAAACCTTTATAAAAAACTCTGCAGTGATTCACAGCATTGCACTGGCTGACATTTCTTCATTATGATGAAGATGGGTACTGTAGGTTATTTAGAGTCAATTCAACATTCATCATTCTGCTGCAGTAAATACTCACTAGTGCATCAAATTGGCAGTTGAAAACAGTCCCAAACAAATGCACCATTTACTCCTATTTGAGCAGAATGGCTGAACTCTATAATGCAGAACAGTTTTTTTTACTTATTTAGAATTTCAAAAAATAAAAGTATATGTACATAAGTAAGTTGTACATAAGTGTTTTGTTAGAAATTATGAAGAAAAGAAAAGGTGGGGTGCACAGAACCAGCAGAAACTAGGTAGAAATTAAGTTTTACTTGCATCAACAAAATAAATTGAACCAATAAACTAAAATCGCAAAATGGCAAAAGGCATTAGTCAATCATCAAAAACATATTGAGAGACAGTGTAGTGCATAACTAGTTTGTTTTCTCCGTGGAATCTGTTGACAGTAACAAAAATACAGAATATTGCCAAACTTATACAGCTCAGTTTTTATTCAGTTATGAGTGATTCCTGCCCAAAAAAGTGTCAGCACTCCTTTGACCCTCGAATGTGTGTGATTTATTAATCAAAACAGGGGCAAATGCTAAATTTAAAATCAGGATTTAATCATTTATAAGAACAGTCAAAATTTTAATAGCAAGTATGCCCTGTTCATAGAACAATACTGAAGGCAAATAAGAGCTTCACATTTAACTCGGGAATGCGTTCGGCCATCACACATAAATCAATTCAGGCATCAATTCAAACCACGTATGGATGTATATGACTTATTCTATTCTGTGTGGGTGGATTTGCGTGCACTTCAGTGCTCAAGTTTGTGGAAATGGCAGCTTGTCTCTCGGGCAGTGTGTGTCTGGCCAGGTCCTCTAGTATGTGTGCGGAAAACAGACAAGCTGCTTTCTGGAGCCATCACAGCTCTGACAGTGAGAAGAGTCGCAGTGGAAAACATTGCGAGAGAACAGTCTGCCAAAGAATATATAGGCTTACCTACAGCAAAAAAAGTATAACGTATATAATAATGAGGGTGTCCTACATAACCCTCCAGCTTTATTTAGATTTCTGTTAACTGTGGTAACTGTTGTATTCGGTGTGGAGGTTTTATGCTATTAAGGCAAACTTGACATGCCCCCAGTGGGCCTATTTACTGTTCGGTATCTGACCAGACCAATCCGAACAGGTTTCTCCACCCATAAGGCTAAATGCCAGCAGCTCTACAATTACTGCTGTAATTGGCTTGAATTGGCCATTAGTACTCAGCTTGAGTCAGAGTATGAGGCACACATCAACCAACAGATGTGAATTCAATCAAACAACCTGGCCTCTCCTGCTAATGCACAGGTTAGATTTTTGTTGTTTACTTCAGAGATTAAAATATCATTTTTCCATTCTTATAACGTGAGGCTTCATTACTTTAAAGGCTGGAGATGTTTTTTGGAAAAATGTTGAAATAATTAACATGCTTGACAATCATCATTGACGTGTGCGTCAAGAAATTAGGATGAATGAATATGAGATTGAATGCAGCATAATGCAGTATATTGAGTGAGGCTTTTATAAATATATTAGCATTTTAAATGATTATTTGTCCCTGTCATCCTTGCTGGGATTAATTGTTTTCTTTTATTCCATTCATGTATTCTGCCAATTGTCATTATGAGTCCCTGACACTCTTCATAACATCTAATACTTGTAATCAGTATTGCTGAGCGTGTTGGATCTCTGTTTGTTGATGGCGGTCAGATGTAACAGGTGTCTGAGTTTACAACTGTCAATCATAATTGAGCAGGCTATAGGGTATAATAATAACTTCAGGCTGCTGATGCCCAACTGTTCTGATCTCATTATGTGCAGCAGACAAACTACTCTGCTTTTACGACATTTCCATTATCGGAACCTAAAGCATTGCACGACTCCGTAAAAAAACATGTTCAAGGGTTGTTAAGATGTTTCTATGCACAGTCCTGTGGTTGAGTTTTGTAATCGAATTTTTGCCCCCCTACAGGTTCCAGGGGAAATTCAAGCGAAGCTGACTGAGCTTTTGTCTGTAGTTGGTTGAGTCATCGAATTAAAACTTAAACTTCTCACACTTTCCAGCTCCGTTCAACAACAAAAAAGCAATATTTTGAAAAATCATCTTGTGATGGGATCGTAGCAGCTGTTAGCATGTTGATGCTCTGAGTATTCAGTGGTCAATACCTGGAGAAGAAATAATGAGTTACAATAACTCATGTTAACATTACTATTACTCCATGAGTCAAACATAACTGTAACTCACTGCACAGAGGAGAGCAGTGGCAACCACTGTGTCACTTAGCATCATAGCATTTTCAGCTGCAGACACTCTGGAGCTTAAGCTGTTTGTCTGACATTTCTGCTATGTTTTCTGCCATTCTATGAGATGTACGGTAACTATTTGATTTATTTAGCTTAATGCAAGTTAATATTTCTACATAAACTATAACCTACTGCAAAAACGAGAGCAGCAACAACAACTGCAACACTGATCACATTGTAGCCATTTTAGCTGCAGCTGCTGTTTAATTTTAAAGGATGTTTCTCTAACTTTCCTGCTGTGTTTTCAGTGGTTCTATTAAATCTCTGATCAGTGTTTGATTAATTTAGCTCAAAGTAGCTTAATATTGGCACATAAAGTCTATGGGAAGATGCTGTTGTGTCCATTGACTTCTGTGGTGTCTGACTGGAATTCATTGGTCACTTGCAGGTGCAGGTGTCTTTTATCTTATAGTTTCATTGTACTCAGAGTATGTTTTAATTGGCATACTTTGTACTTTTATCTGAGTGAATCATCGCACAATTAATTTTATGAAGGCATTACTAACAATTGGTGACAGATTGATCAGAATACGTTTGGTGAAAACAATGGAAAGTGAAAGACAGAGGTACAGAGTGATATAAAGCCTTATCAATGTTCAGGGAACAGTAACATTCTTCTGTACAATAGTACAAGCAACGTGCAACTCTCTGTCGCAGTCTACCTCGCTCAGTCGATACGCCCAAATGCTTTTACTCTCCCTCCCTTTCCTCGCTTATGATTCCATAGAATTTTGCAGAATGAGCATCAACACTGTGAAACAAGCACAGGCAAGAAGTGAGACTATAAAGAACATTATTACATTAATTGTATGCAGCAATTTTTAATCTCTTTTGTTTGCTGTGGCCTTTTTTTAATGATATTGACAAGTTGTAAAAAAATAAAAAAATAAAAACTAAAACAACAAACCACTTACAGTGTATTGGCAACACTGTAGTGTAATATAAAAGAGATGATACGGTAGAGTTCCCAGGCCTTTTAATAGAACAGCAAAAGAAACAAAAGAAACAAGGATACAATTTCACTGATGCAAAGCACTTAAAACAGTAGCAGCTAATATCATTTAACTGCAGAGTTGCAGCTCAAGCAGTTTGAGACCTGGGGCCATAAATTCATAAATAAATCAGACAATCAGTAAAATTGGCTAAAAACCTGAACAAACAATATTTTATTATTTAGGTTCCATCTACAATTTTTCATCTTCTCATTATAATCACCTGCAGCTGGGTCTAGATGACCATGTGTGCTCATGTACTGGAGTGCGCCTGAGGTGCTTGTGTTTTTTCGGAATATTTTTATTGGATAAATAACAGTTAATGTGTGGTAATTGCCATATAGATGGTTTTTCTGTTATACATATTTATACATGTGGCTCCTGCAGCTCAGGATCGTTCAATTTCAGTCCAACCTGTACTAGCTAACAGGTCCTCTGCTGCATATTTCTCCACAGACCTGCAACAATCAGTCGATTAATCAATTACACAACCGTCCAACAAAGTTAACTGGCAACTATTTTTGATTAGTCAGTACCTTTTGGAGGAAAAATGCTAATTTCATGTTCCAATTTCTCAAATGAGAGAATCTGCTGAACTTTTCTTGACTCTAGTCCAATGGTTTAACAAAAAAAGAAGACATTTACTAACATGAACCTAGGCCCTTCATCTCTGGTGGATATGTTTTGTGAACTATACACTATGAGATTAATTGAGAAAATAAACAGCAATCTGCAATGAAAACAATAATGTCCGTCTCTTCTATATTTCTGTGCTCCTAATGAATTAAATTGCCTGTAACCAGAGACTACAAAGTAAACATGTTCATGAATTTATCTGGCACTTTTAGGAGGCACAGGCTAATGAGGACAACCTTCATTAGGCACAAGCTAATGAAGGTTGTCACTAACTCACATGTTAGCTACTGTTACAGTCCTAGTCTGGGTGCCATGACAACTCATATCACAAAATTGTGTCGGCATATTTAGGAAATATTAACTATTTTTGTATCCATATAGAAGGTGATATAATTGACTCTAGCTCAATTTGAAGCTGCATTTTGAAAGAAAAATACAATGTGGGGTTAATTTTGTGAAAGAACAATACATTATATATATTATGTATATTATTTATAGAATTCAACACAAAAAACAATGCTGTCGATCTCCCTAACCCCGTCCAATGTTCTCTCTTTAACCTTCTGACCCGACACTGATTGTAATCTTGCTCATCATTATGAGTCTTTGGTCTATCCCACTGCCACTACACATCGTCAGCTTTCTTGTAAATTAAAAAGGAAACCCGAACACAAATTTGCATAATACTGAGCTGTTCATTTTTAACTTCTGAACTTGACCAAATCTCTACATGAGCTGAGCAGCATGTGACAAGACTGCAGTATATGATTTACAGAAGCTGGAGCAACTCCATAATCACTTAATAATAGAAGAAATACTGAGACAGTGTGACAGCACTTATTGTGATTTACTGGGAAACTGGAACATGCTGTACATTCAATTAAAACTCATTTGAATGTAATCTATCATAAGCAAAAACTTCTGTATGGCCACAGAGTGGGTAACCATTTGTAAAGGTAAAAGCACTAGATGACATTATCACTCATTTTAAGGTCAGGCAGATAGTGTTGTATGTTTGCAGATGTTGAATTTAGTGTGCAATACCAAATGTAATTTTCAGGGTAGCTTTTCTTTTTTAATACCAACTTCATTTTTTTCATTTCAGTTAGCCGAGAATAAAGTAATCAAAAGATAAAGAATGAAAAAGTTAGATGTTTCATTTCCCCAAAATAACCCATGAAATCCTTTTTCCCCACAGCAGTAAACACCATTAAACAGCTAAAAGACATTTTGGGTTTTTTTATTTTTTTGTGAAGCCATATGAGCACATGTTCTTTCTCTTTTTTCTTTTCTCCTTATTTATGTTTCTTCATGCTTCTTTCTCTCCCTACCTATCTCTGTGTATCTCTGTTTCTACCATTTCCTTTATCTGCGACGCAAATAAAGACACACTCCCCTACACACTGGCACCATGAATCACACTACACGCTCGCGACTTTTCGCAGAGCTTTGTAATGGCTTTGATCAATAATTGATCAAGGGAATCGTCTAACTGTTCATAGAGTGTAAAGAACGGATGGAGGAGACCATTTTCGTTTTCTCCCAACATCCGCGTAAAGAAGGGGCTGGGGGTTCCAGAAACACGGCAACACACAAACTGATTCCACAATAACATAACACCACATCTCTGCATGTCTGACATTACCTGTAGCTCTAGGACCTGCCAAGTCATATACATCCAAGCATGGACAGCGGGGCCGCGGTAACATGTCACCTACTGAGATCTTAAATGTCTCGGGAGCTGAGATCCAAAATGTCATGGCCTCAGGGTTCAACTGCTTTCTGATAGGCAATTTTACTTGAGAAATCGGTCTGGGTTCAATGGCTTGGCCATGCCACTGCTACTTGACAGCTCTATTTTCTGGCCCGTGAAAAGGACATGTCAGGTTGTCTTGCGCAGTCATTGTTTTGTCTGTTGTGTGTGCACAGATGCAGAAGTGATGTGTGCGGTGGACAACAAACATGAAAACCTTTTTAATTCTTTACTTCTCCTTCATCTGCTCATCTTATCTGCGTGTCTTAAATAATGAGGAAATCAATAAATCTTTGTTGTCTTCTTCCTTTTAAATATTATATCAACCACAAAGTAACCATGAAGCATTACGAGGAAGCAGTTTTGTTAGCACTGGTTATGTTTGAGTTGAGCGATGGCTGATACAGTGATGCTGAGTGTTCATCTTTACTCTCCTCTGTAGTGCCTTTGTGTGTGCAATTCCAGTGTGTATTCATGCCTGGTGTCATGTGTTTTTTTTTGCTAACATTCCCCTGCAGAAATGATTCCTCTGCATTCCTCTGCCCTCTCTCTCTCTCTCTCTCTCTCTCTCTCTCTCCACATGCCCTGACCTCAGGGACGCAGAGGAGGAGAGGATGGAGAAAAAGAAAAACAGAAAGGAAGAGGAAAAAACACACACTGGAAAGTAGAATAGCAAGCACTGTTGTCTAGGAGCTGTTTACTTTGTCTGCAAGGTACCATGCTGTGTTTGGGCAAGAGTGAATGCGTGCGTGTGTATGTGAGTGTGTGTATATATATGGGTGTGTATTTTTTTTTTTTGTTTACTCCCCCTGCTTGTACGGGTACCAGGTGTGCTATCGTAGACTGAGCAAGAGACAATACTTGTCAGTGAGAGTGAGTGAGAGGACTGGTGAGAAAGAGAGTGAGGGAGAGGGAAAGAGAGAGTGAGAGAGAGGGAGAATTGGCGGAGGGAAGTGAATGAAAAATTCATACGGCTGCAGGTCCCAAAAGCCCTTCTGTCTTTGCCAGGAGTCCTCAGCTTCAAACTACTGGGCAGGGGCGGTGGGTCTGTGCCAAAGAGATGGTAGACACATGTGCACACACACACACACACACACGCACACTCAAAAAAGCAAAGGAGGGCCAGATGAGACGTTATCTAGGAATCAAGAAAAAGCTGAAAGGAAAGACAACAGCACAACCACAGTATCACTAAACAACACGACGTTCAGGTCCACATCCTAATAGTCCTCTGGACCCTTCATGGTGGCTGCTATTACAAGCAACATCACAACAGTCACAATGTTGTCGTAAAATATGGTCTCTCCTAAAACAAGTAGGCTATACTGAAGTTAAACCCCTGCTCTTTATAAGACACATCCCATTGAAATTGTGTTAAAAAGTGATTTGATGCAAATTAAGCTAAATGAGCAGCTTACTGCTAGGCAAAATCCCAATGCAGGCACATTAAATAAATCAGAAGATAAGGATCTTTGTAATTATAAAAACAACATCTTGATGAATATCCCTGACAGAGCCTGGAGCTGACAAACTAAAAGAAAAAAAATGAGGATAGAGGGGAAAAAAGGAATAAGAAAGAAGACGAAGAGGAAGAAGAAGGAGGAGCAGCCTCCTCTTTTTTACTCACTACTGCAGTGTTGCCATAGTCACCACTGCATCCGTAGGATGCCAGGGCAGAGAGGAGGTAGAGCAGAAGAAGGAAGGGGGAGAACTTTTGCAGCTCTACCTCTCTGTCTCTCTCTCACTGTGTGAAAGTGGGTCAAAAAATACACACACCCCCACACACACTGACTCACTATCTCTCTTTCTCTCACTCTTTCTCACACACACACACACACACACACACACACACACACACACACACACACACACACACACACACACACACACACACACACACACACACACACACACACACACAATGTACCCGTCACTTTCCCAAACTGCTCAGCTTCTACTCTTCTGTGTGCTGGGACCAAGCCTGCACTGAGGTGGGGTCTTGAAGAAATCTGTCTTTTTGTGGCCCAAAGGGCACAAGAAAACGAGCAGAGAAGTAAAGACAAACAGCGTGTTTGACGTGGATTTTCTACCGCCGGTGAGATGTGCATCAACAGGAAATCCAATCAGGCGGGTCTACACACTGCGTGAGAATTTTTAATGAATTCAATTTGGTTGCACTGTTCTGAACATCCATTTTGAAAAGAAATCAATACTTGGACCCTGATTCAGTATCTTGAAATAAAAAAGACGCATCTCGTAAAGTCTTCTTTAATATAAAACAAGTTCTTGGCTGTTGTCCTTCAAAAAGGACCTTGGAGTTTTTGGCGTCAGTGATTTTTGTAAGTTTGGCTTTTTGATACTCAGCATGTAAATTCAGGATATTTCCAGTATTTTAATCATTTTCTGCTAAACGGTGCGTGACAGTGTTTTGGGCAAATTTGTAAATTTAATATGCTGCCCATACTTACATCTCAAAGCACCTTTCATGGTTTAAAAAACAGTTTAATGGAGAGCAGTGGTTTCTTGAGCATGTGTAATCTAATTATGATGAACGACAGAGACCTTTTAGAGGGTTCTATTAGGATGTACAGCATTTACTTGCGTTCCATTTTGAAATATGTGGATATTTTGTTTTTCCGGGTATGACAGTCATCCTAATGGTAATTTCTTTGCTGTGTTAACTGCAGGATGGTAAATACTGTCATTCATCCAGAGGCCAAAGAGCCAGTGTCAACATATGTTTGTTCAGGGGGTGTAGGAGTTTTTGAAAAAACATTGGTTAGAACTTGCACAGTGTGTTTTTTCCCTTTTGTTTATTTACTCTGCATTCAATCAGGGCACATTTTATGCTGTACAAATAAAATATACTTCCTTCCCAGGGGGAAGGTTAACTCCAAAAGCCCCCAAGCCAGTATCTGCAGACTTGCGCTTGGAAACAGTGCGCACAGAGAGCTGAGGGTGTTTAATCATGTTGGAGCAGAAGGTTAAAGTCAAAGTTAAACAGTAGGTAGATGTAAGATATAAATATATATAAACAATATTTAAATATTTGCAGTTTTATTCTAATCTAAACTGAAAAAGTGAATTAATGGGGTATAATGGGTCATATTACAAAAAAAAAGGTCAAAAACAGCAAGGTTGAGTATGCATGAGTCAGTGCACAGATATACAGTAGTTGTTATAATATTATTAATGAACTGGATCTTAAATATGGCCAACCTTAAAAAAGATCAAGTAAAATGTTGTGCTACATAGGACCATCAAACACTGAATTCAATCAATGGTAGCACTGCAAAAGTCCAAAGTGTGCCTGCATAGGTACTTTTTTCATATTTAGTTTCTTACTTACCAAAAGGAATTGATTAATGTTTACACCAGGAGAATGGAGAAGGAATAAAGATGATTTTTGCGTTTAATATACTGTATTTACTATTTGCTTTCCTTATTCACATAATACATCAAGAAACTAGACCCAGTATCGGAGAGCACAATCTAAATCTGTATGGGGGTTACTTTTATTTCTATGATAAACAATCATATGTTAATATCCAAACAAGAACAGGAGAGCAATAGCTTTATTTTTTTTTTTTTTATTAATGCTCTGAGGAAGAATCGTGATCTGTATGCAAACACCTATTCGGTTACGCATTAAACACAAATTTCACACCTAAGGCATCTTAAGGTTTGATGTGTGTTTGTAAAGAGGATATCATAGCTGTGTGAAATGTGTAAAACCCCTCTGCTCACAGTCTTGACTCCCCAACCCCCAATTTCACTGTTGGATTAGATGTAGGTCATGAAGTCCTTTCATCACTAAGAGTGTGGACATCCATCTGTAAGGACTATTGGTTTATCCTCTCGGTCAGAATGGTCGTTTCTCTGTCACAGTGGAATCAGGCCCCGGAGAGCCGGTGAGGCCATTTACCAACATTGTAAGACATATGGCACATAAACACATAACTACTCGCATGTGCACACACATACACAAACACTCAAGCCATTTGCCAACATGACACGAACACAAGAGGGATGAGGATAGACCTAGGTGTCAAGGAAAATCGTATTTAAGCAGAGGAATTGTGTGTGTGTGTGTGTGTGTTCTGCACCCACATCTCTCTTGGTGTCTTGATGAGCATGTGACGGGAGCAGGGGAGCATCGAACTGAGTCATAGTCTCCAGGGGGTAAGTGTGATGATCAAGAGGACCTTTGGGAAAGTGAGTGAAGCTTTACCTAAACAGCCTTCTACTCATTCCCAGAGTCATCTCCCTTACCACTCACTAATCAAACCCCATAAATCCACTGGCCTGGTCCCCATGGACTCATACTGCTGACTGACGTAAAAGAGTAAAAGTTATTAAAGCTGATTTGTTTGCTGGAAATGGTGGATGATATATTTGATTTCAGAATATGAGACAAAGCCTGTGTAAGGACAAAAAAAATGTTCATGTTCTTTCTTTTTCCATCACTTTGTGGCCTTGCTACATCTTTGATCTATACCACCTTCATAGAATTCCATCCTGTATGCCTCCCGTGACCCACCACTGCTGCCCAAAGCCAGAAGCGTTGCCAGCAGGCACTAAGACAGCAGCTGTGCATGACACATGTTCACCACAAACTCCCTCTTTTGCTTCATTTCATCCTCCCCACTCTTTCTGTTCTATTCCTCGTCTTCCAATTCATTCCCGCCCATTCTTTTCTCCTTTCACCCCACCACTCCGATTGGAACAGGTGATCCCCCAGAGGTCCAGTTTTACACCCTTCACTTACTCTCCATGCCATGTCCTCCTCCAGCTCTCTCAGCCCCCTCACTGAAACCTGGTTGTGAGTGACAACCAGACACATCTGTCCCAAGAGCCAGCAGCATAAAAACTGAGGAAGACACTTCAAGGGAAGGTCCAAACACGGCAAAAGATGGTGGAGAGAGGCCAAAAGGACAGCTGCTGAGGACGGATTTGTATGGAAGTCAGCTTTTCAAAACTTACTTGTGAAACAAGTTTAAAGAATATTGTATATAGGTCACCAAGTCTAAAAAACAACACTGCATTTGCAAATATTATTTGACCTGTGTGCTTAATGGGCAAAATATACTCTTTAATACTAATTTGCTTTGGCAATACATTTTTGAGACAAATCAGTTGTCGCCTGGATCGTTTGCTGGAGATTTTTCCAATTTAGGTGTGACATTACATAATACCACACAGTATTTATAGAGGTGCTCAGGAAAAGGACAAGGCTTTGGCAACGGACTATGAGGTTTGTATCTTCCATTGCACATGTTCATGGGTTTCGGCTGATGTAACGCTTTTTCAAATGAATTTGCTTCCCAATAAGGAAGACTGAATACCTCCCTAAAACAACTGGGTACTGTAGCAAACATTATTCAAACAAGAGTAAATCATCTATTTGTTAGGAACTATTTTCTGCTGCAGATTTAGTACTGTACTAAGTATTTATGGCAGCATAATAGAGTATGGTTTGAGTTAGGACTGTGGCTTTGGTTAAATGCTAAGAAATTGCCCAACACAACCAATATCGATCAATATTTTATAATCTTAAGTATTATTGCTTCAATTGCCATGAAAAAGGAACTCCATTCCTTATTTGTCATCATTTGCATTAAGAAAGGACTCTACTTTGACACTGGACACTAGGGTTTGTTTCTTGTTTGCCACTTTCTAATATGACGGTTCAGTAGAAATGTTCCCTACTGCATCAATAAAAAGCATAATTTGCAATGTCTAAATAATCTTTAGACACTGTTGAGGAAAGAAAAATGTAAGAGTAGTTTTGGATGGTACAAGAATTTCCATATATATAACATACAGCTAATCAACAATCAAAGAGAGAAAACATGCATTGTGTGGACAGCTACAAATAAGCACAGGTTGGTTAAATAGAAAGCTGCACTTGTCGTCCATATTAAACACTATTTATGATTGACACTTAACAACATAACTCTTGAGCTGCACAAGAGTGTAAGGGAAGTTGCTGTAATGCAGTATCAGAGAGCTTCATCACCCTAAGGTGCACAGAAATGAAATCCATCAGGTCTAAATCTAACTTCGATATCTCTTAACACTGGACCCTGACTCCAGCAGTTTGTTCCATTACCATTCCAGCGAGTTTATCTAGAATATGCCTTTTCCAGCTCATTATGCCCACTTTAGGCTCCCATAAGGTCATTAATCCCAATCACTGTGTTCATTTTCACACATGCCAAACCATTATTCCACACTTGGCATATCTTTTTACCCTTCTGCAATGCTCTCTCGCACACGCGGCCGAGCATGTGCACATACACACATATCATAGCAGTCCCCCTCTACTTAGAGATTCTGTTTGTGTCGCACTGTCTGTGATTGCATAAAAACATAAAATACTGTGAGGGGGATCATAAGACGATAATGATCAGAGAAAATCTTGCCAAATATAGGCTTATGGACTTGAAATTTATCTGTGATGACACATTTCAGCACTTTTCAATACTATGAGTTAGATTTGTGAAGCAGCTTGCTCGTGTATAAATGATTTGCCCTCATCCAGAATATTTGTCATGCTGGAGAGCTTTCCAGCTTCAGTGCCCGATGCCTCGCAGAGATTACTGGTGTTTTGAGAATATTTTTTTAAAAAAAAAAGAAAAAAAATCTGCTGAGGTGCCTTTTGGCACCGAAAGCTTAGTCACATAAGAAGGAAAGAGAAAACAATAGAAACACAGATTAAATTTTCTCTATTGTTTGTTACCAGTTCAGTTGTCCAGTTATTGATCCTAAAACAATGGGATGTCATGCTAATAAGGGAAGTTGATGCTGCCATATGAGACAATGAAGTTCAATAGCATTCTTCAACACTAGAATAGGAAATATTCTAGCTAACATAATATGCAGGAGGTAAGTATATGTATGTGTATGCTTGTGAGATAGATATGAGTCCATATATACATATGCCAATTCCTCTGCATTTCTGTATCGGTAAATGGAGACTTATGATCAATGTCAGGTTGCTGAGCAGTGTAGACAGCATTAGGGAATCAGCTGCTGGGTTGCTAATGAGCAGAGCAACAGAATAAGGATCACGACACACAATCAGAGAAAGAAGATAAAGGGGGAAGATGATCAATGAGCGTGATTTGATTTGGGACTATTAGATATGCTAAAGTTCTGCACAAGGGGATTCATCTATCTCCTTCAGGGGATGTTGCTGATATTATGCATGGTTGTTAACAGAAGGTAGAAGAAGTAGTACATACGTTCTTCTGTCCTCTGAGACTGTATTGTATCTATCAAATTATTTGTTTTACAGTAGGATGTAAGCCTGTAGCGAGCTCTATTGTCTTTCTCTCACACATACTGATGTCAGCAGCTTAGTATTCACACTCAACCACATGGCTGTGAGGGAATAGTCCTGCAGAGGTTGGAGAAGAGAGGCATAATAGAAAAACTCATTTGATAGGAACTCAGGAGCCCAGGACCACATTAAGCTCACCCGCCGGCCTGAATGAAAGATCATGTTGAAGTTGTCACATGGTGTGTGTGTGTGTGTGAGAGAGAGAGAGAGAGAGAGAGAATGAGTCAAAGGAGGGATAAAAAAAAAAGTATAAATATCATCCAAAAAGATGAAAAAGATGTGAAAACCAAATAAAGAAGGCTGAGGGTGCAAAAAGAGTAATGCATTCAACATAGTCCCTCAACTGTGACATTTTCTGGGTGTGTTTCCATCGTTCATTCAATGGATTTCACAGTCTGCAACTTCAACCGACAAACTGTTTTCCTGCAGTTTACTCCATAGTTTGAACAGTTATTGATTCTTCTAGACAGACAGCATTATGTATTCAGTCCTGAATACAAAAAAAGAAAGAAAATACCTACTGAAGTGTTTTAACAGAAACTTACTTTCTTAACTTTTACTTGGTCGGCAACAAAAGTTTGGAAACTGAGGCAGCTTGTGTAAATTGAAATGACACCACGCAGAGGATGAAATCTTTTATGCATCACAGTATCTCAGATCATGATCCTGCTTTTTGCCAGACAATCCCCAGTGTGAACATTGACGTCTTCCAAAGGCCTCAGCCAGGGGAACACAACGTCCAATTCCACGGAGGACATTAACCTCCTTTCCCCCTTTCTGCTCTCTGTCTCCAACTTGAAAATTCCTGCAGGCACCATGATGACTTTAGCCCATTTTCTTTCATTTTGTCGAGGTCAGACACGAGGTACACCTGTGGGATTCACTCTTTGAAGAAAAAATGTTTTACTTTCTGATACTTCACTTCTCTTGTCCCTACTTTCCACCCCCATTTAGCCAAGGTCAAGGAGATTTCTGCAGGTATTTCCCTTTCACAGCTACTCTTGCCAGCTGAGGTTCTCAGTCTAAGACCAAATTGCCTTGCGGAAATTGAAAGTTTGGACATCGGCGCATTTATGATGCTCCATACATCCACACTTCCTACTGTTTCTAAAATGTCAAAGTGGGAGGGGGGCTGGGGTCTCTGAATAAAACATCATCTGTGTCTCACTCTAGAAGGATTTACCTCAGAGTGAACTCAATAAAGTGAAACTCTCCTGATGCATGAGCGTGGTGAGTGACTGACCCCTTCAGTGACTTTTAAATCACAGTGACGCCCTTGGTGGAGTGCAACAAATGCAGCTAAAAGATTCTTTCTACAGATAATACACCTCGAGCTACCTTTGGTCTTTTCCTCCATTTGGTGTATTTTGAACTGCAATGTCTTTTTAAAAAACATTCTTGTACTTGACTCAGCCACACTGAGTAAGTCTGTCAGGCCCAGGATGCCTTCCTTCCAAGAAGTTAGCAAAAAGAAAATTCTTCTGTCTTGTTTCTGGTGAAGGTTTTTTCATAACGCTTCCTCCCTTTTCTCCGAAGCTACAAAGGGCTGACTAATATGTTTTTATATATTTGTTAAAATTGGTTAAACTGATCCTATATAGTGTGATTCATTGGACTTTTATAGAAGATTTAAAAAAGTCAAATTAAATGATGATTCATTGTGAACACTAGCAGTGGTGCATCTCCTGGAAAAAAAGTTCTGGAACTACTTTTACGAAAACATATCAGTGATATTTCATACCAAACCACTAGAGGATGGGTCCACCCACCACCAACCCTCAAAAAAAAAAAAAAAAAAAAAAAGAAAAAGAAAAAAAAAAGTGGTGAAGGGGTAATCCACTCTAGTATTTCTCTATTAGCTAAAATCACTGCTTTGACATGTTTTTTATCCATCCTCTCTAAACAGATGCTGCTTTACCTACAATTAGGTCTTTCAGTGTCTAACTCACATGACTCGGAATGATCTTTAACAATCAATTCCAGTAGTGAGTTGCTATTGAGTTTTAATCAAGATTTCTACTTGGTTCTGTCTTCTCTCACGGTTGCCTGGCCTGCAGATTTTACAGGTCAAGGAACCATTCAGAAAGCTTTAATTAGCTTTCTCAACCTAATGAGTTCTCAGGCATCATACAAATTGTTCTGTCAAACGTTGACTTTCAGTCAGTTCATACCAGCTTGGATTGTTTGGGTGTGGGCTTGTCTGAATACAGGTCTTTTAATCATGTTCAAATTCATTACCCCCCAAATGAGTAATGTTTCATTCTGCTCAGTCATTTTGCACCGTTTTCGTAGTTAAAGCTGTCCCTCTGCTCCTGACAGACACCGCCGACCTGTTTAGTGTGACTTCCATCATAATTACACTAGATAGATCTATCCCTGGCACATTTTGAGAGGGAAGTTGCAATAACAAGTCGGGGCTGATAGACTGAGAACAGGAGACAGGCGAAATAGAAGAAAGGTAATTTCAGACTGGGGGAGTAAATTCAAGAGTCGGATGTGTTCAAGAAGACAGCAGGGCAGTGAGGAATCTCAGACAAAAATATGAGCTTTGGTTTAAAGATGAAATATGACACTCTGACCCCATTCCCTCTTCCCCAGATCTAATTCAGTCCAGTCTAAATGGGGATGGGTATTGCCTAATCTGATAACTTGCCAGACCTGAAGTGTCTTTTTAAAACCAGTTTCCGGGGAACTGGATTTCAATCGTGTGAGCGGTAAATGAGGAGGAGATTTATGTGACTGTGCGTGGGAAAAGGGCATAACAAGGCGCCAGCCATTTTATACTTTGAAACATTCACAAAGAAGGCATTAGGGCTCTGACCCACTTCATACAGGGATGGAATAATGCTGCTCCTCTCTAATGCTGCCATAATGGTCATTGTCATCATCCTTGTCAACTCTTTTCTCACTGTCGCCATATTCATGGGTAGAATGTTTATCCGACATTATCATGCTACTATTAATCTTACGAGTGTTTATGCTTATTTTAATACCTCACATCAGGCAACATCATGCCAAGGAAAGGGGGGGTTATTATAAAAAGGTCCAGCTGTTATTTACCCCTCTCCGTCTCTTTCCTCCTATTTCTCCATCCCTCTTTCTTTCACTAGCTTCTGATGTGAGACTGATAGAGTTTGGAGCACAGCCACTCGCTGTCAGGTCCCAGCTAATGGAATCAACATGGTTGACGGATAAACCCGCCGAAAATAAGTTGTCAAAGAGCTGTGGGCCCTTCATCAACCTCCCTGCCATGTGCACCACTGCCTTGACCCCTCCCAACGCCATATCAAGGGGGTGTTTTATCTTCAGCGTTCCGAAATTACATTTCAAGTTTTTATTTATTAATGTATACTTTTTGTTCCCAGTGTCATAAGGTATGGGGTTATGGTTGTACTTGGGGTCAGAGAGATACTCTGAGGAATGGGTTTACCTGACATTTCTCCTCTAAAGACACAAATTCAATTACATGCTGTAGGATTTTATGATTGCAACTAACAATTGTTTTCAGTATATCTTAGTCTGACAATTATTTTATACATTAAGCAGCTGTTTACATTTTCAAAGACATTATTTTGGCTGATCAAAGGTCCAAAACCCAAAAATTTTGCATTTATAGACAGAAAACAGAAAAAGAAACATCAGGTCTTTATTCAGAGAGCGCTTGACATATTCCCTTATAAACTTTGTAAAATTAAAATTATCAAAACAGTTTCTAAGACATTTTAATGAAAGACTAATCAATTGATTGACTGGTTGCTGTAGATTTTACAGCAGTTATTTGCAGGACTTTCTCTTGGGTGGATTTTGTGGCTGCCTGTACAAGTTAAATGAAGTGGATGATTTTATTGCCTCTGAACAGAGCCATGCTATTTGTTTCCACCTGTTCCCAGTCTATATGCTGAGCTAAGATAAGCAGCAGCTGGCTGTAGTTTCATATTTACCGTGCAGACATGAGACTGGTATCAAAAGTCTCATCAAACTCTCTGCAAAAAAGCAAATAAGCATATTTCCTACATGATAAACTATTCCACACTAAGTAGGGCAAACTAAGCAAGAAAGTTTGGAAATTGTCACTGTAAATACAGTTTTGAGAGATATAGATTTAACAATAAAATTGAAGATTTACGTTTATTCACAAGGCAAGATAAGTCTGGGTGAGGTAAACCAGAGCAATACTAAGAGCATAAACAATAACCTTATATTCGCCCTGTTAAAAAATTCTCAGACTGTTATATGTTCCTTCTCCTGGGTGGTGAAAATTTCCCCAGACCACCTCTGGCCAGCAGAGATAGAGACAAAAGGAGAACATGAGGAGAATGAGCTGCTTCTGAGCTCCAGAAACACAATGACTTGCTGCGTCCTCTCAGCTTAAGACTGTAGAAAAAGCTTTACTTTATGCAAAAGGATCTAATGTTCTGTGCAGGCATTTGTCCATGTAGTGTTATCTTAATCAATACTGAACACCAGTAACTGAAATCCATCCCTAGCTCTGCATTCAATGTTGACTTACTACAATGCATCTCTCACAGCTTTTCCCAAGAGATGGACATTAACACAAGAAAACCGGATATATACAGTATCTGCTTTAAGTAGGATCGCCTACAAGAGAAAAATCCTTATGGATAGATTTAAGAAAAAACTTTTTTCCCCCACATCTACAGCAGAGTATCTTAGTTTTTTCTCTTATGATGTAACCCTCACACTGTTGCCAGAATCCATGAAAGCAGTCGTGCTCAGTGCCAGCCTGCTGCTATGTTTCTCTTGCTTAAAATCGATGGATCTGGGCTAATCTGTCAAACCGAGGAGGCTGCTCTAGTCTCCTTCATCCGCTATTCATTTTGAGAAAGGTCTACCAGTTTTCCAAACACTGATTTGATTAACAAGAGATGCGCCGTGTATGGTAGAAAAAGGAGAGGAACTAGGTCAAGGATTTTACACAACCACTGCATCCCCGAGACTTCAGCACGATACCTTGGAGCTCCACCAGGAGCCACTGTAGATCCATCTGTGCAGTGGAAGCAGACGAGCAGACAGAGGAAAAAGAGTGGGGGGCATGCAGGGAGGTAAAAAGAGCTCAATGTATTAGATCAACCACCCCACTGGTTTTGTATACCGACAGCTGTGCTCTATAACCCACTTGACAAGATTAAAAGTCCAAACATATAAACAAATAGACAATCTGCATCCTGGCTCGGAGACGCTCAGTCATCGAGCCTGGCTCCCTCCTTCTGCACCTTGTGAACTGCAGTTGAGACGGGGGAAGAGAGTGTTGGAGGATAATTTAGGGCTGCTTATACGATCACAAAATGTGATTCACTTCAAATGTTGCGCCAACTAAAAAGTCACTAGATCTAATAATATTTCTGGACACTTTAGAAATCTTGACTAATATTCCACACTTGCAGAGAAACCGAATCCCTAACCTCTCTGCACTTGGCTTGTGGGTTCTCTTGCATGGTTGTACCATTGTTTTGCAGACAGAAAGAGAAAAAGAAAAGCGAGACAGAGAAAAATGACTGATGACAGATCCACAATGCTCAGCAGTACATCTCTCACTACACAGCCATACAGCCGGTCCTCCTCCAAGCTAAAGCATCCATCCATCCATTCGCTTGCTTGCTGGCGCTTTGTGTTTTTTGTTTAGTTTGTTCTGACATGTTAATGGGACAGCTGATGGACTGGCAGTCTGATCCAGCTAGAGGGGCAGGGGCTGCCGGGTTTATTTTATTCTGACAGCGAGAGGGAAGGTCAGCGCGCTCATAGCTCACCTGCCTTCGCCCCTCTTTCTCTCTTGTCTCAGTGTCTGCTCTCACTCATCCTTCCTACCTGATTTCTGCCTTTATCTCGTTTGCTTCCATCTCCCACGGTGTGTTTTTGGGCACATCCGTCCCGGCTCATTTCCTCTCTCACGTTTAGAGCTCTTTTTGAAACATTTCCCCGGTGATTGACCGACGGCTGCAAGGGAAATTGGGACAACAAATTAGATGAACTTTGATGCAATACAGAAAGTAATACCCTGCAACTAAAGTAAGAACAGCTAAAAAAAAAAAAAAAAAAAAAAAAAAAAAACACCTTCTGTAAGGGAGAAAAAGGCTAAAGGCAACAAAACATTATGAAACTCACAGGACTAATCTCTAGGAGAGTTTCTACAGCCTGCAAACTGCCAGGAGGAGAAAATGTTTTGAAAGTAAGTATACTGGAAATAAAAAAAAATACAAACTTAACATAGACAGAAACAGACACATGTATTTGTGCCTCTAAACCTGGATTGATGACTTCAAAGCGGGAATCAGTCAATTATTTTCCTACATAATATGCACATATGGAAATTCATTTCTGTGAAACTTCAGAACAATTTGAAAAATGACTCCCTGTGTGTTTTTCCATCTCTTTATTCTCAACAGCAACCTGAAAAGGGGACAGTATTAATGGTAGACCAGACAGGCCTGTTTGCTGCATGCCACCACAAGTCCAGACCACATCAGGCTGTCGAGACAGAGGGTGTTGGAGGAGGTGGATAACTTATTGTCCAGGCGACGGCAGGGGCTGCAAGCAGGGAAGAGAGCCATAGCACAGCCAGCCACACTTCTAACGGTGCTGAGGAGTGCAGCAACACTCCGCTGAGGGCTGAGAGCAATCAACAAGAGGAAATGTTGATCTGTGACTTGGACAGGTTAGGTGCATGCTTGTACGTTTGTGTTTGTTACACTGGAAACAAACAACAGCTGTAGAACACCTCTGTCTTGTGACAGCAGCAATTTGCAGGTTTAGTGCCAAATACTTGCTGAAATATTTATGAAAGAGCTAAGACGGATGCCTCTGCTGACACCAGCTTTGCGGAAATCCAACCTCATGCTAAACTGAGATACAGCCTACTCTATACTCTCTATAGTGACGGGAATACCACATGCGGTGGGCTTGATTAGAAAGCATTAACTAATTCCTTAATTAGCACCACGTACGTGCATTGCGAAAATGTTATTAATAGCAATTACATAACTGATTTGAAGGGTCTGTTGGGGAATTTGTCACTGTTAGAAATCATTTATCAGTTTCAAGCCTTTTAACGTAGTTGCACTGATCGATTTTTTTTCCTTTTTAAATAAAACCATCTAAATTAGCGGCATCTTTGGTCGTAAAAGACGCAAGTCATGTGCAAAATTTCAATCAGATTCTGTAATATTGTAATAATCATCAATATAATCATCACAGTAGCCAAACCGAATGAAGCCATATGTAATATTCCTATATGCAGAAAAGCTTGAGCGCTTGGTAAGTCACACTAAAAATTTTAATCTGAATTAATGTCATTTTTATTGGGTTTTTAATCATCTTATCTAGTGAGAAAAAAAACCTTTTTCTACCACGGTTGTGCAATAAAATTTCTTGTTTTTAAGAATGTTGAATGCAAGTTGTTTTGGTAAAAGTTATATTAAAATATTTTAAATGTTTTCATAGACAGCATTTGACAAATGAAGCGATGCCAAATGCAACATGGTTCCACACAGATGGTTGGTGGCACCACAAAAAAATTACAAAAGAATTTGGCATTGTGGTAATGTTGGGTTATTTTTTTTTTTTCCAATTTTTTTTTTTAGTCACTGATTGCTCCAGACACAAAGAGAGACTGTACAACCACAGGACATTGCTCACATGAGTCATTTTCACATGTTAATTAAAAGTGAAAAATATCTGACAAAGTGACCTTTGAGTGTGTTGGTGCTTTCACACCTCACTTGCTCGGTTAAACTAAACCACAATGTGCTTTCCTATGATTGGGTGGTGTGAAAGCTGTCAAAAGCATTCTGCATTAAAACATGAATGCAGAATTCAGATCTTCTCCAAATAGCCATAGAATACATGTGTCCATGGCTAATGATGCAGGATGATGTCATCATAACTGTTGAATGACCTCATGTTTATGCCTCTTGCAATAAGAATGTGAACACAAAATGGTCCAGAACCTTTAAAGCACCGAGTTTCCTCTGTGAATGTAATTCTGGGAATCATGAGGTAGAGAGTTTCTTAAATTGGAAACAAGCCCATAAACTGCAATGATGAGAAATTGTGCAGTAATGCAGCCGTCAACGAGACCGCTAGTAACTCCCAGTAAACTCAGAAACAGAAGGAGGTTTTCATCTCAATCATAGAAACAAAAAAGTCAATAACAATAAACAGTCATCATGTGAAAGGGAGAGAGAAAGAGTGATGGAGGGAAAATGGAAAGGAAAGAAAGGAGAGAGAAAACAAAGCTTGTTGTTTTCTGCCAATCCTTAATTATCTCTCTCCATTTATTTACTCTCCATCCATCCCTTTAAAGCTGCAGGGTCTTTAACACCCTTAATCAACCTCTCTCCCCAGCAGGGCCTGTAGCAGGCTTCTTCACTCGCCTACATAATTGACTCTTCTTGTTTGAGAGGCAATAAAAGTTTATGACTATTAAACATAACATCAAGCGGGCTGTCTTTTTACCAAACTATTAGTGGGGGGAAGGCACGTAGTGAACCGATAATTAATTGCTTACTCTGGGGATGCCTAATTACCAATTGTTGGTGTTATTAGCTGATTAGTGGGTGGATTTGACAGCCGGGAGAGGCTGTCAGTTGACAGAAGAGAGGATGGGGCATCTAACGGTGCTCGGAGGTGCCGGCATAATTGGTCCTTTTTTTTTTTTTTTTTTTTTTTTTTTTTTGAAGTAAGCAGCTTGCATGATCTCATGGTGAGCAGGAAGTGACAGAGCTCCTGTGTGAATCCCTAAGGCTCCCAGTTGATTTACCAGTAGTGGACTAGAAAAAGGCTAAATTATGATTCTAATAATTAACTGCTTATTTAAGCAGCAACAACATAACTCACATGCTGGATTCTTATATAAATTATGCAATAAGTCAGTGGTACGGTATAGCATGACATTTAATCAAGCATTTCGCCACATTCCCGACCAATCCTGCAGGACATTCTATATTCAACACAATCTCATCCAGGTGACACCTTGGGGTCAGAACATATAGAAACCGACAACACTGGCTTTCTTCTCCTCTGTATAATTGCGTGTATTTTTAGCATTTGCTTGAAATTGATATGGGAGACAGGGGTGCTGCTCAGTGATCCATCGTCTGGTGCCAACCTTGGTGGCCGCAGTGACAAATTTAGACATAGAGGGTTCTCTTTCACCAAATTAGATCAGGCCAATGGGCCATGAAAAACTTGTCTCCATGTCCCTGGGAACAAGTGAAAGCCAAAGTGCTGAAGAAATTAACTTAAAAAGTCAGGAGCTCTATCAAGAAATCTACATTCAACCACATTATTCCAGTTTATAAAACTGTGAAAGCGTAGATTGTGGAGTTACCCTATCCTGAATAAATTACATTGCATACATCACTTGTGGCATTTAATCGTAGTTCCAAAGTTACATTTAATTGTTTTTGTGCTATTAAATATAGATAAGAGGAGATAATGTAAGCGAGACAATGGCAGTTAAAGGGTTCAGATCACTTTAAAATGATATTGGGACATGATCTGTAGTTTCTGTATGGTTCATTATACATTTAAAATGAAGTACTGTCTCCTTTGGCAATTTAATATCCAAGACTGTATTTGCTTCACAATGAAAATGTCTTGTTTTGTGTTTTTTTCACCGTAAATCTGAACTTTACCAGTGCCCTTGATCAATCACTTCTCCCTATGCAAAAGAATTTTGATTTTAAGGACAAAATACAGTTTAGCGTTTTTTTTTTTTTTTTTTTTTAAGAAAACAAAGTTATAGTCTCAATATTTTGGTCAAAAAAGCCAGCAATTAAGTGGTGCTAGTTAAAGGAGAGAAGAAGAAAAAAGAATGCCCTTGCTTTGCATTGCTTTGATACTAAATTGAATGTTAACCTTGGTCTCTGGGTAATTGCAATAAGCATGTTAGCATGTTTCATTACTTTTTGACATTTCAATGCCAAATGATTAATTGAGGAAATTTTAATTGATACTAAAAAAAAAAAAAAATCAAATGAAAAAGCAAGTGAAGTTGCATTTGGTTCTGCCATACAGCATAAATTCAAAAAGAAGACTGCTTGCAAAATATGCCAGTTTACCTCAAGACTTGAGGTAACAGGGACAAAGTTAACCTGACATGAATGAGGTAAAATGGCGTATAGACTTATCCATTATAATTACAAGTCTGTCTTTTTCTCTGCAGTGTGATGTAACTCTGTGGACATTGCACAGTGTGATTTTGTTGAGTTAAGTCTTAGTAGTAGAGGATTATTTGTCTTAATGCTAGTCGCAGTAGGCAGTTCTTATCCAGAAAACATTTTGTCACATTCTGAAAATATCTCTTTGTGGTCTGCTAGCTGTTCTTTTTGTGTATGCGGTGAAAAAAGAAAAACATGGTCCAACAGTGCTGGGTGACATTGCGGAGAGTTGGAACACAGTTGTAATTGGCAGTATACACTCATGTGGAGGCCGTAATGACAGACACACAGACAAGGATGGTAAAGAGACTGACGAGGTGTAGAAAAAACTTTATGGATTTCTTGACGGTCCACCAGCCCATCAATGCGGCAGCCCACTGGGATTTGTTCCAGTAGTCTTGACGGTCAGTCCGATGGCAGAAAGACATCTAAGAGTTGAGGGGCATGAAGTTGTATGAGGTGCTTTCTGGTTTATGACTTTTTGTATTACAATTCTGTTTGGTTTCATTTACGGGAAAGAAAGTAGACTATATTTAATTTGTCTGTTGAGTTCAAATATAAACAAGTTGTCCCATTTTAAGAGTACTGAATAGGGGAAATGGAGGTCCACTTGATACTTTTCCACTCCATCACAATATTTCATCAGTGGACATTTGTTTGTCCTTGTACGCAAGTGTGTGAGTGTGTATAGATGTTAAGAGTCTTTAGCTGATAGTGATTCATCTATTTTCTAAATTCAAGGATGGAGTGAGAGTAGGAATTAATTTTGATGGAGGGATTAGGTTCCAAATGAAGTTGCCTTTTTCATCAATGAGTAAAACTCTATTTTACAGCTGGCAATTTTCCATGGAAACGCGTGTGTTTGATCAAATTTTGACACAATTCCAAGCACATTTTTATCATCCATGTCAAGTACAGAGATTTTAGAAGCACAGGACCTGAAGCAAGAGTAGTCAGTATTCAGAGGAATCCTGTCTAGTCCAATGTGATTGATGTATCACAAAGTGTCGATTTTAGGATTTGCTACCTAATGTCTGCCTTAGTACAGTCTGCCTTACAAATGTACAATCAGAAGCAAATGTCGTGATGATGGCTGTCTGTTACACTGGTTTTGCAGTATGGTAAGCAGGGAAAGGGAAAGAATTTTTTGTTTTGCAGTAGCTCAGTTTCCTTTGAAGTTTATGGCATTTTAGAGATGCAAAAGTATGCAAATTATGCAAGATAAAAGGTTTTAGTGGTAAGTTCAGGGGCTGCCTGCATCCTCCTCTTCACAACATGTGGTCACATAATTAGCGCATTTAAGCATTGCAGGTTGAAAGTGCTCTTGATGATCAAGGCTTATCTGACGAGAAAACTTGTTTTATGAAGGTAATACAGCTTGCCCTAAGGCAGGGTTAAAGACTTCAAATGGGGGTTTCTAGTGATCAGTTTGTTAAATATTGCCCGATTCTTGGAAAAGACAGTGAGGACACAAGGTTAAAAGAAGAGAAAGAGGTGATTAGGACCTGTACTGAATAGAAACAAATTCTGATTTTTGTAGACCCGATGGCCATAAACCAGCAGAGCAGACTACCTGCAGGACATACGAGCCGAAACCCTGAGGGCCATGTCTCTTCTTAACAACAGTCGCAGTCACGTTCAATTACTGTTAACTTACAATCAATAAGATGACCTACAACACATGAGTGGAACTTGGCTGCCTTCACTGATGCCTCCATTTTGGAGAAAAAGAAAATCTTCTTCCACTATAGATTTTTCCCTCATCCTTAGGATGGTCAATTACATCAATAACTCCCAACAACAACACCAACAGAAGAAAATAAGGTGAAGTAGCTCCTCTGTGAGTTCAGTCCCTTTTCTTTCTTGACGTTCTGCCAGACAGGTTGTAATTTTTTTTTTTTTGTTCTCCTTTTTCCCTTTCACAGCCTTGCTGCAATTTTGTAGCCGTCAGAACCTGGCAGCATGGCAGTTTTACTGCACTCCCTCACTGCGTATCACGACAAGATGGAATCACTGCCTAAAGGTTGGCAGCCAGTGAGACATGGCCTGTATGCTAATGACAGCATAGAGGTTGAGTGGGAGGGGGCACTATACCCAGGCAGAGCTGGTGCCAAGCCTTCATGCCAGTGTGAGTTACAGAAGCAGCAGTTTGCTGAGAGCAGTGGGAGGTCTCCATGTAATCACTTCACTTTGTATTCAGTAGACAGAAAAGCCACACAAAAAAAAAAAAAAAAAATTTTTTTTTTGAGTTGAGAGTTGATGCATCTGAAGCAAACAGGAAGTGGGTGAGGTGAGGTTGGAGGTTAGAGAGGGTGTATGTCTTGACACACGCATTTGATTGTATATGTACAGCACCCATCAATCACAGGGAGCAGCACTGCTACAAACCTGACATTCCTATTTTTATTAAAACTCCTGCTGAGAAAGTGTGATATGTATGCTCTTTAATACCTAGAGGTTGTGGTAAAGAGCAGGATTAATAAAATCTCTGCATAATCAAGTACTGTGGAGGTCACATATCATAATGGATTGTCTTCCCTGCCGTGCATCATTAGCATCCTTTGTTACTAATCTCTCCATCCTTGCTTTAGTGAAGTTTAAAGGAAACTCCTAAAGCAGCCTGCTTCCATTCATCTATAGTAAGATCCCCTTTGTGGCGCTTTCAACATGATTTGTAATTGTAAGCTCCTAAAGTCAAAAGATGTGCAGTGCAGGTTTGGACAAAGGGTTTTCAAAGCAGTTCAGACCGACAAAACACTGAAGGCATGAATGGGACAAGCATGGAGGATGTGGTTTGCTGCAAGTGGAATAATGCAAAATGAAGGGTCTGTCTGTCAGTTCATGAGCTGGAACTAATGCTTGTTCTCTGGACAGGAACATCAGATGCACAGGGAGATTTATTCATTTAGGGATATGGTCTATGTGCACACCCAGTACAACAAAACTTTTTATTCCACCGAGGTATATCTGTCTGGCAAGTAACGAAATGGCAGACAGCTACTAATCAGACTGGTTTTGACTGGTCGGATTGGGTCTTATTTTAATGCCATGTGTCTCAGAGGGTTTGAGCGTCAATATGTCAAATAACCTATGGACGTATGGAAACCTTTAGTATCAGTTCATCCACAGTGATCTGGATGCCTCCGGTTCATCCGAACCTTGCTGTTAATGTATTCCAATCATGTCAAACTATACTTAGGGGCAGACCCAGGAGCTTATATTCCATCTAGCCGAGAAATGCCCTGAAATCTCCCGGGAAACAATGAAGAATGAGAGAAAAGAAACACAGGCTACTTTATCCTCTCTCTGCCACATAACCCCCCCAAAATGTGTAAAATGGATTGATAATTAGGATGTGCACAACCATCACAGTTGCAGAGGCAACTCTCCTACATATTAAACTATGGATGCAACAATGTGAAAATTTTGGCCGATATCGATATCCTATATAAATATCTGTAGTTGCTGCCGATGTATGTAAAAAAATGTTTTTTTTCTATAACATCTCAAATTTTGTACAGACTGGAAAAACACCACTGTAAATTTGTAAAACATAACATGGCTTTTTATTTATAGAAGGGTCAGCGTAAAAAACTTAACAGTTTGTGGTCACAGTATGAAAGTCAACAACTTCAATAACAGTTTGTTTAGAATTCAGCTACATTTACCTGCGGTAGCAAGTGCCAAACCAAACTTAGACCTACATTACGTTGCGCTCGCAGGCATTGTATACTGCGAAATAAACATCCTCTTGAGACACTTTAAAATCCCTCACACCCCAGACAAATCACAATTGTTGAGCTTTTAGCTCCAAGACAGCGACTACCCTTTTATGGTAACTTGGTTTGATATGATTGCGCTGTGATTATTCTTGAAGCGTCCAATAAGAAGACGAGAAATTCCCTGTTTTTTTTTTTTCACTCCTACCATCAGGTTTGAAATGAGACAGGAATGCTTTCTTAATGTAAACGTTCAACCTGTATTGTTCCAATCACTAAAGTAGCCAAATGAAATGAATTTGTTAACAAGATCAGGCACTGATCCGAAGAAAACACCACTTCTCTCTTACTGAGCATGGCAGGGGTGATGAAATGAAACATCACACATTAGCTAAGCAAATACATGCATGTAGAGTTGCATGTGACACACAGTGGAATTATGTGGATGTCTGGCAATGGCAAAGAAATGGAGACAGATCTGCACACAAACGATTGATTATTATCCCCTGGCTCAGTTGAACACAACCCTTCATTTATATGATAAACAGCTGAATTGTAATCCAGGCAATTGTCTTTCCCTTTCTTTCCATCCGCTCTCGTTTAGCTGGGTTTTTGCATGATATTTCATTCCTCTGTTCTTGTGTTTTGCCTTTTTTTCACAGTTTATGTGTCACCATACCTTTATTCTATGTCTCTATCAAACTGCGGTCAGCTGGAGAGAGTGGGAACCATATGCAAAACACGCCAACTAATTGGCTTCATGTAGCGTCAGCAGACACCTCAGCTGTGTGTTTCTCAGAGTTGTACTTGTGTTAACATGTGGCATAGCCTGTGGGAATGAGAAAAATCATGTCATATTTGTGTGCAGATTGTTCGCAGCGCAGTATGACTTTGTGAAGTGGGGGTTTGTAATTTATGTAGCAAACCTCAGGACATGTCCTATTGAGTGTAATGTGACCGGTGTAGCCCTCTGCACAGTCATGAACATGATCACATTAACTAGCATGGAGTCAATTACACACAATGACTAAACTAGACCTCTGCGAAGGTGAAAATGCTGATATCATGCCAATGGTAATCAAACTGCCAAAATTGTTGTTGAAGAATGTGTTCGCTCATGTTTGTGTGTCTATGACTGTGCAAATCATTTTCAATGTGTTGGATATGGCTGCAATCTATTTGCTGCCTTGTGCAACTCCATTTTTTCTTCATTTTTATGGCTTGTAATAGCCGAGCGTTTGTCTAACATTTTTCCCAAAGCTTTCAAAAAATAATGAATCACGACACAAACACACACACACAGGCAACACAAAGGAACAGAGAGACTGAGCCACAAAGTTAAAAGAAGTGCACAGAAAATTCAAAACTCGTTTCAAGCTGATGCAACATGCGAGGCACAATGAAGCAAATGACAGACACAGATCATGCCCGTGTCATGGTTGTAGGCGTGTCTCAACTTGAGTCTTGAGGAGTATGTTGTTTATTAAGTGAGAAAATGAATGCAAAGATTGAGTTACAAGTTACACTTGTAACACAATGTGATCAAAAGTGATTGGCTGTGTTTTGAAAATCTTACTTAACTTCAGTGTGTTGACTGTATCCACACCAACGCCCCATCACCTCAGTCCTTGCGCTTTACAAATTCACTGCTGCTCGATGTTGGCTGTTAAAATAATGAGGAGCTTTCTTTCTGCACAGCACCTTTGATATGTTAAAGCAGTCAGACTCACCAACTGGCAGCAGTGTCTGAACTGAACAAGCTTTACCTTCTGGAAACTAAAGGGTAGAGTTGGAGCAAGATAAACAGAAAGAAAGAGAGGGAGAAAGAAAGTGAAGAAAGAAGAGGTGGTGAAGTGAATTCATAAAAAGAATATCTGACCCCACAGAGGGAAATGGATGAGAAATGGGCACAATATAAAAGTGCAACATTAGTTAATATGCACCTACTCAGTCCCAATGAATGACTGACATTGCATTTCCAAAGACATGGTCTTGAAGGGCTACAAAACTCCCAAGGCCACATCACAGGAGAACTCCTTCTGGGTGAGTGATTGGTGAGGTTAAGTTGAGATCAAATTCACTGCCTCACCCAGTTAACCACACAATTCAAAACTTACAAGTGTAGCTCTTAGCTCGTGTGAGAGAAAGCGTGACTTCTGCTTTGGGCACTTCCATGTTTTAATCCCATTCTGCTTCATACAAAAGCAGCACACCTTTACACAAGTTTAAACAATGTCTGTGCTCTGGCTCTATATTACTTTTGTAGAGAAAAAATGAGGCCAGAGGTGCTGCTGCCAGGGCAAGTGTTGATAATTTCAACTTGCACTCAGAGCCAACCATCATGCTGCCTTTGGCTCAGCAATTCCTGGTTATTCCAAGTTTTTCTGACATTAATCTCCATGATTATAACGATGTGGTACAAATACTAGTCACATTCACACAGATACATTTATAGAACCACCTGAGACATTATGGAGTCTTGCTTTGGACAACAGAAGCAGGGTATCAAACCACCAATCTTCTTATTAGTGAATGACCAATTTTACTTCATAACTAACTGTAACTAAAGTATTCGAACAATGTCTTCCTACATAATGTAAAATTATGCCTGATTTCAATGTAGACACATTTATTTTATGGTCTTCTATATAATGGTGGGCCGATTACAGTCACACAGCTGGTAAGCAGTACTATCAGGCAACTAGAATTAAGCAACTGTAGAAACAAAATTATGAAAAGAAATAACTTCACAAACTGTTGATAAAATGTGTATGTGTATATACAGGCAACATCCTTAAAATTTATTCATCAACAAACTCAAATTTGGGCTTATTAGTTTGATTTATACGTTTTGGGAAACATGAATGTGATGATTGCTGATTAGAGCAGCAAGTTGTGAGAGCTTATTTACATTGCACTTCCCATATCTAACATAAATATCAGTTGCGCATGTTTAGCTATGGTGCCAATCATAACAGCATGATTACAGCTATACTAACTGAGATGGGGGAATCATCGTTTATGTGCTACAGTTCAAGGCTCAATTAGATTTTTATTTTAGAAAAATTCTGAGCTCACATGTTTATCAAATTAAAAGGGGCACTTTGCCATTTCACCGTGGAAATAAACTATGCTGAGATTTTTCTACCTCACTGAAAAGACAGGTTTTATTATTGATCTGTGCTGTGGGAAAACAAAACCTTTTGTGTTTCATCTGGGGTGCCCAGCTCTTACAGCAAAGGTGGGAACACTGAGATAAATTCCTCTCAGTGGACTTGAAATTATGTGGGCTCAGCTGGCTGAATATAGGATATACCCGCTGAGAAAGTGACCTGCAGATGGACGCCCATTCACTTTGAGGCTTGTTTTACCAGTGTTTTGTGTGCCGCACAGTGCAGTTACTCATAAAAATGTGAAGGTTTACATCAAAACAAAGCACTTCATCATCAATGAGAATGGAAAATACATGGTTTAAAGTTGATAAATATCAAATGTTCTTGGAGAGGGTGTTCCCTCTAGTAAAAAGAAAACATAACTGCCATGCTGTCCTCTGCTATTCAGCCTGTGAAGATAGTTGAATAATACTCTCCCATCAGCCATGACATTAATGTTCAATGTATCTTATGCGACTCTAATGGGAACCCTAATACTGTCATCAGGGTTATCTCCAAACTAGATAAAAGCCTGCATTACAAACTGCAGGATAGTTTTTGAAAGATGTGCCTCTTCCAGACAGGGGAACATTTTTGTAACTTGACTAAAAATCAGGCTCAGGCTCAGACTCAAGCTATGCTACATTGATTTTTATCATTGATTCTTTTTTTTTTTTAATGCCTCCCTTGCAAGAACTACAATTTTTTGTTGGTGCAATATAAAACACTGACGGTCAGTGATCTTTCCAGTGTCCTAGAGCAATACCTACAAAGTTGTGAGCCATCCACTTGATTGTATTATTTGTGAGTCGACACTCAAAATAGAGGAAACAAACTTACAAATGGTACTTTTTGTATTTAAAAGAGTTATGAATGTAAAGACCTGGTTTGATATTATTGTCATCAGAGAGCTTAAAGACCAAATAAATACAACAGCTCAGATTGTAGAGCTGTTCAAGGAGTCTGGCTGTCACTAAAAACTGTCCTAGAGTCTGACGCCTACCATCACATTTCTTTATACTCTGCCTATGTTACTGCAAAGGGCTGAACACAGTGTAGCTAGAGTATCGGGATGTTTGAAGATGTGCCATGATTTCCTGTGGGATAGCTAGTGGTTGACATGACAGATGGGCAGAAGTATGAAAACCATTGATGTGGTGGGTAGACTTAAACCTCCTCAGGAGAGACCTTCTCCACCCAGTAAAGTGCTTTTTCACACTGACCAGAGTTGGTTCCTTGGAAAATGTGTCCAGATTTATGACTTAGTGAATTCCCTCTTAACGTGTAGGCCTATTGCAAGTATGAGCTGTCCTTGTAAAAGTGTCATTTTATCTTTATACTCACAATGAATATCTTTTGAGTGCTGATAAAAAAAAAAAAAATGAAAAAAATATATAACTCTCAGGAAATGGTAACAAGAAAAAGTTGTACAATCATACAGAAATTAAATAGAAATAAGCTCTTCAAATGGAAATTCACATCCACTTAGTGACACATTCAATTTTTCGACACAAATACCAATGCCAAAACAAAACTATCATCAAGTACATATAATAACACTAAAGTAAATATGATAACATTCAAATACAAAAAGCTAAAGATGTCATTTCTTTTCAAGCCTTTGAGGAAGTAGCCTCAGAGAACTAGAGGAGTAAACATCCACTATCTCCCTCTCTTTATTTTCCTCCTCTATCATCCTGTCTTTCTATGTCTCCGTCCCCTTATTTCACCTTTGTTTTCTAATACTTTGGCTGGGGAAATGATGAGGAGAGGCAACAAATGATAGGAGGGACAGTCACCCATCTGTTGGCTGATGCATTATTGATCCCTGGCTCCCATCAGGGTGAAAAGTGAAGGTTTCTGGGGGTGGCGTCACAAAGACCATTCACACTGCTAGAAAAACACACTGGTACACGTTCAAATAAGGCCACTTGTGCATAAGCCTGAAAACAAACAAGTGCAAAAGGTTTGTCTGGCTCCTGTTCGACGTATGTACTGACACATTCAGATGATTATTCTTTGCTCCAATTCCTCTGCATTATTCAGATTAATAACCCTCTATTTCAGTCAATTCTGACACACATCTCAGTGTCTGGGTGCTCTGAAACACTAGCCTGGCTGTCTAGCAAAGATCCCATGGACAGGAGGTTCTCAGCAGGTTCAACAGGTGTCTATCAAATGCCTCGGTGTACTACTGGATAGAGCTACAACCAATCAGACCACTGATTCTGATGACATATGAGTAGCGACAGAAACGGAAAACCTCACCAGTTGTAGTTCACCAGAGAAGACGCAAACTGGCATCGAAAGAGTTTTGCTGGCTTTGCTAGGTAAACAAATGTGTTTGAGGTCACTTAACTAGTGCATCATCGCATCAAACCCACATCGGCGTAAAAGCTTGTTTTTCATTGGTTCCTTCAGGGTCAGGGAGAGCAGAGAATAGGCAGGTCGGCCAGACTGACGTGAACATGAAACTCTCTGTAGCATTGCAGGCAGAATGGGCGGGCCCAGGCTACTGAAACACCTCACAACAAACAAAAATCCCCCTGAGAGCTTTGTAGGTTACAAATAATGCTGATGGTAGCTATGAATGGTGGGTAGTTTTATGATATGTTATGTACGAGATGACAAGATGCGTTAGGAGTGCTGAGGGCAAATTAGACAGTAGATTAATTATTCTCAATGTGTGACTGTATCACAACACACTATAAACGTCCTCATCTCCAGGCTGTCTGAGGCAAACAGATGAGTTCATAAACAGACAGTGGAGGACGGTTTATGTCCTGAGGCAAACAAGCATATATATGTGTTAGAGGAGTGGGTTGTATACACTTTCATGTTTGTGTGTGTGTGTGTATGATGCTGTGCAGTCTGAATGCATCCCAGAGATGAAATAGATGAACAGCGATAAGTCATTTCCACCTCATAAGTTGGGATGATGTGTATGTTTGTTTGTAGGTGTGTGAATCCATATGCACAGCATTCTCTCGCCTTCCTCCTCACATGGTACAGTGGATTTGTCAGCATGCTGTGTTGTAACCAGTCTGTTGTGACACTTTAATTATGTCTACTCATTCTCTTTTGTTTGCGGTCAATGCACTGACAGCATAGTTTCTAAATGACATAATCATGAATGCATGCAATTCCAATAGTTTGAATCGGAATTACAGAAGGTCAAACTAAAGTTAACTATTCTTCTGCAGTGGTGATGACAAGTATTCTGTCAGCCATTTTAAGATTCAGATAAGTTTATTACAGCAAGTTCTACGTGGTACACCTTGAGGTGTTTCTACAGGTTCATGATACTCTTCTAGCACTCCCATAGCCGCAGGGTTCTTCTCCTGACAATATTTCACTCTCACTTTTTCTCTCAATGGCATTGTATCTGAAGTAGGCCCAAATGTCAACGCCTTTTCCCGGCTGAGCCCCACAGTTCTAGTCTTGTTCTTCCTGTTGCCATTTGTTGTCTGAGCCCCTGCAGCTATAGACTTAAAGTGCACACGGTGGCTGCGTCCAGGCTATCACTTGGATAAGTTGTTACTGTGCAGTGTCACTGGCAAGATGTTTCAGGTGCTCAAGAAGAGAAATGTGTGACACAAGCGTCCAGTAACAGATGAACGTTTGGATTATATCTTTGTTCGCTAGCTTTTTCCGTTGACAAAGCATAGTGAGATTTCAGGTAAGTTTATTTATTTATTTTTTTGTATTTGATTTTGTCAATTTTTGTCTCATCTCAACCATGGGAAAGAAATCATTGCTGAATATATTTGGTTAAAAATGATAAAAGTGACTTTTAGAGCTGTGGCCATTGTTTGGAACAGTTCAGAAAACATTTGTCTAACCTACATATTTCCTGTGCAATGAGGGAATATAACTGACATAACTGGTGCACTCACATTTGGTTTGACCTCTAAATAAAGCTCTTCGCTCATTTATCTCCTGTCTGATTGTCTGACTCTAGGCTTTTAACTTGGATAAAAAGAAAAAGGAGGAAAAGAAGATGATTTTGTTACCTGTATTACTTCTTCTTGTATACCTAATTAATATGAGTATTCACCAAATGTAATAGCATATTATAAGGTAAGAAAGACTCTTAATTAAAATGTAAATGTTTCCAAAATCAATGCCCTTCTGTCTAAGAAAACCACCACAACTACACTAACCTTGATGAAAACCTAGAATGATAAATCAGTTAAGTCAATATTATTAGATTATTATGAATATACCTGTATGTCAGTATACGCATGTCAAACTAGGATTGAGGACATTTAGACACAACGGCTTGGCCTGAAGGTACAAATGTGTGGCCAACACTAAACAAAGCACCTATAATTTATATTTTAACCTGACCTGCATCCTTGTGCTCCTTTCTTCAGTCCAGGCCATAAATCGGTCCTTGAAAATACATTAAATCTGTCAGACGTGAGTCTACCGAGACTGGAGCATATAACCCTAGAGGTAAAGGTTGACAAGGGGAATCATATTAGTAACATTCTATGTATGATAGTAAAACTGTCTTGTACCTTTCGCTATTGCTTTACCACTGTGGTGCCACATCAGAAGCACAGCTTAGATTTATACTGTTTAGATATGAAGACTTGTTGCCAATGGTGTGGATACTGGTGTGTTTGTGTGTGAACTCTAGAGGCATGCATGTCAGAATTCAGTATGAAGCTGTGTTAGGATACAAACATATTGGAGACATGTCATTATTTTGTATCAATCCATCCATCAACCACAAGCTCCCATGTAAGATTCTTCCCGTCTATCTCTTCCTCTCTGCCCTGGGTTCAGGTGGAATAATGATTCATGTACTGCAAACACACACATAGTCTCTCTCTCTCTCTGCAATGGCGGATGGTGTGTGGAGCTGAGAGCGGAGGGGCGGAGGGCTTGAAGCGTGTGTGAGGCAGTTTGGTATGTGTGTGTGTATGTGTGTGCGTGGGGGGGTATGAGTGTGTGAAGTCGGCCTCAAGCATGAATGGAGCCATTGTGCTGTTTTTAGATGCTACAGCTAAGGTGAGCGGGGTGGTGGAGAAAGGGGTGGTGAATCAGGACACCTCAACTCATGTTCTCCCTCTTGTTAGCCCGGCAACCAAGGTGGTTATTTCCAACGCTCCACCATTCATTAAGAATGAAAGTCTGGTGAAGGAACTGTCCCGTTTTGGTCAGGTAGTCTCACCGATAAAGATGGTGTCATTGGGCTGCAAATCAGCCGAGCTGAAACACGTAGTGAGTCACCGCAGGCAGGTGTATATGATCCTGAAAGACTCTAGGCCAGGAGGGGAGAAATTAAGGGAAACCGCCCTCATTTGTTATTAAATGACAGGCACTGAGAATGTTCAGGAGTTGGATGAAGTGTGAGTGAAATTGCAAACAATGGTTACGTGACAGCACAGCTCGATTTAGTCCTGGAGGAGGAGATGGTCAGTGATGACGACCTAAAAGTCTCACATAGGAGAAAGAGCACTGGGTCAGGGAACAGCAGCAATAAAGTGAGCAGGAGAGGAGTGACGCTCAGTCAGGATGGAGACAGTGACCTCGTCCTGTCACAGGAGTCACACTGTCACTGAGATAAAAAGGTTTTTAGAGCGAACCAAAGGTCAGAGGCTCATCACAGTAGAGGAGCATTTCCCTGATCTGGCACAATTCCTGAAAACAGCTAAATTGCTCACCAGAAAATCTGGGACGGCCGACGATGTGCTGTCTGATCAAGAGATCTACAGGTTAAAGAAGCACATCGTCAAAGTTAAAGGCCAACTAAGCAGTCAGGATGAAGACTTTTAAGATTTGCCCCTATTTTATTTTGACTTGGCATGTTGTTTTCTCTTTTATCCATGTGTGAGTTTAATCTGGGTATTTTACATCTGAATGGAACAAGAGCTGATTTTAAAAGAGCCGCTCTGTTTAAGCTCATGGAGATCAAGAGAATCAACATCATGCTGGTACAGAAAACCCACAGCACCACAGACAATGAGAGTCAATGGAAGCAGGCTTTTAACGGGGAGTTTTTAAGTTTTTAAGTCAAGTCCAGCTGCAGCGAAGGGGTGGGAATTTTATTTTCCAGAAATTTTCTACCAGTTTCTTTTGACTCTGAGGAAATTATTCCAGGTGTTTTATTCAAAGTGAGGGCAACTTGTGTGCAACCAGGATGTGTTTTTAAATGTCTATGCCCCAACAAATGCATTGGAGAGGATAGCATTTTTAGATTTTAGATTTCTAGTATCTTAGATAACACTGTTAAAAATTGCAATGATTTTATGTTTTTAGGTGATTTAACTGCACAGAGACGCCTCTGATGGACAGGAATCATCTTGAACCCCACCCTGCTTCTTCCAGCAGGGTCACACAGATGGTGAAAACACATCAGCTGTCTAATGTGTGGAGGGTTTTTAACAGCAATCACAGACAATATACCTAGAGTAATTCAAAGAGAACTTTTTATCTTTAGCTCGGCTGGGACGCCTCTATGCTTTTACACCATTTAAATATTCTTAAAAGGTGTCATATTCAGCCTGTGGGTTTTAGTGATCACTCCTTAGTCTCCTGCTCTGTTTTTATCAAGAACATTTGTTCAAAGAGTACCTATTGGCATTTTAACTCTGCTCTTTTAGTAAACCAGGCTTTTAGAACTGCTTTTAAGTATTTCTGGGAGAGCCACAGAGAGAGTAAGCCTGCACTCAGCAGTGGTGGGACTTTGGTAAAGCACAGATCCAACAGCTGTGCCAGCACTTCACATGCAATGTCACAAGAGACTTAACCCAATCTTTGAAAAATCTGGAGTTTGAGGTGGAAGAACTGCAGTTGTTAGCAGAGTCCTCTGGAAATTGAGGACATTTAGACAAACACAAAAAGGGCAGCCATAGCCAACCAGCTAGGAGTGTCAGCACAGGGGGCTCTGGTCAGGTCCAGGGGGCTGGAGCAGATCGTTCACTGTTTACGTACGAACAGTGGGTCTCAGACTCATCTGAGATCAGAAAGTTTGCTGTCAGTTTCTATAGAAACCTCTTTAAGAATGAGTGGTGAGATAATACAGATGTGCACAGCAGCTTCCTTGCAGATCTCCCTCAAGTAGACTTGGAGGCAAACTCTGAGCTGGGGGTGGATTTGATGATGAAGGAACTGTACGCGGCGATGATGAGTTTGCAGAGGTATTTCATCAACCTGGGTATGAATTTAAGGGACAATACTCAGTTCAACAGGTCATCTCTTCCTAGTTTTTATAAAAGATGTGGAGGACAGATGTCCCTTCTGCACAGAGAGAGAGAGACTGTTTTTCTGAGTGTCACCGACTGTCTGCACTGTTTCTTTTTTTCCTGCAGAGTGTTTTCACTGCTTTTTCTGAGGTCTTCACCAAAGGGGTTTTTATCTGTGGTTTTAAATACACTCACCAGAAGAAGAAGAGCCAGCTCCTGAACTTTGTGTTCGGTCAGGCTAAAATGGCAGTGTAGCAAGCAGAAAGAGGAGGGTGGAGAGACCATCTCTCCTGTTCCTGTGTGTGTGGAGCTGATAAGGTCAAGGATCAGACTGGACTTCAGCTTCTCAGGAGACCTGAACTCTGTTTGGTCTCCTGAAACTGTTGTTCGGGGATGTGCTGAGGTTATGATGTGTGTGTGTGTGTGTGTGTGTGTGTGTGTGTGTGTGTGTGTGTGTGTGTGTGTGTGTGTATATATATATACACACACACATACATATATACATACATACATACATACATACATACATATATATATATATATATATATATATATATACATATCCTTCTCTCTTCTTCCTCTTATTGTTGTAATGGCACTCTGTAAATAGGGCCATTTCGAGTTGAACAAGCTTCAGGATGAATTACACTATATAGGCTCCACGAATCAAGGCAGCAGTGTAATGGATTTTTCCTCTTTTCATTTTTTTTCCCTGATCCTGTCTCCCTACAACCTCATGTATTCTTCCAACCAATGCATGTAGTGTATGAAGTGGATGGTTGAGGTGTGAGAACAAAGGATTAGATTAAAAAAAAGAGAGGTCTATTGCGTGGAAGGCTAATATACTCAGTGTTTCAGTTGGGGAAAGGAGAGATAACTTTGTCCTTGGCTCGCTCATAACCTCATCAGAATCGCTCAATGAATCACCCAGCACCATAACTCAAGGCAGGGGCAGCTGTGATACAGTTAAAAAATACCCTTGGTGGAGTGAGCTGCATCTTGGATGGAACAGAGTAAAGAAAATATGCTTCGCAAGTACATATAAAATACAAGTGTGGAGCTACATTAGTTTCCTTTATAAATAGTCTCTCGAATGAAAATGTGACACAAAAATACACACACATAAACACAATTTATGATTTGTTCCAATTCAGCAAGAAGAATAGGTGGTGAACAAATCATTTCTACCTCTGTTGTGCAGAGGAAGCATTTGAAATTCAAGCTTAAACCAGATATGATACCAAGTGGTCCTAAAAGACCTTGTAACACCACACAAAAACAACAGACTTTTTTTTTTTTTTTTTAACATCTCGTGTTCAAACAACTGTAATGCTATTAAAATAGCTGTAGTAGTGTTCTAATTATTCATCACACATGGCTTTTACAATTCATGGCTAAGCTAACAATTTACACTTTAACCTCAGTCACTGTGTCATCCTCCACCCAAATTAAAAAGCACACAAAGCCTAATCACCCGAAATGCGTCTGTCCAAAAATAATCTTTGAGGTCCCTGTGTTAGGCACACACACACACACACACACACACACACAACACACACAGACACAGACACACAGGTAGTGTTTCTTGTGAAGACTTTCCAGCTTAACTTGTCTCAGACAAACTCAGTAGTGGCTGAGCTCCTAGTTGTGGATGAGAACGGTGCTGCAAACAGACTTACATTGTGAATTAACAGGATTAAGTGTTTTAAGAGGCTTGTCAGGTAAACCTGAACCTGCCTGCCTAAAGACTGAGGCTGACTCTGAGCTACTTTCAGCCACTTTGAAGTCTCTAACCATCTCATCCATGAGTGGCGTATCAGAAAGCCTGTACAGCACAGCTACACTGGTACAACACCGTGATTTGGCATGCTGCAGTATTCAGCACATGTTAGAGTGCAGAAGTTGAAGGCGCATACTCACAAACACACACACACGCATGCAAAGTCAGGGTTTAGACACTCACAGGATGTTTAACATTTTGCCAGCTTTTGATTTTGTGAAGCCCCAGACAAATATTATTCTGTATTTCAGTTATTCATTTCCTCCTTGTTTACAGCCAATCTCAGCACACTTGCGTATATACATTCAAAAGAGGCAGCTCATGTGAGAATGAGCTCATGTTCATAGGATCCACATTCACACTATGTACAAAAGGGAGAAAGATAGTTTTAATAACGTTGTGTTACACAGGTATAAAAATGAAATAACACTTGCAAGAAAAGATGAAACAACAGCAGTCCATTAAAGGGAAAAGAGACATTTCCCCCCCCTCTTGGCTCAATGTAATACCTCTACAAATACACCTCCTGTTCTCTGAGAAAACATAAAAACTGTTTTTATTTCTCTGAGGAGAAAATCTACCTTCGCATTCACACTAACAAGACATTAGCAACTGGAGCTCAGCGTTATCGGAGGTCTAAGCACATGTTTAATAAAACACATTGCTACTTTACATTAGTTGCCTCAAATTAGGCTCCATGATTACAAACAATTAAAAAAATTAAATATGGAAAAATAAATAAATAAATAAGGTAACCCAGAAAATTCTTCTTCTGTGTCTGCCTTGAATTTCAGAGGCATGAACTCTGGGATGTAGCAGGCTGGGAGGTGGGTTGCTGGAGGCAACGGAAACCACATGCTGCTAAATTAAATTTTAACTTCAGGGGTCCCGTGTCACATTTTTAAAAGAACTGAACATACTCTGCAATGGTCCGTGTTGCTGAGTTTTACTGAAATAGTTTAAGCCTCCCACAGAGCTTGTGTGTAAACAAACTGTAAGGGCCCGTCAGACTAATTAAAATGACTTCTCCCTGTTGTGTCCTATAATAAACACAGTTTAGGACATCTGAATAATAGCTAGACAAAAATGGCTTTGATGTAAAACATTAAGTCAGTGTCAATTAGTATTTTGCAAATTATTATAATCTGACCTTTCGAATCCTTTATTTCACCCTATTTAGCAAACTAAACACTGTTGAAGTCAATATTGCATTATTATTGTGAGATATAAAATTGCAGTCCAGTTTTCCAGTTGCATGTTTACAACTAACAAACTAACAAACTTGGGATGGTTGTAAACAACACAAGATGAATCCCACCTCACCAACGTTAAATGCAAAATAACTGTCCTAAACTTCTCAGTTTACAGCTTTCTGTAGGACTGAACCGGGGCCACTTCATGACAAGTGTACAGGTGGTGAGGTTACTTTACAGTGAGTGGTATCACCACAGATCTTGTCAAAGCTTTAGCAGGGACACATTTGCTCCCTCTTCACTTGAATCTTCCACTTTATTATTAATACTTCAAACCCAGGAGAGGGGAGTTGCCTTAAACTAGTTTCAAAGGCCTGTGCAGACACAGCACTTCTTTTATGAACGAAGCGACTCTCGGATCAAGGCTGCACATCACGTACAGGGCCCAGAACAACAGGATCAAACAATCTGCAAAGGAAAGGAAAGTCTCAATAACGCAACTAAATCCTTAAGGGTTTAAATATTTTCTTTTACCCTTAATAGCCTTGCTTCAGAGTTATTTGTATGGTGTCCTTTTTTGCATAGCAGTCCCATACTCAAGACAATAATAAAGATGATTATGAAAAAGTGTGAAATGTGCATGTGTATTCTGACAGCTGTCCAAGTGTATAGTGCCTGAAATACAGTCTCACACAAGTGAGCTCTGTGATCATGTATGAATTAAAAGTGACCTAAATATACATCGGTGCATGTAGTCAGAACACCACAAGCCCAATTTTGTGTGTGTGTGGAAATATTACTTCATTCTGAAATGACCCCAGTCAGAGCAGGTCAGGCCTCTGAAACACCCACCATCATGTCAAGTCATCCATATGGAGCAAAAATTGCTCACTGATTACAACAGCCCCTCATTTTGAGGGATGTTAAAAATATCTCAAATGCAACCATTAGCCATAAAGCTTTAAAACCAGCTGTAGCTGTCTGCCGCAGTAGTTGCTATGGAAGCACTTCAGTATGTCTCTGATGTGAATAAAACTAGTCACTAACTCGCTTTATTTTCTTAACACCTGAAATGAGTCGCTTATTTTGAATTTTCATCACACAGGGAACCTCACCGCTTCATTTGTTGCTGTTTCTTATTACCGTCCCTTTCTCCCTTGCTAATTTAAAACAAATCTGCCAACAACGAGAAAAGCAACCACCTGTGTGTAGACAGGTTATTTCTAACAAAGTTTTCAATCCCTCGCTTACCTCAGTGACAATGTCAACACATCTCTTTGATGCTTCACTGAAAAAGCACAGCGGTGAATCACACTACAGAGCATTAATGATAACTGACACAGTATCAGACTTGATGACAGGCCAATCAAAGAGCAGTGTAGATGCTCTCTGAAGGTAACGGAAAGACACAAGCTACAAAACTACTTTAAGTTGATCATAGGGACCATTTAAAATGCCATCTACTTAAATAGCCACATATGTTTAGTCACTTTACCATGATACTGAAACTGTACAGATGAGGACAGGGACACAGTTTAAAATAGAAACAGGTTCCTAAAGCATGACACACTGTGTTATGGGAAAACTTCAGTCCAGCCAGAAGATTCATATGCAGCAGCAGGCGAGCCCCCTCCATGGCTGCTCTGTCATACCATTAAAAGTCTCATTTTGATTCTGAGGTGACATTAAATGACCTCATACAAATATAACAGCATTTAAATTTTGTGTTAAAGTCCTGTGATGACAGGTTTTAAAACGAAGTGGATGTGGTCCAACTACATTTTCTGATTTAATCCCAATTTGTGTAGCGACCACAGACTCAACAAGGAAAATTCTTAAATTTTACCAGGCAATATGTGGCTGAAGGTGTTTCTAATTCAAGTGTAGACTGTCTGCAGTGAGACACTATGAAGTATATGTATAATCAAACAGTACAAGAGCAGTATATTATAGTACACCAGCTTTCTACCAGCAAAGGAACATAAAGAGACCATCTTCTCTTGTGGTTAAAGAGAAACTCAGCACTGAATCACAAAGGACAATAAACGGCACACATCCCAGTGCCAGTAATGCTACGGGAGGTGTTCGGCAACAAAGCTTAAGTGCCTCCTGTATCTAGAAAGCACAGAAAGCAGCACAGCAGCATTATCATCTAACTGTGACTAAGTGCTGATAAGCTTTTAAGGACATTGTGAAATTAAAATATGAATATGAAAGCTATCTGAAGGTGACATAAACAGTTAAGAGATAAACCTTGCCCTGTGCTCACATGGCAGCTGAGAGGTTTGCATTCCAGCAAAGCCACTCACAACATTATAGCTCATTAAGGCCCATAGTTACCAAATTAAAATGAAGGATTGTTTGCAGAAATGCTGTGAACAACTACATACACCACTCAGAACTCTGTAAAAGCAGTTTATGTGCTAAATTTCTTGCACTGCTTTACAACACCCAGATTTAATTTAGATTCGATAAGTGAGCTAAATGTAAAAATATCATTACCAGGTATTCTCTCAGAGCAACAAGTTCCCAGGTGGTGCTGCAGTCGATCTGCAGGGCACAAAGTTTAACGGCTCGACGGAAAGGCAAGAGGAAAATCTGCTGCAGAGAAGATTAAATTAAAAACAAGAAAACAAGACACATTATACAACAAATATATTCTCCTAGTTTGTCTTTAAAATGCCACAACCAGCTATACGTTAAGTAGAGGTTGAGACAGGGGGTTTAGCACAATTGAGAATTTCAGCAGGGTAGAAATGCTGCATTGTCCAATCCCATCAGTTCAGCTAAATCTGAAAAGTCGCTTGCAGAGTTGTTGGAGTCAGAGTTGCCCTCTGAGCTCAATCTGCATGCTACAGCTGCTCAATACCTCACCCCTAAAAGTATTTGGAATAAAACAAAAACTAAAACCAATTCTGTAATTCTGCTTCCAAAAATGACTTTGTGATGCTGCCTGGCATACTCTTGCATTGTTTCGCAGCCAGAAAAGTCACTGTGAGCCACATTACAAGTTCAAAGTTGGGAGCAATAGAGAAAACATTACATATTGGCAGAGGTGCCTCTAGGCATCTTTGACTTTGACCCTGAATTTCTCAACAACCCTGAAATACTTGAAAGAAGTGACCCAGAATGTTGGCCAACGTCGACTATAGACTATATAAATGCAATCGAAATGGTCACCTCTTCTAGGTTTTTACACCCTTTTTTTCCTAGTGCTACCATCTGGCTGATCTATGTAATTTTTATGGCCCGAGGAGTGGAGCAGATTTGAAACTAATCTATAGAATCTGATTTCCCTTGGACCTGCTCTCTCTGAGGTGCAGATCATATTAGACCACGGAGAAAAAAAAAACTTAACAAAGACAAAAGGCAAAGTGTATTCTCAAGGGCGTTGCTCAAGGCTCGACCCCTTGAAAACAAAGAACGGGATGGTGAATTATAGTGTGATGGCTTGAAAGAGCATGTAACTAAGACAAGACTAACAATGGTAGGAAGTATGTAAAATCAAACTTGAGAACAGGGGAAGGAGATTAATATTGGTGCAATATTGACAAGTAAATAGCGTATTTTCCTCTGAGGAGCAATTATAGACTTGCTCATTTACCCCTAAAGTATAGCAGATCCATGAAAGTGAAGAGTTATAGGATGCTGAGACCTGAAGTTGACTCAGATCAAGTTTTTACTATGCCAGGCTCCTGACTCTGTAATCATAGAGAAGAGTGTCTTTTATTATTTCAAAAGTTACAACTTAAATCACTGCCTGCCTGTGATTTAACACAGCTCTGAAGCACAGTGTGAGCATTTACAATTTCAAAACACCTAAAAACTGTTTATTCCCACATCTGTTGTAACACGTGCCCCTTCCCAGCAGACTAGAACTGCATGAGTCAGGCTCAAACTGCTTGTTCCAGCCATATATTAGGCTTAAAAGCAACAGAAGATATGTGAAACATCCTGTCTCAGATGTGAACGGAAAAATTAGAGTTTCACTCCATTTCGGTTCCAGTCTCATCCGTTAGCAGAGCTCTCACATTTAGAGCTGTAATTAACCAAGGAAATTCTTGGTCGACTGAAGCCCTGATGTTTTGACTAAAAATCGACTAATCGCGGAGAACTGTTGAGAAATATTTAGACAATTGTTTTTTCATGTTATAATAATTGACTCTGTGCATGTCCTCACACAGAGCGAGACTGAACATCTGAGTTTAGCTTCGCAGCCGAGACACAAATAGACTATTAACTTAATATCATTTTTGTGTTTGGATGATAGAGGAGGCTCAATATCCACCGTGGTCGGGGTGTATCTGAAGGATACTGCCATTGTTGCAGGTGGGTGCGCCTGCAGTTATAAAACGATTATTAGGCCAAAACATTGAAATATGCCAATTATGTATGATATGTTCATATACTCAAAATGGACGGAGAAACCTAACACAGACAACAGTATTTTTAGATATGCTGTGTTCAGGGGTGGAATGGGAATCTGTGTGATCTGCAAAAGTCCAGAACGGCCGCCCGGAGATCACGTCAACAAAGGCTCCTCTTAAAAGGAGGGGATGATACACCTAATATGTCTGCCATATCTCCCAATGTTCCCCATATCAGTGTAGAGAGAAGTTACTTTCCTCTTGCATTTTGATGACAGAATATCCACACATGGGTCATGAGAGATGGGTCATGCATTTCTCTCTTTGCCTTTGGGGAGTTTCAATCGGCAGCATTACTGCAGCTCAGTCAGCTATCTGAGTTGAGGATGACACTTCAGACACTCAAACTGATTTTGCAATATATACATGGAGATGACACTATTGATTACTTCAGATTTTATAACATGTGTGTCAGCACTGAAGTATATTCTTTATGAACTGGACTCCTCTCCTGAAGAATTACACCACAGTAAAGCAGAGGCCTGGTACTGTGTGAAGCTTTTCTCCCATGTTTTATCAACAAATACACTTTTACAGGAATAGTCACTTTTAAAATATTGACTAAACTTAGCTTCCATATTTTTTGAATCAAGTCAGACTTTACATGTTTAACTAGATGTCATTCATGCAGGGTTTTTTTTCCAGACTTCAACATGAATTTATTGTGTTGGATTGTGTTGGTCAATTTTTATTCATTGAATCATTTTTTTTTTTTTTTTTTTTTTTCCACTGCAGCAAGACTGCCCCAGTGGGAACAATTACCACAACACACAAACACACATGCTGGCACCAGACAGCTGGGTGGTATCCTTGGGTGGTGGTAGGTAGGGAGGAAGACAAACTAAAGGAAGAATACCCCTTGCCACCTTAAGGACAACATTATTAGTCACTGGAAGGCTCAGAGAGTCATGCACTGCTGAGTGTTATTTCTCTCTCTCCTATCAGTGGCCTCATCTCTCTGTATCTCACTTCTACCCTGTCTCGCTCACTCTTGTAGGGGAACTCGTTATCTCCTGGCAGAGAGGTCTTTGGTCCCGCAGAGGCCAAGGAAAGGATCATTGCTTCTAGTTGTGAGAGTGTGCGTGCGTGTGTGTGGCTGTGTGTCATATACGTGCTTGAAATGGAAGGGTGTGATGCCATAATAAAAGCATTAGTGGAGAGGTAAGGGTGGAAGGGCTGGAAAAGGATGAAATACAGTGTCAAGAAAGTCAAAGATGAACTGGGGGACTTTATGTGCGGGGACATTTTTTTTACTCCAGCTCCTTGCTTCTTTGTTTTGACTCTTTATATCCCTGCCTCCTTGTAGTCCACTTCCTTCCCCTTCTAAAACATTATCAGTATTTCCTCTCTCTTTCCTTACTGCTCCTCTTTCCCCCCTACTAACAAGCTGTCCTGTAGTTGATCGAATTCAGCTTCCTTTTTCATCACTCGCTTCTCCCTGCACTGAATCACAGCGAGCAGGCTAAATACACTGAGTGCCAAAGAAAGAACAAATAAGCAGGAGATTATATTCCCATTAAAATCTTGGCTGCTCTCATTGTTATTGACATAGCGGAGATCCTTGCTGCTGTGAGAGCAAACAGCACAATTCCTGTATGAATATATACACATACAAACACCCCAGCAGTTTAAATTGGTGTTGGTTTCAGCAGGGGTTGTCTGCTTTGTTCCAACGATACACCCACCAACCGAGAAGGTCTCGTGTTGGCTTTGTTGGGGTCTCTTGACAGCCTCGCTGTCCCCTTGTGTTTTTATGAAAGTATATTGAAGCTCTGAAGCTCCCCTTGGATCACACAGAGCTGAACTGTGTTACAAGAGGCAGCTGTGTGTACATATGCACACTGAGACAGTGTGATGTAAGTAAATATGCCCAGCAGGCGCGCACACAAACTTGCTGCAAGGACAAAAAACACAAAATTGCACATAAAGTACTTACAAGCACAAACACACAGCGCTTTCTCAGCTGGCAGAATTCACCATGAAATGGAATGGATGGGCTGCTGTTCCACTCGTTGGTCTCACAGTGTGTGCACGTAGCTTGTGTGTGCACGTAGCTTGTGTGTGCGCGTATGAATGCAGAGAGCACTCGTGCATTTGCATGCAGGGGGTTCTCACTTGTGCGTGGGGCAAACAGAGAGTCAGTAAAGAGACTGCCATCCTCATTTGGTGGGGATGATGCTGTGAAAATGATGCTGTGCGCCGCTGACAGGTAAGTTAGACCCAAATATGAAAGAGCGTTTTGAAACTTCATGGCTGTCAAAACAACTGAAAATAAAAGTTCAACATACACTTATGTCAAATAAGTTTTTTTGAAAAAAAAAAAAAAAAAAAAAAAAAAACGTGACTGTGATACACAAAAATCTTTGCAAAGCAAATATGACAGTCACCAGCTTATAAACAGAAAGCTGATGTTTCCCAATTGGTATCCTGAACCCACTGGTTCCCAGCTGGGTCTTAAAAAAACATTCAGTCTGTTGAAAACATTTTGTTACACTTCACAGTACATCTCAGCAACCCAGGAAAACCACATGACAGTGATTTTATTCTGATGTTTTTTACTGTTAGGTAAATAAAAAGGGTCATCTGCTGCCTTTGTCCCATTGTAACGTTTACAATCACAATTAACACAGACTCAACATCTGTTGGTTATTATGGATGCCTCAGCATTCTCTATAAGCAGTGACATTGAGAGGTTTGTCATGGTGATGCTTTTAAAAGTCTAAGAAACAGCAAAGTGAAACGAATGGGAGCTAGCGACGAGGTTGCTTTCAACAAAAGGTTGGTGTGTTGGTGTGTTCATGTGTCTACTAATCAGTGATGACTGAGCCTGATAACGTGAAATATTGATTGGAGGAATCCCACAGCATGACAGCAGAGGGAGGGTCCGTGGGGCAGTGAGGGTCGGCATCAGACAGGCTTTCAGACTGAAAAAGAAAAAAACACTGTGCATATCACACTTATATCCCCCGTCTCATTTAGTTGGTCCTCAAAGGCCCCATCAGCACTTCCTCTTTATCTGTCTGTTATCACACCAGACTAGACTCAGGCTCATTTGTGACTGGGACAGCTCAGTGTGTCGCTCTCTTACTAGTTTGTCTACACAGTGTTTATATCTGCTGGGGAAAGCTGCATGTCTACAGCTATCTACAGATGGATGTTGAATAGAGGTCATGTGACTTCATTCTCCTACATACTGAATGAGTCTCACTAATGTAAATCTATTAACCTGAATTACATACATCTTAGTTTTTTTTCCATTGGCGGACAAAATATTGAAAGCACTCATTAGTTTCAAAACTGTTCCCCACGGACAGTTCTCAAAGTCAAACCTCCTCAAACGCTCCTGAGAACCTGCTTTTATGACTGTGTTTTTACACTGTGCATTACCAGGCTTCAGAACAGGTTACATTTGATTGAGGGCAGAATAGCAGCTACAACTTAAACACTGTGGCATGACCTTAAATCAAAGCACTTGAGTGTTTTGCTGTAGTGAAACAAAAATTAGCACTAGAATGGTTAATGCTGTCAGTAGGAGACTTAGTTTTGATTAAATGTGACACTGCAGACTTAAAGCTTCACTCTCTCCAAACTCCATTTTCTTCCCTTTACTCTAAATCTTCATTTTGACTTGACTGTCTAATCAAGCTGCAATCACTGTAGAGGACACAGGGTGTTATGTCCTGAGAGGAAAAGGAGATAAAATGTGGATTTTATGCTGGAATACATGTGGCCATAGTTCAATGAGTTGTTATTCTCCCTCATCCCTTAAGAGGGAAACTTTGAAACAACACAGAACACACCTGATCTTAAAAACACTAGAATTATTTGCGGATACAAGCAGTGATAAGAGAGAACACAGAAACTGAGGGAAGCAGTCGACCTCTCTGCCTCCTATACTTTGACAGACTTCAAAGCAGACAAAGTGCCCATCTGGCTGGGTCTAACACTGGCTTCTAGCCTTGTGGTCCCCGCAGAGAGATAACCACGCGTAGCTCTAAACACCCCCAGACAGACCCTTATCCCTCTGGCTTAATGTCCTTGCAGCTAAGGGTAATGCAGAGAGATGGATGGCTCCGACCTATCCCTCCACGCCAGGGTCCCTGGCTGTGAGATTGCATGCCTGATACTATCCTCCATCTCTCCGTCTGTGACAACCAAACTCCAGCCCTCCCCCCCCACCTCCGCCTCCTCCCGCCAAACTCCCCTCAGATCGATGCGGCTCGCTGATGCGCCGTCTGTCAAATCCGTGGGCTAAGCAATACGCCACCTACCCATAAGGAGTGATGGGTGCGAGACAGTGCATGAAATGGAGGTAACAAATGCACACCAACACACAAACATACATGTGCTCACCAGTTCCTGAAAGGGATCCAAAAGGGTGCCAAATGATGACTATTTTTTTTGGCTGTTGTGCCATCTTTCTCTCCAACTCTCCTTCTCCCCCCACTCTATCTCTCTCTCTCTACTCACATCCTTGACATGTCATGATCAAATGGGTGCTTTTAGAGTTCAGCGGTTGACCTGGACTCCGGGAGGCCATCGTTCCATCACATCACCCCCACCTCTCCTCTCTCCACCAACTTGCATTCTTTTATCACTTCATCCCTCCATCACCTCACATCCTTTTCTCCATCAACAAATCTGACCATTTCTCTTCCACTCGGGACGGATAGTTTCCGTATCATTCACCTTTATGTGAACAACCCCCACTATCCCATACGCAACCCCAACTCACCCCCCTCCTGCTCCACAAGGTGTGATAACTGACTGGCTGAAAGGAGAATGGTGAAATAGAAGGGTGGCCACAAGCATGAAATGAAAACATGGATGATCCACAGAAAGAAATCCATCCTGAACAGATGCCAAGGGGAAACTGAGCACCTTGATCTTAACACACAATCCCTCCACTTTACCAGATAGAAGTTTAAGACACTATATTCAAATTATTGCCATAATTAATACTCAAAATGCCTTGACCTGCATTATCGTATAACTTAGTTATAACTTAGTTAATTAGAGACATTGATATTTCAATGACAAATAGAAATACATAAACCTTTGTTCTAAATAAGATTAGTTGCCCTTATACTCACACACACATTCACATATAAGCCTGAATAGCTTTTTCCTCTGATTATTTGTGCTCTCCAGCCCTTTGTGTCACTTTACAAAAGCCATGACTGTAAGCACGATTTCATTTATATGTGCAAATTGTGGTTAAAGTTCACTCCCCTCCTGAATACAAATAACATCATTTCAAATGCATACTATTATTGATGGAAGTGGAATAAATTCTGGCAAAAGGCAAGGCAATGGCTCCCTTTTGTTCCACGGCTCATCCTTAACGGTCACAATAACGAATAATATGGTAATTTAACACTTTCAGACTGATTTTCACCGCAAAGTTTGTTCACAGGGACAAAAACTAATAAAAGACTGCTTTATTTACTACTGGGTACATTTACAATGAATAGAATTTTACAAGTCATTACGAGAGCTTGCAATTAATGATATTATACACATGCAGGAGGTCTCGTTTAAAGTCGGGACCGCATATGGCAGAAGTGACAAGCTGTGGTTACGGGCCTCGAGTTGACAGTGGGTGGCCCAAGGTATATAGGAGAAGGAACTGGTGCACCGGTGTAAATGTGGGGCCCGGAGTGAGCAATAAAAGAGATATTTACTGTAAATCTTTGGCAGCTAGGGGAGCGATAAACATCACAAACACAATCAGCTGCTGCTTTAGTGCTGCCTACGCATCTGTTCTCCTCCTGAGGAGAACAAGAAAGTGAAGAAAGGAGAGGAGAGAGAGCGAGATGGACCCATCTATGGTTTCGTCTGCATTGTAGATACATTGTAGATAGTGTCTGTCTGGAGCGGAGGATGATATGGGAGTTTGTTTGTTTTTTTCTTTAGTATTATTATTATTTATTTGTGTTCAAAACCTCTGGAATTTACTTCTGGCGTAAACATAGGATGGTGAATCCTAAAGATAAGGTTTCCTCAAATTTAATGTAAACTGAAATGAAGACAAAAGCCTAACAAATAGTGTGTAATATTATGGATTGTTATAGTTCAGTTTAGTTAAAACATCATATCTGAATATTTGCATCAAAACACAAGGCTAAAATATGCAATGCAAAAATTAGCAAACCAGTTAATCAGTAGATTAATCAAGACAGAACATAATTGATAGTCAGACAAATTAAGTCATCTCTATAGCAAAAAAAAAGTCTCCCCAAGATTCCAACTTGTCAACAGTGTTGGTTCATGATTAATATGATTAATGAATCCCTCCACCTACAGGTAGACAAATAGCCTACACTTGTTTATGCTCATTACTTTACCTATTAAAGCTCATTAGTCTCATCATACAGCACAATCCATACTCTACAAGGGACCACCTCACTTTATACACAGGCTAAAATAAACAATCCTCCGAGTGATATGACAACTAGTGAAACTGAACTTGGGGATTTAAAATCAACAATTATCTACTAACAGCAGCCACGGCGGCGCCTGTTATAGAGCCACAGACTACCAAGAATAAAGGTTAAACAATATCGGTATTAGCTAAAATAATAATAGTAATGGCTCACTTACCAGTGTTTAAAGAAGTCCAACTAATTTTTTGAGGGAAAATAACACCTTTTAACACACTGTTTTCTTTTTTTTTTTACCCAGTCCAGGGTCCAGTTTCCGTGTAGCTTTAGCTAAGCTAACAGACTCAGTGATGTAGCACGGTAGCTAATTATCATTAGTAATATTACATTTCGCCATATCTTCCAAATATTTCATTTAAATGACGCTGCCACCACATCCCTCTGTGGTTTTACGGGGCTAATTTCAATAATTTCCTCTGACGCTTTTTATTTCCTCCTCCTCCGAAGGCCTGGACGTTGAAGTTTTTAATTAAGACAAATCAACATCACCTGGCGTCACCTCTACAGGGTGTCATTACCAGGTTTCACCACACAATCTATTTGGCGCTGTTTCACTACTTTAAACAGGCAACATTAATTAAAATGAGTTAAAATAAATAAACCAAAGTGTTTGGTCTATTTATTAGAAAGACACTAACTAGAATAAAGTGTGGTCTAATTACAGCTCATTATTTTTGTTTTTACAATCAGTTTGTTTATTTAGTTTTGGTGATGAAAAAACACTGGTGATAAAAAAAATAAGACTCAGCACAAACCCTAATTATTGTTTGGATCTGTTTGTTGTTGTTGTTGTTGTTTTCTCCACTTATCTCGAAACTTAGCTTTAAGCTTACAAATGTTTGTGTCGAGTGCATGGCTCACAAACTCCTAGTATCTATGCAGTATTTAATATCTCATAAAAAGGATCAACACTTTCTTGCAGCATGAAACACAACTTTTGGTGGGAAGAGGGAAATATAAAATGCAGGTGAAAACAACTTTAAAACCCATACGATCTGTTTTTCTATTATTTTCAGTGTAAAATTTTAGAGATGACAACTGGTACAAAACAAAAAAAAAAAAAAAACAAGCAAAAACAAATGTTAAAAGTCACAGGTGGTGCAGTTAATGTTATTACAACCATCACTTCCTGTGCCTCAGAGGATTTTTTTACCATGGAAAGACTCAACAGACACTGAGCATTTAGAGCAAAAAAATACAAAATATTAACAACTGCGATATAGATCCACACATGAAGGATGCATTCAGAAGGTAATGTCGTGTGGCTTTGATGACAGGGCAAATGAGACTGATGAAGGTGAGAGCATGCCATCTGTGCAGCTCTCGCAATTTCTCACCTCACTGATGCACAACACATCTCCTCCGCTCCTTCTCTCTTCGACTTGCCACCTTTCCTCAGTCTTCTCTCTCAAGCTGGCCACTATCCATCCATTTGCGACCTCACACTCCAGCTTGTTGCTCTGTGTTATGTACCTGTGTGTGTAATTTCCCCACATACTTATATATATGTCCGACCACTCAATACTGAGTAAAACACCTGGAGGAACACTAGTAATTGTAGGGTTTCTTAATTGATTGAAGGGTCACTCACATCAATCGGCAGCAAACTACAGGAATCTTTTTTCAATTTGCAGTAGAGGAAGAGAAAATGGACATGAGGTGGTGATGGGAAGAGAGTGACCTCAGCACAGAATCAGAGCTCTGCAATCACTGATAAACGTCCCTCATGGCAAAGAAGAGGTCAACGCTCAAGTACGGAAGGTGAGATTTTATCTGGAGAGTATACCTGTCTTGGAAAGACCTGAGAATTTCCTGTACAACTGTCAGTTTACCAGAGGCAGTGTAACGGTCAGAGAAATGTGGAAATAGGCCTAGGGAGACGAAGCGAGAGCAATAGACAGAGAAGAGAGGGGAGAAAAAAGCAGGAACAAAAGAAAAATCAAGCGAAAAACACAGAGATTTCACACTCTGTATGAAGAGTAAAGTCTTCTAAACCTGCGGATCACTGGAGAGAGGACTAAAATCTTGCAAAGGTGACATATACCAAGATCTTCCACTGACCTGCAGTAGACATTATTGTTAAACCTAAAAAAAATCCTCCAAAACCACTTTTGAAATGGGCACTGCAAATCTTCAAAGCCATATCTTTAAGCTATCATCATCCTCTTTCCAACTTTACCTGTGTTTAAACTGTGAGCTAGAATGTCAAGTCTACTAGAGGTAGAAAGTTGCTGGCTGATAATCTCTGAATGTGATGGTACTAGGAAGACGTTCTGAATGCTGCAGTATATGCCCTTGCAGGTGTTTTTCTTGTAATTAAAGTAATGATAAGATACTGTGTCCTGCTACGACTTTCTTTATCATTTTCTGCCTTGAGGCTGAAACTGCGACTCTTAGAGATACCCTGCAAAGCAAATACTGAAAAAAAGGAGAAACAATTTAAATATCAAATAAACTAACACAGGCACACAGAGATCGGAAAGCTTGCTTTTGCAATGAATACTCTTCAAGCAACTAAATATTTATGGCTGGGACACAATAACTGTGTTCATGTGTGCGGCGGTGGGCAACTCCTGCTATCCCTGTTGACTTTGTGTGAGTGTGTGTGTATGTTTGTACCAGAGCTTGTTACGTTGGATCTCTGTCTGTGTGAAGTTACTAAGCCTAAAGCACCCAATTATTGCCAGGGACTGTCAGCAGGCTTGTACTGTAACATAAATATTCTGGGAAGTTCAAATGAGTCAAATGTGGTGTAAAAAAAACACACAAAAAAAAAAAAAAACAAAGACGGTCTCTTTTTTTTCCATGACCCCTTTCATATGTTTGCAATTATAAGGATCACTAAGACGTAGAAAAAGAGAATATATATTGTGATATGCCTTGTTTCTCTTCTGTACTGCACGAACAAGAGATGAAGCTGAATTATAAAACAAGATGTGTTCGTCTTTGAAATACAGATCAGGAGTACAACATCCAAGGGTGGCTTGTGATCATTGGATGCCTTCATGTAATGTGAGTTGCTCCTTTACAAAGTCCCTGCTGAGAAAATAAAATACTGCAGCATCATTACAAAAGCTTTAGGGTGAAATAGCATCCGTTTATTCATCAAAACTGACACAAATTTCTAAATGTGCCATCAATAAATCCTCAGGCTCTGATGTGTTATCATATAAAACTTTCTTCCTAAATGTTTTCACATCTCCATAAATCCATGTGTGAACAGCTTTTAAATAATGTAGTGTTGTGGCCAGTTGTTACAAAGTAGACAAGATTCAACAACCATCAAAGCTCGCCTCCCTGCATGTATCCCCTATCTTCAAGGTTATTGCCGAGCCATTTGTTGCGCGTTAGATAATTGACTCTTAGATGAGGGATAACCATGATTTATGGACAAAGAGAATACATATTCCTTCATATCTCAGTGGTGATTTATGGCATGATAGAGCCCAAGTGATGGCCATTTTATCTGATTGTACGTCATGCAAACTAGTCGATCAAGTCCGTGCAATCAGTCACACCTCGTCCCAGATGAGCTGACAGGGATGAGAGACAGGAGCTTCTCTCTCTGGGTTTCTTTGCCGTATGTAAAGCTTTTTAAAGCAAGTTATTATATGCGGAGCTGGGTAAACCATGGCCACCTAAATCACACCCACTCCAAACACACGCTGACCAGGTGGTGGGATTTATGACCTGTATGACGGATAAACCTGAGACCTCAGAGTAGCATTCGTCATGTGTGGGAACGGTCTGTTCTCAGGCTCCATATTTAAAACATATTTGACCTTTTCATGTGCTTATTTTATTTTCTGCTGTCTAATGGACGTTATTGGCAATTTTAAATCTCCAAATTGATTTTATGTGTGGGTCTCTTCATCATTAGTCTCCATGTAGAGGGGTTATTTCCTAGTGTTTACATCATTTCTTTTAGTTTGGCCAATTCACTTCCCACTGCAGCAAACCACATATCGAGCCTTCTCCCTCTGAGAAACTCAATATTTAATTTGACCATGAGTAACTGACAAGGAGAAAACCTTAACTCCCTCTTGACCTTTCAGATGCAGATCCTTAATACTTGCTCAGATACCGTATGGGATTGTGCGAGTGTGTGTGTTCAGTATGTGTGCGACTGTGGCATCAATTATTAATTCTCCATATCTAATTCAGTATCCTGTCCGCTCACATTCAGGGGAGTGCTCTCCTTGTGTTGGGAAAGAAATGGAACTGTAGGTACAATGGATGCCAATCCCCTTGTTGAAATGAAATGATTTGGTCCAGGTACCCAATGTCCCCTCCCCTTTAGCAGCGGATATTTGGCAACCAATTTAAAGAACCTCATACTACCTTTAATCTAACCAGCAGTCTCCACATCCAACAATGATTCAATTTAATAACACCACCTGTGGCTGTACCACTCTCCAATTATTTGTCATATTAACCTTTTCTTTGCCCCTGGCTTTCACTGCCTCTGTCTATGCCCTTATCATATTGTTTTTGATTCCACTACCATTGTCTGTGTTCTATTTGTACTTTCCAGATGCACAACTCAACATTTCTATTTCTTCAAATCAGATGTATCCATAATAGATATGCCTACTCAAAACCACACTCTCACTGTGACTCAGTGCTCATTTTCATGCCAAACCACTACACCTTTCAATGATGAAAATCAACAAAATCCATTAGTTTACTTTTAAAAAGCACACACATTTGCTCTGCCTAGGGATGACTACAGAATATTGTGAGTGATTAAAGGATTCACAGTGGTGGAGCTTGAAGAGTTAACAAGTGTCACTTTTGCCATCGGTTGGTGTATCAAAGAGAGGAAGAAAATTAAAGGAATGTGAAGACAAAGTGGACTCAGTCTTTCAATTGGTTTTGTGAAAATGGTCTTACAAAACATTTTATATATGCTCACAAAACTCAGGTTTCACATTTGGGTTCAGGTTATGTTGTTATATATAACTTTTGGCTCTTGTCAAGTTCATCTACTTCCAGTAATGGCTGGGCAATAGGGGGAAGTGGAAGGGGAGTGGCAGCAACTCCCCTTCCCCCTTATCAAAATATGATGAGATGGCATTGTATTAAACATAAATTTATCCCATAAATCTACATAAATACCCCATCCCCTCAAAAAATCTTTCAGCACCATCTACTTCTGCCTACTTCCATGTGTCGCAAGTCAAACTTGCTATGCAAGGCAGAGAGACAGAATGTGAGAGTGATTTGTTGCACCAGCCTAGCAAGTTAATGGTCAGTAAATAATGAAGTAAAAACTTGGGAGCATCTCAACTTCTCCAGTGGTTTGAGAAATAATTGTTCACTGTGGGAGTATTTCTACTCATTTGATTCTCAATATTCATATGAATTCAGTTAGTTTGATGTGTAAATTTGAAATGGGCTTGGAGCTGCCATGTTGGAAAAAGGCAAAGGTGGGTTGATATTAAGCAACAGCTGCAGTGTATGAAAAATACAAAAGGCTTGTTTAAGGTTGTTTACATTTAAGGTTAGACTAAAAACTTACTTTTGTGATAAGGCTTATAATTGAGGATGGTTCTTGTGAGACATGAACCCACCTAAACCATCCTTTAGTTAAGCTGCTATAGGATTAGACTGCTGGGGAACTCAGTACAATACACTGCACCTCTTCTCTCTGTCCCTCACTCCTCTCATCTCTGTCTCTCCCACACACCTTATGTCCTTATATCAATATATTACATATTATTAACACTCATCTGCTCTCTCTCGCAGTTGTGTCGCCCCTTTCTCTTTTTTAGGTAACTTTGACTCCAGAGCAGTTGGATCCAGATTCTTTGCTACTGATGATGACGACATCACCATTGAAATGGTTATGGTAATAGTAATTTGGCTTTAAAAACTACTTGTAAATATGTAGTCTCTACTGTCTCTTCCTGGTCTCCCTATTTTCTTTCTTCCCGTCTCCACCATCCTCCTCCACTCCCTTTCCTCTGTTTCCTCTCCATTGTCACCAAGCATTTCCTCATTGTGGAAATGTTGGATTTCTCTATGTAAAGTGCCTTGAGATAAATATTTTTATGATCTGGCGCTATACAGATAAAATTGAATTGAAAATTGAATTGAATTATTTGGCCAAGCAGTCTTCTTTTTTGTTTTTGCCAGAAGAAACTGTCTTTTTTTGATGCACTATCCTGGTAGCAGTTCATGTACTCACAAGCTACTAGCCACTTAAGGCTCTATACTGCTATTTTTCACAGGTGCAATAGTGCTCTTCCAAGACCTTTGATATACCTGTGATATGTTTTGGCTAAGAGTGAAATAATAACATCGGTATCATTCTCATATGTGTCTGCAGCCAACTACGGTAGTTTTGCCCAAACTAACATGGGAAACAGGCTAAACAGCTACATTGGTTTTGTCCAAAGATGCCAACCAGCACTTTTAAAGCACACTAATTAACAGCAGGAGTCATAGTGCTACGAGCAGTAAAATGGCAGTAAAACTGTTGTTGTTACACTTGTTACAGCCAAATATAGCGTTTTAATTAGTGTTCTTTAGAAGTAATGGTAGGAGGATTTTGTCACTTTTTAAAAGAACTAAGCTAGCTGTTTCCTCATCTTTCTTGTCTTTCTGTTACAATAAGCCAATCACATGCTAGTGGTATTATTGTACTGATGTCTCCCCTGAGCACATTTCACAAAATATCATGCTGTTGCTTTAAAGAGGCTGTTACAGGTCAGGCTCTCATTGTCATGCTATTTGTGAAATCTACAAACCTGGTGGCTAACTGTGAAACAACGGTTGTTAGTCAAACCACGTTTTTGAGGCATCATGCAAAAGTTGAGTTATCTATGAAAAAAAAAAATTCTCACTTTCCACATTTTCTTTTACATCATCTTTGTGTACTCATTTACTGAATTTAAACATAGCAAAATGAGTTATTTCAGCTTTTGCACTTTTGCAACTAAAAGTGATCATTAAAACCCATGACCTCTCACTGATATTAAAGACTGCTGATGTAACAAACCACTGAATATGACAGATGTAAAAAGAGGTGAATCTGTATATTTTGAGTTTCAGGTGTTTTTTTTTTCATTTTGTAGTGGAATGTACTACCAGCTTCAACAATTTCATGATGTTAAAGTAGGCATCTAAAAGTTAAGTAGGCCGTTGTTGGCTCTGCTGCTTGGAGAAGGCTGTATTCTTTTTCTGTTAAGCCACAGAGACTAATGGAGGTTTGAGTCAGAGACACTGAAGCCTCCACCATGTAAACCAGCCATTAACTCCACATTTAACCATGAAATGAAGGCTTGACAGGAGATAGCAGTTTGTTGCAGGTCAGGAAGCCTGTGCTCTCCCTCTGCTCTCCTTTTTCTTTTCCTTCCTGGCTCCTCATTGAGAGGTTTCATATAAATGTTTTACTCTCCCATATATATATACTGCAGTGGATGTCACAACTATGCCCTATGTGTAATATGTATATCAACATATCTAAGTATTGACAAGGACAGTATAGACCCTATGAATACTGTATATATGAAAACATGTCAGCACATTTGTAAAGATACACTTTATACAAACATGTACTCACCCATCATCCCATACTTTTCCTATTGCTTGCTCTGATTGACAGTATTCCAAACCAGATCCTGGTAGATGTCATTTGCTGATTCATACGCCCACACTGTCAAGTTCCAGTATTTGCCTGCAACAAGAAAATGAGCTAGGAGTCCATAACCCACAGACCACAGTAAGTACTGCACAAATTAAGCATTTTGGCTTGATTATAGAGCAAAAAAAAAGAAAGGTTAAGGGATCACCACAATTACTACAGCTCAAGCTCATCCTGAGGGGGAACATGAATGTGTGAACCAAATGTATTAGCAATCAATCAAAAAGCTGTTGAGACATCTTATGCAAAACCACAAATGTCAACAATTACAGTCTTGAGTAAAGCAATAGACCAAGCAGCCAACTGACTGACAAGATGATGACAACAATTGTGGTAATTTTTTAGGTTGTGTAGATAAAATCATCACAAAATTACACCAAACACAGATGCCAGGTAGCTGCTATGTGCCTATGTGACTGTGTCTTATGTGTGTGTCAACTCAAAAAGCACAAAGAGATCTCAATGTCAGTGGAATCAGAGTATGACACTGTCAACTCCTAGCAGCCATGCCTTAGGGCTCACAAACAAAAGCTATCCTTGTCCATCTGACATGATACACTGTTTGTCTTTCTCTTGGCCTTCCATGAGTGTTATGAGAGGAGACTTGACAATATCCATCTGTTCTTGTTCTGTTGGGGCCAGTGCTGCTTAGCAAGATACTTGGTGACAAATAAGCTCTTATAATACAACGTAGAGTAGGAGAATTGATTCCACTATAACAGTATTTATTCTCACATCCACCATTTTTTTCTTTTTCAAGGATTTATTTTCTTTTGTGAAACACCTTAGAGAGGTAAAAAAAAAAAAAAATGACTGAATAACATCAAGTAAATGACATGGCCTTTCCTGTCTTTAACATCTTTCATGTAATTTGGCTAGAAAGCTATTATATCTACACACAAGTTTAACAATTGTGCTTTTCCCTGTGATTTTTTCTTCAAATTGATACATATAGTTAAAAATACAGCTGATTTACCCAATGAAGCCTAGAAGATAATAATAGAAAATAATACCCTATTTAAGAGCCCCTTTTCACTGAGCCATGCCAAACTTTCATTGGATTTGTCTGTTCTTTTGCTGCAAGTGTAACTATCGCTTTCTAATAAATCACAGCTCCTTGAGGGTTTATCAGTATGGAAGCTAAGAGTGGAGAGGTTAGCCAGTTGGCCTGAAGGCTTACATCACAGATATGCATCAGCTATGAAAACACATTATAGACAAACACAGTTTTGGGTTCACACAGCTCAAGACAATCCAGTATAGTTTCCATCTTCAAAAATAAGTACTGAGTTAATCTGACTCACATTAAGGAATCTACAACAGTTAGTTGTTATTATTACAATGTTATTATGAAAAGTAATTCTGCAAAATTTCTAGAAGTGTGTAAACTCATTAAACTCTTTAAACTAATTTTGAGAAACAATGCTTATTCATCTACCCTACATTACTTACTCATTATGCTTTGGCTTTATTCAAATGTTTTCTTTTGTTCTGTTTTTGATGTTTTTTCTCTTAATCACTTTATGAACTTTCTCCTGCGGGTACAGCCGGAAAAGAGGAGGAGGAAAATTAATCTAAGACAGCAACACAAGGCTAATGGAGGCACTCCTTAGAGAGATTAGATGAATGGACATGGAAATGCGACATTGAGAGAGAGCTCCAACAGCAGAAGCACAGTCTGAGTTTTAGGTCGGTGGAAGGAAATGGTGATCATCAAACATCTTCTGCAAACACACACACACACACACACACGTCTTGACCTAATAAGAGTGAGATCTCAGTTTGTGTGGAAGTTACATAAATGAGTTTTCTGATTGAAACAGGTTTTTCTTCACATATGCTTTATTCTGTTGTTGTAACAAAGTAATGATTACTTCTGCAATTTCCTTGCAAAGTGACAAATAATTACTGAATTACTAATCACTACTCGGTGTGTTTATAGAAATTTAATCATTTTGTCCCTGTTGTGTATTTGACCTTTTCTACTCATTTTATCTATATCAATTAGCATTTTTCCCAGGGGTGGGACTGCTGTAGAGGGACTGAACTGTTGGCATGACTGTTGCCTCTCAGAATTTTTATGCTTGGAATGAAATTGCAAAAAATGTTGCACTTTATTGTTGTATTTTATTCCTCCAATATTGAGCTGCCAGACATGGCAGATCTATTAAAGTAATTTCAGACAGACAAAAAAGAAAGAAAAATTTGAGATCATGTGTATTGTTTGGGTGCTTTGTGCATTGTTGTTCAGCAGCATGGATATTGCCAGAAAGTCAGATGAAATGAGAAAATAAACATAGCGAATTTGTCTTCAGGTTAGATCTACAAATGAACCACCTTTCTCCTCCAGACAAAGCAAAATATTAAATCTGTGACAAATTGATCCAATTCTTCCTTAAATGCAGTTGTTTTTTTAGGCTTTAACTGCACCGCAAATTTTCAGTCTTTTAAACTATCTGTACGAGTTCAATCTGGTTGGAATATCTGGCATCTTTGGACTTGGAAGTTGGAAGTTGGTGGCACACACTTTTTCAAAAATACGTTTTTCAGTCAGCTGGCAGAAATTGAATGCCCCGCAGCGCAAGCTTTTATCTTGTCAAAGCAGAACTCCACATGTGTCGATAATGCTTACTTAGAAAAGAGAATGAAGTGTAATTACATAAAAGAAGGGAGAAACTGACCCTAATAGTTAATTCTAGTTTATACCTGGAGCTAGGTATTCTGTTAGGGCAAAATCTAAACCTGCACAGCTTCACCAGTTTGTTTTATGAATGTAATTACTCTACTTGCAGACTCATATTGTCTTTAACACATTCGCAAAAAAAAAAAAAAAAAAGCCTCTTCCTCAAGCAAAACCTCATTTCCATCGGTCTTCGTTGTTTCCTGACAGTTCCTCATTCTTTTTGTCAACAGTGTGCTACTGGAAGCTTGTCCTAAGGCTCTCAGTGCAGGCAAGGCTTACTCAGTGTGATGAGACTTGTTTTTCATACTATGCTGCCCAGTAAACAACATCAAACATTCATGAGAGTTTTATGCAAGGCATCAGAAGGACCCCTGTCTGTGGCTGCATCGGGGATATAATTTGCCTCTCCTTACCCCATACGACCTCCTCCTGCTCTGGGCACTGGGCTAAAAGCGATGCCGGCTTGTTAGCTCCCTGCCAATGGAGTCAGCAGGTCAGCCTGGCTGACAACATACACCCCTCACTAATACCATCCACTGCGGGGTTGAGTATGTTTTTGGTTTATAATCAAAGGGAGAAAAAATAGAAAGAACCCCTCTCTGTCTCTTTTTATTTTCTATCCGACTATGGCCAAATCGATCTTCTTTTTTCAACATCTCGTTTCTCCATTTATCTGTCCTCTGAGGCTGTTATGGAAACTACACAAAAGGTAGCTATGTTCCAACATGTTAGAAATAAAACAGTGATGCTCTAGTGAAATAATCTGTCCAGTGGTCATGAACCACATAATTTAGGTACTTAACTCCAAAAATGATATCAGCAACCTTAGTCAACTCGGTTCAGAAAACTTTATGGGTTTTTTTCTTTTGTTTTTTTTTTTTTTGTGTGTGTGTTTTTTTGGCACAGCTCCTCTGATCCAGAGAGCTCCAATCCACCCACCTCTGTTGGGCCAAAGTTGATACAGAGCCATCAATTCCATTAAGCACTGGCCTGATACACAAAAACTAAAGCTCCCCTTTAGAACAGGTCTCTGAACCCGATAAGAGTCGGCCAGGAAATAGACTAGAGAGTTGTAATTCATGATATGTCACCGTCTCAAAGTTTCCCTGCCCACCTTCTCCCCATAGATAACTCCAGACAGTTCTACTTTGTGACTTAATTACAGACTGTGGTAAGTCTGAGATAAAGTCATCTTTTACAGGGGGATTTAGTTTGTCCTAGACTTAAAGCACAAAAATAGGAGGTCTAAGCAAATATCAAATATCCCTATTGATTTTTTCAAATAGTTGTAATAAAAATATACAGTTGCATGCTCTGTTATTTCCTTTATAAAGTAAGTTTTTTATCACTGACTTGATAAAGGATGCACATGTTATCTTGTCTCACTCAGAGCTAAGTCTATGCCTTAGTTAATGTCTGTTCTGTGAGCAGCAACACATCCAGTACATTCCAAAGAGCCTCTTTGCCAATTTGCAGACACCCTCCTGTGAACACACTGGTGTATAATCATGCATGACCTTGTACTGTATGAGTTCAAAAGATGTTTTGCATTGCATTGCAATGTTTGGACACCTTACAATTCCCCCAGACAAAGACCCACAGCAAGTTGGCAGGTTGGATTTTTCATGTTACATGTACGATTAAGAAGCAGAAAATATCTCTGAAATCTTTTGAAGCCATGACAAGAATAATAGCAGTTTGTGTAGAAAATCTCCCTCCAATAGTTGACAACATGCTAGTAGTCCTCGAGCTAAAAACTAGCATGCTAACATTGTCACAGTTTTAAGCATGTTATTGCTATTGTGCTTATGGTCAGTAGTTTTCATGCTTACAACACATATTTACCATGTTAAATTCTACCATGTCAGGACACTGACAATTGCAAATTAGCATTAACTACAAACATACACAAAACTACAGCTGAGGCTAATGGAAATGTCAATAGTTTTACAGATATTTAGTCACAAATGAAAGATTGCAATATAGTAAAAATCTGCTTTAATGGTTGTGCTGGAGGAAACATGAGGGGTTCATCAAAGTTATCACAATCCACCCTGAGGGGGGCAATGAATGTCTGCACCAATTTCATGGTAATATATCCAATAGCTGTCAAGTCCACTTAAAGCCAAGAATGTCAACCCAATGATGGTACTAGGGGAAATGTCAAGGAATAACAAAAAGTGATTAGGATATATCCTGCAGGCACCAGGAATATATGTACCAAATTTCATGGCAGTTCCTCAACTTATGGAGATATTTTACCAAAAACAAAAATGTCAACCGCATGGTGGTGATAGAGTTAAGGTTGTGTTAGTAGGATTTATTCCTTGGCAACAATAAGCAGTTATGCACGCTTCTTGGGTAATCCAATCAATGGATCAAACTATGGATTACAAGGCTGAAAATCAGAAACATAGAAGAGACATGTATAAAAATGCAAACACAGGTGAAACAAAAAGATAGTAAAAACCCAGATCAAGAGAAAATCCAGTGGCTGTCTTTGGAAATAAAAGCTGTCTCTTCACTGATCCTCATTTTTAAAGGTGGATAAAGGAATCAAATCAATCAGGGTAGACTTTAGGCTGGGTTTCTTCTGCTAAATGAAGAAAGTTATCTTACTAGAGCCCACCAGAGAAAATATAAACCCCATATGCCCCAAATTATTCTCAATAAAATCACAGTGCTGCCCCCTTTAAACTTCAACTTAACCTTACAGCAGTATTTTAGATTTCCAGTTCCTTTCGACAAAATAGTGTTTCCAGGCAGTCAAACACCAGCAACCAATGTCAATAGATCATTAGAAATAAGATTTGATTTTGAGTTGTTATACCAACCAATATGATTTCTAAAGGGGTCCTGAATATATTTATCCAAAGAACAATTTCCTTTTTTTGTTGGAGAAACTGGTTTAAAAAAAAGAGATCACAGACAAACATTCCATAACACCAACAGTACCTACTCCATGAGGTTGATCACAAGGAAACACATACACAAAAGTGCAAAAGTCTGACTGACAGAAATGCCTTTTTTTAATCTCCATTCCACAATTCAAAACACTTTTCTTGTTTTTCTTATGGGAGGACTACAGTCTAAAGAAATGATTATTGTCTGCATGAATACTCAGGGAGCTGAAAACTTTAGAGAGGAAATGTTGTATTTGTGTGATGTTATGTTTCAAGGTTTGCTGTCAGTCTCTAGATACATTCAGAAGGGGAGGAGGGAAAAAATGCTGGAGCTGGATGTGGAACACAGTGTTCCCAGCTCACACTACAGAAGTACATTTGATATTATAGTCGTTTGAGCTTGTGAACAGATTGGTCTGTTGGACAGACAAAATGTGTTATTGCAGAATTTAAATTTAGAATTTTAATAGGTTTCTATAACCTATAACCCACAACATAGAGAAACAACTTTTATTTTTTTACTCAGGAATGCAAAAGTAATGACTCAAAGTTTCATTACGCAGAATGTTATTTCTTAATTTTTGCACAAGGATATTTATGCTTGTGCTCCAGTAAAGTTAGCTAAAAGCTGAGATCCAGTTCTTATGTTTTGGCAAGTGACAGAATGAAAATACAAAACGCAAACACTATCACAAGTGTCTGCTTCCAGTGGCTCATTATATCAGTAATTATGTCAGTAAACAGATTCCTATTTGGAAGAAAATGGACAGCAAATAAACAGTGTCCAAGTTCTGCGAATGTTGTCCCTCAACAGCATCATCTTGCATTTTGAGTTTTGGGTCAGACATACTTTCCCAGCCCCTTTTTGCAGATGGTGATTAAATCTTTAATTGTCAAGGGGAGGTGGGACTGCGGAGCAGGGAGAGGAAAAACTGGCAAACAGATTTTTAATTATGGCCCACTAAATTAAGATACCCAGATTCAGTCCCATATCTCCAGCTGATCTATTCCTCTCTCTCTCGCTCACTTGCTCACTCTCTTGCCACACTCCAGTGCCCCATGGCTCTGATTGTATTACTCATTCAGAGAGATCATCAGTCATTTCCAGTCACTGTACAACATGCCCGCATATCATAACAGCCCAGGAATGAGAGAGGGTGGGACAGAGAGATACAGAGTGAGGAAAATTGGAAATGGCCACGAAAGAGCAGAAATTAAATTCTTATCTGAGGATTCCTTCGCTGCATCCTTCAACAACTCTTTCGTTAGACAAGTGGAGTCCTCCAAAACACACACACATATGTATGTGTGTGTGTGTGTGTGTGTGTGTGTGTGTGTGTGTGTGTGTGAGAGAGAGAGAGAGATTCCAGTTTTTTGCTGTTTTTTGGAGGACTGCACTCATGTGTGTGTGTTAATCTATGCTATTAATAATTAATCAATATGACTGAGATTAGTGCGTTAAAATTATTTAATGCCATTAACGCAAGTTTGTTTATTTCCGGTATGCACTGACCTCTGACAAGAAAGCCAGTGATTATCTTCATGAAATTGCTCTGCCATAGTTTCAAAATTGTGATAATTGTTGTCCTTAACATAGCTCTTGAGGACGCGTGCTTGTTACTACAGGACATCAGGACATGTGCTCTTTCGCTGCTACCCCCACCCATCTGGATAAATGGATTTCAAAATGCAAGATTAACTAGTTAATTAAAATTAAAATAGATTAAAATCTATTGATAGATTACTATATATATATATATATATATATAAATATATGTGTGTGTGTGTGTGTGTGTGTGTGTGTATATATATATATATATATATATATATATATATATATTTCTTTTCTGGAGCAAACGGTAAGGGAGAGGGAAAACTGCATGCCGATTGGCTAAGACCTGATTCACACCGAAATGTGTACATGTGTGGGGTGGACGCGGTTTGTGTCTGTTTTCATTTAGAATGCATATTAACAGATTAGACCATTCACGCCACAAGCGTGTCCAGCTCGACCGTGCAGACATCTAGGAAATCAAGTCTATTTTTCTACACAGGAGGTAAGCATGATGAGACAAAATCCTATTAAAAGCTATAGCACAGCAATACATTTCATGTCAACTATTCTATCCATGTAAGTATTGACAGGGCTACTTCAAAAGCCCCCCAACTCTCAAATGTGTACTATGTGCAGTTATACTTTCTAATCATTGTTTAAAATAAGAAAAAAACAAAGAAACACATACTGCAACAGGAATCAACACAAACAGGTCTATGCACACTTTTAAAAAAGATGGGGCTAAATTGGGCCGCATGTGACAGGGCTGACAGCTGATGTGTGTGTGTGTGTTTGTGCTTTTGTGTTTTTTCTACAAACAAGACTGCAGTGTGTAATTACACGTAGGACATTTGTTAAGATAATTCTAATTAAATGCTGAGAAAACATGTACAGTTCGTCCATGGCTCATTTACATTATCACTTATTATGGCAAAAAAAGAAGTCATTCTAATACTCTGGACACCATGCCTCACTTGTTTAATAGTCTGTGGCTGCAAATTAAGACTTCAGAGTTTGAAATGTGATATAAAGTAGAATACTATGCTAGATTTTGTGTGTTGAAATCCTTTGTGCCACACTCAACCTCACAGTGCTGGATATAATTGCTGAGTATCATACTGCGTTCGACATGTCTGAAATGCAATTACTTCAACAGACATGAAGACTGCACACAGAGAATGTTTTTTTAGTTTGTTCTGTTATATATACAGTGTGTGCATGTGTTTTTATCCCAAGTGTAGAGATAAACAGCAGCAACATGGAATGCAAGAGCGCGCACACACACACACACACACACACTTTCATATCTACTGCTGAAACTGTTTTGATGTCTGGAGACTGAGACTTTGGTGTGTGTGTGTGTGTAGATTGAAGATTATGGAAGCTGTTTTGCCACATGCTTTATTATCTTGCTTAAGACATAGAGACACTTTGATCTACAGACCAGTCTATGCTACATATCACATATCATCAATAGTGACCTCAAGTGTTTGATCTCAGATATTTGTTAATAGGCTATAAAAACACTACATATATAATAGCACCTATAGAGAGTTAATTATGGATATGTTTCCATCCTGTCACTGTCATTTCACATAACACTTTCCTGAGATGTAGCTCACGCTTATTTGCTCCTCGGTATTTTAACTGGTCAACTCCTGTCAACTGGTCAACTTCCAGCTCACATACAAGCTATCATTCTCAGATAAGTTAATTATAGCCTTACTTTATAGGTTTACCTTGCTTTATGTTTTAATATAGATTTTGCTTTACCTTTTTATACTGCATGAATGGAGGTTTCATTATTGCATTACCAGTTAAGTAAAATACTTTTATGTTTCTCATGATAGTAAGATGGATGGCATCATATTGCTTATTCTATTTTAATTATTCTTTTAAATATTACTATGCTTCTAGCGGTTTTCATGCCCTTGGTCGACAGTGCATTAATATAATAGCCAATTCTCAATGTCTTGTGCTATTTTTTTTCAGTATAAGGCATGAGAATTACAGTGAACAGAGTATCTGTTAACGGCTTCATTTTCTGATTGGACACCATGCCAACCGCCAAAAGCATAAATAAACCAAATCCACCATTTTGTATCCAGCTGCCAGGGAAAGTGAACCTTGGCGGGGGGAGTGAAATGTTGTTTTAAACAGGCAGAGTGAGGACAGCCTGCCACAGAGTTTGGGTCATCAGTGTGGTCATTAAGCAGACTGTAATGGGCCGTGAGAGAGGCTGTTCTGCTCTGGCGCCGGGCCGGCCGACCTGTGGATCACACCACCATTATCAGCCGACGGATCGCGCCATTATGCCCTTGATGGAGGGGAACTCTGGATGTGGCTGGAAGAGAGCAAAAATGGTCGCAGTGTGCTGCATATCTACAGGCACACCACAAGTAGGTATGGGAGCGGGCACATTTATGAAAGACACATTTAAATGAATTATACCAACATCTATATGGAATTTTGGCTGTATATTAATTCAGTAAAATTGATCAGAATCACACACCTGAGGGAAAATTTTACATTCCAAGTGCATGTGTTCGTTTGTGTGTGTGTGAATTCACTTCCCCTATTTTTTCTGTTACTATATTTCACATTGGAACGCTAAAGGTCATGGATATTTGCATGCACCATGGAAACTTGAACAGGAAGAATTGTGACGGAGAACCAAACAAAGATGGTGAGTGAGAGGATGACAGAAATGCATTCGCCACTACAAACGCTAATCACAGTAAATGTCAACCCAGCCACTTACTCCTGCCACTCCTCACTTATTTATTTTATTTCCTGCCACAGACTTGTCTGTCCAGGTGACTTCCTGTCAAAATGAAATGTGTTTCTTTTGTCTGCAGGCCTAATGAGGCAGCTTTCATAAGGATTCTGGGAATAATAATAATAATAATAATAATAAAATTGGTGTTATATTGTCCAGCAATCCTGATCTGTAGGAATCTTGTGTTTCAGCATATTCTGTCTGCTCATTATTTCTTTAGCTTATCCAGCTTGCGCTAGGTTCTGTTGAAATATCATGTCCTAGGACAGCGCATACTTTGGTTTTCATGTTTTATATAAATCTTCAGTGACATCCATATTGTGCTGTTTTCTGTAGACACAGCTTGAAAAAACTCTATCCAAAAACTTCAACAAAACTGCCCTGCATTCCTTGAAGTTATCTGGCGTCCAAGTTTTTGATGGCCAAGCATGTAGCCAGGAGACATCTCAATGCTCATTAATCTTAGAGCGACTTTCCTGGTGGGAGTTGGGGAATTGTAGCCTGTTATGTCTCTCTCTACATCTTGTGAGTACTCAGTCCCGCTGCCAGCAGTGGTCCGAAGAAGCAAAGAGGAGCAGGCCGGTCTCGATGGAGAGGGTTGTGGGCAGTGTAAACCCACAGTAGCTGTAGGACAACACGGCAGTCGACCAGACAAACTGTGCTGAGAGTCAAACTTTCTCTGCTTGCTAGTGAAATTTTCAAAACCTGTGTCAGAAAATTGCACATTTGGTGGGGAAGATTGCTCATGTAGGTGGCAGGGTGGGGTATCTCTTTTCAAAATTGAGACTATCAAAAGATGGTTGATTTCACAGTTGGAGATGATCTCTTCTCATTTCAATGTACCCTCCCTCATGCAATCTGCTGCATCTGTTCTCCTCTTTGTCTCTTATTAGGCTTTCATAAAGTACACATAATGTTTTATTTGCCAGCCAACCAGTTGGAGCGGGAGGTCTGGACATGCCACTAATTGTGCTAATTTGGCCAACTATTCACTTGGTTGCCAACAGAAATGAAGTTAGTATGGTAAAATTCTCAACGCCACAAGAAACAACTCCAACTTCAAGCACAAGGCAGCACGAAAATTAAATAAATATGCAGGAACCACATTAGCATCCAACAAACAGTGATCTTGATCTTGCTCTAACTTTACTCTAAAGCCAAGGGACTCGAAAGTCTTGTTTTCACAAGCATACACCATTAACCTCTTAAAATTAAATGAACATAAAATAAAAAAAACTGTCCACAGCAATGCTATATAAAAGACCAAATTCATCATGCGTGTTTTTTTAGTATTCAGTCACAGTGATTGATTTATATGTCAGTGGCAGAGACATTCAGAGGTGAAATGGTCTTTTTCCAATGCAGTTCCACCATGCCCTTGTATTCTGACCCTTTAGTCCAATCCATCAATTACCTTCCTGTTTTTTAAACTCATTTATACTGAATGCTGAAAAAATTAGAAAGGACAAACTGTTACTCAGCACCTACAAACACACATAGTTGTACTCTATGATATAAGAACATGCACCTACACACACTGGTAACACAGAATGATTAATGATCAGGCTTGAGTGGGTTGACTCTGCTATAGGCTGCTGTTCAGTCCACACATTCATGTCGACACTAATAAAGATATCACATGTTACAACATTTTGTGCCTACTGTAGCATTAAACATGATTAAACAGGGGGAATACATGATGTGTAATGTTACCATTAAGTGATATGAGTGTGCAACAAGCTACAAAGATAATCTGACAGACTGAATTTTGGAGTCAAGCACTCTCACATCCTTAAAATTGTTACATATTTACAAAGTACATTACCCAGAAAACCCATTTCGCTCATGTTTGAATAAGCTAACTTTCTTTCTAGCTAACTGACTTTCACACCACTAAAGGTCTAAATGATACAACCAAAATAACTGAGCAAATCTCTACTGTCAATACAGTTAAAGGAATAATTAGACATTTTGGGTATTCACTTTTTGCTATATAGCTGCAGCATTATAAATTTAGCTTAGCACAAAATCTGGACACAAGAGTAAGGACCTAGTATGGATAAGTCCACATGATTTTGGGTGGCCACTGCAGTTGGCCAAGAAATAGCAAACGTGTAAAACTTATTCATTAGTGAACTTCAGAGGTGCTGATAGTCATGTTTTTTGACCTTTTAACAGCAAGCTAGCAGTTTTCCCTTGCTACCAGTTTTCTAGCTAGCTACACCAACAGGCAGCTGGCTGTAGCTCCATAATTAGTGTAAACAAAACCAGAGTGAAGTTAGCAACTGACTACAGCCTCTTTAAATATGTATCTCTTTATTGATGATGGTAAATTAATTTTAAAAGAAAACAATACAGGTACACACATATATGACATGCTAATAATGTACCCACATTTTAGCCTCCTTTTTCTTCCATTTAAGTGATTTCTGTTTTCTAATTCTGTCTGTATCTCTACCTGCCAACAGTTTGTCTGAAGTGCAAGCACCTCTTGCAACAAAGGACACTCTTAGACAAGGGATGTCTGGCACAAAATCACTTGACCAGATGTCCTATGTGATAATACGTCTGAATCCTTGTCCCTCACTCTAGGAAATGCTCCAAGAGCATAGAGTACATCCTTAGTTCATCACCTTCATCAAGGTAATTGGACCCCATTCATGTCAAATGTCTCGAAAACGCGTAGAATGTCAACCAACACATTGATAAAGGTGACTATTGCACAGTAGCCTACAATGAATCTTGTCAATTGTATATGAATCTAGGTCTGTTATGTGAAAATGACAATTTATGTGACACTCTCTTATAGAAGATATCTCTTTTTAAGTTTTAACAATATTCAGTCTATCATACTCTCTCTAAAAGAGATTAAACCGTTTTTTCAGTGAGGCCATTTAAAAGAGCATTTAGTCCCGGTATTAGAGGAAATATTTGGTGTAAAATTAACGTTGGGTATGTTAAAACATGATAACGAGTTGGTATGTATGCAGACAAAAACAATAAAAATGACAATGTTCGTAATGCAACGGGCTAGCGGAGTTTTGCTTCTCATGAAACATAACAACTTGTTATCATGTTTTAACATACCCAAATTTTACAGTAATTTTACTCTGAATTTCTCCTTTAACTTCACTGTTGACCCATCACTTTGACCCTTGGCAATGAGGTTGAGTCTGATTTGTACACAACGTGTTACGCCATTTCTCATTTAACGTAAAACAAACATGACAATAAGTAGCTCAATTAAGAGCTCTTATCGTACATGTAAATACAGGTATAGAGAACTCTGCTACAGCTTGCCATGCCACTCCAACAGTTCATAAGTGAACCGAAAGCCATTAACTGAGCTATGATGCTTGTCACCCTGCATTTGATCAATGCTTGGCTTTTAAAGGCTCTTTTAAAATGTCACATCTACTTAATATCACATTATTCACCAGATAGAGTCCAGGGCTTTATGGTTTTTCATGCCTTCTAAAGCAGTGGACATTCTCATGAAAATCTGCAGACAAATGTCACCTCAATGGTAATTTGTATATTGAAATTGAGTGACTTTGTGTCATTTTAAACACCCGTTCAAATGCTGTATGAATGAAGGCAAGTATCTGCTGTTGTCTTTTATTTTGGATAATTACATTTGAGCCTGGTTGGGGTAAATTACAGTTTGCAAATTGTATGTGTAGCATTTAGGGTCATTAGTCAGGCTGAATCAGTCATTTAGTTAAAAATGTGTGGAATATGCTGTACAGCATGCAAACCAATACAAATCACACAACCAGGACACTGAGCCCCTATTTGCTGCTGTTATTTTACCCTCCTCAAAATACATGAAACTAGTACTTGGCCTAACACTAGAGGGCTCACATGCATTGCTATACAGTGGACCTCCTGTTTGTTTAAGCATTGGGAAGGTTGTTAGAAATCTCCCACTACCGCACACATCACTGACCATTGTATTATTGATTATGTTTTATTGTACTGAAACATCCCTTTTATATCTACAGACAATAAAGAAACTCAGTGGTTGGAATGCCTCATCTGTGTTCACGGGCAAGACTGTATCATGTCTTATGACACCAGGGTGCAATTCGAGGACATGGAGACCTCAGATGGAGGATTTTCCAGAAATTTAGATAAACTTGGAAGGAAGGGGTAGGGAGGAGAGAGGATGTTTAGAGGAACATGTGTGTGTGTGTGCAGGTGTTTCCTAAGGTCCAAGTCTTGTAAAGTTTGTGTTTTCATGTGCACACCCTATCACACCGCCAAGTCACTCCTACATGATAGCCTTGTCTGTGTAAGCCTTTGCAAACCGAGCAGCTGGTCCCCCCTGTGGGAGTCATTAGCAGTGAAGCTCATCCTTTTGTCACACACTCCAGTGTCTGTCCCTCACCTCTCAGCCCAACCTCAGGGCCCATCATGTTCCCCCTGCACACCTGGCTTTACTTCCTTCTTCTTTCTGACTTCAAGGCTCCTCTGGCTCACTGCTCCCATAGAAACTGAGCTAGATAAATAGAAAGACAGGGAGAGAGGGTGAATGAGCAAGATAGAGACAGGCTGGAAAAAAAAAAAGAAGAGCACAGATAGGGAAGGGGCGGAGGGAGAGAATGAGGTCTGTCAGCTCTCCACAACCTATTATCAGAATCCTAGAGGATGCTCCTACCTCCCCCCATACATACCTTTCTTTGTACAGTCAGAGACAAAAAAGAGCTCTCTCCCACTTTCTTCCTCTGCAGCAGTACACATTATTTCTTTAAATCCCTTGCCTCCCTCATCCATCCGTCCATCCAACCAGCCATCTAGCCTGACTTGCCATCTCTTTTTTCACTGCCTCTTCGCAGTCATGCCACAGGGAGAGTCGGTTATATGAAAGCCTCCTCTTCTTCCCTAATCTCAGCATGGCAGAGGGGCTGGAGCTGGCTTTGCTTCAGATACACAGACCCCCACTCGTTTTCCTCTGCCCAAAAAACAAAATCTCTGCTCATAGTTACCGCTGACAGTATGCCAACGCACACTCCACACCAGGCCAACAAGCCGCAATGCTTGTCTTCTTTATGGCTCAGCTCTGACCCTACTCAACCTTGCATGTACTTATTAAGATGTAAATTCAAATTGTTTGCCTCCATTCAACACTTGTGAAATAGATATTTGAAAAAGCACTGGGGAACTAAAGGGAAGATAGGGAGCAAGCAGGTGGTTGGATTTAGGGATGAATGCTGTTCCAGGAATTCAATAGTTCTTCAACAGAGATGCCCCGTGCTTCATCTATATCAGACAGAAAATGAAGTGCAATTGATCCCAGGGGGTGGTTACTTTGAAAGAAAAGATAGATCTTTTCTTGTCAGGCAGCTGACTTCAATGCTTCAGCCATGGCCCTGGATTGAGGAAAATTAACTTGATTTCTAGGCCAGTGTTATCCATTATATAATCTGTATCTACTGTACTGACTGGGGATAGTTTAGGATTCTTCCCAGAGGACCAAGGCCATCCCTCATTGGATATGGACAGAGACAGGAAAGATTGGGAATGAACTCCTTTTATGGATTTTCACTTCAAATAAAGTGGCTCATTCCCTCCGAATGGCCATGACCCCGACACAATTAACCTGGCAATTTGTCACTTTCAAGGGCATCCACTGGGAGTTTGGAGAAATTGGCTAACTTGTCCTCATCCTTCACTCTATGATCAGTAATGGAAGAGAGCAAAGATGATTGATATGATTAACCATAACCTATGCATTATCTCTCTTTTTTCATCCCTTCTTCTTGGCCATTCAACCATTTCTTTCCATCTCTTTGCTTTTAAATTGCTTTGTGTTTACTCATCACTGCAGCGATGTCTAAGTCCCTACAGTAACAGCTTTTGTTTAAGGATCACTGTGTACCCTCCTTTACTAGCCTGTTAATCACTACTGTGACTACTGCATGTGGAAGCAAAGTGATGCGAGCCCTCCCAACTGGATGAATGAAAATACCATTGATTTCCTATGGAGGCACAGTGCCAGGCCCTGTGCACAGGCACACAGGGTAGATCAGGTGTTAATGAATATCAATGTTAATCTAATGAAGGGGCAGAAAAAAAGAAGAGATGAAAGGCGAGCTCGGAGCACACTGTGGAGAAAGATGAGCTTTCAAAAATGACTTGAGGTTATTAAATAATGTAAGTCTTTAAGAGAAACTACAGTACATTTACAATGCACTGATGATTTTGAATCCACAGGTTAAAAGGAATCAATTGGTTACCCACAATGTTAGGAAATAACATGGGATGCTTATAATTATCTTTATTGTAGTAAAGTTGTTTTTCCTGTGTTTTTGTCATTTTTGAAGTATAAAAATGTTAGTCACACAGTACTGTAGGTGCATCTGCAACACTATGATCCACCACTAGCAGGTAGGGCTCTGTACACATGGAGGAGCATAGGGTTGTTCCAGAAAGCAAGCTCAACAAACCCTGAGCAGTCAACCATACATGACTGGTATAATTGACATGGTTAGCAGCTGTCTTTGCTAACTGGAATAGGAAGCTATGTAGGGTTTCACACTTGTTACAGCAAAAAGCAACGTGCAAGAACTGTTTCTGCAATTAAAAGCAAGAGTGGAACATCTGTAGAAAGTAAACAAGTAATATATAAAACAATGTACACACTTGATGCCTCCTTGTTATGTCTAAACCTACAACCGCATAGCTTTAATCTCAACATACCTGGATACCCTACTAACATTGCATTACAGTATACCACTTTACTCTAATCATGATCTAATTACATGTCCTAATTGTTCTATTTACTGATAAGGGTCAGGGGAAATGTTTGCACCTGTGTCAGGTGTAACTATGCAGTAAATTGATATTAAAGATGTTGACACTATGGGCTGTGATTAGATAAAAACAAGGATCATTGCATCTGCCTTAATTTAACATACCAATATGCAAACATGTAAATTGTCCTCAATTTTACACAGTTGCCATATTGTTTGACCAACAGGTGCATACTGTTAACAATATTAGCAATGCTAAAACCCTTCATCTGTGACCTCTGTGTTCACTCCAAGCCTACTGTTGAGGTGTGCACCACACCTCTGCTGTTGATAATCCCTGTTGTGACTGCAGAGCTCATTCAGCTCAGGGTTAGAAAACTTTTTGTGTACTTCTTGGTGCACAAGACTCAGAGTGCTGTTTAGACAGGTGTGTACAACAAAATGACTGACTATTACTCACTGTAGAGAGGAGAGCAACATAGCAATTTGTGTTTGTTGGTTGCAGCTGTTGTGGATTTTGCTGTTTATACATTTCCACACTATCTGCTGCCTTATTCTGCTGTTAATTCTATAAGAAGTGGTGGCTATTTATGTGGCTTGATATCGCTTCATGAAGTCAATGGACATGGTTGTCATAACCAGGTGTTTCTATTATTTTGTCTACTCCATTTATATAAGTTGAGAACTTTGTACTTTTATCTGAGTACAAATGAATTTACTTCTACTTGGGTAAAACTTCTTTTAAGTAATAGTGTTTCCACTGTTGTAAAAAAAAACCTATAGGAATATTTTAATATAATTAAACTAATGATAATCAACAGATTTTTATGGCAACTATACATCTATATTTACACACAGGGGCTTTAACTTAATCACAGCTACTCTTGTTTAGTCTTATGCCTTAGCCTAGTGGAGCGATTATCAGTGCGACAGGGTGAAGCCTGTCGTGTCAACACACACCAGGTCAAAGCAGACTGTCCTCCCCTTGCTTTGCTACCATTGTTAATTCTCTCCTATTTTACACCATTGATCTCCTGCCTCCCAGCCCAAACATCCAGGTCTTTGTGGAGCTGTTAAGCTGCTCCACTGCTGGACTTTCTGCCCTCTTGTTGCAAGCACAAATATTGATCCCCAGTTACTCATGACTGCCAACTGAGTAAAAAATAAAATAAAATAAAAAATGAAGTAAAAGTGTGGTACATGAGACAAATTTAATGAAGAACATCATTGTCATTTAGATGTGGGACATTAATTTCTTCAAATATAGATTATGCATTTGGCAGTGCATAATCTATATCTGCCTCAGTTGCTTGCTCAAAACAGCAACTCTACTCAAAAATAACTTGTGGCCTCCCAAAGATGCTCAAACAAGAACACACTGACATGTGCCAATGTGTGCACGTGTATGAGAGTGTGTTTTTATTTTATTTTATAGGATTAGGGTAATGTTGCATTTATGTATGCACCTATGACAACTGTTTTAATTATGTCATTTAGTTAAGCTAGATGACAAAAACAGGTCATGTTTGCTGTCTTCCACATGACAGGGAGGAAAATTCTGATCCATCACAGTCAAAAGAAAATGTTGATTGATGGCAATAAGAACTAGGCTATGTGTTCAATGTGCATAATTTGGTTATCAAACCTTATTAGGTTTTTGTTAACTTGTTAACTATTGTGTCTGTAGCAACTATCAGGTTACCACCAAGAGCACCAAAGCATTTAAACAGACTAAGTTTAACGATGTTTTCAAAACCTTGTTGTTTTTGTACCTTGTAATTGAAACAACTTAGAAACTAGATACAGACTAAAAACATGAATAAAAACCAAACACCTCTATTGAACTAAGGTGCCCTTTAACAGATAAATAAAACAACGAATCAACCCTGGAGAGCCATCCACTCCTCCACCCATCTCTTTCCTACCTGTTTATTCAACTCAGTGCTGCAGTAGCAACAGGGCAACCTGCATAACCCAGACCTGGTTCACTACAGTAACGTCCTCCAGCTTCTCTTGGGGGACAGCCAAGTTCTTCTAGGTCAGCTGCAAGATGCCCTTTCTCCAGTATGTCCTGCGCTCATTCTGGTCTGCCTGGGGATCTGCTCCTGCTCAGATGTATCTGCAACATTGCCAAAGGGAAATGGTAGGGAGCCAATACTTATTAACTAATTTGGATTCTATCAGTCTTGAGGGGCTGTGGCTGAGAAGGGAACATAAAATAATTAGTGGAAATTTCGACATGGAGAGTTGCTCTTTCTGTCTAATGTCTGAAAAAGGCACAGTTTGAGATGTGTAGCCCTACTTCCGAAACGAAAACAAGTGATATATTAACAGCAGGATGCTAATGTGTTCACACTGACAATGCTAGCAATGAGATTCTTAACAGGTAGATCTACTGGTATCAAACATAGATTGCATAAAAATAGATACAATAAGAGCTGCCTTTATTTGCCACCTGGTGGCTCAGTGATTGGGACCAAACTGAAACATCAACATAAATGGTAAATAAAACATAGATAAATATGAATATAAATATATGATTTTAGATTTTAGTCCTTATCACAGTGATGTTAAAGTCTTTATCTTTCTGATGAGTTCAGGTTTAATATGTTATTGGATAAGATAGGATGTCTCTTCTGATTACTACTTTATAGACTCCAAGTGAATTCTTTGGGTTGAACATCATGCAGTAGTGCTGGAAGAAAAGCAGGGGATCTCCAAAATCATCACAGTTTGTTCTTTCACTAAAAGCACTATCAGATATTAACTCGACTGCAGCAAGAGAGAAAAAGTCAAGGAATCACAAAGTCAAGTTGGATTCATCTCCTGGGTACCGTAAATGTCAAATATAATCCGCAATTTCACAGCTAGCCATGAAATTAAAGTCCAACTGAGTGGTATTGTCTTAGCAACTGAAACCTACTATTGCTGTCAAACTAAATGATACAGTGACTAATCCCTCTCAGCATATAAAAGATAAAGGTGGGATGCCTGTCATGATAGAAAATAATGCAGTTTATCCTTTAGACCAGTCAAACAAGATGGTTTTAAGTATCAAAGTCTGAGCTGATGTCTAACAATAAAAATGCAATAATAACAATCTCTAGAGAGAATACTCTACTCTGAGATGTGAAACCAGTTCAAAATCCCTCAAAAATATTTCTTTGATTCATAACCAATTATAATTAGACTGAGACAACTTCTAAAGACGTAAAAAAAAAAAAAAAAAATGTTAGTTTAGAAATCAGCCCAGATTGCTGCAGGAGACACGAGGTCGGGCCCTGACATGTCGAGTTAACAACTGAATCTGTTATTCTGAAAAGGCTTTACAGGATTGTTAGTTCACAGAGGTTGCTCTTGCATCTTTACATGCTCCGTTCTGGTATCTCAGCCTTAAATCCTTCACAGTACTGTGGAACATTTATAAGCATTTCAATTATAGAGAGATTTTCTGCGCTTTACCTGGACTGCCTGCGTGTTAACACTCAGTAACAACTGTAACCACAGGAGCACACACTATTTAGCACAGCAACAGTTTATGCTGCAAATTTCTGTTTTCTGTGACATTGGTTGACCAGCAGAAACAGCAGAATCCTCCCATAGCACTTTCTTTTACAAAAACACCACCCATCCATCCATCTGTCACTCTTTCCTTCCCTCTAAAGTGTTCACCATCCCTTCAAGTTACCTCTGCCATGCTCCCCACACCCTTCACCCATCTATCACAGCCTCCATCACCGCCAATGGAAACTATATGTGGTTAAAAAAAACCCTGAATTCGACTCACTCAAAAAGCTCTCCGGCTGAATGAGTCAATAACTCTTTCTCTTCTTTAGTCCTCCCAGACCCCTCCTTCTCTCTCTCTTCCACACCCACTGCTCCACCTGCTCCCCCTCTCTTGTCCACACGCCTGCATTATCCTAAGCCAAAGCATCCGAGGTGTATAACGTAAGCCTCTGCAGTGCGCCTCATGTTTCATAAAGAGATAAGGGCCACTAAAAATACCCATCGTGTGCAGAGAGATAGCCACGCATTAGGAGAGGTTTCTACAGAGAGAGAGCCAGTAAAGCACCATCTCCCTTAATTCTCACCACAGACGTCTAAGGAAAAGGCAGCTGGATCCCATGGACCCAAACCATAGATACAAACAGATTGTAAATATTCATTGTTAGAACAGCACCGTATGGGTACATTATTAATATTAATCTGTTCTGGAAACCAGGGATAGAAAAGAAAATATTTGCAATGTATGATGCACTGATAAACACAGAAAATGTAAATGCCAGATGTCACAAGTGCACAAGAGTGTGGATATCCAAGGAAATTAGTTCATTTAGAGCATTTAGTCTGCCACTGAGTCTGAGTGCTGTATTTTTCTTCTTTTACCTACAGAGCTCTTGACATTATCTGATTGACTGACTACATTGGTTGTTAAACTCTGTATCACCACTCACTAGTTTCTGTCCAGCAAATCTAACCAGATAGAGGTATATGATGTCTTGCAGCTTCTACATTCTGTATTGCTCTGTGAGGCATCATATCCAAAAATCTCTTGGAGAAGAGTTGTGTCAACAAGTTTCCTGCTGTTTTCAATGCATCTCGCTGTTGCTAAACAGAAGCTGAACCTCTGAGGGAGGCCTGTCCCCCTCTGCACGCCCAGAGCGGCAGCACAGTGCGGTAAGCACTGTTTGCACTGCTGTTTTTATCCGAGCATGCAGAGTATTGGGAATACACCTGTGGGCACATACACACACTTACAAACTAATTGAGGTATCTGTTGTCATCAGCTATTGTATGCGGATAACCTTAAGTTACATAGACAGTAGCTTGTTAGAGAGAAACTGTGAGGGGGAAAAGGAGGCAGATCAGAAATGTTTTGGCTTTGAGCAAGTGTTTCTACCCATCTAATTCCCCTTACACCATACAGCACTCATTCTGCTCTCTACAGAGATTACAATACAATTTTTACATACTCAGACAGATGGAATGACACAAGGGGATGAAAAAAAGAGACCAATTGTGCTTTATTTTGGGGAGGTATATATATATATATATATATATATATATATATATATATAGAGAGAGAGAGAGAGAGAGAGAGAGAGAGAGAAGAAAGCTAAATGTTATTGGATAATTCACCTCTTACCTAGTGAATCAAGAGAACAGCACTTTTAGCACTTTTTCCCATCCAACTACACTTAGCCTTTTTTAGCCTCTATGAAGACTACCTTCACCCTACATTAATAACTCATCAAAGTTCTTAAAAGTGGCTTGACCCTTGGAGTTATCAGCAGCAATCAATTATTCAGTGTTAAAGACTGAGTGCTGATTTTGCTGAAGATTTTTACTTAATAAAAACTTAACTCCTCTGAAAAAATCCCCAATTTCAGGTTGCATGATGTCAAACACTGGTAAGGGCACTCGGGACACAGTTTGACAAAGTCTCATTTTGTGGTACTCCTGTGGAATATTGAACTTACACACCTCTCCATACTTTTTGTCCTTCCACAACCTTTTCCACAAACACATTTCCATGACTTCCTCATTGCCCCATTTCATTTCATTTTTGTCCTCCACCTATTGTCTTTCCTAATATTTCTCATTCATCCACCTCAACTTCTTCTACTTTCATCACCTTTGCTTGTAATATTTTTCATCTCCACTTCCTTGTCCACTTCTGCCTCCTTCCTGTTTTGTCCACTACTTTTAGCATTGTTCATACTTGATACCTTTTCCATTTCCACTTCTTCTTCCTCTTCCTTTTGTCTCTTTCACCTTTCCTTCCATTTCCTTTTTTACTCCCACCTTTTTTCACTTCCTTGTCCACTTTGTCTTTCTAATATTTTATGCTTCTTCCTCCACCACCTCCTTTTCTGTCCTTGTATTTCCTTTTCCATTTCCACATCCTCTATATTTTAACTTCACTTCATTTCACTTCCAGTTTACTCTCCACTTACTCTTCCACTCCCACTTTTCCTTTTTCTCATTCTACCTCTTTTAGTACTTATTCCACTCCTTTGCTTTCCACTTCCACCAATTATTTTCTTCCTCTATTTCCACCTTGACATAGCCTTCTATTCCTTATTCTAGTCACTTAAATGACTTCTTCCATTTCAGCTCCTTCATTTTCCACTTCCTCTTTCTCACCTGCTCATCTCATGTTAATACTGAATATGATATGTTTATTAATTTACAGTCTTACTTGCTTACAGTATTTTCCATATCAAAGACAAAAAATCACGAGCATGCTAATTAAAGGAGATAAACACATATTTTTCACCCCATCTCACACATCACATGCATAAACACTGAAAATTTTTATGATAATACGATAAATTCCTGTTGTCACGTTTTGCTTTTTTTGTTCTGCTTGTAAAGATGCAGACTGATAACAAATTATGCAGTTCTGGTTGGCAGAAACAAGGCATCAACTTTTCTTCGACAGGAAACAGATAACAGTAGCTGGCGCAAACACTTGAACTATTTCCAGTTCCTTGAAGATCTTCTTCGGACCTTCACCATTTGGATTTCTATCAAGCCAAAGTGGATGTCGAGTCATCGCTTGTGCCTCATCTTAGCTGGGATATGGATGGGAAAAGATTACTGCGGATGCACTCACCCAGCCTGCCCCACCAGTCCAACATTTCATCTCTCAGCATGATGAAATGGGAGACATTCACACCCGATTAGTTAATTCATCAAAACGGTACCTTGTGGGACACAGAGGTTATATTAATCACATTTTGGGCAAATTCACGTTGGCTTGCATAAAACTCAAACAGGCATGCATTACAGATTAGTCTTCTGGTGAAGGTGCCTCACCAGAGACTCATCGCATTATATATTACCCCAGTCACAAGGTCTGAAGTGAGAAAAAATGAGAGAGATACAGAGAAAGACTATGTGTCTATTGGTGGAGATGAAAAGTTATACAGTGAATATAGATGATGAACTTAAAATACCAACCGAAGATCTATGAATGCCTTTTTGAGATGCAAAACCTATTTGAAATTGAATAAATGAAGTTAACGATACGGTATGAAACCTGCTGATTTGTGAAACTCTTCTCACAGCCCTTGTCCTTTTTGAAGAGATTAGTTGCTAAAAGTGAATTTTTATCAGCCACAGAAAAGCTAAACTTCATATAGGAATACTGTTTAAGGCTTATGAAATTCCTGCAGGAGAAGTGGTGGTGGGTGGTTGCTGGCCATCTTGTTTTCGCCTCCTTTGTCATCTAATTTGTCTCATAAGTACAAGGTTTTATAACAGTCATTAGAAGGTAAATCCCCTTGGCTCAACTTGCCACAGTAAAGCACTGGCATTCAGGGGTTGATAAATGGACACTCAACACTGGTTATTATGATGAATGGGAATTTCACACTGGTAACTGTGCCAGGTATGGAAGAAAAAAAAAACAACCCAGAAAGAAATTCTTCTCAAAAGTGCTGCCAATGGCAAATTGGAAACTGATGCCTATAGGGTCAGTTGACATTCACAGTATTGGCTTTCTTTGGATTGTTGGACTTGCTTTAAGTTTGGCCAGGGTATAGGGAAGTGCTTTTAAAAAACATGATCCAATTCCAAAAAAAAAAAAAAAAAAAGTTAGCAAAAGAAGTCCAATACCTCTAAGGCCAGTTGGGGAAAAAGGGTCAATAAACAGATCAGCCATTACCATGGTGAGTACAGATTAGTGAGGGTCTATGCTCATTCAGCCATCAGTAAAGGCTGCTGGGCCTTCTGCTACAGGCATGGATGCGGACAACCAATATATAACAGCAATGGTATCATTACAGAAGTACATGAAAGAGAGAAAGAGAGAGAGAGATGTTGCAAACTACACTGGGTGTCTGATCAATAGGGGATATCAAGCAATGGAGAGAATGAGTGAGTGGATGAGCTGAAGGGAGAGGAGAGATGCACAGGGAAGGGAGGTACAGTATAGAACAATTTAATCACAACCACCTCGGCTGGATAATAAGAGAGGAACGGGAGAGTATAAATAGTGAGCGAGAGACTAATGGAACTCATTTTAGGAGAGTATTTAACCTATTTCAGAGAGAATTCAGGGTGATCAATTAAAAGCGCTTTTAGCCCAGGCCTAAACTTTAATTACTCTTCAAATGTGATTATTCTCTGACATGCTACCTTAGTCCTAGAAATAGATATAATATTAGCTACATTAAAATGCTGGCTCTTTTTGGCTGTATTTAACTGTAGAGCTAGACCCAGAAAAATGCCAACCACTAGCAAGACGAATTCTTCTTTAATCCTGTATTTAGGCATGTTTCTTCTGGATATACATGTACATTTGCGGGTAAGGTTCTTGTTTGTCATATATTTAGGACTAATCTGTCATTTTTGAGGTGGTTTTCTACTGTCAGGACATTCTTTATTCATAAGCACAGAGTCAAAGGCAGCAAGACTTACTGCAGTTTTCTAATCTTAGATAATGGGTAAAGGCCTCTATTACCACCATTGAACCATTGCTCATAATTACCTGTTATTATGTTATGGGCACAATACTTTTGGTCACTTAAGGACAAAATTCTATCCCCTCCCCAGACACTTTTTGGTCAGCGGATGAAAGATTACTTATTTTGGTCGTCTGATCACAGTTCCTTTGGGTATAATCTGAGTTAAAACTCAGGTTGAACCGGTGACGTGATTACAGTGTTAGTCTGTTAATCTATTATGTTGATCTAGAGTAAAATTATATGGATTATGATGAAGTTCTGTACAGCTGTTTATATTCTACTAACCAATGAGTTCAACTGTTTTATGAAAAGGATGAAGACATCTTTAGCATGTAGCTAAATGCAAAGCTAAGCCTGCATACTGATACACTGGTGTAGCTGTAGACATCTTATTTGCAGAGAATTTTCACTTATCAAATATTAATGATTTTGTCATTTCTACAACTTCTAAAGATTTCTGAGAAATCTTCAGAAACTTAATCAGATGAGAAATTGGCCTGGTGCCTAAAGGAATGGAATTTCCCCAAATGATAGCATTCTAAGATGCTATGAAGATGTAAGCTGTGAATATTGGACCATAAAACCTGTTCACATACTATAGTACAGATAACCTTTATTAACATCTTGCAATGAGATTCAAAGGGCTGCCATACTGAAAACAGTGCAAATTTCAAAGTCCAAACCGACGCACAGCTAGCAAAATGTAAGCATGGAGACTGAGACCACCTTTGCATGCTGATGACAACTTTTAGCATTTGTAGGAAGCTTGAAGTCTTTGCCGTGATGGACACTATGCATGGTTGCAATATTAAAAAAAAAAAAAAAAAAATCTTTGCAACATTTGTGTAATACCAGACACTGTAGATTTATGCGCAGTTACTGAACTGAAATGCTTAAAAATGAAACACGTAGAACCTGAAAATTAATAATTTGACAGCCCTGACATGACAGGTAACTGATGCTGACAGTCTAAAAACCTCTCCCCTGAGACTCAGTGTCAGCAGTCAGTTAAAACCTTGACCAACAGGTGTTCAGTCAAAATGTGTTCATAGTCCCCAGGACATTAGGAGCCACATCACCAGTCGAGCAGTACACCTATTTATTTGACAGTCAACCCAATGCTAATCCACTGCTCTGAATCACTCTAAGAGTGGGGAGGGATAGAAATGGCTGGAGGGTGCAATACAGAAAAATATGCAACTCTGCAACTCCAATTTAGTTCCAGTGACACTGTGTGTAATGTGACTCTTTGCAGAAACTAATGCAGAAATATACACACTCAGCCACACAGGCCCACATTTGAATGAACATGGCAACAACTGATAATGTGTAGATATTACAAAAACATCATGTTGGATAGATGTAAAGTGAAAACAAAACAGGAGCTTTGATTTTTGAGCTGCTATGTGAAGCTCCCTGTCATCTGTCACATCTGACGAATGTAAGAAGCAAAATTATGCTATGGGCCAATCCTTCACATGCTTTACATCATTCATGCAGACCTAGTAGGGAGAATGTTCTATTCTGTCAGAGAGAACATGAATGGATGAGTGCATGCCCAGCAAAACAAGCATTGTGCCATTTACTGAAAGAGGAGAAGCTGACACAGGCAATTAGAAAACGGAAAGTGTCAAAAACACATTCAAGGATGAGAATGTATAACCACATTCAGGCATATTCACATGCTAATTTCAAATGTTTTTTCAAACAGCTCTAGCAACATTCACAAATAACATAGACACTTCACTTTCCATTTAGCAATGTCATGCTAAAGCATGGGGTTCAGGATAATAGTGTTTACCCCATAAGGTTCTGTTGACCTGTTTCATTTTATGTCCCTTTCTTAATCCTCTTTAAAAAAAAATCTCTCTATCCCACCAGCTTTTGGTCGGAAGGTAAAACTCCTCCAAATAACTGATTCATGTAAACAAAAATAGATGCAGACTCCCAGTTCTCAACACCCATCCCACTGGATGACCACTTTATGATTCAGAGATGGCTTGACAGATGGATTATATCCATGTTGCCCATGCATTGCTCCAGGCCATAGGGTAGAAGAGTGTTTGATAAAAGCATGTCAAAACAGTTGTAGAGATCTTAGACTAAGCAGTCTACACTGGGATGGGGGGGTGGTGGTGGAGGTGGAGGTGGGGGTGTCAAGCATGGTAAAAACTGGTGTGTTCACTTGAGGCATTGAGAAAAAACAGGAGAAAAGAAGACTTTTTTCATGCAAGGGATGTTTTGGTTTGATTCTTAGAAAGCATTATGCTGTTAGTTTATTTGGAGCTGTAGAAAAACATGCTGACTAACTGTTCTCTCACGACCTTGCATCCAGTTTGAGTGTGTTTGCACTGGTGTGGGGGCGGTAATAAAGAAAAAAGAAGAGGTTGGGTGGGTGTGTGTGTGTGGGGGGGGGTGGTTCTATAGACGCAGAGCAGCTTAAGTTTAATTGCTTGTGGTGGCAGTCAAAGTCAATATGCTGGTCAATGGCCCATGCATCCCGCAGGTTCATTTCCCCATAATTACTCTACATGCGCCTGGCCAATGCATAAGTCTGTCATCATTAAAATAATAAGAATGGGTTGGTCAAGGAGGAGGGCAGGAAGAATGGAAGAACAAATGCAAAAGAAATGAATGAATCAATACTGCAGACAAGAGGAAGAGATGTCCTGGCACAGCAGAGGCATGAGATTAAGTGCTGGGCAGGGTTGTGGTTTCTCCTATAAACATGTAATCACACTCAAACTATTGAACACATGTACATACACATTCACAATTAGACATACATGACTTGATGTGGCTTGTGTAACTTTTTAGGTCAGTTTTTTTTTTTTTTTTTGAAAAGTTCACTGCTTTCCAATAATTTAATAGCTCTTCACTGTCAACTGTTAGTGGTTGTATTTTATTTTAAAATATGCACGTGGTAAAATTCAAATGCACAGACTGATGGCAGATGGAATATCTGAATGACAAGGTCAAGATGAACATTGCTATATGAATAACAATTCACCCAGTGTACTTCTATGCAACTGCCAAAAGCAGTTCTACTTCAAGCGAACTGAAAAACTTTTGCTTTTGTGATGATGAAGAAATCTGATCAGATTTGCCTCCACCCTCCATTCAACCCTCCTAATTCAATTCTTCTTTTGGATCAAAATACCTGGATAGAAAGCCAGTTATTGACAGAAACTTAATAAGCATTCCCAAAGCAGCAGCTCAAGCTCATCACATTCCTCCTCCTCCTCTCACCCTCCCCGGACCTGCTGGATTGCAGCGTGATGCAGAACAAATATAAGGTGTGCTTTGTCTGTCTGTGCTTGTGCACATCTGCGCGTGTGAGGCGGTGTGCTTCCTCTGTGGTGTTGCCATTTGTTCTACAGTTGCCGAGCGTAATCCTCAGCCTTTACCAGCTGCCCACAGGTCTTTCAAAAATGTCTCACTTGAATTAAAAACAGGTGGACACAGTTTGATTAGCTTGTTAAAACACACCTGCCACTGAAGGACGAAGCATCACTCACAGACACACACACACACACAACACACACAAACAGTAATATGGACTTTCACACAGGCACAAAAACTTATTGGGGCCTGTGGAGCAATGATAAGATATTTCAAACTGCAACACTACGCTGACCTAATGCTGTATGAGCATTATACAAAACAGATAGAGAATATACAGTGAACTATAGTGTTTTGCAGTCATTTCTTCTATGCTATATAGTAAAATGATTGCAAAAACTATCCAAGATAGTTTTTGTTTTGAAATATGGTGGTATATATGCCCTTTTTTATTGCTTTTATTTCCTCTTATAAAAGGAATTTGCCCCAAACATAAGCTGTCACTGTGTTAGTAAAGCCCCACAGAGAATTAAAGGGAAGATAAAGGGAAGCTTTTTAACAAATCCTGACACATTTTTTTTTTGTTAAGTAGTATAATTGATTTGAAAATTATTGTGAAAACTGTATTGCTTTTCTCAGCAAAGCATCATGCATCAGCGCAATATCACAAATTAAGGCCCAGACTGTTTTTTTGGACGTGTCGATTGCCATTGTTGTCGAGTGAAAACCTTTATTCTATGATAAATATTGTGTATAGCTTATTTAGTTGAAATGAGCTGTTGGGCTTTCTTTTGTTATGCTCGATATTCTTTCAGTTGAGGCAATTTCCGTACATTTATAGGACTGTGAAATTTAATTCACTCAATCTTTTCCTATTTGATTTCGTTTCATAGTTTCAGCATATATAGCCTCTATTGAAAATGTTGTCCTAAAGTGTAACTCTGGAAATGTACAATTAGAAAATTGTGCAAACTTTTTGCTATCTAATGGGTTTGGATCTAAAGTGTCGAAACATAGATCCTCACAATGGTAGTATTACAATACATTAATTAAACTAATAGATGGTCTAATGATTCAGCAAGTATATCGCAGCTTTATGGTGTGCTGTGATGTTCCCACTGGCTGCATTTAAAAGGCACCGGAGATATTCTCTGCAAAAGCATTTTATGGTATGCCAGCAGGTTAACAGCTATTTGAAAGCCCATTGAGTCATTGTTACATTTAAACGTTCTCAAACATGAAGCGTTTTATTCCTGTGTCAGCCTTTACTTCAGTGACCAGCATGTAAATGTGTCTCACTGGGTGTGTGTGTGTGTGTGTGTGTGTGTGTGTGTGTGTGTGTGTGTGTGTGTGTGTTTGGGGCCAGATGAGCTTATACAGTATTGCAGAGTAATTCTCCACCATCACCAATAGGACAAGGGCAATTGAACTCTGGCACTTCATGTTTTAAATGCTCATTTATGCATCAAATGTACCTTTGGTAGATAATAAGACACCATAATAGATTTTTATGAAAATGCATTACGTGGGAGGGAAAACTAGTGCATCTTCCCTTCCCCTCATCTCACCCTTCAACAAACCCCTTTCCAGCAGCTATGCTCTGGGTCCATAAAACTTCTCCATATGAATATTTAATGTTCAACTCATGTAATGCAAATACTACCTTGTTTTATTTTTCCCTCTGCCCAGTCCATTATTTTGCAGAGTGCTATGACAGATCTCAGTGAGAGAGCTGAGATGCTCCGCTGAGGGTCCAAGGGCTTTTGCTCACGCATTGCCATTACCACAAAGACGTGACTGAGTGTCCAAGTGCAGAATAAACAGGGGAGCAGACACTGATTTTATGCACAGTATAGCATACATTGAATTGGTGGTATTTTAATATAGAGCATGTGTATTAATTATTGTGTCAGTGCTTTTAGGACATAGGATTTCTCTTATTACAATGTCCAGCAGCAACATCTTAAACTGGATAGACATTTCAAGATTTTAGTCTGTTGTTCACATGCGCAAGGCCATTGGCTGGTTGTCAAGGTCACATTACCACAATCTTTGAATTTGCAGGTTGCATTAATCATAGAGACATTATATTATTATATCAAACACAAGCAAACAGAAATGCAATACCACCCACACCCAAAAACAGGTAAAAATTGGAATTATGTGTCAAAAATAATTTCTTCACTACTCACAGACCAACGCCACAGTGACAAACAGGCTCTATGAAGTTGATGTGCCAAGAATCAGTAACAAACTGACTTCCATTACATAATACCACATAATAACATAACATAATAACCACATAATAATAATAATATGATATTCACAGTGTGGATCCTCACTGCGAGTGAAGACTTGCTTTACATATTGATAATAAAACTGAATTAATACATTTAATTAAACAATTGTAATCGTTGATGTAACAGGCTTTAAGAGCCACTGAAACATTTAAAGACTTTCTGATTAATAAGTGCTCTTCTTATGTGTCACACTACATAACCATATAACCCTTACTGCAGTAACAGATCTGTACATTTTTAATAGGAAGTGCTTTAAGGCTTTGTATCAAAAGTAAATCTGTCCAAAGAGACCTGACAAATGATATAGAAAAGATTTGCAAATCAATTATTTAGTATTTTAGTTTATTTTTTTAGCTGCAGTCACGAAGCTGGCACTAACGAATCAATGACACCAACCAGTCGATATCTACTGTTTAATAATGGACCATTGTTGTTCTCATATTGACAAAACTGCCACTGGTTTGTGTGTTTTCTGAGCTTTTGCAGCTCAGCTCCCATTTCATTATCTTTAACTTAGAATTTGTAAACTGTGAGCATAAAACCTCAGAAGACACATTTATATGCTGGTCTGCTATTATCAGCTTTGACAGCAGATGGGTAAAATGGTGGACCCAGGTCTGTCCAGGACTCCAACCCTCTCCTCTCACTCGTTTGCCAACATTGCCTTGCCAAACTAAGAGTGCCAGCAAGCTAGCCCCTTTCCCCCTCCCCTCCCTTTTGAGGGTCATCTCTATGTGGGGTGGTAAGGGCTTGGCACGGCAATCTGTGGAGTATTGGTAGCAGAGGTCAGTGTGTGCGGTTAGTGCCCTGTGGTAAGTCAGAGCTATTTCCAAACCTCTGGTTACTTCAGCAGGAGGAAAAGAGACATGAAAGAAGAAAGAAGGAGGGCAGCTGGAGACTAAGAAAGATTTTTTTTCAATTTCTCTCCTATTGCATATAAGAAAAAAATGCAAGAAACCTGTTGAAGTGTTTAACAAAACAATGATACAAAGACTCCAACGCATTCATTTACATCCAGCTTTCACAGACTGTTCTCAGGCAGAAAAACAAGACAGTAATAGAAATGGCGACAGACTTTTTGTGATTATGTAACTAATCAATGTGATTCATGAATGTATTGATATATTTTCTAGAGGGAGCCATCTAAGATGTTTCTCATTTTTATTTCTCATAATCACTGTCTGACCTGGCAGGTCTTCTATGAGTCATAACTGGTAATATATATATATATATATATATATATATATATATATATATATATAAATCTCCTTCTCACCTTCCTGGGTGGTATCTGTGTGTGTGTGTTATTTTCAAGCTTGGGTCCTCTACTAGAGCCTGGGGTTTGAGGGTTCTGCGCAGTATCTTAGCTGTTCCTAGGACTGTGCTCTTCTGGACTGAGGCTTCAAATGTGGTTCCTGGGATCTGTTAAAGCCACTCTCCCAGTTTGGGGGTCACTGCCCCGAGTGCTCCTATTTCCATGGGGACCACACTCGCCTCGACCTTCCACATCTGTTCCAGCTATTCTTTCAACCCTTTTCAACCTTTTTATATTCCTTCTTTCTGATGTTGGCGTCAGCTGGTATCACCACATCTATCACCACTGTCTTCTTCTGCACTTTGTCCACCACCACTGTGTCCGGTTAGTTGGCCAAGAGCTGTTTGTTAGTCTGGAAGCTGAAGTCCCACAGAACCTTGGCACTGTTGTTCTTAGTCACCTTCTGTGGCACAGCCCATTGGTATTTGGGTACTTCTATTCCATATTGGGTACAGATGTTCCTGTGCACTATTCCTGCTACCTGGTTGTGCCTCTTAATGTACGCTGACTTGTCTAGCATCTTGTACCCTGCCACTATGTGGACTGTCTCAGGGGCAACTTTGCACAGTCTGCACCTTGGGTCTGGTCTACTGTGGTAGATCTTGGCCTCTATGGCTCTTGTACCTAGGGCCTGTTCTTTTGCTGCCATGATTAGTGCCTCTGTGCTGTCTGTAAGTCCAGCCTTTTCCAGCCACAGTAGGTCTTTTCGATATCAGCCACTTCTTCAATTTGATGGGGGTACTTTGCATGTAGGGGCTTATCCTTCCAAGTTGTCTGCTCTTCTTTCTCTGCACTCTCATTGGGTTTCTGCTGCCTGAAGCATTCACTTAGCAGTTCATTCGTTGTGGCCATTTTCTTGAGGTATTCTTGGGTGTTTGATGTTTCATCACCCATTGTGGCCTTGATGCTCACGAGTCCTCAGCCTCCCTCTTTCCACTTAGCGTAACAGTCTCAGAGCACGGGATTTGGGGTGAAACCCTTAGTGCATGGTGATGGGCTTTCTTGTCTTGATATCAGTGGCTTCTGTCTCCTCCTTTGGCCATCTTATGATCCTGGCAGGGTATCTGATGACTGGTAGTGCGTACATGTTGATGGCTCGGATCTTGTTCTTGCCATTCAGCTGACTTGCCTTACTCTCTGGAGGTATTTGGTTGTGGCTGACTTCCTTGCGGCTTCCTCATTGTTTCCATTAGCTTGTGGGATACCAAGGTACTTGTAACTGTCTTGGATATCACCTATGTTGCCCTCTGGTAGGACCCCTTCAGTTCTGATCATCTTGCCTCTCTTTGAGACCATCCAGCCACATTTATTCAATCCGAAGGACATCCTTATGTCATTGCTGTAGATCCTTGTGGTGTGGATTCCTGGCATACAGCTTGATGTCATCCATGTAGAGCAGGTGGCCGATTGTTGCTACACTTCAGAATTGGTACCCGTATCCACTCTTTGTGATGATCTGACTAAGGGCGTTCAGGCTGCTGCAGAACAGCAGTGGTGATAGTGCATTGCCTTGGTATATCCTGCGATGTTCACTTGGGCTGTTGGCTTTAAGTCGGCCTCTAGGGTTGCCTTCCACATTCCCATCGAGTTCTCGAGTCATCAAGTGCTAGTAGATGTGAATGCTGCACTAATATATATAAAATAGAAACTAATGCCCTGTGAGACCATACTTCTTGCCATTGCTGTATAGAAACATTTGCCTGAATATTAGTATGCAAGCTTCTTCATCCCCACACCATCTCTTACTCTCTGCTGACACTAGGGAACAAATCGGCAGGTAGCCTAGTCTGCTGTAAAGTATTTGGGTGTGTGTGTGTGTGTGTGGTTTAGGTATTCCTTAAGTTGTGGGGACTTATATCTGTTTACACACTCACATTATGGGGACCTGTCTCCTGTAAGGAGACAAAAAGCAGGTCTCCATAATGTAAAAAACTAAAAAATTAGGGTGAAGACATGATTTAAGGTTTGGTTAATGGTCAGATTTAGATAAAGGTTAGACAAGTAGTAGCGACAATTGAGATCTCTAGGGTTTCCAGGAAAGTTTTCAGGAAATTAATGCAAACCAATGAGATGTCTCAAGTTATGGAAACCAGATTGTGTGTGTTGTGTGTGTGATTGATGGGGGTTGGGAGTTGATGTGGGAAGAAGTGGCACCATGTCTGAAATTGGATCAACGCTAGTTAGTTATTCACTTCACAGCACTTTGCAGAGCTGGAACAAATGACATTTATAAAGCACGCTGCAAAGTCATATTGTTTCTTGGCTCTGTGCCTACAATAATGAGCATCGTTTGTAGTTTTAACAGGTCTGTTTTGATGTTAGCGGAGATTTAGCAACGCTCCTTTTGAAGTTCTCTTCCCTGCCCTGAATTCTGACTTTATTGAAAAGAGAAAAAGAAGAAAAAAATCACATAAAAAACATTTGTGCTCAATTCCAAGCATTCGTACAGCGAGTCCAAAAAAATATGGATGCTATTTGAAGTATTTGAAGTCATTAGTATAATGATTTAATTATTTATGAGTGCCTAGGCATAACTTAGTATGGCAAAAGCTTTCAAGATATTATCGAAATGAAATGCAAATGGTTTTTCCTCTCTGTGCATAGAATGCCTGCAAAATAGGTTTTCAGTCAGCTCTTTTTTTTCTCGAGGCTATGAAGAGTCTTAGCTTTGTGTACATCTTTCATTGTCCTATTTTTGTCTTTTCAATTTTTAGTTCTCCTCCCTCTCCTCTTTTTTTTTTTTTTTAACCACACTCAACACTGTCAGCACGTTTTCCTGCCACTTTACTTAACCACTGTACATGTTCTGTCTATAGTTTCAGAATGAAAGGAAAGCAGACAGATTCAATAAAGCAAAGCTGGTTGGACAGACATGAACCTCCAGCACGGTGTCAGAATAGAAGAGATTATATACATTGAAATGCAAAGGGTGTGAGTGACTCTATTATGTTTTCTTGATTTCCACTGTCTCCAGCAGAGCCTTATCACATGGACAGACACTCTTTTCCTTGTGCTTTTTCTTCATTTGTTTATTCATTTTTGTGCTGTTGCCAGGTACTTTTATTCCCGAGATGATGGTGAACCTGCCAGTCGGGCTGTATACATGCTGATCCCTTGGTTTCCTGCCCATTCACGATCGAACACAGGGCATAATCCTCAGTGTGTTTTGCTCTTGGCTCAATCATCTGGAATGACAGAGTTATAGAAGTACATGGCATAGCAAAGTGCCTGCCGGGGAGAAGACTATCCTTGTAACTTTGTGTACATGAGCCTTAATACAGGCACTTATTTTTTTTTTATATACATGTTATTTCAATTCCTCTTGAATTATTTCATTTTTCTAACCAGATATTATTGTATATTTTATTCTCTTTTAGGTGACAACTCTTTCCCAACCCTCTAATGACAGTGTATCTTAGTACATAATGTGCATTGATTGCCTCAACCAACACTGTAAGTCATCCACAGTGGCTGTTCATTGCAAATCCATACATGACATCATGAGTTGGTGTTGGAGCGATGGGGAGGTGAAGCTTGATTTGTGTGGGGCTCACAGCATGTACACTAGATATAACAAACAGCGTAATTTCAACATTTTCTCTTTCTTTCTGTTTGAACTTTTGATGTGAAAGAGATGAGTCTCTATAACACAATAAATTGGCCGAAAACACAGTGTACTTAAATGCTGCAGCTTTCAGGTATAAAATTTTGCAAAAACATATTAGTCTATATAAAGTATACAATCATCATTAAAATAGAACTACATGACTGTAAGCAAAGAACCTATGATGCACAGTTTACATCAACAATGGTGGTAGATTTAAAACTTGTAATTTTTGAAAAAAATCCAGCGTTGCTTAGCACAGATGTAAACAAAAGTAAACTTCTCACTGCTAGCTGACAATGGTTGATGGTAATGGACAATTTTCTTGGCTGAAAATACAATTGTTGCACAACAGTTTATTAATAAACTCTAACTCTGTGAATTGTGTTTTTGGATTGGAAAACTTCACTTGAAATGACTAGCTGCCTGTAAAAAAGGTCTTTGTTTCGACCCAGCTCAGCTAGGGCAAAGAGAAGCAACACAAGAAAACCAAGTGGAATGATTAAAGCAAAAGTTAAAGATAACAATAATTAATAACAGAACGAGAATGACAACCCTTAGTTCTAGTGGAAACTAACAACTGGAACAAGTGGATACTGTGTGTTCTAACTTGGCCCAGTCTCCAGGAGCATGAGTGTCTCAGTCACAAATAGCAAAAACACAAATTATGAGCAACCACCAAATGGTAATTATAGAGTCAAGAGACACAGGTGAAAAACACAAAAACACAGCTGCCGTGACTGTCAAATGAACTGTGCTTTTAAACAGGTTTGCAGCATCTTGATTGCAGCACAGAGGAAGGCTGAGCAGGTGTGGTGTGCAGTAGGTGCGGGCACCAATCCTGCTCAGGAGCTTGCACATACAATTGTACATATCATACTCAAAATTGTTAATAGAGGAGAGAGGCTCAGGCTGCCATCAGCCATATCATTCTTTAATAAGCAGTAAAAGACATAAAATATGGCTACAGAGTCTTTGGCTCATAATCGATCTAAATAAACAATTAGCATTATACCCTATGAATAGTTTTCATCAGATAAATACAGGATATGCGAATATACCGCATGTATATCAGTAACTCAACATTATGTATGTATATTAAGTGTGGACATGTACTGGGCATGGGAATCTACCAAGAACTCTTGATTATAGGGGGGAAGAAAAGGTCAGGCCATTCATCACCCACGTACCTGGTCATTACAGCAACACCAAAGGAAACCGTAACAAATGAACCCTTCTGACTTTAATAGACTTGGCATTCTGCTATTCTGAACGTATACTCCATTGCAACTTGGGAACCAACAAGCCACATTCGTTCACTGTAGAGAACTGCAACACTCGTAACCTCTCCAGCCAAGACCTGACAGTTAACAAGCACCCACTTAGAAGAAAGGATGTGTAATGGATGAGGCCGTGGGTGGAAATGGATGAATGAGAAAATGAATACAGTACCATTATGCATCCTTATAAAAGAGGCTTTGTGGAGGGAAAGCACAGGAAGATTCTATAGTCTGTTCCTGTGCCACGGTGTTTCAATTCTCTCTTGCTTTGTGTTTCCTTGTTGTTTGTCTTGATTTCCATCTTTGTGCAATTTTATGGATATTACTGTGTGTACTGTGTCAATTTGGATTTATGTAGGCATCTGAAAATAAGCATGTCTAATGCTTTTTCATATTGTAGAAGTGCCGATCCTATTTCACACAAATATATTTTTGAAAAATTAGGCTACTGTAATTTTGGCAACGAATCAAGCTGTTTGCACAATGGGACTGTTATCAATGAGGAGAACGGAGCAAAGTGGTTCCTCCAGAGATGTTACATTTTCCTGAACTCCCCCCCTGTGTTTTCCCGTTGACAGCGCTCTTTGCTCTCTGGCCGAGCCCCAAACACAAGAGCGAGCCCCCAGTGGCAGTAATTACTGCACCACTCAACCGAAATGACAAATGAACAAATGTCACAATACCACGGCCTGCTCACTCCCTCTTTCCTCCAACAACCTTTCACACATACACACACAAACACACACACTCAACTCCAAAATCGTCTTTCTCCCTTTTATCCACACACAAAAATGTTAAAAGTTTTACTGCAGGAAGGCAATCGAATGGAGCAGGTGAAAGCTGTGACAGGTGAACACACCCCTTTTGTGAAGACAAACTAAGAGACACTAAGAAAAGAAAAGCAGAGCGAGGATGGGAGACTGTTAGATAGCCTGTCAGAAGGCAGGCAGCCATGTCCGTAGCAGCAGGGTCGTATGCCGAACGCTAATTACATTGATGAATGGCATTGGCTGTGCGTCCTGCTATCAGCGATTTACGGCCTTGGTGACCCTAACTACCGCCATACGTGAAGGACAAAGCATGCAGGGAGCAGAGAAAAAGAGAGAGGAGGAGGAGGAGAGAGAGAAGCTGTAGTGCTGGGGAAAAAAAAAAAAAAGATAGATTTGATGCTTGTTGACATTACCAGTCTGTATTATCACCATTTCATGGCGCCCACAAAGCTAATTGAATCTGTACCTCCACCCGGCACTGAATCCTTTTTACTGCTGGCAGGGCCACCTTCATTACATTTTTTTTGTAACACAACACTTCACATTTGACACGACTCTCAGGAACACACACTCGCGTGTACACACATAAAAGACGGGACACGTTTTCACGGCTTCATTTTCACTATGGCTCACAGTGACAAAAGCTACATAATACATATTTACGGTTTGCTTATGTGTGTATGTGTGTGTTATAGACAAATATGAAAAGATAAGGGGGTGGGGTGGGGGGGTTCTCACAGGATAAATTTAAGCTTTTTTTCTCACATCATGAAAAGGGTAGGGGAGGAAGACTGGATTTGTATACATGTTATTACATGTGTAAAGGTGAGGCAGAATGACAAAAAGAGGATATGGAGAATTGTGAAGATAAGAAAAAGAATAACATTCTTATAAGTGTTTGTGTGTGTTCTATGCATTTCTTGCCTTTTCTATGGCAGAGTAAGAGCAGAGGTGTCCTGTGATTGATTCTTGCTCCTTTCCCCATCGTATGCATCATCAAAGAGAGACATGGTGATCTTGAATACAATTAAGAAGGCTCAGCCCTGACACTACTGTAATAAAACAGACCCACAGAAATGGAATGAGGACGTCAACTCCGGCTGCTGCATCTGCACTTTCATCTATTGCTCTTTTCCCATTCTGTCAGTTTTGTCGATGTGAAGGATGTGTGTACAAAATGGGGTGGATGACAGGTCTAACTTATCTGGCTTCAGTCATTTAGCATCTTTTCTGTGCAATACTGCTAAAACACAGAGGGGTAGAAGTCAAATACTGCAAATGATTAGCTGATTCATATGCCTTGTATGTAGTATAAGACAAGTTAATGCTATTACGTCTGGATATTCATTCCAATTTTTGAAATTACATTTTATCAAATGACACTATAACACATTAAGAACAGTTTCAAATGTGTCAAAATGAAAGGATAAAAGAAATCTAAATTACTGTGTTAAAAATCCTATTAAATATGTAGTTATGCCAGAGCTAAGACATCTTGGGTTGTAACACAGCATAATTTTTCAGGAGCATAGTAGTCAGAAAAATGACTGTGACTGTGTAAGTGATGGAAAATTTGTCACTGTAAATGGAGCACAAAGAGATGCTGATCCATCTTAGCCCTGCCTGAGACAACCAAAAGAAGTAAAATGTGATTTTACCATGGATACCACTTGGTTTATAGCTTTTTATGGGGGTGGGAAATTTCACACCAGGTTGCCTCATCTGCAGGAAAAAAAACAAAAAACTTTTCATTTTCACAATGGTTCCAAATTGTTTTAAAGGTGCTATATGTAAACTTTCTGTTTTGCTGAGCTGTGGCTAGTTGTTGAGAGTGGGTGTTGGCGATGATTCAGTTGCCATCTGAACAGTGTGACAAAGTTAACATGCTAACTTTGATAGCAGCAAGTGTTTCACCACTTGGGGCAGCTCTTGTAAGGCAAATAAAGAACTGGATTGATCTTGAACCACTAACTGTGAACAAATAGTTATTATTTAAGTTATTATTAATTGAGTAAAATAAAAGAAATGCAAGTAGATAAGTAGTTAACAAGAAAGCAGCTAAAATAAGGTTAAAACCTGATGCACAAGTTTTGGAAGGACAGTGTTGTTTGCTTGCTTGGTGATGTAAATAACTGTAGGTTAACGTGGCTTCTTGGTCTTATTTTTATTAAATAAAAGAGGACATGAGAAGATAAGAAAGATGTATTTTTGATTTCTGAGGCGAGAGCCAAGATTGCCACAAATACTTGTTGCGATCACATTTTTTGAGAGATGAACTCTCTTCGGATGAACTCTTAAATATTGTTTTGAGAGTTATTTGGAATGCAGCAGAGACACTGTGATTTACCTTTAGTCAAAAGTCCACACTGCAGGGGCTGTTTCTCCATTTGGGCCATTGTGATATCCATCTGTGCCCATACAGAATCATTTACAGAGTGCATTACAGGTTTAAACCATGAGCTGCTCAGCCTTCAACCCAGTCCAAATAGCAGCATGCTTGACTTTTACTGCAATCAAAGAAGAAAATGTTACAGAAAAGAAATTTACTGTATACTTGGCACAGGAATATCTAGAGTAAAACCTTTCCTAAATCTAACAGGAGAAGATTCAGGGTTCATCTTCTTGGCTGCACATGACCAACATTTACATATAAAAGCTATAGTTACTGGAATGAAGTGCAGACTAAGAGATTTTTGAAATGGATATGGAATTATTTGTCATGATTAGAACATTTATGTGACAGAAAAAAAGTGGGTTTGACAAGTATAAGACCACTGGGATTTTTAGTGTAAACCATATGAAGCAATTTTATGATTTTAATTTTAAGGCTTAGTGAGAAGACAGTGCCATAATTTTCTCTCTAGACCAAACTGAATAGTCTAATTCATGAGTCAGACACCCAAACAATGACAAATAGTTATTTGAAAAGTAATTACTGGAAAGCACTTTATAACAATGCCAGTCCTTCAAAGTAAAGCCAAAGTAAAAGCTAAAAACATTTCAACTTTTCGAATTATAGCTACATCAAATGGACAAGTTTTTAGTCAATCATCTGGGTTTGTCGGCCTCTAGCTCTACTGAGAAATCTTCAGTTGAAATGTTCAAAAAAGGGAAAAGTACAGAGATGCCAGTGTTGTTTAATGAAATACTAGATATCATAACTACGGTCTATGGTGGATTGGTTGAGTTACAATATGGGGGGTGCGTTCACACCCGATCTCAACAATCACTGACAACACTGAGTTCCATTCCAGGAAGTGTGATGTATCTGATAATGCAGGAAAAAGTAAAGATACCTGCTTTATTTAATAGTGACCAAGCAAAAATCCTAAACTTAACCAAATTGTTTCATGGTACAGATGTAACCATATATCAACCACAGCACAGTTCCTTTGTAAAGATCTAGCAAAAACATTGTCATTGAATATAATCCAAAGATTTCAGAATTATGTAGTCATTGCTGTGCCTGGTGAGTGGGTTGGTATTACTTATCACACTGTATCAGAGAATCTCAGTCCTGTTGGATAAAAAAGAAAGAAAGAAAAAAAAAACAGCAGCAAACACCCACAAAGACCAAAAATAGCTTGGTTTCAACAAAGCCGGAGCCAAAGGTAATTTTAGTCAACCTTGGCATAAAATGGTGTTATTTTTTCATGAACTGACTAGTTTGGAATAAAATGTATTCAGTGTTTTAATGTTATTGTTGACCAGATTCAAGATTGAAAGTGTTTATTGTCATATACAATATTGCTGTCCACACTGATGCTGAGTTGTATATAAATAATACAAAATTGAATTAAGAAAAATACAAAATACAATAAGAGACAGATAAATGCAATAGTAGTAGAAAATACTCGAAGAATATTACAGTGACAAAAGATTCTACTTTTACAAAAGATTTACAAAAGATATGTCTTCTCTTCTTCCTCATGTCCACTATCAACTCCTTTGTCTTGCCTGTGTTGAGGGAGAGGTTGTTGTCCTCACACCATGTCACCAGACCAGCCACCTCCCTTCTGTAGGCTGTTTCATCACCCCCTGTGATGCAACCAATCACAGCAGTGTCATCTATGAACCAGTTCCAGACCAGTCCTAAGGTTCATATAAAACAAGAGCAGGGCCTCATTTTGTTATCATACTGTACATAAAAAGAAGCTTTATTCAGTTTTAGGTCCTTTCATTCAACTAGAAAATCACCTTAAATTGTCTAACACAGTACAATCTGCAATTTTCAATGTACTGCACAATATAGAGACTTAACGGGGAAAACATTAGCTCAATTAAATTAAACACGTTATCCTGCTGATGATGAATGTCCTTATCACATCCCCATTTCTTTAGCATGAATGGTAATTTGATGACTGACATTAGAGCTCACGGGTGTCATCAAAACACATCGATTCTCTCTGCCAAATTTTAAGAGTTTCTCTGAATAGCTGAAGTATCAGAAGGGACACACATATCAGTTCGCCAAAATTTATATTGGCGAACATGTGCCCATTAAACTGTCTCATCTCATTGTGGGAGAAAATTCTACAACAGAAAAAGAGACTGTATCCTCATTCACTGCCCAAGCAAGAAATGAAGTTAATGCTGCAAAAATGATCTCCTCGATGTCTTTGCCTCGTCTTTTTCCAAACTGCTCTTCCAGTTGTTGCCACAGTGATAATGATTAATGATCATGAGACATCCAGGCCACTTTGGCAAAGGGTACGACATATAAAATAACAACAATTAATGCATTTGTACATTCGTTACAGATAATTCATATAGAATAGATCTCAGCATATTAAAGTTTTGAGAAAACTCTTGTCTCGATTTGGCAGTTAAAAAGGTTAACAGGATGTTTTTAGTCCGCTTTTCTGTGCTTATACAGCATAGATGGACTGTGTGTGTGCAGACTGTGAAAAGTGTGCACAGTTAGCTGCTCACGTTATTAGTTTAATAGACAGAAGGATATATGCGGAGAAACGTGCTGGCAGCACTGTGCATATTAATGTGGGACTCAGCTTGCAGCTTGTGTTGCTGCTCTGCAGTTTCGGAAAAGCGAAAGTGCCGTGCTCTATTGTTAACAGAGAAAATACTTTTTTTTTTTAGGTGTTCCACTTTAAAAAGCAAAATGATGACTTCTTTTGTAACGGGGAAACAAAATGAAGGCAGTTGCAGATGTTAAATGTCTCAAACTACAAAAGGTGAACAGCATTGCTTTTGTTGCTAATTCACTGTAGCACATTAGAAGTTTTTTTCTTTTTTTTCTTCTATTTGATTTGCGAATTATTCGGTTTGACATGTCACGCAGTTCAGCTCATGCCCTCTCTGTTTGGTTCGTCATCTTCTTCTCATCTTTGCTTCTCCTCAGCCAACAGACAAGTTCAGTGAGGGGAGGCCTGTTGCCAGGCAACAGCCCGGAGTGTATGATTAAAACTTTGATTTCCAATCTATCACCTGAGAGACTGATGTGGCTTCTTTCCTGTGATGCTCTGCAGAGCAGCTGGGATGTACTCAGCACATGCCAAATGAAGCTTTACTGTGAAATGAAACATTTGGTTCACATGGTGTTAGACTACTTCATCTTCTACTGACCCAACATTGGGGCTACACCCTCAGAATGTTATTTTGGACTGTGGCTCAATCTTGTGGCTAGCTCACAGCAAACTTTTCATTGCATTCTCTCTCTTTTTTTTTTTTTTTTTTTTTTTGCTAGAATTTATTGTTGCAAATTTGGCTCTTGAAAGTCGCTAGGGACTTTTTATCCGTATGGTCTTTTGCCCATCTTGCTGCGGCTACAGATTAAAGTAGCATCATTAGAGGTGCAAGAGAGATAAAAGGTTGAACAAAAACCTCTTTCTTGTCTGCTTTGCTGAATGACACTGGCCACACTCATAGAGATGTTACATCCAGGTTTCGTCATTATGAAGGATCCTAATCTATCCGAGATACTCTTATGTTCTGGGTGACAATTTGAAAGTGGAATAAAAAAGGGAGAAATACAGTATAAGTGTGTGTGTGTCTGTGTGTCTTTTAGTTTCCTAGATGATGAATTGTGTCATGGCACCTTAACAGTTTGGCTCCAGGCAGTGTAGTGATACATGAATGACATATTTATCCCCAGCAAGGCATGTCTGCGTAAAAAATGACAGCTGTGTCCACGCGCAAAATATGTATGTGTTCAATATCTGTGTGAGCTAGCGATCGTAGATTCATCCAAATGTTCCCCTCTGGCATCTGTGGCATCCCAATAGGTAGGAAATCTAATGTACAGGCCAAAGATGATAAGACGCTGCCACAGAGCAGCAGAGATGAGACGAAAACTCAGATGAGATGTTGAGCTAAGAGGACGAAAAGCAGGGAGTAAAAAAAAGTGAAGAGTTGGAATGGAAGGGATGAAATGTGACAGACATTTTGTGGCTTCCAGGAGCAGGATAAAAAAAATATCAGGGCATGAGATTGGAGCAAAGAAGGGGACACAAGGGGACTTGACAATGGCTGCTACATTAAGAGAGAAGATGGGGAAAGGAAAGTGGAGGAGTGTTGACAAAAACAGGTATCTATCAGTGTAATGGGTGAACCACAGTGGACAGAAGCATTTCATGCATTCCAGGTCTTCACCTGAGATTGAATCTATTGTATGTTTCAGTCTTGACAAATAAGTTACAGTTAAACAGCCAACAAACAACAAAAATATCGGTCATAAATATTCTCCCAAAACCTGTTAATATAAGGAAAAGAAGAAGAAGAAAAAAAGACCCAAATAACATACTACATTTTACCCATTGTAGCTAATCTGTGAATGGAACATTTTCAGCTGATTTCCCTGCAAAAAGCTGACACCCTGTTTGACACCTATGAAAGGTATATTACTGATTTTATCACCACCTCTCAAAACAAAAAACGATCAGCACTGTCCCATGTGGAGCAGTGGGGAGGATATAAAGAGGGAGATGTAGCAACATGAAAGGGCTTTTATGACTGTGGATAGACAGAATCCCATCTTGACCTATTTGACCAGTAGTTGGGTAGAATACAATGAATGGAGACCACTGAAATCTTTCCATTGAACGATGGCTGGAGTGTAGAAAGACTCGAATGTTGGCAACTATAGCAAGTTGACAGAAAAGTGATAACTCCAACACACTGAGAGTTGTTGTTGAGTGAATGTTTAAGCTTGGGTTACCTAGCTACAAGAACTTAATCTTATCTTTAAGATTTAATTTTACTTAACTTTAACTGTAATTAAGACAGCTGACAAAAAGACTGACAGGGGTAATTAGTTAAATTTGTGCATGTAGTATACTGAAATCAAGGTTCTCAGACAACTAGTTTGTAAGAAATAAAAGTTATTCACTTCTCAGAGATGACATTAATGATGAATATAATCAGACACACACAGGCTCATATCAAAGCAATGTCCACATGCACTCAACTATCAACTGGTCCCCATATTTAAATGAGATACAACCAGTTCACCTTTGATAATATTTAGATTTCTAAACACTAAAACGATCCAATAATTCATGAAACAGTAAGAGTGAAAGAAAATATGTCAAATTGAGCACAATTTGTTATAACTTACATTTACATTTGAACGTGTAATATGTCTGTTATACATTATAGTGTTCTTACTCTTAACTATAACAAGCTTCTTTCTCTGCATTCCCATCCCGCACAGTTTTCTGACAGGGATAATATTCTGTTGTAGCGTCTGGTTGAATAGTCCAGTGTCATTTTCACACGACAAATAGTGATATTAACTATGCATCTCTCTCTGTTGGTTGGGCCTGCTGCCTGTGGAGAAAGCAATGCAGAGAACAGCTGGAGACAGAAGATGATGCAGGCCTCAGGCGCATCTCTGTGGTTTCTATTCACAGAGACTGCTCTGGAGAGCGAGAACGGGGAAACCCTCAGCACCACAGGAAACTGGGAAGCAAGAAGAGGAGAGTAGAGAGAGGTAAAAGAAAAAGCTGCAATTAGGTTTTCATTTTTTTTTTTTTTTCAACCGCTGGCCTCTGTTAGGTCCCTGCTCATAGGGTCACACATGCAACAACGCTCACAAAGACATTATTGAGAAAGATCAAAGATCATGTGTTGTTTTCTTTTAAGTTGTAACACTGCAACTTCATTACTTTTGCTCCTTTTTTAAAAAAGTCTGTTGATTTAAAAAAAGGCCTCTGCTATTGTTTTTACACGATGAATAAATGAACTTCACCTTAAGGCTAAAACCATTGTGTGATAAAGTGTAAGCTGACAAAACTTTGTCACATAAAAGCCTGTGTTCATAATTCTGGATGGTTCGTGTTGTTACTATAGAAACTGGGCAGCCTGCCGCAAAGCAGGATTACTTTGTTATCTGTGTGACTTTGCTGAATAAAACCCTGAACCTTTTCAAATCAGGAACACGAACTGAAGTAAAGAAAGAAAAAAGAAAAGAAAAGAAAACAGAGCCATCTGGGTTTTCACTCAGTGTGATTATCCATATAACTCACTTACAATACTTTGCAAAACAAGCGCCAGAGGCCAGGCAGAGCCGATTCTGGTTTACATTTCTTTAAAAGAAAAGCTGGAAAAATGATGAAATGTTGTATATTTTGGAGGTCACCGCATCCAGTAAAAGATCAAGAGATTGGTTTGAATAGCCAGAATGATGAAGACATGTTACCTCAGGAGTTTTGGTCATCAATTTGCAATTGGTATGTAATCACAGCGGTGGGGTTTTTTCTCAGTAAACAATCTCATATGGAGCTTTGCGACATACAGTATATGATGGGTGTCAAAACTGTCAAATCAAATGCAATCTATGACATGAGTAACTTTTTTTTCATGCTGGATGACAAACTGAAGTCTTTAACTTTCAACCATTTGATGATTAACATAATCTTTTTGCATTTTTTATTACTGAGTATATTTGATCTAAAAATATGAGACTTATTTGGATTGTAGTGATAATTCTATAAATGGTGCTGTCATGAAACGAAAAAAAAAACTTCTAAAACTTCAGTCACTTCTCTTTTCATTTGATACATAATATAAACTCATCATGTAGCTGGCAGTAAAGTCATGTCATCGTACTTTAGGTGATTATCATTTTCAATCACGTACCTGATTGCAAAAGCGCTTTAAGTTTTTATAGATGCGAGTTGCAGTGTGCTAAAAATGTCCTTCCTGGTGTTTGTGAGTCATTTTCAGCATATAAGGATGCAGTCATTGGCCACTAGCTTTAATTACAATATCATAGAGGAGTGTCAAGTTGCTTGACCACTATACAGTAACTACAGTAAAAGCCTTGGAGAGGGCAGCTGTTGGCTCATCAGGTTTAAGTGTTTCTTTAGGTGCTATGAAGTATATAGACTGAAAGACTGATGCCTTGCAATAATTTCACGAGGACAATAAAATACCGTAGTTTAACTTTATGCCACTAGAATTAAAGTGTAACTTTTACAAGTGCCATTAAGATTATTTCTTTACTCTACTCATAATGGATCTAACACTATATGTCATTAATTCTAATTCATTGAAGTTTAAGACCAAAAAAAAAAAGTATTTCGTAATGAGGGAGCAACAACAAAAAGCAGCATCACACCACTCAGCACTCAACTAGACAGAAGACAGAATGATGGAGAGTGTTAACATAGTCTTATTTTTGGGATGTCCATGGGATGTCCACACGTCTTGAGGTGGTTGCTCAAGACTAATGCAACCACAGTGGTGCTGTTGATTCACAAACAAGAAAGACAAAGGACTCGATTTCTCTTGTGGGAAAATGCCTGGCTTTGTATCTTCCCTTTCTTCAGACCCACTGTCCAAAAACACTGAGGAAAAAAAAAATCATGATAAAACATATCTTCACTTTTAAGTATGACTTGGGCAGAGTGAAGAGGTGTTTACTTTTACTCACACTTGCGCAGGCATTGAGTGGGTGTGTTGCTGCTACATCATCCACCTTAGGGCAGACTGATGGCAGAGTATGATGGAAGTGGAATGACTTATTTAGTCTGAATTTTACAAATACCTGCAAAACCAAAACAAAGCACCACATCCAGCGGGCATTGCAACCGGTGGGATTGGTGTTGCGTGTTTATTTGACCAGACTGCACACAAGCAGCTGGCTGGGAGCTTTTTTCATTATGGGAAGTGTAGTTGATTGCATTTTCTCGAGCACTCTCTGAAGTGTCTAAATGGAGCCACTATACACTCATCGCCTCACTGCTGCTACAAGTCTCCCAGGAAAGAAAGACATCTAAGAAAACTGAGAAAATAACACATTTCAACATTTGGAACAAATCATCATCAGATCAACTTGTAGTCCTCTACATTTGTTTTTTAACTTTGCCCAAAATGTCATGTAATCACAGACAGGAACTAGCATCCCTCGGTAGTTTGTAGACTGGACTCAATCTGTCACCAACATTTAAACGCCAATGTGAGAACAGCAGAGAGAGAGATGTAATGACAGTTTCAAGGCAGTGGGGAAATCAAATGTCTAACTCACTCGATGAGGGTTTAGCTCTGTGAAGGGAGTGTAAACACATTAAACTGTCATTCTGTAAGTTACTGTACTTGATGGAAAATCAGCTAATCGTATGAAATATGCACCATCAAGCAAACACAGGCAGAAAAAAAACACACACACACACAATCGCTACATAGTTTTGTTCTTTGCTCTGGTAAGTTAAAACTCACTAAGAAAACCAAAAAAATCCATTTTACAAATCAGAGCATTGAGATCAGAATATCTCATCTCACTCTGTGCTTCTTCACCATGAGTCTTAGACAAAGAGGAACTCTGTCCTACAGAGTGTTATCATTTTGCTTTACAGATTTATGCATGAGCACACAGTGTACTCTGCTGAAATAAACATATTGTACCCTAAGATATGCATGCATGAACATGAACATCACACGGAAGTCACATATCACATTAAACTGCTTTATCTGCAAAAATATGCAGGTTAATAAAATCAATCCTGTCTGCCTGTAAGAACCAGTGATTCTTTTACTGATGGAGTGTGAAGAATCACAGTGATGGACAGTAACCTGAGGAAAAACAATTAATCAATATTTTTTGGAAGAGATAACAACTCAGATAAATAAGATGCAGCATGGGGTCATAAAGTATTATAATAATTAGTCATTTTATAATACTAGAGGCGAACATGTTTTTGTACATGCAAACTGATTTCTTTTGCTACCTTTTTAATCGTTCCCTGCTGCTCTGCTTTCATTACAATAACTGAAATAAGCCTTAGCTACAGGGATTTCTGGCAAAATACCTTGGATCAGCTGAATTTAATTAGAACTGTCTTAAATAACCCCTAATCTCCATAAATAAGTGCATGTTTTATGGATGCCTTATTCATAATTTATCTTCTCTCTAACTCTGAAAGGGGTGCACTGGGTGTATGTGTGTGTGTGTGTGTGTGTGTGTGTGTGTGTGTGTGTGTGTGTGTGTGTGTGTGTGTGTGTGTGTGTGTGGAGGGTGGAGTGGAGGTGTGGGGGCACAAGTGCTGAGCAATCCTCATCAAGAATTAACAATGGGTTCATCTTATCGTGTTATTGACCTTACACAGAGCTCATTACCTCTCCTTGGACACTTTCTTGTTTCTGCCAAGTCATGCATTGAGTCAAAAATATAAGTTATAAACTGAGGTACCAATGATAGGGTGACAGGTTTAAATCAAAGGTAAGTGTCAGTACATTTTCAGATCATAAAACATAAGAATCATAAACAAATGTTTTTTTGTTTGTTTGTTTTTTTTTACTTTATTAATAATTCACTTCAATATTATTCTATTAGAAAACCTCCAGAAAATGATATCCTCTGCCAAACAGTCAGTAAACACAAGCAGTGATACTGGCTGAACTTTCAGCTAGAGCCTAGAATTTTTTTATTAACATGCTGCTAGCTAGTTGATGTTTACTTCAGTTCATTTTCGAAATTATTTTTATTGAGCCACTAAAAACAACATTTCCCTAAAGTTAAAATCACACATCAATGACAGCTTCAGTAACAGCCTTTAACTGAAAGAAGCTTGGGGCAAGTTGGCTATACCATTAGCTGCTAACGCTAGTATCATTCAACTTGCGTTTACTGCCACACAGGTAATTTTCCTCTATTTCAGGGTGAAGAAAATTGTGAATGGCTTGGAGCAAATATGTAATTGAGGGACATAGCTAGCTGGCAGGACAGCTGGGTGTCATACCAAGCTGCTAAAGTCTAAGAAAAAAAAGTACTGGGAAAATAAATCCTTTTAATACTCTTTAATTACACTAACTTGTAAATGGATCTGGATTTCAGTTGCTTCATTCTTGACCTTTTAACATCGCATGACTCTTCTCACAAAAGACACTTGGATACAGATATTATCTATAATTTACAGCAAAACACTGACATTACAATAGCTGTCTTCAGCATTGAAAGATTAAACTATTATTCTAGCACTATTTCTTAACACACACAAATATTGCTTACTTACTGAAGATAGTGTTTAAATGGGTAAATAGCAAAGGGGGGTCTATGTCACTATGGTAACATAGCTTTGGAAACTGTCTTGTTTGCAGAGCTATTTTTTTTTTTTTGTCCAATTCAGCAGTGAAGTGGGGTGTAACGGTTTTGTAGTGGTGCCTCCCTGTCAAGTGCTTATTAACCTGAGCAAATGAAAAAACCCTCACTATGTCAGAAATGTCACAAAGAGCAAAGCCTTCTGGGTCGTAGCACAGGATGACATCGTTGAACCCGTTCTAAAAGTTTCGTGTGATGGTGGAAAGAGTCTCATGAGCATGGCCTTTAAGCTATTGGTGGTTTTTGGTGGTTTTAAGCATAAATACAATATTAAATACTGTACATGTGTTGTACTGTCAGAACCAAATGAGACATTATTACTTGCACATCTGTTGTTTCTATATTTGTTCAGTCAATCACACAGTTAGTTAGGTTGTACTGTGACTGTTAATCATTGATGAGCTATGATATGGACATACAAGTATCACTGTTGACAGTGAAATTTAGTTTTAATTTCTTTGGAAGCAGGGATATTTAAAGCTACAATTAACAGGTAGAACAACAGATTCTATTACTTTACCTTCCATGTCTACTCTGTAAAATGTCAAGATAGTTAGTTACAAAAGGTTTACACTTATGTAAGATGAGTATAAAGCAGATTCTTACAATTGTGAAGCTAAAACCACCAAATTGGCATTTGGCATTTTTGTTAGAAGACTGACTTTATGATTACGCAGTCATAACAGTGCTTACTTAAATGTCACCAGGTTTGGAATAAATCATTTCCAAGCCATATTTGACAAACATAATTCCTGTCTTTCTGGACAACATTCCTGTAGGATTTCTTAGTTGTACTTTAAATACCTTGAAAGAAAATCAAAGACTAAAATTTCAAAATATCCCTGTCTAAATTACATCATCATATGTGAACACACAAGGAATAAACCCAAATATGTGCATATATGATCAGGTTTAGTTTAACTGATAGACACTGCTTAAAGGATATGCACTGTGACGAACATGGGGAGACTGGACAGAATAATAACTGTTACAGAGAGCATTTTTGGGTGCTCTTCCTCTCTTGATCTGACCTGTGGTTGTGGTCCTCAAAAGTCCTCAACATAAGCTATTTCCCTCTTGGTGAAAGAAAAACCTGCATGTTGTTGCTGCTGCTTGAGATGAACAGGCCAAGAGAGATTTTGTTGAACCTCATTTTTTCTCCCATAACCTGACCAGGGAACATGGGCTCTTGCATTAAGTGGTTCTATCACTGTGAAAATGATAAACCAAAAATATTTATGGGTGAATAAAGGTATTGAACAGCGTAAACATTGGAAAAACAAAAACAAAAACAAAACATTTCCAGACCAACAGACACTAGCATTCAGTGAGCACACCAACGATTTCCCAACATCTCTAATTCTTTGTGATGGTTTTCCAAACCCCTATCTTCCCTATTATTTGGAGTAAGTGAGCTGTTTAATCATCATTGAAACTGAAATTAGCTATCTATCTGATATCCATCTATTCGTGTGACTGCCTTTTTCTTACGTTATATTTAATGCGTAGAAAACAACAGAACAAGTTAAATATGTGTTCAGCGTAGTCACAACACGTTTGGTGTGAACTCGTTCAAATGCATCTCACTCAGCTGCCTCATCAATGGCTGCCCTGCTTGCTGATTCGACATTAATTATCCTGATAATTACACGAATGTGCTAATGAATCAATTTGACAGTCACACATGAGAGGAGTGCTCGTTTCAAGTTGACTGAGAAAATACGAGAGAGACAAAGGAAGAGAGAGACTCAGTTCTAAGTCTGTTTCCATGTTTGTGCATCTCCTTCTGATGAGCCTTGGGTATCACTATGCCATTATACTGCAGAGTGATGACAGTTCCCTATTCATTATTGTCCTATTGTTATGAGCCAAGGATGGTGGTAATTGGAGATTCAGTGTTGACTGTTATCATGGTACTGGGATTTTCTTTTTTTTTTCCTCATTCATTATTTAAGATAATGGGAAGTTTTTTCTCATCCTTAGAAGCACAAGCACATTATCATACTGTTTTTTTCTTCTCTGCTGTCTTTATTAATTAAAGCACTGCATTATTTGGAACAAAGACAAACTGAAGTGATTATCGTTATTGCTATTATTTACTTTATTTTACTTTTTTACCACAAAAAAGTTTGCAGCTACAGTAGAGTAATGACTGAAAACACAGATGTGAAAAAAATATTTAAATCAGCTCTTTTCACAAAGGCTTTCTCAAATTCAAATTGGTCATAGTGTCTCTTAATATTCTTACAGGCTCATGACAACCACATGAACCCCAGATTAGAGAGTTTGGCCCGAAGAAACGGCAGCAAAGACTGAGCTCTGTGATGCTTACTCATAATTACAGTGAGTTAGCCTTCCCATGGTGCATCAGCTGCGGTAAAGTAAGCCAGCCCCCCCTGCTGACAAATTCAACTGACAGAGCAAATATATACTTCCTCTCATCAGTCAATCCCTTCATCCTTGGTCCAATGTCTTCTGGGACAGCAGAGGGTGGATTTGCCTGATATTAGCCCAGACCCAGGCCAGCACGCTAGGGGGATTTGCAAGGGTAAACCTCTTGCTTTGATGTCTCCTCGAATATCCCAGCTTGACACAGTAAAACAAGGGATAGCGGAAAATTGAGTGGACTGATCCAAAAGAGATGCCCCCTCTGACCTTGCTAATAACAAACTCAGAAAATAACTTGGAAAGTAACTACAAAAAGGTAAAAATAGGGAAAGAGATGTAATAATTTCATATTATTTGACCAATTAAGTATCATAAGAAAAAAATATATGGGAAATTATCCTTATCCACAAAATACGCACAGCGTTAACACTATTTCAGTCTGATAAAGATAAAGTTGCAATAACTCAATATGTAATTTCTCAAAAACAATTTAACTTTTCAGGTCATGTATTTTAAATTGAGGTAGGGAAAAGTGCTTAGTCTCAAATGATTTTTGCAATGACTAGTGAAGGTTTGTATTCTGGTGCAGTGTAATAAGCTCATCTCATTAAAAAAAAAAAGGCAACAAAAGGAACATGGCTGCCGGACACCTGGGTAATTGGAGGAAGCTGTCATCTCGAGTAACACAGCCGAGTGTATAGCTGTCAGTGTGATGTGTCAGACTCAGCGCAGTGATAAAAGTGACAAAGTTAATTGTCGTCTCGCATCTCCTTGCTCAAAGAAACTCTCGAGACCTCTGAAAATCTTTTTTCCTCCTCCATCTTTCATCCTCAGAACTTCTCTCGTTGCTATTAAAAGGCCTGAGGGAGACACTTTGTGTGGCACTGCAGGAGAAAAGCGGTAAAACTGATGTTGATGTTTCACTGGCTCCACACACACTGACTGGTGCAATATGCGAGAGAAAGAAAAAAAATGCACCTAAGTAGAATTAACTCGCAATCTCTTCGACTCATGGGAGTGATGTGAGAGTAACTGCAAACTGATCAGGGAACTTCAGCCAAATTCACAGAAGCAATGATGCATATAAAGAGAATCATCAGCGAACCAGAGCAACAAGCAAGTTAGAAGGCACTTTAATTCCTAACTCAGAAAACCCAAGAGTGGATCCTCACCAGAGCACTCCACTTGATCTTACAAATGACCTCTGATGATGATGAACCATTATACAGTGCATTTGAGCGGAATCAGATTCTAATCTGATGAGAGGGCAATCGTGGAGAGCGCCTTGAGTTGAGCAAGACAGCAGCGTGTATGATTCATCTGCCTGAAAATAAAATCAATGGCATTTTTTTGATCTGCGTCATCAGATGGTGATAAAGTAGAGAGGCGTTTAAGTTAATAGTCCACGTTGACTGGGGACAGAAACACTGAAGACATGGAACGTTTTGTCAAACTCCAGTCTTAAAGACGGAAGGCCGAACAGCTGCTGCGAACAAACACCCTCGCAGGTCAGAGCAACTTGACAAAGTTTGATTAATCACTGTTGGAAACCTGGTTGAGAACAGGAGTGACTAATGACCTGTGTATGGCTGTTGATTTAATCAATCAAGAAAAGACTCTAACCTTGCCAATACTTTGGTAAGACACAGCCACACACACAAACGCAAACGCAAACACACACACATACACACTCATACTTATTTGAATCAGCAGCAGGAGTAAGAATTAAAACATTTTGTGTGATATTGAGTGCTCTACTGGTGTGAACCACATGCTGTGGACTTTTTTCACCGTGGAGAAAATGACCCACCTGTGTCCTTGAAAGTTCTTTAATCAAAAGTAGCTGATATGCAAGCAAGACATGCCTGTGAAAAATTGACAAGAAAAACACTAATATATGGTTAAAGAAAACAGAAGAGAGGAGATAAAACAATTTACATGCTTCATCAATTAAATCTTGGATTTCATGAGAGAATATCATCCTCCTCAGCCTGGTCCTGCAAGAGAAATAAAATCAAAATGAAAATGACGAATAAGTAAATTTATGGAGGTGTCATTTATGTCTATACTGTCACAATACACAATGCATTAAATGATGAAATACAATGTAACCTAGGAGGATTTATTACTATAATGTTGAGATCAGCAGTGCTTCATTTAGCAAGTTAACTTTAGAGATTTGAGGCTCGTTCAAGTCTTGTTTCCCACTGTAAATTGAAAAGTTTCAAACACTAACACTAGATAATATTAGCTATCACGTCAGTATATAAAAGACAAAGTGATTATTTAGTTACATTTACTGTTTGACTGTGACTATAAGGAGACTGATTTGTTGACATTACTCATCATCTGATTGTGTGCACAAACCAGGTGGCAGCTCAGGTCACAGGTCAGTGAATGAGGTGTACAGCAGTATGTTACATTTCACTAAATCAAAACTTAAAGGTGACAGAGAATGGTTGATGGCTTTTAAATGGCTCTTGATCCTTGTTCTGTGATGTGACATACACACGATAACATTTTGGTTGGATCTGTAACGCCTCAGAAGCTTCCTAAAAACCTCTCAGAAAGCTATTTTAGGGTGGGGATTTTAAACGTGGTTTTGCACCTATTTGGCATCTTTTCGGGCTTAAATGGCAACCTCACTGTGAAGTGAAAGCACTTGACACTGATTGGCTGCCTTCACTGTCACTCAAATGAATGTAACTTTGCCGGCTTCTGAACACAGACAGACCACAGACTGTCTTTTTACAGCTAATCGCCTTTGAAGGTGAGGGAATGGAACCAGAGTGGGGGGGGCAGTGAAATACATTTTACGTCACAAACAACCGTTTTTGAAATTGACCCATTTTCTAGCAGACATTTCTAAAAGAGGAATTTCTTCGAAAAGGAGATGTTCAGAATTTCTAGCACTTAGCGCATGTGAAATGGAATGCGAGCTGACTACAGATCTACAACAAAGACCAGGTAAAAACGCCTTAAATGCAACACACAGGTGTGCTCTTACACATAGATGTTATCTAACTAAATTACTTTTTTTTTCTGTTCAGTTTTTCTGCAGTAAAAGTCCAAAAACTTTCTTTATGATTAAGTCATAGATTTAAAGTTAAAAAATGCATATCTCTGTGCACTGAAAATCTTCATATCACATCAGGTCTGGGAGAATGGTGAAGGTCAAGAAAGTTTCAGCTGCAAGAAACAAAGAAAAATGTTTAAACAAAACCACCTAGGTGAAAATCGAAGAGTTGAAGCAAAGTGCATTACCCAAAGCAAGAAATCAGACAGATCAAATGATTTCTTTAGCTTAAAAATCTAACAAACAAGTTCAACAGGAAAACCTTTTTGTCTGTGTATTTTTAGAAAAACCCACTGTTCCATCGTCCAGCCTGCTGCTCTGAGGATGAGTCTCTCTCCCTTCTGCTCATCCTGATTCCATCCCAGTCACTGTGGTGTCTTGTCGTCCATCCGCCCCACGTTCTGTGACTCCTGCCTGGAAGGAGTAGAACAACAAACCTAACTGGTACACTACCATCTTTAACCACAGTCAGTGTCCTGGCTGCTGAGAGAGAACTGGGCTCTTCCAGGCCACAGTTGCCTTTTTACTTTGTGCCAATCCAAGCTCGTCACCAAACTGCCACCTTGCTCTGGGCCGGAACTGTGATTCCATGGCGCCTGGCTGGCAGGATGCAACCCTGAGACCCATTCTCCATCGTGACTGCTGTCCTCTGGCACACTGCAAAGGGTCACCTCCAGTCTCATTAAAAAAAAAAAAAAAAAAAAAGAAAAAAAAAAATGGTGTTACTAAATTTTCTGTAACACTTTCGCAAAATTGTTCACCTGACATTATCACTTCAAACTGCCAGATCACTAGATCCAAAAACACATTACACTAACATTTATAATATTTCAAAGATTAAAATTGATTGTTAGCTTAGCAGCCATTAAAACCAAGATACATATTGCTAGTTAGCTTTAGCACAAAAAAGCATGTGAAGAGACTTATTATGAACTCTATATTACTTCAGCAATAATCCACCTTGGTGAGTGTTTTTAACTATCTCCTGTGTTTAGCCCACAGTTGGTTCATGCATGTGCTCAGATCATATACCACTGTCGCTACTTGGTGCTATATTTCTACCTTTAAGACTGCTATTTGTACCAACTGCCACGTGGACCTTGATCACATATAAAGTACGACATCTGTACGTTCTCTGGAGGAATATTACATTTATGACAGCATTATTTCTTAGCCTGCAAGGCTAAAATAAAAATATGTAATCAATGAATCCCCTGCAGTGAAAATTAGGTTTTATATTTTATTCCAAAACCTTCAAAATAAGTTTCAAGTTCAAGAAAGTAGAATGAGCTTAGACACAATGCAAAGCATCATATACAGACGGATAAAATACATTTTATATATTGCAGACAAGCCATGGTGGGTCTTACATATGTACAGTATGTATGTAAACTTTTATTTACAAACTTTTTTACATATACAAAAAGCCTTGTTTCTATTTTTCTTTGTATATATTTATATATATATATATATATTTATATATATAGAGATTTTTCATATACTCCCCACTAGCATTTGTACTACAATAATGAAAAAAAAAAAACATTTACATATATGTCAATCCATTTTTTCTTTTATATTACAAATGTATTTTCATAAAAATATATCTCTGTACAAAAAAAGTTCTTTATTCATTAACATATTCTCTTTTCTTAGAGACACTTTCTTTCAGTTCAGTTGCTCTCTGTAGGTATGCACAGTCTGCTCAAGTCCACCTCTGTCCGTTTCCTTTACAGGCGTCCCATTTGGTGTACAGCGAGACAATGTCCCTCGTTCTTTGCCTTTTACTGCTTTGTTGGTTTATTGAGGCGTTTAAGGGCCATGTTGATCTTGCTTAGGCGCTATGGGTTGTCATGCGTTTTAGTGTCACGTAGAGGCTAGTTTGGAGAGCTACTGGACTGGCATGAAACAATAATATGAAAAATGTTCACAAAAAAACTAAACTAAACTAAACTAAACTTGGGACCTTGTAATAACTTTGTTGCCATGGCGAAAAACACACACAGGAATGTAAAGTCTCTGATAATAAAAAGCAGCTCTCTGTAAATACTTTTGTTATATTATACTCTAGATAAATTGGACATTCTGTTTTATTCCAAGGATGACACAAACTGGCAACATAGATTTTTTTTTCCTGTTACTGCACAAGAACAAGAGGAGCAGTTGTGGGATTACAGATATTAAACACAGTATAGATAGATAAATTCTGATGCACTCTGTGAAATGAAATACATTCAGTAGATTTCTTCAGCAATAACTCCAGCCGTCTGATCACAAATCATCCACTTCATTTATAAAATAAAATTCTTTTGAGCTCCAAAGCTTTTCAAAACACATCTCCTTTCCTTCTCTCCCATGCATAACTTCTCTAGACACACTGAATGGGTTCAATAGTACAGGTAAATTATTTAGCACAGGCTTGAAAAACACACTTGGGAAGTGCGGCATTGACATGGGTATCAATAAGTGGTGACAATGATGTAAGATGAATGATTATACATGATTGTTGATGCAGAATCTTTCACACAGCATGACTGGTAGATTTCATGGGGTTTTAATCCATGTACAGTGCGCCCTTTGCTGAAGAGCGAGAGCCCTAGCTGCAGTAAGAAGTGGGAAGCTTTTCGGTCTCCTCCCCAGCTGTGAGAAAATTCGGTGAACTCGATGGGAACTCAAAGACCACAGCTGTGGTGTGTTTCATTATAGAAGAGATGGTGAGCAGGCGAGAACTCCGAGCTGTGTCTGGCTGATAAGGAAAATCAACCTCGGGATGAACAGAGTTTCTGTCTTAAAATATGCAAAGAGAACCAGGAAGTAGCCAACTGCTATCAAGAAAGACTGTCGTCTAACTCTTACAGCATGGCTCCATCCAGAACCCACTGATCTTCATTTTTTTTCATTACTGTGCTGTACTTTCTTTGAGAACTTTCTGGACTAACCCAGATGGGTTAAAGAGAAAGTCTTTCTATAGATGTAGTGCACATTAAGTGAAAACTTCAATTTCTGTTAAATTACCAGCACAAATTTTTGAAAGTCTTATCATCTATTAAAACTTTTCATACTTATGGAACTAAGTCAACATCAAGAACTGATTGAAGTTTGCCTAATTGTAATCTGGTTGAATTTAGATCATTTTCTTTGGTTGGGAAAAGTCTTTAAGTTTCCAAAAACACACACACACACTCACACAAATACACAGCCGGATATGGAGGCAAGCACATGAAATCCTTCTTTCACACTAATTACAAAACTAATCTGCACAAAGAAAGGATGTTAATTAATTTAACATGATCTCAACACGCTCAGTTTTGTCATGTAAAAACCAGAGAGCTCCTTTTTTTTGTTTCGTTGTTGTGTCAGGGTCAAACAGGCTAATATCTGACAGTTCACGATAACCTCCAAATTTCAGAGAAAAAAGGAAACAATGTTTGGAATTCTTGAACACAAAGATGATCCACTCAATCTGGTTCACCATATCGTGTAACAAGGCACTATAATGAACGTAAAGTGCTTTTTGTAGATTGGAGGAGGTACAAAAAACATGAAGAAAAAAAAAAGTAATGAGCCTGGCCCCTTAAAACCATTTGTTTTTTTTTTTCCTAAGACTGAGCCCTTGTTGGTAAAAACAATCATAGATGTGTGATCACATGCTTCTCTGTTATGTTTGTCCAAATCCTCACTCTAATTCTTGTCAAACACAATCAGTTCTATCCAGGGAGTGTGGGCATCATGTCCTGTTGCGCTAGCTAATCAGATTTGTTTGTTTAATACTCAATGCTGTTTAATAAAGTGTTGCGTTAATGTGTGTTAAACATATCCATGGGAGGAATCAATGAAGTGAAGAGACAACAAGTGGCCTTAACAGAAACTGAAAAGTAATGAAGCCGTTCACTGTGTTAAAATTTTTTGGAGCAATTTCAGAATTTAAAGACAAAAAAAAAAAAAAAAAAAACGCACAACGCATCACCTGCATTAAAACTGTAAAACTGAGAACCAGTGGCGTCAAGATAATACAAGTGCAACTGCTCCTCTTCCTGTGAAATCTCCAGGGTAATTCAATCGTTTCCTTTTCCATCAATTCATGACCAGAGCAGGCAAAGGGCAATATTCTATCTGCGCTGTCAAGATAAGAGAGAGCTTTAAAAGTAATAAAATTGCAAAAGCAATTACCGACCCACAGCGAAACTGATTGAAGGAACAATAGAGTGATTGGTTTCGAAGGCTTGGATTTCAGAGGGAAATTATGTACTGCAGGTGATTGTGAAGGCTTCATTAAAAACCTGTTGGTATGGAGGTTGATTTTGACTGTGAAAGCCACTTCACTGCATTTTTATGTATATAATGTAAATGCTAATGTAGCACAACAAATCCATGCAAGTCAAATTTTCCTCCTAATGTCACCACTAAACAGAACAATGCCAAAAGAACACACACAGTGAATCGGAGGAGCGTGGATGGATGTTTTTATGACTTATGCTTTTTTTGGGAAGTCAGATGTTACATAATTGAGGATCTGTCCCGTCAGTGATAATGATGAGATGAATTTAGCATTCAACATGGGTTCGACAATGAAGTGAGGCTAAATTAAAGAAAATTGCATGTAATGTCTCAATTTGCTGCAGTGAAATTCAAGTACTATTCACCCCATTCAGCATCCACAGGATACACAGGTATGGGGAATAGTAAGTGGTAAATTGCTGGGAGCAGCATGTTTAAAATCCAGTGGGTTGCTTTCTTTCTCATACAGACTTCAGACACACACAAACACACACATTATAAGGGTCACAAGGGCATGTTTTGAACCAGTTCTTCTCATCAGGCTTGTCAGTCAGTTTATGACAATATTATAACTCCCATTTTTCCACAGATTTGTGTGGTTACCATAAAAAGTATTTCCTTCCATCTCATATTCATCATTTCCAGTTGAATGCATGGGAGTAATGGGTACGGCAGCCACTCCCCTGCTGTCACAGCTCCAAAGAAGCCCTCTGTAACATTTTCATGATGGGCAAAGACAAAACAAGGCAACTCTATCACTATTTCAAAGCGATAGAGTTGTCAGAAGTTAACTTGTAGGAAAAGATCCAACTACAATCCAGAGGGAAAACATCACTGACTCATCCATTCTTCAGACACAAACGCCTTCAGTTGAACACTTCGAGGGAATTGGAACATGACCGCTGTTTGATCTTTGTTTTCCTAAGGCCAAGTTTAGGGAGCTGACACTGCAGCTTGATCTCCCAGATGTGGAACACGTACCACAGTCAAGCCAGAGAAACATGTGAAGGTGGATCTAGGATTAAAAAGAAATCCAAAGTGGAGAATCTGACATCAGACTTACAGTCTTTTGGAAAACACAATATGCCACTTGCTGCTCTGTAACTTGGTGTTTACAGCTCTATTCTGATTATGGGAAATGAGATTGGTTGTGGTCCCAAGGTGTTGGTATATCCATGGTATTATCACAGTTTCTGTCCCTACTTTGCAAGACTGTTATTTTTTTCTTCAACTAGAACCTCAGAGCGACAGTGGATGGCTGTAACCAGAAGCCTGACAACATTGTACAGCATGTACAGCAATGTACAGCATGTACAGCAATCTCATTGTACATGTAAAAAAGTATAGTGACAATAAAAGGCATTCTATTCTATTCTATTGCCTCTCGATTAACATTTTGATTTAGTTCAAGAGGCTGATTTGTCTGTCCACACTTTCGTTTCAGTCAAAAAAATTGTAAAGCGATTACGCATGAATCACTGTAATCAAACAGGAAGAGAACGAACCATTGAGCTAGAGACTGACATAGCCGTCGGGTTTTGTTCTCTTCTGTATCTGTACATTGTTATCTGTAGTTGTTGTGAGTAGACAAGTCATTTATTGGTGTGCAGAGCATCCAGGCAGACATAAAGTGATACTCCTAAACCCAATCTTTTGCATGTTTTAAAAAATAAAAATACAATGACATTTAAGTAAAGATATTGGGGCTAAAACAGAGATATTTTGGGGCCAGACTGCAGATGCAGCCACCGCAAATGTGTGCAGACATACACTCATACACATACACACACACACACGCGCGCGCCCACTCTCTCACTGACATATACATGTAAATTCGCTCTGAAATTCTCACTAAGTGCTTTTTTTCCCCAGCAGTCCCACCTACCTCTTAACCCCACACACAAGACACAGCTGCCTTAGCAAGCAGAATTTCATCCCTGCTTCAAAAAAAAAAAAGAAAAAAAAGAAATGAAAAAAAGACAAGTAAAGATAGAATATGTGTCTTCAACATGGCCTTCAAAACTCACTGAATATTTAATTCATCCTCAACCAGAGACCAGGGGCCTCTGATGAAACCCTTCAAGAGCCTCGGGAGCAGGCAGTTTGGGTGAGGGGGGGCATGGTTCCCAATTACTCATCACAGAAAGCAAGCAGCGTAAAAAAACTGAGCTGAAAAACCAAAACAAAAGCAAATGGAAAACACAGAAGTATGAAACAGTCCAGACTGTCTCTCTGACTCACACAGGCCAACGATGGGGCCGTCCGCCGTACAGTTCACTTGCACAGAGATCTCTGTTAGCTACAGGTCAATTTCTCTGACTTAAAGTTGACCATTAAAGTCCCTTTGGGTTTTAGGCGGAGGGCGGTGAGAAAAGTCATCACAGCTTTGCTTCCAGCAGTACTCCTCAAAATGTGGAAAGTGAACAAGAAACCATGTAAAGTTACAAAAAACAAGAAAGCATTTTGCTTTTGGCATGTGTTACAGTCGCTGTTGTCTTCACATGGTTTCTTTCTTTTTTTTTTCTTTTTTTTTTCTTGTCTCCTTGGGGTAAGAGCCTTTGCCACCGGAGATATTTCTTGAATGTATTTCAGCAAATAAGATAATCTTTGTCTTGCCCTCTGCTCAAGGAGCTATGGATGTCCTCTGGTGGCAGGCAGGCGAAGATGTGGTACACTTCTCCTCCCCTAACTGAAACAAGGATGAATGCAAAGATCTAACAAAAGGCATGGGTGTAGTGAAGGTACAAGACATGGCAATAAAGGAATGAAAAAATCAGAGATGGTACGATGAAGGAAATCAAAAAGAGAGAAGACAAAAGAATTAATATAATATTATCAATAGTGGAAAAAAAACACAACATACATATTCTATCTTTTTTCAGCACAACGTAAACAAACTAAATTACATTCATTAATATGAAAGATACAGACAAAGCAAATGCAGCAGGAGAAATCCAATCACAGATATTTCTATCTGTAGAAAATCCTTAAGGGACTGTGTAAAAAGATTTACTTTGAAACTGGATTTTGAGCATCTGCGTCTTGTTGCTTCAGCAGTTTTGATGCCTTGGGTGTGCGATTAGCACAGACGAGCCAGAAGGTGATAACTTCATCTACTTTCACAGAGATGAAATGTGGATCCAAGCATGCCCGAAGACCTAAGTCTTCTCTGTGTCATTGAGCTGGATGACCTGGTGATTCTTACCTGTGGAGGAAGCAGTTGCTATACAGCTGTGCACACTGTGCTAACTGTGAACTCTGTCTCACTGGCCATGATGTCAGTGGGCTGGATGTTGCGGTCATACATAGGGTTCTCGAATGTAGCTCGTCCATTAGTGTTCTCATGGCCCACGTAACCATTGAAGGGGACTTTGGGTCTTCTTCTGAAATAGAATAAATCAATATGATAAACAATGAATTGGTGGAGAACAGATCTGCTATACAGCAGAAATGTGCATCAGAATATGGAATCGGCTGCTTTTCACTGGAAAAGTCGATTTTAATCTACTTTCAATCTGCTTTTTCAACTTGAACTTACTATCAATCTGCCAAACTGTTACTTCTAGGCAGGGAGAGGAAACTATATAACCATCTCTATATCACAGAGTGGTGATTTCCTCATGTGTATTTGTAAATTGAATAAAATCTACATCACAGCTCACTTTGTAGAGGTTAAGTGACCTTTGACTAAAAGTTCTTCCATAGTTGGGAAAATTTCTGAACTAATAGTATCAATGCCAAATAAAATGAAATGTGAGCCTTGCCTGTGTTTGTAGAGGTACAGAGCGAAGCCTGCAATGATCATGGCTATAAAAGGCACTAGGATGGCTGCCGCCACTGAACTGCTGTTGGAGGCAAAGTTGTAGCTTGTGTTGTTTGCGGTGGGATCTAAACTCTCTGGAAGAAAAAAAGAGACATCAACATTTACTTCAACATTACAGACATTCAGTATGACCAAATGCTATGAATAAAAACATTTAAAAGAAGAAGAAAAAAAAAAACACATACAAATTCAATTATTCTCCAAACTTTCAAGACATGAACAGAAAAACACTGAGATAAAATGAACAACATTGGATGAAGAAGGTTACGAGTAACACTTCAATTGCAGACAAATTAGTTTTTTTTACATTCATTTCTTTGCTTTATTTTCATTTTCACCCCCAGTAATGTCATATTCCATTATTCTAACAATGACTCTTAATTACTGACATCAAAGGCCGACAGCTATTAACTCATTTAAGATTCATTCTCTAATTTATGAAGGTGTGTGTCTCTGCAGCAGTGACAGTGGAAGGAGTGACAACCCACCTGTTTGCTGTAGAAAGCCAAAAAAAAAAAAAAAATCTCCAGTAAATGACGAGTGACAAACAAGATGGAATTAAATTAGCGCGTTTTGTGGGGTTTGCCAATCAACCCCCCGTCGGATGAGCTCGAGCACACAAACAGATGCACAAACACACTCACGCAGGCAAACTGTGAATGCAGTTACACCACCACTGAGTTAAAACACAACACAAAAATGACGATAAATTGAGTAGGATTATTTCCAAGACCTTCAACCCACTTAACGGATTCATATCCGTTTTTCTTATACATACTTAAACATATGCACACGTGAAGACTCTGGCACCAGTCCCGGTATTAATAAAGCGTTTGTTTGCTCAGTCACTGTACTGTGTTGGAGAATGGGGGGCGTTAGTAGCTTTTCACATCCAATTTCACTATTTAAACGTGGATTTTTCTGTGTATACACACTGAATCTATGTTAACACCGTATACCTTCATGCTCAATTCCAAAGTCTGCTCATGTCAGATCTGCTTTTGCACCTACAAATTCTGCTCTTCAATCTGTCTTGCCAGCCGATAAGGAAGCCGGAATCCAAAATTGGCTTTGCTTTTTAAATGCAGAAAAAAAAAAAAAAAAAAATCATATAAAATCTTTCTTCGCAAAGAAAACAGCGAAAGCAGCAGCACTTAACTTTTTACATAGCTTAGATTATATAACATCCTTAGAAGGTTTGTTCTTATTCCACCATGTTTACCTTCCTTTCCTGAACACAAGTGTGCCACAGGGACAAGCTGTCAAGACTACTTGAAAAATGATCTCTTTGAAGTGATGTACTGATAGAGAGTTTAGTGTTGGCAAAATATATTTACTTCAATATATATCAAATCACAAGCGAGAGTAAGGAGGGTTATTGAAAAGATTAAAGAGATAGTTAATGGCCAAAATGCCCTTTAGTATATCGTATTCATTTATTTATTTTTACTGATGTGCATGGTGTGTATATAGATTAATTAACGTCTTTTCTCTGATACCACATTCTGTACAACAGACCATGGATTTTTAACTGGATTGTAACAGTGTGCGGCAGTAATAAACCAAGGTTACAAACAGGAAAAAAACTGACTAAGAATAAGAAAAAGAAGAAAATCTCCCAGATTTCTCTCAATAGTTGAGCATTTTGCCAAAATTTAAGCATTTGTTTTAAATGCACATATTAAATTGTGCAGGTAGGTTGAAAATTACATATTCTGTTTCTCTGTCCCATGTGTGTCGTGTCAGGGGAATAAAAGTTTGTCTCTTACTCACACATACACACAAAGAGCTACAACCATCCAGATTAATAGACTCAGGATGTAAGGATTTACTGTATGCATACTATGGCAAATAGGGGAAAAAAGCGAGGTGGGAAATAGAGGGGAAAAAATCACAGCGAGGTGGATCACGTGGATGAGATTTCTAGGTCACAGACTTGAAGCAGAATATATGGATAGCTGCAGCTTTTTGAAGAAGTGTTCTGTACCTATGACAGCATGGCAGAAGTCTCTGAAGGAAGCAAAGAATGACAAGCAGGCAAAGAGTGGATGATATTTACTGTATCAAAACTGCATGATGTGGGGTTACTTGATACGACAACCCGCAAACTCTCAAGAGGGAAGATGGTGTTGTGTGTGTTTGAGTCGCGTGTGCGTGTGGATGTCATCCTGACTAGCAATTGTGTTTGTGAACTGTGTTTGCCTCTTTTTGCTGCATCCACAGCCGTGTTCCTCAGATATGTTTTCATATTTGGAAATTATGAATAAAAAGTAAATGACCAATAAATGAGACAAAACACATTACCTTATGTGAAAGCTTTTGCAGCTCTGTTCAAGGACACTTCATACAGTCCAGACTACAAGTATTTGCACAGATCTGTTTTCTTTTGTCTATACTCATACTGTGTTTCAGCACATTTGAAATAAAATGATGAATATCACTTTAAAAGGCCAAGTCTCAGCTTTAATTCAAATAAGTTCACATCAATCTAAAAACTGTGTGAGAGATAGAGACCTTTTAACACTTACTGCCAAGTTTTCAAGGGTTCAAGCTGTTATGAGTTATCTGTCAATATGAGGAGTGAGGAGGTGACCATCAAAGTGAAAACAATGATAATGAGGTACCGGAAAAAAGGAAAACTACATCAGAGGAATATGAAAAGATGTTAGTGTGTAAAAAAATGAGCAGTTTGGTTAACTTGACCAGACCCTTTAAAAAAACCTCAAAAACAAAAGCCTGGCTCAAGTTAACAAAAACACACTGGTGGAGTTTGAGCACAATAGAGTTCTATGGAGTGATGCAACAAAAATCATTTTCTATCAGACTGATGGAGGAAAAAGGGGAACAACTCATGACTGAGAGGTGCCACCTCATCCCATAGGCCTTGTGCTAGTTATGGAGACATGGTGATTTTGTTTGTATTTATCCATTTTCTTCTGAACATCTGAACTCTGAGCACTAGGAATTAAAAGGACTCTCTAGTAAAGTGAGGACTAGAAGAGATAATGATCCTTTATTAGTCTTATAATGGGGGAATTAGCAATGTTATGTTTTGTTAAATTACAGCTGAGACTTGGCACTTGAATGTAGTATCCATTATATTATCTCAAATACACCGTGGTGACACACACAGACACAGACACACACAGACACACAGACACACAGACACACAGACACACACACACACACACACACACACACACACACACACACACACACACACACACACACACACACACACACTTCCCCCAGGAGATTACATATTCACAGTGGATTCAAGAACCACAAGGACAGGTTGCTCACCCAGTCTCTGGAGACCAAATTGGCCAAAACCTTTTCCTCTGACAAATCCCTGGTACACAAAGGAGTTGGATGAGGAGATGTAGGACACCTAGGGAGAGAGAGGAATGGAAGACAGACACTTTATGTGTCACATCCTGGCTTTACAAAGGAGCGTTTCATCAAAGTGTCACCAGCTGGTGCACACAGAAAATGAAATATCATGTCAAAAGAGCTGAGAGGCGCTCTTATGGTTGACATTTAATATGATGTGTCTCTGCTCAAGAGAACAAACATAAACACACTCAGCAGGCATGTTGCACAAGAGGCGTGTTCCACTTTGCACGCGGCAAGCTTGTGCGTAAACACACATGGCTGTTCCTTTAGTGAAATGTGCACATAAAAATCACATTTAATTTAATTTAAATGTTTATTTGATGTGGACATAGCAATTACATTGGACAAACTAGATGCATTGTTTGAGATTCAGGCATATGCTTTGACCAGTTTTTTTTTTTTTATTTAAAACTATAACTATAGTGTGGTTGCATTAAAGGTTGGGCGATAATATTGGAGAGCGAGGAGTGGAGGGGGGTCTGTCGAGTCCTGATTACCAGGCAATGATTTAACTGACATTTTAATTAAAGAGAAAACTCTCAGTGGGCCCTCCATCTCCCCAGAGTGACAAGGTTAGCGTGCATGTGTGCTTGTGCATATTTAACCATGTTGGTGTGTGTTTGCAGTTACAAGGGGAGGTGTTGTATTGAACCTGACCTCGGACTTGCACTTACATGTCCGTCTAAGGCCCAGTTGTCTATTTTAAACTTGTTGACGAAGATCTCCACAGGACCTCTGATCTGATGGACCTGCAGCAGCAGCTGAGCTTCCTCCCTCTTATATGTACCTAAAGAGAAAAACAGGTTTATAGTCACATAGTCACGTTGGAGCAACAGCCACAATCATATCACCTACGATGGCTTAGGTAATACAGATGCAGTTATTTGAAAAGGTCAGAAAATTACATATTTTGCTGATTTCTCTAGTGGAAAAAGTAGGAAAAAACAAGCCTTTCTACACATATTACTGCAGCTTCTCTTTCTTTCTTACATCCTGAACAGTAACTGCTGTATGTGCAAAAGTCTGAAGCACCTTGCTAGAGTTAGGTTTATTAAAAGTACTTGGATATATTTTCAAACACGCCATGTCAGAATTTGTCAGGTATAAAATGATAAAGTCCTGAATTTACTGCTGTTTTCACAGTCCATCAGCTTTTCTATAAAACTGAGACATGGTTGTCTGTCACAAAGAAATACAACAAATAAAGGCCAAATGTAGACAAGTGAATGTCAAAAACGAGCAAACCAAACTGAATTGCATTTCATCATGAAAGACATTTGTTGCAAACTAAAAGCATTTAAAGATACAATCATTGTGCTCAGTAACTCTGTCTGGCTGCCATTCCTATGCCTTGACATAAAGCTGGTAGGGAGTCAAGACAAGATCCTGAAGATCAAGAAAACTTTCAGCTAAAACTTTGAGTCTATTGGGCAGAAAAGCGAAGCAAACCCCCCCAGATTAACTGCAGAGTAGCAGCAGAAAAGTTTAGCTGACACAGGAGTTGCGGTGCACCAGTCCACTGTGCATCACTGATTCACAGACAGAACTGACATGGAGGAGTCATCAGAAGAAAACTTTACCTGTGACCTCACCACTAGTGTCAATTTCTTTTTACATCGAAAATGTGCAAAAAGTAATGACTGATTTGCCAAATGGTGCCGTAACCATTCAGATGACAACTTTTAAAATAAATTAGACGCCTTCTCTGATTATGTTGTGTTGTGTCGACTGCTTCCTCAGTGTCTCACTACTCCACTTCGTCATTAGCTGTGCCTGAGTTTGGTGCAAATATTCATACTTAATGTTACATTTTTCCAATAAAGCAATTTAGTCTTTTTATTGTGCAGACACAACAACAATCTACAAGTCTGAATCAGCAACATAACTTTCAGTGGAGAGTGTGATGCTTGTAGCTTGTCGCTGTGGAAACTCATTTTTAACACTACAGTGATGAAGATTGATGGCACCATGGTACAGGTACAGATGAGTGAAGCGTCCAGACCATTACTGATGCACATTTGCGTTTTAATGGTCACAGCTGCACAGTGATTATGCCATGGGAAAAAAATAAAATGTCTGCTGTTCTGTAACAACAGCGATGATATACTCCATGCAGGGACCAACATTCAATTCTTGCTTCGTGTCCTCATTGGACTCTGTTTGGCAATTTTCCTTTTGGTTAAAATGCAAAACTGGGGCATCTCTCATGTAAGGATGATGTGGAATAAAAAGACTGAAAAGAGAAATACAGGGTGTGAGAGTCTTGACAGTGACGTCTTCTTCATGAAATACTAACCGGCTAGTTTGAGTTCTACTCCGCTGTGGTCGATGAGTGTCCCATTGACTCTGTTGCTGAAGGGTTCGAAGGCAGTGATGCTGAGCATAGCTGGCTGCTTCTTCCCCAGGTACTCATAGGATCCTCTCCAAAGAGAGTTCTTAGCAAATACACCACCAGGGACTGAAAAAGGAGTGGGGGATACGGCAAAAAATATTAGATACAGTCTCAAAACATACTCCCAAATTTAAGTATGATATAATAAATTATCGCCTAATGTTGATTTAGGACTAAACTGTATGCTGACATAAGGGTCTTACCTGGTAATTTGGAGGGTGGCTCCTGCACTGTCCCTACTGGGCTATTACCACTTGGACGATTATCAGCTGTAGGGCAAAACAACACAAAATTAATAAAAGAAAATATGTACACCACAAGAACAAAGAACAGATAACATTTCCAAAGGCAACGTCAGGTGGAGGATGTCACCCTCAGCACTTCCTGTCTAGCTCCACGCCCACCTGTGATAGGTGACGTGACGTGCGTAAAGAGCAGCCCGTGTGTTCCCGCAGGGGCTACAGCTAAGTTAGATGCAGTTTTGCAGCTTCAAGGGAAGCACTTTAATAATGTCTTACTACCCACAAGGGGCTACACGACTACATCACTGTAGTGAACATACACCCGTGCAGACAAAGTGCTGTACACACAACTTTAATCAAATAAAGGTACGTTGATGTTTATGAGCGCGAATATCACCTCAGATGAATGTAGACAGACACAAACAAGCACGCACACACACACACTCTCACAGCCTTCCTCTTCATTAGCTGCCAGTCATTTGAGCTGCCCTTCCATCACTGTGCCCACAGGTGCTGTTAATATCCTGCATCTGCTCAGACCAGTTCTTTTTCTTGCCTTCACTCCTTAATGGCCTTAAAAAATACCCATCAACCTCTATACTTCAGCGACAGCGTGGCACGAAATCCATCACACGGATATCCTCGTCTAGTATGCCTTTCTCTTTAAGCCATTAGTGGTCTTCTACCCTAGATAATTGTGCGTCGATGACTCTATTTTTTTCCTATATGTATTTAGGCCAATGCTTAGGGGCGTCTTAATGGCAGTCTATTTGTCTGCTAGACCTTGTTAACACTGCCTCACCATTTATAAGAGGTACTTCTGCTAACCTAATCAATGGGATGCATTGGTCTAATCAAGTTTTGCACCCTTGTTAATGTTCGAAAGCTTGTGTGTGTGTATATGTGTGTATATGGGGCTGTATGTGGGTTAATTCCATGCAGTGTAATTGTGTGATGGATGGACCATTCTACCCTGGCATGTGTCTGAGAATAAGTAAGTGTTAAGAGAGCTATTCATCAACATTAACTAAATCCCCAATTTCCCAACTGGAGTCCTCAGTGAATCCTGGGCCTGTACAAATCCCGGTGGTTTTCAATAAACACAGCTGATAGAAAATGTGCATAATGAATAAGAACTGAAGTGTTTTAATTGTTTAATGCAATATGTGTATGTCCATGGGAAACTGGGTGGCCATATGCACAGTTCTGTAGTCTTGTGAGGATTGGCAGATGAACCCATATGTGTGTGTTTTTGTGTGCTTGTATCTCATATGAGGACCTATGTGTTGGGATTCATTGTTGTTATATTGTAGATATAAAGCAGCAGTAGCAGAAAACATAAAAGAGAGCACGTGTGTCCATGTCTTTGCATATTTAATATCAAGCATTTTGTCGTGTTTGCTTTTGGATGTACTGTAACCACATTTGTACCTGCACAGAGGGGTGGTTTTCCTGTCCAGCTCCCGTCAGACCTGCAGGTCCTGTGCTCTGATCCTCCAGCCAAGTAGAAACCAGGCTGACATGTATAGATCAGCGTATAGCCAAGGGATGGCAGTTCAATGGCTCTCACATCAGACTGGGCTGGCAGCTCTGGCTGGCTGCAGTGGTGGGCTGGAGAGGAGAGAGAAAGAGAGAGGAAGAGGAGATTACAGAAGAAGTAGACAGGTTTTAGAGAAACGGGGTAAAGTTGAGATGAGGAGACGAGCAGGGAGAAGGATAAGAGTAGCAGTAGACAAGAATGAGAAAACACAGCGAAAGAGAAAAGGTAAAAAGCTGTGCCAAAGTGTAAGTGCTGAGCCCAGCAAGAGTATATGGGATATGTAGGTGTAATGCAAACTTTTGCTCAAGGTTATGATTCCCATTCAACTCTGTATGTGTGTTTTCGCATTATGAGCAGACAGTGTTCTTACCAATGCACTCAGGCTGAAAACCACTCCAAGTGAGGTTGGGCAGACAAGTGCGAGAAATGGAGCCCTGCAGTAAGTAGCCCTTTCTACAGCTGAAGAACACAGTGCTGCTGATCTGTAAGAGGACACAAAGGAGGATGTGAGGATGTGGACTTGACATGAACATGCAGAGTATAGTATATTATTATATAATCTTGAACAAAAACAGCTGAGAGCATCATCTTTTGAATTAGTCTTTTAAATCTGTTTTATATCTTGATGGGAACATTAATGTTTAAAATCTTTTTATAATGGGTCACTTTCACAGCAGACATTTCACTTGTCATAGCAGGAAAACAACTCCGCAATACCTGACATTGAAACAAGCGATGAATAGATTTCAGCCATGTTATTAGTTACATCTGTGTTGTTCCCCACTGAGACATGCCAAAATGGTATGCCTCTTATTTAATCAACTTATCACTTGTTTTAATCATCCAAACTGTAATAAGTAATAAATCCAATCTTGCCTTACATTACTGTTAGAGATTATGCAATTTATGTAAGGAAATACATGTTGTTTAATATTAAAGTAAAAGCACTTTTAGATTTTAATCTGGTTTTTCTTCAATACATGAATGAAATTGCCAGTGTGACCACATGTTCACACCTGGTAGCCTTGACTGTTGTTCTGATTTCCAAAGAGAGGAGAGCCAGGGTCTCCACAGGTGGTGTGAGTAGGATCTGAAACACACATGCAAAAACGGCTCTTTTAAAATTTCTTTTACATCAAAGCAAATCTCAATTAATACAAATGTCAACCACAGTACAGGACTTTAATCCATACACACTGATAGTTGTTATACAACTTTTCTAACAATGACAAATAAATTATATCCATTGATTAGTTAATTGCAAATTACACACTGGGTTCTTTTTTCTTTGGCAGCCAACACTATGTTCAGACAATCAAAAAATCCTTATCATGGCAATAGAAATGTATGTTTACTACCCCCATTGTGTCATAGTTGTTAATTCTATAGGTCAGGACCAAATTTTAACTTTTATTATTTCTTAAGGGGATTCAGTCAGTCTCAGATCAGTGATCAGATTCAGGGAATTTAGTGTAACTAAGAAATGCTATGAAGCAGTTTCAGCAGTGACAACATAATGCATATGTACACCACAAGTTCCATTTACCACTGATTAAATCTCACTAAATCTTGGTCTAACCTTTCACACATTTCAGGCACTATGATTTTTCATCAGTGGCTAAGCAAACAGCCTGATAAATGATGCATGGGCAGCGAAATTATTGGTGACCCGTGGCTATAATAAATTCATGTGTTAACTGAGTATTATCGGGTCAGAGGTTTGCATGTGTGCATATTTTACAGCTTCTTACTTTAACTTCAAACATCACAACATACCCACTGGCTAGAACAATGTATTTTATTTTATGAGCAGTGCACTTTTGAAAACGCAGCGTGACTTCCTCGAGTGTTTTGGCAGAAAGTGTTTCAGAAACGGCTTTACTCTGTGTTGTTTTATGGTTTATTGCAGTTAAGGAAAAATATTAGTACTAGTTGAGGGCAAAGACAAAAGAATACAATTTGATCCCACAGCCATGATTCAAAAAAAGCAACTTGCAGGCAGTGTTTATTTGCAAACAGTAGCAGCGTCATGTGTTTGATCTCATGATCTCAGCCTCAAATACTGAAAATTTGGTCCCCTTGTAAAGTTTTGCATTGCCACAGACTGAATCCACAGTGTCTCTGAAACTGGTGAAAAAATTCAGTTGGCGTGTTTTAATTAATTACACATCAGAATTGAAAAAGAGAATCAATATAGCTTGTTAGTGGGGTTAAACGGTTTTTACGTGCATTATTTCTTGATTACTAACGACAAGAGAGAACACAAGGGGGCAGATGTAAACAAATTAAGCCGTGGCTTCTCTCCCACTCACACTATTGTTATAGAAATGTAATGACAAATGATACTCAGCGCTCTGTTTATTGGGGCCACAAGTCATGTACATGGTCATATACACGTAACAGCAAATATTCAATATCTCAAACTTATCATAAATGAAGAAACTGGTAGCTTACCTATGCAAGAGGGTTGTGTGCCACTCCAAGTGCCATCATACTGGCAATATCTCCTGGTAGAGCCCACCAAGACAAGAGGAGGGTAGCAGGAGAAGGAGACAGAAGAAAGGTAAGTGAATCCTCTATCCTCTCTCTTCCCCTGGGCTGGCATCCCTGGGTCTCCACAGAACACAGCTGCAGAGATAAAAAAAGGGAGGAAGAGTTGTATGAGGTGATCCTGGTGTGCCTTAATACTTTCCAAGGGGGTGAAATGTCATATATAATCTAGGGATGCATACTGGTAAATCAGTGGTAGAGGCGAGTAGAGTTTGTAAAGGTATGTAAAGTAATTAGGCATTCCAGCATGTTGCCACTTACGGAAACACTGTGGTTTCTCTCCACTCCAGTTACCGTTCCCTTGACATGTTAGCACAGTGGGAAGGGACAACTGGTAACCTTGGTTGCAGGAGTAGCTGATGCTGGAGCCCCAGATGAAGTCTGAACCGACAACCTGTCCATTAGGGATGTTGGGCGGTGGACCACAAACAATCGCTACAAGGAGACAAAGAAATCATATTATCTTAAATGATGTGGTGCATTCCTGTTCTAGTAGATAGGAAAAACATGAATCCTCTAACAACAGCAACAATATCTATGCCATTGATTTGTCTTCACACTCTACAGAAATTTACCTTTACAGAGTGGTTTGGTGCCATTCCAGGTGCGATCTTTGGTGCAGATCAGAGTGGAGGCTCTGTCAGCATCCATGGTGAAACCAGGAGAACACTGGAAACTGACTGTGTGGTTGTAGGTGAAGTCGTTTCCCAGCCTCACCCCATTGGCTGGCACCCCAGGGTCACCACAGTTGATCACTACCAAGATGACAAAGCAAAGTAAGATCAAGGCTTAAGGAGAAATTAAAAGAAAAATGTATATAGATTGCTACCACATTATATTGGAACCATATTATTTGATGATTCAATTTGTTTTACATTTGATTGTCCTCAAGAAAGAAGGAAATCAATATCATACACTTAGCAAGAAATATAAACAAGTACACAAACTATTTATAATTCCACATTGAATGAAGCCTCAAGTGCTTTACTCATTTATGGACAACTACTTCTGAATGATCCAATATGCGTGCTTAGAAGTGTTACTTATTATGCAACTGACAGGCTTTTCAATCACAGTCACTCCTGGTGTGATTTAATACTTATCTAAACAAGTCCCCTTGTATTTTGATTGGCTACAGTTTAGAGCTTTGAGGATGCACAGAAACTAAATCTCATGATAGGTATCCATCTCCAGTAGTTCCCTCAGGCTCCAAAATGTACCACACTTCTTCTTGATTATACATTTTACATCCTGCTGGGAAAAACCAGTGTGATTGAGTAATAACAGTGAGAATTCCACTGTGTGACTCAGCAGCATCAGTGCTCAGTTCTGCTGCACAGAGAAGGGAAATCCAGGGCAAAGAATGACAATTTGCAATAAGTTTCCATGCGACAAAATGCATTATTAAATGCACATGACCAACATTCCAGCAAAAATTCCCAATAGGGCGAGAAAACAGGGACTCTTGCAGATACAGTATCTCCACCTGACTGAGCAAGCACTTAAATGTCCCACTGGGCTGGTAAGAGTTTACCGCTTGCAGCCGCAGTGTCTACAGTATCTATTTTGTAAAAATACCTACAGGGGCAAAATACTCCTGGACAATTTCTCCTTTTCCATATCAATTTTCTCAGATTTTGTTACCAGAAAGTAGTTTTCTGTTTTGTTACATGATGCTGTAGATGTTAAATCAAATTTGTAAATAAGTGTACATTTCACCCACAGCAATTAGGTTGCAGCTCTGTCTCTGTCAAGCAAATCTTTTTGTTAGCATGTAGTCTTTGCTTTTTCCGATCAATAGGAATCCCTTAAAGTGCTCCTATTCTCAAGTCACTTTCACGGAAGGTGTTCCATTGAAGTATGTCAACATGCGCCCTTTCACATCTATGGATAACTGAGTTTTGAAATCCATAATGGTTCTGCTTGGGGTTTATCCTCTTCATTCAGAAGAAAGTGGTATCCTTAGTGACCTCTATTTTCCAGGGTGTCTTGGCTCTGTGTGGCAGCTGTGTGTCTTTTGTGAAACGTAATGATGAAAGGCCATCAGACATCCTGTGTCACCAACAAATGTCCTCCGGCTGATCCAGTGAGCCACATGAGTCATTCATTGCTAAAAAAAATATCTGCTGTTATAAGTGATTAACACCATCTCCTTATTCCACTGCACTTCTTGCATAATACACTGATTAAACTTATCTACAAGGCCTGTATATGTATGTACAACTATAAGCCAAGAATTCAAGAAACATCCTACACCGGAGAGAAATTTTCATTTAAATATGGACAGAAAGATAAGACCACTGAATAGATACACTTAGGTTCTTCTTCTCTCAGAGCTGTTAATTACCTGAGCACTCAGGCATGTTCCCAGTCCACGTCCCGTTCACAGTGCAGTGCCGGGTGAGCAGGCCGGTAGAGTAATAGCCTTCCCTGCAAGAATAAGTGATGGATCTGGAAAACGTTAGGCCATCGTGGTTCAGGATCTGGGCGTTCCGCGGTGTTCCCGGGTTTCCACAGGAGATCACTGAAAACAGAGACAAAGAGAGAGCCGCAGGACAGGATTAGGTAAAATTAATTTACAGACAAAAGCCCAAGTGACTAGAGGTGATAGTTTATTTGTGCTGTGTTTTGTGTGTAGGTTTGGGGTGTGGATTTGGTGGAAGTGGTGGGGGTTGAGGGGTGTTGGCATTGTACTAGTGCAGATTTTTCTTCATCTAAGCATTTTTGGAAAGATCAGAGACCAATGTCTGAATTATAGATGAGACAATCTCCTTACCCATACTCTTTTCTCATTTCTCTCCTTTATTCCATCCACTTATCTCTCTAATAAACCTGCCCACCTACCAACCTAAATGCCTGAAGCATAAAATTACATTTTTGAACCCTGCAATCTAGTAGTAAATAAAGTTTATTAAACTCATCTACATCTTCAAAATCAACAGCCAACAAAATTCGGCATTTGTCTTTTGAGTTTATTCTCAATCACAATGATGTTGTTTCCTTAAAACAACATCTTTATTACTTTAAAGTTATAAATCTTTAATAATACTTCCTCAAGTTGAACAGAATATAAAGTGGTGTTCTATGATATCTTTGTTTTCTCTTTCCCTCTGCTTTTTATCCACGCATATGAACACCACCTTTATCATCTTCCCCTGCACCCTAATTCATAAGTGATTCTGCTTTGATGGACACATCCTTTACTCAGAAAATCCCTTAGTGTCTGTCCGCCCGCCAGCGATGGTTCTGTTCATTACCGTCTCCAGCTTGCCCTGGGCCCTCAGAGCCCCGTGGGCATTGCCCTCCCGTAATGACCAGATGTGGCCTGGCCCTTGAAGTCTGTGCCAACTGAGAACAGGTGGGCAACTTCGGCTAGTAGGCATTCCACATACTGCAGAGGGAATGAGACTGAGTGAGGCCGGGTAAAGAGGTGGTGGTGCTGTGGGAGGTGGAGGTTATGAATGTGTGTGTGTGGTGGGGGTATTAAGAGCATGAATGAAAGTAGCCTGGGAGACTAGATAAAGCTACTAGAAATAACTCACCGTATATAAAGACAAAGAAAGAAAAGGGATAATTTATTTGATTACTAATCGATAAATATTTTAAATTTGATTAAGAAAAAGCACATTTGTATAATCTCACGTGGGCCAGAGCCCCTGAACGCACTGTGTGACGGATAGAACTCACACAACGTCATTTTCATTGATCGAGAATGAAATGTAGGTCAAGCTGAAATGAGCGAATAATTCAACAGCAGCCATGGGGTTATGATGGCAGACAGTTCACAATATAACTCAGCTGCAGGGAAACTGATTTGTACTCCGAATAATCTGAATTCTCCCATTTGGAAAATTGTGAGACTTCGAAATAAAGCTACAGCTAGCCTATTCCAACTAGAAACCTAAAAGAAACCATCTAGAGTAAAATAAAAACTAAATAAGCATGGTGGTCGGATGGCTGGAACTCCTTTCAGGCAGCTACGTCTTGACTCTGAAGGTATATAGATCTTTTAAAAGACATGTTTATGTTACATCATATGTCATTTCTGGCCAATTTTCACAGCACTAAAGTGTTCATGGAGAGAAAGAAATGTGTTGGAAAGGCATAACACAACAAAACTACTTGATATTAACTGTCAACAATATTTACTGTTGGTAGGTGATGAGTAAAACCCCCTTAGAAATACCGTTCTCCACTGTTCATGCAGTTAAACCCCAACTCAGTATGAAATGGCTCTAACAGGCAACAAACAGAGCAGCTGCTGTACTAAAGATCCTGTAAAAATAAACAATGCATGCTATTGACAGTAACTGCCTTGATTATACATGATCAGCCACAACATTAAAACCAGTTACTGGATTTAATGCTTTGTTCTAGCTCCAGCTCCTTGTATCTTAAGATATATGTGATAACTCCACAGTCTTCTGGTTCTCCTGTTGGAGGTGTCCAGAAGAGGCATCTCTAATCAGATTCGGTTATTCTCACTATCGCTAAAGGGTTTTAGTGTTTTGGTCTCTATCCAAACTCTCTTAGCCACATGTAAGAGATGGAACCTAAATTGACTGCTACATTGAAAGCTCTCTACTCAGAGCTCAGCTATCTCTTTACTGTAAGTCAGTTGATGGCACACCATTCTGCCTATTGATCTTATCTTGCCATCACCTCACAACACCTCAGCATTTATACAGTTCTTTACTTGGTGGAGGCAATCTTGAGATTCTGTCTACAAAACTCACAAACAGCTACCACCGCAGAACATGTTAGTTTTGTCTAGACACTTATAGATGACTCTTTGTGAGCAGTGAGGGGACAAGGTCAAAACACTGACAAAAACACACAGTGTATTTCTTACCATGACACTCGGGTTGTGTTCCCAGCCAGGTCCCATTGGCCAGACAGGTTCTCTCTGGTGAACCCTTCAGCATGTAGCCAGGCTCACAGCTGAAGCGGACAACGCTGCCCACTGTAAATTCTTCACCCAGACGAATACCATGCACTGGAACACCTGGATCTCCACACAGCCCGGTAGAGTCACCTGGTAATGTAAAAAGAAAGAAAAGCATGTATGTGGTTATTTTTATACGGCTTGTGACAAATGTAGTGAGAAAATAGCTCATATTTTCTGACTATATGAAACCGACTCCTGTGGAGAGCAACACATTAGAAAGGTATTCGCCACGAGTGATGTTTTCATATCAAAATACAATAACAATGTGATTAGAACAAGAACACAGACCCCCTCCCACCTGATTGAGATCCAACAGGAAAATAATATCCCCTCTACCTCCCTAAGGAGCAACTACCTTCCCAAATACAAATAGTTTCATTATACATGTTATGTATATAGTTGTTCAACATGCAGGAAAGGAGCAAAATAATGCATTAACCACACATTTATTTTGTACTTTGCTACATAATTCCATGTCCTCAATGTAGAACAATGACACAACATTTAGTATGGCTGTGAACCAATCACCCTCCTTTTTTCAGTTTTCTTTTACAAGGAGTTGGTCAAAAACACTTTCATAATGCTTAGCTAAGAAAGTCAGGCAAATCTTTATAAAAAAAAGTTGTGTGTTTATTGCCTGTTGAAAGAACACTAGCAATCCCCAGGATATACAGTATATGAGTATCATGAATTGTGACATTAAACTGTCAGCAAGCTGGTTTACTATCAAACGGCTTATAGGTCTCTGTGTGCCCTAGTTTGTGTGTGTGTGCCCTCTGTCATGTTTGTGAGTGTGTTTGCATTCATGGGTATGGGTATGCATGTTCGCACACCCCTCTGGACTTTCACATGTGTATTGGGTACACTGGGAGCCATGAAGCGAATCGCTGCGAGGGGAGAGGAAGTATATGGGTTGGTGTCTTTATAGCGCTTCATAATCCGGCTGAGGTGTGGGCGTCCCTGTTCCTCAGTCTAATATGAGCAGATTAAAGCAGTTTTATAGAGGACGCTCACTTTGCCCTTGAGGCCTGTGGAGCAGACAGAAAGCTCTGTCTTTGGTCTACCTCCTTCGCTCATTACCTGCTAACAGCTGCCACCCAAACTCTTTATTTGTTGGCCTGGTGTTACGAGGGCATGACCGTGACTGGGCTGTGATTACATCTGAATTAATCAAGTATTAGTCGGAGGAAGGTAAGAAAAGGATGAGAAGATTGCCTGTGCAGATTATAGCTCCAAATATTAACATATCAAGCTGTTTGTTCAAATGTTTTTTTTTTCTTTTAAAGCATCAAGTGCTTCACTTCACAAGATAGCCTTATTTTCAGTTTAATTGTTCAAAATTGTTTGTCAGTCGACCTGGGTGTAGTTTCCCGTACCAGAGCAGTGTGGTGGTGAGCCGCTCCACTGGCCGTCCAGCTGGCACATACGTGTTGTGTTGCCAATGATGGTACGCTGGCCGATGCAGCTGTAGCGGATGACTGAGCCCACCGTCCGACGATCGCCTGAGATCTGGGCGTAGGGCGGCATGCTGGGACGGTCACACAGCACCACTGTCCAATCAAGGCAGAGAGATGAGATAAAGAGAACAATAAACAAGTGGAAACATTTCAGGCTAATGCCATATTGTATATATGACCTTTACTGCAAACCATTAACATTGTGTTAATTGTAATCTCAATAAATAAACTATTTACTAATAAAATATAACTATCACAAATAAAGAAAACAACTGATTGAATAATTGTAAAAATAAACCACTAAACAACTCTATTATCTATTCTTGTACAGTGGCGCAACAACAGATTTCTGCTTAAGGTTTTAAATAATATTTTTAGGTACAGAGGTTGAGCTGGGTGGTTGCCTTGGCCATTTTTTACACATTTTTACTGTCCTCTTTTTTCATTTTATACAAGTAAAAAAGAAAATGAGGGAATCACATCCAACCCCTGAGGTACTCACACAGGCACTTTGGCAGGGAACGATCCCAGGTGCCGTCCCCCTGACAGGAGATGGAGCTGGTGCCCAGCAGGTAGTAACCTGGGTTACAGCGGTAGGACACAGTGGTCTGGAAGCTGTAGCGATGCGGACCGCTGGGCAGTACCTGCCTGATGCTGTTCTCTACATGGCCTGGTTCTGTGCAGTTCACAACTGAAGAAAAGGAAACAGGGGGAAGGGATAGGAAGTAATAAAAGACATCCTTGTGTAAGCATTTCAAGTTTAACTTAAATTATTTGAATCTTAATTTTATATTGAAATCATTTAATGTAAGGACCTTATTTTCTAACGATTATGTAGATACACGATTCTCACTCTTTCACATACACATAAATACAGAATGTATACATATATATATATATATATATATTTTGCTTCCACTCTATCTGTCCATTACTTTCCACATCCATCCATCCACCACAGTCCAAATGAAGTAGGAGGCAGGCTCCGGAAATAAACATTTGCTTCATTAGAGCCAGTCTCCTGCTGGCCGCAGTGGTGCAGAGATGGTGATGGATGGAGAGAACACAAGAGAAGAGGCACCATGTCAGTTTAGTACCAGATGGAGAGAGTTAGAGAAGAGGAGAATGAGGGATGAGTGAGGAGCGAGGGACGGCAAGGGGGGTTGGTGAGAGAGGGGGTACGGAATTAGAGAGGAAGAGACCCTGATGGTGCAGAATATATTAAAATTCATGACAGAATGTCAGGCTAGCAGCACCAATTCGTCTTGAGTGTCTTACGTACAAGTCACATACTAAGACCTTACATTGCCTCAGCAAAGTCAGGGTTGTAGTCACTATTCTATGCTCTTCTATACTGCGAATGGCGCTAAAAGTCTGTTGCAATGCCAAAACTCTAATGGCTTCTAAAACACTGTCTGGGAATGCCTACGCAGCCATTATGCCCCAGTTTTTCCTTGCCAGTCGTGCCCCCATGAGTGTGCCTTTGCCATAGCCAAAATGAACCCATTGTATGCTAATGTACCTAAAAGCCGTCTCATTCCACGCTCCCAAGCACGCCAACACAGCTAAATCACCCCCAAAACACCTATTATAATGTATTCCTTCCAACAGAGAGCTGACCCATGGTGCCATCATTTACAACTTACTGCATAATAACACTACAAAACGTATTTGAAGCAGTGTAGCTGCTTCAGCACAAGACTTTCCAAGCATAGAATTTAGCTTTGAATAAATGTGCTCAAGCAGCATGCGCTCAAAAGCGATCCAACAGTCATCTAAAAACGACTGACCTCCTGGTAAATTTTTGCGTGTGGCCCAGTGGGCACAGAGAGGAGGCAGAGGGATGAAAGGAAAAGAAGAATAAAAGTGAGAGGGGACGAAGGGCTGAGGTAATTCATCTCTGTTCTACTCAGAAGAGGGGACCCCGGTCACCCTCTCCTTCTATTGGGCTCTCGCCAAGTAAACGGCCCTGTAAATGGTGTGTCAGAGTGTGTTTTTTCTTTCGTCTGTCTCTTGCCTTTTGTTGCCGAAAGACAAATAAACACACACGAGTCATCCAAAGAAGGTGGTGTTGTTCCTCTGTTGCTTTGACTCAAATTAATGCTGATTAGAGAGGGGACGGGAGACTGGCTGAGCTGGTTCTACTCTCCTGCTCCCTGCATTATTGATGGAGTCTACACACTCTTGTAGTTAAAATCTAAACAGTAGAAATCATTACCTTTGTCTCGCTGATTCGTGCCCCACCTTCACCTCTTTTCTTGCCTCCTCTATCCATCCACGTCTCTCTCTCTCTTTACCTCTGCCGCTAAAAGAAAAGCTGATCTTTAAGCTTAGCTGAGGGTGAGGTGAGATGAATGAACTGGATGTCATCAAAGCACTTAAAGTTTTACACTCAGGGGAAGAAGTACAAGGCACACAGGAGAGCACATTCACCAAATATGTCTAGTATGCTGTAATTAAGGTGATAAATCTGATTGACGATAAGACCCCTAAGCTACTTATGTCTCCACATCAACAGTGAGGATAATGTGTCCACACCCACCTACACACAAACCCAGAGAAACACTCACTGCAAAACACATCTCAGAGTCAGCATCTGCATGGAAACAAGGCCGATGCTAATATGATGTCACTACTAGAGCGGATAGATTTAAGACATATGTCTGGGAGAAAATCTTGCCTCCTTATGCATGCAGCAGCCAAATGTACCCCTCTGTTTTTTTAACAGCTGAAGAAGAAGGATTCCTTTGAGACTCGTAACCCCTTCAACCCTTCATAAATATCTAAAAAAAATCCTTCCTCTCCTCATTTAAAACAAACTCTTAGTCAATCCGTCATCGCTTCTGTCACTGCCTTGTCACATTCAGGATCCGACCTTGTGAGTGGCCCCCTTTTCAGTGCCTGTCATGGAGCCCATCAGTTAGTGGGGACTTAAGAGACGGACGCGAGCACCAAGATACATCGCATGTCGCAAAGACACTGCCAAATTAGAAGTCTTTGCTTTGCTCATTCAAAGTAAAGTAGTAGGGTACTTCTTATTCTGAGCAAAAAGCCTGAATGCAGGTCTCCATGGGCCCCTGTCTTTCATATGAGCTCAAGGATCCTGTGATTGTTTTTGGCTCTCTCTGTATGGTTATTAACCAAGATTGTTTCCCTGGCAGACAGGTGAGCCTTAGGGTCTAACAGAGGTAGCTAGGCTAAGGGGAAATAACATCGCATGTAAAATATTAACCTGAACCTCCACGGACGAATGTGGTCGAGACCGTGGTAATTAAATAATCCAAGCCTCTCTTTGGTTTTTCATTTCAATGTCCCCTAATATGTGTCATTTAAGCTGTTACTCCCTCCGGCTGTCTCTGCGTTTCATCTCCGCTCTCTCTGTGATTGGGGTCATCTGTGGTCACACAAGATATAACCTTGTACAATACAATAGGTAATTTAATACCTGCGCACACAAATGGATGAGAATACAAAGAGAGCTTTACTTTTTAAAAAGCCCCACCATATGCATTGGATGTACAAATGGCTTATTTAGCTCTCATATGATTCATATGACTTAATACATAGAATAAGCTTAGGAGATAGAAGATCCATGCACTCATTATTTTCTGAAATTGCTTCTTACTTTGGAGGGTGATATACCAGTCCCTCTGATCATGGTGGTACCACATAACCTACATGTAACTTGAATTGCTCTTACAAGTAATTCATGTCTCTGTATCAAATGAATCCAATAATAGACAAGACCAGGCACATGTCTAACATCTCCCCTGGTTCTTAATGTTTATCTTTGCATTTATGTAGACGGAAGGTTTTCTGGAAATCATATATGCACTAACTGAAGTGTCTACAGCAGCTGACACTTACTTTTACATCTTGGGAGGGAGTTGCTCCACTGCACATTGGACTGGCAGGTGGATTTTACAGCCCCCTGCAGAACATATCCAGTATTGCAGACAAAACGCACAACATCATTTAAGTTGAACTGATTTCCTTGGGTCATGCCGAAGGTAGGGTTGCCAGGATGCCCACACGTAATGGCTGAAAAAGTGAAAAGGAGAAAGAAAAAATGGTCACATATTTGCAGAGGACTTGAATTCTAAATGTTTAATATCAAACACCTGAGGTGTTGTAACAATGACACCAAAAAGCAGCACAGACACTGAAACTAAGTATGGATGCTCCCAGCCACAGTCCCCTCTCCAGCTACATGCTGCATGTCTCTATTTTCACTACTGGTCTGCAGTAAAATAATCTATTTGTAAAATGAGCAGTGTTACGGAGGAATACTGTGCATTATTTTGAAATAATGATCACATTTTATTAAAGTTGGAGCCACTGTTGTTTTTATAGTAGGAGTTTACTGTGAAAATCTTCAATAACAGGAATGAAGTGGTGATCAGTACCATTTGGCTCGAGTATAATCACAATAAATTGGTGGTTGGTGGCTGTCTTACACTAGCCTCATTAGCGCATCCCTGGGTAGTATATGTCTGCGCTTATTACAAATTGCTGATGCGCAATGCTATTCAATTGGGGGAAAAGGGTAGTTTTTGTTATGATATTCTAATTTTTCAGTTAGCTGACTAGATGCAGTCCTCCACATAAAACTATATGTCTGCAGCCTTACTCTTTACTTATAAATGGGCTTCATTAGAGGTTTTCCCTGGACACTCACGAACACAGACAGGGGTGCGTCCTGACCAGCGATGATCCTGTTCACAGATCCGCACTGACACACCAATGAGACGAAATCCTGGGTTACACTGATACACAACGCTGCCTCGATAGTTATAGTTCTCCCCAATTATCTGTCCGTTCACTATGGGCTCTGGGGTGCCACAATGACCAGCTGTGGATGAAATAAGATGGAAAGAGTCAAGGTCAATGTGTTTTGAAGAAATTGCAAGACTTAATTAAGTTTGAATCTTTTTTTTGGCATTGAAAATCTCACCTAGACACTGGACTTGTGTTCCACTCCAGAGCCCATTGGACATACACTCTCGGACCCGAGAGCCCACCAAGGTGTAGCCAGTGTTGCAGGAGAAAATGGCAGTTGCTCCATAAACAGTCAGTGTTCCAATCTTGTTGCCATTTGGTGGAGTCCCAAGGTCCCCACAGGAGATGACTGAAATGAGAAAACAATATCATATTATTGCAATCCCATATGGTCAAAATTTAATCAACAATACGTATGTTTTGTTTGGTAAATGGTTTTGTTTGGCTTTCATTCATTTTGTCTTGGTTGGAGGATGTGTGACTGTTGATGGGTGTTCTTTTCTTAATATCACAGTGGAAATAATATACATTTGGATGCAATTATTTTTCAAGCCTGACAAATTACTTTTTTCTAGTAGAGGTTTCTCTATTCTTTAGTCTAAATGAGGCAGACAAAGTAGGTAACACTGAGAAAATTAGACCATAATTTGAACAGTTTTCACTTACTCTCACAGACTGGACGTGGATCTGGGTAGTTCCAGCTGCTGTTGGCTTGACAGCGAATGACCCTTTGACCCCTGTAGTAATATCCTGGGTCACATATGAGCATCATAATAGCATCATATTGGTTTTGAGTTCCATAAATTAGCCTCCATCTCCCATGCTCCACAGCAGAGTGGCCGATGTCAGGACAGGTCACAGCTGGAAAGTCAAACCGCCATTATTAATTTAAATATTTTATATAAAAATTGATACTGTTATCATTATTTTAGCAGTGAGTGAGATGATAATTATCCATTTACTTTCAATATGTTGATGATTTATCACTGTAAAATATGACAAATGTGTCTCAATCTCAAACCTGCCAAAAAGATTTGGAGGTTGGTATGGGAAAGAAGAGTTTAAAAGTTTATCATAACACTACAACTAAACAGGCGTATTAAAAAAAAAGCAAAATACTCACGAATACATCTAGGTGGCGCCTCAATGGGGCTCCACCGTCCCATTTCCTGACAGATGACTGACGTGGTGATAGGACCAGCAAGACGAAATCCAGGGTTACACTGATAGGTTGCTCTGGCTCCAAGAGAAAAGTCCTGACCAGCAATACTGCCATTTACTGGAGGCACAGGCATCCCACAGGACATGACTGAAAAGAGTATAGAATAACGCAATAAATATGCTTTGGAGGATGAAAGTGTAGGTAGCAAAGTATATTTTAACTAGACAACTCCTCTGCGGGAAATCGCGAGAGAGATGCAGTAGCTGTAGCAGTCTAAGATGACATGATAATATAATGATACTATGATGCTACGATGCTATGATGATGCTAGGATGCTATGTTACTACAATGCTATAATGGTATAAAACTACGATGCTAAGATGCTACAATGTTCCATTATCCATAATAAAATGATTTATGAATTTGTCGCGAATCATTTCATTTTTAACCTCATCTTCACCTCATCCTTATTTATTCGCAAAAAAAGGAATTATTCGCGACTAGCATTGCAAATAATTGCCCTTTTCACCTCATCATATCCTTAGTTATTCGAGAAAAAGGGATTATTTGTGACTAGGGTCGCAAATAATTCCTTTTTCACAAAATTATTTCCTTTTTTTATTTCCTTTTTTGTGAAATGATTTGTGATTTGTAGCGTCACGAATCATTTCATTATGCTAGTCGCGAAACATTTAATTTGCGAAATGATTTGCTAGTTGCGCACACTGAGTCTGATCGAGCCGCACGTTTTTATGTATTATTAGTTTGTGTGCGACAAACGGTATTTGAGTCGAAAGAAATCGAAAATTGAATGGAAGATGAAAAATAAGAAGAAACACGTAGAAGATCAACACTTTGCGATGCGAAGCACTGCATCACTAATAACCATGCAGAGTGTCTAGCTCACAATAGGCTTCCTGTACAAACACAATCCCAGAGCCAGCATTGATGTGCAGTAAACATTAGCTTGGTCTGCCATCTGCACAGTAGTAAACAATCAGGTCCAGAGAGAGCACATACAATTCATTTGGAGATTACACCTGGTGCAGACTTGTCCAGGCACCGAATAGCTGCCCTGCTGTTCTCAGTTTTCACTTTCAGCTGACAACATTAATAAGGCTATTTGGGAACTACACTGAAAGTAGAGCTGTTACATTCTATGCATTTGTGATGCTGATGATGTGAAAGAAAATAAGAAACAGGGAAAATAAAAAGATAAAACAACAGCACCACAGCCTTATAAATTCACTAAATAGTTTTGACTTTATTCATATGATACACATTTGTTTTTAAATAACTATACTTTCAAACTTTTACACTGCCTCTGCTTATTGTTGCTGTTGTTACTGATCAGAAAAAAGCATAGTGACAGGCAGATAACTGTGAGTATGACCCATGACTGACGTATCAAACAATTCAGCTTAGGTAAGCCTAGTATCATTAAGGTGATGCAGAGTTATCTTGAAAGCAATTCTGAGTAATGGCGAGGTAGCATGCCTTAGGCTGAAGGACTGTTGGCGAAGAAACACTGTCATCTCATTTTCTTCCAAAGAAAATGGATTCAGTGATACTTTTTTTTTTAAACTTAGATGAGAATAACCAAACTTTTAATGTACATTTGCTACAAAAAATGGTCTTCAACTTAGCATAACAGTTGGGCTGTGACTGTTTAAATCTTGTTTTCCTTTGTAGTTTTAAGGACACAGTTAGGTCTACCAATCTACCAAACTGAAGAAAATTCTAGTACAAGATATGCATTATTCTTATTAGTTACCCTGATTAAATTTCACCCTCTCATCTTCTCACCTTGGCAAAGTGGCACTGGCGCATTCCACTGGTAGATCCCCTGCGCAGTCCGGGTGCATGTGGCACTGCTTTGGCCAATCAGCCGGAAGCCCTGGTCGCAGCTGAAACGCAGGGTGCTTCCCAGTTTCGTGCCTGTCAGGCTATGCACTGTGCCATTAACAGGGTTATTTGGAGGACTGCAGTAAGCCGCTATGAAAAAAATAAATAAATAAAAGAGATAGGTAAAGATATTAATATTCATAACAAAATTGAGTGCAACAAGCATAAAAACTCAATAATGATGCAAGATGATTCAAGTTGTTGTTGAAGAGGTACAGGATTAATGCGCCTTCAGTAGCACTGAGCTCCACATCTCGTCCATATCAGTCTTCTACGCTTGGCGTGGTAAAAGAGGCTATGTATTAATACCAGCGCTACAATACAATCTCTTTAAAGCAAAAACTGCAGACTAGAGACAAGGTAAATTGATTAAAGGAAACTAATGTTCTGCAAAGCGAAACAGGAGTTTGTCAGCAGCAGCAGAGGAGGATCATAAAAGTGATGGATACATAATAGCACGAACAAAGTATCTGTTTTTGTTTGTTGGCTAAATTGGTGACTGCAATAATCGTTTGTCATCCAAAATGGTGCCAGCAACAGGTACATTTGGTTTCCAAAAAAAAAATAAAAAATGGAAGACTCTCAGGCCTAAACTGCACTCTGCGGGTCTCACAATAACATGGTATTAATACACCTGCTGAAGAGAAGAGGAGTTTGAGAAAATGTTCAAAAATATATTATGTGATGTAAAAGTAGGCGGCTATGGGACACAGAAAATGCTGCTCATTGTGGGGGAGAGATTAGGATAAAAGTGGACCGTGAGCACAAAAAATCATATCATCCATTACACTTAATCACTATGACCACATTACATTTCTATAAAAATGCAAATTCATGACTCAAACCACTCATATGTGGCAATGAAAATGCCCTCTCTTTCAAATTTCGAGCACCATGCAGACAATCAGATAAAACTCGCTCACGGCACAAAAACTTACAGCCATGTCAATGGTGTAATATGTATTCAGCATTTATGAGATGTTGCTGCCTCACATAAATTGCTCCAGTGAGACAGAGAATGTGAGACTTCAAATGAGCTGACAGACCATTTTGTGGCACTGAGGAGATGTTAGATAAAACAGACTTTATGTGGAATCTGACACCGAGGTTCGCTAAGAAAGATGTTAGATATCTCAGTGGAAGGTACACACAAGGTGTACTGCAGGCTTTGATAATTTTGCAAGGTGCAGTATTAGAGTTTGAAGAGTTTCTCATCACCGAGGGATAAATTCTCATTAAACGTCCACCTTGACGGCTACATAAGTAAAAAATAGAACAAACTCAATGTTTAAATCCAATGACATTAAACTCGCTGACAGAGGTATGGTCTTCAGCAAGGCCTCCTCCTGTCAGTCAACATGACTGGCAGTTCCTGAGCAACCCATGAGCTCAGTTCTTCACTTTTATCTGTGTGTAACTCATTTGCCCCTTTCTCTTTCTCTCCTTCTGCCTGTTATAGTATACAGATTGTCTCATTGTAATCAGCCCCGCAGCTCAAAGGAATCAGATCTACATGGGCAGGCAATTGGATTGGAATAGATAATAGAGGAGAGGAGAAAAAGGGAGAGACTGGTTGATATACACATAAAAGATGAGATACAAGAATAAAGAGATAGTAAAAAAAAGACAGTGACAGAGTCAGTCAGCCTGGAACATGTTGGAATGAAGTGAAAGAAAAAAAACATGACAGAGGCTGTGGAAGGAAAGACTAGACTAGAAAACTGAGATGTGAGAGTTGCTAGAGGAGATGTCTGCAAGTTGGTGATGGAGGAGTGTCCCATAGAGGGCAAAGATGGATTGATGAAGAACACAGCTGAATACATTGAATCTGCCTGCGCCATCTGTTTCTTCTTCCCGTCCCTACAGAAGGCAACTCCATAATGACCGCAGCAACTTGTGGTTTCTCAGCCATCACTTTGTCCGTCTGTCACTTAGCCCGCTATGACAAAATCCATCATGGTTAAGAAAAAGAAAAAGTAAGAGAGGGGAGACAAAAAAGAAGAGGGGCAGAGAACCGTCAGAACATCCGGTCGGGGAGACGGAGCTCTCCACTGAGAGGAAGAGAAAGACGATTAGTCAATCTGGCTGAGTGGTGTTGATACAGAACGGAGGGAGCCTTTTAAATATTTACACAGTCATAATTCACAGCGAGTTATGCAGGTGTCGTATAGCAACAGATCCTTCATGGGAGCAGGGACAAAACAGCAGAATAATAAGCGATACAAGAAACGGCGTTTACTAATCTCAGGTCTGTGCAGCATAGCGAGGAGTGCTGCAGATGCCTGCCGCCCCCGTTAGGTTGTCATGGAGATGGGTCATATTTCTAGCTGTTTCAGCTGCAGTCAGCAGCCCAAATGTTGGTCTAGTTGACACAGTTAAACCAAAGACACCTCTGATGAGTTTGAATGCGCAATAAATTCTAAAAGAAAAAAAAAAAAAAAAAAAAAAAAAAAAATGTCAGTTCTTTCCAGTGAGTCAATTCTAAATGGACCACTGCAGCGAAATCACTTTTATAAAGAAGTCTGTTACTTCACGCTGGCTTTTACTCACCTGAATAGCGTATTCGGAAGCCTTTGTGACTTGTAGTGTGATCGAAGGACCAGTGCAAGTAGACTTTGTTACTGGAGCTCGTGATACTCAGTGGACTGGAGTAGTTACCACTGAGGGTGATAAGCAGGGGGCTCTGTCTGGATGGGCCTGAATGAACATATGGAGGGAGATTAAAATGATTATGAAGTATCAACTTTACATTAATATTATATTCCTACTAAATAGAAACTGATACAACAGATGATAAAATATCTATAATTTCTCTATTTGTACAAACTGTATTATGATATGAATCAAATTATTCTGAGCTATGGCATTTGGGAGATTGTGCATTTTACTACACTTATGGTACAACCTAAATGTGCACAGCTTCTTATTGTGGGGGAAAAAAAGATTTCCTTCATAATTGGCTCAGCAGCCCGAGGGTTAGCAAACGTCTGTTCCCCTCCACTCGGCAGAAGATAAAAAGCACTAATCAGCAACACTAGTGTATATGGCCGCCATTTTCTAAAAGCAGTCTGGCAGAGTTGCTGACTGTGCCTCTAATCACATGCAAATGTACAAGGCAGATGTAGATGTTCTGTCACCATGAAAGGGAGCCTGTGTGTGATTTTCTGTTAGTAGATGCCTTGTTAGGGACGGTAAATCCAGCTGTCTGGACAATTTTAGCCTATAATTGTGGATAGGGGACATATGGGGAGAGGTCTCATAGAGACATGGGATCAATAGACTGCTGGACATGCAGTACATACAGTGTATAACCCAAACCATCAATGTCAAACACAGGATGCTCATTTAAACTCCTTATAATTAAAATGTCAAAAAAAAGATGATGCTGCATAACTTAAATACATCATACTGTATGTAACCACTGCTATGTATACAGATGTTGACATTCAAAGCAGATGACTTACCATCAAAGATCTCTAGTTCATCAAACTGACGGCTCGTCTGAAAGTGTTCAATAGTGAAGGTGATGTTGTATCCAGGTTCTACTTTGACCACCCAAGAGCAGGATTCAAAATGAGGGAAACCATTTCCTGGTGACTGGCTCATGATGACACCCGTGGAGGCTGTGAGCACCTCGTTCATGGGACAAGTCACTGTTGGGAAAAAGAGAAGACAGAGAAAAAAAAAAGAATTATTTGAATTCTGGGAGTACTGATTTGTTCATGTATTGCTGTTTTATATTGTTACAAAAGTAGCTGATAACCTTTAATGGCTGTTTACTTGTTTTAGTGAATTTAATTTACCCTGAAACACTAATTGGATTGGTTAGAGCCATACTGTTGTTGGAAGGCAACTCAATGTGACTAAAAGCCTTGCTAAGTTAATTGTCATTCTGATCCTGATAATGTCACAGGAAGCAGAGCTCTCCAAAGTTGGTCATAGACAGTATCCAATATTATTGAGTATCCATAAGCACATTGTCTGCTCTTTTCCAGTTGGCACTGTGTGACAGATGTGATACTAACTTGGTGCCTCACGCCCATATCTGCCTTAAAGCTCTATAGCTGTGGCACATCTGTGCGGACCATATTCACTTATCCCCGAACCCTTCCCCGCCTCTGCCATTGCTATTCTTGTGGGAAACCTGCATGCCACCCTTTTACATTTCATTGTTGTTTCAGTTTGTATTATGAGACATTACACAGCTCTCCTGACGGGCCGTGGTTTTGTTGTGTTTTTGCAGTGACGGTGTGAAGCCAGTCTCTTAATCTGCCACAGAGTCTGCAAACACAGCTAACCCCCCTCCAGTAAACAAGCTGCGAAATAAAAGGAAGCAAATGTTGCAACAATGACACAATTCAACAATCAATACCTCTTTAACACAGTTTCAACAAAAACTAAACATTACAGCTCTGAGAGAGAGCTAGGAGTCATGACAAAAATGCTACATTATCCTGCAGTAGTTTTATCTAGGCATCCCAAATCAACTGACAACTGAGTGTATATGACTGAATCCTGAGGACTACTTCAGCATACATAATAGCACTTAACTGTATCCAACTGTGAGGATGATATCTCTGATGCTGACGGCAGAAATCATGAGGGGAAAAAAACACTATTTGACAACAGTTTTTTTTTTTTTTTTGCTCTAACAAACAAACCAAAGGCCACGTGACCAGGTGCTCTTCGCATGATCACGCATTTTATATATGTCTGAGTTTGTCAACCAAGCGTGGCAGAAAATCTAAAATTTATGTAAATGCCCTTGTTGTGTGCTGCAATTTGAATACTCGAGCCTGTTCTGCCTCAGGGTAAGGAAGCTCTTGGCACTTGCGAGTCCTTCATTACAGTACAGAAATATTGACCGCTTTCAATCACATTCTAGCAGTTTGTGGGTATGATGATGTGTGTGTGTGTGTGGGTATTTTTATTTTGTGTGTGTGTGTGTGTGTGTGTGTGTGTGTGTGTGTGTGCATCATCACATTCCCATGTGGGTATGTTTGTGTGCTCTCATTTCTGTGAGTTCCTAGGGGAAGACATTATTAAATGCACAGGAAAAAGATTATGACAGACAGTCTGGATTAGACAGTGTTTCCATTTGTTGTGCCTACGCTTGCTGTGCCACCTAGTTAAGGTTTATTGCCTCAGGAAATGTCTGGTATGATGCCACAAACAGAAAGGTATGTTAAAATTACTTCAAAAATATGTTCCCGTCAAAATACTTTTTTTCCACAACTTTTTTTGCCATTCATTGTATAGGTAATAATTGCAAAGCATAACCAAATGCGCCCACGACATGCAGAGGAAACAGTTTTGTCACAATTTCATTTTATATTTGTATATAAGCATAATTCATTGGATAAGATAGCTCATCTGAAAACTCAAAACATATACTTTGGAAATGGGAATGAAAGTAATGTTGCTGATCATGTGCAACATCTCAGAGATTATAATTCACAATGGTGAATACCACAGTCACATGAAGTATCAGTATGTCCAAACACAAGTGAAGTGTCTCTGACACCTAACTTTGGAAGAAAAATGATAAGACGTTTTGTTCATCATTTATGACCTCAAGCACCTCAGTGGGGAGTCAAAAGACTTAAATCCATCACTGATAGTGAAACTGATTGTGCCTGGAAGTAGCCTATAAAATCTAAGAGTGAAGTTCATTAAACGATCAATTCCCCTAAGATGAGATGTGTGTTGTCAGTGACCTTTCAGAGAGATTCAACGTGTCTTCAAAACTGCCTTCAGCTCGTCTTGGAGCCAATGCAAAGAGACAGACAGGGGGTCTTATCTATAGGCTGCTACTTATTAAACTAATCCACTTTGAAATGAAGCATCACTCTGTTTGGCTGTAAACAAAAGGGTATTAGGGGACAAATCTGACAGCTGGAAAAAAAAGCAGCTTCAACACACAAAGGTGAGATCAACGCTGATAAAGCTCAAAATGAAATTCCATTTCAATGAGACAAGGGATGGAATAAATAGGTAGGAGGAACAGAATATGTGAAACACGCTTTCTGTGTGTCTATAACCTAATCATGGAACGCAACAGCTTTGAGAGGGAAAAATGCAGTGGAAGGCTTTCGTGCAGACAATCACAGATGCACATGCATCTGCATTCACACACATATATTTCTGTACTCTGGCATAAAATTATGGAAGCACACGTGCATAAATCCACAATATATCAAGCTTGCAGTGCTGCAGTGCTGCTGAGCTGCCTTTACGCGTGTGGGTATTTAATTAGCATAAGCTAACCTAACAGGCTGATTGAAGGGCTGCAACATAAGCATTAGCGTGGATCAGGAACTAACAGATTTAAGAAGTCATGGATGACAATGAAGATGTAAGAAAAGGGGGCAGCTGTAATCCCTACTCGGGGACAAAAAGAATGGGGCTAGGGTACAAAATAATCTAAGGAACAAAAAAAATTTTAAAAATAAAGAAATACATGAAGAGGCGAGGGAGGTGACTTGGGATACTAATGTGATGAGTGATTATGTAGGTTTCTGTCAGAATTCTGTCTGGGGGATAAACTCAGGGATTTTGGATCATCTGCACTCACTGTGTTTTATTAATGAATTCAAGCAACACTTTGTTGTGATGCTGTTGCCTTGTGTTTATGTTTGATGTTGGATCTCCCTGTAGTCTCAGCAGACAGTGGATGTACTTAAGGCCTGTGTGTCTAATAGAAGTCTGTTTAATCAAATAGAAGGCAAATATTAGTGTACAAATTAACCGGCTGCCCTAATGGCAGGAAATGCCAGACAGGCTGAACCCATTTGATGTCATGAATGATATTTCTTGGAAAAAATAAGAAAAAAACAAAACAAAACAAAACAAAGTGTGTGTGTGTGAGTATATGATGACAGCTATTATTTCTTGGCTGATATGTCAGACAGATCAGGGTATTGATAGACACCTTTGTGCTCAACAGCATGAGAATACACGGCACAACCTCAGAGAAGGACAAAAAAAAAAAAAAAAAAAAAAAAAGATGGCAAACAGGAATAAAGGGTACATGTGTTATGTAAGTACAGAAGTCTGACGCTAGTGAGTCAGGGGAGGAGAGAAGCGGTGAGTGAGCGCCGACGGAGGGGAATGCAGAGGATGAGAGAGGATGCCGGCGCCTAGGGGGGCAAGCAGCAGCACTGCAGAAGCAGCTGTAGGCTCCAGTGCTGCTCTCTGGAATCACATTGACAACATTCATTGTTGTGCAACCCAGACATATGCTTGACCAGTGTTTGTCTATACTGTATATGGATGAGTGTGTGTTTGAGTGATTGTGTGTGTGTGATGGGGGTGGTGGTGAGGCCAGCTAGGGTTGTGCTTGTCAGAGCAAGAAGTGGTGATTTGATAGGTGCAGCTGCAGCCAGCATGTCCCCTGCATTTCAATGAGCTGTACACTTCTTCTCTTCACCCCTCACCACCTCAAACCCTACACAACTAAGTCTCTGCCTGTCTCTTTCTCATGTTGGCTTTTAAGTCCTGTCCAACTCTCATTCACTTATTTGTCATCCTTCTGCTCGTTTAACAGCATCTCCTCCATTTTTTTCTGGCTAGATTTTGTTTTATTTCTCCCCCAAGAATTAATGGCAATCCCAAAGTGCTTTCTATCAATCTGTTTGTCTTTGACTTCCCTCCTCTCTCCCCGTCCAATCCTTTCCTCTTCTCCCACCACCAGCATCAGTTCTGTTCTGTTCTCTTACTTTCCTCTGTGCTCTCAACTCATTCAGCTCCTGAATCCTTCGACTTTTATTGTCTGAGGCTCTCCTTTCCATCACTCTGGTCTGTGTCTACACAGGGAAAGTGACAGATTCACAGGAAGAGAAAGTTCGCTGGAACTGTTTGTCCCCAATATATATTGTGCCTCTCACCACAAGTCGAACAATTAACAAGTGTATAGTCATGACTGAAATATACAGCAAACTGCTAGAAACATCCAACTTTCACTGACATCCACTTAAATTTTTACAAATGGCACATAGATTTGTTAAACTTGTCAAAGTAGACCTACGCACAGAGTGTCATATTTCTAAAATGTAATTATATGACAATTACACTGCCTTGTAATTGTGTTTGCACCTGCATATCTGCACATGTACAGGTGCAGAGGGACTAGCAGGCAAAACAAAACAAAAACAAAACAACCACATACACGTAGGATTTGGATCTTTTTCATTGCTTTTTCTGACTTGAATTTTGACACGTTCTCTCCCCTTTGTTCTGACTTTCACTGGGTGTTCTGGATACATTGTTCCACATCTTCATTATTAGCCTACACACAGATCCTCCATCTCTTTGATTTCATTCTTTCTTTTGTTTAACTCTTTTTTATTTCCCTCCCTTTTCACCTCATGCTGAGAGCATTTACATAGTTTTCTTATTCTGCACTTTAAATTAGTTGCATTTATCAAAGTTTGCCTTCTCTTCCAAGTCAACATAACCCACTTGTCACATATGAGGACACCCACAAAGCAAGATGGAGGGGAAAAAGAAGAAGCACAACATTTAAAAACATGTATCTTTCATTGTTTTGCTCTCTTTTCTTAGGAAACTAAGAGACTCCGCGATGCACCCAGTTTATAGCTCAGAGGAAAAGTGTTGCATACAAGATACAGTATTATGATGATGTGTTGGGAACACTGCACTTATTGGGTCCTCTGGGAGGATTATATCTTGGCATGCAGAGAGCACAACAGCAGCCACCCTAAGTCTCATGGGAGCCAAGTATCATTCACAGACATAGAAAGTGCAACCAAACTGATGTGTGGCTGCTGCTCCATGACTACAGGCCTCCCTCAGGAGGCAGAAACAACACAAAACTTTAACTAGTGCACGCGTCTATGATTAGAGCAAAAATGATATTGACCTATAACTCTGCTGAAAATAAACAGATCAAAGCTGTGGTTCACATGTGTTGTCATATCTTCGGAACATAATGAGGTATTAGGATGCTGTTGAAAATGAAAAGATGCACCTCTAGAGGCTTATTCAGTAAACAGCATTTATGCAGTGTGATGCTTCATAATGTGCAGTTTAGGGTGAAAGTAGCCACAATTTTTACAAAGCTAACTGTGCAACTACAGGTATATCATTTTTTATTAAATCTATTAAAACATCTCTACCTATTGCTTCTAATATGGCGCTAATTTATTCGCATGGGAAATCTTTGGCAATAGAGATGAAACAGATCCAGAGGATTATCATGGATTAATGTGTTTCTGTACCATCATGTTGCCCTGAACATGTTGGTCTCATTAAACAAATTTGGTTTATTTATAAGGAACATGTACAGAGAAACAATGATAGCAGAAGCAGAAGTGTGTGTACTATTACATGTGTATACAGCCAAAGTTAATTTCCAACACTAGTCCCTTGGTGGCCATTTATAAATCAAGCAGTCATTGAAATTATGTTATGCACTTCAGTTGAGGTTAACTAAATAAAAAACAAACTGCAAATATTTTTGTCAAAATAATAGTTGAAGTGTTTAAGCTATTGTGAATAAGAACTTTGAAACTCTTTATTTTAGCTCATGTTACACTCTTCAAATTGACCTTACACATTGGCAGGCAAATGTCCCAAGGAACAGAATAGATCTTTTCTCAGTGGAGAGGGGTATTAAAGCTGAAGCTTCAGTCCCAGGATTGGAAGAATACATTTTGGTGGGAAAAGTGAAAGAACAGACCTTGACCATTCCCTTATTACCACCACTGAGGTGCTCTGAGCAAGGCCTTTATCTCCCTGTCCCTCATGTGGAGCTGTTCAGCAGCCAGCAAATCACTCTGGAGTTGTACTCAGCAGTCTCCAGTTGTGAAAATGTTATTGTTATTGAGTATGAGTGGTACCTTCCTGGATACGCTTTCCAAATTCTCAGGCCTGAGGCTTTCACTCACCATCACATGAGGGTGGAGGCCCCTCAAACTCCAAGTGTGTCCCCAATCGGCAGGTCAGAATGCTGTTTCCACTTAACTGGTAGCCTGGAAGACATCTGTAGCGGACTATATCCCCTGAAGAGAGACAGAGGGGGAAGAGGTACAATAAATGACAAATCAGAGCTGTTGGCAACGAGCCAAAAATTTCTACAGAACAAATCATGATCCATTGTATGTCTGTGAAGGAAAAAGGTAACAGTGGAGAAAAGTACAATAATAAATTCCCACTGGGAATCCTATAGATGAGACACTATATCAATGTCGTTGACTTTGTCTCTGTGTATAATAATGAGTCAAGGAGGTATGCAAATACACAGATAAGGAGGATTAATCTCCATTGTCTTCTACAGTGGAGAATATGAGCGCATGGCCCAAATCCTTCAGGCTTTTTGATTATTGTGTCAGAATCATTCATTCATACAGCTTCAAACTACATGGGTGGTGTAGCTTGAGGGTGAGTCTGAACTCAGTGCCACTGACTTATGGGGTAAGTAGTAAGTGAACAATATGGCAATGTAAACTGTCAAGGCTGGAAGGTGAATTGACAATGGGATTAACTTTTCAGAATGCTACAATTTCTCAAGTCTGGATGGGAGCGATGTCTAATTCAAAAAAGTCAGTAGAGTCTAGACAGCGGTGATTGTGAGATTATATGTGTGTGTGAAAGTGCCTTTTGGGACAGTATTTTCCACCTACCAATCTTAAACTCTTTGCTTGCCATCAGGATCTCTGCATTAGGAATGATGGGTGGAGGCAGGCAGTACTGCAGTCTGTACGCTTTATTGAGAGAATCAAAGGCACGAAAGAAGTCAAGCACAGACTATACAGGAAATATCTGGTAGGAGATAAGGATCAAGACCATCTACATACCTTGATAGTTGATACGGAACAGTCCACCTTTCTCTGTATTACTCCGGAAACGTATCAGCACTTGATTAGATGTGCTAAAGGGTGGATCGTTTGGCTCTCCATCAGTAAACACCCCCAGTTTCCTGGCTGTCTCCTGTGGACCATCCCTACAGGAAAAAAAGGTCAATGGTCAACTATGACTTCAAAAATAACAATACACATGAGATGAGTGTTGATAATTAACTGGAGGGGATTTCTTTCAGCAGCCTCAGTTAAAGTGCTCACTTGGTTTCAAACCTTAAAGTATCTTGGGACTCTATGACGTATATCTGTGAGAATACCAAACAAAGCCACATGCCAGATTATTGTCAAGCAGCTTCCAGCAGCAGAGTATAACCAAGCTGCTTTCACTTCATTAAACCCAAAGCAATTACTCTGGGCTGCTCTGGGTGATTATGTTGAAATAAGGTAAAAATTACAGATAAACGTAAAATGACAGGTCTGGATTGCGCAGTTCCTGTTAAATGCCATCCAAGGGGAGTGTCTCTGGAAGCTGTGGCCCAGCCTTGGCAGTCCCCTGGCGTGGGCATGGCCGATTAAGCCAGCTCCCAGATTCCTGCCACAACCATTCAGCTTAAAAACCATCTGTCTTTGGCTGTCAGACTGGGCATGGGCGATTACAAGCAGCTCTGGAAACGGCTGGCTAGGGACTGCTGCCTGACAGCACTCTGGCCAAGCCGCCATTACGGGGCCCATTTCCTTGGCTCAGTAGTTCAGTGGATAGATACAAAGCAGTGGTAACTGGAAACTGGGGAACACGATAGTCCCCATCTTGGCTCTGCAGGAGCTTGTTGGGAAAGATCAACACAGTAGGAGTCATTTACAAAAGAGCAACAAAAGATAGAAAGTGGACATTTTGACTCAGTAGCCATGTTGACTTAGTGACATAAACTCTCCATGCAACAAACATTTTTGATAAAATTTCTATAAGAGGCTCGATCTTCAAATATATAGATGTCACCTCGCGCCATGTGCACTTTCATGTGGTCGTCAAATTGCCAGGTTGGCTAGAAGTCAGATCTCCGGTCTTACTGAGAGCTGGGACCTTTGGCAGCCATCATGCATGCAAAATCCTGTCTTTGGTCGCACATATGGCAGACCCAGCCGTGCATTATGGAGGCGATGAAAAGAAGCTTTACCCTTTGATACTCAGTCAGGCAAAAATATAACCACCTACCACATAAATGTCCTAATACAAACACAAGAGCACCCATACATCCCCAACAGCCAAAACCTAGTCTGTCTTGCCCTCTGCAGAATCACATAAAAAGGACAATTAACTAAAAGAGAGGGGGCAGGTTAAAATAGAGATTAGCTAACTGGACTAATAACTAACTCAGTTTTGTCAAGCAGCACAACAGAGGCTGTTATAGAAAGAAAAGCTGGAGGCAGAACAGGTTTGAAAAGCAGTGGCATAAATAGGTGGCAAGGACTTGAAAGATAGGGGATTATTTAATAAACATGGGCAGCATTTCAATGACACTCAAGTTACTTAGTCACTTAAGGTTAGCAATTTGTTGAGATTTATTTTTGGTTTTTAGTTTACTTATAAAAACAAAACTGAGGCTACAGTCAACATTTTATAAATTGAACTTTCACATATCTACAGCCACTGGTAACAACAATTTCTCACCAGACGATGATGAAGTCATGTGGCCCATGAACCTGAAGCAGAGTGAAGTTGAGTTTAATGCCAAAGCCGGGAGCCACGGTGATCAGCCAGGAACAATCAGCTGAACTGGGATACTCCTCTGGGTAACCAGGGGAGAAAATGGTCCCATTGTCTGATGTGATGTTCCCCCCACAAGGTACTAAAGGAGGGAAGATTGAAGAGAGAAAAAGAGAGAGATGAAGTGTAAATATATCAGTGGGCCAGGAATACAACAGGACAGGTGCATAATTCAGCTGCAGTTGTTGGAAAGCAGGGATTTTTCATCTCCACTCTTCTTCTTTCTTCCCTTCTTGGTGTCTCTTTCCCCCCTCTCCCCCACTCTTCGTCTAGAGCCCAGGCGCTTGTCTGCGCTGAAGATTAGCCAGTAAAGCCTGTTAGCAAGTGGGGACTTGGATGGAGTGTTTTGCTAAGATAAGGCCTCAACCCCTTCCCATTGGGGTTGAAGAGAGAGAGTGCAGAGATGAGGCGAGGGGTTAGCGTGGTCTGCGCTCTAGAGGTGTGTGTGTGTGTGTGTGTGTGTGTATTTGCAGTACATGTTGTGTCTATAAGGAGGGGGTGTGCACAAGTGTGTATACCTGTATGCGTGTTTGTGTTTTGAGTGACAGGAAAGGTTACAACAGCATGTCTATGTCAGAACTGACAGCACTGGATCCTCACGTTTGACATCCTGAAATCCTGCACAACCACATAGATGCAGTAAATCACCCTACTAAACTAAACCATATGCACACATCCCCAGATCCACCCTCAAATCTGCATGAATAGAAATTTTAACTATATTGCAAATTTCCCTCCAGAACTCTGGAGGTTCTCACTAACTTAGGGATTATGAAGCCTCAAACTCCCGCTGGTACCCTGAGAGAAGCCCCATATTCGCAGTGGTGACGCAGGAAAAATCAAGAAGGAGCGGTAATCGCAACAGTGCAGGCATCTCAAGCAAACTAGACGGGGTATTCAGCTTAACGGCACACCCTTGGATGCCTTGGGGTATAAGATCACTCCCAAAGCAGAGATTGCATGTTTTATCCCTCTGTCTCTCACTCAGGTTTGTGTGTGTGTCCATGTAAAACAGCTGCCTGCTTTAGCCCTGTGGTTGAGTGGCCTCACCTGTTAAATGAGCTATCGATCAGAACGATTGATTAAACCCCGGGCACTCTATGGAGTTGCACCTCTGGGCGATGCCATCGACTGGCAAGCTACTTAAGCTTTATGTGTGGAAGAGTGTGTTTGCCTGAAGGGTTAGGAGCAAATAGAAAACTTGACAATACACAAAAAGTAAACATCCATGTCAGTAATGAAAAAGATTACTTCTAGAAAATCTTTAAAATCCAAATTCTTTTACCACCACATTGTAGTGACTATACTCTGACTTAACTGAGTTAAGTGTATAGACACTAGTAGTCAGTATAGTTATATATGTTATGCATAAATATATATGAGATGTGAGGAAGGATGTACACAAAAGTGAATATGAAGGAGATAATGAGACAGTAAAGGTCAAGTGCTTTAAGAAAAGTGGGTAAATGGAGGTGAGATTACAAAAGTCAATGTCTCTTATCCCCCTCAGAGGAAATCCATGCAAATAGTGACAGAGACTGAAGAGCAGGTTGTACTGAGCTGCACTGGGTCAAACAAAGGTGTTACAACATTGTTTGCTGCCATGTAATGATGACTACATATTAGCTCAGAGGGACTGAAAAGATCAATACATGCACATTGCAAGTAAAGGCAGTGATGTACTGTATGTTAGTGGAGATGTCGCATGATGTGTTTGTGAAGCAAAAAATTCAAATGAAAGTAAGAAAAAAGCAGGGTTATGACCAACTGACTTGTCTTAAATGAATGAAAAAGGGAAAACATTTTTTTGCAGTCACTTTAAATTTAATATGTCAATAAGTCAGTTGCACCTTGCTGTGTATGTGTGTGTGTGTGTGTATGTGTGTGTTCAGGTATATTTATCCCAGTAGGACTGAGGTGGCTCCTATCACTTGAGCTCCTGCTATATCACTTCCTCGCACCAGGTCACAACATTAAAGCCAATTCAATTACACTCACAGTCAGAAGCATCAGGCTTCCTTCTCCTGGTCATTTTGTAGTGCAGACACACGTGCAAACGCACACGCACTCACAACAACACAAACACGTGCTGTTTGTGTTGGGTGCATGAGATTACACCTTTTATGCAAAACAGACATATGAATGTGTAGTAGTTAACATTAATGTTAGTAAATATTAGTGAATTTATGTCCTTGAGCGTATTCAATAGTGTATTAATGTCGCATATTGTATCAAAACAACAAGGGATTAGATTGGACTTGCATGAATGATGACTGAAACAACATAAGCATGTGTGCATTATACAGGGATATAAAATACTGCAGTATAATTAGTATGCTATAAATGTACAGAACACATACATTCCTGCACACACATGTAAATACATGTGAAAACACACACACACACACAAACATTCTAGCAGGTCTCCAGCAGTAATAAAAGGGAAAATGGCTGTGAGAGAATAAAGTCTATCTCCTGTTCCCTTCTGCCATTTCACTCTGTTGCACCGTCTCTCCCTCTTACTTATCTTCATTCTTGCCTATTCAAAGTTCCAGTGTCACAGTCATCACCTCCCTCTGTAATTTTGTCTGCCTTATTGAATAATCGACAGCTGGAGCATGAAAATGTGGGTCAAGGACGAGGCAAAAGAAAGAATACTCATTCTTTTGCTTTTCAATTTGGGCCCTCTTTTATACATCTTACATTTTGCACCCATTCCTCTTTAGCGGAGTATTGATTTTCACCGAGGAGTACTTTGCTTCATTAATGAGGGGATGATAATTCACTTTAATTGCATTATTCATAATAGATAATCATTATCTCCATGGCCACACTTTGTAATAATGATGTAACAGGTCAATAGGTTCTAAACATGAAGTTTTCAAGTTGTTAGTTTCTGTGTTCAAAGGCAGTTTAGACGTACTTGTTTGGACATATTTAGTGTTTACATTATTTAGCTTATCGTCTAATTACACATTGCTTACCTTCGCAGCGAGGGAAAGGGTGATCCCAATTGCGGGTGGTGCCATGTTCACAGGTGAGGATGGAATACCCCATTAGCTGATACCCAGGCAGACACTCAAAGGAGATAGATTGGCCTACGTTGTACCCAGCACCCACCACCACGCCGTAGCGGAAAGGCTCCGGGTCAGGGCACTCCTGTAGCTCATATGCTGAGGGAGAAAGAAATTAGATACATTATTTCAAATCAATACTACATTATAAATATCATTAAAGCTAGACACTTTTACTGAGACATTCTATCATTTTAAAACATCTTAATCACTGTAATTCACACAACTAACACTGATTTTCTTCAACACATGAATGCTCTGATTCCAGACAACAACACTAGAGCGTCCTCTATTTTTACTTCTTCTACATCTTCTTATTGTTCTTCCTCCTCCTGCAGCTAAACCTCCCACTCCTTCTTTTTGCCTTCTCCTCCTCTTCCAACAGGAGTTTTCAGTGAAAAAAAGAAAAAAAAATGCCAGGAGCAAGTGTGACTTGTGCCTCAGAAGCATGATGCAGTTATCAGAAGCAGTGTGGGTCTTGGATACAAAAGCAGAAAAGGCAGTGAGCCTTGAAGAGCCAGGATATAAATATGACTAAAGAAATTGATTTCTATGGATCGCAGCTTCCCTTTGTAGAAGATAACACATGCAAATACTGCAAAAAAGGGGGATATTTGCAAATATAATGCTTGATTTATATGCTAATGTACACATAATTATGTAAATGCACAATGCTACCTTTCGATTTGCTGGCTCGTTTGTTGAATTACAAAGTACAAACTTTGTGTGCCTGTTGCTTTTGTAGACAAGGGCAATTTATTCCTTGCAGCTATGTGGATACACAGTGTCTAAGTCTTTTATTGGCACATGGTGAGGAAATCTTTTAGGTGATCAACAGTTTTATATGTACAGAGATTTATAGATCTGCAGAATTTACTGGCTGTGTGGGCTGATTAGTTTGACACAGTCAGTTCCAGGGCTAATTCAGTAATGTTATAGCTCCACATGCATACACCTCACTGTAAAGTGACACTAATTATACATAAGTGAACGTGAAGGAGAAAAAGGTAACAGTCTCAGAGATTCTGATATACCATTATGCATTTACAAGTCATAATTCCTCTCTGAGGTACTGAAATTTATAGTGATAATGTGATCGCGTCAATTCAAGGAAATGCATCTGATCATTATAGCTACATTTATTATACCTCTATAGGTCAACATTCCAGTGGCAGAAAAAAGGATTAAAGCAGCCAAAGAGTCTCAGTTGCTCTCAAGTGATGATTAGTTTGATCAAACTTTGCAGAAGAAACTCACATTACTGGCTCAGCTCCGCAATTAGCGAAATTTAGTCTTGGTAATTAAGCTCATTATATATATTAAACAAGTCTATTTCTGTGACAGTCCCTAAGGCTTATCTCCTAAATCTATTAAATGGAGCTTTTGAGTGTATGTTCATACACATAATAGTGTTTGAAATCTTACCTTGGTACTCAAACCTGAAACCTGGTTTGTTCTGCGAATGGTCACTATGGAAATACACGGTTGTCTCATGGGAGGTGGTTAGAAGAGAGGAGGGAATATCTTGGCCGCTGTATCTGCCAATCACTGCGCTTGTATCAAGAGGCCCATTGCGTATCTCTAGGAAATCATGGTTGGCCTCGGTGGAGAAGTTGAGGAATTGAATGTGAGCTCCTGGGAAAAGAACAAAAAAAAAAAAAAAAGACAGAAAGAAAAAAAACTGAAAAAGGAATGCCATGTTCTTCTTGACATACTATCAAGACACTCTTTCACACAGTCTGAGATCTAAAATAATTTAGCCAGATATAGCTACAGTTACAAATGCTGTCATTTGATAATATCGTCCTCTTAGTTGCATAATTAAAGGTTCTTGAGTGTGGAAATGCCAAAACGTGGCATTCTATAAGAGCCTCTAATGATGCTCACCGTAACCAACTGGCAGGTAGATTCTCCAGGTGCAGTCACTGTTGCTAGGGTAGTTGCCTGGGAAACCAGGACTGAGAATCATTCCCTCCATCTCCTCCCGGATTCCACCACATTGAGCTGGCGGTGGGTAAACAAGACATTTCATTAGCATCTGCAAACATCGATTCTCCTGCAAAATGAAATAATATTAGTAATACGTCTCAATGCAGATCTTTGTTTAGCTATAGTGGGCGGTTTGACCAACAACTGTGGTAGTAGAAAACACCTGGTGTAACCTGGACTCTGATTCTGATCCTGACTGGAGTATAATATGGAGTTTTGTAATATCAGTGGTTTCATTTTTAATGAAGGCAGAGCAGAAGTGGAATATTTACTATTTTTGTTAGACTTCTGAACCCAAACCATATAATTTACTAGACCTTAAGTGGGTCTAAATTAGGTGACATTGTTGAAGTGCAGGTCTGTGCTCTAATCCACTTTTTAGTTAAAATATTAATAATAATAAAAAATGACTGTCTTTCTTTTTATGTCAATAATATATATATATATATATATATATATATATATATATATATATATATATATATATATACATATATATATGTGTGTGTGTTGACATACAAAGACAGTCATAGCATCTTAGCATGACAATTTGTCACACTATTAAAGAATTTTGGAATTGGAAAGCTCTGTTCCATCTACTTGAGATATGAAGATTCAATATACTGTATCTTTTGCTGCTCTGCATCTTTCATCCTTAATCTTAAACCATGGATGGATAAATGTTTCTTTGACTGACACCTGGGACTAAGAATGAAAGAGAAACAACGAGAAATCCTGACACAACAAATTAAGATAAAAGGATGTGGAAACTCATGGTTAAAAAATTAGCTGAGTCGAGGAACAGGGGAAGATGGGGTACTACAAGGGGCAAAAACAAACAACCAACACACTGAAGAAGTTTAAGAAATAAATGGGCCAAATGGCCTATATAAGTCAGAGGGAGGCGAAACCACATCAACACAACACGAGAAAATCAGGGTGATGTACCATTGTGTGTCTGGAAGGAATAAGAGGGGTAAAGTGTTATCCTGTAGCAGCAGAAAAAGCCTGAGGTAATCAGGAAACTGCTGATGCCTGTGAGCACGATGAATCTTCTCTGAACTTCAACCAATCACGGCCTGAGAAGGAACTAATTAGGCAATAGTAGGTCGTTCTAATGAGTGGAACCATTTGTCATGGCGCATGGCGGAAGACTCAATGTGCAAAATGGAAAAGGAGCTATTTGGTGTGTGGAAAAAAAAAACAGTTTCATTAGAAGTTATTTAGTTTTCCTAAACACAAACAAGTGAAATATAAACTTGTCTTTTTTGTTTGTTTGTTTGTTTATGTCTCCTATTTAATTCATTTATATATGAGCTAGGTTATAGCTGGATTAGAGTTAGCTTGAATGTTTCTGTAGGTGAGCTGAAAGAGTATTGGAAAGGTAAATCATAGAAAATTGATGAAGAAAATTAAGTAAACACTATTCTCTGTTCATTGTGACATTCACATGAGATGATTTGTAATGTTAGGAAAGATCAGCTGGTGTGGACAATACAAAGTAGAGGGTAAAAGAAAATAAAGAAAAGGATATTTTTACCAATGCAGAGAGGAGGTGGGTAGTTCCATCGTCTAACAGGTCCAGGCATACAGGTGATATGCGAGTTCCCCTGTAAACCCACACACAAAGACAGAAAGTTCGACAAAAATTTGGCTGATTTGTTTTCCCTGCTGTCACTCATCTGTTGCTCCAATTATTTGAAACTGCTGCCTGTCGCTACATTACTTCATGTGGCAACTAAATGACTAAATCCATTCGAAGTGGCAGAAAACAACAGAGAGGCAGTATCACGAGCATATTAAGATGATCATACACAGAGAGAGAAACAGAGGGGAAGATTAGGGAGGAGGAGACATTTATCATTGCGCTGTCAAAATAAGTATTTTTCATTTTTCTGAAAGGGTTGACTTTCAAGGCTAACTCACCATGAAGATTAAAAAACTGCTAACAATTTATTTTGAACTGTCTAACATAACAACAACATTACAACATAATGGACTGATTCAGTCAGCCATCCTGAAAATGTGTTTTCAGAATCCAAACTTTCAGACTGAGGGATGATATTTTAATTTCCTGTTTATCTAATCTACCTATACCTGAGGCCTGAATTTAGGATATGAATACTAATTCATACTCATAGGATTTTTCTTTTTAAGGTGGAAGTGTCTGTTTTTTTTTTTCTTTAACCAAGATAGTCCATGATGCAGTGATTAATGCTGACTATATATTTTAATCACTGCATACATTTAAATAATTCTCTCTGATGATGCCTTGACTGCAAATACTTTGAGAAAAGCAATAATCTGGTCATTTACATGATTGCAAGTTAGCCACATTGCTTACAACTAGTAATATCAGACAATATTATGTGACTATCCAGAGGCAATGGCATTTAAAAACGTATTAAAATGAGTTAAGGATTGAGACGACTACCCACAATAAGACAAAACATAAAGTTATTTTCTTTCTCTTTTTTTTGTTGCTAAAACTTGGTTCTGTACCCGTCACCATCCCATTTTATCAAAATCTGTCATCACAGCCATTGGACTAATAAGTGACACAAACCACACCTGGCATTTCTAGTTGAGGACAGGGAGTGATGGGAACACACAGTCCTGATAGACGTGTGTTGTGCAGAGTGGAGGGAGAAACTTTTTTTTTTTTTTTTTTTAAAAAGAAGAATCCGTATGAACTGCTGCATCCAATGTGCTCCACAGATGTCACCATCTGTCTCCAGAAGCCCAGACAATGACTGTGGAAGCACTGGAGGATGTGCAGAACACAGTCATACTTGGAGCGTGCGCAGAATTCTGAATTTGCAGCAAATTGGCACCACATCCTATAAATTACAACCAACATATGGAGGATAGATTTGCAGATACCTGCCAAACTAAGTATTCAACAAACTTAAGAGGAACGCTGTCATGCATCAACACATCCAGAGTGGATGACAGAGATGAACTGTAATAATCCTCTACGTTTACAATGATTTCATTGTATCATGTAATCACTGCATGAGATTTATAGGCTGAAAAAGGGAAAGAATACAGGAATGAAGTTTATAAATAAACTCTGAAAAGAAACTTTTCATCTAGGTTACCTTAGCTTCTTCTCTGACATTTTGCTTTATCCACTTCCGTAAAATACAGTCACTGCTTGAGGAGATAACTGACGACAAGGAGAAGTGACAGGAGTGACACTGACAGGACATATCCAAAAGTAGTATATGTTACCTGTAGAGTATATCCAGGTTCACAGTGGAAGGACACCACATTATTCATCTGAAGACGGTCCCCAACTTTGATACCATTCATAGGAACTACAGGCTCTGGGCAGCTGGTCAGAGACACAGCTAAGGCGATAAAGAATAAATGAAAAAGATGGGAGTAAAAGAGAAGAAAGAAAAGCTATTGAATAACACAGAAACGTTAACAGAGTGAATTAAAGATGACAAATTACAGTATGAAATGTGTGTGTGAGTGTGTGTATGTACTCCTATTTGACACAGCACTTGTCCTCATGGAGTTGGTGCTTCACATCAGGTAGCAAGAACTGTTTTTTTTCACTTACTTTTGTATTCCAGCCTGAATCCAGCTGCAGACACACTAATATCAGAGAAAAAGTGGAGGTAAAGTTGGTTGGAGGTGCTGTTGAGGAGCGCTGGAACTGTAGTGCCTAAGGGAGAAGATTAATAGTAGAGTTTAGAAATGCTATCTCCTGCATAGGATGACAAAACTAACAGTGTAAGATATTGGCAAAATGCTGAAAAGCTTGTTCTTTTTGCTCTTTCCTGTTTAAGAGTGTGTGTGTTTGTGTGTGCGCATGCAGAAAAGATGCCTGCATGAATGATTGCGTAAGGTGCATTAAGATATTTAAGGAAACAGATGCAAAATAAGTATGACCTTCTTGCTTTTTACAAAAAAAGCAGAAGAAAATAGTGTTTCTCGTGGTGGGTTTGTATTCTGCTGATAATAAAGACAACACAATTCCTTTAAAACAAGGAAAAAAGGAAAAACAAAAATCATACATAAAAAGCACATATTTACAAAAACGCTCTCAAACTGGTCATTTAATAACTCAAATATGGTCCGCCTGACATTTTTCTTTCATTTCTTTACTTCTGGGTACATCCAACATTTACTTTTGGTCTGGCTCCAAGCCGAAACAAAAGGAGAATTCCCTGCTGCTGCTGCATCGGGTAACACAGATACTGTAAACAAACATTCACTTCACTCACACAGAAAAGGCTAACCTTTGTAGAGATATACCAAGAGTATGCCAGGGGAAGCTCAAATTTTGAAACTTTCTCATGACTACACCAGCTGGCTTTATGTGCTCTGAATTCAATTTAGCACTGTTTCAGCACCAACTGTGCCAAATGAGCCCCCCACACCCCAATTTCAGAACTGTATGCACTGGTTAACAAATACAATATGCGTTCCAGGTCTTGGATGCTGCTTTGTGATAACTGATTAAGCTGTTAAGTTGCTCCGACTGCTTTTGGCAGGTATAGATGAGTCATTTATAAAATGTGTTTTATGTCCAAAATTAAATACACGAAAACAAATGCACACATACAAACAAATATGTGGTCGTACCTGAGAAGCTTCCAAGCATGGTGTCAGTGTTGTCTCCTCCATCAAACACTTCCAGCGAGTCCCAGTTCTGTTCTGTGACAAAACTGATTACCTGGATCTGAAAAAAAGGGAAGAGACAGGTCAAAACAAGGGATGGAAGAAAAACACAATTAATGACAAGTGCGGAAAAAAACTGTATCATCAGTAGAGATAAAGAAAAGAAAGAATGATGGGATTTGGAGAGGAGAAGAGTAGCAACTGGGTCAGAGATGTATGTATGTGTGGGGAAATCAAAAATTTGGTTGAAGGGATGAAGATTAATGAGCGGGAAAAGGTACATAAAAAGGTGAGTGCGAAGAGACAGTGAAAAAAAACAACAACAATTTGAACAGCGTGTGGTACTCTCAACACTGTAGTGCAGTATAGCTGCTTACTGTATCTAAACTCCCTCCATCACCCATCATTTAGTAGCACAAGACAACCTCAACTACTGTGCTTCTGATTGGCTAGTATTTATTGATGTCATTGTTTGGGTTGGTTTATGCATGGCGATCAAACTAGCAAAGTGAGAGGATATCTGTCCAATTTTCTTGTGTGGATGAGCTAAGAATAACAATACTTCAGGCAAAATTATATAAATTAAGCACTTATTCGCCCCAACACATCTATCTCCTTGTTAGACCATCTCAGACATGACAAAGATATTTCTGTATTTCTCCAAGTTAACAATAGTAGATCCTTTGTACTTTGTTTCACAGGACCAAAGACAGTTAAGAGCATCTTGAAAGAATCAAATAACTACATCAACTTTTCACTTCTTTTTATGTAGTCTTAAGTGTGCCCTGGTTAAGGTTAAGGTTGAAACATAAAATGATTAAAGCCATGACAGACTTCAGAGCTCTGAATTCTCAGAGGAATAAAACACCAGTGAATTTGGAGTATATGTCTTTCTTTCTACTCTCTCTCTCTCTTTTTTAAATGTCCTGATAGGAGGTAATGGTGGGAAGTAGATTTGAAATGAAACAGACGACAAGACAGCTGAAGCCCTTTTTTTTCCAAGTAAAGGCAGACTTAGACTCATTCTAACAGTCATTACCACTGTTGAAAACAAGTGGTAAGTATACTTTAAGTATAGCACAAAAAATCTCACAAAAATTGGCTAGGTGATGAATATTAATACTTATTTTTGCTGTTGAGCATCAGCCAAAGGAGGGAAGTGGTGAGATACACTTACCGCAAATATGAAGCACTGGCACAGCCACAGCACTTACAAATTAAAGTCAATGTGTGAAAGGGGCTACACTGTGTCATCTACTACATCTTTGTTCTTCATGTTTAGCAACAATACTTCCACATTTTGAGAGCTGCATGTGCTCTCCATTCCTCCGCCCTCTCCAGGCCTTCCTTTGTGTTCTCTCACATCTATTCTTTGGCCCTCTCTCCCTCTGCATCTTATGGTAATAGATTGGATACGGGCCAATTAAAGGCAAGGTAGAGACTCTGGCACATCCAGGGAGACGAGGCAGATCACAGATTGATCTTTCATTATGGGGCCACGGCAAATGTGCCGGCAAGGTACCTCACTCCTTTAAGTTTTCTTCTGGATCGTGACGCTCCAAACAAATGTGTCTCTAGCTAGCTGAGAGAATGGGAATACTGAGAAAGAAGGAGAGAAAGAGGATGAAGGTGTGAAATGGATGAGGTGCAGCAAGAATAGTCGGGGTAAGGAGAGTTCATCCGTAGACAGTATAGACAAGGAGCCTCTCTGCAGGTAACACTTCACTTTTAAAATGTGTGTCTGTCTGTGTATAAACATGGCTCTGGCAAAACAAACTCACATATTGTGACTTGAGCGGCACAGTTCAAGCAAAACATCCAAACGGTGTGATTCTTTAGTCACAGTTTGGAGCATGCATGTATTGTTCATTTGAAATACACTGTGATATTTCAAATACCACAGTGTATTTTTTTTTTTTTTTACTGTCCATAAACAATAACTGTATTTCTAAAAAAAAGCATTGTGCCAACAACCCAGTAAAAGTTGAGTTGGCACAGTCAATGTGTTGAGTGCAGCTGTCATTCAGTCATGAAAATGGCAAGCAGACAAAATACAATATAGTTAAGAGGATCTGCCAGCATTGTCCTGGTCTGTTGTATGGGAGCATTACTGATTTAATATAGCGAAGAGTTAGAATAGTGACAAAAGTGACAGTTTTGTGATTGTGTGTATGAGGTGTACACAATGTGGTTTTTGTTAGAGGCAATACTCCTAATCTAATGAACCATTTAAAAAGACATAACCCGTGAGTGTCCATTGCTATTGCAAACAATTTCCTGCCTACTGTACCGCTGTCAGTTTGGTATGTATTCATTTCAGTGTTGTGCTGTTTGTGTTTCAGAGGGCTGCCGACAGTTAGATCTTGGTTTTTATGCTTCCTCCTTTTCACCTCTAAGTTATTAAAATGTTAGTGTGTAGAGTAGCATGCTAAACACGCCTGTGGGCCATTTTGTGTATTTGACCTGCAAGGACAGTCGGCCGAGGTGGAGGAGCTAATAGCTGAGGGACGCCACTGAGGTCATTAACCACAGAGGCTGAAGCATAAGCCTAAAAACTTTCCATTGGGGAAATCCACAGGGACCTCGCCCAGGTTCCTTGTGGGAGTTCCATCACACATGCATCTAAGAATAGGATAATGCATACGGAATGAACTCCCAAAGAAAGACAAATGAAGTAATTGAAGTGGCAATTACATACAAATTTATTTCAGGTTTGTGCAATCTTAAGTTTCTGGTGTAGTGATCTGCCAAATTGAATTCCGAGCCTCCGTTAAGTCTACACACACTTTAGCTGCTCTTCTGCACCCAGAGAACTGTAAAAGCTAAACAATGCAGAGTTGTAGTGGCTAGAGGCAAAGGTAAATAAAAATCTGTTAATTACTTAAACAGTGATCAGAGACAGTTTAAAAAACGGGGTTAATCTCTATGTTTAGAGTGAACAAATCAGGTCACTGTAGCTCAACGTCAGATTCTGTTTTAATATTATTTTTTGAGAATTTTTGCCTTTAATGATAGAGACAGTGTAGAGAGACAGGAAATGGGGAGGAGAGTTGGGGAACTACACGCAGGAAAGCTCGACTCGGGTTAGGATTTGAAGAAGCGAATAGCTACATTGCATATACACGCCAATGTAGTACACCATAACCATTCAGTTATCCAGGCACCCGACATCAGATTTTTAATTTATGGAAAATCTGATAAACTACTGTGCTGACAGTAGACACACTAGCACTTTATATCATAAACGTAAATCTACTTTTTTATATTGCATGCCTCTAATTGAATTAGTTAAATTGTTTTATTATATCATGACATGAATAACACTGCTTACTTTTTCTATATAGAGTGTGGATGGTGCACCACTTCTTTAGGGCACATGTGTATTGTAAATGTGGCAATAACAAATGTACAATTTGTTAATGTAGCTGAATTAGAGCTAAAGAACTGTGTGCGATTTACTCAAAGGTTTCATAAATTTTTCATTTCATAACCTGATTACTACAAAGCTTGTTGTTGCCAGGCAGTAACTCTGTCATACAAACCTGAATTCCTGATCCTTCGGGAACTGTGATCTTCCACACACAGTTGAGGCTGTTGAGGTAAGGCTCAGGAAAGCCGGGGGATAAGATGGTGCCAGTTCGATGGGTAAGATTACCTCCGCATGGAACTGCATGAAAAAAGGAGAGAGTTGAAAAGACATGAGTCATGTTTGCAGTGCTACAGAATGTATTGTACAGAGACGCAGGGAGGGTAAGATGCATAAATTTGCAAACTGAAATGACAACTAATATTACATAATCATCTTTGTTAATCTTTTCCCTCAAACATAGACCTGACTGCTGTGAGGATTCAAAAAATTGCCTCTTATCAACTGTCAATATTAGGCACAGAATGAACTGAACAAGATAGAGGAGAAAATTAAATCATCTTCACTTGGTGCATGTTGTAAGAAAAAAAAAAACTCTTAGGATCTTATGACTCACTAAACTTAAACTATTAAATCACAACCAAAATGGAATTGCACTCCATGACTGCACACCGCATCTGCTCCACCTGGCCGTGCAAGCACATACAAACACACACACACACCATCTTCAAACGCTGTCTCCCCAGCTTGTTCTGCACATTCACACATCTGGTGACAGTGTAAGAGCATCTGCTCTATACTTGTGGATATCACCATATGTGTGTGTGTGTGTGTGTGTATTTGTGATCCTCAGCACTGCCTGCTACCTGTGCGCTGCATGGCTGAACCTCAGTGTGTTGCTACAGGCAATGGCTGGCAGCCCACATCTGTGTCAGAGTAACAAGAGTTTGACACTCGAGGCATCAAGTAGGGGAGACAGAGATGTAAGACGCAGCAAAAAACGATGCCAAAGAACAGACGATGTGAAAAAAATGGTAAATAATGGAAAAGAAAACAAACTAGCAAACAAAAACACTTCGACTTGTGAATATTTAAAACAAGTGTGAGCGTGTCTGTGTTATGTCTTACCTATGCAGCTGGGTATGGAGCTGTTCCACTGTGCCAGTGCATTGGGAACTGTCAAACATTCAATGGCACCCGATCCCTCCAGCATATAACCTGGGCTGCATTCAAAGCGGATCACTGCGCCAACAGCAAAGTTGTTGCCCATTCGGCGGCCATTTCGGGGCTCGGGGACTGAGCTGCACTGGGTGGCACTGGTCCGTGGCACAGCTTTGGAGAGACAGAGGATGATGGGATGATGTTTTTTATTTTGGGTATATTATCTGTAACTTTTTAAAGAAAATATAATCTTCTATGCTAAAAGCAAAGATTAGATTAAACTATGAGTCTCACTACTTTTATGATCAGCACGTCCCAAATAGATAATCCCAAATATAATATTCAAGTTCTTTTTGCCTTGTGATTTATTTTTTTCAGCTTACTTACTATAATAAAACCAAAAATGAATTATTTATTCATTAAACTTGCTCCAGAGCTACTATTGCCTTTGGATATCTGCAGCAAATGCCATTTCTGGTACAGTGCATTGTTTAAGGAAAATAACAAGTCAAGAGAAAAGTCCCTCTTAGGGGAATAGATGAACCGGGGAGTTTTAGCACAACCTTTTCAACAGACTTCTACAGTGTTAATGCTCCAAAGAACACGTTTCTGCTGACACAAACACACAAGTAAGTCACAACTGAAACTATGTTTGTAGGTGAATTCCTGCAAAATCACTTAGTAAGTCATCTATTATGGAAAGAAGGTGAACAAGAGGAACCCAAAAAAGAAACCAGGCAGTAGGTGCGTGCGTGTTACACACTTACCTTGGTACACTAAGTGGAAGCCTCTAGAGCTGGATTGGCCTTTGGAGGTGAAACGAATCAGTATTTGGTTGGAAGTTGCTAATGGCAACGATTCACCTGAGACAGAGAAAAGTTAGACATATTTGTAATGTTTTCAACAAAGTGCTACCTTCAGTTACTGTCTTGTCACCTCTGAATATCAACTACTATCAACTCTGACGTTCAGCTTCTCTGTCTAGTGCAATGCAATTTACATGTGAATGATTGTGACTATTTTAGGGACTCACTCTGTGTTCAGCATGAAAATTGAAAAATGGGAATCTAATTATTGTGTGAAACATGACAAATTGATGTTTAGAACCTCTCATCATACACCGCACTGCAGGAAAACACGCAACTATCTGATGTCAGTGAAAATATACATCATAAGGCTTCTCACAATGGTGGTTATTAAGAGTCATGTTGTCAAGTCAAGTTGAGGGAGCTAAGAAGCTACTTCTGATCAGCATTAGAGCCTTGAGCAGTCTATCAACTCGCTGTCTTGTTCTGGTTTTTCCTGGCTCCGAATATTTCCTAATTTACACTTAATTTCTTTGTCTTGCCCTGGCTGTATTACTGTGACTCTCATCCCCAACTGTTCATACTGCCAACTAACAAATCATTACCAGGGAATGTGCAGCTGATCTAAAATGGTGCAGCAACACTCCTAAGTGCTGTTGTACCAGCTGCAGAGATCACACCTCCCCCGGTTTTTACTTCATTTGCTGTGTGTGAAATACAGAATCAAATTCAAGGTTGGATTTATCACCTGCTGCGTAAGGCTCTCCACAATCAAGCTCCCGCTTACATTCAGGAAGTCTTAATAGCATACTGCACAGGCAGGACTCTGAGGTCACCTGACCGTGGCTTAGTGACTGTCCATCTGTCAAAATTAAAGACCAAGGGTGATTGAGCTTTTGTGTGGTTGCTGCCAGGTTTTGGAACAAGCAACAGACGTTCGACTGGCTGAGTGTGAGTCTTGTTTTAAATGGCATCTGACAGCCTAACTGCACACAAGCCTTTTATTAGTGTTTTGTTTGGTCATGGAATTTGCCTTTTCACTGAAATGTAAAACAATCTGTTTAGAGGTTCAATACCCCTTTTGTGACTGCTATATGTTTAACACAGCAACACTTTTCTTTCCAAAATTGAAAACTATGGCAAATATAATTAAAAGAGATTATTTTGTGACTGAAATTGCAGACCTGATCCCCTGCTATCCTCAAAAGTGCAGAGCAGTAATGTAATTAAACAAAAAAAACACATGATGTATCTGCTGTGGTGGAAAACTATTTGTTGACTGACACAGAACATGATATAAAGTGTGAGCATCTCCGTCTCTGCCTCTCTGTCTCTCTCTCAGTGTGCCGCTGACTGGCTCTCTGCAGTGGATCTCATTATTCTGTGTCTGCTTGCTGTCATACTGTGGTGAGAGGCAGACGTGCTTAATCCCAGAGGCAACGTTTGTGTGTCTGTGTATGTGTCAGTGAATCTATCTCGTGCAAGTGTGATTTGCACGCAAATATTTTCGCGCCTTAAAGTACAGTGTCCTGAGAAAACGCCAATGGCGCGGTTTCTTAATACGTCATCACCAGATTGTTTGAGTCCTACTGTAGAATCCCCAAGGCATGCTGGGTAGTTTATTAGAGGAAGCCCTTGCTGCGTGCTGTCATGGTGACAGTGTTTCATAATTTGCTGTGTGGAGCAGGTATTCATCCAGACAGATCAAACATGTGTCAGCATGTAACTTATCAACCCCTCTGGCTACTCTCCAACTCCAAACTGCTTTGCCCTTAAAATGATCCTCTATGACAGAACCACAAAGATGGATATGACTTTGGCTTGAAGTCAATAGCCAAAATTCAGTGGCAGTTGTTGGTGTGCATTGATCAGATACAGCAGTCATGGAGAACAGCAGTTACAAAGATTAACTCTCAAGCTGTTAAACCCTAATTTAAACTGGTTTGGAATTGAAAACAGAGTTGGCCCAGCGGGGATGTCAGGGAGTGAATTTTACAGTTTATGAATACTTGTATAGTTTTAATTCAGCAGAATGCGTGAACTGAATCCAAAGAAGAAAATTCATGTTGACAATTAAATGGTCAAACATGAACATAGTTGAATAAAAATGGACTCCACTAGTCACAATTGAGGGGCCAAGAGAGTGACACTGACCCTTTTTTTAATCAATTCAAAAATTAGCATTTAGATAAGTCTCCTTGATTTCTCCATTCAGGTCTTTTGTCCCTTTTGCCTTCACATCATCTCCCTTTAATTCCCATCTTTTATCCTTCATTTATTCTACTCTTTATTTCCTCGCTTTTACTCTGTTTGTCACCACTGCCTCCGCTAATTCATAATCACTGGCTTTCTTTCTTTCTTCTTTTTTTTTTTTTTTTTTTTTTTTTTTTCAAACTGAGTGACTTGCCTCACCAAACATGACAGTAATGAAAACATACCGTCAAATGCTGTACATAGAGTAGTTTAACATTATATGCTTTTCAAGGTCAGCGTAATTACAGCAAACTGCTTGTATTTTGACTACTATGATTTACCATGCTTGACAAATAATATCCTGCCAACCGCTAAAATGCTCATTACCTGACTGTATGTTTACTGCACATAATGACAGCTTGTATATTTAGATTGCATGGCTGAATTACTGGCCTTATAAGATTATAGAAGTGTCTGTTAGTTGAGTCAGTTCAGAGCATCTCTGTGGTAGATGTAGATACAGGCTACTGGTTTATGCCTAATTCGTGCTAGTTATGCCTATTTGCACAAGTTCTTCAGTAGCTGTGTCTGTGGGCTGAAAAGTCTCTCTACCCCCCTGTGTGTGTCAGCTCTGTTCTGCCATGCCTGGTTAGAGAGCTCTGTGAACCTGCCGCCAGGAGTCCGCAGTTAATATAGCATCCTGTTTATTGAGCTGTAAACTGGATTTTCTGAGGCTGCCCTGGACACAAACCAAAGTAATCATTTTGCTTTTGTCAACCCACAGGGCCGGGGCAGACTGAGATGGAGAGCTGCCCTAAACACACATACACACACGCACACAAACCTTTTCATTCATACCATCTTCAAAAACTGAACCCCCTTTCCCCATTCCCCCACAGCTATTCCTTTTGTAGAACATCAACACATCTGTGGTGTTCATCACATCCATGCATTCGCAATTTTACAACACGGTTGTGACCGGAATCATTCATTCTCCTTCGCCTTTTCACTTTTAACCTTCGAACTGTTATCCTTTTTGCTTTTTTCCGTTCTCTTGCATAAGTGTTCTTTTTTAATTCTTTTTATCTGTGTGTATCTGATGTACATCAATTCAGAAGTCCGTACAAAAGAGGGCTCTTTTGGAAAGTTTCACTTTTTCTAGTGACAAGTTTAAATCTCAAAGTTCATATTTAAGATCAAAAGCAAGACTGCAGCAATACATAAGGTCACTGTGTATTTCAGTATGGTATTAAAAATTGAAATGAGTTCAGATTAGATTAAACATATTATGGTCTGGGTCATAAATAGATGTTTCTCAGACTGGCTCAGAGTTTTCTTATGTCTAGATACTTTCCATGTATATGCCATGGCTGTGATCACTCACCAAATTTATACTAAAAAAATGTCTTTTTTGTTATCTTTTTAATGACAAAAATGTAGATTATATGGTTGTCTTTATTTTTAAATAAAGAAATAAAAATTAAAAAAATAAAAATATATTTTTATTGTTATTTTTCTTGATGAAACCGGCTTTTCTTGGAATCTTGCATATGTGTGTTTATGTGCATGCAAATCTTTTTTTGTGTGTTTGTGTGTGCACAAGCATGTAGTGCGTCTCGAGAGTTGAAGCGTGTTTGTGTAATACCAATTCAGATGTGTATGCATGCGAGTCTTCTTGAGCCTGTCTGCTGACTTGTCATCCCTGTGACTCTTTAAGTCGTTGTTGTCACTGTTGAATTGTTTTACAGCTCACTGGAGCCCACCTGCAGCCATGGCAGCTCCGCCTGTGTCAGCAATTTGTCTCAGAATTTAACTGGATCCTTATGAAAGGCTTAAGGCTTAAGACAACATTTTACTTAGTCTCCTGTCATGTAAAAAAAAATAATAGCTGGAAAATCAAATAGTGAAATGACTTTGGCTGCTATGAATTAAAAGCTGTACAGGTGTGAGTGAATCATATCCTTTCTACTTGCAGTTATTCTTAAATAGCTTCTAATTTCCACCTCCTTGAATTGTAACCTAATAAAATCCATACCTGAAATAATGTGCAAGCATCAAAGGCATCTGATTATGTATGTTTGTGTTTGGGTACCTGTGTGTGCTCCAGACAGGGAGCTGAGGACACGAGAATTATGCGTTGCTCCATCATAAACCTCCACAATGTCATTCAGTGCTGTCTGGAAGAAGGCAAACTGACTGAAGACCACTAGAAAAAAAAATAGAAATATATATAGGAAATTAAAAACAGGAAAAACAGGAACCTGCGATTATCTCGAATTAGTGACTGCATTTCAGTTATTTCAGCTAAAAACTGTCAAATCTATATGAAATGACACAGAATATTCATCCACATGAACATTCAACATAATATTATCAACAGCGATTTCAATCAAACTGTCTTCTTTAAGGCCAGGTGGATAATGTCAGCAGTTATAACAACAAAACCAAAAGCTGATATTACATGGGGAGACCAGCAGTCCTGTCTGGAGTTGTCAGTAGATGGCTTGTCAGCAGATGAAAGGCTTGGGTAATGACAGCCAATCTGTTGTACAATGTGGGAGCAAAACTCAACCATGGCTGTTTTATCCTTTCAACCCACTCTTCTTTCTATTATTGCCTAATATATTCAGCCCTTTCACATCCAATCTATGTCTAGTTTACTTATGGTGAATATTGCAGGTTAAAGAGGGAGATGAATGGAAAGAGGGCAGAGAGGACAGATAACTTGTGGCCTCCTTTAGGTGTGATGGCAGGACCTTTGAGTTATACTTGTTCAACATGACTCAGCATGTGTCATCTCCTGTCTCCTCCTCCACAGTTTCTGCTATTTGAACACTCTCTGCATTTGTATCTAAGATAATAGCAGTCAGTGATTGCAGTGACACCTACCCCATCTTCAGCACTGAGGAAAATAGCTTATCATTAGGGTTAGTGCATCAGCCTAATGAAAAGCGGCAAGAATGGCGGCGAGAGCATTTGTGGCTCTGCAAGACAAAGTGTGTTGCCTTGGGCCTCACTGTCATTTTCCAGGGGAATGCAAATGTGGATTTTAATTACTTCAATTTCCTCTCTCATTTTGACTTCACCAAGTGAAATATGTTGCTGACAGGATGGGTGCCCAGCCATTTTGGAAGAGCACCGGCCCTTTGAATGGACAACACAACTTCAACATTTAAAAGACTGGGGTGAAAGTTCCCAAAAGCCAAACTCAAGCCGGTCACTGCCATGTAATTTAAGCATGATAGGACATGAGTTCTCCCTTAGAGAGGCATTATGTTAAGATGATGACAAGACTAGATCAAAATCTAGTAGTGAAATTGAGGCTATAGTTAAAAACTGTTGTGGAACCACTGTCAACAACTAATGTCACTGCCTCTTATTTGCATTCTGTCTAGTTCTGCCTTTATCTGCTCTCTTCTCTCCTGCTCCCAGTGCTCATATACAGTATATTAATAATAACAATAATAATAATGCAGATAAATTCCCAATAAAGCTGTTCTCATTTACACATTTCTCTGCTGTCAGACAACAGAACAAGTGTGACCCAGCACTCACACTGTGCTGTTGTAAATATTTGTACTGTGGATTGAGTACTTTTGTGTATTTTAAAATGTTAATATGTTCAGACTCTGTTCAGAGAATTTTTGTGTATCTTTTTTTGTACTGTGCTTATATTTAGGATTCATATAGTGTTATACAGGACTTATATTGTTTTATACTAAGACCAAGCAGCATTTTGATGTAGCCCTTGAAATTTCACTGTACTTGCAGCGTGTCTTGTTGTTGTACAATGACAACAAAAGCTTTCTTATTCTTCTTATTCATATTCACTTCTGAGCTATTTCAAAGTTGCTGCTGGGTACTGCTAAAATGCTGATTTTATCACTGCAAGGTCATCTGGCAAAATCGCCAGACAACGGCTGTGCTTTGGTTTTGGCAACATCTAATTATAAAAGGATCACTCAGAGAGAAACTCGGAAGCTAAATCAGGTCTATCAGCAGCCATGCCATCAATGGGAGAGACATTGCGAGGCTTGACCTCAAACTCATAGGGCAATATTGGCTACTCTCTTACACAGAAAGTAGTCAAGGTTGGTGTAAAAATGCTAGTTTTTCAGATAGATGCTTCGTTTGAAAGAAAAAAAACAGCTACTCTGTAAAGGCAGTACACACATACACAAGTTTCTTCAAGACTGACAGTGGTGAATGGGGAAACTCCTCATCATGTAGTGATGTCATATTCAGTTGGCCAATGGTGTATCTCCATCACTCACTCACTCAGACAGACATTCGTGTTGATAGAACTGACTCTGTCGTTGTGATCAAGCCAAAAAAAGACAGACACTGCTGGGCAAGTTGGTGATGTCATTCTTTTGTTTTTGTATGTCTGAGGCATGTTACACTTCTGTGTTGTGTTGCCTCCCCCGTAACACATTGCATATTGGAAGCAAGTTGTGACCTTTAAAATGCCATAAAATAAAGAAACTCATGGATGGTGTTAATCTTCCAGACACCAATTATTTTTTGGAGTGCGTGTGCACGTGCATGTGTCTGAGATAGACATATAGTATGTCAAGTGCGTAAGACAATGATTAAATTGCTCCACTAAAGTAATGTGAAAATATGTGTATAACAATGAGACAGATGGATATGGGAACTATCAATCACTTTGTGATTTTACTGTGTGTAAAAAAAAAAAAAAAAAAAAAAGGAAGAAAAAAAAGAGTATTCAGTAAAGGTCTGACTAAAGCACTTTAATTGCTAGTTAAGAAGAAGGTAAGTTAAGAAGATGGCTTGTGTGGGAGCCTTTACAAGTTTTCCAAAAACTTGTTTTCTCCCACACACCTGTCACTAAGAATATTCATGCATGGGAAAAAAATTCTTTCTCTCATATTATTTTCAGCAGTAAAAAATGTGTAGAATTTAGTCAGGCACTTGAGCGTAGTTTGAGCTTAATAAGGGCATTTTCTGCACTAAAGAATAATTGTATCTCAATTAAAGACACATAATTACCCTCTTGTATACGCTTACGAGCACATTCACACACAAACATACACAATTAAAAAAGCTGCCAGAGAAAATGGCCAAAAAATTACAATGCCCTTTGTTGGCTTACCGTAATCCTTGGGTACGACCACAGAATATAGACAGACTCGTGCACTGCTGTAGTTGCCGGGGTAACCAGGAGACAAGACCACTCCTTCCAAACCGGAGTACTGTCCACCACATGGAGCTGGAGAGACACAAGGATGGGACATGAAGACACATGGCAAACACAGAAGGTCTAGAGCCAATAGTGTGAGATCCCATTTCTCCCCCACCTCTAGCTTTCCCGTCCCCTCTGTTCCCTTCACTCCTAAATTACTTTTCTTGTCTGATTGGGCTTTAGGTGGAAGATGTCCCTGGTGTTTGCCACAATGAAATTGCAATGTTTTCCAAGTGTCCCTCAGGGTTAGCCTGGATGAGATGAGGCTTGGATCTTGCCTCCTGTTTAAAGCTCCTAAAAATACCTGTCTGCCTGTGGTTGTATCTTTGCACAAGCATGTAACCTGAGTTTGTGAATGCATTTTTTTGTCATATAGAAGCATTTATTCCATCTGACCATGGAAGAGCTAGATTCAGTGTTACCAGCTTTCCACACGATGTATTAGTAGTGCTGTGGGAATGACAGGACAACCATGATGACACTGGTTTTGCAGGAGTGTGTAGAGCAGATATGCAAAACAAGAAGCCGATTTAATTAATGCTGAACCCTCACATCTATTAACATTAGCAAAACACACACAGTTCAACAGATATACCTGTAGGACATAGATGTGTGTAAAAGTGACGTGTGTTTACATGTGATAAATCTATAAGCACTGATGTTGTTTGTGTTCCTAACAACAGTCTCCAGATGTCAGTGTTTACCAATGCAGATGGGTTTGGGTTTGTTCCAGCTTGGCTTGCCATCTCCCCCCATGATGCAAGTGAGAGTTGGGTCTCCCTCTAGCGTGTAGCCGCTGTCGCAGTGGTAGGTAACAGTGGAGCCCAGCTTGAGGTCGGTGCCCACCCTCGTCCCATTGCGCACCAGGCCAGGTTCGAAGCAAGACTCCCTGGGGTTCTCTGCAAAGAGAGGTAACACGGTGGAAAATCAGTGACAGAAAGAAATGTGTGTTGATATTTAGTAAAAAGATTTTTGCATCAAGGTAGTGCAGTGATACTGGCATGTAAATAGTTTTCTGCCTGAGGTTCCAGATTATCTCTGATTTCTTCGTTCCTTCCCTCATCCTTTTTTTTTTTCCACATTACTCTGTGTTTTCCTCTTTCAGTAAATATATCTCACTGACTGCCACTTTTCTCTCTAACCCTTGACGGTGCCCTCTCATCTGTGGCTGCTGGAGGTATGTATGGCTGTAGAGATAGACAGGCAGCTGATTGAGAGTGGCATTGCTCTGGCCCAAGGTCTGCTGACGGCACACAACCAGTCCTCGCACAACACTTCGCTGTGCAGTCAACTAGAGAAGACAATGCACATACGCAAGCTTTCTTCCCCGCATGCACGCACACACACACACGCACGCACACACTGTATATAACCACATATCAATCACCACTCCTGAGGTCGTAAGAAAGATGTCTCGCTCAATCTACCATCACATTGTTCTTAGATGGAAAATGTGCGTGTGAGAGTTGGCCTGTCAATTTGGCACACTTCACACCCTCACAGCTAAAATAAACATAGGAAAAATGCCCAAAGCAATTTAGTTCAATCTTAAATGCAGCCTAGGCCCACAGTAAACTTCAATATTTGATGACTGAACACACACACACACACACATGCATACATACAAAAGGGAAGGTGAATCAAATGTTTTCTTTTGTCCGGCAAACTGTGAACAACCTACAGTTCGCCGTCTGACAAATACAAGTCAGGAGGCTGAACTACCTCAACAGTGAGTCAAGAGCAAACTTTAAATAGGTGACAACGTCCGTTTTTAATTTTTCAGTGTAATTTTAATTAAAAAAAAAAAACAGGACTGTCAGCGTCAACGTGTTAATCTATCTAATTAATATGAATGAGATTAATGCGTTAAACTAATTTAACGCCGTTAACGCAAGTTTATTTACTTCCGGGGAGCGCTGATGACGTAAAGACGCCCATTATCCGCACGAAACTGTCGCTTACCTGCAGTCAGTCGGTGAGGAGAGACGGTAGTTGAAGATGGAGAGAGCGATCTCTCACCCTCATTCCCTTATTCGAAGACTGTGGCGCCCCGTCATAGTCTAGTTTGTTCAGCAATAGTTTCAAAATTGGGCCGTTGATAACTGTCCTCCGCGCATCGCCACACTTGGTAGGTGCTGCAATGCTAATAATGCTGATGCGCTGGGGCGCGTGTTTAACACCACTCTGCATGACGCGCGCTCGTGACTACAGCACCCAACCCCAGCCCAAAACGTTTAATCTCGGTTAATCTAGATAAATTAATTTCAAAATGTGAGATTACTTAGTTAATTTGTTTTAATCTATTGACAGCCCTAAAAAAAGACAAACATATTGGAGGTGTTACATGTCTTCTTACGCCACCATCTGTCCATTTGTAGAGGGGTTTATATTACACCGCGAATAGCAACTTCCTCCTGTTGTGCACCGTCTACAACAGGAGCAACTGATAAGAAATTCGTTTTGATGATGTATTTAAAAATAAGAGTTTGTATTTTAAAATCAACACAAATATTCCCTACAAAATCTCCAGTCTTTGTAGTAATTATAAAGTTTACACCTTTCCTAATGATTTATTCATGATGGAATATAAAAGAAGCACCTTGGATAAATGCCTAGTTTCTAAACCAAAAGCTGGAGACCTGCTGACCAGACAGGATGCTGCCCTTCATAGCTGAACAGAGTGTTGAGGCCAGTCAGGTGGTCTGTCTGTCTGTCTGTCTGTCACCCAGGACACCTGTTCCTAGACAGGTTAAGCCCTTTCATGGGCTGATTTAGACCTGAACTTTCTCCTTGTTGCCTCCACCATTATACCAGCACACCTGGCAAGAGACAGCGGGGGCGTGACGAATGCAGCAGACATTAAGCACGGACCGGCCCTGGACAGAAGCTGGTGGTGAGGAGGTCAGTTGCCACGGCGAAGATGGCCGATTTAACAAGCCTTGCCCTTGGACATTTGGAGGTGTGAGAGAAAATGGTCGAGAGGCATCATCTGTTTTGGAAAATACTCAAAGGAGTTTAGGTGATGTGGTCTGAAGTGAAAATGAGTCTCGGCCTTGGTGTGAATGTGTGGTATCTCTCTCTCTATATCAATCCAGGTCTGTGTGTGCTGAAATGGAGCTCAGGCATGGAATGTTTCTGCCCACATATTGCTCAATCAGACGTGGCCAGAGACTTGGAAACAGAGAGACAGAACGATTGCTTGATAAAGAGGCTGACAGCACCTCAGGCAGATTTTGTAATGCAATTTTCAGGGGCGAGCTGACCAAATACTAACTGGGCCAACTCCTCAACTCACTGCTTCCTCACCAGACAGACTCAAACCTGTAGCCAAACATGCTTTTGTGCCATTTTGTTTGTCTGAAACTGAGGAGGTAATTTATGTATTATTTGGTTATGGTTCATTAGTGTGGAGAATTGGATGTGGTGAGAGGGAATTTTTCTGAGCCACACACTGGGTCCATCTGCTCTACCAGATTGGCCATACAATATCACACACTGTATCACACACTGCAGTGCTGGGAGTGAGTTAAGGGGTACGCTCTGTAACACTGTCTCACTTTAAGACAGTACACCACCGCATTTATGTACAGTTTGCAAATCAACTGTATCACGCAGACAGGTAACGTTCCGAACATCTGCACAAAGAGCTCAGGGTCGAACTGGAATTGGTTAAACGTCTGATACCTTAAACAGCACTAATTGAAGCCAGGAGATTTAGAAAGATTTACCACTGCTCTCTCAAGCAAAGCCCTTAACGAAGATTCCCTGTCTAATTTAAAGCTTGTTCAGTGTCTTTATATTTGTAACGGAAAGACTTTAACATACAGGCACTGAGGCATTCCCCAGTAAGTCCGAAACACAACACAGATGTTTGTGGTTATCCTTAAAACCACTGGCTCTCTATCAAGAAGGCTTGTGATCATTTTGAACTGTGCGTGTAGTATAGACCACCTCATGCGAGCAAATGAATTTGGCTCCCAAACAATGTGCTGCAATCAGCTAAGCTTAAACATCAGACAACAGGACGCTGTTTGCTCTAATTTATGGGAAGGCTTTTGTGCAGCTGCAAAGCAATGATCAAAAAAGAGCTTAAGCGCACATGCTGTCTGCTTTTCATTTTCATAATTATTTGTGTTAGTCGGCTACAAGAGGAGGCACAGATCAATAGTGATGGCCAAGCAGACCATAGCACAAACGGGAGGGTGGTGATGAGTATGATACAGCACAGACACCCCATTCTTTTTCTGAAGCAATTTTCACATCACTAATCTCACTTACTTTGGACAAGACACAAGACAAGTTTAAAAGAAACAATCTGGAAGGTCGATAAGCAGCAGAGGGTAAATCCTCTCTCACTCCGCCAGAGGAGAAATATTAGAAAATGAACTGTTTAGGGGATAAAACTTAACTTCACATACTATTTAAAATTCACTGTTTTGTGCAGAATCATAAGTTGCTGGAGAAAATCTGACGATAAAATATTTAAAGCAGAAACACAGACGTAAAACTTTGCACTATGTTAATAGCTTTGTTAGTTTTGTCTAATTTGCCAAATTTGTTCTCTCAAAGTCATTTCAACAACCAACAACAACACACCTGTGTACTGCAGCACAAATCCGTTGCTGCTTAGGGAAGCATCACTGCGGAAAGCCAAGAAGAGAGTGTTGGAACTACTCTCGATGCGGTCGGGAACATCTGTGCCGTAGAAACTACCCAGCAAAGGGCTGAGGGAGTCTGGTCCATCATAGATATGTAAGAAGTCATAACTGGGCTCCAAACTGAACCTGTAAACAGAAGTTTAAATCACATAATATAAGAATAATTGTAGCTTAGATGAGAACACAAGCAGTATAGATTTTATACTATTCAAACTCACTGGTTGAAACTCAGAGCGATGACATAGTCCTGTGTGACAGTGACTGTCCAGTCACACTCCCTCCCATGGGGGTAAGGTTCAGGATAGTCTGGAGACAGAATCAGCCCACTAGGACCTGTCAGGTTGCCGCCGCATGGAGCTGTGAAAAGAGAGAAACTGATTATAACTCACAGGAGGAAATCCAACAACAATAGAATTTTGAATGTGAGCTACTGAATGTGGGATATAAACTTTATTTACAGACAAAAGTTGTGTCTGAGTCTGTTTGACTGAGTCAGCAAATTATTTTTGAAGCTACATTTGAAGTTTTTTCTGAAGCACTTTAAACTGTTCTTTTCTTGCTGTATGCTATGTTATGTGGTGTATGGTTTCCCTGCAGGTGCCGGTGCTGACAGAAGCTTAACTGAGACGTAACTAATGCCCATTGACACAGTCTTACACATTCTCACCTGTAAGTGTCAGAGAACTGTCCTGCCCACCCGCTCACCAAAAAAAGAAAAAAATGATCAAAGCAATTAAGCAAAGCACTAATTAAACAAGGCAGCTAATTACACTGTCTTAATTGCCACTATTAATTACTTCACATAGTTTTGTGGGGCACCAAGTGTGATCATATATTGAAGAAAAGGAGACTGTAAAAAGAGCAGTGGGCTGACTGAGAGGTCTATGTTGTTATTGAGGAACACAATAATCAGATCTCCCTGTCTGCTGCACTGACTTCAGGAAATGTCCAGGGAACGCAGCAATCGGGTTTGCCACTTAAGATTCACTTAAGGAGTCTGTTAAGTAATCATGTTAGGAATGTGTACTGTCTTCCTGTTTCACAAAAGTCACACCAGGAGGAGACGTTATTCTGTTCACTGTATTAGAGAGGCTGTGGGGCACAATATTCTTTATAAGATAACTTTCGCTTTTATACTCTTCTCTTCTGTCTATACTGTTTATGTAATAAAAGGTCTTATTGCCACATAAAGTTTACACATACTTTAAAGCAGTATATTGTATTTTAAGCAGGAGCATTCTGAAAATGTGCTATTTTATATTACAAGTCAAAACAAAGTCTGTGGCATATATGAAACAGTGGAAAAAATGTGTGCAGTGTGTTTTCATTGCTCGACAGTGGCAACAATCAGACTAGTTGTGATCAAAGTCATGTAGTATGTAGTGTTAGCCATAATTGATGACCACATGCTGTGTTGATAACGTACCTGTGCATGTAGGAGGGTCCGGCTGCCAGAAGAAGCGACCGTTAATTTCAGTGCAGGTGATTCTGTTTGCACCCTGCAGGATGTAGCCGGGGTCACACTGGAACACCACATGGTCTCCAGGCTCCCTGCTGTCCCCGCCACGGGTGCCGTTAGTAGGCATGCCCGGGTCATTGCAGGAAGTGGCAGTGGAGACTAGAGGGGAGAGGCGTGGTGCAATCAGTGAAATGATATGAAAATGATCCTCATTTACAAGATGATAAAGGGATGTTATTATCATAGGTCACAGTTAAACCTGTGGTAAATCTCCACTCAGTTACCACCGAGCCATTTAACCCATGCCCATTTAATATTCCTTTCAACTCCCTCCCTCACTCCCATCGTTCCTCCTCCTCACCAGAGAACTGCAGAGCGAAGCCCTGCTTGCTGGTGAAGAAGTCTGTGGTGAACTGCAGGCTGACGGTGTTGAAGGTGCTGTGGGCGTCTGGGGGGAGCACTGACCCACTCAGTTCCCTCAGCAGGACCCCTCCATCTTGGGGCCCATCCCAGATCCGAAGCACATCGTGGACTTCCTCCGTGTGGAAAACCAGGAAATGTAGACTGTTAAAGACATAGACAAGAGGGTTTAAAACCTCCAAAGAAGAAACCTCAGGCAGATAAAACATTGTTTATTAAGATTTAAAATAATTAAACTAAAAGTTGGCCCTGAATATTGCAACCAACGTGTTTCCAAAATTTTATCAAGGTAACTATAATGGTAAAAAAAAAAAAAAAAAAAAAAAGCAGAGGACAAGAAAAAAAAAGAAAAGGTCTAGGCTTTTAGGAATATAATTCAACATTTCTAAAACGCAAATAAAGACTATAAACCAAGGAAAAGAAGAAATAAATTCATGAGTAATGGTACGAGGTAATAATGTGATTAAAACAGACAATAAGAACAAAGGAAAGACAAAAACACAGACCAGGCTGAGTATAAAGGATAACATTTGAAGTGGATCCTAGACACAAGATCCAGAGCATCCAATGGATCTTCCACAATGTCAGTCAGGCAGATATGTCTGCCATGGCATTTAATAGTTTCAGTCTAGACATCAGAAAGATGATGCTGTCAAAATATCTACCCTTCACTTTTCGCCTTGACAGCTGCCAGCTGGTGGTCCACTGGATGTGAAACACACTGTAGTTGTGCACGGTGTGTTTGTGTGTCTAAGTGTACTGGATTCATAAAGATATATTGCTTGGAGTCTTGCGTGTGAAGATGTATAAGTATGTGTTGATGGTGAGCAGTATGTGGCAGACGACCTGTCACCTCATTTAATTTATGAATTTGAATTTTGAATTTCATTTGTCTCTGAAATGTCTCTTTCTCACACACCTTACATATGAAGAAATATAGAGGAATGCATTAAGATAAAGGTATAAATAAACAAAGGGTTATATTGTGTTAACCTGAACTTAATTGCTTTAAACACATTACTTTTAATCTTGAAATGTGTTAGTGCAAAGAAAAAAAAACTGCATCTGATGTTGCCTCAAACATTGGATGATATTACTTGATACATATACACATATAACCAATATATAACAGGCACATGCATTTAAATTCTGGGTTACTGTGACTCTGTGATTTTATATTCATTTAAATGTAAATGTCAGTGACATGGACATAATCTAATTATGAACCTCTGGCAAGCAACATCTAATGTCCTGACACTCTCATGTTTCAGTGAATTTTATTTTATTCCAAAACAAAAAGTAGTTATCTGAAGTTGCAGGAATTCTAATAAAATACTCACTCTGTGTAAGAGTTGAGTAAATCTCTATTTTTTCATCTCATTTCTTTGTCCACAGGCTCGAGCTTAGCTTACTATAAATCTGTCCAGTAGTCACTTTTTCAAAATACTGTTTTAAATTCAATGAGTTGAATGGTAATCTCTTCAACCAGTCATCCAGAGAAAATCATGGCCCTTTATGTGCTTTTAGTATCCTCATCCTTTTCACACACTCACAAACACAGACACAAAGAGCCTTGAGGTACACATGATGCAGAGGAGAAACAGCAACCCACTGATGTGTCGGGTTTAGCAACAAGTTCCCACCGTTTCTGCATAATTGGTGTCAGACTCCGATTCCGGTATTGTCTGATGTGTGAGCAGTAGCCAGAGGCTACTAGACAATGTGCTGCATGTGTTTACTGTACGTAACCTACTTGACAAGTCCTGTCGCAATACTTGTGAAAGAAGTGCACTAAAGAAGCAAACTGATGCAGACAGGCACACTACTATGTATTCACGCAAATGTACATTGATAGGTATATTTAAAGGGTGTGTGGCCCTACAAGCTCATACATGAATATCAGCATCTGAGAAACAGATACAAAAAGAGACATATATACATACAGGGTGTATATTAACCTCATTATTTGCAGATCACTTTTCCAGTTTTCATCATCTAAGAATTAACATGTATTCACTGAAGCATCAGTAACACCTTGTGATATACAGTCATCGTTTCAAGCTCAATGAACATAATAACACCATAAATAAAAGATGTCATCATATTACTAATACATATGAGCTGTTAGAGGGAAGAGAAGATAGACAGAAGAGAGAGAAAGCTAAACCTGTTTACGTCTACTCTGAGGCCTCCAGACAACCTAGTGTGATTTGCTGCCAAACTTGAATTAGAAAGCACACATCCTTGTTTTCTCTTGTGGCAAAGAGAATCAAACCCCAAAATTTATAGTCTGCTGAGTTAGAGAGAACACTCATTCCTTTTGTTTAGAGTGGTAACTAACTGCAGGACGAGGAGGAGGAGGAGGAAGAGGAGGAAGAAGAGGAGTCTTGAGTAGTAGACAGACACTATTGTTGACAGCCATTTTTACCTTTTTACCTATGCTGGTAAATATTTTAAATTAAATCCACAGAAATCCATTTAATGTCTTTCCTGTTAAAATGATATCAATGATTAACATATTTGAAAAATCAACAAAACAGAATTCATCTATAATTGGCCAGAGACCACTAGGTATTTGTGCATAAACATGATCCCATTCCCTTCCTGGGTAGCTCCTGTACTTCCAGCGACCAAAGGTGATGTTCAAAGGCCTCCATCCCTGTCATGTAAGCGCCTCAGGCAGTTGGATGCTTGTTATGCAAATGCTGTTATGAAACCCTCAGGTATTACGATCCTTTTACCCACGCTTCACCTCCCCACACTTTGGACAGGAGACATTGAAGTGTTTCACAGGATTTGCCAGCATGAATAAAACAAAAAGAGTGTGTTTTCCAATGTGTGTATATGTAACTGCATTCCTGCATTAAAAATGAATGTATATTATGTGTGCAGGAGTGTGTCTGTGTCTATGGAAACAATAGTAAGGACCAGTTGGATCTAACAGACAGTTATGATGATGGTTGGAGTTGAGCCCCAGTCACGTGTTGCATCCAAGCCTGATGTTCTAAACCAACATTCCTAACCACCAGACACCAAACAGAATCATGTTTTATTTCCAGATTTATGTGTTAAAAGGAAGATGGAAAGGTGGGTGGGAAGGGAAGAAGGTCAGGAAAGCACAAACAAGCCCAATGTTAATCATTGCTTGGTTGCTGGAAGAGGAGGATGATAGCAGGAGGATAAGAGGTTGATGGAGAACGGTGGAAGCTCTGAAGCATGGAGGGATTTGTGCTGAGCGGTTGGATGGATAGGATGAACGTGGGCCACATGTTACAATAATTGGTTCCTTTTATACAAGATCTAAATAGCCTATCTCTCCTTATCACTTTTTGAGAGTGAAGAAGGGTCGAAGTAAAAAAGAGACAATGGTGAGAGGGTATGAGTGATGTTGACTCTGGAGTGGAAAACCCCTCCGTTCTTTGCCTTTTTTCCCCACTCAGAAGTTTAACACATGTAATGATGTACACTCCACTCCTCTTTCAACAAACTAATCCTCTTGGTCAGCCTTTTTCCATTAAACTTTCTTCATGGTCATTCCATCTCTTTCTTGCTTTCTGAGTGTGCTCTGTGATGGAGACCCTGCAGCCACAGCCGCCTTGAGAATTAGTGCGAAAGAGAAAGAAAGTGTGTGTGGAACGGTTCACACTTGTTAAATGTGAACAAAATGCTTCACAGCTTGAGTTGCAAAGTTGTTCATTTCAGAGGAACTAGGAAGAGATGATTGATGGCGTCCACTGAGGATAGTCCATTTAGAGAGAACTTCTGCATTTAGCACAAATGATGGAAGGTGGAGTGGAGTGTGTGAGTGTGTTCGTGTTTGTGTGTGTGTGTGTGTGTGTGTGTGTGTGTGTGGGGAGCACAAGGAATGAATTAAAAAAACAGGTCGAGATGAGTAGAAGTAGAAGAGTACTGTGTGTCCCACCAAGGAAATTCTCAGTGAGCAGTTAACATTTAGCAGAATCACAGGAAGCCATGTTTTGAAGTTTACGACTAAGGGCTCTCTTTTAACAATTGTCGCTCACTTAATGAGATAAATAGTTAAATTAAGTGTCGGAGGAATTGCTGCAAGAAGATGAGATGGGGACAAGAGGAATGGATGAGAATTCTCTGGTCTATTTTTTATTCTGCCTTAAAAATTTAGTATTCATATGAGAGAAATACAGAGAGAAATGTTGAGCGCTGAGATTCTCGTGTGAATACAAAACAGTCTAGCTGCAATCACAGGACTTGTGGGGAGTCTTCAGAGTAGAAAACCCACTCATCAGGACAGCACAGGACAGGACAACCGACACAGAGTGGTTCTCTTGATACCTGGACAAAGTTTTGGTCACAGCAATTTTCAGCTGGTTCAAATACTGCAAGGCACATGATGTAATAAAATGTAAGCGATGTTATCATGCAGATAAAAGGCAGTTCACAATTATTTTCAGACAGGAAGAGGTGTGAATTTAAGAAATGATTCAGAAGGATAAAAGTGGAGGTTAAAGTACACACACATCCTCACACACACTCATGACCACAATCTATTTATTACATTCATTCCTCATCTCTCAAGCCTATCCTTAACTGTCGCAGTCTCAAATTTTGGCCTGCGTGAACCCAGATCTTATTAAAAACTACCAAACCCAAACCTATAACCTTAAAATATGTCCCTAAGAAAGTGTGGACAAGCCAATATAACTTCTCTGTGGAAAAAGTAAAAAAGAATCCTTATTTTGTGAGGTCCAAGACTCAAATTGGTTTTCAGGATGATACACAAACACACATGCACACACAACAGGAAATAAATACATAATATATGAAACCATGTTCTGGGTTGTGCAAACTCAGTGAAATATATGTGCATATTTATTTGAAACTGAGGGCACTATTTATGTGATAGTGCATGACAAAATGCTCTAATGGGTGATGTACTGCATTGGAAAAGCAGAGTAATGTGGCACCCTAAAGGAAAAAAATCCACTATAGGTTATTAAAAAAGGACTCTATAGCTGATCTTTTGTCATATTTGAACAATTGTCTCCTTAAGCCCAACGGTGCGGACAGTACTAATGATCTTATCTGGAGATAAATCCAGACAATGGAAAAATCTTCTGAGGCACAATTATAAGACCCATCGTGAGTTTTAAACAATTATTAATAGGTCTTAAGAAGCCTGAAGTGTGCCAAGAAAATACTCAGCACACCATTACACCACCAGCCTGGACTGTTGACACAAGGCAGGTTGGGTTTGTGTATTCATGCTGTTGATGCCAAATTCTGACCTTACCATCTGCAAGCCTCAGTTGAAATCAAGATTGTGTGCTCAAATCCCTGGAGATCATCAGTTTCAAAAATACTCAAACCAGCCTGTCAGACACCAACAAATATGCCACAAGAGTGCCACAGCAACTGCATGAGTTTAAGCATTAACTCTGCTGACTCACTGATTGGATTGAATGCGTAGGCAGTGTACACATTTTTACTAATAGTCAGGTGTAGATTAAATATTTAGACACTAATTATATACAGAATTGTGTTTAGGACAGGAAAAAGATAAAAGAAACAACTAATCAGTAAAAGAAGTATAAAGCAGCCAACTGTTTGACTTTTTCCTCTGCAAGACAGATTACACTAAAGACAGATACTGTGTTAGTTTTATTGATTCCTAGTGAACAACATTCAACAACAACAGTACTCAAATTAGAGTGTGCACAGGGTGTGCTTCTTACTAAATCACAATTTAAAATGAGTACATATGGTAACATTGTTTGGTGCCTGCATCTCTTGTAGCAGTAACTGCGGAATATTCCATCAGTAAACTGGCTAATTGCCTTAGTTATCACTGCCATCTTTTTACTACCTTTTTTATGTCTATATTCCACTATATTCTACTTTCAGTCTCCAGTCAATATGCTCTTTCCATCAGAAACTCCAAACCAGTCTGGAGGTATTTTAGATGTCTGCAGTCACATGGCACATCTCCTCTCACAAAATTCACTAGGTTTGATTAGTGTGCTACCTTCATCTACACTATTTGATATACAAGGAATCCCTGAGCTAATGCATTGCAAATTCTTCTCAATAATGAATTGCGTGGATGGGATCAAAGACATGGATATGGAGCATACCTTGCAGAGGAATGCCAGACACCTGAAGGTAGTGAAGGCACTAATGAACCCAAACTAGCGATCATGTGGGACCTCTGACTGTCAGATGTGTGAGCTATGAGACAACATCCAAACACAAATAAGCCCATGCAGCTAACCACAAACTATGTACAACTATACAACATATGCAAACTGATAAGGCACAGTGGAAAAAAAAGACTAAATACAACACAGATTCAAAATTGTTTTGGATTTCCTCCAGCATATTGGATGGCTGCATTCAAAGCTATAAACAACATTGCCAGTATAGAAACTAAAAGGTTGCTGATGTAGACATAACCTAAATATTAATTACTTTACTTAAGTCAGAAAAAAACTTCCTGTCCTCTTAAGTCAGATAACAATGTCTGTAGAAAGAAATGTGTGTCCTAAAGATATAATGTACTATTATGATGAGCATGTGAGTAAAAATTTAATCCAATTTATTTGCGTAGAGATTAAAATTAAACCATCTATTGTATTCTCTTCCTCTACCACATGGTATTAATTTAAACATAGAGTCATGGGTTTGACAGCAGTCTTCTTGAAGAGCCCTGAGCACTGTTCCTTTAAGTACCAAGACACACTTTGCTTGTCCCATGGTTAAGGCTTAATGGCCTTCCATTTCATTGCTGTCAAAAATGGTACTTTCATAACTGTGCTCATACATGATTGACACTGGTCTTGACATGTCTGCAGTCCTAAGTAGCTTAATGGATACAGAATAATTCTGACATCACCAGGCTTAGGCTTAATGCTTCAGTTTTCAATTCACAAGGACACCATCTTGTTAACAATATTTAGCATACACTTGTGATAGCACACATTGGTTTGGTTTTAAGAATTAAAAAAATCCTTGAACACCAAAAGCGGCACACTCTTTGACTGTTTTTTGTTTTCAGACTGGAAAGAAAGAACATAACAGTTTGGATCGTTAGGGAGGATCTGATTGTAAGTAGGTGAGGTAAGGAAAAACTTTTGTTTTTTCATTAACTGTACAATTATAGGATTTAATTAAATAACTGATAATTTAAGTTGCTGTTAATGCAAAATACAGTAATAGCGGCAAATCAAAAGTGCTGTTAAGTTCTAATCCTCTGAATGCCACAGGACTGAACATCCATTAATAAATGTACCATTTTTTGTACAGGTAAAAAACAAAACAAATAATAATAATAATATAAAAAAAAAAACAGGCATTTGTGAATGCATGCAGAGTGAATGGACCAAGGCAAAGAAGCCACCCACAGATAGGGAGCCCTATCTGTGGGTGGAGGAAAGTGAAGGCTGTGGCTAATTATTCCTGAGATTCCACTAGTGGAGTCAGGAATTTAAAGAAATGTCAATCATTTTCTATATTAAACCTAAAAAAATACAGTATGGGTGAGAAACTGACTTTGTAACATGCTAATTATTCTAACCTCTTTGTGCCACAGCACATCCAACCAGAAATCAGTTGCCTGCAGCAGCTCAAAAATATACAAACTACTAAATCATCCCACTGTCTTGAAAGCACCTATGGATGAACAAGGATGCGGTTTAGAGAAGGGACATGTGGGCTGCTTTGTCCTGAAGCCACCATATCCTTGACTCTGATGAACTACATGGCAATGGCAAGGCATCAAGATGGATGGAGTGATTATGGAGAAAATATCTAATCTAATATCTTACTATCCACTTTTTGTCAAACGCAATATCGACATAACAGTAAATAAATCAAGCATAAGCTCAAATATATTAAATTGGTTGCAAAAGCATCAACCAAAACCAATGCACCAAAGTCACTGCAGGATATTACTTGCTTACATTCCAACAAATTTCATTAAAAGTAAAGGATATAGGATGCATCCATCTATACGCAGAATTTACTTGCGATGTCTGACTTTCTATGGTGTAGTCTAAAACCTGGGGGCTCTGAGGTGGCATTTCCACTCACCCAGTAGTAACTCAACTATTAGCCAACAGGAGCTCACTGAAGATTGATTACACAGCAGCCTGTGAAAGTAATGAATACCACTTCAAAAGGGGGGCTAAATTGGAAGTATATTGAAAGGTGGTAGATTGAAAGAAAGCCTGTAAAAGAACAGTGTAATCAGAAAACTAGCAGGCATGAAAAGAGGAAACAAAAGTGTTGCTCAGACCTAATAGTGCTTCCAGGGGCAGCCTCAATGGTCCACATGCAGTGTAGGTTGTGCTCATAGGGAGCTGGGTAGCCTGGAGATAGGATACGACCTGAAGGCTCGTCCTTGATAGTGCCCCCACACTCCGCTGGAATAAAGGAAGGAAAACAGAGAGACAAGGGAGGTTTAATGAGATAAACAATGGGTAGAAGTAAAAGAAAAAAAAAAGTGCAAAATAAGTACAAGCTCATCAATGTTCTGAAAGACAAATTAATAAAAAGGATTTTGCAAGGTTAACATACTTAACATACCAGAAAGTGCTTCATCACTTCCAGTAAAGTGCATCACAACAGTTTCCTCTCATCATTATTAATTATTGACATAGCAGTCATATACTCAAATGTGATGTGCTTCATCATCTTGTTTGCAATTTGAATGATAGGAGGGAGAGCAGCCAACTCAATATACTCTATTTGTATCTTCTTGGCTCAGCAAATGGCAATCCACCATCGTAAGTATGATCTCATCTTGTTGCCTTTGAAAGCTGATGGACTTGTTGACTGAACAACACAAAATTCAATATATCAGACTCAAGTTCAAAGTAACTTTAAAGAGGAAGTTTTGATTGATGTGCAAATATATGGAGTATGTGGGTACAGAACAAATATGTGGTTTCCATAATCGAATATTACCGATATTAGTATTTACTGGGCAACATGATAGGCAGTAGATGCCATTGTATATGCTTACAGGTGGGACTATAGCACTAGCAGTAGTTAGCGTGGTGGTTCTACTATCATATCATGATTCAAAAAGCTGCCCTGAGGTACACAACAAACAGACAACATACTATAAGGTTTGTCTCTCCAGAAAATTGACAACAAAAACAAACATGCATCCATGAAACTACAAAGCAAAAAATCTGAAACATTTTGTCAAGAACAGTGGGAGGAATGGAGGGTTGTTTTCCAACCTCAAGTAATGAATTGCCATCAGAAACGCTTGGTGACTGAAAAGCAATTTACAGACCCCCTTCAATTACCACCTCCTACCCTTATCCAAAAAGTGAATGGAAAAAAAGGGAGAAAATGTTCTCCAACAACATCAGATCTCAAGTGTTTTTTGTTCATATTTTTGAGGCAATGTGAGCTGACAAGAGGAGGGTGAAAGTGTTCTCGTTTCTTTTCCTTCCCTTGAGAGGAAAATAGCTCCTTCAAACAGGAGGAAAACAGAGGTCTAATAATCATACTGATGATGATGGTGATGACAGTGGCTGTGAAATCCATCTGTGACGAGTAGACTCATTGCTGAAACACAGCAATGACGGCAGACACGCAAACAGCGTAAGATTGGCAAGAGGGAAGCACCAAACTAAGGAACTAATTATGTTAAGTGTCCCTACACTGAACATAGAGGAAAACATATCACAACATTGTGTCATCTTTATTCTAACAAACAGTCTGTCCTTATTTTTATATTTCAATTTCCATTTGTCTCCCTTTGTCACACACTTATATTGTGAAGCCAGTTGATTTGAATAGTCCTTTTCAGAAACTTACTATTTGTCAAATGGTCTTCTCACCTCACAGAATAAAAGTGTCAGAATTAGCATCGTCCAGGCAAGAAATAACCATTCCAAAACCCAAAGAAGGCCTGTGTTGCATCACTTCACAAACTGAAATCTATTTCAAAAAGGAAAATCACATTGGCACAGTGGCTGCTGTGTTTGCAAATTACATTTCTTGAGAGGTATATGACACAGTCATGTATATGACACTGAATTCATTACAGATATATTACATCTTGGGTGTGAAAGACCTAATCCTGCTGACTGATAAAAGGATATGACTGCCGTCATTATGTTTTACCTGTTACCACATACATTTTAGTTTTTAGTAGGGGAAAAAACAGCATCAATCTGTGGCTCAGTACCAAATTGAAAGAGTCTTTTATAGTTGTTTGTCTTTTCATAGTTTTGTCAACCCACAAACGAAATTACTTTCAAGACTTTTCAACAAGTTTAGTTAAGGAAAATGAAGATATCATAGTACTGTCTGACAACAATAATAACAGACGGAGGAGAGCTGATATTGGAAAGAGCTCTGAATTCTGAATTTTTAAGACACACAAAAGTTGATTATCTTTCTGGCATTCTGCCACTAATTCACCATGCCAAAACAAGATCAATTATATTCATCTGTTTGATTTTGACCTCTATGTCTCCATGTCTACCTCAGTGTTCATCATTAATGCCTCATTTATTCAGTTGCTTATTGACATTTAACTATGAATAAAGATCTTCAGCTACTGCCAAGTTGTCATTGTGTTTCCATCAAAGACAAAGATCCCTATATTGAACGTTTACTGCTTCTGATTATACACATTATCATTTGATTTGTGAATTACCTTTCTTCAATTTCCAACCACAGCAAATTAAAGTTCCAGTGTACTAATAGCTACATTTTACATCTCTATTGTGCTTTATACATTCAAACACTAATCACCAGAGTTGTCCTCTGATCATGACCCCCCTCCACACACAAACACACACACACACACATACACACACACACACGCACGCATACACACACACACACAAAAGCACAGTGTAAATTTCAGAATCTATTCTCAAAAATCGATTGTCATTTTTGCTTTCACCGTCTGAAAAAGAATAGGTAAAGCACAAGCAGATTGGAAGATTTGGACTAAAATCTGAGTGTGGACATATTAATCTTTACAGTCTTGCTGAGGTTTTTTGCTCTTTCCTCAGGCTTTTTCTCCTCTGTATGCTTTTCTTGTTGAAGAAAACTTGCTGTTTCATGTAGTGAAAGCAGAAAATGGTGATCTATCACAGGAAGACAAAGCCATCTCTTCCTTCTAGCCTTATGACCCAAGAAACCACTGCTCAATGTTTCCATTGCAGTGCAACTCCCTCAGCTACTTTCCCTCCTCAATTTCTGTCTAGCCATACATCTTTCTAAAGTCAATCCAGGTTCTGCCATGCTGTCTGGCTGTTTCAATCTCTACTCATGATATATTGAATTTTCCTCTGTATAAGGGTATAACAGGTGTATGGGTGGTCATTATTTTGTCTTAATATAACTGTTGCGATATCTAGAAATAAATGTGTTTTACTTGAGCAACCCTTAAAAAGCATGTTGTGTAATTTAGGAAATACAATTATATACAGTGGATATTCATCTTCAGATGAACTGTTTGTATAATACAACCTCGTTAACCCTGAGGCTCCAACCTAAAGTGGATTCAACTTTGCAGCTTTCCTCTTTTGTGACTTTCAGGATATAAAAGTATCTCTCTGTTTTCATTCTCCTTCCTCCCCTGCTCGCTATACCCTTCTCATCTGTGTTCATTATATCCCCCGTTGCCTGAAAATAATCCCGACCATTACAAACAGAAGCAGTCCCTCATCTGCTACCAAATTCACTCCGGCTTTTAGGCTATCATCTGCAGTGAAAGGGGCACGGGGAGGACAAACGTGTTCAGAGATATACAGTATGCTGAACGTTGTTTATACCCAGACATGAAATTACCTGTCAGTTTAGGTTGAAAATGGAGCCGAGCAATATTATTCTAATCACCTTGGCTGATGTCAAAGAACACCATTCCGTCTGTTTTTTGCTCACTGAGCTTCTGGCTCCTTTCTGAAAGACTTTGTCACCCAGGAGAAGATCCAAACACTGTTTATGGTTTGTTGTCATGACACCATACAGGCAATACTTGTGGATATGTGTCAGGTAAATAGTTTTGAAAATAATGCATACCATGTTTGTGTTAGCTGGCAACAAGTGACATGGACAAATGAAAAGGAGATGAATGGATATGTTGCCGGATTAACATTCATGGGGAAATTATCTCTGTAGAGTTGGTTTAGAAACTGTCTTCCTACCTCAGACAGCTGTAAAATGTGCCTATGTAAGCTGGTGTGTTTTTGAAAATGGAAAAGTCCTTTTTTTAGTACATAAAGCACAAAAGAGGAATTTGCAACCCTCATGTAATGTGAACACTGGATGGGGAGCTAAATTGAGCACAGACATTGTGAATGAGATAATGTATTGAATAAGGTGCTGGGAAAGCAACCAAAATGGGTACCACAAAACAACAGCACTAAAACAAATCCTGTAGCTTTCTTATTATTATTAGGAGCAAGAACTAGGTCAGGTTTTTTTTTAATTTTGTGTACTAAAATATTTAAATGGTTTGGATTAGTGGTATGCCAGACAGTAAGCAACTGTTGATGAATACTGAATTATAGTGTTATAGAACACAATGCTATTCTACATACCTCGCAGATGTATGGCAAAATAGCACAAAATACTTTATCAGAGGTGAAAATTACCGAAGAACCTTTACTCATTTAGTGCATGCAAATACAATTTTGAAGCACTTTAGTAAATTATTCCTATTTAAACCTATTACATTTGTGCTTAAGTACATTTCTGTGATGGCTCTAGCGAGTTAGACTGACATAGACTTTTGAGAAAAAATACACAAGCTTATACATATAGATGACTCTTTGTGAGCTCGCAAGCACTATGGTGGCAATTGATCAGAATAATATATAGAATAATGTAAAAGAGTGGCATCTGACTTACCGACACAGAGAGGGAGGGGGCTGTCCCAAGCCCTCCGTTCCCCCCTCAGGCAGGTGAGCACATCAGGGCCTCTCAGAGTGTAGCCTGGATCACAGCTATATGAGACAGTGCTTCCTGCAAAATGACCTTTGTCCTCCTTCTTGTAGCCAAACTGGGGGACTCCTGGATCCTCACATTTCACTAGCTCGAAACCTTGAAAAGCAAGAGACGTGATGTAGAAACAGGGAGGAGCGTTAGAAAATGAGATATAAGCACATACACTATGACAAGATGTAAATATTAAATGTAAAGTAAGGCAGGAGTGTGTTTGTCAGAGACAGTGTGGAACTTACTAGTGAAGTGCAGTTCAAAGCCTTTACTTGTGTTATCTACATTGCTGATGAACTCCAGCCACATAGAGCTAGAGGTGGAGTTCAGGGTTGTGTCTAGCAGCTCGTTGCCTGTGAACACCCCCAGCAGACGAGCCTTATTACTGCTGCCGTCAAAGACCTGAAGGATTGAAGGAAGGAAAGAAGAACGAGAAGAAGCGAGGGGGAGAGAAAGAGAGAGAGTGAGAGTGAGAGAGAGCGAGAGAGAGTGAGAGAGAGAGAGAGAGAGAGAGAGAGAGAGAGAGAGAGAGAGAGAGGAAGGAAGGAAGCATCTGAATGAAGGTGATCCTGTGTGTATGTATAGGTATACTAACAAGGCCGTGTACAGAATTGAACAGGGTATATTCCCCGCCCCCTCACTTTGAGGACGTCATCCTCCTCCAGTCTAAAGTCTCGTGCTCGAAGCTGGATGCCTTTACCAGGCTGTGTTTGGATGGAGTAAATGCACTCGTGGTTGTTGCCGTAGTAACCGGGGTAGTTGGGTGAGAGCAGCACCCCTTGCATGCCAGTCACGGATGAGCCGCATTCAGCTAGAGAAAAAGAGAGGGAGCAGAGACAGAGAGAGAGAGAGAGAGAGAGAGAGAGAGAGAGAGAAGAGAGAGGAAGAGAGAAGATGGTGATGTTGGAAAGAGCAGAGGACATGTCAATCGCTATATGTTTGAAACTCAGAGTGTATTCATTCATACTGTCATGCAGGGAAATGGGAGAGGTGATGAGAAGAGGAATGTGGTCACTGACTATACCTGAATGTTGAGTGGCACATCATCATAATCGCACTGCAATCTGAATATGATTAACGGGTAACTTCAGCTCTATTGGAAAATTGCCTTTTTCACATCAAGGAAAAAGTAGGAAAAAAGAGGGTGGGGGCATGGGAGCCGAAAAGTTTTCTACAGAAAAATAGTAGCCAGAACTTCAACGACCAATGTAACTTTCTAAAGGCAGCAAGGTAAGAGGAGGTGAGGTGGTGGGACTGTTTGAGAGACCTCTGGAGAAGTATCACGTTTCTAAAATGAGGGAACATTGTGATAGAAATACAAAAAAAAAACAAAAAAAACTTGAAGGTAAAAATGAGCCAAGTTACAAGTTTCAAGCTACATGAAACTGAATGGGAGCAAAAGAGGCAATCGAAGTGAATGTTAATGCATTTATTATCAGGAAATTAGGAAATTAGTTGACCCACTTCACACATGCCTAAACACTGGAAAACAAACATTTAGAAACAAATCAGACATTATTGGTGTGGCTGCAGGAAATAAATAGGCCACATTTTTTTATGTATTAAATTGTAATTAATTGTTTTCAATAAAGTGTTAAAATCTGAAGAGTTACAAATTACTTACTAAATTTAGAACGAAAATAAAACAAAACAAAAAATAGATAAATAAATAAAAACAAAGTGCAAGTGGTAAAAATGCTCCCATGAATTAATTAGTAGTGATAGTGCACTGCAGTTGCTCTTATGCAGCAACTTTAAACACAAGTGATTTGTCCTTTACTTTGCATTTGGAACATTAGAATTAAATTAGTATTCATATGAACACACAAATGCAGTTTGGGGCATTACAGAATCAACACACTGACCTAAATCTTCTACAGAGTGACCCGTCATGTTTCCCAGACACTAGCAACAAGCAGCATCAATCATTAACATCTTTCAGCTCCTCAATGTCGTCCTCATTAGAGCTGCCGCTCTATATAATTTGGACAAAGTCAAAAAGGCTATTTCTGGGAAACTATCCAATGAGGAGAGAATACATGAGTGGATGAAGAGATGATAATGAGAAGGAACTGAGAGAGAAATGCTTCTGTCTTCAAATGTGACTAACAGGTTCCTAAATTTCTTAATGAGAGGGTTAGTGCGGTGACATGGCAAAGTGAGTGGGTTACAGGGGAAGTGATAAAAGCCAAAAAGAAAGTATGTGACCACCTACCAACACACCTTGGCAGAGGGGAACTCCACACCCGCCTTCTGCCCCCTAAGCACACCACCCTTGCCGGACCCTCTAGTCGGTAACCTGGGAAACAGGAGAAGATGAGGGCATCTCCTACGCCGTACTGCAGCCCCTTCCTTGTACTGTAGGGTGGGATTCCAGGATCCTCACACGGCTCCAAATCATATTCTGCAGAAAGAGATAAAGAATGAAAAAAGTCGAGGTGTAAATGTTGTGTATTAGTACTGCTGGTTTCACCGTTGATGCAACTTCCTACGATGTGTAAAAGTGTGAAAGTGTAAACCAATTAAGGCTTCTGTCGTGCGTTGAAAGGTTTCTGCAGATAATACGGAGGGTAACCTTGCTTAAGTACGTCGAATCCCCTCTAAATCCAATTTCACATCGAAAAATCATGAGACCAAATGTCATTTATTAAAATTATTACAGCATCGTGCACATCTGTGGGGCAATTGTAAGTGATATTCAGCCATTGATCCATTTAGCCACTGCTTTCTCTCCTTCCTGTAGTGCTAAATATTTTTTGGAGATGTGTGATATTTGGTATTTCATTTTTAAACTGTCAGTGATAGTTCATTAAAAACTGCTATGTTGCTTTTACTCTGCTTGGGTTTATATCAAGGGAGGCAGTGAGAGTAAAAGGAGAAAAAATGATGCTCTCAGTAGGTAAAGGGCTACATCCTTACAGATTCATTTAAAATTAATCAACTCTCTTGATATTAACTATTATATTTTTCACTCTCAAGTGCACATAATTACATATTTCCAGAAGACATAGTTGGATGATTTTATTTCTCCATCTCTGCAGTGGCCTTCTCTTAATCACGCATGACTATTTGTGTTAATATTAAAGCACACCCTTGTTTTCAAAAGGTCCTGCCAAGTCTTTGATCCTCACTCAGAATTGACACGTCCGCCCCCCACACAGGTCTTAGGTGCTTAATATCGTGACCTGTCTTAACCTCAGACTCTTCTAAATGATTAGCGTGGCTCAGAGTATCCTTTTTATAAATTCCCCCTTTTTTTTATTTTCTCCCACAGTATTGAATTCTCCTCTTGAATTCTAATATGTTCTCACCGGAGAAAGTGATGTTGAATCCTTCGTATGAAACAGAGAAGTCAGAGAGAAAGCGGATCTGAGCTGTGTAGTTTCCAAACAGGCCAGCGCTGAGCGGCGGCGGCAGTGTGGAGCCTGTCAATCTCCACAAGGGCTGAGAGAAACTGCCATTCTCCGTCACTAGCAAATGGTCATGAGGGCTCTCAAGGTGAAAGGTGTGGAAGGTAAACTGGACACCTGAATAAGAGAGGAACAAAGACCCAGTGCTGAATTATGTAGTTTTTGTGATACTTTTCCATTAATATACAGCATATGTACAAATAGTACATTCCTGCAAGCTGGAATTTGCAATTATAATTTGGTACAAACAAAATTTTAACATTTGCAAGCAGGAGTCTGTTGATTCATCAGAAACATAATATTCTCAGCTTCATAATTCATACAACATCATATCCCTGTCTTCCTCCCCTACAACTTATCAAACAAATTACACCCGGGCAGAGCGAACATCTGCAAATTACACTGTGTCGATTTGATGTTAGCGCACTACCAAAGGTGACATGACTGGAGAATCGTCCTGTGGCGACATAGCCTTAGGGCAGCCTCTCAGCACTCCAGTCATCCAGAGACAGCTTGCTTGACAAAATAAAAAGGCCACTCGGTAGGGGGGACATGACATTGTAAGGGAAATTGAATTTGACTGCCGCATGTGTTGACAGAATTTTTCTGCTAACCTTTGCCATGGGAGGTCTCAATTATCCACGTGCAGTTCAGGTTGTGTGGGTAAAAGTCTGGAAAGCCAGGTGACAGGATGGTACCGACGTTGCCCTGGATATAACCTCCACACAGTGCTGGCCAACAGAAACACGCAGGAGATGAAGGATGAAGGAGGGAAATGAGAAAAAAGGAGCAGAGGCAAAAAAAAATTTCCTCCTTAAAAAATGACAAAACTTGTTGGTGCATTTACAATGTGATAGAATGCATTTTGCCAGAGATGCCCTTCAAAACAGCACAAAATGGAGAGAGTGGTTTCATCAATATCATTATAGCATGGACAGAAATCAATACTATGCTTAAATATAAAAGCTTTTACCGATGGGGAAAAGGGAAATAATCAAAGGATACCTCATTGCTGCACATATAAAACATTCATGATAAAAAGAAAAGAAACTTTTAAGTCAAAACCAAGAGCTGTAGAGAATCCTGATTATCTTATACGGATTTAATGATAACTCAGAGGTATATTGAAATTAAATGCAACGCAATATGAAACAAAATACCTAAAACAATCTCTCATTTCATCTTTAAGATTAAACAACAGTAAATTTAGCTTTAATCCCATTTTGAAATGGTGGAAATCCGGCAAGCGACTATCAATTTCTAGGTTAATATTTTGGAACGTACCATCGCAGCTAGGCAGGGGGCGGCTCCACTGAAAATTGGGTTCACATTCTAAAGGCTCCGTGTCACTAAGCGTGTACCCTGCTTCACAGCTAAATGTCACCAAAGCGCCCACATAGAAGTCATTGCCATGTCGCTGTCCATTGACAGGTATACCAGGATCCACGCAGTGATCTGACTGTAACTGTAAGGCTGGAGAGGAAGGAGAGGGAAAAAAGAGAATGAGAATTAACACACAGTCAAAGACAGTGACAAATATAGAGAAAATCCACCTGCTCGCACTGTAATTAGTTTTTATGCTGTTTTCAGTGGGTCAAGTGCAGGTCAGCGAATGGCAGTTTGCATTTCTAAAGCAGATCTCATAAATAATTTAGAGAAACGCCCTTCACGGACAGGAATTTACAAATGGGAAGTTTCGGCTCATTTCCACTCACCTTGTTGCATAGTTTTGTTGTCGTTTTTCTTTTACTGAGCTGCATTTAATAGAAAATTTGATAGCTTTGACAGATTTACCCATGGAAAAAATGTTGCCAGTGCGAGGAGGACTGACCTACCGGAAGACTGGTGTATGTGTACATATGTGATACGTGAAGGGGTATATGGACTTGAGCATGGACATGTGTGTCAGGATGAGAATATCTGACAGACTAATCTCAACCAATTTACTTTCTAATTAAAGATGTTCTAATAAGAATGGCTTCATGGTGAAATTGAGTGCCTGCGGAGATCGTATTTACAGCCACAACTCAATTGCTGTGCACATGGCTCATGGCTAGTCTGTCTGTAGTAGTCTGTTTGTAATGGATTTATGACTCATGAGGTGATCTCACATCTTTGGGTGTAGGTTTTACTGTAAACTTAACTACTCCACATTCTAAAGCCTTACTTTCATAGCGAATACGGAAGCCGATGTCAGAGTGGCTCTTGTCAGTGGAGAAGAGGAGATACAGAAAGTTGGAGGTGCTGATCAGGAACTGAGGAACCTGAGTCCCCTGGTAACTGCCAATGAGAGGTGAAGATGGGAATCGTCCATCACGCACCTCAAGGACATCATAGTTGACCTCTGTGCGAAACCTGAAAACAGGGAAACAATGCATTTTTAATCCGCTGTGTCTATTATGTCAGAGAGTTTTTCTTTTGTAATAAACACTGCTAAAGTAGGCCATGAGCTGAAGTGATAAAGTGGTTTCTGTATTACTTATGTTAATATGTAGTAGGTCACTATGTCAAAAAGTACATGGTGAATATTTCAAAAATACATTTGTGTTTAACTGAATTATATTTGCCACAGGACAACAAAGCAAGTTAATCTGCCTTTAGGTTAAAAAGGTTTGGAATCAATAAGAAAATACTTACATACATACATGTAGATACATACAATAAACAAATGAATAAATAAATCAGCCAATTACAATACCAACTGAAAACCAATGTGGAGAAATCTTAAAAGAACAGATTCATAGACTTTTGGCATCTGGCTTTAATTGAAATCCAGACAGATGCTTGAATGAACTCGCTAAGCTGAACAGCTGCTCTTTCAAAGAAGATTTGGACAAAAGTAAAATATCTCTGACTTTAAAAATCAAGTCAGCTCAGATTTTCTTTCCACAGAAGCTTCTCAAAGAGGACCACTAGAAAAGGCCACTGGAATTATTTCCAGTTAGCACATATTGAGGAAATCCTGAGACATTTGGCATGCTTTGGTGAGTGCGTCTGTGCAATGTGTATGTGTTTGCGTGGGCGTGCACATGTGCATGCATTCTTATTATGATGTTCCCTCGTCTTTGTTGCCAGAGCCACTTCATCTTCAAAGCCATGAATAAATTGTTCAGTTTCAGAACCATGTCATCTAAATGAAGCGGTTTGTGATATTTTATTGATGTTACATAAAAATTAAAGAGCAACAAACATTTATGTTGTGTTCATTTTGCATCGCATGCCATCATGGCAGGGACGACGATGAGATGGGCTTGCAAGGATAAGCTTTAGTGAGACTCTAATGTAGCGTTTGATCCCACGTCTAGATGTCTCTCTCTTTCTCTCTCTGGAACATCAGGACAAATTACCTACTCTCCCATCTCTCCAGTTCCCCTTGACAGGCCATCTCCATTTACATACGCATGTGCATTTGCATACTTGTAGGTCTTGGTTGGGTATCTTCATGTGTGTGTTTGTGTGTGTAGGTGTGTGTATAAACTGTAAGAATATCTGCACAGCTTAGGGGAAGGTGGTATCAAATGAAAGGAAAAAAATGCAGTAGATCTAAGCTCACTGAATAAAACATATGGTAGTGTTATTTTAGTTGGCGCTGTGCGTAAATGTGCAATGGATCTGCTGCATTAGGAGCGACGGATTAAAACTAATTAAAGAAAGTGACAGAAAGGAGAGAGATGAGTGGAATTGTGAGAAAGCAAAAGAAAAAGCAATATTCTAACTATTTCTGAGGAAAAAGAAAAAAATGTTATCTGGGTGACTCACTTATCGAAGATGATCTTGATGGGATAGCCTGGAGGAGCCTCAATGATCCATTCACAGTTAAGGGCCTCCTTATAGAGTTCTGGCCAGCCTGGGGAGAGGATGATCCCACTGGGAGCCTTCAGATCCCCTCCACACGGGGCTAAAGGCGAGCAAGGAGAAATGGAGAGAGAAGAAAAAACAGCTGATGTATGACAATATCCAGACATGATCCCATGTATCAGTTGGGGCTCATCCCATTTCTTTTACTGCCAGTGTCTATCTAATGTATATCGGTGACAGCAGACTTCAAGGTGAACCATTCTTCCTCAGAACACGCCTGTTACTGTATGTGTGTGTGTGTGTGTGAGTGCGCATGCATTATACTTTCACATGGACGCATATGGTTCCTCCCCTATACTGTTGTCTTTAAATCTGTCGTCAGACTCCTCCTACAGAAGGTGCTGCTGTCATCCACATCAAACAGAGAAAACCATTCATCTCTGAACACTTGCACAAAAGACACATGAGGAAACACCCTCATCTCCCAAATCTCCCCTGCTCTCATATGTGTGACTGTTCACTCACACTGTGTGTGCATCTCTTTAACTACCTATCCTTAACCACAACACACAGTCACAGTGGAGGGCTTAGTTACAGTGCCAGCTCTTCTCTCCCTTTGAAGTGGAATGATTTAATCAGCCAGCTCAGCATACTGAAGGACATCTATAAAACGCATTACGCTACAAATGCAGGAGTATGATAGATGGTCTCACGGGAATACAAAGCTGCTGTGGCACACAGGGGGAAGTGACATGTTTTAATAATGGTTTCTCCTCTGCGTATCATGAATAGTGAACCTGATTAGGCCTCTTAGACTCCGAGCCATGTCTGCACAGAATGTGCTACACTGCAAGTGTCCAAGACCCTTAGCTGCTTAACACCCAGCTTTATCTCAGCTTTGCCAGCTGTATCAACCTATTAAGTTTTTTGTTGGAAATAGAAGGGCAAATGGATGGTTCAGCAATCTGCATGTGAGCACAAGATATCTGCTGCATCAGATACTGAGAAAAACAAAGCTTCTATTATCATCATTAACCTCAACTTAGATCTCCATGGTCCTTGACATAATAATAATAATGGTATAACATTATCATTTATTAATAAGTTATATGTACATCAGTTGAGGAAATTAAATTGAATTAATGCAAGAGATCAATTCTCAGCATGATTCTCAGATGCAGATGTTAAGCAACCTATAGTAGGGAGAGTGAACATCAAAACCAACTTTTTGAAACTTCATTAGTTTGTAAGAGTTACATATCAGCTATACTGGGTAAGCAGCAAATGAGGAGCTAGAAAACTGAACAAATGGTTGATAACATTCACATTTTTCTCTTAAGAATTGAACTCACTTTAATCTGTATATTTATCCTAGTAATATCTGTACATTTCTTGAGCTACACAGCTGCACTTATGTGCTAAAAATGTGGGCACACCTGTGCAAAATTCACATTTTGTTGATGCAATTCCTGCAGCAACTACACATTAAAATTAGTCTTTCTTTACACTGCACAATGGAACAGTACACCACCTCTGTCAGCTCAACTTTCCTGCAGCTGCCGAGCAGTCATATGGGGTTTTTGCTTTTACCTTTTCTGCCCGGCGGAAGCAGAGTTTTATCTGAAAGTTTGCTTTATCTTTCAGATCTCCCAACGTTTCCCCTTAATGGCCATTTTTTAAATTATCATTTCGGACAGTGAAAATTTCATCCTGGAGGTCATTTAATATCTCTTTATAGCCTCCCCTGCTTTGTAGACGTCATCTTGCACTGTTACCTTTTATTTCATCAACTTGAAAACAGAAATAAAAATAAACTACTAATGGCTCGTGCATTAACATTTGAAGAAAGACATGTTTTTAATGTCTGTTTGCTGCCAGCTTTGTATTTTACTTCTTTTCACTTCAAAATCAACAGCATGTGCACTTTGCCTTGGGGTGCTTATGTTTTTTTCATATAACTGCAGCTGTGTGGCTCAGAAAAATCCAGATACCACCAGGGTAAATACGCAAAGGAGTGGAGTCATTAAGAAGAAGAAATGCATATATTTTCTCTTCTTCAAGCAATGTCTCTGTGTGTGTGTGTGTGTGTGTGTGTGTGTGTCTGTGTTGTGATAAAGTCTGTGATAAAAATATGGAACACATTCCCTCTCAGATTGTTCATGTTTATAACAAATATCAAATAAAACATTTTCAGTAAATCTAAAGATGTTATTCATTCACCAATATCCCCAGTCCTCAGCGGTTTTCATGTTTCAAAAGTGGCGTGAAGAAACATTTAGGTTATGGTTAAAGGAACCTTATCATTAATAATTACCTTCGCAGCGGGGAACAGCATTGTCCCACACTACATTGCCATCCTTGAGAATGCAGGAAATCGTTTGAGAGCCGTGGGTCTTCACGAAGCCCTCTTCACACAAGAATGAGATGGAACTGCCTAGCTGAAGGCTCTCACCAAAGCGCTTCCCATTCACAGGAACACCTGGATCTGGGCACTCATTGTGGCGAAATGCTATTGGGAAAGCACAGAGGAAATGGAGTTGGTGGGATGGGGAAGATACAGATGAATAAATCAAGAGAAATTAAGAAATAGTGTGTCACTGACTAAAAAACACAACAAAGAGAACAGATAAAACATGTAATTCTTTTGATTTTAGTTTTCTGCAAGATGCTAATTTCCATGGAGACTCAAAAACAATTACCCAAGTTTCTTGATGAAACTTTTTTTTCCTCTACTGTCAGCATTTAGCAATGCCAGCACTTAACAAGAAGAAATTAGTTTCACTTAGCGAGTCACATTGATTCACCCTGCTGCAGTAAGTCCAGTGGGTCGGCAACCACACCATATGCAGATCATCAGTGCCAGATGACACTGCTGAACAATACGTGGAGCAAAAAACTTTATCAAGCACTTAGAAAGGCTGCACAGGTGCACAAAAAGAGGCATAACCCTGGAACAAGGCATGTAAACAAATACATCACCTGTGCCACAATCTCTCTCACTCACTCTTTCGTTTTCACTCTTGTACACACACACACACACGGGTAGGTGACACATGTAGGTGTTGATGAATCCCTCTTCTGTAGCCATTGGACCCAAACAGAGTACAAGCCACACCTCATCCATCACGATCATCTTATTTATTAACGTGCCAAAAATCCCCTCAATACAGTTTGGCATGTCCTTAATTAACATGAATGATGGAAGTTGTCCGTTCACACACGCAGACCCCTGAACAGTCCTGCAGTTAGATGACACTGTTCTCAGGAACAAACCGTCACCTCCAATTAACTGCTTGTGACATTCATTCACCATGCTGCATTGGTTATTTATTTATTCATCTAACTTGCTAATTAATGCATTAGCTGCCATGTGTTGTCCACATTGTGGCTTTATGCAAGCACCTGGGTGGTGCTGATGGCATGTCTGCAAAAAAAAAAAAAAAAACTAGGGCTGCGGACAAAAAGCATTATGGTCAAGGGAATGCATTTTATTTTAGCTACAGCAGACAAACAATATGTACAATAGATTGAATGAAGATGCAGATAGTAAATACTGAAATATTTCTCCTGTGTTAGAAATGCTGTCTGATGCAATGTTAATTACCACAAGCCTGGGCCCGCCTATACTGACTGTGTCACTACAATGAATTTTGCATTCAAGTCAGTCTGGCCAACCTATTCTCTGCTCCTCCCTGTCTTGAAAACTTGGGAACCAATGAAAAACTAACTTTTAGGCTGATGCGGGTTTAACAAGATGACGCACTAGTTAAACAACCTCAAACACAATTGTTTACAGCCAACATGGCGGCCACTGAAAAGCGGCAATTGTTCGATTCAGCTGTAGCTGCTGTTTTAAAAGATTTTAATGGCGAGTTTTCTTTGAAAATGGAGCAAAAAGTAGCTCTTGAAGCCTTCGTGCATGTTTTTGTCATGTTTTTTTTTGTTCCCCTCACTACATATACATCATTGGAATCAGTGGTCTGATTGTTTGTAGCTCTGCCCAGTAGAGTCATTTGACTGATGCAGTAGAAAATGGCAAAAAAAGAAAAAAAAAAAAAAAAAGAAAAGAAATGGCAAAAAAAAACAAACAAATAAACTGTAACAATGAAAATTAAAACATATTTCATTTCTTAAATCAAAGTGCATGAAAATGCCTGTGGTATGTATAAAATATATATCTTGGTTTAAAAGGTTAGGCTTTGACAATCTGTATACAGATACTTTTGGGTGGATTGCAAAGATCACAAAGATGCAAAGACTGGGCTCATTACACAATTGTACATATGCAATGAATGCAATAATATTACATCCAATCCTCCCGATATGGTATAGCCATGAAATGGATTTACCAGCATGCAGTCAACATGTGCTGTGTTAGAGTATAAAGGTAATTTCGTCAGAAGTAAGCAGCTACCCAGAATAGAATATAATGAGCACTGCCGCAGTCTATCTGTCAGTTAAAGGTGTTGCATCTTTGTTTGGGTTTTATTTAAATGTCAAGTCTCTATTTAGACAATAAAGATGGGGATTTTGTCATTTCTCTATGCAACTGAGCATGTGAGAGTGTTAGGAATGTGTTGCTGATGGGTGGAAGAGTTTATGGAGTCTGTGGAAGACAGGGAAATAGATATGGCAGATGAATCATGAAGCCTACTGCAGGTACGCACACACACACACACACACACACACATGCATGCACACAATCTAGAATACAAAACATCCAGTCAGGGCGGGCTTTTGTGATAAGCTTTAAAGTCTTCCCTTTATCTCCTTTGAAGCAGTATTCAATACTTACTTGTAAACGTGATGTTAAAGCCTCTGTCTGTGTAGGTGTGGTCAGTCAGGAACTCCAGTCGAGCCACGTGGGCACTAGTTGTTATGGGAGGCGGCAGGACATCACCAGAGAAGGTACCCAGGATAGGAGACTCAGCCTGACAGGGACAGATAAAGATTTTCTGATGAGACCATCAGGTACCATGAACTAAAATAGGAGAGGAGTCAGAGAGTAAACAGCTTCTACAATGAGGCAGACAGATAAAATGTCCAGCAAGTGCAATGAAGCTCAGAGAAAGGCTGTTTAGATTGTACACATAATTATACAGACAGCGTTTCCTACTGGCAAGCACGGTAACTCATAGACAAGTCAATAGACGAAGTTGCACAAAGTAACCGTGGACAGTGGCTTATAATTCAACACTACCTTTCCCCCATCTTTTATCGAGAGGAAGTCAAACTGTTTCTCCATGCTGAGATCGTTGAAGGCAAGATTGATTCGGCTCTCAGGGTTGGTGATGATCAGCCATACACAGTGCATATTGTTTCCATACTCCTGAGGGTAGTTGGGAGACAGCAACACCCCAGACGGAGTGGTGAAGTTGAAGAAACAGGAAACTGTAGAGATGATAAAGATGCGCAGACCGAGAGGAAGGGGTGGGGAAAGAAATAAAACATAAAAGTAACATAAAAGTGAGTATTGTTCAGGATCACAAATTCCATTTACTTTTGTTGACTTCAAGACAATATGATTTGATTCATTTTATTGAATTTGTTACAATCTACCTCACATCCCACATCCACAGCAGACAACCAACAAAGCAGGGAGGAAAGTGTATTTTAAAAGACACCACTATAACAACCAATTTGTTGTCTTGCAGCATAAGCACAAACAGGTGTGCAATGACAGCAACCTTGGGATAACAAAGGGTTACTGGAAAATAACATAAGTCTAAGTGTAATAAAAAACAATAGGATGTTTGGTGTGTTTATTGTGACAAATTTCTCAAGCAGCCTTCCCAGGTATTCTCAACAAGACTGAATTTGAAACATGAGATTTACAGAAGTATTCAAACCTTTATCTGACAGAGGAGACAAGTAAAAAGTAAGAAGTCTAAGCAATTGAAAAGTCATTCAAAGGATTAGGCTATGAAAGTCAGTCAATATTTGACAAGGCTAACTACAAAAATCAAATCAATTTAATGTGTTGGCAGTGAAAACGAAAACATTCTTATCTCTCTCCTTGACCACCGACAAGGCTGTGACTTAATCTGTGTGCAACAACACAATAATGCTACTGAGCAGATGTGGCCTTCCTTGTAAAATTCAAACAAAAATTTCTGTTTTGTTCATGGTCGTGTAACAAAAGGCTGAAGGAATATGCTGAGTTAATGGTGAGCCATACAAAAAGTACTGACAGTGCTCTTCATTAAAAGAGCTATATCTGATGGGACAGGTTCATTCTGAAATATAGCAGCAGATCTGGAGATGATGCAATGTTTTTTGTCCACTGTAATTGATTTGTGAATGACTTTGGGACTTTAAAAAATAGGGCATGCAAAGAAAGATTTATGATTCAAAAGGACATCTAGTCCGTTTAGTTTAAAATGGATCCCTACAAGGAATTTGATGTCTTTATCTGGACAACTCTTGTTACTTTGCTAATGGCTCTAACTTCCAGCTGATGTGATTTACTGATTGTCAAATCATTTTTATTCAAAATGTAAGTTTTCATTTGGCAGAGGCTGACTTTTTATGGTAAGAGCTATATGTATGGGTTCATTCATCCAATTTTCATAGAAACTGTTGAACAGTGTATACACAGCATTTAATGGCTGAACAAAATGAACCACCGTGTTATGATCATAAATAATTAAACCAAGATGGCAAATCCTATTGGGGGTAGTGGTTTGGGAGTGGTCAGTCAACATAAGTGTAAAAGGTGTATGTTTACTTGAATAAATGGGATTAAATACATAATTTAACACCTAATGCACACAAACAATTAGACAATGAACTGTACATTTCTTCATATTAACATTATCAAGTTCAATGACAAAGACAAGCGTAGTCTGTTGTGTCTCCATGACTAAATCAGTTTGTTAAATGTCAACTAAATAAACATTATTCTCCCACATTATTTAGCCAAATTGACTTACGCCAGCAACCTCTAACAATCTGCTCAGTGATGTTTATCTAGATACTGCAGCTTTTTGTCCACCCTATTATCTCATCAATAATACAACAGTGGGCATTATCTGCATGGTCAGCTCCCCACCACTCATCCTCTAACAGTCTCACTCTCTATGTTTGTCTTTCATGGCGTTAATTAGCTAATACGCCCTCCCATTGTTTCAAAATCCACAGCCTCTGCTATGCAAACTGTAGGGATAATCTGACCGTTTATTATACAGCCCTCCACACACTCAGCTGCACAAAATGCACACAGTTATCCAATCACGTGTGCACTGTTGTACTACTGCACATCTGTGCGCACTAAAGTCTAAATAGCAAAGGGCAACCGACAACTTACAAACACAGCTGGGTTTCTTTGCCGACCACTGGTTGTTCTTCTGACAGGTGATGTTCTTTTTTCCAACCAGCTCAAAGGCAGGCAGACATTCAAAGTACAGCCTGTCACCGTGACGAAAACCTGTCCCCTCCCGTTTTCCGTAAGCTGGGATCCCAGGGTCTCCACAACTGCCCTGGTCAATTTCTGTGTGGGTAAAAACAAACACATGACTCAAAACACAAAACTGACATTCAAAATAAGTGTTACTTTCAGCAAAGCAACACCAATCTGGGTTATAAAACTAAAGACATTATTCATTTCTACATTTAAAGGTCACAATTTAATTAGCACAATCTGCATCCTGGGCAGTCCTCTCTTTAACCAGCTTGTTAAATCAAACTGAAAAATACAAATGTTCAGCTCCATGGTCAATGCTGAATAGAATTTAGCTGGAGAGATGGGGTGCAGAGAGAAAGTGATGTCTCAACTCAAGGTTATTACTGTCTGTAGCCTCCAGCAGATATTGACAAGATCCAACTACATTGATAATAGGTGATATGGAGAGGCAGAATCTGACATTGAATCAAACTAGACCACATACTGCTACATTGAGTTGAGCAGGTTAAAACTGAGTCAACAATGCAGTGCTGATTTTTGCTTTACTCTAGAATTCACCTGGACACATGCATTCTAAGATAATGCTCCTCAAAAATGCATTTTACCAAAAAACAAGATCAACAAGATCAGTGCGTTCTCGTGCAATCATTCATTATCTGTAAGCTGAGTAAAATGACGTATTTAACTTCTTAGCATGAAATATAACATGTCCATGTCTGCAACAGTAACCTAGGTTTGGTAATGCATCCCTAGTTATAGTGAGACTTTATTGTTTTTAGTTAGTAGCTCCTCATTTTGTAGGAATTTTGCCTCCAAGACATTTCTCCCGTCTGGAGCCCCAGTTAAGATTGAATGCATATAATTGAATGGATGTTAGTAATGAATGAGTCACAGTAGAGTTCACTGTGGCCTGACAGGACAGACTAGCCTTTATACTTCATGGCATTAAAGTAAATGTGATTTTCCTATTGTCTTATCATGAATTTATTTTACCATAATTTTCTTTGCCACTAAGTACCCTATACTGTCTCTTTATCTTGCCCCCCAAAATGTTGCTCACTAATCTTGCAAACGTCTCTTATCTACCCCACCCCCCACCCTTGTCCTGCAAATGCATCCCTCCCTTTACTGTGTGACAAACGTTCTCAATTGCATTGGAAGCTGACGTAAGCACTTTCAGACACACACACACACACACCTTCATGACCACCCTTTTCCCTTAAAACCACACACGCCAATTTCATTATAAAGAGATTTATGCATGTCTCTTTCTTTCACTTGCTCTTCTTTATACTTTTCTGAGGATGCACATTGCAGATGGGAATGCTGAGGCATCCTATCGAGGCATCCGGATGGGGGGACACAGAGAGCGAATAAGCTCATCCATCCAGGAAATGATGGCAGGGCCTAATACGATTTTAAATCGCACCAGGGGTGATGCTGGGTATAAATCCATACTCAGCCCTAATGATGATCATCATTTAGAACACATATTTAGAGCTCACTGCTGTTTGGATGTATGGCTATCCTGAGGCAGCCTCTTTCACAAGACAACTCATTGATCTTATGTGGAAGTCACCTTTAAAAGAGAATACTGAAAGGGATTTTTGAGGTGAGCCTTACAGAGAATTAAGAATGAAGAGAATGTATAGGCCTCAAATGAAACTACATCTACAAGGGCAAACATGCTATAGGACAAATATAAAAAATCAAATATTTGCAAATGTTTGAAAACATACACACAATCATACATTCACTTGTTTGCCACTAACATATTCACAGAAGAACCCAAAGTCCCTGCAGTGCTTTTCTCAAATGAGGCATTGCTGCCTTCTGGGTCCCTACAATTAGACCTTTAGGGAAAACGGAGGCGATAAATGAGATCCCTTTGAAGCGTGTGTGTACATTTATGTGTACACATGTTTCATGGACTGTATCTATCTGTTGCTAGCATTTGTTTGTGAACCTATCTGTGTATATGGGATCGCACACAACATACACAGAGGCAGGAATGAATGGACCTGCGTTTGATTCTCATAAATAAGGGAAGATATGTAATTGCATATTTGTTGTCCTATCTTCTTGACATTCCAGAACAATCCCAGCATTGTAATGGAATTCAAACTCGCATTACCGTCAAAAATTACACTGCAGTCTCTGAAGGCTCCGGATAACATAAGAATTTTATTTGTAAAGCTTATTTGTATAAACCAATATAGCATATGATATCTCAACGGGCTTTAAGAGACTAATCTTATAAGAACATGGCAATATAGTAACTGCAAATTATTTGTGGGTAACAGCCCTATTCAAACACTGACAACAATATTTTGTCGACATGTGGTTACATGTGGTAAAACACAGTTGGTCCACATGTATGCACATGGGTTTAGATCCACCCCAATTTTTCAAACAAATATTCTATGTCAGTACAAAACCCAACAGTGGCTGGGTTTAGACCTACAAGCGTGCATTAACATATTTGTTTGCAAATATTAGAATTTCAATTGAAAGATTGAGGCCACTGCAGAGTGTGTGCAACCCACACTGAAACGCATGGGTAAAGTGGGTGTATGTGTGTTTGCAATTACACTTGATGATCAGGCTTAAAATACAAGTAATTGAGAATGCAAATTAGATTTTGGGTGCTCCAATCTGGGAGGTGAAGTGGTTCAAAGCATTTCTTCCCCTTCATTAAGTAGAACTCATTGTTTTAATTACACTTTGGTTCAGCATGCTGCTCCACTTTCTCTGTTATTTTTACTGATGAAAAATAAGCATCTGTGGGCAAGGGAGAAGACTCGCTGCGTGTCTGTGAGGCAAACTCACAAACATACACACAGACAATAGAGCACATGCCAACAGATTCATAAACACACTGTATCTCATCTTTTCTCTCTTCAGACACACCCATTCACAATTGTGAAGACTCACATGCGTGCAACCGCATACATACGATGCAGGCAACAGGATAAATAAGTCAGCTGTTTGTGGAAAGCAACACTGATGACCCACTGACTATTTCTAACACTCCATGGTGGCCTTATAAGATATATCACCTGGGTCTATATTTCATTTAAAGGTGTTATTATCCAGCTGTGTTTGTGCTACAGGCCAGGTGGCATAAGGCTTTAAACAGCTCACCTATTTTTTTATGACACTTTCCTCAAAAAGTCTTGCATAATACAAATACAGCATCTCTAACTTTTGTATTTGCAGACAAGGGCAGTCAAGAGTAGCAAAATGTGTCAGATCTGATGATGTTGGCTATTGATCATGCCGGTAAGTCCTTCCCAATTCGAGGTTGTCAAATAAGGAGTTGAGCGTGAGTTTGGTGAGTGAGAATTCTAAGACACCAAGACTATGCTATCATTTTCTAATTGACTATTTCTGTGAAAGCTTTAAAGTAATGCAGGATCATTTGAAAAAAAAAGTTCCCAAAAAAAGTAATTTCACATAGGTATGACCTTATGAACCCTTATGTCTTTTGCTACTACTTGAGTCTCAGCTCAGTTGGGTACCTCAAACAAGTCAAACAATCCTTTGTAAATAAGCAGCAAGCAAAGGCAGTGCATCCCACTGAGTGACAACCTAAATATTTGAAGCGTCCTTACCTTCATAGGACACCTTGAAGCCAAGGGAGCCACTGGTGTCATCTGTTTTGAAATTGAGCCACATCTGGTGGCTGGTGCTGACCACAAGGTCTGGAGTTGTGGTACCGGACAGGCTGCAAAAAGACATGAAAAGAATAGTTTCTTAAAACAAACCATTTTCCTATTGGAAATTAATAAACTGCAGATTTGGGCTATATTTAGTATACTTGCAAGGTTTCTCACTTATGAAACGAGGAGTAGCTGTTTCTTATACTAATAATTTTGTCATAATTAGTATTTGCACTTACTGCAGTCATATAATTCTTACTTTAAGAACTAAAGCTCTTAAAGGATCTTGAACAAACTTAACTTTATGCGACAAATACAAAACCACATTTAAGAACAAAACTTAATTAAAAAACGATTAAGGCACAAAAAAAAAAAAACAAAAAACAAACAAACAGTGGTCTCAGAAAGTATTCCATTTCTCTTTTTCCTAACTTTGTGTTGTAGATTTTATGTTAAAAATATATTTTTGCCAATATTGCTCAACAAACATTCAACATTCAATGACCTCTAGTAACAAATGAAATCAGTTTTAAAGAACAATTTCTCATTTATAAAACAACTTAGACCCTACTGTGGTTTGTGGTTGTGCACATGTGACATGGAAACATGAACTGCTTCAGCATAGTTTAGAACACAGAACATAGAGAACAGAGAGAGTATAACAGGTTTCCCAATCATATGTCAGATCTTTATATGTCATATGCCAAGCCTTGCTCAGCTCCTACAGGCAAGGATCATGGCAAGGGTAAAAAAAAAAAAACATTTCTAAAGCTTTGAGTGTTCCCAATGGTGCAGTGGCTGCAATAATTGTGAAATGGAACAAGTTTTTCCCCATCATGTCTTTTTTTAGAGTGGGCTGTCTGGTCAAATTTAGTAGTCACACAAGAGCCATGGTCAGGGTGTGGCCAAGAACCCAGTGATCACTCTAACTGAGCTTCAGAGGTGTCTGAAATGAGAATGGACAATTTACCAGAAGGCTAGTCATCTTAGCAACACTCCATCAATCAAGTCTTTAAGGCAATGTGGCTAGACAGGAGCCACTTTGAATAAAAGGCACATGATGTGCTTGAAATTTGTCAAGCAACATTTAAATGGCTCTGAGACCATGAATTTTCTGGTCTGACAAAAACATAAGCCTGTGGGAAGAACTGCAAACTCTATATATATGGCAAACACCACTTTCTATTTGTCATTATCAGTGGCTAATACCATTCCTATAGTGATACCATTCCTATACCATTCCCACTCCTATACCATTCCTATATGCTGCCACAGTGGTGGCAGCATAATGCTATTGAGGTACTTCTCAGGGAACTGGTTATACAAAAAGGTTGATGTAGATAAGAACAACAGTATTATAAAACAGATAGTTGTCATTTTTGATTAGGATTCACTGAGCTACATTTAAAAGCATTGTCATATACTGCATTACATCAATATTACTCTGCCATGCATTCATTCAGAAAATCCACAAAAGAGCCACAAACAGAGAGAAACAAAGAAAGTCTATGGGGATTTATTTTTCAGCAGCCAGGGAACCAACAGTGTGCTGTTGCTTCATTGTAGAAATACCTCTTGTTGCTGGCACCCAATTCACTAGTCTTTTATCTACATCCAAAGCGGACAAAATACTCTACCAATCTGTGGTAAGTTAACAATGCAACATTAGCTTAACTAAATGTTTTTATTTGTATCTTATAATGCTTGTCTTTCTCTTGGCATGTTGTCAATCGTCAGCCAGAAATTTTCAGACAAAGAAAATTATGAAAAAAAGGAAAAAAAAAAAAGTAATGTTGCTGGCATGTGGCACCAGCTACAAGAAAGATAAGTATAGCAGTTGCTTTCATTAAATACACGTATTGTTACATAAGTATACATTTAATACATATATGGTTATAATGTCACTAACTGCTGTAACTAACTTTTCTTCCTCCTAATGTTATTATAGTAGAGCCCCTGAGAGTGCACTTCTTTAGCTTCATATTGCCACGGATTTGTAAAGCAGCCAGCCCTGAGACAATTTACACCAACCACTGCTTGCTAAGCACCACTGTTCCAAAACTCACTGGTGTCTGGCCTAGAGGCAAGAGAAATCATGTCAGTGATGGGGGCATAAATGTGAATCGCCCCTGCAATGTTTCTGCATCCAATCCACACCGAGGGAAGAGGTAGGAGCAATACCCTCGACTCTAGTGCCATTCAAAATTTGCTTGCTCAGAGTCATAAGCTCCTGTACCAGCAAAAAGAAAGAGTGCAGCCATAAATGAGTGCTGCATCAACAGTTGCACAATTACTGCTGATATCCAGATAAATGTTAATAATCATGCTGATGTTTTCCACTGTGTTGAAGTGTTCCTGCATTAAGAGCAGCATTGATTGGCAGAATGATTTTTTTATTGCTGCATGTCTGTTTATTTTATGAAAACCTGACAAGTATATGTAGTTACTGTTTTATTAAAGCAATTAGTACTGATAGGTTGTGGATTAAAGTAATTTTAAAACAGCTAGGGGATGTTCTGCACATCACAGAGTGCCTAAGTTCATTATACCAGATTTGAACTTTGTCATTATGAGTTATTGAATGGAGTTTGGTGGGGAAAATGTTAATTTTATCAATTGGCAATTGAATATACACCACAAACAACAAAACTTAAGATAGTGTGAATACTTTCTGAAGCCAGTATATATTAAACTATCTGACTTTTTCATCAAAGTGTTCTAAACAATTCCAGTCTCAGAAACCTATTTCTATCCTAACCCTTTAATTTAAAACAGTCAGAGCCAATAAAGTGGGAAATGAAGGCAAGATCAGTCAATGCCACAAACGTAACTTAATCCTATTTGAATAGTAATTCCACCCAACTCTAATTAGGAAGTATATAGCTGCAGAGTAAGTGATTAAAGGTTCTAATTTTACTGATGGTACATGGAGAATGATGGGAGTTACAAGGAAGTTGTGTCTGCTGGCTCTGTGTTTTTTGCACTTTCCTGCAAAAAACTAATTTCATGAGCTTCTGTAAATGTATCTCCACAGGAAACATATATATATATATATATATATATATATGTGCAGTACCACGGTACAGATTTTGTGTTGGAAAATTATGGGAATTAACAGTCTGCATCCCACATGTCTTATTGTATTTATGCTCCTTATTCTTATGACTTTTCAGATAACGCAAAGCCTGGTTGGCTGACAAAATGATGCCAAAAAGCATTAAACATTTTTCTTTCAGCTTTACTTCTACCGCTTTCCCATTTTCACAACAACTTTGGATAGTCTTTTATAATTTACCTACAAGGTAATTGCTTTCTAAAACATTATTCTTGTTGGTGGCCTTTTTAAAACGATGTGTCTGCTCATGACAATTATGTTCTTCCCACATGAGGACATCATTTTCCCAGTGGGAAAAGCATTTGTGGCAGATTCACACCAAATTGCTCTTTTCCATTAACAGACTGTCAGTGAACAGTGTCTTTCAAGTGAAGGAAAGGAGAGGGATTTGATTGGTAGTGACTCATTGCCTATTAACCACCACATTTATGACTGTGCTGCTGTGGGGTTATGTGCTCCTGACCTTAGAGTTACAAAAGAAATAATTCCCTACCCCCTGCACTCGCTTGCCTGCACCGCTGATTCACAAAAATATAGTCCTGAGTTAAACTGTGCTGATAGCTGCAGTATATTCCCTGGCACTAAATTGGTCTAGTTTGTTCGTGTGCAAGAGCGTATCCAATCTCAATGACAGAATTGCTCACTCCACTATCATATCGTAAAGAAGTCCATAAAGGGAGATCAGGTCCTTAATTGAATAGATTAGATCATTTTCGGTGTTTGTGTGTTGTGAAAGTATGTGCAAGTGCACAAAAGTATTTAAGTGAGAAAGATTGTCCCTCATCAACAAACCCATCCTCCACAGACCTTTCCCTCATTTATATCCCACCTCCTCCCAGTTTCCACCCAGGCGAGGCAGCCTTGCATAAAAATTGATCTATAAAAACTTTATTAACGTGGTAAATTTCAGCACAATTAATAACAACATCCTGTGAATTGTTATGGAGCATCTGCTATCGCAAACTCCATTAGGGAGCATCAATATGCAGTTTGCAATGTTGCAACACATGGCTGTGATCTTGTTTTTAACATTGAAAAGAGTGATGATTGACAATGTGTTGCGGCATCTATTTTTCATGCACTACTGCATCAGGTGGTGATGAAATGAAAGAGAAACAATGGAACAGAGAGAAAAGGGCTGGAGGGGAACGGCAAAAGAGAGGGCTGCTGTTGGGGGGAGGGGTGGGGGTTAGACATTTGTGCTAAGAGTAAAGGTGAAGAGGAAGGAGAAAGAAAAAGACAGTAAGGACACATGGGACATGAGTAGCAAAAAATGAAAATGACTTCTAGATATGATGGTGAGGATTAAAGAGCCAAAAGAAAAGATAGAAGATTAAAGGCGGAAAGATGGAGGTCGAAGGAGTCACTCACACGTGGAAGATGGTCTTCTGGTCTCCCACCACCTCGCCATCTCCAACCGTCAAGGTGTCATAGCCTCGTTCCAGGTCAAAATCCTCAAATGTCAGCTTGATCACCTAGACAACAGCAGGGACATCACCAAGGCGATCAGAAGTGACAGACGTTTGAATGCTTCCTACAGCAGTCGCAGCGGAGAGACCCCTTCCCATCTGTGACTGTGACTTTCCATCCCTCTGTCTATCAATCTATCATCTATCATTCTCCTATAAACATTCATCTGGCTCATTGCCATTCGCACATATGTACCTTTTATGTGTATTGTATGTAATACATATAAGCTTTAATGCTGTCACTATATGTCCTCTGCATGTTTTGCTATTTCTAACTTCCAGTCTGGTGAATATAAGCTCATTTCCACTGAACAAATATCTGACTGTCAGCCAGACAGTCTGCATGACCCCTTCTCTTGACTGATCAAATCAGCAGGTTGTAGTCACATTTGGCACATTTAGCCAAACTGAGAATGACTTTAGCACATCAGGAGGTGTAGCAAGGGACACGAGGTTGTCTGCGAGGTGAATAGATGTATCATAAATGTGACATAAAAGTTTCTAAACCCTTATGTATAGTTATTTTACTGAAAGGGGAAAAAACACACCTATTAATTTTTATCTAATTTTTACCCCGCAAGTGGGAGTGTGGGAGAAAAGGTGGAACAAGGTAAGAAAAACAATAAGTACGAACAAGCTGGGGGAAGCAAGGGGCAATTCTAATAAAAAGACAAATAAATAAGATTTCATTATGATGCAAAATATTGATAAAGAAGGAAAAAAGCGCAAAAAGTAATATGGGAGTCTAAAATCTAAATAAATACAAAGCAACGCAATGAAGGACTGTCTGTCTCCTGTTTTAAATTAGCTGCCACTGATTTCCACCAAAATTTTAATGTTTTTTGGAGGGCTGAGAGAGCAAGGCCTAATGAAAAAGCTTATATAAATGCAAATTGCATTCTGTCCTATGTTAAACCCAGCGCCTAATGAAAATTGCCAAGATGGAGAGGAGAGATGGATGGTGTGTAGGCAAAATAGGTCCGATCACTCGATAAATAGGATTTCATACGACCAACTCATCACCAACATATGAGGGACAGAGGGGGATGAGTTAAAGAGACAGGGAAGAAGCACATTAGGAATATTTTCTTGTGTCTATTGTTTACGATCTCTGATAGTACCTGTGACATATTAGCTTTTTTGGAAAAGAGACCACAGAGTCCCTGCTGCTAACAGGTCAACAGGGATTTGGGTGTAGAGGGGCTGTGTCACATTCCACCCACTTTACTCTGCAGTTCCACCTCAGTCTCCTGCCTGACCTAACATCCCCTCTGGCAGGGCCTATGCAACAAGCAGGACTAGAAGCCCATTACATCTCTAAACAGAGAGAACAGCCGCGCTCCATCTTTATCTGGACCAGACACAGAGCGAGAGACAGCCCAAAGTACCGTCGTCTGTTTCAGAAGGCTGCCTGGCACGTAAACCCAAGTGAGTGTGCGCTTTTGCAAGCAAAAGGTGGGTGTGGGTGGGTGTGTGTTGTATCCAGCTAACCCCTCTGCCTTGCCTCTCACCTCACACAGCCTCTCCTTCACACGGTGCATTGCAATAAGAGAACAGATTTGTAAAACCATTTCGTCTGAGTTCAGAGAAGGATATTTGGCAGGAAAGCAGCTGGGTGGCCTTGAACACTACTCTGAAGTCAATGGCCTGAACAGAATGGCTATGATACTTTCATGATATCCTCTGAGTATGCTCTCAAAACCTCTCCATTACTCTCCTGTCCAGTTTTACTCTCTTTTTCTCTCCCTCACCACAGGTGTTTCTAACAGCTCTCTTTGTCTTCTGTTGGCTCGCTTCCAGTTTTCTTTTCCCCTCTTTCATTTTCCTTATCTCACATTTTTCCATGAGAGAGCTTCTGTCACATGGTGTGTTAAACAGCTCCCAGAATGTCCTGTGGCAATCATAAAAGTATGAAATGAGTTATGTGTGTCAGAGAAGAGCTCCTCCCTGACAGGTGCAAACACACCAGGGAAAACTAAGGTAGCTAAACACACCATAGTTTCAAAGCAAAATTAAGCACTCCACTTGTTTGGCGACTTTTACCTTAGATGTGTCTGTGGCCATGATGACCCAAGTGCAGTTGGCATTGTTGTCATATTGGACCGGGTAGTTTGGAGACGTGATGACACCACTGGGTCCTCTCAACTGACCTCCACACATTGGCGCTACAACAGCAAACACAGAAAAGGGCAAAAGTTTGGTCGAAGACAACAAAAAACACATTTTCTCATTTATAAATCACAGAAAATCTCTCATGTACCGACTATTGAATCCACAAGCCGTGATGTTCTTTGGTTTCTACTAGTGCTGAGTCGTTCCTTAACCATCTCAGATTCAACTATTAAAGTTTTTATCCTGGAAATCATATATTTTTCCTTATATATTATGTATATTTAATGTTTTGTTTATGTTTCCTGCATTCTGTTCAGCTGCGACCTGTGGGGGTGTTTAAAACTTGCAAAAGAGCATTATGATATCATGTCATGATTAGACATGGCAAATACAAGTATATGACAATTAAAAAACCTGAAACTGTTTAGTAGGTAGTTGATAATGAACTCTCTGGCTGTTGTTTCTTTGTAAACATCATTATATACCAATTAGCAATCATAAATCATAAAATCATGAACACTAGTTGTGCCACTTTAGTATAACGTTATAAAAAAGACATTCAATCAAACCCATAAATCACACAAATTTTAAAACACGCTGGAATGAAAATCATTTTGTAAATATTGTTAGGTTATGAAATTTGTTAAAACAATGACACCAACTAGATGATTTTCATCCTCTGCTTTTGTAAAAATGGGTCACAGTGCATTTAATATAGCCATTAATAGGAGTACTTCTCAAGAATAGATTATATATTGGAAAACTTATCATGAAAAAAAAAACATATAACAAAATAAAAATTGAGAATCACACATAGATATTCTCACTGAAAGGAGGAAGCGAGCAAAACCCTGCTTTAGAGGACAATGTGACTTTTCTTATCAAGGCCCGAGGGTGTCTGCTAGGCAGAACCATTCAACATCCGTTCAAATTAAAGTAGAATTTCTAATGAGTACTTTAAGGGAAGTGAGTGTGTATGTGTGGACATGTATGGGGGATAACCTGAAAGTATTTGAAAGGGCCAGCTGAAGCAGCTAGCCTAATTTTAATGAGTTAACGTCTAAGAGAGGTCCTTTGGGTGTTTGAGCCCCACTCAGTGGCTTTATGCTCCACCCCTCTCCCACAAAATCACCTCTATTAAAATGTGAAAGGAACTTTGGTGAAGTTAAAGGGAGAATAAAGTAATTAATATGAGTTGTGCTGACAGTGAGGGTGACCTTAATGAAAATAATACAGCAGAGAGTAAACCCACTGAAGCTATCATGTCCCCTCCAATTCTTCTTCTTTTTTTAATCATGGAGATCATTGACTAATACACTCAACCGCCTGCGCTCGATGACAGACATGAAAAGTGCAGTAAGCTAACCAGCAATCCAAATCTACGATGAAGAAGAACCGCAACAGCTCAGTGGCACCAAAAAAAAAAAAATGGAAGAATGAATTTCATATCAAGAGAATGAATTTGCAGGCAGAGATGATGATTTTTTTCCTGCATTAATGATGGTGCCATTCACTTAAGTGATGACTAACACTAATTTAGGATACAGGTCTTCACTTATTCCTGGATGATGTTTAATCTTCATTTAAATAGAGTGAGGCAGAACAAAGGTACAGTAACAAAGGTTAAATGAGGATGATGGAATACCATTTTAAAGGGCAATTTCACTGACATTTTTTTTCAGATGTAATGTCAATATTCAATGTTTCTTTACACAAAACAGAAATGCGACTGATGCTGATACTATGGCCTGCATTGAAAAAGGCTCCATTGCTTGTTAACAGGTTTTAATTTCAGAATTCAAAGGACAACAAAGAAGTGTCAGATTAACAATGTCTTGCACAATCAATCCCCCTACCCATATAATCTTTCTGAGATCAAACTCCACCCTCCTCTTAGTGCTGTGATTTCATTTTGCTACAATTGGATCAAACCAAGACAAAAAAAAGAAGGGGGTACATGGATTGTTGAGAGGATATTGAATGCAGTGGGGCGACAACAAAAGCCTGTAGGTAATGTTGATAGGCTTAAAATGCATAAATACATTTAATTAATCCAACAAATTATGGTCTTCAAAATCACTAACTGGGGGAACAATCCAAAGAGTTCCTACCACTGGGGATAATCATAAACATGGATGATCAATCACCCTCATGGTGTGTCAATTTGAGCAAAAATAAGGACTCAATAAGGATCAGTACAACTCAATACAGTACAAACAATATGGTACCGACCTACCATACAGATAATTTTACATGAGCTGTCTGATTTTCAAGTCAATGTCGGTGCGTGCACAATTGATTGACTTAATTACCTTAAATGTTTGGCGCTATCACTCTGCACTTTGCAACTAAAAGACCCTTTTGGACTCATGACAAAGCATTTAGTACTGTTACATCAATGAGTCAAGGAATCAACTGCCACTAGACCTGCCAATTTAAACCTCTAAAAACTTTCTTTTTTTTTTTTTTCTACTCAAGGTCAAAAAGTTCTGATTATGAGTGCTAACATAAAACAAAATTTAGGGTGATACAACAAACGTGCTTGCAAATTGTCACTTTTCATTGGGAGCTGTATTTTGGCCATATGGTGACTCTAACTTCAATGATCAATGGTCATTCTTTTTTTGTTTTGTTGTCTCTAACTTCACCAAAGGAAAAGATGCATCTCTTTAGCGACCAAATGACCCATGTTTACCAGCTAATTGCTAACTGTGTCTGCCATTTGGTGTTGAGCCAGTAGAATACAGTATGTTCACTAAAAACCTGCTCTGTAAAGCTTTCACATAGTCATAAGATACGTTGTTATTAAATGCTCACAGATTAAAACTACTTCAAGGAAGAATAACTACAAAGAAGCTATTTTCTTTGGCATGCATTATATACTGGAATCTTGTTTGGTGTTTGCCAACCTTGGCTACATAAGTAATTACAAAATTAAGTCTTGCATAATCAAAGATACTTCAATTAACTATTGTTCTCTGTTGCTTCTCTGTCTGCTTTGAGACTGGTACTGACAATGATAACACTGTTGAATGGAAAACAAAACAGAGACAAAAAGACAATGTATTCAAACATTTCACAAAAACTACATTTGTATTTGGAATTTTTGTTGACAAGACCACTACATCAAAGCATTAAGGTGTCCTGTGATATATACATTTTATAAGTTAGATGCCCATCATTTAAACCGCTTGTACTAACAAAAAAGTGAAGAATCAAATTGAGACTGATTAGTTCAGTTCAATGTGAGTTGAGCCAGAGCACCAGGAACACCACACAGGAAGCCTGACCACTTCACCTACCTGTCACACAATAGTCAGACGTGACAAAGACATGACTGATGGTCAGGATTATGCCAGCATGGCCAAACAGCAAGAAGCAAAAGAATGCTGGCCAAAGGTCAAAGTCAGGCCAGACACAGTGAAATGGTGAATATTGAATCAATAACATAGAAAAGGAAGAAAAAAAAGAGACTGGGCATCTGCACAAAATGGCAGCAAGCTCACAAGCAAACACATCACCACAGGGTTGAGAACGAAGAGAGTAAGAATAGAGGTCACACTGACACTACCTCCATTACACATTTCCGCAGATGGACAACCCACACATCAATCCTTACCTCTGCATATGGGCCGATCGTCGCTCCAGCCTACGTAGCTGTCTGTCACTCTGAGACAACTGATGCTCTTTGAGCCCTGCAGTTCATAACCCTCGTCGCAGGAGAAATGCACTGTGGCTCCTCGCCTGCGGTTAGATTGCAGAGAGAAGGGGGGTGGGGGGTGAGGGGTGAGGGGGAGTATCAGCACTGCAAACCTTTCCTGTAAAAATAATTATTTAGCAGGAGTGCAGATGAGGTAACAGTAACAAAAAAATGTTTACTGGGAAAAAATACATATATCTATTTTTTCCCGACTTCCTGGCTGTGATTTCTAAAAGTGCTGCATTGTGGGAGACGGATGTTATCTATTTGTCTGTGTTACAGTTGACCACTGATATAGACAATGACTCTGACAGGAATGAAACTCCATAATCCCAGCGGTAATATCGCTGTCCCACAGAGGCAGCCTATTACTGTGTAGAGGCTGCAGTGGAAGGATATTTGTTTTAGTGTACACATTCCTCTATCTGGTTTGGTTGCTTTGGCTTCATGGGGCATGACACTGGGTAATGTGCTGTATGCTATGGCACATTTCAAGATGCACAGCCTGATTTTGTTAAAGTACCCAACAGTGTCCTCTTATTGCAAAATGTCCTCCCAGCTCACTGTTAAACTCAAACTCAATTGCAGACAAAGTTAAAATCATCAACACTGAAATAGAAACTTACTTAGGAATAATTTTAGAGGGAAAACAAAGATTCACTAATGACAATGTAAAACACACTCAGCAGTTTCTAATCAGGTTGGCCCATTACCACAGCACATTTTAAATATTTAAAAACTAAATTAGAAAAAAAAGAACAAATAGATGTTACTTCTTTAAAAACTGTGACAAAATTCACGTTTAAAATTAGGCGCATGAATTCAATAGTTGCAATAAAGTACAGAGAAATAACTTTTTTTTTTGCACAAGCCATAGACACATTAAATATTTTCAATACATTTAAACACACATACATTGGTCAAGTTCTAAAGGTAATATAACCTATAATAACCATCACCTGTCTAAAAAGAAAGTCATGTCTTTTAGCATCTGTGCAAACCAAAAACTGACCGTCTATCAATCACGTTGTATCAGTAACCTTGTTTAAGGATCCTTCATCTATTCAGTTACACTGATGGTTTTACCTGAAGTCTGAGCCTTTTCTTTTTCCCCGATCTGGGATTCCTGGGTCTGGACACATGTTGTGTCCTTGAGCCACACCCATCTGAGACACTAATGAGAAAAGATAAAAGAGAAAGGATGATAAAGTAAGGGCTGAATATTCTGTTGCTCAAAAAAAAAAAAATCAGAGGCCTACAGAGTCACCATGATACCACGTGTTTGGTTAGATGCCTACGTGTCCCCATATTCAGTGCCAATATAAACAGATATATCTAGATATATTAAGATTCATTGTTATGAGATTGTTTGTTGTTTATTTAATGCCCTCTGGTGGTGAATAGTCACTTAACACAGTTTTATCATTAAACAACAAATCTAAGGTTAAAGGGCTGATGATAGTAATGAGCCCTAAGATCCCTCAGCCTTTTCTTATTTCTAGATGAGTGTTTGATATTTGCATTGCATTTGCGTATACCAACTCATTTAGCATAAATAACCTTGACCTACTTAACATTTCTCACCATGAACGCTTTATACCAGAACACATTCCCACTGGTACTCTGTTAAATGATGTCACTGGACAAAAAGCATTGGAAAGCAAAGCACCAAGTGGGGTCAAATAACCTTGGCCAACCAGGACTGACTGGGGTGGGTCAAAGGTCTGCGGGGTCAAATCAACGTGACACCTGCTCATTGGCCAGGGTCCCAGTTTGAGGTGAAAGACAGCGATGAATTTAAAACAAGGCTTGCTGTTTTTAGCACAGATAAGGAAATATTAGACAACAGAGAGATGTCACAGGTGTGAGGTTATTGTTGAATCAATAGAAGAGGGAAATGTTGACTTCTTTAGGAATATGTGTCTGTGAGTGCCATACAATACTGTATATGTCTTATTGATCTTTGTAAATAATATTGCGAGACAGATTTAATAATTCAATTTAAAAATTGAATATTTGATTAAAGCAGCAACACATTGTGTGATGATAGGGATTCTATCTAGAAATTTTGTCACTGGGGAGAAGGTTTGGAGTCATTTAAAAATGTTATTATTTTAGTTTTGATTTGTTGAATATTAGGAAATCCATCTTTGCTTCAGATGTGGACTAGGTTTGACTAGGTTTGTATGTTACAGTCTCAAGCTTCAATATATTCTTAGAGACTAATTATTTGTTGTACAAGTGTAAGTTGTACTTTTAAAAAATGCATATATATTTCACACGAAATATAGCGGTCTTTCCATTAGAGGTCACAGCCAGTCAAATTATGTAGAAATGTTGTATAGAGGGGAATGTAAAGTGGAAGACGGTAAAGTGAAAATACAAAGCATTAAAGAAAAGCACATGAAAGAAAATAGAAAAAAAGTGTTTTTTTCTGAGAGACATAATGATTAAAAGCAGAAGATAAAGTGGGAGGTAGAAGTGGATAAAATGAATTGAGAATGGCCTTGAGGCCGGATTATCATTAATGCACTTCTTTTTTTTTTCCAACAGGTTGTTCTTAACATCCATCTCTCTGTGCCGTTCTCGTCAGGTGACTCGTAGCTGTCAAGCTGTTAATGTTCCAGATGTTCATATAATGCTGAATTGGATAATGAACAGTGCAGACGGAGAGCAAATGAGAACAAGGGCAAGGAAGACTGCTGTGGTGAAAAGAGCAACCAATGCAATTACAGCCGTCCATTTGCCATTAAAACGCCATTTCTAGCACAGACTGTCCGTCCTTTGTGTTTGTACCTTTTTCAACAGTCAGCGGTTACTCTTTTGTCTGGCCAAGAAGAACAGAAATAAAACTTTTAAATGACTTTGAACAAGAGTGGAGACAAAGGTGAAAAGATAAAAATGGACTGTCTGATATCTTCTCCCATAGTTAAATACACATGCTGTGTACTTAAAAGACAGAGTAACTGTGTCAGGGTTGTGTTCCTGACACAGAGATTGTATTAACACTTTTTATTTACAATCAAGTTGAGTTTCTATTTCCTATTGCAGCTAAACCTGCTCCTTATCCTTGAGAAAAAATATTCAGCTACAAACGTGTACCCTGATAACCACTAGTGTCAGTCTGAAGTAGAAAGTAGACATCTGATGAGATTGCCCGGGTTTTCACCCCAGATTTGAGGAGAAAAAGACATTGTTAACTTCTGTTCAGGTTCAACGGTACAAGTACATCTATGGAAACTTGCAGAAAATGTATTGAATAAGTGAAACTATCAGTGTCAGTCCAGTTAAAGAAGTCTGTAAAAGACACGTTGCAACTAACTTACACACTGATATCTTGTGGTGGTTGTCTTTGCTAGGCAACATCTTTACCCCTCGGGACTTAAGTTCAGTCATCTTCTTCACTGTAGAATAAGAAAAAAAAAAAAAGAAAAAAAAGAAGACGATATATATTAGACAGCAGAAAGTGCAGTAATAACACCCACACGTTCCAGCAGTGGTAAATGTAGACAGTAGATTCAATATATAATATACTGTACCATACATCATTGCCCACACCCACTCTAGTAATGTTCACAGAACTTTTGACAACTTTGTATGACAGTAAAACCCAACATTTAAAAAGATCTACAACAAACATTTGTTTAACATTGGTCTATAAAAGTCACACATTCAGTTTACATTGAAGAGAACAGTTCAGTTATGTACAATTTCCTTGCAATCTTGTTAAATGAAGGGTAAAGGGAATAACATTATTATTTGATTAGAAGGATAACAACAGCAGGGTATGTGAGGAGCAAAACAGGGGATACAGCTCATCTAAATGCATATTTATTCATCACTTTCAAAAACACCATCAGCATTGTTTGTGCACCCCTTCACACTCACCCTATTCAATTACTTTGACGGTCCCTGACAAAGGAACTTTATTTGTTTTGCACAAATATATTGTGATACTTCACTGCAATTTTAACTGCAGTTTAATTCTAACTTAATCTAAGTCATTTGTAAAAAAAAAAACAAAAACAAAAAAAAAAAAAAAAAAGTCTGTTCATTATGGGCCTGGAAGAAACTACAAAATGATTATCTTTTTTTTTTTTTCTTGATTACAAAAGAAGGGAAAATACATAATTACATTTCCAGTAAGGATACTAAGCTACCAGGTGCAGGGTTCCATTTTATAAATGAAGGACAGTGAAGAAGAAAAGATACAAAGCCAATGGAGATATTCAATCAACATTCATTTCATTGCTGCAACATGGTACTGCTGTGGAACCATGGGAAACTTGATGAGAGTGGCTGGTAGAAGGTGGGGGTGGTAGAGATGGAGTCAGTGTTTAATCTAATTAAAGTATTAAGTCCCCTATTTCCCTCTGATCTTCTAAACATATTTATCTAACACTGAACCTGTATAATCCTATAGACTCACCACCTTTTCCATATATTTCATCCCCCTCTATCTACTGTTTTTTTTTTCTATATTCTTTCTCTCTTGTCATCATCTCTGATATCCCCAGCAGCTGGCTGGAGGTGAGATCACCTTTCCTGTGGACGAACTAATCCTTCTTCCCTGCTCATCCCTTCTAAGAGTTGACCCCCGAACCCTCTAAGAGTAATGAGACAGGAGAGAAAGAGAGAGACATGGAAGGAGGGGCTCTGGTACGTTTGTGTGTGTGAGCATGTGTGTGTTTATATGTGTTTGTGCAATTATCTGACACTCTAATAAAGAGTCTGCAAATCCTGACAGCAATCACAGCTATTCTGATAAAATGGTGAAGTAATTTGTGAAAACAGAACAAATTTTAAAAAAAGATAAAATAAGATTTACATGACAGGTTTTATTTTTCCTGATTTTTTTTTTTTACCAAATTTTGTAGGAAAGTTTCTCTCAAAATTCATTGAAAATCACAGATATTTCCGAACAAATTTAAACCCTACACATGAGCTAGTTAGCAAGTTATTTGTTGATCTTAAACTATTAATGATCTTCTTTTTAAACTTTCAAAACTCATCTCTGTCTTACCTTGATACTGGGCACTGAAGCCTCTCAACTTGTGGTTGCCATCAGAGGTAAAGTGCAGTCGAAGCCAGTTTTTGCTGCTAATGATGGGTGAGGGAAGGTTGGGGCCAGTGAACCTGGAGACACAGAGAGCAAAGTGCAAAGTTTAGATTATTAGCATATTAGCAAATGAGCATCTTTGCATGTAAATTCAAAGTAGAGCTAGAAGCTGTTAAGTAGATCCTGTGCACTCATGACAAATTGTTACTGTGTTACATATATTATATACACTAGTGCGAGAATTACGCTTATAGATGCATCATTTCTTCCCATCACTATTTTGGTTGAAGGTTATCAGAAAATGCATATAGAATATATTTCTCCTGGTACAAAGTGGCTCTGCTTGTGCTTTGTTTTATGCCACTATCTAACGACATTATCCAGCGCTATCCATCATATTTTCAATAAAGTCAAACCAAATGGCAGACAATATATTGCAGCGGCTGGCAGAACCTGCCAGTCTTTGCAGTGATTGTCTCGATTATTTATGATAATTATAGTAATGTTTCAAAATTAATGTGGCCACGGCCTACAGATGTTAAAATGTTGCACCTTTAAGATCTATTAAAGGGTGGGTCTAACACTTAAGGAAAAGTGTAACGTTAGTGACCCTTAAAACAATAGACCAATAAAAAAAAATATATAAAAAAATAAAAAAATAAGTAAATAAAAAATGGGACAGAGAAAGGCCAGCATTTGCAAAGAAAGGACACTTATTGCTTTGAAAAAGCAACAGTGAATTATACTTCACACAAACACTTACAGTGCCTTCTGATCTGTATGCTAATGAAGGCAGTTGCTTACCAGGCATTTCTTCAGTTTTTAAAGCCAAAGTCATTTGGCAACACATCATATTTTATCTTGAGACACAAACATGAACGCACACACCCTCTCCCACTCACAAACAGTGCGTGCACCTCATGCACCCATTCATACAAGTGTGAGCATTAATTCTAATTTCCCAGCAGTAAATGATATTTTCCCAACTCTGTCCTCTGCCCACCTCATCTCCATCTCCCCAACCTATATATCTGCTTGGCTTTATAGAGTAGATGTACTAAGGTAAACCTCCACCCTGCCCTCATTACTAGCAGCGGAGAAAACATGCGCAAAAAAAAAAAAAAGAAAAAGAAAAATAGCAGCGTGAAAGGAAAGTGGATTTTTTGATTAAATAAAAAAAAGATTGGAAAAGGGGTTGGAGACATACTTTGCAAGCAAATGACTACTCCTCTTTGAATGTAAAAAAAAAAAAAGAGGTGTACTGATGCCACAGGGACAAAAAATAAAAATAGCTTTAAACATCCATCTCCAACTAACAAAGACAGGGATCTGTGCCTGACGATATGAAGAGATGTGTGACTGACTGCACTTTTGAGCTCTCTTAGGAACTTAGGAAGTATGTAGGTTTCTAGATGTAGACAGAATTAGAAAACAGAGATTTCTTCATTTATAAAGTATGCTTCACTGCACAGTAGCTCAACTTATTAGTTAAGCTGAACACAAAGTCACCTGGAGGGTCGTAAAGAGAGTGGAAATATTCTCGAGAAGAGTTTTGGGCAGCAGGTAGGACAAACCGCAAGGGAGAGAAGACACAATGAGAAAATGAGTAAGAAATATGGCATATCCAAATGTCATGGATTTGGCTTTTTCAGCCACACTGCAAGCAAATGGTAGGAAAATGGAACAGAGCATAGCACAGGGAGTCTGTCACAGAATTTATCCTGTCTCCTGTGGTTGCTTTCAGCTTTTCATCCCTTACACTTGCTAAGTCAGTGACACAAATGACCTGAACCCTTGGTGAGATTTCCATTGAGACAAGATTCAATAATCAAACAGTTGTGTTCAAATCTCAGATGGTTAAGGTCACGGTGGGAGGCACGGTCTGGGTTGACCTTGTTTCCTAACCAGCTCCCGACAAGCTCTTTATGATACAACATTACAAAGGTAAAGATGTGTGTACTGACCAGAATGAGGGTGCAATATTGAGAAAGTGTACAGTGGACACTTTCCTGAAATTCAGGTTCAAGCAAGACACATCACGTTCAGCAACTCCTGGGCATGTTTTAAGGACACCTTCCAAATCTTTGATGGAAGATTTTTGCACTGGACTATCCACTTTTAATTTTGTTGTATTACTATCATCATCTGCCGTTGCACTTTACCATGCATACGCATTACCTGCATTTTTATTCCTATTTTATGCTATTCAATTTTTATTTTTATTGTATTTAAATATACCGGAATGCTATGACAACCTAATTTCCCTTTGGTGATGAATAAAGTCATCTATCTATCTATTAATGCAAACACCAGAGTTCACCTATTTGTTGTATATGTACAATATCCATTTAATGATCCTATTATTGTTTTGTGTACATTTGCAAACGTGGGCATAATTTAGGTTTTTATCTGATCTGATTATTATTTTTTTGGCCTGGAGGCTGAATGGTATAATGGAAATTAAGCAGAAATGATAAGCCATGTTGTATGACACTGGCCTTGATTTACTATGGCAAGTGCAAGACTGATAAAGCGAGTCAGCATGCCTCAGGGGATGTTTTATCACTTAACAGAAGGAGGGGGGGCTCATGTAGGGTCTGGCACTTGTCCGTTTGGAGTGATACTAGTCCAACGGAGAGAGCCAGAATCACCTCTGGCTCAAAGTACATATCTGGGACCTGCGACAGCTCAATATCCTTGCTAACAAATCTCCTGCCAGTGAATTACATTATATGCCCCACCTAACCCAACTGCACACACAGTCCCCCAAACATCTGAGCCAAATTTTGTAATCCCAGCTACTTTCCTTGCTTGCATCGAGTTACTCCCCTTTTCACCACAGAGACATATAAAATCGTTCCTTTGAATTAAAGGGCCATTTGAGCTGGAATCAACTTTCATTAACACACAACAATAAAGCTAAAGACTGAAATCAGCTTCTGATAAACTGGGGCAGTGGCAGACGATTGAGAACTGATGGATATGCCATTAAGGATTAGGAAATTAATAAATATGGGATGAGGGATAAAAAGACCACCATAAATATCATTTTGACCCAATGTCACCTCTGCCTTTCCCCATTTCATGGTCCACCCCTATTTTTATGCTCAAAACATTAAAGTTTTAGGGGTGAAAGTGACTATGGGGAGCAACAGAAAAAAGTTCTGAACAGGCTGACGGAGGTCTCCTGAAGGGTGTTGTGGCTACTTCTATACTTCATTTTCACCTCCGCCTCTCTCCCTCTCTCTGTCTCCCCACCTCTTTCTCTCTGGCTGACCATATTAGATTTTATGCGGAATTGTCTTGAGAGTGCAGTGCTAAATCAGTTTCCATTTCCAGGCCCCAAAGCTCCTCAGTCCGAGTCAGACTTTTGATGATTGTCCAAGAAATACATTTTGGGTAAGACAAGGTGATAGGAGCAGGTGTTTGTGCTCTTGACTGAAGGGACTGGGATGTGTGAGCCACGCACTGACACATGGAGCTTTGTGAAAAAAAGATTTGTCACAGCAGCTCTTTTATCTCCATTCACACACGTTATCAAAGTCCATAAAAGGTCTTAAGCGATTTAAATGATTACAAAGCAGTTAAAAGCAACATTTCATGTCTAGGTATCTGAGGTCAGATTTGCAAATCCCTGTTGCTTACACCTGTCTTTTCGCTGCCACATTACAATCGCCAGTCTTATGCGCATTGCTATAGTCATAATCCATTTCATGTAACACTAGCACAGAGATATTTCCCATACAGATGTGATGTGACTCATTAAATTGTTAATGTCTTTCAGGATTTTTGAACAAGGGCCGTTGCTATCAGGCAATTCAGCACCCTCTCCTCAGTGGAAGGGTGTCTTTTCCACTTTATATTCATTGTTTCATGTCATTTGTTTTCTGTTCGAAGGGGCAAGGTGTCAAATTACTCTACGCACATTTAGTAATGGGCGGAGTTTGGGTGTCAAAGGTGGCTAACTCTGCATCAGGATCAAACACATTAAGTCATGAATTCATGTGATATAACATCTGATGACCACGCATGTGCTTATATGTGGGTGTTTGCATGCATGCGATGGAGAAAAGGCCAATTCTGAATGAAGAACATCTCTGTTAATTGCAGCGACTTAGGCCGATCAATCAGAGCTCTACTCAGTATGCAGGTCCTGGTGCTTACAGCGTACAGTGGGTCACAGTGACTTTAAAGCCAAACGTTTTAGCATTTTAATGAGGCTATGTGAATTATAGCACAAGCCGGCCGATCCAGATGTACATGCAGACACACATACACATACAACACCACTGGTAAATATTCAAGGTACAATCACGTACTGAATGCGGATATCAATAAATTTTCTCTCCTTCACCCTCTCTCTCTCTCTGTCATTTTCCCAAACACAAACACACACACACACACACTTGTGCTACATCTTTCTGAGGTAAAACTAATCAGGGTGGAAGACCCTTAAGTTCAGAATGGCAGTGTTAGAGCGCTGGTGCTGTAGCTGTGACCTTCAGATGTGACTGAGACCGGACATACACCTGGGGTTTAAATGAACCATCAGAGCCCTCTGCTCCAAACAACATAGAACCTTCAACAGCACTTATTCATTTCTTCAAACAACAACCACACAGGCAGTAAAAACCATCAACCTTACACTATAAGTTAAGGCCAAAGTACTAAGAGAAGCCTTGTAGGCACTTATGTCTCCTGGGTCTGTGCTGCAATGGGCTGAGGCACAGAGTGCAAAAACAAGGCATTGTAGAGGTGGTCGAAACCACCACTAGCCAAGCCAGTAAAACTGCAGACCCATCAGAGTCAACATGGCCCATGCTATTCCCTTAAACTCCCTGGTTCAACAGAGCCAAAAAGTCTGTTCTTCTTCCTCTCTCATTGCTCATGTATTATTCATGCTCAGACCTCTGGCCCCATCAGAAAGCCTTGTTAAATCTTCTGAGGGATTCCTTTCTTCCTCTTCCCACAACTCATTTTCTGCCCTCACAGAACATATAATATGGACACTGATTGAAAGAAATTTCCTTTTGGGAAGAACAACGCACCAGCCTTCATCTTGGCTCACTTTGCCTTATTCTTTTTGTCTTATCTTTTTTTTAAATAGTTCTTCAAACCTATCTGTAAGCTTCCTGCAGATCCACTTTTTGACTTTAAGTGATTTTAAAAGCAGTGGATATACAGTTGATGTTAAAACACTGTCCCCCAAATTCTGACTCTAATCTCTTTTTCAAAGACAGAAAAATATGAGGGTAATGGTGCTTTGATTGATGATGTACTACTGCAATTTTAATACCTATGCAAATTAAAACTAACCTTATTGCCATTCTGTTTCATTTTTCACCAAAGAGAAAGGTTTAGTAGCCACACAAGCACAAGTCTTAAACCCAAGAAGAGTTTCACACAAGGACCTGTTAGTCACAACGAACAATGTGTTGTGTCTGTAAGAGACATTGCCATATTTGAGGTCATCACAATAATCAGTTAAATTAACAGCAAAAGCAGTGTGTGTGTGGGGGGGAGGGTCAGTTGAAGAGCAGATTTAAGTCAAGTCAGCAACAGCACGTCTGGATGGTGCTGATAAGAGTGAGTTTCTAATATTGGATTTCAGTAGTTACAACAGTTTCAACATGAAACAAAGAATATATCAAAGGCTGGTCGATAAGTACTGTTTTCTTCCAATCATTTAGTGATGGAGTTGCTGCATTTATCAACACTTGACAGACCACAAACTTCCACACCCCTAGCTATAACTCATGCTTTGAGTTTTTGTTTTTCTTTGATTTGATTCAGCCACAAACCGTGAGACCGTTCACTCTTACAACTTCCAAGAATATTATGAAGTGTTTTAATGCCATTGTGCACAGTTACATTGCCAAAAAGCCTTCATTATTTCATTAAGCAAAGTCAACTTTGAGAAAGTCTATCTAGGAAGTTCATCACTTTCTTGCATCATGACCTGTGTAACTGCAGTAGTAACTTCAGGAGATATGGTACCAACCATAAAGGCATATAGATGAGGCTACAAAATGGGGCAGAAACAAACTCAGGTGGGTCAGTTCATGGAAGTAAAGAATTTAGTGTCACTTGTTCTGCAATTGATCTCAGCGTCACTGTGATTTATTGCCCTTGCTCAAAAAGTCAAGGTAGATTTCGGCAAAGTCACAAAGAGCAGCACAATAGAAGTGAATTGTTATTGAATGGACTATAGAAGGGTGCAGATGAGGAAACCACACAAAGCCTAATGACTGAGATTATTGAATGTTTGCCTTCAACAAAATGACCAACACAGACACAAATTACTTGTTTGACAAAGTTGAAGCAAAAGATTCATTCTCTTCATTTCTCTCCTTCTGTTTACTTTCTGTCAAACACAGCTGACATGATGCTTCACCATCATCACCAAAGAAGGTTGCTGGAGACACAAACACATACATATACACACTATCAATCCTACCTCACTCCTCAAAACAATATCTGTGTACTTCTCAATGGGTGTAATCATCTGCGGGCAATATTGGATATGTGGTTAACAGGAGGAAAACAAATGAGTTTCCAAGGTCACTCTTAAAAGCGGCAGTGATAATTGAGCCCTCCCTGTAGATCTATCAAACACAACAATAAACAAATGCCAATAATATCCTAAGGCCGATTACAGGAACATCTTCTTTCTTTTGTGAAAGGCTTCAGGAGATATAGACGGAGAGAAAGAGGCAAGAACCAAACAGTCACAATTGCACTGTGATGGAAAAAAATCCAATTGTAGAACACAAAGATTATGGGAAAGAAGGAGATCATGGTGAGTATTATATCAAACAAATCATCCTCAAATCTGAAACTGTTGTGATGCTACCTTCACAGAAACCAAAGTAAGCAATAGACTTCCACTAACATTCTTATATGGCCTCAACCTACTGTAGCTCATACTGTACCATAAAACTTTATTGTCCTACAAAACTGTTAAAACACATGACAGAGCCACATTCTTTGAGGTGTAATTTGTCTTTTATACTACTGCTACAGGCTACCAAAGAGCAAAAATGTTTAGGAGATGTGTAGGATGTCAGTAGTGTGTTCTCAAAATATATTTCTTCTTCTTGTAATGTGTTACTTTGACTGTTTAAATTTGACAAGTGCTTATTTACTTTCTCACAGAGAGTTCAATAAAGAGGTCAATATAACTTTCATATGGGTACAACAAATATCAAGCTAGAGCTGGCTTTCTTTTAGCATGGTTTAGCACAAAGACTTACAAGCATGTCTAAAGCTGTGTTACAATGACAAATTCAATGCAAGTATAAATGTCATATTTAACTTGTTTTAATAACTTAACTATAAATGGAGGAATGTTGGTCTGTCTGTCAGTATTTTGATCTTCTCTAAAACTGATCCCCTGATTCACTTAAACTTTATGGGTGTATTGCTGAAGACCCAAATGAGTGCCATGTCAACTTTGAAGTTTTTGACTGAGCTGTTGTTGACATAATCAAACATAAAAACATAAAATAGTCTATATAAACCTTACTTAACCATCCAATTTACAGGGTTCTATGATATCAAAATTCTGGCAGATGGACTTGCAAAACTGCCCAACTGCAATGGGCAAAGTAATCAGCCCCTACTGATTTGCCTAGCAAAAGCCAAAGATTCAATGAACTGTCAGTTTAAGATGGACATTTATGCTGCTGTCTTTCCATTGGCCTCTTTATCTCTCTCTCTCTCCCTCACTCATTGTCTTCCCTTGTGGTTTCTGTGTATGAGCTGTTAGTTTTTCGAAGTGAGTTGGAAAGTCAGAGACGCAGTATGCGAGGAGACAGGTGAAACCATGCTAATGATATTGAACCTGGCAACACTGTCAAATCCCCCAAACATAGGCAGCACATTGTATTCCCCTGATACCACAGCATCCTGAAATAACTACACTGTTATGTTACAAGAGAGGCATCTGCTTTTTCATGCACCTCTGTTTATTTGTGTGTGATTGCACATCCATGAATAGTATGAGCCTATACCTCCACACTAATCTATATGAATATACTCTAGTTTTATATCACATGCTAGCATGGCCTCACTAGTCTGGCAATCATATATGCATAACAGAATGATCATCAATCTTTCAACTGTGTCTGCTTCTTTAGTACCTAACACTTTGATCAGCCTCATCTTATCAACAATTTTTCAGTAATCATAGAATTTTCATTACGTTGGTGAGGTAATGTATCACTTTTTTCATATGCATACCTGTTAGTTTCAGGAAAAGCCATATATGAGCATAATTTTTTTTATTATTTCTGAGGTTCATGTGGATATTAAATGCATGCATGATTTAACAGCGGCCCATTAGTAACAGCAGCTTACTGTCATCCATAAAAATAAACGGCATATAAACCTATGCTGCTATACAACCACTTTTTGTAATTGAAGACACCGAAAAGTGCAAATTCATATTTTTTTCTGTTTAAAACAATAAGCCCTACAGCTTCCAAATATTAAATGGTAGTGCAATACGTAAAGGTCAACATAAAGTATGAAGCAAACAAAGTAACTATAAGTGGAAAAAAATATACAAAGTAAACATGACCATTAAAATCAATGAAGTTTGAGTGGCTATTTGTGTGTATTTAAAGGGCAAAGACTTTGATGATTATCCTATTATTTTTCCCATTTTTATCCCAAAAATATGCAAATCTTTACACAACGGCTTGCTTGAATCAGCAGACAGGAAGAAAATAGACTAGAAGAAGATTAATGATAGGGAGACTGTTTTTCACAATACAAACGTGCTCACAGAAAATATCCACCAACATCCACCACTTGAACATCATTTCTGGACTCAATGGCTACCATCCACACATTTCAGTGTTCCTCTAAATTGCCCACTCCAATATAAAACTACTATTTTGTCTCTTACATGTTCTGCAATGGTTTCCTTATCTATCACTATTATCAGGACTTTCTTTTTTCAAGCCCACTTCATTGCTATTTGTCATTTTTTTCAGATGAACTCTGGGGCTGAGGCTTTCTGTAAAAAATGAAAAATGATGAAAACCCTATTTTTCTGCCAGTGGTAAGTTGTCGATTGTACCAACGAGGATGTGTTGTTGTTTTTGTCAAGTCCAAATTTTTGTGTTCGCACCTGGACCAGAATTCAAATGCTCCCCCTTTGCACTGATGTGGGTGGAGCAGAGCAGATGAGGTTGTGAGTATGCAGATCAGGTGCACTGCAGTTGTTGCAAAAAAAAAAAAAGCATTTTGGCAGAAAAGTGCACACATTACCACCTGCTCGAACCACTTCTGAATATAAAAGCAAGCGCATATAGAGCAATCTATGTGGCTCCTATTGGTGGCCAAGGGTAATCTCACCAAAAGCATCCGAAAAGATAGTCTCTTGTTGAATAGTGTTGCATTTTAGTTTGATTTAAATCTTTAGCAATTTGGAGTCACCAATTAACCCAACCCGCCTTTGGTTTGTTGGAGAAAGCCGGAGTAGCTGGAAATACCTGAAGGTAGACATTATGAGAATATAAAAACTCTACATAGAAGGGCTGCATCACCATGCTACCTAAATGATGCCATGTACGCAGAGTTGGATTGGATGTCCTATTCTTCAGTATGATGCTCTCCACATCAGTATCTAGAATGTGTAATGTGCTTTCCCTTTAAGCTATCATTCAGGAAGGGGAATATTCGTGTTGTTTTGGCAGTCTCCAATATAAAGGATCACTTTGTTTTTCTGTGTGCAGGTCAAACAAGGTGATATACCATACATACAATACAATGTTAAAATGAAAAATATTTTATTCTACCAATACTTGAGGCAGCTATCTTCTGTTTTTTTTCTTTTTTTCTTTTTCTTTTTTTTTTTTGTATCACTACATGTGGACTGAAACTGTAGCTTCTCCAGAAATATAAATCCAACTTAAAAACAGACATTATTTGCTTTTGGGTGCATATTTGATGTGTAGATTTATGCTTTGCAACTTTGCTTTCTGACTTCAAAGCAGTCAGCATCTTACTTGTAAAAGTGAAAATGATTTTCCGGTCCTGATTGTAAAGCTACGTTTGGCTGTCTCCATGATGCGATAATGAGCCATTGAGATAAGCTGGAAAAGGATGGCGGATTCACCCCAGATGAACATCTGGTGTCCCAGTTGCTCCTCGCTTTCATTTCTGCCAAACCCCTCAATCCCTTGTGGTAAAGCTCACTCAATGTCCAACTGAACATTCATTATCTCTTCTTCTTTAAGTCTTTATAAACTACGGTTCTTCAGTTATTTAAAGGCTTTTCAGCTAATATGGCATTTCACTCAGGTTTTGAGAATTGAGAATTTCATGACAAAAGAACGGCAAATATGGGAAGAACGTGGGAGGAAGAGAGAAAAGAAGGACCAGCAGAAAATGATAGCTTCCAGAGTTTGTAGACAATGAGTCATCCCTGCACCAAGAATTGCCAAAACTTAACCACAGCTTCAACTTTCATTCCCTTCTCTTCCATACTGTCCTTCCTCCTGCTGTCCACCCACAGTATTGCTTTTTTTTTGCAAGCTCTCCATGTACCTGTTTTCTTTTAATCAGTTGGAAGGTCACTGGCAAAGCCATTCTATTCTACACATTTAAAGATTTTTTAAAATGCATGCACTAAAACATATGGGTTGCAAAACAGATAGAAAACATCTTTATTCAACCATTGTGTTCACTGTTCCTTTGTCTGGTTTTTGCTGTTCTATTTTTCTCAGAGATTAGCGTTTGTCCTCTCGGTTTTGCAATCACTCCCTGTAATCCCTCCCTCTGTCTTACTATGCAGCTCCATCCTAGTTTTGGGACAATATGCAATGCAAATGGATGCTACAGACACTATTATCTTCTCTGTGTTTCTTGTTATCAAACATGAGTCAGGAAGGAAAGACGAGGATAAGATTGAAGTGGATGTTAACAGTGTTCCTGGCTTGTCTTACATTTAGGGGTTGTCAACGATGTAGGGTGTGAATCTTATATGTAGGCAGATAGTGAGGTGACAACTTAGATTGGAAAAGTCCAGATGGCTGGTGCTGCTGAATGATGGTGAAGTGACAGACTAGGGTGTGAGAATTGCTGACAGTGTCTTAGAGCAGCCGATAGCTGTATTCACTTAAGTGAAACTAAAGAAAACTGATTAAGGTATAGAAAATATTAAGGTGTAAAGTGGAAGTGGGCCAAGTACTTTTTCATTATACAGCAGAGAGCATAGATATTCACCCTACCTGATAGAGTCTGATTTCTTCTTCCATTAGCCTTTATTGGTCTTGCAGACTAAAACCATTTGAGGGAGATAACATGTGCTCAAATAGTCTTTTATAGTTATATACTCTATTCAGCTTTAATATATATTAATCTCTATCATGAGTTTTCCGCCTTATCTATTTTTTACTGTCCTGCCAAAAGTTCAGAGAGGGAAATTGCAGGTAAATATTAAAGTCATCGATCAAGTAAAATGGGAAGATAAAGGTTGGAAGCAACCTCATGGTGAAAGGGAAGAGAGGAGAGCAAAAGAGAAGAGCTATCTTTTATACGTCACCCATGACCATGACCGATTTGTCGTAAAAACACCATCCAATTAAAAGAGGACTCTCCATCTGCTTCCTCCTGAGTCAGCACTGACCTTTCACCTTCCTCCTCACCTCAGGCTTGATATATCCACCACCCCTGCTTGTTTATTGCAGGTGTGTGTTGTGTTATAGATATTAAAAAAAACACCCAGTAACAACCGGAGTTTATATAAAGCAAAGAGAATACAAGGTAATTTAACAATATACACTATAATAGATGCATGTGTGTGTATCTTAGTGTAATACAGCCACATTTAGTCCTACTTTAATGCCATTACTCTTTGTCAGAGTGTTCTCAGATGGTGCTAAATATTAAGAATTATGCTGTACGACTAAACTATAAAAAGGCTTTTTACTTTCATGTCTTTTAGATTATGAGAAAAGACATGTGGAGCAAAAGCAGACCTATACAAGAATCGTAAAAGCGTCCTGTTGATGTATGGCACTGGAGTGAGTCGGTACTGAGTACTTGCTCTATTAGACTTGTTTTAGCTGTTCTTAACTGATTAAATGTGTCTTTGTATGCGTTAACAGTAACTGCCTGCCCAGACTTCAGAGGCAATGCTTTGACTGCGGGTCACATTGCCTTTTAACATTACATTATGGGACATGTCATTTGCTTGTTTGCATTATCCATCTTCACTTGGTTTATGATAAACAAAAAAAATCTTTGCCTGAGGCAAGAATTACTGCAGGTGCAGTTCAGCTGAGGATAGTTGTGTGATTTTCAGTGATATACAGCAAAAAAATAAATAAAAAATAAAATGGTGCAAAGTCAGCCTTAAGTGCTGCCTTTCACTGTCACGATGCTTTTTCAAAGATAAATTATACACTCAGAGATAAACTGAGAAACACTTGACCACACATTACAGGCACCATTTTGAAGAGGTAAATATAAGGGCTTTATGCCATCTAAAAAGAAAATATCAGCAGACTACTAAAATATACAACTGCTATCTGAATCCTATTTAAATACTCCATCCATCAACAGTTGTTCCTGAACTGCAAAATGTAGAAAACATAAATAACCCATTGATCTTTCTTAATTAATTTAGGTGCTTAAATGCAAATTGTACTTATTTACTGAACGCTGGATCATTTAAAAAACAATTCTAGATCTCCCTACCTGTAATCAATTCTGTTTAAAACTACTGTTAAGAAGCACATACTGCACATACTGCCAGAAAGTGAACACAATCCCTTTGGTCATTTTTTCCCTGGGCACATTTAATAAGGCACATTTTTCACTGGTATTCTGCTGCTCATAATGAAGATGATAATGATGATGATGATATGGATAATTGCAATGCGTGTGTGTGCACACGCACTATACATGTGTCTATGTACTTAAATGTCACAGGTCCCTAATTTTAGCCAGTCTCAGAGGGAAACAAAATGCACTTTTACTGTCACTGATGAATACACACCCTACTGTAGGATATATATAAAATCTGGGTCCATAGAGGACATTGCAGTGGTTGCAGTATGTGAGTAGGGACATCATCCCCATCCTCATTCCCTCACTGTGTGGATTAATGAAGCCTTAATAGCCCATGTCATTAGACTGGGTGGCCACCGACTACACAGCAAAACCCTGGAGATTTTTCCATAATAACAACAACAACAACAACAATAATAATAATAATAATAGTAATAGTAATATACTGTGGGAGAATATATAGATATAAAGTTGTGAGCAAGTGAGGAAGTGCTTTTCTGTTCTGTCTCAAAGGATCTGTCAATTCAGAGATACCCATCAATCCAGCTGGAAATTTTATACAGTAATGATATCAAGCTTTGCCTGTTCACCCTTGAATTTCGTCTGCACCAAAAGGCTGTAAGCTGCTGATACAATGACACTCAAAAAGTTCTAAACATGCCGTCACTTGACAATAATTACTGCAGAGTCATTAGAGCAGAAATCCATACATCATACCTTTGATGTGTATAGTATGCACACACAGAATCACAAAGGATATCAGGACGCATGTGCACACATAAAAAACCTGGGCCAGGAAGCCACACAAGTGCACACACTCAGACAAACACAGTCGGTGGGGGTTCTAACTATGTTAAATGACTAGTATTAATCACCCTTCTCTGTCTCTGAAGTGATTATGAACACATTAATCAGCGACATGTCTGCCAATTGTTGAAAGTGAGTATGCCAGGCAGCATAAGAGACGGAGGAGAATGACATTAGAGACAACAGAGTTTTTCTTTTCTGCAACATTAAAACCAGGTTCATGCCACTCTGAGTGGAAATGGCAAAGATGGTGAAGAGTGTAATAAGAGCAGCTGTTCAAATATAGACAAGAGCTGCTTCATTACTCAGAGCAACCCACTCCTACATTGTGTTGGCCTCAGTCTTGTGTTTGAACACTCCCACATCAACATGCTGCTGCCCTCTTCCGCTTGATAGAAAATATTCAAATTGAAATACATCTACCCCTCAGGTGAAAGTGGAGAGGGTCTTTAGTTTCTATACATCACAGATTTCCTCTGACTAGAGATAGGCCTGTACAGTCACTTAACCATTTGGCAGGATTCACAAAACTTCATCATGGTTTCATCATCCTTATTTTAACATCACTCTCTGTTACAATTTTTGGTGCAAAAGTAGATAACACTCTTTTTTGCCTTCAATCAGAGATAGTGTAGAGAGACAGGAAACATGGAGGAGAGTGGGGGAAGGACACGCAGAAAAGGTCGACTCAAACTGGTGAACAACTGCATGGCATATACGCCAACGTGGTGCGCCTTAGCCACTCGGCCATCCAGGCGCCCGATAACACTCTTGTCTTGATAAATAAATAAATCATATGCTTTTCAAAGCAGAATCTAATCTCCATATACAGTTGTTGGACTAAATAATAAATGATTTCAAGAACGTGCTTGTGAAGATAAAGAACAAATGTCAGCTCAGCTGGACTAGCATTAGCCAGATGCCAATGACAGCCACAAATCATAACTTCTGTAGAAAATGGTGATGAATGGTGTGATTCAATTGCATTTAAAAATTCATAGATAGATATATGTGATGTAACTTTTTGCTGGGGTCTGTACCAAACAATTATTTTTACTTACATCCAGAGAAAATGATTTGTGGCCCAGGACATCACTCTAACATCAGTATGCTTCATTTATAATGGTACAATGTGACAGTATGCAATTCTTGAAATCTGCATATTACACTTGATAACATTTTGATTAATTGTTTAGTTCAGATCAGTTATTTGTTTTAACGTCGGAGCTGTTCAATGTAAACAGAGTCAATGAAAAGATGCCAGCTGAAATGTACAGAAGCAGAATCACTCTTTATTCCTTTGTAGTTGCATGAGTTGCAAATGTTTCAAATGTAGTGGATGTGTACGGTTCTTTAAAAATGCACAATTTCACAAATGTAAAGACATAAGGCTGTAATGATGACAGCTGAGAATTAAATCCTCCTGTCAGGCAGTTGTATTAAGTCAGTCCATCACTCTTACATGGCTATTTAAAGCCACAAAATCCACTATTACTAGTTCAAACACGTTGCTTCACTATATACCGTATGCACGGACATGCCTCACAGTGATGTAGACATTTTCCTGAACACACCGGTACAGCTGCAGTTGTTTACACTGGTGTTTGGTGACAGCTGTCTGCTTGCTGCACACGTCTTCACTCAACTTCCATTCTCATCACTTAGACTATTTCATTTCGCAACAAGCTTTTAAGTCGTCACGGCAGTCATCTGCTAAACAAACAAACTTTATTAGCCTCTCGCAAAATAACTCTACTGGAAGAGCACAGCGATTGATATTCATTTCAACTTCAAAATAGTAAGGCACCCTAATGAGAATGACAGCAGTAACATCAGTTAATTGGGACAGGAGTAGCCTAATGGCATGACAATGGTGGCACTGTTGTTCATTCCTCTCTCATTAATATTTGAGCCCCAAGCAGGAAGCACTTGAGAGGAATCAAATAGGTTGTGGGGGTGGATGTGTGGATGGAGTGGCTTTGACACAAACTAAATCAGTTTTCACTGTATTCAGCAAATATAAAAGCACAAAAACACAAAACTCCTTTTTTTTTGGATCCAGAAAGAAATGGAAATACATTGTGCTATTATAACTAACAGTTTTACAACAATGTATCTGTCAGCTTATATTGCATGAGCCATACAGACAAATCTGGTTACACTGCATATGAAATGTCTTTATTAGCATTTGTTTCCACAGGATCAAGTCATTAATATGTGGCAAAGGAACCGGCGCATGTCTACATAGCCTCTACTTGTCTATTATCATGTCACTTGACAGCTGAGAGTCAAGGGAAAAGCAAAGGCAAACTAAGGTCAAAAACTACTATTAATATTTGTCCATTATTCTTTCAGCTTTTTTTGTGACAATGGGAAAGCAAGTTATGTTTAGAAATTTGGCACAGATCAGTTTGGTATATGAAGACACGGGTACTGCAAGGTGTCTCATGGTGTTCATAATAAACAAAATCATATTTATAAGACACAGCAGTATTATAAAACTGTAGTGCCAGAGTCCCAGATACATCTAATTCATGGTACAGCATGCACTTGAGCTCCCACATTTCAAAACTGCATTATGGTTATATATATATATATATATATATATATATATATATATATTTTTGGTACCTCTAGGCCATCAAGGCATCAAAGGCTGAGTATGCCTCAACCCCCGCCTTTGTGAATGTGATTACAGTGGCTGTGACAGAGACCCTGTGTTAGCTGTCAATCAGCATGGGTCTTTGCCTGACAGGCAGAGAGCCTGTGGTAACACAGTCACACAGGGTAAAGTACTGTATGTCGCGATCCTGAGTGAGAGGGACAAGGCCTTGGAGTAGAAATTCAAGTCACTCTGCTATTCTAGAGTGAAACAGGTCAAAGTCACCGGAGGATAATTAACAAAGAGCAGGGCATTAATGACTGGCCGCTACCAATTTTCTCACCTCTCTATCTTGGGATACAGAGCACATATTGAAGTCCAGTGAATCTTTTCCTAGTTAATCATTTCAAGTTAACTGGTGTGTCTATTCTATTCTAGCAGCTGCCTGATTACAAAGGTAATCAAAATCTATCTTATTACTCTGTTTGTGTTCTAAGTTTACAATCAAAGGAAGATAATTTATTTATAATTGTGAATAATACAAATATTAAAAATATCTGCTGAATGTATATTTCCTGTGGATTAGAATGAAGAGAGAAAATAGCACCACAATGGTGTTGTGAACATTACATAAGATACAAGCCTGTGCTACTAAACTTCTGTCTTCTCGCCTTCTCCCCTTCTTTGCCTCATAAAGAAAACTCAATCACAACAAACAATCCCACTGGACTCAATTAGCTACAGTCAAGTAAACAGTGTGACTTGAATGCCCTACCCATGAGCACCCAAATACTGTATCTTCCCACTAAAAATACATCTCTTGCGTGCGTCAGTGTGCGCAGGAGTGCATGCATGTGTGTATGTGCGTCCATATTCACACTTCTACTGTCTTGGGATCTGCCAGGGAGCTCCCTGAGCAGCAGTATGTGCTTGATAATTAGCCTCAAATTCACCACCTCTGTGAACACACGCCTGAGGCAAGGGTGAATGCAACGAGTGACTATCATCCACTAACTGTGTCCATGTGACAACTAACAGCTCAAGTTTTGTTTAAAAGATAATCAATAGGACAAACAATAGGACAATAACATGTTCTCTTTCTTTTTTAAACTCTTCTCTCTTCCCGTATAAGCTCAGACTGACCACGACTGGAAGCAGAACTGTAAGGACCAATGAAGGACCAACTGCTACAGTTCCAACCTGTGTGCAGGCCAGCAACAAGGAATAAGCGCCTGGTTTTTGACCAATTGTTATGATGTTTCACACTTTTTCTGAACCACAAGCCAAGTTTGACAAATGTTGAGGGACAATAATCAAATTATCACTGACTGTCGCTCCCTCTACCCACAGGAAGTAACATTAAAAAAAGAGAACCAAAAAACTCTGTATATGCCAAATAGCTCTTGGTCTGGAGTGAGAGCCTCCTGAGGGTCATAAAATAAAGGGTAACGATTGCTTTTCAGAGTTATTTAGTTTGAAATGTTTCTTTCTTGTGCAGTGAGGAACAATATTGTTTCTCTTGGCCTCCTCTAAAGAAGAATCAAGTGGTTTCAAAGTGGACCATGGTACTTTGTCTGTCTTGGATAGGCAGCTTGGGTGATGAGCCAAACAGGATGAGGTTGTATTGTGCATGAGATAGCTGGAGTTACACTGGATGTGTTCCTCACATATGCATTTGGAACAAAGTTTCACAGACTTTTAAAACACACTGTGTGCTGTCTATTGACATCATGATGCATGATTTATGAGTGTTAAGGTTCAAAATAAGTTGTAGCTGTTGTAATGGGGAGTTGCCACATGTACTGTCAAATCTTTTAACAGCACTGGTGTGTTAGATAAGTTTACATCATCAGCTATTATCCTGTTTTCTATGACTTGCTATATATATATTAATGTTACATTTGTTTGGACTTTACTTTAATGTCATATATTCTTGTTTTACAATGTGCAAGGAAAGCAGTCATAGGAAATAGATAGATAGATAGATTGACAGATAGATAGATAGATAGATAGATAGATAGATAGATAGATAGATAGATAGATAGATAGATAGATAGATAGATAGATAGATAGATAGATAGATAGATAGATAGATAGATAGATAGATAGATAGATAGATAGACAGACAGACAGATAGACAGACAGATAGACAGATAGATAGATTGATAGATATATAGATAGATAGATAGATAGATAGATAGATAGATAGATAGATAGATAGATAGATAGATAGATAGATAGATAGATAGATAGATAGATAGATAGATAGATAGATAGATAGATAGATAGATAGATAGATAGATTGATAGATAGATAGATAGATAGATAGATAGATAGATAGATAGAGTATCTGTACCTGTAATTCAGATATTTATTTTCTGTATATTTTTTATTTCCTGTTAATCTATTTTTTGTGTGTTTATGTTGTCAAACAGATACATTTTCCCTCGCGGGACAAATAAAAATAGTATCCATCCATCCATTATTTACCCCTTTATCCCGTACTTGGGAGCGGGGGGGACTGGAGCCTATCCCAGCTGCTTGCGGGCGAAGGCAGGGTACACCCTGGACGGTTGCCACATCGTCGCGGGCCAAATATAGACGAGCAACACTTATAGATAAACAACCATTCGCATAGATCCAAACAATTTAGTATGCTCCATTCCCGCATTCCTGTTTTGGTGGAAAAAACCAGGGCTCTGTGAACCCACACTGTGAGGCAACAGTGCTAACCCCTGTGCTGCCGTGCTGCCCATAAAAATATTAAAAAATATATGAATAAATAAATTAATAATTAATAAATTATATTCTAATTTCAATATGTAATATGCTATGAGGTGTACTGTGTACTCTGTACCAAGGGATTGTTTATTTTATCTTCTGTAATCCAGTTGAATTCTGACAAGGGAGAAATGCACATCTGGTATTTATATTCTGTTGTGTATACCCCCAGAAGACCAGGGTACAATTGTTAAACATTAATGATTAATAGACACTGCTTTGAATCTGCTTGTAGCAAACAGTGGTTAGGGTTCACTCAGGGACTAGATCACAATGAGATGGTAAGAAAAAAATTTACCAAACAAACTTTCAGCCACATTCTTGTAAATTGTCCAAAATCAATCTGAGCTGGCAGCTACAACAGACAAGGTAAAACAGGAAATGAAATGAGGATGCACAAACATTCATCCTTGGTCATTCCATATTCATTACTCTCTATCTAGTCTGCTGACTTTTTACTAAAATTTAACAGCCTTTCAGTTGCCTTGCTCCTGTTGTTTCTGTGGTTCTCCACATTTCTTGCTCAGCCTTGTTCCATGTTGCCCCCTCACCCTCTTTCACATTAGGTGCCAGCGTTTGCTGACCAGTGTCTCTGCTCCTCTGCTGTTTCCCCCCTCTTTCCTGTCCACCTTTGATGTCAGGACCACAGCCAAAGCCTGAGTTAATCTGCTGTGGGGCTTCCTGAACCATAACCAGGCCAAGGGTTGGAATCAAGAACATGGCACAAGGGCAAAAGGGAGGAAACATGGATGAATGAAGTGACAGAAATACACTGCAAAGTACTCATTTACAAGTCCCTTTAAAAGTGCTGTATTTAGAATTCCAAACTAATTTCATTTGAGGAAAAAAAAAACATTTTTCCACTTGATTTTTTCATCAATAAAATGTAAATTAATTGTAACATTTTTTTTTTTTTTTTGAAATGTTAAACAAATAAATAAAACAGAAAAGGTTACATCAGGCCAATAAAGGATCTGCAGAAAAGAAGTGTGCTGGGAGAAGGAGGGGCTGTTATGAAAGGTGGAGAAAAGCCACGATGAGAATGGCATATGCTGTAATGAGCTGAGAGAGAAAAGAACCGGAGGAGGGAAGAGCCAAACAAAGATTGTCAGTGAGCTATATGAAAAAAAGAAAGGAGCTAAAGAGGCACTAAATGTATTAGCTTTGGTGTAGCCTATAGCCAACCCTCCTATTGCGTTCACATGGCCCCCACACCAGGAGAAGAAAAGGCAGAATAATCCCACAGCAATGCAATTTATCAGCTTTGCTCTGATGGCGCTATTTATAGCACATTAAAGGGGGTAAATATGCCTCCCCTTTACTTTCAATACAAAACATTAAAAAAAAAATCCTCCAAGTTGAAACTCTGTTAACAGGATCAAATGTGTAAGCAAAGGCAACTCAAACAAAATAAGAAAAAAAAGGAAAGAAAGACAGAGCAGAGCTCTGTGGTGCAAGGGTTATCCAGAATCATATTCTTCAAATAAAATTCTAGTCCTGCTTTATCAGAGAAGACATATTTAACCCTAGACTTCATTTAAATTTACACTGCAAAGAGAATTTATAACCATATGAAAGGATCAAAAAGTTTCCTCTCATCGATAATTGCTCTACAGCTAATTGCACTGACATTATTGGGGCTGCTTATGAATACAACTGATGTAATACAACAGCACTAACACAACATTTTTGTGCTGATCCAGTAATTTCAGAACAACACCTTTTGTTTTTAACCACAAAATTCTGCTACTATCTCAAAGTGATATCCTTGTCTTACATGCAGTACATTTTGTATTTGTTGCAGCTAATGAACCAGTTATAATCATCAAGGTTTGCTTATTTAACAGCGAGTCTTTGCCTTTTCAGGCCCATTTAGATAAAATTCTATATATGCAACATTAAAGACTGAAATATAAATGTGGACATATTTTCATAAATGCCCTCCATGTTATTCAGAAATTCATATTCAAGCTCAAATAAGTTCTACCAAACAGGTTTGAAATGTTTACATTAAGGATAAAACGTGAAGAGTATGGTGTTGATGGGAACCCAGCTCCAACATCTAACACTACAACTACAAGTCAAACATATAATACATGCTACTAACCGTGCAAAGCAATAGATCAAACAAAGAACTCGATTATGCAGTATCCTAGACCCTGGGCATGTCAGCAACAGTAATTAACATGACTGAACAGACTGAACAAACAGAAAGGGGAAAACAACTCTACAGGTAATTGTTTAGAGGCAGACCTGCTTGTTTCCTATACCATACTGACCAAGTAAAGTTATAGAGGTGTTTTTTGGGTTTAGCTACATTATGGCTTCTAAAGCTGGACCAGTGTCAAAGCAACAGCTTCATCCTTGATTCATTTCATCCTTGCAAACAGCGCACTAATTAGCCATGCTAAGACAAATCACACTGTTTTTTCTTGGTTCACTGGCCACAGCACCTTCCGTAATCCTCTGTTATCACACAGTTGGGGAGGGATAGTGCAGCTAATAACACTGTGATATTAGCAACACTGATCTGTGAGTGATAGAGCCAGGCAACCCTCACCGTTAATTCTGTCTGCATGAGACCCAGACCAGACTAATCCCTACTTTAATTATTTTTACTGTTCGTCTCCCGCCTACCCGTCTTGTCAATGATCTCTAATCAGGCCATCTAATTAAAAAACAGGAAGGGTGGCAAGTGGGCAGCTTCTGTGTTTCAGAAGGGTGCAATGTCAGTAGTTTAAGTAGTTAGGGTTGATAGCCTGTGCAACAATAAGCTGGAATGAACTGCACATTTGGATGTTTTGTGTTTGTATGCACTCATTCATGTTCATTCCAAATTTTCAATTACAAAATCTAAATCTGAGATCAACAAGGATATGACCAAAGCATTATAAATTACTACAATTACAAGATAATACTGTAACTGGTTTTAAATGAACATTGGTACGCTTACAAAGTCACATAATATGTTAAAGCTTTGTCAAGAAAGTTTTCTTTTCCCCTGTCTCTCTGTCTTCTCTCTGCTTATGTCTCACTCTGTGTCTGCGGGGAAAGTGGGATTAAGAAAAATTGCAGTGCTGAGGGATCAATATGATGCTGACACCTCTCTGGCACTCTCCAAAAATCTCTACCAAGCAAAAACACACTTACGGAGGATGGTGGGGGGTTTAATGGATCACATAACCACTATATCACTTTAGCTTTGATTTAACCCCTGAAGAGGCGGCAGTGTTGTCTGCAATGAGTATAATTGGATATTCAAACAGAAATACATAAACAGACTCTAACTGACTAAATCCACATCCAAAAGCAAAAGCAAAATCTAAAAGCCTTAAAACCTAAATCTAAAAAAAACCTGTACATTAACTCATAATGGAAGAACTACTAATGATATAATGAAATGTAATAAAAAATCATATAATATAAAACAACAAAAACCATAACCAACCAATTCTGCAATAACAATACTGAAAGCACAACATAAAAACATTTTTTTCTGATAATGAAAGTAATTACAGGTTAATGAATTTTAATGAAAATGTATATTTTTCCAGTTTTTTATTATGTTGGAATTAACACACACCATTAATTTATGGGTACAAGATAATAGATAATATGTACTCACAAGTTATTGTCTTATTTTATGCTCAATAAAAAAAAAAAAAAAAAATCGCGATACTGACTATAGGTTTGACAGTGCAGCTAAATTTAAAAAAATGAATGACGACATCACCCCTGTCACCCCTTTGCCTCCCCCTTTTTTTATTGATGTAGTTGAGAGGAGTTTTTTTATGGAGGCACGTTGCTGGGCAGCTATTAATTGCTGGTCAAGTCACGTTCACCGGAGTTCATAAAGGTTTCTCTTTAAATATATTCTGGTTGGCCTATAGTTTCACCTCATACAAAAAAGTCAACCTCTGTCTGATGAATGAGAGGGGGAGGGGCACTGCACTGCCACTCTTCACATACACAAACATCTAATATATCAGCACCAGGTGAGAAGCAAATGCATACTGACTATACAGGAGCACATATCTACACCCACACAAGCTTGTCCCGCTGTTCCAAAGAAGATTAAGATATATTACACTCCGAACGAGTAAGCACGTCCTTGCTTTACTTCACCTTGCAGGTTCCTTCCTTCTCTTTTAATCCCTCATTTCCTTTTTCATTACTGGTCACAAATGTGACCCTAAAAGACAGGGATATTTTATGAATGATCATGAGCTTTGGAGCGTGTTGAAGAGGAATCCCACTGCATGAGTGTCCTCAAAGGTGAGAGTGATTCAGAGTCCATGCCCACTGCATCAACTATCCACAGAGTGTGTTCCCAGGAGCCCAGAATGATTCAGCTGTGGCACATGTTCGACATGTGATCTGATTCTGCTACTGCAGGTTTCTGTTGTTTCAGGGGTTTTGTCCAAAATAATAAAAAAAAGAGCCAGTGTCTTCAAACAGCAGATCACTTCACAATGGTGCTTGATTCAACAAAAGCAAACCGATTTGCATTGGGAAGAAGGGGAATTATGTGACGCCCTTGGCTGATGTTGTCATGCTAAATTACTTGTCAGAAAGGGCTATAGATTTTCAAAGCAGAGGCTACGTGTGCCACGTGTTTGTGTCCTTTGTTGGTATATTTGCAAGCTGTTCTGTGGAAAAAAGGGGAGGTTAGAGACAGAGAATAGGGATGTGCTGTGGTTGAGCAGTGACCCAGATCAGACAGTGACATCTCCGTCCACTCAGGGGAAGCTCAGGGACAACATGTTCTGCTGCTACTGCAGCTCGGCCACACTGCCAACAAAGGCCCACCTTTAAAGTATTTTGCCTATTGTTTTATCTTTATGGCATGTGTTGAAATAACCTCTCTAATACGTGTATGTATTCATTAAATAATCAGTGTTGTTGGACACTGCATGATGCATGATTTTAATCAAATCTTCTGTTCCACTGCTCCGGTCCGGTCCAGTTTGCAAATTTGAAAGGTCTGTAATCCATATCTCAGTGGCAGGCCCATAACACTAGATGGTTCTAAGCAAACTACAAAAATAGACTATTTTCAAGGACTTGTTAGATAATTGTATATGTGTACAAATACACAAACAGCATAACACAATCAGATGTAATGCAGTGACTTGGCATTAAAGAGCTGCATGTCCTTGTCCTCGCTGCCCTGCTTTTACAATCTAATTGCTGTACCCAATGTCCTCAAGAACAGACCACTGAGTGCACTGTGCTTTTGGCCAATTGATTTCACATGTTCCTTTCCTTCTAAGCCTCTCCTTCCCAGCCCTCCCTCTTGCTCCATCTTGGCTAATTACTGTGATTGATTAATCGACCAGTGTGACATCCCTCACACTAGTGTGAAGCCTTGTGTGTCGCCCCAATCACACTCTCAAAGAAAGACAAAGGCATGGTCAAGGTAAAGAAACAAAAATCTAGCAGAAAACAGACACGTTGACCAAGCAAGACCCTCAGAAGCAATTTCCATACAGTCACTATGTGCTTTTGATCATACTATAACAAAAGAGTCTCTGAAGCAAGCTGACCTTCCTTTGGTTAGCAGCACTTGACCCAGGAAGTGAATTAAGCGATCAAAGAGAGTGCTGGGATGAAGCATCGGTGGCAGCAGAAGAACAAACAGGAATGTTCCACAATTGTTTTCACAAAAGTGACAGATGATGAAAAACTCCAGGAATAAGAGATTAGTAGTGGTTTTTACTGTGTTGAGCCTTGAACTAACAGCATCAACAGTTCCACAACTCTTCCCTTAATATAATCAATCAAATAATACACTGTAAGCAGGAAGACAGACGACACTATTAAGTAAAGAGGATAAACAGACCCCATGCCCCCATTTCCTAAAGGACAAAATTAAGAGTTCAGGGGATTATAAATCAAGAGAAAAACAGCAAAAAGGCTTGGATAAGAGGATTATACACAAATATGCATTCTAATTGTCAAAGATGTACTACAGTGAAGCAACTGAGATATGGACATTACTTATTACAAGTTGTCACTTTTTTGTATAAGTGAAAGTGCATCTCAAAAAAGCCGGCAGTCCATTTACAGGCCCTGGGCACCAATGTGCAGAACTTCAAATAAGTCTCTATGTACAAATCATAAGCCATTAGTGCATCTGTGGGACTGTTAAAAGCGACAGATTGGATCCCAGTGGTGCAGTGCTTAGTAAACACAACTAAAGAGACACCCAGTCAGTGCACAGTGATCTGGCCCATTACCTCTAACCTCTGCGTGTTCTCTGGTCTCAGTGGGATGAGGCTGAGGTAACACATGGCTAGACATGCTTACACAGTCACATTGCTATCCAGGCTGCTTGCCTCAGGGGAGCTGGTTTATGGGTTAGACTAAATATTGCCTAGTAAATTGCTGCACCTGCTGTTTCTTAACATAACACAGATGATCAATGGCAATTAATGGTATATAATCATCAAAAATAGAATGCCTCCCCTCATTTGCTGTGGTTGCTGTGGTATAATATTGACAATATAATTGAAATAGGCCTCACCTTGAGGAAAAGGAAAAAAAAAACAAACAAGCCTTGAAGGTTGATAGAATACATTGGTGGGGTTTGGCCCATTTTCGCTAACCTTGCTGTCTGTACTCTAAATCCCCTTTCCTCTCCAGCTCTTAGTCTGAGCAATGTGACAGAGTGAGTAACAAAGTGTGGAGTGCTGGGGTGAGCCAATCTGCAGCACGGCACCAGGTGTTGGAGATAATGTTCTGCTGGAGCATTTCTTGGCGGGTGGCGCAAAGTTCATCATGACTGCAGTTTTGATCGATGGTATGTTGCAGATTGAGTCCTCAACCAAGGGCTGTTGTTAATAAATCCTGACTCAGACAAACATACTTTGAGGGACCATAGTGGAGTGAGTGGCAACAACAGATATTGATCCACTGGTCTTGCACGGGCCGATAAGCCAAACTATGATTTTGGATGTAAAAAGCTGACACTGCAGGAAAAGAAGACAGCAGAGCTGACATTTTGAACTATTGGGCAGATTAAAATTGGTAGACTTGATTTTACAAGCAAGCCATTAAGAAGTTCTGTCCAGAAGAGCATCAACAATTCAGGTGAATCACTTCTTTCCTCACATTCTTTCCTCAGGTTGAGCCATTTTTTATTCAAACATAAACAAAGTTTACACAAACAGTATATCTGTCCAGCTAAATTCCCAACATAACATACTAGTTAGAACACTATATATTAATAACTAAACCATAGAAACACAGGCAGATTGGTTTGTGATAAAAAAAAAGAGAAAAACTAATCAAATGCTTGTTCTTCACAATTCACCTTTTAAGGACATAACTGGCTGCATCTGCAGGATTGAGAATTGTAAAAGGTTAAGTGGCAAATGGGTCTGGAGAGTCTGTGGAGGACAAAAGACCGAGAGGAACAGACAAGGATCTAGGTGCAGCGAGATAAGAGGATGTGATCGATGTGGCTGGTATATATATAACCCCCTCACAGCATGATCTGGGGGCTCCTTTTTTTTTCCTTTTTTTTTTTTTTTTTTTTTTTTTTTGTTGTCGTCTTTGACATGATGATCCTTGACGTGCGTCAGGGCTTCATTACCATCCCTCACATCAGCCGTGAAAACATTTCCATCTCAAGCGAAGTTTATATCTGCATGAGCTTTCTGCATTGTTAAGTTTAGAGAAGTATAGTTGTAGGCTTTTAGATATGCACATCATCCCCATTGCTACAGACGTGCAAAGTTAGGAGAATACATAAGTCAACAGTAACTGGTGTTTGTGAATGCACAAATCAAATGCAAGTCTTCTGACATGCACCGCACGGTTATCTTTGGCTGAATCTCAAGTCAACTCTGAAAAACTTCTAAATTTAATGCACGAGATTCATTATCCATAGTTTACTTTTGTTTTGGATAATTTGTATGTGGTTTTTATGATGAGAGCACCACTTATAGCAAATGACTACAGAATGTATAATGAAAAACTGCAGACTTTCATTAGACAATCAGCCCAAACTATCCACTCAGATTCTTTATGACACCCACATAGAGAGAGAGGGAGCCAGAGAGAGGGTAAAAAAGACAGGGAAAGACAGCAAGAAGGAGAGAGTCACCAGTCAGTCCAAGACGTGACTAGACTAGTGATGTTGCAGTGAATTGCCAGTAAAGCTCCAAAACGAAACGCTTCCTTTCCTCCACCAGTCTGTGTTGTGAGAAACAGGCCACAGCATATGAAATGGATAAAAAATGTATTCACCATTCAGACCGAAAATATACACCCACTCAACCATCACAGAGTAACCATTTCCAAACACGTCTACGCAAAGTGCCCGTGTAGACACTGTCAATACTGTGTACTCACATGCCACAAATAACTGCATTCCTGCCTGAACGTATGTTATGTATGTTTTATGTACGTGAATTATGTTTTCAAGCAGGGGGACTTTGGGGATCACAAGTGGGCAAAACCCTACTATTCTGCTGCCAGGCAAACAATGGTCAGAGGATATGTTGCATTATGATTCACTCTGACCGTTTTATTACAGGAAACACTTAAAGAGAAAGTACATGACTGGCAGCCAAGTGGAATCACACTGGGAGAGAGTATGGCACCTGCAGTTGGTACGCAAATTAACACATTTACATACAAATGTAAACATAAATAATCAAGGCCGTATGGATATTTTCATATGCAAAGCATTTCTTTCCCACAGAATCTGAGCTGCAGCAAACTTAAATCTCACAAGTCCAACATAAAAAACTTTACCAGTCTCTTTGAAAACACAAAAAACAAAACTTAAGACACTTATCTCCACAAAAATGAAACACACTCATATTGCTCTTACTCCCGTCAGAAGCTAGAGAAAACAGCCCCTGGACTTGAAAAGCTGTTCCGAAGACTATCCACTTACTCTCAGGTGAGTCAACCTAACAGCCAATCAATACATATCCAGTGTTCTGTACTCTGCTCCAACAACTCTTTATCTACTTCTGTCTCACTCTCACACACAGACTTGATGCCTCCACAGGTTGGGTCAAGCTGACACATACCAGCACTGCAGGGGTGATCTATATGTTTGAGAAATGTCAGTGTCTCAAGTCTATAGGGTGTAGGGGTTAAAAGAGAGAGAGAGGGGGAGATACCTACAGGGATAAAAACTCATTGGGCTCTCAGATCTCCAAACAGGAAGGAATAAGTTGCATTTACCCTGGGAGCTTTGTGTTTTCAGTGTTGGATGCATGGGGGAAAAAAGACGAAAAGAAAAACCTCATGGGAACTGGAGTTTGCAAAACTTATCACAACAAAAAAGACACAAGTTGTGTTTGGAAACACTTTCCGTAAAATGGTGAGATCAGTGAAGTGTGATGCAGCGAATTTTTTCAACAGAATGTCATTTTTTTTTTAGCTGAGAGGGTAATGCCAATATTCAAAGTGCTTTCAACTTTGGATTCAAGCACTTATACTCTCTATTTACAGTATCCAAGGTTCTGCAGGAGTTGCTTTCAACATCTCGTGGGAGCACTGTCGGTAGATGAAAATGTATTACAGATGAAAATGTATTATGGTGCTTTGCAAAACAATTGAGAGCCAAAGAAAATTACAAGTCAAATAGCTGTGAGTTCCACTTAGTAGCAAGCAGGCGAATGAGCATCTGGCAATTGTTGAGCGTCAGGCGTTATTTACATTGCCTCAAAGTGGATGGTGATGGGGAAGAAAATCAATGTGGATGAAAATAGTGTAATGGTGGAGTAATGCGTTCCCCTGGGCAAGCAACACTGAAGAATTCCTGTCAGGGTAATGCTGAGCTGAGGTAGAATTCAGTTGCTGTTTTTACCAGCCCATCCCACTGCCACATTCATTCTGCAAAGCATATCTCAGCTCCTGAGGTCAGCCTTCAAGTCTGTCTTTTCCTGCTGCCTTTTCAGAATGCTAACTCCAATCAAATCACTGGACGGTTTGGTAAACAAGGGCATAAGTAAGAAAGATTCACATATGCAAAGGGGTGATGTTCTTGATGGTGATTGATGGTGTTTATTCTGCTTCTTCCTCTTCCTTTCAAAGCAGAGACACAGACACAACAAGAGTACAAGGGGAATGCTAACTTGACCACCTTTTGTCTGAGCTCTTGTGGTTAGATCAGAGAAACATGTTTTGACCCTGACGTTTGGCCTCTCTTCTCTTGTGGACCAGTTAACCTCTGTTCTCCCTCTGGACAACACTCCACTATCACTGTGTTCTCAGCAACGTATTGAAAAGCCCAGAGAAAGCAGTCTCTAAACACACAACAACAGGCACAACACGATTAACCCTACACTAGTTTTTCCCATCATATGCCCAATGCCAAGGCAAGCAGTAAGACAATTCGAGATAGTAACATTTGTGAACAAGTGCATAATATCGATAACAACATGTTAGCCGATGTTATCTTGATGACTGTGTTATTGTTTTAATTATTCTTTAACCACTAAGTCACACAGTAACCCAGACTCTCTAATCAATGGAGGCAGTCAAAGACAAGCAACTCCCTTGCTCTGTGAGATCAAATGATTTTTGTCATTCTCTGGTGTCTTTGAAATAGTGATTTTCTGATTAAACCCATAAAGGATATCACTCTTTCACAAAAAGTTTAATCTCTGAAGGAATACTACCTATAACACTCAGTCAGACACTTATAATAACGATCTCAAACCTGTCAGTGACAAGAACAAGCACCTAAATTCGATGTGAAAGTTTGTCCATTGGATTACATTACACCACACCAGGCAAGGAGTAAGCCTGGTGTGGTGTGATGAGCCTTGAACAGTGGGGTGGTGGCATGCCAAAAACTCTACACAGGGAACAACTGTGAAATCCTTGAAAAAATAATACTGATGCTTTTTCTGAAAAAAATGTAATAATAACGTATCATACTTTATTATATAATGACTTCAATGGGGAAATGATTTGATCCCGAGTTGAATATTAAACCTAAATTCACAGTTGATAGCACTCCTGCAATCTCTTTAAAGGTATCCATGACTTATTTCTGTGCAAACCAGTGTAGCTAAATCGACTAAATAGACCAGTTCACTTTTATGGAAACAGAGGGAGAAAGAGCACAATCTTCAAGGCCCACACAGTCAAGAACTCACTCAGCCATTCACTGAGATGATGTGTGCTTTAGGTCAGCACCATCATGGCGCTCCAACTGACCTCTCTAATTAGCCACCAGCTGGAAAGTCGTAAGACTTCCACCCATCTATCTACTTCTCTGCTTCCATGTCTATCCACTCCTCCAAAGGTTGTGCCCTCCTCTCCAACTATCTCCTCTGGTGTCTGCCCATTTGACCCTGTCACCCTCTTTGTCTGTCCTCACTGCCTCCTTGCTCACTCTAAAATTTTAGAGACACAGTAACTTAGACAACTTAAAGGTAAAGTTGTTGTTGTGGTGACTTTTGAAGTCAACACTTTGTGGGCAAACCTAAGCCAGTATGGCTGGGAAAAAACGGAACAATAGATGCAAGCCAGCATGTCTGCACTGTGTCCTCTGTCCCCTGTGCCGCATTTTCTTTGCAATGTGCATGATCAACTGTGACTTGCGCTCTGCATTGCTTGCCAATAGCCTTTCTCTCTTCTTTCAAGTCACTGTTTTTCCATCCCGCACTGTTTTCCCCTGCTCTTTAAGACTGCACAGCCATGCCGCAGGTGCACCACTATAGGCGCCCCTGGCAACAATCGCCACAAAAGATGACAGACTGTGTAGAGATTTGGGCACTACTCATGACAACAGAGAACATATCAAAGTCTCGGACAAAAAGATGATGACATCGTAAAATGTGCAAAAGAAGCACAGAGAGGCTGCTGTCTGTGTGAGTCTGGGATGCAATCAACTCTCTCTTGGCCAAGTAGAAATTCAAAGAGACTTTAATATCAGACTACAAGGCATGATTCTCAGTTTTAAGAGAGCTCAGAGCCAATCAAGCTCTTCTCAGGAAGTGTTATTGCTTAACTATTGAATGAATGAGCGAACCTGACATGTTTCTGGGGGCCATCTTACTCTAAGATGACCCCTTATATATTCTTTCTGAACCTGTTTGCTGTATCAACAGTCCTCTATTGCTCTGTCTCTATGTGTGTCCATGAATTTCAAATGTTTAATAGCTCAGTCAGCGCTACCCCTTGTCCCTTGCAGCCACAGGCAGTTAGCCTGTGGCTGTAACTTCAAAGTCTCCTCTGTCTCTTCTTGTTTACCCGACCTACCAATCTCCTGCATGATCCTGAAAATACACCTACATTTTTTTTACATTTTCATTCAAGACAAAGAAAGTGCCCTTAATATTCTTGGTGCATACAAATCACATTCATTCATCTGTATTTAACTCATGTGGACTGTTTATACCTTTTTTTATGCTTGTGCAGTAAGGGGGCGAAGGGGAAACAATGTGGTAGAAAGAGTGTGAAAGAGTACATCTGCTTTTGCAAGTTCTTAGAGTGCAGCACAAATATATGGAAGTGTGGTTGAAAGTGTGAGTACTTATGTACTTATGTGGACACGTCTGTTTGTGCCCATATGGGCTCTACTGTGTGTGTGCGTGTGTGTGAGTATGTGTGAGTGGGGGTAAAAATGACACTATACGGCTGGCGGTGGTAATCGAGCTCTCTAATTACTTCCTGAGCTGAGAGAGTTGTCAGAGAGAGGAGGAGCTGCCACAGATGGTGAGAGACCCACACTGACGCCAGGATATCCTACCTCTTCATCATTAGAACTGAGCATGTGTGTTTATGTGAGGCTGAATGACCAAAGACTGAATGCTCAAATTAACTGCCAGTTATATTTTACATTTCACAATTGTGATGTTTGAACTGATTCTTGTTTATCTGCTATTCCCCAGAGAAATCTTAGACAGCTGTAGTCCAGATCTATGGTTCAGGCAAATTTCCACTTGACCTACACACATTCACTTCCAACCACACTTCAACTACGTCTTTCCTTTTCTGAAAAAATACCTGTATGTAGGTGAAGCACCAGTGGACTCTCAGTGTTCTTTTCCTGCCCCTAACTCAGCTCACTCTCCACACAATATGCTGCAGGCTGATTACTCACCACTGTGAAGAGCCCTCAGTGCCGCTGACCTCCAGCAGGTCATAGTCATCCTCAAGCTGAAAGTCAGAGAAAACCAGCGAGATGGTGTCTCCCGGCTCGGCCAGCACTGTCCAGGTGCAGTCGGCGTTGTTGTTGTACTCAGCGGGGTAATTTGGAGTAGTGATCACCCCACTCTGGCCTCGCAGTGTGCCTCCACACCCATCATCTGCTGCAGGGGATAAAGAAGAGAGAAGTGCTTAGTAAAAGAAGAAAATATGAATAAATATTTTCACACATATTCATACATACACATGGAAACAGTAGGTGAGTGAGGGTAGTAAGAGGCTAATAAACACAAACTGCAGCTTCACTGCAGCTAAAGGTCAAGTGTGAGCCATTAAGCTGTCACGCTAAAATCTAACTTGGCGATTGCAAGTGTGTGCAAAATGGGCACCATATCGGCACAATACAGCAGTGATTATGTCAACAATCCTTCTGCAACACCTGTTTTGAAGACAAACTCTATTCATAGATTCATTCGCCCGCCTGTCTTAGCAGCTGTCTGTTTTAGGACTGGAGAAAAGTTTTTCTACCGACAGCATTTTTAATACTTTCTCATTTCTAAACTTGTTCTTGGCTGTTGACTGCTGCACTTCTGTGATAAAGAAAGCAGAAGATTCTTTCCATATGTTAGGAATATATTTCAAGCGAGAAACACATCACACAAACCAAGCAGAAAGCTGTATCTAAACTGAGCGCGTTGAGTGCATTGCCTTGGAGACCACAATACAGACCTTTAAATAGCAGGTTATCACAGAGAGCCCATGATATAGTTACAGGTTCACTCTGTAACACGAGACAATCCTGATTGCTCTAGAATTGTCCACAAGCAAATACATACACCATAACATGCAATTTCACAGAATTCCAATACATTGCCTAAATAGAAGAAATGCAACGAGACAGATGTCAGTTACAGTAAACACCTTTGAAAAAAATCCTGTGATAAGAGAGATTTTCATGGGTAACAATATTGCTAACACATAAAGATTCAGTAACATCAGTTTTCCAAATTGTTGGTGCTTTTTAGCATTCAAAAATATGTGTATCATTTACGCGCTTTTTACCAGCCACAAATAATCTTTTTGCCATGAGCCAGAGTTCACAGTTTCTAATTCAGGAGCATGTGCAATGAGTTACAACATACTGTATTGTTTCTTTGTCTGAAATTTTAGCCAAAGGCCAGAAACATAGCAATCATAGGATTTCAAAATACCCTACAGTGTTTTTTTCAGTCAGCGAAGAACAGGGTAGGATGCCTGATGCAACCTAATGCAACATGAGGTGGTGGGGGGGGGTTCTGATTAATTCTGATTAATTCAGATTTGTGTTAATCAAAGCAACTCTTTCCTCCTCAAGACTGCTTTAAGGAGACCATTAAATAATAAAGTGTGTATTTAATGTCTTGCCAGGATAATTCTCCTGCCCAGCTTCTGATATTTTCATTACAGCTTTCTACAGTATATTATTATGTCATGTCTGGTCTGAACTTCCTTTGTGGAATTTATGGAAATACAAACTTGTTCATGAAACACAGGGGGCACATCAATAGAAGTTTTCAGCATCACTTTTCACACTATTACTGTTTGGGAATTTGACGGTGTGTGTTTGTTTGGGTGATGTGGTGTGGGATTCATTAGTGGGCAGCCCGCAAGCTATGTGGGATGTTTCAAAAAGGGGAGGAGGCAGCCAGGCCCTGTCTATCATCCATCCTACCTGTCACCACGGCAACCCCCCCAAGGGAGGGCGAGAAAGTGTATGGACGAGCAGAAACCTGTGAGGTGTGAACATGAATAGGAGGGAAACCACGGCAGAAGGGCGAGAAGAAAAGGATGAAGAGGATGACAGGTGACAAGCAAGGATGGGCGGGAGAAAAGTGCAGAGGGAGGGTGGACAATGAAGAAAGAGAGAGATGGCGAGAGGGGTGACAGGTGATTGTTGCAGTGGGAGTGACAGGAAGTAGACGGCGGACAGAAGAAAGGATGAGGAAGTGCATTGATATTCTACACAAGGCAGTTTCTTCACACTTGAAGGGAAGTATCTGACTCGCTCCTAACTCTCCTCTTCACCTTGACACTCTGCTTCGTTCTCTACATTTTGGGGCTGCCGGTGGCCAATGCCACTACTCTCCCACAATGAAAAATTAAAAATGGCTTTGCCATAATGGACCATACAATGGCAAAGAAACTGTTGAAGTCCTCGATTTGTGCGGTGTGCAGAAACATGGTTGAACACTACATATTTTCAGCCTGTCACTTAGGATGTGATGCTTTTCCACAAACTGTAAGGAGCCGCTTCACTTCTTGTGTCATGGTAACCAAGGTACGGGGAAGCAAAGGTAATGCACGTCAGCTATGAAAACACATATGTTTAATATATATGCACCAAAAAAATACATTTTGTATAACTATAGAGAACTGTATTTGAAATTTTAAATTGGACAACTAAATGTGACACAATGGAATAATGCATGTGCACCAACCAAAGATTAATAGGTTAGTGTGTGTGTGTGTGTGTGTGTGCGTGCGTGCGTGTAATGCTGTAGGTATACGCAGTGACATTTAGAACAGAGAAAGGCTTTTTTTCTAGAAAGATATGCAACAGAAATCACTGAACTCTCTCTCTCTCCCTCTGAAAGAGCAAATGAAAGAGTGATGGTGTGACTTGTGTTAAATCACTTAGCGGATTCATGCGACATGTTACATCTTTTTGAGATAAAAAAAAGGTCTTGAGGTAAAAGAACAAATTGATGAGCATTAAAGAGAAAATGTAAAACATTATCTGTACCATCAGTATCAATGCCTAGTTATTATCTAAGGCTTCACAGTGCTGGCACACATGGACTGTACCAGGTCCAGAATGGCCACGGAGCCAAAATTTTTTCCTCCACTCCCAAAGTAGAGTGCGAGTTCTGCTCTTTCACATAAGGCCAGGTTCTATAATTGGAGTGACATTAACAATACTTTTATGCACTATAAAGGAGCACTCAGGTGTACAGAGTGATTTTTATGTGGCACCGGGATACCTCAATTAATCATAGGAGAAACTGTCACATTCAAAGAGTTGTTGGCATGTAATTTCAGTTGAAAAGGTTGCATAATCACATCCTTGAGTGCTTGGGTACTTTTTTGCCTCTTCTGTTTTGGTAGATGAAGAGAAGGAGAAAGAAAACTCTAAGTTTGGGTCTGAGGAGTAATTTGTTGGTGGATGGTGGAGGAAACATAAGTTATTAAAAGAAATTGTCCTGACTTCCAAATTTACAAGTAACAATTTCATGTAAGCGTGTGCATGTGTCTGCATGTGATTGGGTGGGTGGGGATTGTGCTGGCGCATGGTGCCCAGCCATGTGTGCTCCTATGTGGGCTTCCTGACTCCCAGCCCGGTTGCAGATGGCACAGTGTCACAACGCTCAGCTCAGGAGGCACACTGACACAAACCACCGGTCACATGGACATGCGGGCACACACACATGCGACGGCAAACAGACTTACGTTACAAACATTCAAGCTCTACATGTGTATGACGTACCTGTATTTCAATTATGTAATAATTAACTTGTAGTGATGTGAGATCAAGCGAAATCCTGTAAAATGATATTCAACGGTTTCAAGAACTGTGTCGTGCTGCGTCAGACACACTGGCAGGTGTCGCTGCCACAGGGGTGCTTGCTAACGGTGAGGGAAAGACAACTGGCACAAGCACCTGACTGCGAGCTAACACATGAGGTCCTGTCATGGTAAATAAGATATCAGTATAACCACAAAAAAACATTGTCAGGTCACGTGAAGGCCTGTTTAAAAGTGTGTGCCTGTGTGTGGTCTGGAGGATATATATATATATATATATATATATATATATATATATATATATATATATTATCAGTTGGTGACTGACTATATAGGGAAGACTGGTTTTAATTTCAAAAGTAAGAAAATATTGTCATCCACAACTTAGATCTTTGTGGTTTTTAGTGGTAAATGTTCCATTTTTATCATTTATCTATTATTAATTATAATTTGTATAGAATATTTATCAAAACTGTGGAATATCTCTGAATTGGTTGTCACCATAAGCTTTTTTACAAAGCCACATTAGATTTGTTTTATGATGGACAGGTTTACTGTCCCTCCTACATACCTCTGCAGTAGGGGAGGGGGAAATCCCAGGCAGCAGTGCCAGCTGAAGTGGCAAGGCAGGAAAGGGTGGTGTGACCCTCCAGCACGTAGCCCGGGCTGCAGCTGTAGCGGATTTTGTCCCCGATGTTGAACGTGGACCCCTGCTGGTGGCCATTGAGCAGTTGTCCAGGATTACCGCAAGTGTAGCTGGGCAAAGCTGGAGACAGAGTTGGAAAAGGAAACGGTTCAACGGTTAATGAGTTAATGAGGCAAGATGTGGTTAAATATGCCACACACACATCCATCAGTGTGTGGCTTAGTTCTAGAATTACAAAAATACAGGTTTAGATGTTGTATACAAACAGAAAATAGAATCACTCATGGATGCTATAATGTTTGTCACTTGTCCATCCATTTACTTGCATGTAAATACATGAGCTCAGCATTGACAGAAACCCTTATTATGCAAATTCAAGTTCAAAGCAAGTTCAGCCAAGCATTTGTTCTTGAACATTTTTGCTTCAGTTGTTATGTTCCAGTAAAAGACACATGAGTGCAGCATCTGTTCCCCTTGATGACATACAGCAGTATGGCTAACTTTCTATTACACTGGTGCCTATATAGGTGCCTAGTGGGAGGTTTTGTTTTTCCTGCACCTCAAATAACAAATCCTCCAAAGTGCAGATAAAACGACCATGAACAAAGAACTACCACACACACAGGAACACATGCACTGTGTCATCCAGCGTATAGTCCCAGTCGCACACTCCCACACAGTGAGGGAGCTGGCCAGGGCTTGTGCTGGACTTTGGATGAAACTCAGTCTCTCCACAGGGACTGGGCTGAACTCCGAAGAGGACAGAATGGCTCCTATACAGTAACACAGCTCACTGGCACATCTCCATCACACTCAATGTACAACCACAGAGCACATTCTAGCCTATTGGATGTTTCCAGCTTTAGCATGTATAACCAAAGATCAGAACATTTCAAATGAAATCAGTTTTCTTCAATCAACCTTCAATCAGTTTATCTTCACAAGAACAAGACCCACCAATTCATAAAATAATTTTTTTTTCCATTTGTAATGAATAAGGTTAAATAAGGTTAAACAAGAATCAGTAAGACTTAGCACAACAGTAGACGACATTAAGATGCTTTTTTTATTATTATTATTATTTTTGTATTCATAAGTGAATGCAAAGCCTGTTAAACAAATTATTTTGTTTGTTTTCATCTTTTCCTCTTTCTAGTGCAGCAAGTTAGAGCCTCCTTACAGCAAGGTCTCACAAGGACAGATCAGTCATTTTACCCAACGCTGCATTCTGTAGCTTGAGCTGTGGAATTAACTGGCTGGTAAATAAATAGACTGCAAACAGTTTGTGTCCAGTCCACCCATCAAACAACAAACATGACCTCTAAGAGCTTGATTTCAAATGTGTGTGCGTATATGTGTGTGTGTGTGCAGTCCATACAAGGGTAACATTAGCTCTAAAGCTGTGAAAAAGAGTAAGCCTTTGGTGACACTATCAGACCCTGGATATGAATTGTGACTATATTCATATCTGGCAGTATACGTCCATTGATGCAGGTGGCAAGAGGTTTGTAATGACAGCGATCAAAACAAAGGCAATGTTCTGCTGTCTCCCCAATAAACAAGGTCAGTTCCCATTTTGAAGATAACACTCTCGATTGACAGAATGCGAAATTATATAACAATTGAGTGTCAAAATATTGTTGTACTGTTGTTTCAAAGTGAGAATATAAATAAAAGAGTTGGAAAGTGTTTTTGTGTGTAGAGTAACTGTGTAGGTAATGGACATTTATTAAATGTAATGCCAACCTGGCATGTTTCACAGGGATTTTAACAGGTGACAGGTTTAACAACAACAACAGCCAGACAAAATATAAAAGCACAAATTGGATTCAGTTCAGAAAGTCGGTATCAGCATTGTTGCCCAACAGCAAAACATATCAACCAAATCCTTGTTGTCACACACAACGTTTCCCTTCTTCTAAAGAGGCTCTCAAAAGAAAAAAAAATATCAGCAATGGCTCACTTTGGACAAAAGACTAAAGCTGCATGTTGCACTTCTTGCTACATCCCAATCAGTGACTTCACAGCAGGTGTTTTCCATCGTCTGCTGAAGGCATAACACCTGCTCAGGCATCAAGGATCCTGCCCTAAATGACTCAGTGCTGATTTACCTTTTAAGTACCTGGTTTGTACTTAGGTACTCTCCCTGTGGCCTAATCCAATACTCAGATGACAGACTGACTTGTCACTTTCAGGCTCCACTGTGCCATAGCCTTAATTTTGACCAGGCAAGGCCAGCTTACAACAGCTTCACTTCCATCACTACTAGATTAGCATATACGCAAGGACTGATTAGCATATTAGCCAACGGGGCTTTGGCTTCAGTGCTGTGATGTGTCCACAGGGGGCCCCAGTGGCATGCAGGTAACTGTTTCACCCCAGCAGTTGTGACCATGTAAGACTGGATCAAACTGAGTTTGTTCAAATGAGGGCAATATATGAATGGAATTCTCACCACTATAGGTTTTAAGTCGTCGATCACACATGTAAGTAACTGCATTAACAGTGGCGATATGCCATTGAAAAGTGCCAGTGCCAGAGCCCTGATTTTGTACATGCTGTCTTACTGGCATGGATTACTGGCACGCCTGAATGGAACTCTGCCATCATTAATGTTATTAGTTACACCTGTGCTTTTCCCACCATTCAAAATGTCCGCAGCGACATGGTCTATTTTTGGGAAAGGGGAAAAAAATGAATAAGAAGATGGCAGAAAAGTGAGAAAGAGACAGTGTAAGCAAGGCCGTGAGAATGACAAGGGAAAAAAAAAGTGTGTGAGAGAGTGACACAGAGAAACAGATGGGGAGAGATGACTAATGTCACTGCATTAGAAATGACTGAAGACACAGCACTGAGTGTTGATGTGCAAGTATGTGCATGCGTGTATATCTGTGTGCGTGTGTATGTGCGTGCATGTATGGGATATTCTCATCACACTCGCCATTTCAGGTTATTAGTTTGGGCAGTAAATTAAATCTAATAGTGCCATTACCGGAGCAATCCAAAGAACAGGCTACGTCTGGAGAGCTGGAGTGGCAAATACTTTTTTTTTAACCTGACAGAGAATCATCAATATTCTCTTTATTGCAACAATATGAATTCACATGTCACCAATAAACACCAAGAGTAAAAGACCTTGTTGACAGTTTTTTGATATACAGCATCATAATAAACCTGAAAATTATATTGTCTCTTTCTCCCCATTCTTTTCTGACACTGGTACTTCCTTTGTGAAGCAGATTAGATCATGGTAGAATTTTTTTAGTGGGAAGAAAAATACAATTCCTGCAAAGTTATTGCCTCGTTTTACATGTTATGAACCAGGGGAACCTTACTGATCTATACATTCAAAATGTGAAACCAAAGCAGTAAGTGTTTATATATAAAAAAAATACATTTTGCGCTGTGTGCTTTAAACCAATTTATCACAGCCTATTCAAATTTTTCCTGCAGGCTAAATCCTAAAGAGAGAGATGAAAATGAAAAAAGGAGATGCAGACGTAGGGAAAAAAAAAGAAAGAAAGAAAACAAAAAGGAAAACAAACACACACACAGAGAAATGAGGTTTAGAGAAATAATGAAAACATAATTTGAAATATTTCACATTACTCTCCATTAATTTCTTCCTCTGCACGAGTTTTCATATAGAAGAATTATTAGATTAATTATTCTCCGACCTTTACAGCCTCCATGTGTAAACTAAGCAGCATTTGGTGGGTTCTGTTTAAAAACAGAAGGCTGCGCTCTTTCTGGGAAGCCAAGCTTCTGTCATCACGTGGACTGTAACATCCCAACACCCCCATCCCCACCCCACTCCCAAACCCCACAACGGCAGCACTTAGGTGTTTGCCGTGGCAGGTCCATAAGTCACAAGAATGGGAGACTGTGACACGGTCTGTCCCTGGGGCCCAGATGCTTTAAGCTCCTCCACTGCTGAAATGGCAATGGATGCTCCTCGTCCATCAATGCATCCCTCTCTACAGTGCATACTGGCTAACAGTAGAGTTATACGCACAAGCCTGAGTGTGCACAAACCATGTGCGCATGCACACACACATGCTGAGAGCAGGGAGCCCTGCCATCCATCACACCATCCACCCCTTACATCATCACCGCTGCTCGCATTCCTTTATTCCTTCCCTTTTCTCCTTATCCCCTTTCATTCATAGTGATTAGGACAAAGGACAGTATGAAGTTCGTCTCCTGTGGGATGACCTTTAACCCTTATAAGATTGGTGCATTTCCTGGGTGTCTTCAAACCTGTTCTTCAATTTGTCATCCAACTCTTCCTCAGAAAAGGGAATACTTACATACCATCACATGCTGTGGAATCCATTTACCACAAAATGGTTGTAAAATAAAATAAAAAAGCTTATGCTGCAAAATAAAAGAGATTGTGAATGTCTAACACTGTATAATCAGAGTCCTCATATCAGTGTTTTCAGATAGGATAGATAGGGGAAGGGCAGAAAAAAGCATTTTATGCTATGCAGTCTAAGATGAATTCATTTATTGTGACTAAGTTCAGACCTTCGTTGAAGGAGGAACAAAGCCCTTGAAGAAAGTTATAAGTAATATGCTGAGGGAAAGGGCAAGAAGGAGAGAATTAAAGTGAGTGAGTGAGTGAGTGACAGAGAGAGAGAGAGAGAGAGAGAGAGAGAGACAGAGAATGCATGGGAGGCTGAGATAAACGTGTGAAGACAGCAGTTGGGAAAGACGAACCCGTCTTAGATGCAGCATCACTCCGTCTGCCACGTAACAAACAGACAAAGAAGATGCATGACTGACAGTGTAACACAGCAGGGTAATGATTTACATACAAATACGCCCTGAGAGGTATCATGGCGGTGCAGATTAAAATGCATGTACCAGGCGAGTAATTTGCTTTTTTTCTCGACTTCTTTGTTTTCATGTAACCACAGTCCCTCACATTGGTGTGAATATTTTCTACTCACAATCTATTTTTTTCACTCAAAGTTCCATCTTCGTTTAACTGAGGGAGAGAGAGTTTCAAATAGATGATAAAAAAAAAATACTTGCAGAAATGTTAGGGGGAAGGTTTGTCACACTGCTAAATTAGTTTCCAGCAAAAGCGATCAGGACATGGAGTGATGACCAAGTAGTGACTTGCAATTTGGTGTGGAAGTCTAACCTCATTCTCTAAAGATTGAAAGTTGAACTTACACACTTATATCGTTTTTTTCCCATCTTCCTCTCCGACTTCCTCTTTCTTTCAACTCCTTTTTCCTGTGCCTTTTTCCTTCCTCTCTGTCTCCCTGCTACGTATTTGGAATTGACATTGCAAAATCGATCCCAACACACAGGTGCAATAGCTCAATAAGCCGTTTCTGCTTTGTCAAGCAGCAATTCAATCAATGCCTCCTATTCCCTACACATGGGCTGGACAAAGGCTGGCAACATCACTTCTGCTTAGAGGGGCTGAGGAAAGCAGAAATTAACTCTCTGTTCAATCCAAGTAACAGATAGTTTAACATCCTACTGTAGCATCCAGCAGTTGAGTGCGTGCGATGTGAAATTTAAAGAAAATATATTATATATATCTGCTGACTAGTTCGATCCCTGAGAGACATAAAAGGTGAATATTTTATGCGTTTTTAAAACTATCAGCAAGATTCCCAAAACCTGAAATGCCATTATCCCAGAGCTGTCGTGCAAAAAGTTTTTCCTCATCATATTTTCATGACTCACAAGTTATCATTTAATTACCGTGCTGTGTTCTCTTCTGTACTACTATATGGACATTTAAAAGTACCCAGAGGAAGTAAATAAATTTAGCCCAGCCACGTTAGATTCAGAAACTCACTGCCTGAATGGTTTGCAGTCAGAGATCCAACCCTGAAAATCCTGCATATAAACTTCTTCTGACTTGATATCAGGTAAGAACAAGGTTTTGAACATCTGTGCACGTACACTCAAACACACGCACACAAAAAATGCATACAAATCTAGACAGGAATGAATACCAGATATTCTCATTTCCCATGCACACAACAGCCAATGTTATAAAAGGCCTAGTTGCTGTGTGGGAGGCGGTGAGGTGTGAAGGAGAGCTCATAGAGAATTGATAGCTGCCGACAATGTCTGCAAAACGGAATAATGTGCCATTAAGTAGCCATTCACTATGTACAGTATGAGACTAAAGTAAGAGGGATTGGAAGTATTTGAGACCTCAAGGAAAGCCAGAAGATGGATGAGACACAGGGCTGAAGGAGCTGCAACACATCTGCGTGCAGCCTTGACGCTGTCTGACTTGAAGCATCTAAATCCCACTGGCTTGTTGGACCATCTCAAAAATCATGTGCAAGCTCAAGTGTACAGGTGCATACAGACACATTCACTGAGAACTCAAGAAGATTATATGTGGACACTGACTGCACTGCTTTACCTAATAGCTGTCAATTTATAACTGTGTCAGCTGATGGCTGATGATAGTGTACTATCGCAGTGTGTCATCCATGATAATGACGGTGTACTGATTCAATACCTTCTGTCATATGCTGCATGATGTGTAGCTACAGCCATGCCAGTTATAATACACAGAGGAAATTGATTTCATATTTTCACAGTGAGATTTAGATATTTGAAGGGAGGGTTTTTGATATCATTCAATGCTTGAATCAGGTTATTATTTGGAAGCATGAACATTCTCACCTCAACTGATGCTAAAACAAAAGCCAGGGTGACCAAACACAATAACTCATTCAGCATGTGGAAAATGAATATCAATAACAAATTTCAAGGCTATCTGTTACAAACTGACGTAATCCGTAATGCTGATGCTGACATACTGACAGTAGGCCCTACATTGCCATACTTAGTTCCTGATACTGGGGCAAAAACTAAAAGCTTTAAATTCTGCTTAGTTATCTTAGTTTTTCTATATTTTGTCTTTGGCCTTCGCTCAGCCAATGCTCTCTTCCTGCTCTGCAGGTTGCCTTGGAAACAGTAAAGGCCCACCAGAGAGGGCTAAGTGGAGGGGGAAGTGTCGATGCGTAAACATGCAGGTTTGTGGGGAATATGACAAAACAAACGCAACTTGTTTTCTTTAAATGCATGAAAATCTGTGAAGCCTCCACCACATGCAATTTCTCTTGACCCTAAACCACAAAATCATCCAACTTGTGCTGTCAGAGACACAGCATCATTCCATGTCACATACATATGTGGATAAGAATTATAGCGAAGCATCCCACTCATTGACAGGTCAACAGGCCAAATGCACATTCAGACTGGCGTTCCATTGACCAGGTCTCCTTCAGCACACTTTAGTTTTGCATTAGTTTAGTTATCTGACTGAATAGAGCAGTGATGGCTTTATGAAGCAAAGGTGCATTGGAAAAATTAATGAATGCCTTGATTTAACTTTGGATCTATTTCTGACTTTCTCTGCCTCTGTCTCTCCTCCTGTCTCTGTTATCTGCAGTGGTGAAAGGCAAGGGAATTCCACGTTCACCGCACTTCAAACTTCAACCTCAGCTGAAAAATATCTCTCTTTGATCCACACCCACTCGTCTTGAAATTAAAAAGATTCTCCACTACCGATGTACTGATGTGTTTTCTGAGGCTGTTATTAATATGTGATAATATCCTGTTGTGTGTGCTGTAGTTTACACGTGGTGCTGACACAACACAACACAATAGTTTTTGTGAACAAAAGTTTTTTTTTCCAGATGCAATTAGTTAAGCAACACAGTTAAGCAAAACACAATGTTAGTTTCATTGTGTTATTTTCATAGATTGTCAGACATGTAAAAAGTCAGTCAAACGCATGCCAAATCCAGGTGGTAGTTAAACTGACAGGTTTTTAAAGAAAACCTGCAGGCTGACTGGAAAAAGTCGTTCAGAATGGAGAGTTAATAAGAAGTCAACTGCTTAACTTCTGAATTATAGCAGCTTTGCTGAAAAATGGCATTGACTCCTGTTGCTTGCTATAGTTTGCAGCTGCCTGCATCTCCACTACCCATGGGGCTAACTACCACAAATAAATTTTAAACCTGAGGGAAATACAGGCTGGTGTTCTGTCTGAGGAGAAAAATAAAGCCATTTTACTTGCCAGGACTGTGTTCATGCAGCCATCTTCAAAACATGCACGTGTTCTACCTAGACATGTTGCCAACCCCAGCCTCAGTGTCACTGACAGTTCAGCTCATTAACATTTCTTCTTATCTCTACTAGTTATTACACTTGTTATGGAATTTCAATATGGATGATGGTCAACTGTGATTCATGTTTATGATCCACTGGCTTAAAGTAATCAATAGAACAAATCATGAAGCTTAATTGAATGCTGTTTATCGTATTTGTTACAAAATGACACGTCAGATAAAAATAGTTCCTAGATGCTGTGGTTTTATTATTCTCAAGCTCAACAATGTCACTGGTCAATGTTGCTGTTATTGACTCTGACTGGTTAACTACTCTGTTCCAAAGATTTAGTTAAAAACCCACATCTCTTCACCACATCTATAAGCTCGGTGGAAGTATTTTAGTCCTATGGAACAAATATCCTGCTCTTGCATGAAACCTCTTTATGCAATTTTGTTTTCCACTCAAGCCTAACTCAAGGCAACGCCGTCTGTATGCTGATGTTCCACGACAGCTGGGAATATATTATAGTTTATCTTCTTAACAGAGTAGGAGCCTTGGTTGCCTTCACTACAATATGAGAGAATAACAAGAGATGTAAATTAAATTAGCCAAGAATCATGAGCTGTGAAAGACCCCTAAGAAACAATCTGATATTACCAGAGTTTCTGAGAAGATTCCCAATTGTCTGGTCTACCTGCAATGTTAGTGGTTTCACTGATTTCATTTAGAACATCGGTTGAATTTCCAAACCACTAACCATCCACGCATCGTTAAGTGAACCACATCAACATATTTTGTAATACTATGACAAGCTACGCGTGGCCAGTTATTGAAGTGCAGTTATATGGGATGAGTCATGCAATCATAAAATCCATCAAATTATTGTATTTGAGTAAATAACTATGCCTCTGTTGGAATTTCTTCACTTCTGACTCACTATAATAATTGTGGTAGGATAATCCATCAAAAGTCATTTTCCTCTCCTTTACTTAACTTCATATCTCCTCAGCCCCAACATTTGGATGCATTATTATTTCATATAATACGCTGCTTTGGGCTTTTTCTATAAGATGCACATTGCGTAAGCATCTTATCCATAAATCTGTAGTGTTGCTTTTCTTCCTCTACTCCCTCCAGCCCCACAAGAATCTAATCAACTTCCTGTTTCCTCCAAATCCCACCCTGTATTCCCTGAGCTAGTCTCTTCTTTTGATTCCAGACCCATAGATCCCTGGGGACGCACCATTCTATAGTCAATGTTTGCTTCTTTCCTTATAGTATGTTTCCTTTCAGCTTAGAGATCACAAAAAGACAGATCACACCAATACATGCAGTCTGGAAGGAAAGATTATGATCAAATACATTATTCAGACCAATTCCACCACTATCCTGTGGAAATGAAGAGCTGAAAATCTATACAATACCATTCAGGGAATGTGAAAAGAAAGCTCTATGTTCACGCTGCAGCCAAATCAAGTGCCATTTGGAGGTGAACTGAGTATAGATCATAAATAAACCATGTGATCATCTCATTGTCACTCAAAACACATTGTTGAGAGCCTACATACCCATACATACAAAGTAAGTAGAGCAGAATTCCACATTTAACTCAAACTAAAGCTACAAAAAGTTTACTTCTCACATAGTCTTAAAAAAATGGTTTGGCCAAAAATCTTCATTTCTTTTCCCTTTGACACAACACCTCAGCTTGTTCCCAGTCATTGCATCATTACACCAAACAACAACAGTGAATTAAGGCCTCAAATAGAGCATGTAGCAATGCCAAATGACGGGTAAGAGACAAACACAAAACAAACAGGTGTGCCTGCGCTTTCTGCCTCAGTGATGCCACATTTGCACCGTGAGCTTCAACAAGAGCTTGTCAAGCACACACAGAAGGAGACAGCACTACACACTACGAGAGGGACACAAATCAAGTCAAGGATAAACACAAATCAGCTGAAGCCTAGTTACGATGTGACTTGCGAAGATATGTGTCTACTTCCAAGCGGTCTGTGGAGGAAGGTTTGTTTCTCTGTGACACCTCTCCATTGTCTCTTTTCCCTCCAGTAAATCAACCTGAAATGGCCTTGGCTGTTTCTCTACTGTCGGCGTCAAAACAACTGAGCAACCAAGTGTGGCAACCATTGATTCTATATAAGTGAAGAAGAACTAGAACAAACACAGCTGACCCATGTGATTGTGTCGAGTGAGGGATATTATACAGTGTTTTTGTGCGTCTAAGCCTATGCTCGCATTTTTTGTCCTGGCTTCTGTGTCTGTGTGAGCTGTTTGCAAAAGATTCTGCCCTGCGATTTGTCACAGTATAGACTGAATCGTTCTAAATCCAATAGAGAACAATCAGTAAACCTATTCTAGTCAGTAACCAAGACTTCAAACACACATGTATCTTAACAACTGTAGTAATTCAATTAAATTTACTCACTGACAGATTTTTCTTTAAATGTCATCAAAAAATCTATACTAAGACTCAATCAACAAATCTTTGACTACACACAACTTCCCAAAACCAATGTACAAGACCTTAAATTTGACCTTTGACATTTTGGTGGTGAACAAGTGAATACTGAACAGTCGATAAGTTCTAAAAGGGATGAGTGGAGGGAATTGGTAATGGCTGATCAATAAGTCTAGTCTGATGAATGGATGCGTATTACAGCAGCCTAGTAAACGTAGAAATGATTAAACACAGCAGCCAAGAAGGAATCGCTTGACTGATATCAATTAAATAAATGAGAGGGGGGATGCACTGGTTACTGTTCATAATGTCGCTGGGTATTTCATCATGGATGGTAACATGCATGCAAAGCAATTTTAATGATGTATTAGAATACACAGCTGCCTAATAATAAATGTGTTTTTTTTTTTTTTAATTCACCCATACTGGAGTCTTCAGTAAAAACCCTTCACGTTATTTAAAGTTCAATATAACTAATTGGAGAAAAGCAATTGGGGGGAACCAAATACTCGACACAAAAGATAGGATGATTATATACTGTCTTTCTGAGCAACTTTTAAACTCTAACAGCTGAACATTTTCTGGATCAATAAACTGTCGCACCAATTTACCTGCGGGAGAAGAGAGTAAATAAGCCATTAAATACCATACTGTCACAAACAATAGATGAGAAGTCTGATATGGTATTGCCTGGAATTGCTTGAACATCTCAGTAGTCACAGTGTATCTGCAGACCTCCCCTGCCTCCCACCTGCTCGATCTACCTCCTTTAATAACGTTATACTCACCCTCCCTTTCTCTCGCTCTCTGAGTGACTGAACTCGACATGAAAACATCTTGGTGCATCTCGCATCTCTGCATCCTCACCCCTGAGCTCTGTTCCTTGCTGCTTTGGCCTTTCAATTACATGAGCATAAGTAGACACTAATTCGCTCCAAGTTCCAAGCTTTTTCCAGCCATATTGCTTACACCTAGCACACACTTATACTTGGCAGTGAAGAAGACAAATGCCAATTAGATAAACAAGAAAAGGGCATATAAGTCACAAAGCTTTACAACAAAGCATCCCACTTTGTGCTGCTCGTGTTTTGTAAAAAAAAAAATTACAAAGGAAGATTCACCAACTCTTGTCTAAACTGCAGATGCACGTTTGAACGTACTGTACACAAGCATGCTTGCGCATATTCATAAGCCTACCTCATCCCAGCTCAGAAACAATGACACCATAATCCGAGGACAATACGGGCACTAATCCACACAAAAGAGGGATTGTACAGAAAGACAAATGTGGGAGTGAGGGAGGAAAAGAGCTAGTGCGCTAACAAGCAAAGGAGCCTAATCCTGATCAGAGATAGAGGCTGGGAGGGAAGGATAAAAAAAAAAAAAAAAACTACAAGAGAGTAAGTGGTTTATTTTTTTTGGTCAAACTAATCAAGTTCAGACCAACACAAACAAAGCTAATATCATTTGACTGACATTAATCTATGATAACGGTCTGTAAGTTGAAAAAATATGTCATTTAAGTCGCCATCACTGTTCCTGAAGTTACTGAGCACATCGCACACAGACCTGGATTTATTCCAGCACACTTCACTGAAAAGAGGGCGCAGTTTCAAAAGGTGAACTATCACCCTTACTTACAGCAAGCTGGCTGATGGAGGTTATCTCAGGCTGGAATTAATTACATCAAAGTCTACGATCCACAGGGCTGAGCAGATGACATTTACAAGAGGCCAACCGAGGCGCTTAATTACACATTTTCATAAAGTGGCAGCACCGGACCGGTACTGCGCATAAACAGTGGAGGAATAACAACACTAGCAACCTTTTGGAGAAGTCAAACAGAACGGGTAAAGAGGATGAAGTGTTTTGGGTGACATTTTATACGGTCAAAAACCCAATAACAAAGTGCCATGTCAAAGAAGTGAGGGTATGTTGGATTGTTGGTACTGTTTTTGGGGAGATGAGCTTACTTACTTAAAAATACATGGTTGTGGAGATGGGTGAAAGCTGTGCATGAGTGATGAATGTGGCAAACTCGGTGTGTGATGTTCCATGACCTGGTTTTCATGATGATGCATCTTAAGTAGGGAAGAGGAGGAAGATTTCCTCATAGTCTTGTCTGGTGCTTAATAACCAGAATCATACTCATCTTCGTATGTCTCAGATTTAAATTACTGTAGCTGTTTTTCTGTTTTCAGTCCCTTTCCAAGCTTTCTACCTCCCAATATGTTCCCTCTGTAGCTAATTCCCTCTACACCAGCTGACATTTCTTTTCCTGTGTCTCCCAAATGTCTTCCTCACCATCTCCCTCCATCCTTGTTTGGATGCAGTGAGGGTAGGCCCTGTCAATGTGTAGGCTGTCAGTGTGGAAACAGCAGGGAGCACAGAGGGCCTTTCACAGAAGCCAAAATAAAGACAGGCATGCGAGGAACACCTCAGCATTCACTCCTCCTGACTGCACACAGGCAACCTTCGACAACCTTCTACCTGTATGTGCCCTATAGAAATCTACACAGCCGTGCACACCACTCCGCACAAACACACACCGCCAAAACATCACGGCCACTGCCCTGGTATTCGCCTCAAGTCTGTCTGTCATTTTGTGCCATTGTCACACTGCTCACACCTCAGTGGTTTCCCCACAGTGGGGCAGGCTTCCTGTGCCGAGATCCACCAATGTGTTTCAGGCTGTTACAAAGTCCCACACATATGCATTCTCATACAGGCAAGACACATACACACACGTAGGTCTCCAGACACTCAGTCAAACGCCCCCATACCACAGGGTTGTATTTCCAGAGGGACTACATGTTTTTCACACTTGAAATGTGTGAGAAACACAAGTGGGAATGTTCATAGTTTTCTTGTGTGAGCCCATTTATTTTCATGGTTTGATTGTAATCATTGATTTTACTTTCCGTTTAAAGTCATGGCAATGCACAAGAGCTTGTCGGTTCTTGCTTGTTACTAACTTGTCAATATTTTTTAGGTGTGTAGACACTTTCATTTTGATTGTGTTATTTTTTTAAGTCTGCCCAGGAACACTGGGAAGTAAAGGACCTATCTTTGGAATCCAAATAGTTAGATGAACCAACCACAGAATAAAATCAAAATAAAAAATGAAAAGCATATGTTATATATGATTTTGTATCAGTGGATACAAGTCTACAAAAGCAGGGCAAAGAATACAGTCTCCTGTTACAGCAAGTACTAATTATGACTGATATTACATATTTACAATCATTACATTAATCCAGTTAATGCAGCAGGTATTCAATATTCTCCAATTTGTGGATTTTTTGTGCCACATTTAATAACGCGATATTGATGGGTGAACATTTACTCATCCACATTAAGGAGCACATATATAGCGGGCAGTTATAGAGAGCTGGTTTTGAAGATGGACATATGCACACACAAAGGTTTTGGGTTTTTTAGGGGGCTTGCTCTGAGATGCTGCAAAAAAACTCACTCAAAGCTATGAGTTCAAAGCAAAGGATGACCTTTCCCTGCATGCTCCACTGAGTAGCAGATACACCATGCTATGTCTGAGTGTACACTCCTGTGTCCACTTGTGTGAATGAGTGAGCTTGGATGTTTGCTGTGTGCAGATGTGTCCATGTAGTGCAACTATGGTGTGGGAGTGTTATTTTACCATCCCTTATCTGGAGAGCAAAACAACAACTTGTCCTGACCACATACTAGACCCTGTCTAGCTGCCCATTCACCCAGAAAACAAATAGAGGGCATGGAGAAATGAGGGTAGAGACCCAAAAAAATGACTGTCTTGCAGTGCTGGGAAAAGTAGACATGCCTGGCAATGACTTGTGGGGCAATGGGAACTGTCAAGAGCTCTCTTAGCTCATGTCAGTTCTATAAAAAGAGAAAAAAAAGAATATAGGAAATATAAAAAATAATCCAAAAATGGCTCAGATATGATAAGAGATAGCTTGAAGATTTTCAACTATATCACTCTCTTGACCTCACTCACCAATCATTCTAAGTTAAGAACAATATAATGCATGATTACACATGAACTAAATATAAGGAGTTGGTTCTGGCGAGAGAATAAATAATATAGATTGTTCAAAAGTCAAAAACACTTGACTGTCTCAGAAAATACAAGATAAAGAGAAACAGAGCCAGGAAAAATTATTCTTTCTCATAATGATCTTGAATTATTCAAAACTAGTGCAGTGGCTGTTCAAAATGTTCCTGTCAGGAGGTGCTTATTGCTAGGCCCGCATTAATCCACTCTCATCCAAACTAAGCACTTCCTAGGGTCCTGAGAAATACACCAATCATGACAGTTTAATAGTGTCTGGGTGACAGTACAGAATCTCAAGATCTGAGTTCCAACAGTCTTGAAACCCAGGCATGTACAATGTGTGTAACCTTCCCCTGGTGCTGCTCTGGCCTTTTCCCTCACCTCAAGTAAAATGTAGGAAAAAAGTACCATCTGAAGCTTTCTTGAGAATCTCTCATCCAAAAAACTTCAGAATTGACACAGCACTCACATGGCACTTCCTCCTGCCCTCAGCAATACACCCTTCCTAAAAAAGCAATTCACTGATTTAGAAGTAGAGATGATGCACTGTGGGTTAGTTGGACAAAACTCATCAGCAACTCCTGAGAGTTGTCTAAATGTTTCTGGAGCACAAGAAAATTTATGTAAATCTTGTATTTGTGAAAGGCAGTGTGTATGGAAGGTGTGGTAGCATGTTTGTGTGTGTTTGCAGGCGAGTTTGTGTATGAGCTGAAACGGTCTTCATTAGGCTGACGGAGAACTGCCACTCAACAATCAGCCATTAATTAAGTGTCAGAAGCATTTAACGGTCGGACATGCTGGCGGCTGATTCCCATGCCAGACACTAATAACAGCTACGATCTGCCAGAGTGGAAGCTCTGCATACATGGACATGCCAGAGAGCAAATTCTACAAAATAAATGCACTGAGTAAATTTGCCAACACAATACCTGGGCTTCCTTTTAACATTAAGTATGTTTGGGTTTCCTCTAATGGAAAATGCTTGTCCAACATTTTTTTTTTTTTTTTCTTAAAGTGTTTTTGCACATCACTGCAGAGTAATCTGTGCAACAAATGAACAAGTAAACAAAAGGAACAAACTATTGCTAGGAGCAGTTCCTAATTGGTGAACCAACTTAAATAGACCCATTCCCTCATTGACAAAAGTAGCAGGAGTGTGATAGGCAGTTCTACCAGAATGGGAGAACAAAATGGAGAAACAAATAAATAACACTTGTGTCAGATTTAAAAAGGGTTATGGCAAAAAAAAAAAAAAAAAAAGAAAAGAAAAGAAAAAAATGCAGGAACTACAATGCTAATCTTGTTTCTTTAGAAGGCTTAACAGAAGGCTAGCAAGGTTACACTGTTGAATCAATTCTAAAAAAAATCTAGAGAGTTGATACATATAATATATAAGTCCAGGGTTTTGTCTTCTATAAGATAGAAAAATATGGAAAATCAGGATGATCCATGCCTAGTTTGTCTTTGAGGACATGAAAATACACACAGGAAAAAACACAACCACAGATTTTTTTTGTAGGATCTCCACATCAGGATTTCACCCTTGTATGTATTGAAAATAATTGCATAGAAATGACTGCGGTGAGTCACTGCTCGTGGGACAGCAGACAAAGGTAAACAAAAACTGAATCTCAATACGCCTCTGGACACACAAAGAACCTGGATTGTGGCCAAGTCTGAAGGAATCTACAAGGCTCTAATTTCTTGCAGCAGGTTTCTGTTCGAGACTGTGTTGTACTCTGACACGGTCACCATTTACAAACCAAATTACAAAATGCTCTGGTGCTGCTATGGAAACTGCAAAACATCAGTGACAGAATGGTGGTGTCAGAAGATAATACAGGATGTTTGGGGACTTGATGACCTTTATCCTCATTAATGTTCTGTCGCTCAGTATTTACACCCATTTCTGAACTCACCAGTTGGGCATGTTAATTTTGACAGATATTCCTTATTTCTATTTTCACTCAACCTAAGTGATGGGCTTGTTCTTCATGTTCTTCATGCAGTAAATAAGCCATTTCCTTGGGTGCTTTATTTTCATATGATACAGAATACAAAGCCAAACCAGTACTCAATGTAATACACCGTCCTTCATGCAGACATTCTGTGTCATCAATCACACAAACAATGACATTAAAGATAACTGAATTACATACATGTTCCGGCCGGGTGCTAACTAGTGTGGTCTGTTGGCACTGCCACAGCATAATAAAGATGCTGTTTATAGGAGGCCCAATAAAGGCACCAGAGCGATTGGATGAATTGGAGAATTAGCCTATAAGTTATACACAAGACAAGTGGGGACATTTGTACATTAATATCTAAATTAATGAATGAAACATATTTTGTGCAACATAAGTTGTGAAGCTTCCCTCTGAGCAGTCCTTCTCAAATAAGTGGGAAGTGCCCCCCGGGGGAACATGCTTTTTTTTGCCATACCAGAATAAAGTGTAATTGTGCTGAGCACGCACACACACACACATAACACGGAGCAACAGATATGAAGCACAGTAAACAAATCCTCAAGAAAAATGGAAACATATTTAACACTGACGAAAAGAAAGGTGGAGAGAGACAGAGATAATGAGACAACCAAAGTCTCCCGAATATATGCAAATGTATTAAAAAAAAAAAAAAAAAAAAATAAGCACAAATTGTTTTATTCATTTTTGTTTTGTAGGTTAAAGTGTGTTATACCGTAAGGCTGCAAATAACAGCCGAGTGGTGTCTCTTCTCAACACATCTCAACACATTTGGGCAATAAACTTCTCAAATAAAACGTCTCAAATAAAGGCTGGGTCTGATTTTTTCCTCGTCGGTGAATTTAGCTCATTTTAACTCCCCCACACCCAGACCAGAGCATGTGAGTGGAGCGTGTGAAATATAGTCAGAGCGCAGGGCAGGTTTTTATCCAAAGGCTGGAGCAGTCGCTCTGTCTTGCTCCAGTTCCACTCTGATACTGCAAGTCTAGGACATGCACCGGTCTTTGCGCACTTTTGAAAAGACGGGGCTACATTGGGCCTCGTGCATTCAAAGACAGGGCTGACAACTGATGCACTGCACACACACACATGCCTGGTGTGAATTACACACACGCTCCAGTGTCGCTCACAGACAGCCTCCTCCCCACACCAGTCACGTGCTGTGCAGTGTGGATCGGCCATAGATACAAGTTTTCATTGATAAATGACAATGAAAGACTTAAAAACGTAACAATACCAGAGCACCACGGTACTTTGGTACTTTGCCTTAAAAAAATTAAACGCCTGTCTCATATAGACGTCTGTCCCAAATAAACGCAGGGTCTGTTGAGTCATTTGGGAAAATAAACACCTGCATTGTTATTTGCAGCTTTATGATATATTTGAGAAGGACCCACTATTTGAGAGGGACTGAATTAGAGTTTTGAGGATCTGTACTTTACTTGAGTAGTTAATGTTGCTGATCAACTTAAATTTCTTTATTGATTTTGCTTAATTTTGTTTTTCCGAATCAAAAGGTTAAAATGGTCAGTAAAAAAAGGTAATAAGGGTTTTTTTTTTAATTCCAGGTAAACTGATGCACTTAAAATGTAGTAGTAGTAGTAGTAGTGGTAGCTTAGAGAGTTGCAGTACTACCATATACACTTTAAATCTTTTCTGTTATAAACTTGTTTTTTTTTTCCTTTTTAATGTTAATAAGGATACAATATTATGCAGAAATGCTTATAATTTATAATATAAATATATATGCTCATAATAACAATTTTATAGACACATGATACTATTTATAGTTGTGGGGAGAAGGGGGGCACGAAATGTTTTTTTCTTCTTCCTAAGGGGGAGGATAACAGAAAATAATTGTGAAACACTGCCTCAGGGTAACTTACATTTTATGTTATTTCATGTAATATTAAAGGTTCACAGATCTAGAGCAACAGTGATCATTAGAGTAAATGGTTATTAACCAGGTATCTGTGCCTTCACCTAACACACAACAACAAAAAACTCTCAAAAAGGGCACATACAGTCATTTAAACTTGTGGTTTACATTTTTTTTAATGACCATGAGTCTCATTATAGAATCATTGGCAAAAAATACGCCTACACCTGGCCTTTCCTAGACAAAAAAAAAAAAAAAAAAAAAAGGGAAACAACTTTTTTACTATAAAAAAATAACACCATCAGAGAGCAAGAGAGCTGTAACATAACAAAACGGTTATTATACCGGAGATGTTTTGTCGTAGTTGGTACATTGCTGCTATTTAAAGAGGCACAAACCTGCTATCGAGTATTACAGTGTTAAAAGGCATGTGTTAGTTGTGTTCTGGGCTCGGCTGAATGTGTTCACCTCTCTTTTGTTTGAGTGTACTGGAGAGCAGTGCTCCCTTCAGGATAGAGTTATTAAATAATCAGCCAGTAAGCAGCAGAATTAAGACTAAAATATTTGTATTGGGATTCATTTTATGACCATGCTAAAACGAAAATTACTTCTTTCCTCCCCCTTTCATGTATCCCTTTTAGACTCTCAGCATAATTAGAGGTTGAGTTGTCATGGCAGCAAAACATGCCAATATGCCATGCCTACCTCAAAATTGTAAATTATTATTATTATTACCGTTATTATCATTACTCTTGTCTTCTATCCCAACATGATTAAAACTCAACGGAAACATTCAAGCAAATTGAAAATAAGCCAAACTCCGTTTGAAAATAAAAGAAAGAGGAAGGGAGCGCAACTGATTAGCATGCAAACACAGAGGGATGAGACTCCTCATTTTTACAGCTGAGGAGAGACTAGTGTGCAAATGTGTACACATACACACGATGCATTCATAACATGTCAAGTTATGGTAGCCAGACCGCAGACAACTATAATAAGCACACATCAGCATTTGGGCCTCATGGCGCAGTACATTTGTACATAATATACCATATTGAGGCCATTTAATCACTGTGAAAACTGTACTATGTTGAGAAAATCTACATTAAAAAAAAATCATATGGGGGGTGCCTGGATGGCCGAGTGGTTAAGGCGCACCATGTTGGCATATATGCAGTTGCTCGCCTGTTCGGGTCCCAACCCCAAAAACAATACTTGAAAACAGTCATTTGGGACACCTCTTTCATTAGTGTAGCTGCTTGTTTAAACAATTTAGAGCACAGCATTTTTAATTTGATTTATTCTTAGTTCAATCTATACTCTATCTAAAGCATGAAACCTGGTGTCCGGAAGTCAAAGTCACAGTCTTTAGCACGTATACATACAATATGTACAATATTTTAACTTCATGTATCTAATCTATATTTCTGTCATTAACATGACATGAATATAGTGTGAGGGTAGACTAAAACCTGACCGCTGTGTTAAGTGTGTCAAATACTTCGTTTGGGTTTTAACTAAAAACAAACATTATGATATGTCAATTTACTATTACAAGAGGTAACTTCTTAAATTTACATTGAGTGTTTAAGTTGAAATATGGCACAACTGATATGTGAGGATCAGATAGTTTCAATTCAAATGTGTATTTCAATAAATTAATTCATGGATTTTCCAATGTGGCTACTGTGTAAACTGCTGAGACTTTGTGATGAGACATATAAAATTTATAAGTTTATTGATTTTCGCTGTGTATGTGCCTCCATAGTTCCTGATCTTGCTTATAATCCCACTGCTATAACATATCTTTCTTCTTCTCTTTATTTATTTATTACAGTACATTGAAGTTGGATTGCATTATATGTGAGCTTATAGTTAGAGCTTACATTATAGGTAAGACACACACACACACACACACACACACACACACATATATATATAATACATTATATATAAGTACTCATCATTTCTCTCTTATGTTGTGGCAGTTGAATGATGCTAAATATGTGATCAAATCAATTTCTCTTTTCTAAACAATTAATTGTGTTGTTTGTGCATCTTCCTGAACCAAAGCCATTTCCACCACAGCAAGGAGCAGCAACGGGAAAGCATCTATTAGGCGTTAGGCAGGTTATAAAACCCCCTCAATGCCTCCCTTTTAATTATACACATAAGCAGGACCATAATATACCCCCTAAGTTAAAATGTGTTAGCCACTGTAGAGAGAAAGCAGGAGACTGGGTCTGTGGGATCTGATCTAGACATGTTCTTTCGCCTCTGTCACCACACCTTCCTTCCCCAACTTAAGGGGACAAGCCTCATTTTTCAATTAGGCACTAGACTCGCTCATGCTTCACTGCTCTCTCATCACCCTCATCAACTCAACCCCCACCATCCTCTCTCACATGCTAAAATGAACAAGGGAGAGATGAGGGGGGCCAGTCCAGGGGGAGTAGATAGAGACACTATTGTAGATGAGCTCTGATGGATGCAGGAGAAGGTTGTGTTGCTGGAAGGACTCCCTCTGCTGCTCCTTCACTCATTTTCAGAAAAAAAATGTATGGTAAATACTTAATATATTCACTGACTGACTGATTTTCAGCTCCACTCTACATAATACTGTAAGTAGAACCGATACATAGAATAGAAGCTCACCTCAGACTCAGACGTTACATATACTGTATAGTGTGAATTTAATGATATAGATATGAATACATGTAAGACAGGTTAAAAAACGTATACTAAATTATTTCCTAAAATATTGTGTCTTTCTTTCTATTTCAGACACCTGCAGTGTCTTAATGCTGAGGAAGCAGACTGCTTGAGTCGTGCTGCAGGGCTGGCTGTGTTTTTTTCAGCTGACCCAGTTGGGAGGCACATTGACTATGCAACTAAGACACAGACAGAAGAGAAACTTGGCAACACATGACTGGATAATCATCACGGTACTTTAATATTCAAGAGAGAGGGAGAGAGAGAGGGGGAGAGACAACATTAGGGGAAAAGGCAACGCAGTATAGAAGGCACTGAGGTTGAGATTCAAAGCGCAACAGAGAGGGGGAAAAAATGGAGAGAAGACGACGGTGCAATGGTGGAGCACAAGCAATGCAGTAAAACATGAGGAGATAAAGCTCCTCTTCTATTTCCAGTACATATTTTCAGAAGCTCTGCAAATGTTTCCATTGTTAGCCTCATTCTCTGTAGCCACAGATTAAACATGAATAAAGAGTTCGCAAAGAGATGGAGAAAGAAAAAGAGAAGAATAAGACTGAAAAAATGAGTCTGGTGGTTGCCATGGCGACGAGAGGGGAGAGATTCTAGAGTGGTCTCGGCCATTACACAGTCTGTTGGGGAGATGGACTATGCAGCACTTAGGCTTATTGCAGTGTGGGCTGAAACAGAACAGATATCTAATATAGACGAGATGGGCTCGCACCAAAATGGTGGATGGTTAGCACGGTCCTAATAAAAAGAGGCAGCAGAATACTGAGGCTTTACTGCCAAATGTTGCACTGAGAAAAGCCAGTCAGGCTGAGAAAAAGAGACATTTATCCTATTTGAGAAAATGGATAGACATCCAGTGAGTAAAACCCACATACACACATATAATATGTGACATTTACACAGAGACAACACACAAAAATGTATGCACATATGTAAAGAGGCACTAGGGGTGCGTGATTCAGAAAACGATTCGATTCAATATCGATTTTTAGGCTCAAAAATCAATTCAAAATCGGGGATGGGTAGTGGTTAGCAAAAGGTTTTATCTGCTGTAATTATGATGCAACACACACAAACATGCTTAATATTTCTTTTATTGACTTGTCTTTGAACGTGGTGAGTGAGAGCAGCACTGGTCAAACGACCCGACTGGATACCGTGGTGGCTTTGCAATAAAATCAACGCAGCGCCATCTATTGGAATGGTGAGTAGTACTCAATTTAGGACAAGGCCATCAGCAAATAAGCATAAAAAATATGATTCAATTTTAGGTTTTTATAAATCGATTTTAAATCGGCAGAGCTTGAATCGCAATTCAAATGTGAATCGATTTTTCTGCACACCCCTAAGAGGAACATAAACATAGATTCATTTATCCCTCTCTAATGACAGCCAAGTGCAGCTACTCTATAACTACAAAGCCAAGAACAACAGTTGTCGTCTTTGGCTCACATGTAGTGGACAGGGAGATCAGCTAAAGATAGGACACTGGTTTTCTGTTAAAACAAGGGGACATAAGGCTTCAGTGTAAAACAAAGGGGGTTTGTTAATTTTCAGCAATCTTTTATCTAAAACAGACTAAATTTCCACTTTGTCCCTTCAAAAACTCACCATTACTGGTGGTTTCCTTCATGATGAATAGCCATTTGTCCAGCATTGACTTGTATCCAGCATGCTACTTTATATAAATATAATATAGATGAATAGATACTCAATACAACCCTGCAACTCTCAGGGAAGCACACCACCAATCATGCGTTTCAGAAAACCACCATTTTCCCAATTTCTATACATATTTGCGCAGTTCAAGTCCAGTTAATGACCTTCAATGGTCAAAAGGAAAGAGATAAGCCTAAAAACTATATATAAAAAAACAAACAAAACAATACAAACTCCAAATTCCCACAGTTGCCCCAACTTTTACTGACTACATATGAGCCTTCTGTATGTACAAAGGCAGGGCTAGAACAAACTGTGTCAATACATGTAACACACTTTCAACAATACTGTATCCATTTCTATAAGAAAAAAAGGCAAGTATCAAAAGAGAGCATTTTTAAGGGGCTATATCCTACTGAATTTGGAACAGGACAAGAGGAAAACAATCCACAAGTACCAAAAAAATAAAAAAAGAAAAGAAAAGAAACCAAACAAAAAATTGGACTTCTGTGGCAGAAAGAATGTGCTCTTTTCAAATAAAATAAATTCAAATAACAGGAGGGGAAATGGAGGCTTTCTAAAGCCTACGGTTTATCCATAATTAGATCTATTTTTAGCATCTGTATATGTGTATGACTGAATTCCAAGTGTATGCTGAAGTTTAAAAGTGAAGTGAAGTTTAGAAATAAGCAAAACTAAGTATCTGGATGCTTATTTCTACCACTTCGATTGAAACCATGGCAGAGACATGACACAGCTGCATCACAGCTGTGATGCAACCATGTTGCATTCTGGGTAATGCCAACTATGCACAGATGGTATTCTTTACTCTTTATTCATAAATTTAATTTCCCAGAGGTGAACATTACCATTGCCACCTGGACTGTTTAATGCGGAGAAAAAAAATAAAGTATTTATAAAATTGAGGTAAATGACAAAATACAATTCAATCTATAGATTTTAAGAAGAGAAAATTGAAACTACAGTTCTATTTGGCTAATGGGGAGTTGCAGGTATTTAACCTCTAGGGAACCAAAGGCAACCCGAAGGAGAGAAGTTGCATGGGTCGTTGCTCCTCCCGGCCAGTCAAATGTCTTCAATGGTTTCAACAAGTCAGGCTGCCTTTCTTCGGTGCCTACAGATCATGACCACACTGCACTGAAATAAACATGTGATTTAACAGGGTGCTTATGGTGTAACTTGGTCCACTGAGGACTGTAGCTGCACTGAAAAGGAGCTATTGACATGTGGTAATAAACAGTGCTTTTTGTCAGACAATAAAATAAGTTTATGTACTGTGGAATTCCATTATGTATATAGTTTTGTGGTTGCCCATCACATTTACTGCTATAAAACAGGACAACTTGTGCAGTTAGAAGAGAGGGAAGTGACTGGTCATGCGCTAAGTTATTTGTTTGAGTATCTTTGGCTCAAATGGAGTGAAACAAACTGCTTAAATAAACAACAATTGTGAATACAGAGAAAACCAAATGAGAAAAGGGCTCGAGGTACATGGACCACTATCTGTGAGAAATGACTGAGGGAGTAAATACAGGAGAATGGAGTTTCAAGATAGACAATAATTTAAAATTATCACCAGACAAATATCAGATACTGAGAAGGTACATGGTGAGATTTTGTACAATCTTTTGTTCTCAGACTTATTCCCTGCTGACCGCAGTTCACAGTTTCTAACTGTGAACTAAACAAATCAAAGGCGAACAATGGCTTTATGCCAGTGGCTTCTGGTCAAGCTGACTTTATACAAAGCAGCACAAAGCAGTGTGATTGCTTCAGTGACATCTCTCTGGTGTTTCTCAGAGTCCTGGGTAGTTCAATAGCAGAAAAGTTATTTGAAACTTCAAATGTCTCCTGCTGATAGCAGGTATGAGACTGCCAAATAGTACAAAGACAATGAAAAGATCTATTGTGAAAAGTGATAGGGATGATTTTAAATTTAAATTCTAAAATCCCTCTTTAATCTTTTCACTAAATATTTAAGGGATTACTTATCGCAACAAACATATATCACAGAAAACTTTGGTTAGTCTGTTTTTACTAACCATGAGATTTTATGTTTTGTGTTAATTTTTATCAGTAACCAGATAAAAACAGGTCTAGCCACAGGGTGATTTGTTATCGCTGGCCTTTGTGCCGAGGAGCCCTGATGGGATTTCAGTGGCGCACAGGAGTCAAAGAGCTTATGTTTGCAATGAGAAAATTGTCAGAATGGTTCAAAGCGGTGGCAGAATAGAATATAAAAGAAAAGAATTGAGTAAAAGCAGAAAATGGTTATCTGAGGAGTACAGAAAAACAGTGCTAACATTCATAAATGTGCATAAGCAGCATAATAAAAGGCCAACTCTATGTGATCTTTCATCCAGTCATTTACAGTGAACTGATGCTATGTTAAGCATGTCTCCCATAACCTTTGGGGCAGCACCATGTGTCAGCTGGTTAGCCGGTCTCACCAATTTCAAGTGAGGTGGCGGAAAGGTAATTATGGCTTTGGACTCATTTCCTCTGGTGCTCAAGAAGCTCAATATTCCTCTTCCAATCTCTTACTTTATTCTATATAACTCACTTAGATTTATTGATGTATGTGTAGTGTTATAGACTTGTACAATTTGTGCATGGGAATGTATGTGCACAAAATGCTCAAATTAATGATTTATATTGTTAAACTGCAAACATACTTGCAGCAGGAGACAATTACATCACTCAAGGTCAGAATCTAGACAAGCCTGACAGTTTTGTTTCCGCTGGTGAGAAACAAAGGCAAAATACCCCAGCTGCCTCCCGGTGGACTTTACAAACAGTCTCTTTGCTCTTTTATCTCTGGTTTCATATTGTCACGCAATGTGGTCTTAGGCCTCCCCAGTCGCTTGATGTTGCTCCATCGAGCCACATCCCCACATTCACAATATCTCAAAAAGACTGACAAACTCCTGTCAGGTAATTAGCCTAATTAGACACTCGCTTGTATTTCCTTCCCCTCCCCAGGCTCACCATTGCTCCTGCATGGGTTTGAACAGTGCCATCATTAATATCATCCTGCCACGGGTCATAAAGCATTACATGTCACCATGATAAAGGTCCCTGTCCCGGCCAGGGAAGGGAATGATGATAACCTAGCTGGACAGAATGTCTTTAAATTAAATGATACAATTAGTTCAGTGAACACTGCTACTTTTGGTCTGAAAAAGTCACGGTATACTCTGAAATTATCTCCTTAACACTGTTTTCTCTTGTTTGTTAGGATATTTGAGAGATTTTGCTCTAAAGAACTGAAGCTTTTTGATTTAGACCAACAGAGATGGCTGAAAGATTTCATCATATTAAAAATCATTGGCATAAATTACTGACATGAGAGCAATGGTGTGTTAAATTAAGGAAGATTTGACTTAAATATGAATAAGATAGCCACAAATCTTGGAAGTGGCAGACTTTTAGATTGACCTTGTATCACATTCACATCTGTGCAGTAGGGGAAAAAGTATGTGTAAAGTAAAACAGTAAAGTAAAAATATAAATGTTTTTGTTTTCATGCAACATGGGAGTAGAGTTACCTTCATAGACAGCTTTAAATCCCTGCCCGCTGACTGCGTAGTCAGACAATAGCCACAATGTGAGCCTGGAGCCTGTACTCACAATGGGTGAAGGCAGCTGGAACCCCGTTAACCTGAGAACAAATGGACAGAAGGACAATAATGGTCAGACAGAAAAAAAGATCCAATCAACAGCACAGTTGGTTGCAAGGTCAGGTATGAAGCCTGAGTCCATCAAGCCAGCTGTTCCCTCAGGCATTCAAGGATAACTTTTTGTGTAATGAGGCTCTGAATCATCCATAATTTATTAAAATGCCAAGACCTCAACAGGACAGAAAACCTCAACAGATTTCTCTCCATCAGTGAAGACAGAATGACTGCAATCATATCCACAGTGAATGAGAAAACACAGCAGCCAGCAAGAGAATGAATCGACAGATGAACAAACTGATGAATTGTCAGATTCTGAGTCAACAGCCATGTCTAATAACCATCCAGTAGTTTGTAAAAGTGGAGTTCAACTGGTATAGGAAATGTTTGCTGTTTGTTTGGAGCTGTAGAGCACATCGCAACTTCAAAACTTATGTACTCAATTTTCTTTTAATGTTTGATGCTTACAACTTATTTTACCTACGGTCCAACATACCAATGGCAAGTTACTTTTAAACAGTGTTCAACACACATAGAGGTGTTGATCAAAACAGGTGTTTCCTCCCATTAACAACTAACTTGGCTAACATTAAGTAACTCCAACTGTAATTGCTATCCAAACACGACAAAATATTTTGACAAACACGTTTTAATGATAAAGTGTTAAGTCACTCATATAAAATTGTAGTGTAAACTTGCATTTAGTCTTTTTTCCGTTGTTAACTGCCCACAATCAGCTGCTCAAACAACTGACAAGTTACCCAGATTTTCAAAGGTAAAAAACAGATAGAATCACTATGTTTAGAGTTATTTAATAAATTACTGTAACAAGTAGTGTGGCAAATAAAACCTCTGAGGGACTAATAACAAGTGTTCTAAAATCATGTTGGAAACAAGCTATAGAGTTTTGAGTAATGAGCCTTGCCTTATTAACTTTCAGGAGCAGCCTCACCAGGTTCTGCTATTAAACCCATTCAACATGTTTGATACTGACACACACACACACACACACACACACAAACTAATTAAAAACACAGGTGTACACCATTCATCTGTTATAGATCCCTGATTTACAGATTCTAATAAAGGACAATGTTGCTGTGCTTACTTTTGGCTCATCCTTTCCTATTTCGCTTCCCAAGCGTCACTTTAATTTTCAATTTCTGTTCCCACACATGCACTCTCTCACTGCATGTGTATCCCACTCTTTACAGTCTATTACATCCCTCCTTTTTATCTCTTGATATTATGAGAGGCCTCAGTGTTTCACTCATTTCTTGAGTATCACATTGGAGATGGGTGGGGTGGGGGGGTGGGGATTTGCAAAACGGCAGTGCGGGAAAGATGAATTGGACCAAAAAGGGAAGAGGACTTTAATATATGCATGATTTCACTCCTCTCTGTGAGATTGTCACGGTGGGATATCAGTTAAACGATAGAACACATGTTCATGCAAATAGCCCCTTCGCTGACCGCAAATTGAGTTGGAAGGCAGCCATCTTGGTTCAGCAGCGCACTGCAGGGAAGGGGAGGGTGAGTTGATGGAGGGTATGATGGAGGGGCTAAAAAGAGAGGAGAAGTGGGGGGTCTACAAAGTGAAAAGGATTCTTGCCGCATCCAAATCATAATCATCTGGCATGAGCCAGATTCGGCCTTGAATCATTTCTCTATGCTAAGAGAAAACAAAATGAATACCTTCAGAAAGCATACAAAAACAGTCTTCACATGCGAAGGGAGATTAAATGTTGATATGTGATATGGGCTGTGGCAATCTGAGGCATGCAGCAGGTATTGTGAGAAAGCCAGGTGGGGGATTGCCTGTTATCAAGAAAAAAGATGTGAGATATGATTGTAACTGAGCAATACAAAGGAAAAGATTTGCAGAACAGGTGTCTCAAGTGAGTAGTAAATTGATGGAGGGAGGACAGAAGAGAGAGAGGGACCGGAGAAAGAGAAAAAGAAAGAAAGAGATGGGGGGGGGGGGGTCAGTTATGGGAAATCATAGTCTGTTTCTGTATGGAAAATATAATAGTAATCTCAGAAATAAGGTCCTCTGAGGAGATAAATAGGTGTAGGTGCGCATGGTTGCTTCCACACTGAAGCGAACTGTATATTCTGCATGTGTGTTTAAGTGTTTGCATAAGTGCGTGAGAGTGTGTGCACATGTGTGTGCGTGTGTGTGTATGCGTGCATGAAGAGAGCAGAGGCTATTAAGAGGCCTTTCCACCTGACTGGCCTCAGCATCATCTCAATGAAGAACCTCTGCTTCCAATTATCCAACCACTTTCCATGGGGACAAGCGGGAGAGGGAGACAGTCGGAGAGGGAGACAGTATATGTGCAGAAAGACAGCCATATGAGGAAAGAGCGGAGGTATTGTAATGAGGAGGTGGCAGCACTGGAAAGGTTGAGGGAGGCAGGGAAGGGTATGAAAAGTAGGGAGGTGAGAGAGAGACACGTATCGGTATGTGGCAAGTGTAAAAACTTCAACTATGAGGCTAAGCTCAGCAAGGATGAGTCATGGTGAGAGGCTCCTTCATTAGGCTTTACAGCTATTCAGGGATTCAAGCTTGCACACAAACATTTTCATGCATGTGTGTGTTTGTGACCCTCTGCACCTCCCTCCGACTATATGTGTATTTACAGCTGTGAGCAGACAGTGACTAAATGAGGTCACTCGTCCTTAAAGCTCAGTCAATGTGCGTGTGTGTGTGGGTGTGTTAAGTGTTTGAGTGGTTTCAGTGTGGAAGGTAAGCAAAGTGCTGATACAGCTGATTTTGTCCCAGAAGGAGGGATGAGGCAGGGAAAAAAAGAAGAAAAGAAGGCGGAGGAGAAAAAGGAAAAAATAGATACAGCAGCAAGATTTTGATGGCTGAGTAGAGGAGAGACATTAGCCAATAAATGATGGGTGGTAAGAAAGAGACAGGAAGAGACAGAGTTGAGGTGCAGTGTGAAGACTGTGTGTGTATTTGTGTGAGAGTGTGAGCCTACTCATTCTATATGAGACCCTGTGCGACTCGTCAGTGGTCAAGACCAGGGCCTCATGCTCTGTTGTGCTCTTTAAATTCCAACTCTCCACTGAGAACCTATCATACTTTGCTGTGTGTGTGAGTGAGTGTGCGTGTGTGTGTGTATGTGTGTGTGCATATGAGTCATCAGCAGCCCTCCTTACAGTGAAAAAATAAAAAAAGCTGACTGTGTAACCTAGCAGAGGTTAAAATGGCACTCCATTCCCACACACATGATTTGATTCCACCACTGAAGAATAAGACTTTCACAAGCAATTACACTGAATTTCTATCAGCAGTTCTTATCCTTTCTCTTTGGGTAAGCTGTAATGTTCCACATCACTTTGCCCAAGGGTGTGATCTTGCCTTGATAGAGTTTTATGGTTAGCCTTCAGCATTTCAATTTCTGTTAAATCTGATGGTATTTAATTTGAAAGCATGCAAACGTGTTACCGGTAATCGCATGCGTTAAGAGTTTTGCACAAGAAGAAGGGTATCTTAACCTCTAAGTTATTCATCATTGTAGAATCGGACAATATAATATGTCTTCAGTATATTCATAATTGTGTTGGATGTTCACCATTACATTACTTTGTCCAGGAAGTACACACTTCCACCCAGACAGAGGCAGCAAAAATTTGTACATCTCACGCACAGACTCCCACAGAACCGTCAATCGCTCAATATTTCAAACAAGACTGGCATCTTTCTGAATTAAACGGACTAACTGTTCTGTCTTCCTCATGAGGAAAAGACATGCTGCAGCACGCAACTGCTTGTTAATATTTCTACTCAAGTGACATCACAAGGTATTTGCACATTGAGGTTGAACAACAGAGTCTCTCTCAGATGTCTCAGATGCTGAACGTTGATGTTGAGATAATCAGACCGCAGTCAGCGCCAACTGAGAGACAAACCGCAGTGAAATCATTAACAATCTGGTGTCTCTGGAGAATTAGAGTGAGGGAGGGAGAGAGAGAGTGAGAGAAACAGTGAGGGAGAGCAGCTGAAATAAGGGGAAAGAAGCAGCGAGGAATGGACAGTGAGAGGGGAAGAAGGGAGTCAAGCATGAGAGAAGGAAATATTTGCAGCGAGTTGAAGATTTAAACAGATGACGTAGGTGACACTATGTGCAGCTAAAATAATTGAACAGAAACATCTGAGCGGAGAGTGAAATAAGGGTGGAAGAGAAAACCAATGTGATGATGAAAACAAATGAATAATTTACAGTGTCAGAACAGTGATTGATTGCCTTACGCATTGGTTCATATTCATTTTTTGGGGGGCCAGAAAAAGACACGGGTGGCAACACAGGACTGATTAGTTGTCATTTTCCCTGCAGAATAGCTAAAGTCATCATCAGCTAAATTAAAATTAAAAAAAAAATTAAAAGATGTGCACATGTTTAAATGAGTGTAGGAGTTATGGGATGCTGTAGCAATGGTTTTACTGGAGATAAGTGCCACAGTATTAAAATATCTATTTCTTAGATCAGATTCTACCTAAGGGCAGGAGTAAATATGCAGTTACAGCTTTAACACACACACACACACACACACACACACACACACACAGAGATTTACTTCCCCTGGAGTGTCTACTGGTCAGCTAGTGAGTGAGTGATGTGACTGGTTTATCTTCAGGCTATCTGCACTCCATTAACAGTACATTACATAGCCCTGATGCTATCTGCATTTGCCCAACGACACAGATACCTGTGTGGCAACAGAGTGGGCTGTGCAACCTTGCAGGATATTCAGCAGATAATGTAAATGCAAACACACAGTGGTAGAATAATTGTGAAGTTATTTATGCAGCTTAATATAGATACAAAGCTTGTTTTGCATTACTTGAATGCAAATATATGTGCAGAGAAATCCAAATTATACAAGAAATTAACAAATATTCTTTACTGATATATATTCATGGACAAAATTTAAACCTTAAGAATCGAGAATTCAATAACTGCAAGCACTGGTGTTGAATCCTTAAATGAACATCATAAAGTCTGTGACAGTAGACGTAAGAAGTGAAAAGAAAAAAAAGGAAAAGAATTGCATTCTTTGTTCATTTGTTCCCCCCTTGTAGCGACATAAGTCAATTACACTTACAGCAAACAAATCAAGGCTGACAAATGAAACAAGGTGACGTTCACACAACTGCTGTGTTTTTGCTGCCCCACACAAATCGCTTTGCAATAATCCTCAGGCAGAAAAACAATTAGGGATAAAATAAGACTAATTCAATGTCGTGCCACTCTCGCCCCTAGGAAAGTGACAAAGCTAAGTGGTAGCCATGAGATATGCTGTTGTTTACTCACCGGTGCCCCTATGCAGGCGTGTGTGTGTGTGTAAGCGAGAGAAAATGTGTGAGAGGAAATAGCAATTATGACACACAAGGATATAGTAAATGATCAAGGAGAAAAGAAAGGACAGACATGAGAGACTGAATTAAAAGCAAACAGGAAACAAGGTGAAAGAGCTTCTGCAAGAATTACCACAAACATTACACAGCTCTCCTGGATTTAACATGGCAACTTGTCCATAAAGTCCATTATTTGATCTACTTTCACACTATTGGCTACAATTGGCAGTTACAGTGGTGACCATAGTAGTAGTTATAAGACTTTATCTAAATGGACAAAATTTGTATAATAAAAAAAGGTTATATAACACAAAGCACAAAGAGGATCAAATAATGTGTTGATGAGTCAGCCTTACAAGTATTAAGAGCTAAGTGCAGTCATGTGAGACATGTGGCATGATGGAAATGTAAGTGAAAACAAACAAACAAAAGCCTCTTATGTACACTTGGGTAATGCCTGACTGAGATGTTGCCTTCCCTAGAATCTTTCAGATTAAAAGGATATGCTATGCCATTTGCCACTAAGCGTAGCACACAGCTGATCCCTCTTTAACCAGTTAAGTTCTGCATCTTCCTGCATGACTGACTCATGACTGACTCTGACTCATCCTTTTCCCTAACCCTCTACCAGGGTGTAATACACTACTGAGAGTATGTGGACATCCTTGCTTGTTTGTTTGCCAGTGGTGAGGGACTGTTTTTCATTAGCCTGATAGTCACACTTTGTTTCATCCATGCAGCCTGACACTGTGTTTAGCCAATTTTTGGTTTGGTGGGGTTATTTTGTCTTGTTTTCCTTCAAACCAATCAATAATGGCAGACGTACCCACTGACGCCAATGTCATTTTCTGTCGACATGGAAGCTGCTAGGAGCAGTTTCATTAAAGAAAAAAAAAATGCTGGTTTAAAAGTTATTTTCTGAGCTGAGTAACAACCTGTACTCAATCTCATCCACTCTGTGACTAATTTTGTTGCCATTTTTTGTGTTGTTGTTTTTCAAAGATGTAACAAGGTAACTAGCTTTGTAAGGGGATAAAATCCATATTATTTTCCCTGTCTATATTACAAGGCTTTGATTGGACAATTACTGTCAGAAACAGGCACAATACCAGACCTATTTCAATATGTATAAATGATGTAGGCAACAATGGAAAGAAATAGGAGAGACTACACTTTCATGTTGAAAGGAAACCATGATATTTAAGATAGTAGTGGGTTTTTATTGTGTGCCAACAATTCATATTTCAGTTACACAGGACCCCTGTGCATTGAGCAAGATCAATAAAGAAATGATTTTCTGACATTAGTATCCAGCTTCACTAATTCTCTTGTGGTTGAACAGGGGCTAATACCTGCAAACAGATTCCTAAAAAAATGTGTAATTCTTCCATCAGTTGTGTAAGCTATTACATAAGCACATTAATATCCATTGTTTTGGTGTGAAGTTTCTTTTAGAGACATTGGATACATCTCTAAATCTATATTCAAAACGCCATCTCTCTCGTTCTCTCTCTCTGTATCTATCTCTCCCTGTCGCTGTGATCTTCAGTTTCAACCAAGCTCAACAGTGGGATGCCACTAATAAACTCCAAAACAAGGTTGGGCAGAAGATCTGATTATCCAGCAGGGCTAATAGGGACACGGTGACCGATAGAGCGCACAACCAATGCTATTTACTTTCTGCCCGTCGCTCTTTTTTTGTTCCCGTGGCAAGGATGATCAAAGAGCAGCGGCGGGAAGGAGACAGCAAGGGACAAGTGAGAGAGGGAGGAGGTGGAGGAGGAGGGAAAAAACACTGCTTCTGATCTAGAATTAGCTGCAGGCGCTCACAAACACTGATGTACCCATACACCATTCATCTTGTGTCTATATACTGTTGATACTGTCTCCTTCTCCCTCTCTGCCTGCAGAGCACAACATTAATGGCCTCTGTCTGTTAATTATGTGTCTTTTTTTGGTTTGGAGGCTGAATTAACATACTTGACTTCAGCTTTCAACAGCTCCATGCTGTAATTTCTGTGGACAGATTCACATCCTCTGTGATGGAATCGATCAGGGTAGGTTTACAGCAGGCTATAGAGTGTTAACCTTCACCTCCCTAACAACTAAATAAGCACGAGTGCAACTGGTCCCACACAACAAGTGCCTAATTACATGCCAGACAGATCCTTTTCACACAGAACAGCTAGTGTGTGTGTGTGTGTGTGTGTGTGCATGCTTTCTCTATTATCACGTTTCACAAGGTGTTTGGATAACTAATTAGACTGCCATGCTCTATGTCTCCTAGGGATGAACAAGAGAAAACAAAGAGAAAGGATGAAATCAAGGAAGAAAAACGTGACTGCAGTAACACTGAGGGAGAAAGGGAAAAAAAAAAAAAAAAAAGTAACACAGTCTGGGAAAAAATATGCCAGGGATTTTTCCTAAGCTGGGAAACAAATGGTGCTCAAGAACTTCACTCTGTTTCATAGTCCTATAGATTACAGCTAAAAGAAATGGATTCCCTCTGCAATAGAGCACTTAAATCTCAAATAGTAATAGTGACAAAAAGGAAAAAGGTGAGCAGGGAATTTTCAACTTCATGCAGTGACGGCAGTGATTACATTGCTCAGATGTTATACAAAAATGAATTGATTTATAGGTTTCTTACAATTTAAATACCCCCGGAAAAATACTGCGCAGGTTCGTCAATAGATATATGCCATGTATGTCATCTGATGTAGCTGAGATATGACAGTGAAGACACAAACAGGAGGCCACAGTTCCTCCTCCAATCAAGACTGACATTGCTCAGCGGGCAGAAGAGTCCCTGTTGTACCTGTGATGTTTCTGCTCAAAAAATATACAGTATATGTTAAATTCAGAGCACCCTCACCTCTGTCATTTTTCCAAAAAGCGTGAGACTGCAAGACATTGATAAGTATTTGGAGAGTGCTCCAGAGCATGCATACAGGTTCACCACTTGCATATGCATGGGACACATATGCAGACGAGACAGAAATTTGTATAAACAGCACAAGTGTACTGCTTTAGATTTTGAAAGCTTTGAATGTCAAAGCAATAACTACAAATCACTGCAAGAAAAAAAAGAAGAAGAAAGCAAAGAATAAGAATGTGATGGATTGTTAAGTCTGGGATTTTTATAGCGTATTGTATGCACTCCTTTGATAAACAGGTTCTGACTTAATAAAAAACTAACCCTTGACCTGATATCAGCTAACATCTGGTTGTCCATGACTGGTAGAGCAATGATTTAAGTAGAAGAAGCGAACAATCTACTGTAGCACAAGCTGCAGAGTTTTGAGTAATGGTAAAAAGTGAAGTACAAAAACATGACAGAAGATTTTCCATTGACTTCATTAACCAAAGTGTAAACACTGTACAGGGAGTTTCATCCAAATAGGGTTTCATCACATAAAAAACAGTCACTGTTCTCATAGATTGTCAACATATAGCTCATTATCATTATTTAAAATGAGAAATGTTAGTTTATTATAGCTTAATAAATCCAAAAACAACCAGAAGCAAAAACAAGTCACGACAGAACTGAAATGCACAATAAGCCGGTTTCTCTGGCTGCTGTTGCTGATGTTAAACCTGCTGCACATACACCCTCATGATTCGTACTGTGCCTTAGGTATTGTAATTGGAAAATTGTGACTGACGTGATTTGCATAAGTTGTCATGCAGATCAACAAAAATGAATTCTCTGCAGCAAGAAAAGCATCACATCCGCCTCCCACCATTCCTTTGTTAGGTTGTGTTTATCAGTTTACATCATGAAATCCTTGGTTTTGTCTAAGTTCCTGCAGTGTTATGTATAATTGCTCAAAAGTTTATATGAAAACAATACATATTAACCTGTGCAAATTATGTTTTTGTACACAAGACTAATCAAAAAAGAGTACCAGTTAAACGTGTCTAATATGCCTGTACTTTTTGTCTTTTGTGTAATTTTTTTGAACACACAATACACAATAAAACATAATTAAATCAATTATTTCTGATCAGGTCAAGTCTAATGTTGTAAATATTTCACATACGTTTGTACATTTGACAAGTTTGTTACTAGTTTGCTGTAAAATCAACTGTTTTTAATGTATTGCACAGAAAAAGGTTTACGTTCAAATTTTATGAACTGAGGCTTCACATGGTAAAAGGTATAATTGTGTACTTTGTTTTTCAAGAACACACACTGGCTAAAACATGAACAGGAAACAGTACATGGTGGATGTAATTATGCCTCTGTTTTTAGTAATTGTATTTTCATCCACGAAGGCTTAAATGGCTCAACAGGCCGTCCTCCCATAAATTTTCCACACTTTGGTGCATTCAAATCGAGTGAGTGTGACCCTGAGTACAGAAGGACTGAAAATGACACATCTTTTTGAAGGGTGAGCTGCGTATTTAATCGTTTATCTCGGCAGGGGAACATTTCATTTCATGCCGCTGCTGAAGTGTATCCTGTTAAGAACATTGATAGGCCTGGGGATGGGAGAATGTCAATAGCAATGCACACGATGAGTGATACACAGGATGTAGGATATAAATTCACAGCCATCTAGTTGATTATTTCTCTAATCTGGGGTTACAGGGCCTAATAATTCTGCCTCACAGGTGAGCAGATGCCATAAATCTCAACATCGTTTCACTTTTTCCCCAGCGCGAGATGATGAAAAACAAACTATCACTCTTCCTCCTGTTTTTAGCAGTCTGTCGTTAAAGCTGGCGTTGATAAGTGGCCGTCTCTCCATTAACAGTCCAGATTCAAAGGAACCATAAATTCAACAGTGCGCCTGTATGTGTATGTGTTTGTGTATATATGTATGTGATTGTGTCACTGTATTTGCACGTGTCTGCACATGTCTGGGGGTATGCAAGAAAAAGTCTATTTACATAGAGAACATGTAGGTGTGTGTGTGTTTGTGTAAGCTGTTAAATAAGAAGCACAATCATGATGACCATGCAGCCCTGAGGCAATATTTCTCACAGAGAATGAAACACTGCTTGCAATGTATGTCACACAGCGTGTTCACATTTAAGCACGTGGAGCTTGGGTTGAATGCACAAAGAAAAAAAAATGTGTGTATGCAAACTCATATTGAATGCAGTGTGCACAGTGGTGTTCATGTACTGGGAGTCATTTTCCAAAGTATGTGCTGTGCGCTTGATTGATTGTAGAAGCTTTCAATGAGGAAGATTTATTGTCATGGCGAGTGTTCAGGCAGGAAGTGCCATTGTACGTCACCCACTAATACCCTGACCTGCAGACAGTGGCTCTTTATGAGCCTGACTCATTGACTAACACAGTACTCTTTCACACATACAGTAGAAAACACAGATGCACACCACATGAACAAAATGTCTGGAGTCTCCACGCTAACAGTCATCACTGTATATAAATGTTTGGTGTAAGTGATAAAATTTAGATGTTATAGCTGCTCTAAAGCTAAATGTATGTGTTATAGAATAGTAACACACAAACATCTCTTTTTATGTAAGCAGCTGGTGCCATTTAAATGAAATATGATGCAGTGGATTCACAGCATGATGAAAACCTGTTACAGGCTTTTATTACAAAAAGTGTTGTGTACATTTTACCAAGAAAGAACGGTAGTAAATGACCTGCAGACATATATAAAATTTGAGTGAACAGCTGCAGCGATAATTCTTAAATAATCATTTGTTATTGTTTTTTATTGCATTAATTGACTATAACCAATATCTTTAGTGGATCAAATTAGAGCCAACCTACAACTCCAGTGTTTAGTTCAGTGTCATCACTCTTATTAGTGCTGTTTTCGGATACTACTACTATAGACAGCTGTTTTGAACAACAAACAATAGACAGATTAGCTAGCTGGTGAACACAGTGGATCATTTAGCAGCTAAAGAGCCATTTATTTTCACTTAACAGTCTGAGAGAGAGCAAGAGACGGATTTAAAAGGAGAGTTAATATGGACTTAAATTCATTAGGTAGGCAGGAACATCATTCTAAATGAGTGCTAATGTTGCTGCATGTCTAGCTGAAGTCTGAAGGAGAAACGGTCGGCACAACTTCCCAACTTAAAATGTTGTGTTAGTGTGGTGTTCACTTATTGCAGGTTTAATTGGCTGTTTAATTTATAATGTGTGAAAATTAAGATGAAAGAAAACTTCATTCAGAACATGATGAAATGATGTTAAATAGAGAAAATCAGCAATTTCTCATGTTTCATTATTCGTTATTTTGCTGCTTGATAATGATTTTAAATGTGTAAATAAAAGCTGTGGGTTTTGAACAATCCACTCATCACCTAATTACTTAAACACACCAATTGACAAATTAAAAAAAAATTGAATGGTCCTTAGCAGTAGGAAAGCACACACGTAATAGTTTTTCCCCCACTCATGTGTATGCTGTGAAAGCACACTGGCTCTCAAGTGCTTGCTTAAAAGCAAAAACGTCTCTGAAACCTTATGTCTGGAAAAAAAAAAATGACAGGGCTAACAGTTTTCCAGCCCACTGCCATTTACTCTGTATTTAAAAGTGTGTGTGTGTGTGTGTGTGTGTGTGTGTGTGTGTAGTGTTTATTTTATCTGTATTCCAATAAACTTTGATTTTGTTGACACTGAATCAGCTTGCTGGAATGGGCTGAGAGAACCCCCCCTTGTAAGCAGTCTGCAGAGAGAGAGATGCCTTCACACACTCCAATACTACACACACACATACAAATTGATATTATGACACCCCAACCTCACAGCACTGAGGGCCGACTTTAGTGTTAATGCCACTCCCAGCACCATGCGCTAGTGCTCCTTATTTAGGTCCTATCCAGCCCGCAGGCTGGAAATCTGTCTCTTCCACGCCTCCTCTCCCGCTCCCTCTCTTTCTTTCTCACTTCCCCATCCTTGCCAGACTGCCAGGCCTTAAGTCCCTTCATTCCATCACTCCATCACTGGAAGGAAGGCATGCAGAGAGAGAGCGAGAGAGAGATGCCTTCACACACTCCAATGGCTTTTTACCCTCTGCTAAATGTAGTCAGTGTTCCCGATTGGCAGTTACAAGGTGAAATGTGACACAAAAGTGAAATAAGACTGTTTTCTACAAGTAGGAAATGTGCACTCAGAGTGACAGTGAGTGAGCTGGGGGAGGTTCAGTGTTTCCCTTAAGGTCAGGTTTGCTGTTACTTTAGTCACAAGTAGGTCTCCATCTATTATGCCACGATACCACCAATACCTGTTTGACCCTGGATCTTGGGGTTGCTAGAGTCTAGGGAGATGTTTCATAGTAACAATTTAAGTATAAATAAATGGCTGCACAATCACTTAACTTGTCATTTAACTGCATCAATAAATTGTAACATGAGGAAATGAGGAAAATGCTGGATTAAAATGGAAATTCTTTTGGCCATACCTTTGCAGAGTTTTGCAGCATTTTTTAAGCATTTTCAGCCCAGGTTCAATTCATGCAGCCTGCTAGTCTTTGGACCATTTTTCAAAAAAGATGCCCTTATTTATTTATTTATTTTACACCTTTCAGGCAGTCAGCAACTGATGAAAAATGTTGGTATGTTCAAATCAACTTGCAAAGACTTTGTGGAAACGATATGCAGGCAATCCATCACAGAAACCATTCCATTCCCTAAGGTAGCACTATCACCATGTGGTAATGCAGCTGGACCCCTTCAAATGGTGCATTGCTTCATGTTCATGAACTATGTTTTGGTAGAAAAACAAATCATCTCCTGTCAGCAAGAAATAAGCAATAACATGAATTAGTGAGGAAAAAGAGTAATGTTAGTTTGAATATCTCAAGGAAGTTGCACATGACGTGACATGTTAACTGAGCCTGTTTGCTAAATTACCATGAGAGCTGTGTAACAATATGAAGATGAGATAAAAAAGTATGATGGACGACTTATGTCAAACTAATATGGAATCAGCGTCTATGTTCAACAATTAAACTGTTAAACTAAAATGTTAAACTATTTTACGAGTAATTTCAAAATAAAATAAATGAGCTAAAATGCTAGTGCTGCAACACTTACAAGACACAGCATGTATATGGATACAAATCATTTTTCAAATAGACGTCCAAAGTAAGCTACTTAAGCAAAAATGATTTCGCCTTGAGGTTGTTATTCTATTTATTCATTTATTTTGAAGTCCAGCGTGTCTCTGTGTGAAGCAGTCTTCTCAGCACCAAGCACACAAGATGCACTTAACCAATTCATCACAATGCAATCTAGAATATATATCATTGTATATGTTTTTTTTTTTTTTTTTTTTTTTTTTTTGCTGTTTTTGCATTTCAAATGACTTGAAACATCCATTGAATTTTCTCTCTGCTTCCCAGGTGTCAGCTGGGAGTTCAAAGAGGCAGTGACAGGTTGATTCATTTATGCATTTCCTAAGGAGAGACTGCGACTCATAAAGAAAACTGCTCAAAGAGCAAGCGCACACTTATAAATACAAACACACACACGCCCACAGACCAGTGTGTTTATACTAAATACAAGCGCACAAATATAGCTTAACTGATTTGTGAGTTGTTGATAACAACAATTTTATCAGCTTTTCTCTGACAGCGGAAGATAAATTAATGTAGAAATAAACAAATCTGAAGAAAAGTGACCGCTTTGAAAGGGAAATTAAAGGTGATTATTTGAATATGTAGTGAATCAAAACATTCATTTTTGATGACTACTTGAGATTAAAGGAAGTATTTCAGACTCGGCAACCTATAGAGTGGTTATACATGAAAGGCTGATCAAATGCAGCAAACACAGTGTGCAGGACACAAAATGGAGAAGCAGCAGAATAGATAAGATATTAAAAAAAAAGTGGAAGGAGGAAATGAGAGAAGTGAGAGAGAAATTGGAGAAAGAAGAGCAAGAGAAATGGAAAGAAAATTACGTCTGACACAAGCAGGAGATGAGAGCAAAAAGGAGGGAGGCGTGTATGCACACACATATGTATATATATATATATACATATGTGTGTGTGTGTGGTGTAAGTGTAGATGTGTGAGTGTAAATATACATGCATTGTAACATCTTGTCATATTTCTCATTGTGTGGTTTTCCAGTTTTGTTTCACTCACTGCCCCTGTCATTATGGTCCCTGCCTCCCTGTTCCACCTGTTACCTGACCCAATCCCACCAATGTATTCACTGAACCGGGTTCCCTTTTGCTCTGTTACTCCTGCATTTTCTTTTCAACATTTGCCCTCATGGTTTGTAACTTTACTTTTTGTATTTTTTGCTTTTCACTATTGTTTCCCTCTGCCCACCTGTGAATGACCTCCTGCTTTTTGAGTGAAGACATTGCTTGTTTCTGAACCTTTCCCTGTCTTCAGTGTGTCAGTTAATTTCAGAGCTGTTACATGCATGTTCTGAGAGACTGTTGTTGACTTGTGAGGGCTGTTGCTCTCCTCCTCCTCCCAGCCTTTCCACGCTCACTCACAAATAAAAGCATGAAGTCTCACTTTTACAAAACGCCTCCTTTGAAACAGAAGAAAGTCTGGCGAAAGACAACACAAGCAGAATCTAAACAAGATGTGTTCACTACACAATCTTGAACCCGCCTCCTGCTTTGTTATTGCTCTATTTTTTTTCTGCATTTTCTCTCTTTTCTTAAACACCCCCTCTCCTTACCTCCTTTCTTCCAAATTCATTTTCTGTCCTTATTTGCTAAGCGCTTAGACAGTGAGAGTGGAACACGTTTCCCCCCGTCCCACTGGAGCATCAATATACAACAGAGCCAAGAGGTCCAAACAGGAGAGAGGCTGAGGAGTACAGCACAACACCAATCCATAATGGATTTTCTTCTCTCTTTCATTCGCTTTCTGCAGCGAGATGCAATGGAGGCAACACTGGCACAGAATGAGAGATGCAACAGAGGGGAGGGAGCAGGAAAAAGGGAGAGGGGGAGCACGGGAGGGGTGATGTGGTGGGAGGGAGGGGGTATCGACATAGAGTTTGAAAACAGTGTCAATAACAAAAGCCCTTAAGAGTATTTCTCTCATCTGTCTCTAGAGGGTTTGCATAACATATGCTTTAAAGTATTTGCAAGGCTAAGCTCATAGCAGAAGGTGACAAGAATTAAAAAGAGCTTTGGTGTAGCTTCAGCTGATCAGATGCAAAAAATTGTCACTAATTAAGTGTGCCTGTCTGTGAAGGACCGAAAGACGATAGATGTTCGACTGCAAAGCAATAATATCCCAAAATACATAAATACATCAGTGAATAACAGTTCTCGGCGGCTGTCTCTTAAATTCACAGCTAATACAAAAAGACGTCTGGCTCCTTCTTTTTGCAATACAGACTATTGGCATTTATTTCTGTGATCTTGAATAGTTTTAAAAAAAATTGTCAAGGTAGTGAGATTAAAACTTTGTAAACCAGAGTGTCAATATCTCATATTGTGATATTAACGCGAGGCGGAACATTGTGAGGCTGTTAAATTGACAGGAGCATAGGAAGATGAGATTGCTGATTCAGAAACAGACTGTTTTGAGTTTTCACACTCTCTGAAGCACAGGATGTGCCCAGAATTCCATTGAAAAACCTTGAATGTGGTCACAGTGTCCGAACAGCAGGTCTTAGTCATAGAAAGACCTGCCCTAACTACTTCTGAATGCATCAACAACTACAGTCTTGATTATAGTTTTGCTTCTTTTCCAGTTTCCAGTCCACTACTTTCCACCCCTCTGCCCAAATGACACAAAAAGAAACTTTCACTTCAATACAAGTAGGAGTTTAATTTTCCTGGCCATTTTGTTATTGGTCACAATAGGCTTGTACTTACTGCAGTAATTGCTAAGATCTACCAAAATGGTGACATCACCGTGATGAAACTTTATATTGCAATGCAGAGATAATGTCGTCAGGAGGAGTTCTCTTAACATGGGCATGAAACTAAAAGTAGTAGGAGTCCTAATGGCCACTGCCAGTGTTAGATTTGTCTATTCCATATTAGATTAGCAAACTAAGGGTTTTGTTTAAAACCTGCTTGTTGCTGCTCATGGTTTTCTGCCCAGTTAATTGTTTTTAGTTTTTGAAAATCACAAGCCTTTATGTCACACTCTTTAAGCTAAATGTAGGAGTTTCATGGACATGCAAGTGCAATAACGATGTGTGTTAATAGATAGGCTAAGACTGTTATAGCAGCGCATAAGTGGAAAATGCATAAAAATATAATGTCGCCAAACCTTCTTTACATTCTGGTAGTCTTACAATGCAATTAAGTCTTTATATTCAATAGCCTTTATTAGTAGCACTCAACTATAAAGTCAGCTTTCACAGGGTTAATTTGTTTTTAGAAGTTGTCTTTACGTTGTCTTTGAAAAACATTTGAAAATATGGTCACATGTATATATGAAATATTTATTTTTGAACTCTACCGTGTCCGCAGGTTCCCTGGACTGGGTGGGCCATCGTATACAGACAAGATGTCAAAGTCTTCTTCTAGGGCGAAGCCTTGAAACACCAACTGTATCCGGTTGTGCTCCGCCGCCACAATCACCCATGTGCAGTTGGCATAGTTAGGATAACCATAAGGATAGCCGGGGCTCTCTATCGTCCCATTGGGACTGTGTAGTGTGTAACTGCAGTTCTGAGCTGTGAAGAGAAAAAAGAAAAATAAATAATGCATTAGAAGAAGAATATTAAAGACTTTAATACAGAATTAAATAAATGCCCAAATACAATACAAATAGAAACTCAAATGCACACCCACAGTTGAACAGCTTGCACCAAGGGCTGCAGCATCCATTATCACCTGCAGCGTGCAGCATAAGCCATCAATACAACCATGCTAAATGGCTCACCCTCTCCCATCTTTTTTCCCCACCTCCATCATCACACACTTGTTCGCTCACCAGCCCTTTCACCACATTAGTAATAGGTTCCCACGTTAATACATGACATAGCTGGAGGAGAGACAATGAAGGGGCAGCGGGGGAGGAGAAGATGCACACACACAGACTCATGCACACACTTGAATACTACATTAATTGTAATCATCTCACATGTTTCTCTGTGGCCACTCACACAGCCTTCAATCTTAAGTTTTAATTGCCTGTGTTATCATCTATCAGTCATGAGTGTGGAGCTGTTGTGTAGCACGTGAGCTCTGAGGGTGTTCAAGATCTAAGTGAGCTGCGCTAAACTGATCTGGGCACAGCTTGTATAGCTCTCTAGCCTTTGTTAAGCGGTGATAACATCTCTTTCAGTCAAAATGTTTGTGTTTGAAAGTGAGAGTTCATTTTCATCTCTTAAGTCAGTCAGCTGTCAGCCTGCCACATCTGATAAAATGTGAATACGCTGGACAGTCGCTCACCATAAGCAGCCCCGCGTGCTGTTGTCGCAGGAATGCGACGCGCTCTGAGCTCAAATTCCTACCACGAGTTTCGTAAAGGTCACACAAAAGCAACCTACTTAAACAGATATCCTCATAGAGGGATTTAAATTAGAATGTTGTGCAGGAAAACATTCTATTTATACAAATGATCCATATTTTTCCCTGTGTTTGCTTCAGCCACAAACCTGAATCATAATGCAGCCTGATTAAAATGTAATTAGGAGAGTATAATTAGAGGACATCTGTTATCTGCATAACCCACATTATTCAGCAGCACAAACAATGCAACAGTAGATATGATTTTGGTTTTGTTCATTTATATCCACACTCATAACTGTGTAAATGTCTGTGACAAATCAATGCATGGAAATGGAAGCTAAACAACCTGAAGCCATTTAAACAAGGCATTAAAAAAGCACGAATCTCGTGTAAACACATTGTAGATTTGAAACATGTAAGAGTAAAAGCTCCTTTGTTAAATCCCTCTGGGGGAAAATTGTGTGTATCGCTGAATTATTGGATGGTTGTGAAACATACAGATCCCCTGCTATTATTTTTTGCACACTCTCTGATGGGTAGCGCAATCCCAAAACTCACAATCCATCCAAATTTTCATTTTGAAATGAAACATGCCTCATGCCTGAAAACCCAGCAGGGATTTACAGGTAAAAAGGCACAAAGTATGAAGAGACAACAACAGGAAAGAAAGAAGTAAAAGGTAATTTTAATTCCTCTCAGTCTTACACACAGCTGAAATAAATAAAAAAATGTTTTTGAGAAAGCACAAAATTAACATATGCACGGACGTGGATAATCCCTAGTTAGACAGACAACAAACGCAGGATTTGTTTTCACAGCAATAACCAAGCACTGTGTTTAAGATTTCAGGGGCTACATGCCACATCAAGGTGTTTATGATTCCTGAAATGCCCCGGAAAAACACAAGCTCTCTCTCTCTCTCTCTCTCTCTCATACACACACTCATACACACACACACACACACACACACACACACACACAAATAAACCAAAACCAATATTACTTTTTGTTCCAGGCAGCACAGCAAATCTATTATCACAATACACTTTTTGAGGGAGGAGTGGGAAAAAAATGGGGATATAGTGTCAGGAGGTAAAGATCCAGACTGTGTGGATGGCATCAGCAGCAGCGGGAGGATAATAGCATCTCCAGTCACAGTAGATCCATCATGCTACTGTTGTCTCCGCCGGGCCTGTCTCATCAAAAAAAAAAAAAAAAACCAGGGGCCTCTCAACCATTCAGTTTTCAGTGCTTCAGATCTGCTTGACCTCTTCTAAAAGATGCTGATGTGTGTGTACTTGAACCCTGGCCACTTGAATACACTTAGGCTAGATAATTTTGCATTGAGAGTTCGGCTCTTTATTTGCTGTTGAGATCTGCAAGTGTCACAATGAGTTCTTTAGATTGAAATGAACAAAATAGTGTGAAATGACACACTTAATGTATATTGTGCAAAAAGTACTTGTATTTCTTTTTCTTATGTCTGTTCCCTTTCCTCATCTTTAACCACTAAGTGGAAACAAAAGTGGAACAAAAAAAGATAAAAGTGAGAGCGAACACCATCACATCTTTCATTAGAACCCAGTGTGTGAGCATCCACCTTCACTATTACCGGCAAGTCAATACTAATATCCAGGTAAAACCTCCACATCCACTTCTCCTACCTGATTTTCATATACACCACCTGGTCAATAATCTTCTCATCATCTCCTTCATTACAAGGCCTTTATCACACAAATACCAATCAATGGCTCAAACAGCAGCTAGATGGCAGAGCTTGATAGGGGTCAGAGTGGACTGTGGACCCCGTGTGCATAAGCAATGAATTTTAGTATGTCGTTCACACTGAATTACCAGAGAGGCTAATGCAACTGAATTCATGTTGGTATTATTTTGATTATTTTAAAGTTGAAAATAGAAACACTGGAGGAAAGAAATTACTTTCTGTGTCTCTTGAGGCTCAGTTCAAAAACCGTACATGTTAGAAATCAAGGTGTTTAGAGTGTATTAGCCCTCAGTGTTAGCAGCTGAAATGAAAGCACGACAGTAGCGAACACCTGAATAAAAATGTTTCATATCCTTAGAGTGCATGTGTTATTAGTGGATGGAACATGCTGTACATATTGATATATGACAGGTGATCAACCAGGCAGGCTCTGTGTTTTATGGGCACAATTAAGTGAAGCAAAAAAAAAAAGAAAAGGAAATCGTGATGGAGAATCTACTGAGTCTGCCAGAGCTCGACCAAATGCTATTTTGAAGTGTGAACACCTGCGCCAAGTGACCGACTCTTAAATCAATAATGATGCACACAATCTGGGATAAAAGACCAAGATGACTGCATGAGTTTGGCCAAAGACTTTGTACCCTTGCTGAAAAATGGCTGCTCAGATCTAAATTGGACAAATCCAGACACATCAAAGCACACTCGAAAACACACTTTTGCTAACATTAAAGACCAATTTACAGCATCATCAAATTTAATTTTCACATTGCGTAGTAATAACAGGGATATTTACCAGATGTTTTTCCTGCACTGTGTGGTCATACTGATTCATAATCACCTTGAATCTTTGCACAAGTACTCACAAAGCAGTTTGTGAGTACTTGTGCAAAGTCTTACTGCCATAAGATACAAGTGCAGTTGAAGTAAACCAAGGTACTGTAAATCTACTTTCTGTTCTTTGAAAACCCTGAGCCTTTGATTAAGTACGCCTCGCACTCGCAGCTTGGTTGAATTATTTAAGCCTCGCCCCTGGCTGCATTATGAAATTAGCTGCTGGAAGCTGGCGATCTACTCTGAAGCCCCTCAGTGTAAATCTACCGGGAAGAGCCCATCCAGCAGTTGACCCTACTGACACACAATAAAGACCCCATAAACAGACTGCTGGCCATGTTGTTTCAGTCCAGTTAGACCCCTGGCAATGGAGAAGGTCATGTTTTCTAACTTTGTGTAAGTTCAGGTGAAGCAATTTCATATTGCTTCACCTGAACTTATGAAAGTAGCAGAGTAACAAATTTGCCGTTTTAATGCTTTGGAAAACCGTTAAATTGTCCAGTAGCTAATGGATTTTATTCCACAGCAGTGCTATGGCAACTGTTTGCACTGGCTTGTATAGTATCGTTCATTATGCTTAATATCTGTGGATGTTCAACAGATACGTTGTCCACTGCTTAGCCCACTGAACCACTGGCAGCATCCGCTTGGCTCTAACCAACTCCAGTTCGTGCACCGCCAAATGGGTGTACAGGGAGACGTGTGACCTTGCTGGGGCAGCACTCCAGGTTCTATCTATGCACGTGTTTGTGTGTAGGTGCTATCGTTTGCTTTGCCAGGGAAGTTGTTCAGTAGTGGGCCTACAGAGCAACTGCAGTGTGCTGTGACACTTTGATGAATCGATGGTCACTGTGCTGTACTCCAGCAGGACAGCAACCCCTCAGAGTGGAGGAAGGAGACAGGGAGAGACCAAAGGAGAAAGAGGGGAGGGGGATGGGGGTGGGGGTGGGGGGCAACAAAAGGGGAAGAGGGAGAGAGAGAGGTTGAGAGACAGAGTTGACTGACTGACTGTACAGATGTATGAGAAAATAGATTTGGAAGACGTGATGTGGAGAATAATAGTGGGAAGGTGAGATGAGGGACAAACTAGAGGGAAATAAAAAAATAGGAGAGAGAAATGAAAGTACGCTAGAAAGAACATGTCAGAAGGTCAACGAGAGGAAGCGCAACAGCCAATGGGAGTAAATGAGTTGGAGAGAGTAGGAAGGCTATATAGGAGGAGAGGTTTTTACTTCCTATTTTCTGCATCTCATTGCTCTTCTGTCCTGAGGTCACAGACAGTCAGTGTGACATTCATAGCACTGTTAGCTAAAACAGAAAGTTGTGTGTGTGTGTGTGTATTTTATGTATGTGAGTGTTAAGTGAAGGGAGTGTCGACATGTGTGTGTACAGACGTATCGGTTGTCTGCACATGTACAAATGTAATCCCAATACCCTGTTTGATTATAGTGTCGCATATCAGCATGTAACTCCTCAGCTGAGATACAATTACCCTGACGACAGTGACTCACAATTGGAAGAAATTTCATCTTGCCGAACATAATCCCAACATCACGTTCACATAATACCATAAAGACACAAACAATAGTGGCAAAAGAGAACTGAAAATCCCTTTTTCTTTATTCTTCCCCCAACTACTCGTCTCGTCTCATCATCTACAATTCAGGATTGCCTTTGGACAAAAAGACAAAGTTGCAAAGTCCATCCTGTTCTTGCAATCAATAATAGACGTCTTATACTGTGCAGGATGAATGCAACCGAAGAGAATGAAACTTACTGTTTGAAGTTACAGAGGTCCCTTGAAATTTTTTAGCACGGCTCAGTGCGCCTAAGACACTGTCTTAAAAGCTGCTGCTTGGAAGCACAAAAGAAAACACTGAAATTATAAATTAGCGGAACACAAAATTATTCTTATAGTTGTAGTATGTTCTGTGTATTCAATAACATTATTACATTTATATATTAGAGCTGTTATCGTAACAACAGTCATCTTAACAGTGCTTGAATACATCAGTATATACATTTTCACTTGACCCCAAGTTCTTGCCCAATGTGGGAACTGTTGGGTTCAATAATATTTAATAATACTTGAGATACTGTATACTGTGATTTGGTGCTGTATAAATAAAATTGATTTGAATTGAATAAAGAATAAACAAGCCTCATTCACAAGAACTAAACCATTAATTTGAGATAAGACCATAAGCTGCCTATTCTCTCCCATCATATTGCTAAATTACAGAGTTCAGCTATTTCCTTATTCTCAAGAGAACCAATAAAGCCCTCGTATATTTGGTCCATCAGGGGCTATATCTATAGAAAATGAGCAACCCATTGGAGGAAACATAGAATAAACCCTGACAAAATAAGTGAGTCCCTCAAGGTTTATTCAGTAACAAAGCTATCCGCTATCGCATATAACATACCCCATGAGTAAACTTCAAACAACTGAATGTTATATGTGTGTATGTCAGTAACTGCCTCCCTGGTGGGAAGATAAACCCTTCCGCCCCATAGATCCTCTCAGCACCACTATTTGTCTCTTGACGTGTCAGCACGTATGCGCGCCTTGACCGCATCATATCCGAATTAACCTCTAGATGGCCACCATTAAAATGGAAATGGTTGAGCTCAGCGATCCCACTCGCCTCAATACATTAGGCTAATGTCCAGGCCAGGACGACACCGTCTGCCATTACAGACGAGCCAAATGCAGTGGAAGAGCGCTAGCGATAGGCTTGCTCCCACTTAGTCCCCATCACCACAACCCAGCCCCACACCCCCACAGGTTGTTTCCTCTGGGCTGAATGGTAAATGTTGTTTCATTAAAAGGGCAGAAAAACAGTTCTTGCATTTCCATAATGGTACACATTTGATGCTTGAAGTACTCTCCTGCTGCAAGAATGTGCGAACTAAAATATTTATCTGTCTAAACACATACAGAGGGGATGCTCAAGCAAACACTTACGTAAATACATTTGCCAGCATATGCTCTGCACTTTAAATCAAAGAGAACACAAGTCTCTGTGACGTTGACAATGCCTCTGTTTTTCCTGTGGTGTTATCAAAGTTGTGATGTTCACATTCACACTCGGATTTCATTCAATGATGTGTTGATGCCTATGGCAACACATAGCTGGAATGCACACATTTGCAAAAGCTCTAAAAAAAATATTATCACAGAAACACAGCTGGAGGGTAATATGTGTGGGGCTAGAACATAAACACCATCCACGTGTAAAGTTGTAACTATAGACACATAACATCAAAGAAAGTGGCTATGAAAAGACAAATGCAAGTACACAAGTATGCATGCAGAAATACACACTGGCATGAGTGCATGCACACATTCTTGCCTGTCATCAGGGGCTGGTGAAAGAAGCACAATGGAGCATGTGTTCTCTCGGACAGAGAGGAAGAGAAGGGGGGAGGCAGGCAGTTCCTTCCAGCTGGGTCATATTTAACCAGTGGTATTATCACACCAGCCAAAAAAGGACCCACAACCCAGCCACCCACACACTTTCACAGCTCATGCCTAATACTACACAAGGAACCACACAACCCAGTTCCAACACTGACTCTTCAGAGATAATATTGTTTGTGTATTCTTCATTGTGTTACTCACTGCTCTTCTCTTATCATCAATAAATTCAAATAGCCCTACAGTAAGTTGGTGTTGCTGTGAACCTCAGCAACCCACACACCAAGGCTTCAAGCTGATCGATAGGAAATAGCCCATTCAGAGTCAAAGCCATGTTAGTGTTAATGTTTCGTCTTTTCAGAAAGATCCCTGTCTTTGCAGGGGAGTTTATTCAGCACTGATAAAAAGGGCCTCCCACACATAACATAGTGAGGCAGGATGCCTGGAGAAATGCAAATGTGTGTTTGTGAGAGTATGTATGTTTTTATGTTTGTGTGTTTGCATGTATTTGTATTGATGAGTGAAAGATGAGTTTAAAAAAAAAAAGAGAGAGAGAAGAAGAGCTGAGTTCAACGAGCCTCATTCACTGCTCCTACCACAGAAGCTGTATGTTGTTCCCATGACAACGAGAGAAACAGGAGAACACATATGAAAACAAATCACTTTTCTCAATTATTTATCATTGCTCAAGTCTGCCTGAGCACTTAATCTCACACATACACACACCCCACACACATGCAGGTACAGTACATCCACACACACTGTGAACACTTACAGTACATGCCTCATATAATTTCAGTTCTCTTCCAATCTCCCTGCTACTTATGAGAAAAAGCACAATTATGTGTGACACTAATGTGCGATAGAGTGAAAGTCAATTATCACCTCATTCTTCCTTCATCTGACAGTCAGAGTCTTTGTGTTACATTAGACCCAATCTATGCCGGACAGCCAGTCTTACTTACATTCTACCATGTATTTGTGCTTAAAACGACACTTTTGAGACACATACCAATTAAAAACATCAACTGGAGGTCAGATTATGTTGTTCTGAACATTTTTAATATTTGAAACAATCATCCTGAACAAGTATGTTAATCTATGTGTGCATGTGCACGTGTTAGTGACTGGTTATTCATGGATATTTGATCCTCCCTGAGCAGTGTATTTTAAACCCGAGAGGAAGCACTGATCCGAAGGTCAGGTTATGACCATCCCAGCAGGACTATTCTATCTATCGCTGAGAGATGGACGAACGGCAGACGATCAATCAGCTTCATGTCAAATAACTGTAGTACACTTTAACCTTTCAACTCAGATCCTAACTGCTCCCCAGGAAGACTCCAGTGTCCGCTGTAGACCACAGTCACAATTTATGGGCTTCATTCATCACTCTTGTGTGATTTATGTTAAAAAAAAAAAATTGTTACTGCTGACCATAATGACCATAATAGATAGATATTGCACCCACGTGCTGCTGACTGCATTGGAAACATTTGCATTGGAAATGTCTGCGTTAACTGAAGCCAAATGTTGTTGTTTTTTTTGTTTGTTTGTTTTGTTTGTTTTTTTTTAAGATTGTGATAATGTAATTTAATCTACATTCATAATAAACATAATACAGTTGATAGTTGATAGCAACATCTTTTGTCAGTACACCAACACCTTGCACAGAAAAGAAAAAGATGTTTAATGAAATATTGTGTCTTTGTTGAATATAAATCAGTGATCTCAGAGTTTTTGTAAATTGAGTCCAGATAAATAAAGATTCTGGCAGAGTTTTTTTTTTTTTTTTTTTTTTTTAGAAAGCTTTGTTCCTTCCCCATTGTCTAACATGACTTTCCATGATATTGTGTTTCTTTGCATGCTTGACAGATAATTTTGTCTGGTTCATTTCCATAGTAAAGATGTCAGGAGACGCTCTCCACTCATTTTCACTCATTAGGAATTAATATCCTCCATGGCAGCAAAACACGTAACATGAGCCAGCAGACAAGTCTTGCAACATTAGGTCAAACTAATTTGGACACTGGACACTTTGAGGGTGATTAACTCCAGGAAACACACTTTCTGACAGACAGATAGAAGCTTGCTAGCGTAGCAAACAATATGGCTACAAAGGAACAACTAGACATCTCAGAAATTAAGCTTATTGGGTCCTTTACAGAGTGTTTGAGAGATCGATATTCTTCTTGTTACCGAGAGGTAAACGTCAGAATGTTACTGCTCCTACCTGAAAAACAGCAAAATTCAAAATGGACCATACAAGCATAGGAATACAAAGCTCCCCCTCTTTCCCCCACATGATGACTCTGCCTCTTTCCCAGAAAAAGACCACTGACAGGTTGTCTATATGTTGAGTATAGAGAGAGAGGTAGTACAGGAAAAAGAAAAAAAAAAACAGACAAGGACAAGGACAAGATACTTTGTGTCCAGGATCTAATCTTCAATCTCTGGAATCACTGATATCTGATAAGAACAGTGTAAATCAGGAAGCTAAAGAAACCTCTGCCTGAGCTTCGTGCCTATACAAGACAGACAGAGCATTTACATCTGTCTCTCAGTGTGGGGATTTACAGTAGCCGGAGCAAATTCCCATGTCTGATAATACCGGGAACAGGACAAGTTGAAGCGAGACTGAGGCTTCTGTGTAGATTTGCTTCTCTACATCACATGAGCAGATGCAAACTCTAGATTTTTTTATCCATTATTATGTTCATCTTTACTTTATCCAGGTAAGACTGACATAGAATATGTTGTATGTTTTTTTTTTTATTCCCGAGATAAAGTATGACTCATAGCAGCTGACTTTGAGAGATGACCAATGCAACCAAGCTGGGACTGGAAAAATGTGGACAGGAAAAGTTAAATGAAAACCACTTTCGCCTGAAGAATCATTAACATGTCCTTGAGTAAGCACTTTGCCATAACCTTACATCCACCAGCCAGTATCTTTAAAGAAGCTGAAAATGCTAAAATGCTAATAATAGACAGCTGCACTTTAACAGCAGAACTCAGAGGAGTATGTTGTGAATTTGAAGCACAAGAGCAACAGAGCTAGATTTATACTCCCTGGATAAATAAAGCAGCCAAAACATACATTTATTAATATACATTATGGCTGCTCAGGGACATGCTGAGAGTCATATTTGGAGGAAATAAGAATAATTCTCATTTTGTTTTCCACCAAGATTTTTCTCTGCTTGTGTTAGATTTAAACTATTGACTTTACAACCAAGAGCCCTAAGATATACAGGGCCTCTGTTTGAATGTGAATGCATCATTTTTAATGACAACAAACTCTTTTACAATGGCAATACAATCAAACTCTAAAATCATTGTCAAGTGTTTAATAGATGAAACAGTTTGATTTTCATTGGGGATGAATTGGATGTGTGTCATCAGCTCATTGAGTGCCACATTCATTACGAAAATCTGCACATGTGCATCTTGCCATAAATTCACAAGTTCTGATGATTCAGTTTTTATTATGAGCGCTTGCAAAAGTCAATGAATCTGCACTGCTGCACGAATGGATTTTGGAATCATTTCGCTTTTGGTATGGAGGGAGGGGTGACTTTGCAAGTGTGCATGAATTACCAAGGGTGTGTGTATGCGTGTGCATGTGTCACTGGTGTGGCTGGTGATCAGTGTGACAAAGCACAGTGACAGAGCTCTGGCCATCTGGAGACAGATGACAGTGTGAATCACCAGAGAGGAGGATGGAGGAAGAAAGGGGGAGGTGGTGGAATGGAAGGAAGGATGGATGGAGGGAGGACAGAGCGACAAAGTACAGGGGGAAGACAGAGAGGGCTACGCGATGACACATCAGCAGGTGGGCGGGAAAATAAGTATACTCGTGAACTGGCCTGCACACACATACACACAAACACATCCTGTCTTCCAGGGGGCGCTTTTTAAGCTGGCTAATGACCTGCTTGTCAACGCTTCAGTCTAATCACCCTGGAGTGAATGGGATCCATCTAAACACACCCATACATGTGTCCACAAGTTTACTTACATGCTGTGAGATGTTGAAATAGGAATCTGCTTGACGCCTGATAAGAAACTGAATGTTCCAAATAGGTCATTTACTAAAGAAAGGAAAATCACCAAGCAGTCAAAAGGCGCAGAAACATAGGCCCAAGATTATCTCTTAGCTCGTGTAAGCTTATCAACACTCAGCTCCAACAGTCGTCTCCCCCTTCTCGCCCTCTTATTACCCCTCTTGTTCAATTCTTTCCTGCTGTTTTGCTGTTTGTCTGTTCCCCTCCACTTCTTCATGATTTCCATCTTCATCTTGACCATCAATCTCTCTCTCTCTCTCTTACTCACTCCATAGCTCTTTCTCCCTAACACAAGTAGGAAAAGTAACATCATGGCAACACACCGATTTTGCATTACAGATATTTCTTAGTTTTGAGAAAACAGATAATGTCATCTGTTTCTCGGCTCCCACCTCATTCTTCTTTATTGTTCAATGGTGAATATAGAGAGCAGATGGGAGATTGGAAGCAACAGAGCGTGCAGTTAGTGGAGGATTTGAGATTGAGAGTAGCAGGCACACAGGTGGGAGAGAAAGGTGAGAAAAAAAGAAGATACATGCACTTGGGCTGCACATATGGCACACATGGATCACTCTGTGTGAAGATTTTGTTCTATTACCGTGACAAGACTTCCTGGAAGTCAACACAAAATTTAGTAGTCATGCAGAAAAAACACCGAAACAACTGTAGTTTAGCTACTATATATCTCAATGAACGAGATAATCTAGCTTTGTCATGATGAAGATGATTGATAGAGTAGAGTTGTGGATCTACTTGGACCTTTGAGTTAAGCTCTAGACCACTTCTTAAATTTAATTTTTTTTTTGTCCAACCAGCAGTCCAAACATCCAAAGGTGGGACATGAAGCAAAGAAAAAAAAAAGACGCACATGTTCACATTTCAAGAGACTGATACAGAGCCTTAGAGGTACAGCAAATAAATGATTATGTGATCTCCAAAAAGGTTCTAATAATTGCCTCTGTATGAAACTGGGGGTTTAACGTCATGAAAAACGTTAGAGAAATCCTAACCGATGTAAGCAGCTATAGACTTGTCAGTAGAACTGGTGGCCGAGGAAGCTGTCCGTGGTGCTGAAGACTTCAACTGAGCGGCTGAGCCTGTCGCTGTCCGCGGTGCTGAAAATGTCACCACACAGCGTTCCGGTGATTACGTTTCACTCTGATCTCAATGTCTTATGCATATAGACATTAGATAACTAACCAAACGAGGATCCCCTGATTAAAAGCTGTATTCATGTAAGATCTTTTTCTGTGGTCTTTGAAATTCAAATGTTTAAGTTTGTTATTTTATTATCTTTTACATTTGAAAAATTCCTCAAGTGAAATAATACCAGGGTTTTTCTCTGCGTTATTGCGTGGAAACACATACACACGCACGCACCGACGCAGTTACCCTCTAGACTTTTGCGCAAGTACATACACACACAGCACACGATCGTGCGAACAAAAGCAAATGTCTTTAAGTTTAAGGGGAAAAAAAGATAAAAAGAAAGCCGGCATCGAGCCCTCCAGTCCTCATAACATTACTGCGAGTTGCGTCAGGAGCACAACGCAGAGCTTTTCTAAAAAGGACAGAGCGGCTGAGAGGGAAGGACGACTGAGCGTGATCTTGCGTGTAAATGGACACGCTGAGTGACTGTCTCATGCGCCGCTGACGAGTGATCTAAAAGCGGGGGAGCTGGACTGGAGAAAAGTCGAAACAAGCGCCACGCACATAGGAATGTCGCGTCATGGCCAATCTCTTCCCTTCCCCTATCCGGCCTTTGCTTTATCTGCTCCATGTGTTTAAATGAATGCTGGTTGATTACCGCTTATAGATCTACGAGTCCACTGGGAAATCTGATTTTGATCCCTTAGAGACAGCGCTCCGCTTTCCTCAGATCGTTTCACACATCTCTATCTTTGCCTTCTTGGCCCGTGGGAAGGATGATAAAGTTACAAACTGGAAATTGTTTAAAGTAAGTAGGACCTACTGGTTGACAAACGAAGACAGTTTAAAAAGGATTTAAAAGTGATCTTATCAAACACCGTTTCGGTAGGATGAGTCTTTTCAGTTTCAAGGCGTAACATTATGCGTGGTTATTAAATGGTAAGTCATAATTTGGTTTGAGAAGTGTGTGGGTAGAGAAATACCACGAACCCCAGGTCTCCTCTTTCCCACTCCGCTCTGCCTTTCAGCGTAGTGTGAGGCTCTGGTGCCGCTCAATGGGAGGATGGGGAAACTGCTGGTGGCTGCACCAGCACCGAGGGACTTGCCAGACCACCTCAACGCTGGCACGTGATATACACAACCATATTTATTGACACCGTTTAGCTTAAACGTTGTAACTGGAACAAGATAGATAGGCTTACCCTATTCTGCTCTGCAGTAAATATGTGCAATAAGTTAGAGTTGCTTTACTGGCCCCAAAAGTAGACTCAAACGGCAAGAGAGTGCGCAATAAAAGAAGTTCCCTGAACGCAAATAAAACAGACAGCCTCCCTACCAACACGACCTCAATGAGATTTACTTCACAAGAAAGACAAATGTAAGATAAACCCACATTTCACCAAAAACACCAGGCCGGTTGATGACACAAGTTTGATCAGAAGTGGGGTGAGCCATGATGACACGCGAGGTTTCTTTAAAGAAGTAATGCACAAGCTTAAAAATCACACTCACGCAGTCTGAGGTGATACGTTTCTACTACGCACATTGGTGATGCTGAAAATGTGTCCATTTCCCACTCACTCGTAGATTGTGTGTTGTCTAACCAAAAAGGTATGAGTGGGCGAGCACAGAGCCATGATTCACTGTCAAAATCATATTGTGGTCGTGGCTGAATTCTCGGGCTTTTGCTAAAAATAGTTCCCATTCGGTGGTGAGGAGCCAAGACAGTGATAAAACGACCGGCTTTCTTTGCCAAAAGGACCTGCTCGGGATGGCAAAAATCATTGCGGCTCTTCTCCGAAAGGGAAAAAGTCAGGCCTCTAAATAACACCACAAGCTTTTGGTAATGAATGTCCAGGACAGAAAAAAAAAATGGATCAGTAACTTAGTCTCTCCTTCCAGAAACACATCAGACAGCGAAGACGTGAAAGTGAATTAATAGTAATGATAATCTGTTGAATGCCCGGCTCTCCGGTTGCAAGATTTCCATTCGCAATTAATCAAGGAGAGAAAACCAAGAGTCAGTTAATTAGGCCTGCCCCCCACCTCAAACACACAGACACACAAGTGCGCGCGCACACACGCACTCGCACAGAAAGATAGGAAGAGAAATCATAGGACACAAAATGATGTTACTTGGGGAAGTGAAAAATCTTGGGGGATCTTAAGAGGAAACTCAGGAAGAGCAGTCAAAAAGAACACACGCGCGCGCGCGCGCACACACACACACACACACACACCCTTTTGGACTCTGAACAGCATAACAACCAGCCTCCTGCTTGACCATCTCAAGTGATTTCCTCCATGTGATTCTGCACTAACACTGTCTCGGTAACCTGGCAAACCTCCTTTTGCTTTTCCGGGAAACAACATTTCGGACAAGATGCATCTTTAAACATCCTTAAAGATCATTTCATCCGCCCCCCACCCCCCTCTGTTCTTCACCCCTCCCTCCCCAAACCCTGTCATTTAATGACACGCATCAACGGAGTCAGAGACACAGAAGCTTCACTGACGGATCCGCTGTCACCAAAATAGCCACCAGACCAGCCACCTCTCCTCTATTAATAACTTTGGGTGCTGCTGGAACAGGCGATCACGGCGATGCTGATCCTAAATGCGCCTTTAGGATGAGTGTATGTGTTGCTGATGCTGATTTGCATTCAGTCAGTGAACGGAGGAGGGTGGGCGGTGGAATGGGGGGTATAGCCTGCTGCATTTTGCGTGTCTTCAGCAGCACAAGATACGGGACTTACCCTTTACTGAGGCGGCCAGTAGCCCCATATATAAGAACAGCACCCGGCTCCAACGGTGCGCCTGCACTCCCGCCTTCATTAGAGCAAAAATCCGTATTCCGTCCCCTTTCCTGCATGCACATTCCGGTCTCCTCGCAAGTCCCGTTGCTCCGTCCCGATTTGAAGCGGCGGTCATGGCAGGGCTGGCTTTTTTTTTTTCTCTGGTGATGTGGGCAGGCGCGATACTTCTCAGATGGTCAGAAAAGGGAGATTCACTCGGTGTCGGCGCTGAGAAAAATCCCAATGCATGGAGGAGGCTCGGATCTCGCAGCTGGACTGAACCATGTCATGCGGGGACCGAGGGGTTCAGAGTCTCTGTCTGAGAAGATAGATTTCACACCTAAAGGGGGAAAGGAGGGAAGGCAAACCAGAGGGGAGACGTGATTCAAGTGGTCACTGATCTACCCTCACGCGTAAAAAAATCACGAAAATCCTTCGTCCACTCCACATATAATTGATGTTATTATACACATACAAAATAACAGGAGATCCCTCCTTCAGTTTGTCCAGCAGCACTTATCTGTTCTTCTCTTTAATGTATCTCCAGTTAGCCTAATAACAGCATTTGCGGTGCCGATAATCCACGTTTTTAACTCGGAGACTTAGACGAATGAACGACGATTGATGAAGAGAGAGCCGCCGAGGTTATCCGGATCCAAGCAGAAAAAAAGGAAAAAAATCGCCACGTTTTAGAAGTTCTCCACCGACGTTGGAGGAGCACTCAGTGATCTTACTGTAGGCTACGAACAGAAATATGCAGTAGCTAAGCACGTATTCCCAGTATCGCAGCGCTTGGCTACAGCGTCGTTCTCGGGTCTGTGCGACGCCAAGATTCAGACTGCAGACCTGCTTCCTCTCTGCGCGTCTCTCTCTCTCTCTCTCTCTCTCTAGCTCTCTCAGACACACACGCAAACCCTAACACACTCACTCTCTCTCTCTCACACACACACACACACACATACACCCTCCCGCACTCACCCACTCTCAGTTTCCAATCCAGCCATATCACATGCCCACATTTTCAAAAAGTATTCTGGGAAACATAACGTGATTTCAAAAGTGATTATGATATTTTTTTTTTAAAGAAAGCGAATGAAAAGGTCAAAATAAAACATGTGCTCCATTACATCAATAGTGATAATAGCAATAATAATAATTAAAAAAAAAAAACTACTAATAGTAATAATAATATTAATACACCTTGTTCCAATTTGTTATGGAAAGATTTAAGGGCCCACAACGCAGCCGTTGTCTCCATCCATTAAGACCAATCATCAGATTGCCCGGCAGTTTAACATTGATGTCCACTTCCTGCTCACTGCACGTGAAATTGATGCTTAACAGGCCGGAACCCTGGCCAGTAAATTTGAATGTCATTTCTACTTTTTGCATATGACCGGTATAATTAGTTTTTTTTCCCGCAATGCGCCACGCGTGGAAACAGCTCGGGTATAATGAAATGCGCGTTGGCCTCCAACCTCTCCGAGACATAATATGATGGAGAGCATTAAAAACAAGTCGTCGCGTAATGTTAAATTAAACTCTGCAAACAATGGTTTCTCCTTTCTCTTTCTCAAGCTGCATCTAATATAAGGAAACAGATTAATGCTTGACTTGTGTCGCTCGACGATGGGAAAGTCCAGTAAGTTTTAAATAAGTAAGTGCGCGCAGCGCCGCCGTGTTTAAATTGTCTTTTTGAAGATCAACCAGTTGCTATGGCAACAGTTATTACATTGTAACTACTAAACAAACTCAACTGTATGAGAGAAGCTAAGTGAAAATGGAGCTACCAAGGCAGCAGTCACAATTTGTGAATGCATATACACCCTTTCCTCGCAACATATGGACTCATCCGTGCGCGCCGTGGGACGACTGGGACAAACTTTGTCAAAACATCTGGAGAAGAGCAAATGAGGCGTCTGCCAGAGGTTTTACACCGCAAAGCAAAAACGTGACAGACAAAACGTCGTGTCAGCGGTAAGACCGAAGTATTTTTAGACACAGAAACAAATTTGGGAAACTCTGTCATCGTCGCTTTTTGTTGATTAATTGTGGTAAAAGTCGCTAAATTACGATCAACTCCGTTCGCACGACAGCGTTAAACCGTTAGCACCAGAACGCTAGCAAATAAGCTAACACCTGACTTAAAACGAATTGAGTAATAATAATAATAAACTATATAAGTCATGAATTACAAACCCACACATTTTCATATAATATGTAATTACCTTATAGTCATGTTGATGACTCATTCGTTAATGTTTTCACAGTCTTTGAATATTGAAGTAGTTACTGACATGCTATGATGCAACGGTTTTATTAACATTTGATGTAACTAATAAGTTTATTAGCCAATGTTTAATGAATATGTATTTAGTTAACTGCTGCGTATTTTTATGTTCAGTCGACCATTAATGTTGGTAATCCTTTAATAAATGCACATGAGATGCTCACATTCTAATAAGCCATAATAAGCCCTTGTGTCTGTAGTTACAAGTGGTACTAATATAATTAACATAAATGATGGGTTTTAACAACAACTGAACACTGGAGAGGTTCATCTTGATGTGACCTGTAGCGTCTACAAAAACTGTTATTGTTTATCAGTGATGCCTAAAGGACATTAGAATCAATTATTCATTCTCTTTTTTGTTTGTTTGGTTTTTTTTTACACAAACTTGGTAGATCTATAGAAAATGAATGAATGATCTAGTGTAATTTAGGCCTATTTCTTACCTAGATCCCAACATTGCAGCGTATATCATTTGGGCTGCTGTGTGGTGTCACAGACTCACGGTATAATGTTAATGTACACCATCTGCTCCTCCGCCACCCAGGAGCTTCCATGATGTCTCGGCTATCATAAGTGTACCAGGTCCCATAGGACTGTCTGTTCCGCATCGCAGCTCAGCAGTTGACAAGCTGGTGACTAAAGAATAGCCTCATTAAAGAGTCATAGTTTGAAGTGGCCGTGGCTGCACCAGACATATAGGACGATGAGCCACTGACCCAATGATTCAGCTTCTTTCAGCAAAATTCTGGGTTCAAGTCAAATTTAGCAATGGAATCACAGGATAGTAAAGTCTCATATTGATCATACATACACCTGTTGGTCAACCATTTAGTTAATAATGTTATTATACACTATGGCATACAAATTCTCCATTGAGTAATGTAATGAATTTATCTGACATTGACACACATCTGTTTCTCTCCCTCTGTTTAGGGTGAAGGAGCAGCAGAGAGAAACTGATGTTTTAGTCCAGAGCACAAAGTGTGAGGAGGACAAGCAGCAACTCCGCACTCAGTTCATCCCTCCGTGCCCTCATCTCTTGAGGAATTTGGTGAGTGTGATGACTTTGAAGGCTAAAGTTCTGTTCTGTTTCAGTTTGCTGTACTTTATTCGTCCTCTGCTTTTCAAACCAAAGCTATTTCCATTAACTAGGCTATATTCTGCTAAATAACAACAGCAATGATGTTTCATGTTGTTAATAATCCTCTGTCATGTCAGGTGAAAGATGTGGCAGATAAACAAAAGTGTGTGGGAAATGCCCTTCCAGTCATCGACAGAAAAAACAAACACAAGGCTGCAGCTAAACCTGGACCTCTGGTGACAAACACTGTTTTGGGCAAAGTCCGCCCACACATCCCTGCCAACTCTTTGGCAAAAGGTACGACCTTCCATGTACAGGCTTCTGTCCAAGGCGAAGCAGAACCACCTCAGGAAAACTCAAAAACCACCAATGAACCACCAGTAGAGCCAACACAGGAGGAGCCTTATGACCTCCTGGCTGACTTCCCAGCCCTTCAGCCCCAAAAGAAGCCTTTAGCAGTGGGTATGAAGTGTGTTGGGAATCCTAGGACCAAAGTTTCAAAGGGGCAAAGAGGGATTACTCGGCTCCGCCAGGAGAATGGAGCTTCCCATCAGAGGAGGATGGAAAATATACCCCATGAGGTCCACACCATCTGCACAGGAGATCAGAAATCAGTGCTGAACGTTCAAACACTTGGCAGAGCCAAACAAGCCAATGCTGCTACCATGGACTGTGCAGACCTGAAGGCCAACAACCAGCCACCTCCTAGAGGTAATAAATCTGCCACATGCGTATGTATAGCTGTACTCTTTATATCGCTCTCCTTTTATTAGTCAGTGTGAATAATCTGGTTTTATTAATACCATTTTTTGCCACTGTTAATATCCCTTCACAATCTCATGCAAACGTCCCTGTCTAAGAACGTATTATTGCTGTTAATGACACCGTCACACTCGGCTAACTGAAGGCAGACGAGAGGCAGCAGAACCTTTCCTTCAGCCATTTTTAAATCCCTCTCAATAAAGCTCCTTTGTGTAGTGTTACTTTGTTTGAACTTTAGACCTACTTCTGCATCTGAAGTTGTGTGAACAACAAAATGGTCAAATAAAAACAACCTTATCAATCAGGGGGCATTGCTCTGTGCCACTTGTAATCCCTGATAAATCCACCCAGCCACCCACACGCTCATAAACACACACACACACACACACATGCAAACATTGCGTCTCTCTGTGTAGGTGTTAAAATGCTGCGACCCTGCATCAGTTTTGTGGAGTACTTCCTCTGTTGGATGACTCAGTAGGAAAATGTTTTCATAATGAGGGGATTATTGTGCAGTGGCAAAATGAATTACACAGTGAGCCTTCCATACTGAGTGCTGATGCTGAACAGAACAGTGGACACAGATATGAATTAAGTCAACAACAACTAAAGTACAGAGTGCTAGTTTGGCTATAGAGCATGGCATGAATAGTATACAGTACCTCCTACACAGTTCATAGAGTAGGTCTCACACTCACATATATGGTCTCACACCTTTGCCATTTTACTGTGGATATTAAATCATGTATTACTTAAGTCCTGCTGCAAATTCCTGTGCAACAAAACAAAACAGGTCTGTTTATTTACCCCTCTTTACCATGACACAGACCAGACCAGACAGAGTACATGTTAAATTGGTATAGCACTAATCTTTGCTCTCTTGCTGAGCATCTTGCAGTTACAGGTGCAGATGGCGTGGGCGACAATGCCAAGACCTGGGCTAGTGTTGTCAAAGCAGGCATGAAGGAAGCAGCTGCCCCTCAGCAGAAAGCCAGACCTTGTACCACTAAGCAGCCATTTACCATTAACAGAGCCCAACGTAAGTTTAAACCTTGGCATCTTGTGTGTGCTGGAAGTTGTGTGTTCAGCAGGGGTTGGGGGTTGTGTTTCATGGTGGTCCACATGAGGAATTCATCATGATCATCACTAGTTCACTTTGTAATACTTACTAAGCTAAAGTTTACAGCATGTCCTCTTGCCCTTTATGCACTGCGCTTTAAAGGTTGCGTGTATAGCATTTTTAGCATCAATGCATCATTGTCAAATTAATTGCTGTATTTTGGTATATTTACCAGATGCAAATGAGGCTGCAGTTGAGGTGATTGGTAGTCTGTCTCACACTAGTGGTATTGTAACTGTTTGTGACATCAATTAATCTGTGCCTTTTATCAAGCTCAACACTGAACACCGACAGATCCCTGGCACAGGCTTTAGTGGTCTGATATTGAAATAAATAATACAGTGATATTTTAACAACATAGAGATATTTTCATAAATCTCCTCCATATTCTGTCTAAAATAAGATTTTCCAAATCAAATATGGCTCACTGAGCAATCCCACATTCTTATTTGTGACTGGAAAATGTTCAAAATTTTGCTTTCAGATTTTATCAGCTGTCAAATTTGGCTTGACATCACAGAGGCTGTAGATGTGTACAGTCAGTCTGTCAAGTGATGTTTCAAATTTGCCAGATCAAATTTGCATATTTGAGCCCACTGACACCTAAATTTAATGATCTAGTCAGCTGCCCCTCTGAAGACACTGCTTCTCTGATACTGCGTGTTTATTCCGTTATAGTCTAAATTGGGAGGATGGCCGTGCTGTCATGGTGTTCTCTGTGTGAGTTCTGATTTGCTGCCTGTGTGTGAATATGCATGATATAGAGGACAAATCAATAAGGTGTTTAGAAGTTGCAGAGATATAATCACCGTGGAAACTTTGCAAGTACATTTGGAAACTAAATGTTCCTTAACACTCTAATCAAATGCGTGTAAATCTCTCTGAGTGTTTGGGTGAATTGTTTGGGCATAACTGTGTATTATCAAAGTAATAGTCCCAATAAAATTCTATAATGCAACATAAAAATAAAGAATTATAATGCATGCTTGTAAGCAACAGCAAGCAGTCAGATTTTTATAAAACCATTATTTAAAAAAAGTATCATGGCAGCAAGGATAGGGTTAATGCTTCTAACATTCTTTCGCACGCCTTATTCCTTTTTTGTCTTCAATAATTTACTTCTTTTATGGTCCTTTCACAGCCAAGTGCTTTGCCACTCAGAACACCACCAAGTCGTACCAGTTTGTTAAAGCTCCCAACAAGCAGGTGAGTTTTAACTTATCGACCAATACACATTTTAATTTGTAAGATCACATGTTCACCATCACATTGCGATTTTCTCTGTGGACTTCATTTGACTTCTTAAATATTTGATACATGTATTTAATTCGATAAAGCCACACTGCTGAATAGGCATGATGTCTACACACTGAATATCTGATTACATCTATTAATGCCTTACTGATTATATGCATTTTTAAACAAAAAAAAAATACTCCAGAGTGCAGATGTTAAAACAGAAACTAAGGGTGGGATTGGCTTTGAAATGGATATATCTCTTCAGTGACCCACAGCATCACAGCAGTGCTTCATCTGCAGCATTGCTTGGTTAAACACTATTCAGACATGATCAGAGGCTCACTCGACTATCTGTTAAACCCAGCTCTCAGCTCAACAATGCTGCTACATGCTGTTCAGCTCTCCCTCTCAGTGTCTCACTCAACCATAAAGACAGCACAGGAAAATACTTTCTCACTTTTATAGTGTTGGATATATATTTTTAAAAATCTGCTCGCACATACAGTACACCCACAGAATTTTTGCCAAGTCCATTTCTAGTGTTTTCTGTATCATTGCTTCATTAAAGGTAATTAGGATTGCCGTGCATATGTTTGTTAGTTTGTCTTTGATTTGAACAACACAAAGAGCTCAAATACTATTGAGACCACTGTATGGATTGGATTAAAATTCAGTGTTTTTATGCACTCACTCATTGATTTATGTGACCCAGAAACCCATCCTTTATCATTAGGACAAACTGTGTGACTGAAATACTTGTGAAAATAGCATTTCTTTGCCAGCTTTGTGAAAACTGGCAAATGTTCAGTGTCACAAAGCAAAAAGTCTGTCCAGCTTGTTGCCACCCTGATATAAAGTAGGTATGACTGAGACCTTTAAACAGTCTGATCCACTGCCATGTCGCCCTGTGAAGTGACAAATCATTGTATTGTAGTTTCAGAATTAGAAATTACATTGTCCTCATCAAGCTTGCAGTGGAAAATCAAATAAGCATTTTTCAAAGTATCCTGTCAAGGACAACCTCATGGGCTTTCATGCTAAAATTCCAAAAACCTTGAACATGAGTTCCTCATGAAACAGAGCTGTCATTATTCTCAAAATTCATGATTTGATTGGACTTTCGATCCCAAGGAGATGATTCAAGTTGACTTCTGATCAATGTTTTCAAGCACTGATGTAGTGTGCTGTTAATAACTTATGCTCTCACATCCTCCCTTTGTGTTTCATAGCTGGTTCTTGAAGCCTCACTAAATGTTTAAGTCCAGTATTACATCATGCTACAAACACACCATTATTTATTTCTTTATAATGACTTGAATTTGAAGTTTGGCTCTATATGTTAACAAAATTTGTACATAATATTGTTTTCCCAGTCGAATCTACTTCTGGCATAATACTAAATCATATGATATATGTGAAGATGTCCTGTCATATCTGTTGTTACCTGAGGTGATTCATGCACCATGCCTGGTGTCTTGCAAATCCTACAAAGTATGATTTAGTTTTTTATCTGACAGGAATGCAAAATAATTCCAGACAAGTGTCTTCAGGGAAGCAGAAGATTTTTGCTATTTTGTTGCTGTGTTTTTTCTCTTTAGCTGTGGCTATGATGTCTTGGTACAGCTGCAGGTGATTGGTAACTTGTTACTACTTGCGGTGGTTACTTTAAAGTGCGCTGGATGCAACCAAGTATGGCTGGGGTGGATAGAATAAATTACGACGGGAATCTATGCCATTTTTGATTTTCAAAGTCAGAGTCAATAGGTTGTTTGGATCAATATACCATTTAGAATTTTTTGCAGGTGCTTTTTGCAACACTATATTGAGTATTTTGAAAATTATTTATCACCACTCTGCTCTGTTTCTGCCTTCCCAATAATTATTATTTATATCTATGAAAGCAAAGCACAAACAAGCAAATTACAAAGCTTTAAAATCCAGCTCTGATTTCTGTAAAAATGCTTTTACTTAAATAACCAGTATATAGGCATAAAAAAAAACCTCTAGTGAATTTTCCTGATTCATTGTGGTCTCCGTCATGAGTTTGCAGAATAAGTAAATCAAAAAGGCTTGTGGGAATATTTTCCTCCTCCCATATAAGAACAGAATCCAGTATTTTTTACGCCAACATTTTCTCCTGTTTCTCAGTCTTGCCTTCCTTTGCCCTTTCTGTCTCTGACCTGTTTAAATTTGGGTTGCACTTTCTTTTACCATGTGCGGTAGTGACAATGACAGCAAGGCTTACTGCTCTCTGAGGTTTGCCCCTTTGGCCTTAGCACTTCCAATCCAACAGGATAATTACTGAAGCTGCGATGCACATTCCCTCTGGGTGGAAGTGGCAGTATGGGGGTCTCTTGGTGTCAGCCGAGAAATGAGATGCAAGGAGGCAAGCCTGAGAGAGAGAGAGAGTAGGAGATAGGGAGCGACTGTAAAACGTGTGATGGTGATGGAGAGAGACATTATAAAAGATTTATTTTTGGCAGCAAAACAGCTGATGCGGAGATGCAAGTAAATGTTTATAGAGAGTGTGAAAAAGTTATGAGAACTATTTCAGACACTGACACATTTTAAAAATCTTTCTCTCTATCTTTGTTTCTCACTTTCTCCCGCCCTCACAGACGCTCACGGAGACGTTGTGGCTCATATGTGTCTACCTGTTCTTGTTCTGGCGTTGACTATAACCTAAATATTCTGCTATTAAAGTTCTACAAGAGCAAGAGAAAGGGTGAAGTCTGAAAAAAACAGATAAGGAGAGTCCAAACTTTTTTTTTAAGCAAAATTGGGAACATGGACAAGGATATGCTGTGAATGAGTGCTAGTTTCTTTATGAAAACACCAAGGCCACTTAGATAAAATCAAGGCTCTGTGCAGATGCCTGTATTCCATTTTGAATTCAGTGTATTTTTCTTTTCCTCCCAGTCTTTCACTCTGCCATCCTCATCATTGTTTATCATATATTTAAACTTCATCTCTCCCAGTAATCAAATCCAAGATATTAGATACCGTCTCTAACAGAGAGCAATTAAGTGAAGCTCCTTTTATTGTTTCGGGGAGTTGGCATTCCTTGGCTGGCAGTTGGGTGCCACCGCATCCAAACTAAAAAAACAGAGCAACAAATTGACAATTAAAAATGCTCCGCTCTTGGCAGACAGAGAAGAAGTAGTGAGCGGCCAAATGGTTTTGGTTTAGCAGCCTGAACGATGGGCTGTTGCAAATGTAGGATTGTCAGACACAAGGCGCATTTGAAGGGCTGCGAGAGAGAAAGAGAGAGGGAGCAGGAGGGGTTGGCGGGAAACGTAGGCTTGTGCATTTGAGCCCATGTGCCCTTCAGCTTGTGTAAGTGTGAGAGTGGCAGAAACATAGGCTAAAGTTTTTTCTTCTATGCGTTCTTCTCTCTTCTTCCAGCTAATAAGCCTGTCTCCAAGCTGTTGCTAGGTTACACAGGTCTGTTGTTATTCTCTGGCAGGTGGCCTTTTCTGTGTGTGTGTGTGTGTGTGTGTGTGTGTGTGTGTGTGTGTGCGTGCGTGCGTGCTTACATGAATCTTGTTTATATTTGATATTACTGTGTGACTGAACAAAACAGAAAGATGAAGAGAGAAAGTTAAAGTGTGAAACAAAGATCAAGAAATATGAGATTGACATTGAAGATCCTGGAATTCCATCTTTTTTGTCTATTTCTAAAACACATCATCTTGCATTTTTATCTTAGACCCCTTGACAGAACCTTGTGTATTTGTTTTTGTGTTGACATAATGGACCTGTTCATGCCAGAGATGCATCTAAGCACTTGTTACTTCGAGGCTTCCTACAGCCACGTGTCCATTTGATCACAGTCGTGCGGGTTGTGCTTGTGTGAACTTATTCAGCTGAGGCAATCTTTAAAGTAAAGAGGCGGGGGAAAAATATCTTGTAACTAGGCAACAAAATCAGGTTCTATGCGATATGAGCTCTAAAAGAAAATACTTCAAAGCCTCCAAAGAATATGGGACGACTGTCCCTCCAGTGACTGTTTTCGTGGGGGTGGGAAGGGGAGCTAGCACAGAGCGAGCCTAATAGGCTATGAGAGATCTCCATAGATCGGTTTTGAGGTGGGTATGTGAGGTATACACTTTGTTATGGGTCAGATCAATGTGTTTGTTCATAATCAGGAAACTTGCTCTCTGGCTCGCTCTTCTCCAGCCCCCATGTTAACCCCTCAGTCTCCGAGAGAAGATTCCTCTTCTCTGAGCATCACATGAAATATAAATGAAAGAAAAGAAAGCATAAAAACAAAAAAACTAAAAAACATTTTAACAGATAGAGACACGAAAAGAAAGATTTTCACTGCATCACTGCTCAAAATGACCATAATGCCTGTGGGGATTTGATAAAGTTGTTGAGCATTACTGATGACTCAGAGATTACTTGCCAAGTGTTGAGGTTTTTTGGCTTTCAGAGCTCACTCTCCAGTCCGCTCTCTTGTTTTGGATCAACCCCCTCCTCCCCCCTCCCCCGCCCACGTCCTGGCATTTTCAAGCGCTCGAAGATGGAGTACGGTGCTAAGTGTGAGCGCCTGGCAAAACAAGACATTTTACTCTCCAGCCGAAAATGCAAATGCAAAAAGCAAAAGCAGCATCGTTATTATTATTATCGCTATTATTGCACTGCTTTGTTTTGTGATGAACAACCTCTTCACTGCAATTGTCAACTGGATCTCTGCTCTAATTAGCTAATTTGCTCATCTCTGCTCTGGAAATGTGAATTTATTATTAATTTGATTTAGAGGCCATCAAAATATATAATGAACCTTGATTGATGACAATTATTATTATTTAATAGGAATGAATGGACTTAACATATTGTTATCATGTAGTGTTGATACAGGTCTGTAAAAATAGAGAACCATTCATCTCTGCGCTGCTGTTTAAGGTTCATAAAATGTTTATGTCAACACAACATAAGACTGTCTAAGGCAAACTTGAGTGAAATAAGTCTTGAGTGAAATAAATTTTAACTACTAGGTATGTTTTTTTTAAATTGTAAAACTAAATGTTTATTTATACATAGTACATTTGTATGTTACTATATTAAAAGATATTTGAAATAATTTTGAGACATTTTTTTTAAGTTTCACAACATAGATACTTTTTACTTAATTGACTAACTTTGAATTCTTCCCACTTTTGTGTGAGAAAATACAAAGTAATACAAAACACACTGGTTACTGATGTTTCTGTATTTACAGTTTAATACTGAACATTTAGAAGGTCCCACTGCACTGTAGATCTTTTTTTTTTAATCAGAAGGTGGAAATTATTTTTTTATGGTTTCATAGAAGACATAATATCTTATATTAAAGGCAAGAGAATGTTTATCAACAAAAGCGGTATCCTAGACTGCTGACAACTTTATAGGACTTTTCAGCACCATTGGCATTTCTGTGATATTGCAGTGTTGGTGTTTTGTTACCTCTCTTTATGGAAACTTTCCAAAGTAATTTGTCCAGATTGTTTTCCTGAAAATATCGTCACATTCTTACTTCAGTTCCATTGTATTTTTGAAATATTACGCACAGACAGTTCACTGAACTCATCTCTTTACTTATTCATTTGTCTTGCCAAAGCGAGGTTGCCCAACCTGGTGAGACTGTTTATCTGTGAAGAAATACCTCAGACCTACTGCTCATTGACACCTTCTTGGCTTACAAACTAGTCAAACATTGATTCTTTCTTTCACATCCTCAGGCATATTCTTAATCTGTCTTTTTCTCTACCCTTTGCTCCCACTCCATCCTTCAATCACTTATTTAATCTTCTCTCTCCTCCTCCAGCCTTTTGGGCCCCGGGCGTGTGAAGCCAACTGTCCTCCAGGAGTCAGACGCCCCCGCTTTCCTTTACAACAGGTGAAGCCGCTAACAATCTCATTTTATCTCATCACTGAAATCATCTCTGTGTTCCTGAATTTATGTCCAACTGTAATTTTCCCGGGAGTGTGTGTATGCACACTGCAGCTGCGACTCAGCTCTCCATTGATTCTTATTCCATTTCATGAGACTGTCACCTTGTATCACATATAAAAGTGCTCCCACTGTGCAATACATCTTCCTGAGTAGCATTTAAACAATCCTCTGCGAGAATGACGCTAAATATAAGTCACATTATGTTGGAATGAGCTGCACACATGTGAATCAGAGGAATGACAGACGTGCATTTGTCAGTATGTGAATCTGTGCATGTATGCTTGTGCATTTCATGTGTATGTATGGGCATGTGTGTCGTAAAGACTCGCCTCGCGTTGTGTAATTGTATATAGGGAAAAAAAAGAGTTTTATTTGTGCGGGTGTCACTCCTGATGGATGCTACTCATAAGACGAGCAAAATCAGGGATCATTCCTCATCTTTCCTCCCACTCCTTACCCTTCCTCTCCATCATATTTTATTCCCTTAGTCCAACACTTACTCCCCCCCTCCCTCTCCACCCTTTTCTTTGTTGGCACTGGTAGCTGGTGGTGTCATAGTGAATTTCACGCTGCCACATATTGTGTCTGCTCTGTCCTAATTGAGAAGGAAGCAGGCTGTCTTTAATGATAAGTCCTATGACCATCATAAGGCGACACAAAATGGCAGAGCTTCAGAACAGATGTCTTTTTTTCACACCGCTCTGCCATCATAAAAACACGTATTTTTCCACATATAAAACAGTACAGTCCTCTTGTGGAAGATGAGGCAAAAGGGGTTTTTTAAGGTCACAGTTTTGTTTCATCATCTCAGTAGTTTGGATACAGTTGGTACAAGTTTGCTCTATAACATGCGTGGCACGTTTTAGATGCGAGTTGCTCTGGGTGCTGCCACAAGCTCTCTGAATGTGCCACACTGTGCGCTCAGCCTCTCGTACTCTTTAAGTAACAGAATAAAAGTCATTCATTCTCCTGGAGGGTGAGTGAAGAACAGTAACAGAACAGTGACTAGTGTCCCCTTGTGGCCATTGTTGGACCATTTCACTAATCATGATTAACTACACTACGCAAACCAAGCAATGCATTTCAGACTTGTTACCTAGAAATTATTTTTATATACATGAAACTTAACAGTTTCATTCCAGTTACACTAACGCAATGACAATAGTTTTTTTATGTAGATTTTTATATTTGGCAACTGCTGGTGCCAGACTTTGGTGAAAGTCTTGATGTGAATATAAAATCACATCGTGTTGGCTAATTAAATTGGCTATATACTTAATGATTTACCATGCAACTGTTATGCCTTGATCATCCAAATTCAAGTGTTTCCAGGCAGAAACTGCTAATGCAAATTATTATACCAAATTCAACTATGTTAACTGCAGCACAGTTTTTAAATTATTGGTTATTGGGTCCATATTGATTTTATTTTGTTGTTATTTTGATTGAAATCAATGCAACTTTATAAAAGTAACCCTAATGTCATCATCCAGTAAATTGTTTAAGATTGTTAAACTGTTTGAAATTTTGTCAAAACATTTTAAAGACTCGTGGAAACACTGTGTGGCTATGATCACAGGCTATCACCTATCTATACCATGTCAGATCTGTTCATAGCTATCGCCACCTTTCCCACACTTACTCGTACTGTGAAACTGTCAGCTTATCAGCCAGCAACAGGACAAATACGATGCTCATTGTGTTGCCTTTACTGATGCATCTCTGTCATGTAAAATACATTATTTGTAGAAATTAAACAGCACTGTTTTTATTGTTATGAATTTGTCTTAGTACCAATATCGAGTGCATGTCTCTGAACCAGACACATTTAAAGCCGCCGCATGGTGATTGTTCTTTAAATGATGACTCTATTCAGAAAAAAGTGACCCAGCCGTTGTCATTTATTCTTATAATTTATAATTACTGTAATTGCTGTGAGTTAACAGCTGATCCACAGTGACTCGGCGTCTTGATTTGTGCTAAGTGTTGTCGGTCTGCGCAGCTGTGTCTACATGTGATACATCACACATCTGATAGGAGGATATAAAAGTTAGACAGAATTCTAACTCTGGCCTCATTCACCTTGTGTGGTAAACAGCAGTTGCCAGAGAGGCCTATTTCTCAGTTAGCTTCAAACAGACAGTCTAATAGCTGCTCAAAGGACAGGCGCGCCTTTACGCTGTCTTCTTTTTTTTTTTTCCTCTGCGCTTTTTTCAGTCAGAGATATGCCTTGTTGTGGTGAAATGAGTAAAGATTTGACTGAGTCGATGAAACCCATGATTAATATTTAACAAAGCTCTTTAAACTTACATGGCACCATTGCCTAGTTGGACCAGAAGAGAGAGAATGGAACGACAGATCAGTAAATGAGTGGGAAAGAAAATAGAGAAAGGAAAAGAGCAGATTCTTTTGGAGAGGCTTTTGATTCTTTGGCTGCAAAACACTTTGCGCTTGATTTTTTTCTATTTGAAATACTCATCTGCACCTAAACCAACGAGGATACATGTTGATTTTCCATAGAGAAAGCCTGGGAGGAGGATGCACTGGTCATCTGTGGACCACACATCGTCTCTTGATGTCATCACTTAGCTGGAGAAAGAGTGAAAGTTTTTATCCTCATATCTTGAAATACAAAATGCGTAAACATGCACCCTGTGGTGCATGAAGGAGCACAGAGCACAGTGAAACTCAGAATGTAGCTTGCGGTAAGGTGGAACGCCTCCACCCACCTCCTCTCACGAAAGACAGAGGGGAGGAGATGAAAGCACAGGAAGAGAGAGTGATGAGGTAGTCGAGAAAAAAAATGTAGACGAGAGGAGGAAGAGAAAGGATGGAAGGTAGAAGGAAGGCACATTCCCTTTGTTTGTCTGATGTACTGATGGAGGTTGTGTGAGGTCTGCACTTAAAAAAAAGTTGTGTTCAAGTACCAGGGACTGTATTATCAATTTTTTTATCTGCTTCATTCTCTTTTCTCTCTTTTCATGATTATCAAATGGAGCCTCAAAGCCACAGCAGTGACCTGTCACCTTAACAGCTTGAATACCACTGACTCACTATCTGTCATATTTCATAACATGTGTCAGTTTTGCTCAGTTCAAAAAGCGTATAAGTTCAGGATCTTTAGAGCCCATGATATTACTGCAAAAACATTAAAGTAAAGCCAGTTGTGATTTAACTTGGACCACTTGTCATGGTAATACAGAATCATTGTTTGCTGATGAGAACGGAAGACTTAAAGGGGTTGCATGTAAGTTCTACTATTGCAACATAGACAAAATTAACACTGACAGCTGTTTATTTGTCAGTCTAGTAGAAACATGGCACGGGCAGCATCAACCTTCATTTTTTTACTGGCCGAGGGCTGTGTCCAGCAGTGATGGTTCCACATCACTTCTTTGCTTGCACTGACGTTAGCATGCTAACCCAGTGGCCCATCTAATCACTAATCACTGTAGCTACTTCTTTAATCTCTTTAGCCCTAAAGAGGTAGCATTGCTCATAGTGTGTGCTATAACCTCAACTTATAAACCCTACAATGGCTGAATCTCTTGCCAAGTAACATCACCACCGCCTTTTAGAAATCACATAAAATGGCAGAGAAAACTCACATATTCCAAATTTAGCCACAAGGGCTAAATACATGAGGGCTGCAGTAATTATAATTGAAGAAGTGTGATTGCTCAGCTTGTTTCCTTCATCAAGTTTCTGATGCCTGTAAGGATTGTCACTCAGGTTACGAAACTAACAAAAATGAGCAGTTATTCCTGCATGAGCTACTTCAATTTCTGGATTATGTGGCAACATAAAGACAAGATACAACACAACAATACATATACAATGTTGGCATCTACAATATGCTACAGCAGTGAGTGCTGAAGGCAAGAGAGCAGCACACCCCCTGACCATATGTGGACAAATACGCAGTAGCTCAGGCAAAGTTTTGATTCCCCACATCAGCTCCACAAAAGTAGGTTGACATGTTCACCAAAAACCGAATGGTTTTGATAGAATGAAAAACCAAAAGAAGAAGAAAAGGTGTATTTTCAGATTTAGCCACTTTGGCTAAATGGTGCTTATGCAAACCAGAAAAATAACATTCATGAAATTTCTTGAACTTTCTTGAAATTCTGAGTATATGTGAATCATTTCAAGTACATGCATGAGTGGGATTAGTATTTAAAGATGAAGGGACAGAGAAAGAAATAGACCAGGAGGCAAATGTCCAGTTGATTGTGTTTTCATAGATGGTTAGTTTTGTAGAAGCATTATTTGCAGCATACTTCATGAAAAAGGAATCCTTATGAATCAATTCTGTTTTTTATCATCAAGTGAAGCTCTTTTCAGTTGCATCAAAGACAGAGAACAAAAAAAATGTCTTTGAAATGAAACAGCGCAACCTTTTTCAATCCCTCTTAAATTTCGCAGTGCTTTTCATCAACGGTCTCTTTGTGCCACTCTATTTCCTCCGAATTTCAAATGCCATTTTCTCCCTGCCTCCTTTTGTGTGCCTCCAGAGAGCATGTGGGATTGAGGCTGACGGCAGCGGCCATTGATATCCGTAACTGTGCAACAAACGGCGAGGGCGACTATCAGTGTCAAACTGGCGCAACCTGATCTGTGTCAGACACAAGGAGGGGTGAGAGGTGAGCGCTGCACCATTTTATGGTTCAGCAGTGCCATTTTGGAAGCACAAGAGGAAGAAAGAAAATGAACAGGAGGACATAGGTGTTGTTTTTTTTTTAAGCCATTAGGCCCCTTCTTTTCAGTCTCACTGTCTTCATGCTCTTTCTCTTTACAGCTAAGCTGCTCACCTCATGTTACCTAGCTTTTTTTATCAACCTCACACCTTTTCCACACTTTCCTCCTCCTGCCCTTATCAAAAATATGTGCGTGTTTATGGCTTTCTACAATTTTTCCACTTCTTTCTTCACACACTCATCAACTTTTGCCCAAACTTTCATTTCACTATAAAGGGATCAAAGACGCCCGTGATCTAATTTTCAAGTGGATCCTGAAGGATTGTGACGTTGTATTTACACTGACAAACCAACAGAACGATTGCCTATTTATTACTGCTCTCTGTGCACTATTATATTAAATGGTGATTTGGGATTTTATTTTATTTTAATTGATAGAGATGATGGGCTTCATAAAGACTTTAGTACTTATTGCTGGTGATTCTAAATATAGTAAAAATTCAATATCACACTAAACTGGAGTTACTTTTCGAGTGTTTATTGTTCCTCTTAACACACGCAAACCTCAATTTTCCATTGAGTACACTTGAGTTAATAAGTTGAGTTAATTCACCTTATCTCGCTAGAGGAAAAGTAATATTTGGGAATCTTTTGTTCAAACTAAGAATGAACACCACATACAGAAAGTTGTAAGATCTTATTTCTGATGAGTTTGTTGAGAGAGTTTTGTCTGTGAAGAAGTAAGAACAAGAAGGAAAGTTTTTTTTTTTTTTTTTTTGCAGTTGACCATCAAAGTGACAGCATAAAAGGCATATCACTGCCAGGCCAATATTTTCCTGTCATCCAAACAGCATCCAAATGTTATGCGCGCCTTCATATTTATTTATTTCAATTCCATCGTTGGGATGTGAGCAAAGACACACACAGCAGTGTGCAGCAATGAAAGTGCACAGGCCGACATAGAAACAATATATAACACACGCAGTCACACAAGCGCATGCACGGTTCACACAAACTCACAGATATAAATATGTATGCGGCCGCACACTCCCATACTCACAAACTAGCAGCTATTACCATTAGCATGTACATGCAGCTAATGACTCCTATGGGCATATGTGCTAAACAGCATTCAGCACCTGCGCCACAGTGCAAACTGGGATCAGTGAGGACAATCAATCAGTAATACAGCATCTTCTGACTGCTCGCAGATCCCTTCCCTTTGCCCTCTAGTGTCTTAAATATTTAGACTGTTTGACATCAAATGCATACATGAATGTCAATGAGGCAGATCTCAGTCCCCTAATCACACGCACATACAAAAATTGGTATGAACAAGCAGCAGGGTGCAGTCAGAGGCAACTCATCTCAGAAACCAAAGACAGGAGCAAAGCCCTTTGTAGTTTAGGTTTGGTTAGAGTGCAGTCACCATTTTTGACCGTTTTTTGGACAGCTTGAGGCAAAAGATAGCTTGAGGATGCTGTGTAGGCTGAGAGTGGTGTTCTGATTGTTACTTCAGGGAAATTGTCTCTCTCGTTGACACATAGAGGGGAAAAAGGCAGTTTGAAGCATCCTTTTTATGGAGGTTTCTTATTCCTCTTGACAGTGAAACCAGTAATAGGGCATGCTGAACGCAGCCCTCAGAAACTCCTGTCTATCAAGGATCTCATCTGAAACGGGGCGCCTGGATGGCCGAGTGGCTATACGTTGGCAAATATGTCGTGCAGTTGTTTGCCGGTTCGAATCCCAACTGAATCGACCTCTCCTACGTGTTGTTTCCCCACTCTTCTATCTGTTTCCTGTCTCTCTACACTATTTCTGATTAAAGGCAAAAAATTCCCCAAAACATAATTTGAAAAAAAAAAAAGGATTTCATCTGAGACAAAGCCAGTCTATTCCTTAACACCATCCATCTCCATTTACTGTGTAGTAGCCTTGTCTCACAGCTCTAATAAAACAAATACTGTCATCTTTATCTAACAATTCATCATAAAGTTTATTCCTTGTGGCATTTTGATTATGCCGAGACTCACAAAGTAGCTTATTTCAGTCACGTAATTTAATGTATTCTGACCTTCCAGACCTGTCATGGACCAAAACATCTTCAACTAATCAGCCAAGATGAAGAAGCAGATTCAAGTTGAAAGTAAAATTATAAAAGCATATGTGTGCACGCAGGGGGTCTGATTTCAGATGTGGAAAAAGCTGCTATTTAGGGAGGTGTCAGAACGCCAGATATTTTTGTGTTTAAGTTTGTGGTGTAAAAATCAATTTTCTGTTTGCCAAATCATTTATTCACTCAGTACTTTCAATATTGCCACAGAGCTCTGGGTTATTAAATGTGTCTGTTATTTGCAGTGAAATATTTTAATCTCTCGGATCATTCAGGCTGAATATACACAATCTGCAACTCCTGGATTCACTGACAGCGTTCAAGAGGCACAGCGTTCAGCTGCGCTACCTTTTCACCCACTCTTTTTAACACTGCTGCCTGGTTTGAAAGTGGCTTTTGTACCAGAAATCACCTCTTTTATCTCAAGTGCTGCGTCTAACGTTCGTGGAGCAACACGGCATATAATCAAAACCTGTAGAAAACAGCAGCTGAAAATGTAAAGATTTTACTAACTCAAATTGAAAATAACACCTTGCCAACCCCATCGACGCTGAGGAGAAGGAGACTCCAGACATCTCTAGGAGCTCCAGACAGCAAGCGCTTTTATCTGGGTCTGTGGGAGAGGCAGAGTTTAAATCAGGCAGCGAGGAGTCACCCTTGTAAAACATTGAGTAGTGCACTTTAGGAAAGCGGTCCCTTTAAAGAGACGTTCCCAGGATAGACATGCTACATCAAATTACTCTCCTCCCTGCACACTGCCTTGACAAAAGTGTTTGAGTCTAGAGCCTTTCATTGTTTGTGCTACCGACAGTTAAGCACAGAGCTTGGTACACAAGTCCATGGCAAACACTGGAGCCTGTGCCTGTCAAAGCCAGCCTCCTGTTTTTTTTTGGTACAAGCATTTTTTATTTAAATTCCTCTCCAAAAGATTCTGTGTTCAAATATCAATACGTTGGAAGTCAATTGGCTTAAATGCTGAAATGTGTGCCATCCTTAACTCGTGTTTGGTTCAGTATGTCTCCAAAATTTTAGCATTATGTCAACATCTATTTGCAATATTGTCACCACAGTTTATATATTTGTGCTCGACGATATAACAACCTTGAAACATGGGAAGTTAAATAACAGTATTTACCTCCTGACATAGTATGTGGTACATTAAAGCAGCAACAGTAGTGAATTAAGTTTTCTTCCTATGAACTTAACGAATTAATTATTACTCACTGAAGGCTAAATGTCACTTAAATGTTCAAAGACAAAGTCTAACTGAACTCAGTGTAGGTTAATTTAACTCATGTATTTTATATTCATACTTTTTTTTAAAAAAAATTCACAGACACAATAATCTTTGTTGTATGAAAACACATTTCAACAACAATTGTGACTTTTCTGCAGCATTTGATAAAAAGAAGCTGTAAAGCTTTTTATCCTTTTTTATTTTATCCAGTTGTTTGTCTTCAGTCTTTTATTGTGTTGTGGCTGTGTGCCACTGAAGGTTTAGTGCGGTCAGCTCAGGAAATCCGCCGGCTATGACGCTAGCTCTGATGCTGACTGTAAACTCTGCTCAGTCGGTGGCAGCCCCACCCCCCACCCCCCCAAAAAAACAAGCACATCCTGCAGTTGAGTTATATTTTTATAATCAATCAATCATGTCAAATCAAATTATGAGGTATAATGGCCGAGGCCCGGTTATATTGACGCCTTTCTAAGTGTTTCTATGAATGCTCTTTCAGTTTTACAAGACTTTTTTATTGCAGTATCTCAGAGCCAGTGCATGTGCGAGATGTTAACAGCATCTTAATGCCGGCTTCCTGTGGCAGTGAAGGGAAAGGCTGAATATGCTTTAAAAGCAACATGTTGCATTTAAGTGTCCATAAACTGCAATATATATTAAAAAATACATTAACTACAAAAGGAAATGTTTTATACCTGGAATTATTTAAAAGCCAATATTAGAAACCAGCATTTTCTTTAATGAGCCATGTAACTTGGGTGGAAGTAGCTCTAACACAGTAAACTCTGATCTATCTGTTGATATCTGTTGCTGGAGGCAGCAGGTATGAACCTTAAAACAAGCATCGACAGTCCTCGTGAAGTTCATGTCATCAATCTGTATTAGGACCATAGCATATACACATACAGTAAATAACATTTTTAAATAATATATGTTCTGTGAATTCATTTATGTTGCAAAATTCATACATAGAGCACAATTTCAAATCGCTCTACTTGTGTTTATGTGATATCATTGAATAGGAAGAATGTTTCTAAGAGTGTCTTAAATTACTTTATGATGCTTCTGGGAGAGGCTTTTTATTTCTTCTTCACCTTGAAGTGCTTCTGGCTGTTTACTTGCAAAGATCACACTCTATATTTGTGTGCACTTAGATCTCTCTCTCTTTGTGTTTTTCAGCGTGGGGGTAACACAGCTCATCGCGGCCGCAAGTGATGACAGCCATTGTGATGTGAAGAAACAACTGTGTTTCTGTTGCTGGACTGTGTATACTTTGCTCACTTGTTAACTGCCTAAATAAAAATAAACATTTGCTTCATACAGCTATGGTTTGCTTTTTTATGGCAACACGCTGCTCTGCTCTGTCTAAGCTGAAACAAAGTGAGTTCTTTAAGTTAGGTAGAGGAAAAAAGAGACACATCCCTGTCAGTGCTGTAGTTCATTAGTGAGCATCTGTATGCTGTGCACATACGCTTTAAGCCCTAAATACAAAATGCAAACTGTATGCACTTTCCAAATGAATTGAGTGATGCGTAGTAATAACAAAATCTCATTGTGCTGTGGTGATAGTGAAATGGCGATTATTCAACAGTGCAGTGTCATTTTCGCCAGCGGACCGTCTCATACATAATGCATCCAAATCATTGCATTTTCCTCCATTCTGGGCTACAATGCATATTTCATCAAGTCAGTGAAATATTAAGCACTCTTATGATTTGATATTCTCTTCCAAAGGGGGATTTCAGTTTATATATTTTCTTCACATCACTTGTGTTTCCTCAGGGAGCAAACTTCCGGCAACGTCTTTATTTGGTGTGTTTGTTTACGGGAAAGACGTTTGATATGTTAATGCTGGAGTAATGATCAATGAGGCAACCAATCAATTTGAGAGATTATCAAGGCTCAGAGACCATTGATCCATAAGAGGGTTCAGCACTGAATGGCAGGTTGGGCTCATTCCAACTCATTTGATTGAAATTAGAGAAGCTCAAACTGTGCGGCTTTTCTTTCTGCCCTTGCCCTCAGATTCCAAATGTCAATTGTCATTCAGGTGAAGGAGACTGATGAGAAAGTGTGTAGAAGGGCATTAAGTCAAAAACATACAAGCGAGCAGCTGATTCTTACCCCCTCACTCTTGTTAGAATGAACATTAGAATGAAAAGATGAGAGTTAATCAAAAAGTTTGTCAAAAAGTAAAAATCCACTAAAGGGTTAAATCTTGCTTCTAAAAGCTAATGTAATTTTTTTTTTCTCCTGCGCTGTCACAAATGTGCTCCTCTGTGTCTTTATGGTGCTGTCTTGTCATAAAGTAATCTTCAACTAATGAAAAATGATCACTTTTTACTCAAATGTCAAAAGTTATTTTAGGCCACATATAAAAAGTTTGCAGGGTGTAAAAGTTTAAGAGGATGTGGTGAAAATCTGACATTTGTCGGGAAATCACGCCTGGCAGATGAGCTGGTGATGACTTATGACAGAGAGAGAACTGACTCTCCTCAGCTGATTCCAGGGGCATAAGAGAGGTGATTCGGGGAAATATGTGCTATAAGATGATATATATGCAAATAATTGACACCACTACTTGTAGAATATACTACAGTAATTTTGTTATCTTTACTCAAAACAATGGTTTGACATCTAATGAGATATGCTTATATGCTTTTTTGCAACAACTTATCAAATTTAAAACTACAGGACAATTAGCGTAGCATTAAATTTGATAAAGGGAACAAATAGCCTTCATGTTAAGATAAGTATCTCTCTGTTAAACCTTTATATCTAATAACAAATTTGACGGCCTAATTGAGCTTCTCCTTTACCTTTTGGTGAGAGAGTGAACAGTTGTATTTTCTAAAATATTGAGCTGTTCTACTAAGAATTTCACATTCAATCGACTTAATCATTTTAACACACAAACACAGTTGTTTATCCCTGTCATCTTTAACTATCCTACAATTTGATTCAACCAAATAGACAAAGCCACTGTTTTCTCTCAGGACTTATCCAATTTAACTGTCAACTTAACAGATGTTCTTCTCCTGCTTTATTGTCCCTGTAATGATTTAGAATCTGTAAACTTCCCCACTGTAGCACTGAACAGCAAAAAATGCTAACAGAAGACACAAACCAGCAAGACGTACTCAAAATCATGTTATCCAATCCCAAGTATGGACTTTGTATTAACGGTTCGTTTGAGTTTTATAATGTATCATTTATCTTATGTCACTGATTGACCGAGCAGTGTAATTTTTGAAATGTTAAAGCACTTCTAGAAGCATCTATCGTTCAACATTTATTATATTTATTACATTATTGGACCAGTGGTGTCTGAAGTATGGGTTTATGTTTTGACCTTTAGGTTTAGCACCCTCATCAGGTTTTATGAAACTCTGAGAGGGAAAAAGCAGCCAGGACGAAGCATCTGTCCACACTTGATCAAAATCAGATCAGGTTTGTAGCAGACTTGCTATATCAGACTTATTTTTTTTTTTTTTCTTTTTTTTTGCTCTTTAATTAGAGAACCACCCCCAGGGCAATTAATATAATGTGCTTTAACACTAGAACACACTGCCGATACATCATCTCTCTAAGCTTCATTAAATTTAGGCCTGTGATGTCTGTGATGTCACCTGAGATACGGCGTCTGATGGTCAATTAACACAGCCAATGACTTCACTGCATGGCGGACAATGATCTATTGTGATATTCAATCTGTTCTTTTGCATATCTTTTGTCCCATATGCATCATTACCGCCTGTCATCGGGAGGTTACAGTACGTAATCTAGTTTGAAGCTGCTATTAATATGACTTCAAGATGGCGAAGGTAGACTGCTTTCTAATGAAAAAAGTGAAACAGGTTACAAGGAGCCCGTTGGTAACCAGCAGAACAAATATCTGACACTTTATGATTGACCTCATTGCACCAATTAGGCTGTAGACCAATCTCCATAATGAAATCTGTACTTTCAGAGTAAGCCCCTGACAAATTGTCTTCCGTCTTGGCAATATCCATTTCATTACTGTGACGCTCGTATTTGAATACCAACAAGGCTGCTGTTGTCTCACAAGTTGCAGTGCCAGCGTAGCAGGTGTTTACATTGATAATGTTGGCCCAGGTGCAGCCAACTTGAGTAGCGACAAGAAATAGTTTGATTGAAGTAGTTTCAGTGATTTTTTTTTTAAAATCAATTACATTTTTTCCCCCCTGTGAAATAATCAAATTCAAAGTTTCCATCAAAAGCCCAAAATCCCACCAAACTTAAATTAAACAAACCACCCTCTGTGCAACCATGTAAGTCAGACAAAGCTGACGACATAATCCACCATTTAAAATCAGAAAACTACTTCAAACGATTTGATTTGTTGAATTTATTGGGCAGCAAGCATCGCCTAATCTGACCTTTCTGCACAGGAATGATTAAGAATCCATTTTGGCCAGCTTTCAGTGGTAACAGATGTGTTATGATCCTTTAGCCGACTAGAAATAGCAATGATATATTATTAAAAAAATCTCAATTAAGTTGAAGTTTTGCATTCAGAAGTTTAATTTACTTGCTGAGTGCTGACTTGATTTTTAAAATAATTACAGTTTACTGCTAAACACCACACACACACACACACACACACACACACAGTTTTAACCACATTACGATTTTTTCCATAAAAGTGCAGCAAATGAAATCAGATTTGGCTACAGCCTGGTGGGACTGATTAACCAAACCCCCCTCAGCTAGCCTGGAGGATAATTGTTTTTCTTTTTGTTGATGTCATAAAACTATGAAGGCATACTGCATTCAGTTGAAAAAAAAAAAAAAAAAAAACTTTTTCATTGATTTGTATTTTTTTAATACATTTTTTTCTTTTTTTTCTGACAGTTTTGTTTTTCCTGTTTTTGTGAGTAATTCTTTTCCTGTTTTACAGGGTAATTTTTTTCTGTTTTTCTGAGTGATTTTTCATTGCATTGATGCATTTCAAATGCATCACTGTGTATCTGTCCAACTGATCCTGGAGAAACATTGCTATGTGTAGCAGATCTGAATGGGCGTTCCTTCTGAACAACCGCAAAGTCCGCAAAGTCCTGCGTAGAGTCGACAAACTAATAATTACACCGTTTATATGACTTAAAGAAAGGACTATCTCCCTGTGTGTTAATCCCAGATCAAAGTAAAACTTGATTAAACTGAACAAGCTGGTCATGTTTGTTTTCACTGAGCTCTGTAAAGGAATGATTGCGTCTATTGTTTCAAATGCTGTCTAAATTCAGAAAAAAAAATTAGTCCGAAAAACAGAAAAAAAAAAAAAAATCAGAAAATCAGAAAAAAAAAAAAATACTCAAAAAAACAAACTAAAAATTAAATTACTCGCGAAAACAGAAATAATTGCAACAAACCAAAAAATATATTTTCAAGTGAATGCAATACGCTTCTGTATAAAAGCACTCACTATTCACAGTCCCTGTAAGACTCAAAATTCATGGTTTGGTTCGATACTTATAGTGTCACAGAAGACACTATAAGTGAAGACAATCGGTAAAGTCCGTCCGTCTCTCCGTCCCGTCAGTGATCAGGGTCTTACCCTTGGTGGAGACGCTAGCACCGGGTGAGACGACGTTCCTGGAAAGTTCCCGGCCATATAAGCTTTGTTAAAAGGAACTTACTTACTGAAACACGGCTATTGAATGTGGGAGGCGCAGTTTAGTGGATCCGCGCTCCACAATCTAGCCTAAGGCGGAGTAGTCAAGTGCAGATCCACTGAGTTTTCGGCACAGTGCAGCACAAAGCTGATAAAGTAAATATAAAATTGTATATTGTTCAATTCATAGTGTACCAAACCAAGACCACTGTATCAAATGGTTCAATACAGATACACATATTGTTGCATCCGTAATATATATATATATATATATATATATATATGTGTGTGTGTGTGTGTGTGTATTCTTGCAAACAAATGCAGGCCTATTTCGAGTTCCCTAATAAGATGTTTTACTTTGTAACATTAGAAGTTTGATGTAGTTTGCTTTAAGTTTAGGTTTTGTTAGGTGTTGACAAGTTTCTTTAATTAAGGCTGTAACAACTGATTAAGGCTCTCTGCTAAAAAGAGTTGTTTGAGTGTCTAAATAAGATACGTAGTATCACTCCCTTATCCTTATTGCTAATCAACATTCGTATTTCTGTAAACGGCACACCTAGTTGATTTGGGATTAAAATGACTGCAGTTAATGTCTATGATCAGCAATGCGGGAGTAGTGACAAAATGACAGTTCTGTTTGATGGAAAAAAAAAAAAAAAGTTGGAGAAATTGCTGGATGAAATCCTGGAGGTTGGTAGGAATGATTTAGAACACCATGGCAGTGATTACCAGTGTCTTGGAGGAATTTGTATTTATCATCTCACGCTGTGTTTTGACACTGAAAATTCTTTTTAGAGCTGTTCAGGTGGCTATTTCATTTTTGGGCGTGTCCTTATATATTCTGGCATTTTAAGAAGAGAGTAGCAGAGCAGTTAATGGTTGAAAAACATTCATACAATTTTTCAATAACCTGCAAATGTGGGTGATCGCGGTGACTGGACTCGTTCAAAATACAGAAGCAATTGGTCATAATTGGCCTCAGTTGCCCTGACTGGAACCAAATGTTTTGAGCATTAACATGAAGAACCTCATTTCTCATGGATAAAACAAAACTTTAACTTTAACTTTAAACAACTTTAATATTTTCTAACACTTGAAATCATGCAGTACAAAATTTCAGTATAGCAAGGACACTATTCATGATTAGAAATTTCCATGTACACATTGCGAAGGTGAAAGATACACAGCCTTTTTTGACTGAGACCACAAAGCAGAAAAGAACTGTGTGTGAATATGTGTGTGTGTGTGTGTATACATATATATGTGTATATGTATATGTATAGCTCGCAGTGTGCGTGTCTTGGGGTGTGTGTTGAAATCTGCTGAAATACCATGTACTATAGATTACTTAATGAGGGCCGTGCCTTAAAAAGCTTGGCATTTCCAGCTCTGGCTTCCTAACATGCACTTGTACTTGCTGATGGTTTTTTTTTTTTTTTTTTTTTTTTGAAGGTTTTTCTCAGAAAGCGATCCAACCGGCAAGATGAAAGAAAAGTCAGCATTTTAGCTGCAAAACTGACTCTTCTGGACTTTTCTCCCTCCGGTGTTTGTGTGCCTGTGTGTGTGAGTGGGTGCGTATTTCTAAGTGAGTCATTATTTGTTTGGCCAACCTGGAGGACTCATAAGAAGTGTGAGATGTGAGCGAACCTTTATTCATTAGCCGTCAGCGCCCTAGCTCACATATACATGAAGGGAAGGAGGTGGAGGTGGTGGTGGTGGTGGTGGTGGTCATGGCTGTAGGCTGATGGAACTTGAGGGGGAAGATGGGGAAGAGCGGAGGAGAGTGCAGGACATGAGAGCATAAAAAGCATTCAATTAAGACATGAACTGCAGGGTTCATTAACCATGAGCAAGCCAATGAAAATGACCATCCATCAAGGGAGAGTGCTGTGGCTGAGCCGGAAAGCACACGCGGACATGCGCATACGACATATTCAATTATGATAGAAAAACGCTCATCCTAGACCATTTAATGTAGAATGTAAACTAATGGCACAGATTATATAGCTAGTCTAAACTGTCTGGGAGTCACATGAATTCTAGTAGTTAAAGTACCTATTCACTCACAGCTTCAACATCAGTCAAGTACAGCTGCGAGAGAAGATTGTGAAAACAGTTTACGTGTTTGCAGGTAACCACGATACTGACAGTGAATGGCTCTTTAACATATAAAGTGTACTGTATTCAGATATATCAGCCTGAGGACATGCAGTGTGGAATATAAAATACAATGCAAGAGATTGCTGTCAAGTAGTATTGTCAATTGTATTAACACGAATTAACTGTGAAAAAAACTGCAATATGAAACTAAATGAAATTAAATCCATGTGTTCTTAGATGGGTATGCAGGTATACAATGAGGCTGAACCAAGTTAAGGGCACACACATACATCTTAAAAGACTGCGGTGCAGAGATGAGCCGTCTGCCCTTTTAGAGTGCATTCATGCATTCCCTTTACTTGCTTTGCTCATGGCGAAATCCAGAACATATGGCATGCGCAGGTATGCCGAGCAGAGAAGACAAATCACAGATGACAGTGTGCGTTAATAGCGAATGCATGTCACCATATGTATTTCACTTCGCTGAGAGAGCTGCGGGGGCTTTCTTCTTAATAATCAAAACAGCTGTTTTGGAAGTGGCCTTGCCCTATAGAAAACTCAGTTGCTCTCACTCTCCACAGCCTGCTCTGCCGTGTTTGAATATGCAGTGTTGTTTTTCTAGCAGTGCACTTCAGATACATTCCCCAGAACAGTGGGAATCCTTCTTACAAAAGGACACAGCACATACATTTCCCAACAAGTCCTACCGACTTCAAAGACCTTATAGGTGTTTCCTGCTTGTCCTCACTCTCAGATATAAGCTGTAGAATCTCAGCAACAGGCATCTGTAGACACAATTTGGCTAAAGCATGAAGCTATTTTTTCTCCTTTTTTAACAGGACAGTCTTACATTCTCTTCTTAATGCCCTTGAACTGGATAAGATAGGCTTTTTAAGAGTTTTATTCTTTCAGTCCAATGAATGAGTTGATGGGAATGAGAATAATGTTGCTGTTGTTACATATATGTTACTGTGTATTATTTGCTTGCCATCTGTGTAACTCCATAAAAGCTTGTGTTCTGAATGTCCTGAGAATAGTTCAAATAAATTTACCTTCATTTTCCATTACTCCCCTCGGTCTAGGCACTAGATCAAGTAGCTTTTAATACATAATAAATAAACAATAATCCTGCTTTCCTGCATAGTAAAACTTTTATTAATAGGCACTGTCCTGCAACAAGAAAATCTGGGAGCCAAACAAATTTTAACCACTGTCTGATCGCCTCTCAGGCTTTCTGTTTACTGTCCCACTTAGATGGACTTCTAGAATAAAACTTTGTCCTTACACACACACACTTACACACACACACACTCAAATGTTTTAACCTTTCGATCCCTGATATTAGTTTCTCTTTAACTAGCTTAAGGACACGGTGAATGAGGACACTGTTGTCCTCATTTTCACCATTAACATCCAGTATCCTACAAATTCATTTCAAACTCAGAAAATACAGATATAAATACAAAAATACCAAGATACCAAGACAAATTAGTGAGGAGGCAATGGGAAGATTGTAATGGATTAGTAAATTGATTGTACTACATACTACACATACTACACTACTGACAACACTTTTTGCCTAATAGATTAGATTTATTTTGTCCTAAACTGAAAAACATAAACAGCAAATTGGTAGCTACCTTGTGTTTTGCATGAAGTCTGTGGTATTTGCATTTTAATTGGCTGGCAGAGCTAATGATAAAAGACTGTAATTTAGATTTTTAAAAAAACTGCTAAATATGACTGAGAACCCTGACAAAGCAATTAATATTCCCTAAATGTCACGTCTTTGTATCGTATAATGCACAAAATTTATCAGTGGGTCTATGGTTTCACAGAGGGACTGTTTCACAGTGTAGACACACCTTGGTTACCTGTGCTGTACCACAGCTCCCATCGGTTGTAACAGATATAGCACTTCAAATAAAAATTAACAATCCCAAATGTGTTTGTTTCCACACACTACATGTTCCCACTGGGAGTGTGGGGAGTGTGTGAAAGCTGTCGAATATAGCAACTTGCATTTAATCAGAATGGGACTAAAGGTTGGCAGACAGTAGAGTACAGTGGCAGCAATCCCTTAAACGGCTTTAAAAGTATTTACAAAGACAAGAACTGTGTGGATGTTTCATTTATACATTATCTCTCTGCAAAAACATCATTATTAATAGAGTAGTAAACACGTTTCAAAACTCTATGAAGGCCCTCCATGTATTTACTCAAGATTTAACCATTGAGCCATAGATGCGATATTATTTTTGATGGCGCATTTTAATACTAAGGGAAAAGAAATGAATAATTGAAAATGCAACTGTCATAATTATCAACAGTGGCTCAGATGATCGGCCTTTAAGATTTAATTTGATCAAACTTGGTGGTGCTTGGCCTTCGTTCACGGCAAAAACCTTATTGATGCAAAGTTATACACCAGAGTAGGCAGAATGAGGAAAAATGAAAAACAAAATGTCTATGTGGGGCCATTTAAAACAATACAGGTGGTTGCAGTTCATTGGACAATGACAGATTGAGAGGAAACCTTCATTGTTGCTTTCTAATGGTGTTTTGGGTCTATTATTAGCTCATTTATTGCAATTCTAACACTTGGAGGTGAGATAAACAAGATCAGTGTCACGAGTTTAAATAACACTCCCGGTCACTCCAAAGGTAATTACACATAGGTCAATGAGCAGAGGACCCCCCCCTCCCCCAACACACACATACATACATACATACGCACACAAACCAAAAAATTGGCATTGACAATCAATATTTCACACTTCTACACAGGCACTGATTCACAGACACACACTTGTAGGCAACGTCCCTGCCAGGGAACAAGTGGCTAATCTGTACACTCCGCCACTCGCCTCAGATAGAACACTAGGACCAAATTACATTTTAATAGCTTTTTTTTCTTATTAGTGTCGTAGCATCTTTGAGCCCAGGAGAACAAAATTAAGCTTTCAACCTTTTACAACACATTCCTGTGTCATTGTGCCCGATGTGATCAAGGTATCCTGTTGATGTGCCTTTATTTTTTTTCCTCCAATATACACTTGTATTATCTATTAAGTGCCAAAGAACAATTAAAGTCTAAAGGTTGACCCTATTAAATCAACAGCATGTGCGGAATAACTGCCTCAGTTCAAAACTAGGAATATTGAAAACCAAAGCCTGAACCAAAGCTGAAGCAAATTTTGTGTGAAGAAGCGGTGTGTTACTTCAACATTACATGAAAGAAGCAAAATAAAACATGAAAAAGCATAGCTGCTGACATTAAAAATACATATTTTTCATTTGTTTTTCATGAAAAGTTTTAGGCAGACCAGGTACACTTGAGTTAGATCATTTTTTTCTTAGAGTTCTACCATCTTAGTTAACTGAAAAGTTCTACTTAACACCACAAAATTCAGTATGACCCAAGAGGGTTATTCAAGATTTCAGCGTTTATTTGTTTATTTTTTTTACATTTTTCACACAAACATTTATAAGAGATTCATTTATTATATATAGTGTGACATTTTCATGTCTACATTGCCAAAGAAATCGATTTTTTGACATTTCGAAGGAAGATCTGTTCACTGTTTCATATTAATGCCCACTAAGTCTCAGATGGAGAGCATCAGCCCCTAGTGGAGAAACCTTTTGAGCGAACAGACACCGAAATTAAGAAATCAGTATAGATCCAGCCGCACTTTCATGATGCTTTTTGTGATGTCCAGCTACATGAACAAGAAGAACAAGAATTTGAAGCAGAAAATGGCTCAACAGTCAGCAATATATATATATATATATATATATATATATAACAATGCATTCACTTACTCCTGTATGTATTAAAGTGCATTTTAATAACAACGCATTCACTTGCTGATGTAAAACCTACCACTAACATAACAGTGGTCAGCAACAGACTGAACGTACTATGGTTTTGCTCACACTCATGCTGAAATGCATTTTAATGGTGATGCATTCACTTACTCATACATACTAAAAAGTATTAAGATGACGAGTTAACTTGCTGTTGTTCATAGAAAAGCGTCTTTGAAGATGATGTGTTCGCTTACTGAAGTCTGTACTTAAGTGCATTTGAACAGTATTTAGTTTAATTACTGATGTACGTTCTGAGGTGCTTTTGAAACGTTATGTGTTTACTTACTGACATTTGTACAAAAGTGCATTTAAACAAAAATACATTTAATCACTAACCTAGGTACAGAAATGCACTTTAACTGTCATGCAATGATTAGCTTAAAAAATGAACAAATTACATGGTCAGTGACTTCGAATCTACTTAACTGAATGAAATGATGCAAATCAACAAAGTGATTCATAAGTTCCTCATCTTCTGTTATCAAATTTGAATTCAGGGAGCAGGTTTGGTTTATATTATTGACCTGAATAAGCATAAGCAGTGAACACACACTGTGGAGAAAATGAAAAAATAACCACTTCTTACTCAATGTGTTTTGTCGTGTCATAATTCAGTTTCCATTCAGTAGATTTATCTGTCCCTATTTGGGTTTATTTTAAGATTTGTATAAAAAAAACTGATATCCCAGGACTCCCCAAAACCAGATCAGGTTTCAGGTTCTTCAGGCAGTAGCTTTGCTCAAAGTATTTTCACATGGGAGTAAGTTCGCCTTGAAGGCTTTGGCTCTCGCAAGCTATGAAACCAAACAGTCCTTCATGCCTGACTGCTTTTGATACTCTGTGACATTTTCACTGTGTACTAGGAAGAGGTGAAATCTGAGATGAGCCAAAATCGGTTTGTGGTAAGATGTTTTTTTTTTTTTTTTTGGTGGGGTAGAGAAAAAAAGTCTCTTATCCTTTAATATCCGCACCCTCTTTTCCAAGTGAGTGTTTAAAATCATCAGCTGCTCAAAGGGTTAACAGAGAATTTGTCATTAGGAATGCTTTTAAAATTCACACAAAACTCTTAAGCTGTCAACACTTGTTTTTCCAATACCCTGCTAAGCCCTTTGGTCCCCACTGTGCTCGGTATTAACTTGGTGAGTGTGTCTGACAAACAAGATCAGAGATTTCGAATCAACTGAGAGGTTGACATTTGTTCTCAAACAAATATCCTGCTTCTTAAACCTTTGGATTAAAATCAATCAAAACCAAACTGTTGTTTTACTGATGATATAAGGACAGCAAAGATCAGTTTTGAAATGTTTTAGATCATTTTTAAATTGTACATAACATTATACATCACTGAGGCCCAGCATAAGGGGTTGTTTCAGCTCAGGAGGGCAAGTGACAAAACAAGATAATAGATGACTAAGGTGTTGAGTGTAAATGATCAATGATCCACCCTATCTGTTGTGCTTAATGGGACTCAGTGAACCAGTGACATTGATTTGTTAAACTTCTCACCTTTGACCTCAGTGTGGGCTGCAGGCTAGGTAATTCTTCATTATAATTAGCTGCACTTTCTTTTCCTGTTCCCAGTCTTAAAAGAAAAAAAAAAAAAAGAAAAAAATATAGCGGAGAAGAATATAACTACAGTGCTTACTGGTGAATGGTCTATTTTTCTTTCTCTCACAATCTCTATTGTGTACTGTTTCAGACAAAATTTCAGACAAAATTATACGTTACCCACCCCTTTAACAGCCAGCATCATCTGTAGCTTTGCAACTGACAGCTAACTGATTCACAGCCAGGACGGAGATGAAAGAGGAGAGTGAGAGTAGAGAAGCGCGAAGAAGGGAGGACAAACACAAAGAAGAAAAGAGCACAGGATTATGAACCCATCCTGTCGTGTTCCCTTTCATTTTTTGGGTTCTCATGCTCCGTTCCCACATCACCGTCATGCCTGGTGTTAAGGATGCAGAGTAAGGCTTATCATGAAGGGAGGAATATTTTCACCCACTCTGTCACCAGCAATCAGTGAAAAGAAGAGGGCCCTAATCAGAGGGCTGCTTGACTGCAGAAAAGCCTCTACTCTAATGATTCAAACTGTTTCTGATGCTGAGATGGGCAGATGGGTTTGGCATTTCAATGGAGAAGTTTATCTCACTGAGCTCAAGTGAAGGTTTTGGACTATGAGAGTTTTATTTCTTAGACTGTACAGCCCCAGCTTGGTCAAAGAAAAGTTTAAACAGCTCAGTAAATTACTCTTCTAGAAAAAACTGCATTGGTTATACTGTGATTGCAACTATGGATCAGAAAAGCTGCACAGTAATTTATCTAGATCAAAAAAAATCTGGTTTCAATGAGCTAAATGGAAAAAAATAAAAACAAAGGGTACAAAGCACTTATAATAGCATCAGTGGAGGGTAAATGAATTTGTAATGTTATGTGTTATATACATTCCTGCTACATTAATGTGTCTTTATCACATTAGTACACATACATTACATAGTGTATTTCTGATTCAGTTCAATGCTTCAGTGTTATCAGTCCACTGCCATTCTGTCCTCTCCACCTAAAATAACATAAGTATTTGTGTCCAGAGCTTGTACTTGGATCAACCTTAGGGCAAGGATCAGCTCTGACAAATCCACCAACTACTCCACTCTATACAGATCTCTGATTAGTGGCAAAATGGAAAATCCCTGGTGAGGAGGCACGCTGCTGGGAAAGTTCGTCAACATCTCTGAATGATTTCAATGTAATCCAAAAAGGCTCAGCAGAAGACTGAATCTGCTCATATGACAATGTTTCAGGCTAGGGAGTTAAACTTTCATTTGTCTGCCCTGGTTCTTTTCTTCTGTATGTTATTTCTGGTAATAAAGCTGACATACAATGGGAAAAAAAAAACACTCAGCTAATCAGTGTCAACCAAAACTGTCATAATGTCTTTACAACTGTCAGATACAGTGCTTTGTTTAAGGACATTAGAGGAGTTTGTTCTATCTGGATATTTAATGATTTAATTGGGAGGGGTTGATGGCAGTAACTGCCACATGAACATTTTCTCAGATATCAGAGGAGCAGATGGGAAATGTTGCCTCATTTAGATAATTTCTTCATTTCATGGCCATCCATGCTAAACTACAGAATGATAAAGTCCAAACTGTCACAGATCCCATTTGTGTGTGTCTATGTTTATGAGGGTGAATAAAACAAATACACTGCCTGAAGTCAATAATTATCTCTGAAATACTGAGGAGCCTTTTATTATTCATAAAAGAAATCTTTTTTTAGCGATTGTGCCACTTGAATGTTTTCCCTAATCTTTGGTATCCAGGAAGGTTGAATCAACTCACACAGTTCCAGTTTTTTTTAGTTCCAACTAAAAAAATTTAAAATAATTCAGACACCTCAGGATACGGTCTGAGATGCTGACCAGCCTGATGTTTAAAGATGTCAATGATAGTCCCAACAGTATCTGTCCCGCTGTCCCTGTCAGTAGCTGTCCCCTGTTAGTTATAGATAATGTCAAACCCTAAAATCTCACAAACCTTGAGCAAAAATGAATCTGTAAGCTTTGGTTACTATGTCTGCATTTTCTGAGCAGTTGCTAGGACCATCACACTAGCGCGGCTTGGAATCTGCATGACGACAGATAAAATCGATGGGTGTCCAATGATGATGATGATGATGATAGTGATAAGCAACAGAAAAAGGAGCATGGCAAAGTATGATGTATGTGTCAATAAACCTTTGAAATCCTAAACTGGTCTATCTTGATTGACTGAAAAAACAAATAGCAATTAGCACCAGCGGGCAACACAACACATCACCCAGAGAACAGAAAAGTGTGATGCTTGGTGTCTTGTTCTTCTCTCAGTCGATCCAGCACAATTCAGCCAATCAATACAGTAATAAAACCATTCCATGCTCTTATTACTAGAATAAACCGGTGAGCATGGCGAAGGGGTAAATCCCGCTCCAGTCTCCCAACAAATCTGTCTTCCATTCCACTGATTACACATATGTATTTAGGACACTGCGTTTTGACCCCTGAAACACTCCTCCCTTATCCCTCAAGCTTCTTCCACCCCCCACCCCCACACACCTGCTAATCGATGAGGAACGGCTTCTGCAGTTGTTTAACCTGCCCGGCTCTCCCTCTTGAGCGTGGAGCAGGTGACACATCACATTAATAAATAAATAAGCAGGGGGGAGTGGAGCACTCATCACGGCGCCAATGATGGGCCAATTATCTCATGGCAAACAACGCTCTGCCATCACCTGCCGCAATCGAAGGAATCAATAGGGCTTGGATGGGAGATGGAAAAGGGAGGGGGTGTTGGTTGTCGTGGGTGGGTGGTGGAAAGAAAGAAATGACGCAGAAAGACTGAGACTGAGAAGAAATGCAAGACAGAAACAGAGATACAGAGCAACATTCTGTGATATCAAACCCTCTGTGGTCATATTTGAAAACAATTATTTACAGTTTATGCACATTCGCCACTTATTAATTCATTAATCAAGCTCAAGCTTCAACCTAAATGTTTCCAGAGAATTAAGTATGTGAGTAATTTGTGTCCATTTACTGGGTTTTCCTCTGGATTTCATCCACAAACAGTACACAGAGTTACTTCAGTTGTCATGGGGACACATCTATTGACATGAAGTATGATAAAAGTGTGGACCTTGAGAGACTGTTTTGCCTAATTATTTTGTTGCAGGGATCAAGAACTTTTAGCCAGTAGGCAGCAGCAGATACTAGTTTCTGTAACTCAGAAAACTGGCAATGAAGGCTTCTTTTCACTGGGCTCGTGAGAACATGAAGAATGACTCAAGAGTTTACAACTCATTCTACTCTTCCATCAAAGAAACTGCTACTAGAATTTGAACATTATTTGATTTGATGAAATTAAAAAGGGCACGCTGTGCTTTTGTTATGCTGACTTTATATACCTACCTAATATATAACAAACTTTTTTTTGATGTTCACAGACTACTTCGTCAAGTGTCAAAATCAGCTTTTATCAGCTCCTGTCAGGCTTTTCACTGTGTTTCTTCCTCTTAGCATGTTGCTATTGATATTTCATTAACTCCAGTGGCGGCTGCTGGTCTTTCACAGAGGGGAACCTCACTGTTGGCTAACTTAATTCTAAGTTTCTCCTTGTGAGGGAGGCTATCACATGGTTTTGCAAAAATAAGGTCAACAATATTAGCATTGTCTGCCATCGTGTGCACCTTACTAGCTATCTAGTTCACTCTGACCTAGCCAACAATATGACTGATTGAACCATCTAACAAAACAATATTAAACTCGAACAAGGAAATGTTAAAATTATGTTAAATTTAAATAAGTAAATACTATGAGTGTGTTTTATTTACAGTATAAGAAATGAACAAGTAATTTCGCCGAGCAAATACCAACAAAAGAGTTGCAGTTTGTCTTCCGACTTTGCTTTTGCAAAATCCGCGATGGCACTGAGCTGAGCTGTCAAGTGACGGTGTATATCTCAAAATACCTGTCAATCGAAACAGGATTCAGCCTTGTGACTGATCTTCCGATCATCATGTGGAAGCTCAGCGTCCAGGCCAGCCGAGGCCCGCCCACAGCTCCATTCACCCCCAGAAACGCTGAGTGTCTGTGGGCAGGACAAAATCGTGACATTTATCCAATGACCGTTGAGTTTCGAGGCAATGAAAAAAAATGTTCCATGCAGTCCAATTGAAGTGCATGGACACTCAGCTTCTATGGGCAAATGCATTGACAATAGACTGTATAAGAAAACAGCACTATGGGAATGTATGAGAAGTTAACAACATCAACTCAGTGTGATAAGTAGCTGATTCTGAATGAACTCGTCTTCGAGATGAACGTGTTCTAATGCATTTGTAGTCAAGTTAACGCAACCGTACGTATTTGACCATTTAATTTTTGCAGTCTTAGAGAAATCGCTTCTGATTAGCTCTGATCCAACAGTCTTATTCTAACAGCCCAGCCCTGAAGCACTTTAGTGATAACATTATGCTATAGGAGCATGAAAACCCTTCTGGTTAATGTAAGGCTATGTGTATGAATATGTAAAGATATATGATATGCTGCTTCTGAAGCGCTGCCATAATGTACCACTACTTGCAAACAACATATTTTCTTGTTTAGATAACACTGCCTGGCTGCACGTGCTGATTCTGAGGGTCAAAATATTATCGGCCATCTGAAACAAGAGTGGCCAAACATTCATTCGATTTTCGACGCTGCCCTTTGATGCATGAGATGAATTGAGATGTGATGAATTTTAGCTCAACTGATTGATGGGTTTCTAGTGAGCAAAAAAGCTGGATGTTGCGCTCTTTCACACTCTGCTACACTGTTGAGCTGTGAGGAACTGTCTGTATACAATATGTGTGAACTGATGAAAGTAACGTTACCGAGTCCTGTAAGCCTGTGTTTTGAAAAAAGGCTGTAAATCTGTAAATATTTTTCCTTTCCAGTAATATCAGGTGATGTGCAAATATCTTTGAAACTAAATGTACAGTTTGTACTCTAAGAAAGATGTAAGAAAAGAAAGATGTATTATATAAAATATAATTTACATATATATAAACTAATGCATAAGATATTAGACCATGCCTCTTAAGTACTAGAATAAACATGGTTTTAAAAATAATGATGGCTAGTGCAACTAATGTAACCGATGTGTATGGCCAGAATAATAAGATAATAAAATAAGAATGTAATAAGAATGTACAGTGTATACAGCACCGACTAAATTAATACTTTTTTTCTACATTTTCAACATTTATTCTGTGACTTTTTTTTTCTTCCACAGACAATGACTTGATAGGTTACATATCTTTTCACCCACATATTGAAACTGATCCATGTTTACGTTATTTATGTTTGTGCTACTCTCCTCCCAACAGATACTTTATCTTTCACTGAGCACTGAAGGTCATTTCACACATATGTTCATGTTCCTGTAAAGGGAAAAAAAAAAAAAAAAAAAAAAAAAAAAAAAAAGAAAAACTGAGCATACATTCACGGCTTGGAGAGAGTGTGCATGACTAACATTACATTATTATGTAACGTATAGCTGGTCTACTAAAAGGAAAAATTAAGTTTTATCAAAATTAGAGGATGAAGATCTGAAAATGAGCATAAAGTCCACTTTAAGAAATGACCAGGTCCTGTAGAGTTAATGGGGGGTTGTCCATCGATTCCATTGATCTATAAAGCTGTATAGATTGATGGAATGTAACACAGCAAAATTTTTGACTATTTTAAATTATATATATGATGGATGTATTTCATGTGATTTGCACAGACTGCACTATTGTTTTTTTTTTTTAGTTTTAGAAGAATGTGGATCTGCCATTATCACCTTGGCCATTTTTAGATGGTTACCAGAGAGGAGAAGTCCTGATTAAATTTCTTTATTACCCTTAAAAATGAGTTTTTTTTTATTATTATTATTATTTTTATTATTACAGCTTGTGGATATTATATAAAATAATAATAATAAAAGGATAATAAAAGTGTTTTTCAAGGCAGAACATTTTGCATCTTAAGTGATTATCTATAACTTTAAAAACAGGAAATATTCATTGTTTAAATGTGAAGCTCAAACTGTATCTTATTCAGCTGACCTACACTCATATAGCAGCTAGACTTCATAAGGTGTTGTCTGTTTTTTCTGTTAACTATGTCAACACCCACTGCTGTTGCTATGTGACACAACTATAAAACCTCTACAGATGTATCAACAGGAAGAAATGGAGAAAGAAGAGGTTGAAAGATTGTCGTACAAAGATAAAGATGGACTCCAGTGGAAGCTGTGAGTCCGACTGACTAACAAAGCAGGAAAAAAAAATATCCTCCAAACAGCGTGGGCCACACACTGTAATCTTCTCTGTAGGTGTTTAGCGCCTATAGCCACACACAGACTTTAATCCAGTTTTGATGAAGGTGGAAGGGACAGTTTTACGGGTTTCTGTTTTTTTATAAATGGCTTTAAGTTAGGAACAGTGCTTGGGAACAGGCCATTTTATGCATTAGGGCCATTGGGTGAAATTCACCTCCTTTATTCTCTCTGCCTGAGAACTTGGCTGTGATGAAGGGAAAACAGCAGAGTGCTTATATTGTCCCCTTTTCACTGTTGCTTCCAATATATTTTCATGAACTCGTAATATGAGTCTTGTTTCCAGCAAGCTGTTGGGAGGCATTTAATAGTCATTAGGTGGTGTCAAACACATCAGAGTGCATGTTTCAGGACACTTGGTACTGTATAACTTTACATGTTTTTGCCCACAGAGATCATTATCACGGAATTCTTTGCAATATTACACAGTGAAAATTAGAACATGTGGATGTATATTAACCCCAAGCATTAGGCTTATACCTGCCTCCTTCTCTAAAACTAGGAGGTTAAACTTCAATGACCTATTAGTTGACAGTGCACTTTTATTGTTAATTTGATATTGATAAAAGCTTAAATTAAGGCTGCAGACTCGGCACTTGAATTTGCCTTCTCAAAGTCAGGCTGATGAGCCGTGAGGACTTGTCATTGTAATGAGCGAGCCTCATTATGAACCAAATCACCCTGTTCTCTTAGGAATTCAGCATGAAGAGCACTCTTTAAGGTTATTAATCCAGTACAGTGGTTTATAAATGCTGCTATCGCCATCAGGACACGCGCACACACATATTACAGTAACGGGCTCCATTTGCTCATCATCTTGTTGAAGGGTCAAGGATATATCAAATGGGATTAATTCAGTTTCTGTATTAATGAGGGAGGAGAGGAAATGTAGACATGTATGGAGTGTGGAAAGTTTTCTTGCACAAGAGCTGAGTCTTGATAAACAACAACACCATTCATTGTTTCAAAAAATTTATGTACTCCAAGAAGAATGCAAAATATTTAAGTGTCAAGCAGGAGAGATGTCAATGTCCACGTACCCATTTTAACCTCTCCCATGTGACAGCAAATCAGAGTTTCATTCCAGCTGTCTTGTTTTGTTTACTGCTGCATGCTTGCCAGTTCAAGTGACAAACAAGTAAAATGAATGCTCAAGAAAAAAAAAAAATCATCTAGTGTTGATGTGACAACAAGCAGGACAGAGGAGGGGATTGTCACGTTACGATAAAAGACGCATTTACTTCCAACATCAATGTTTAATGTTTCAGATCTATGGCCACTCCCGACTCCACTTTAGATGTAATTATTTACAGAACGACGTTGCTGTCAGCTTAGCTTCCTGTCAGATTTATGGGAAGAAAAGAGCGACGCAGAAGGAAGAAAGGATTTTAAAAATCATCTGATCTGATGTAAAAAAAGAAAAAAAAAACTGTGCACGGAAATGGACGCCACACCAGAGTGTGTTTAGATGAGGTGGATGACTGTGCTTGATGTGGTGGCATCTCCACACCTGCGCTGCCATCTGTGCCCCTGCACCCCCGCGTGACCGCCGTGCCTCCTGGCACACGACAAGTGTCGCGCACAAACGCTGATAAACACATCTCACTCTCCTGTCCTCTGGAAGCAGTAGACAAAAACTTTGGATTTTTTTTTTTTTATTGTAATTTCTTAGATAAATTGGAAGCAAATGCAACATCAAAAAAGGAATAATTTTTGCTTTCTTGCCAAGAATTAGATAAAAGCTCAATGTCTCTCTAACTTAAGGTAAACATCCGCTCAGTTTAGCTTAGGATAAGAATAGAAACAGATAAAAGTTAAGTCCAACTGAGTTTGACAGTGACATAATCCACCTCATAATATCTTTCAGTTTGTTTAGCATTTAATTGTATAAAATTCAAAGACTTGCCATGTTTTTTTTTCTTATACTTTTTTTTTTGTTCTTGTACAGATTAAGGAAATGAGACTTTAAATTGTCAGCGAGCCTTACAATTGCTGATGTTACGCTCTACTATACTTCTCAATTAAGCCTCACCAAAATAAATAAATAAAGAAATAAAACAACTCATAAAAATGTTAGATTATTGCACAATTAAAAAATCATGTTTTAAAATCAATGATACATATATACACTCACATATGTAAAATGTGCATTCATTGTAGTTTTGTCAATCTGACAAACAAGTATAAACAAAGATCTTGAAAAAGAAAGAGGAAAAGGGGGGTGGGATAAAACTGGAAACAAAAGAAAAGATGAATAAGCAAGGAGGAGAGGAGGAGAGGAAATTGTGGAGGGGGATATTTATTGTGCTGCTATAGTTTGAGGATATTTTCTCTGAAAGTGGTAAAAACCTCCTAAGGCCTGAAGTGAAGAAAATATAATTAATTAGACAAACACACAACTCCCCCACACATAATTAGTTACACAATGACAACACAAGCATCTCAAGCAGTGACATCTCTCTATCTATCTATCTATCTATCTATCTATCTATCTATCTATAGCCTGTGCCTTTTCATCAGCACAGCATGTCCACCACGCCTGCCTTGAGGAACATAGGAGTGTGTGGCCTGAGCGTTTAGTGCAATGCTCGGATCCACAATAGCAAAGAGAGTCACCAGCGAGGGCTGCAGCCACCCCCTGAGGGGCACTATGCACCTCCTCAGTGGATCACTCTGTGTTGTCACAACGTTTTCACAAAGCTCAGTAGGACAAGGGGATGTGTACTCTTTTCATCACCAGCAAACGCAAATGAGCGTTGTCAGGCTCGCTAATGCATGCTGGTGGCTCTACAATTTTCCGCTGAGCGTCTGCACACGTTTGTGTATGTGTGTACTACTATCTATACTGTGTGTTTACTCTGTATGAGAAAGTGGGGGAAAATAAGTCTTTTAACATTCACCTTCATGCACAGTAGATGAGGCTATCGTTTACAGCCGGTTTTCCCCTGCTGTTTGTTTGCCGTGTGGTTCACAGTGTGGTCAGAGATGGTCAAGGGCAGAGTTGGACACTAACTCAGCAGGTCAGTGGCACTAATTGCTGCCGGTCATTGGTTAAATGTTCCCCCTGTTTCCCTCTCACGCCGAGCGGGGACATTATAATGATGAGAGCGAAAGATGGCGAGGGTGGGGGGTGAAACAGTGAGGAGGATAAAGTGGTGGAGAGGAGGCAAGGAAAGAGGTTAATCACAGAAATACTGTGTGTTTAAGATGTTGCATCAGAAACAAAAGAGAGGTGATAGTCCAGAAACTTATTGAGGGACACAAGTTAATGTTTCCTGCAAAATTACTCTTTTATATATTTTATCCTCTCAGAGCCTGCTTGCTTCAGCTAATTGTGCATAATATAGAAGACTGTGATGAAGATTACCAAGGCAGTAAAAGGGGTAAGGATGATATTAGATGAGGGCTGATAATGACAGATATGGCAAGTAGGCTGTAAATACAGAGAGTAATTATAATGGCAGCTCTCACACTTTCACTTTCAACATCTCGGTCTTTTCCGCTTTCTGGTCTTTGAGGTTTCCTGAGGTTGACACAAATCTCTCTTGCCCTCTCTCTCTCTTCTCTCTCCGACTTGAGAGCTTTGCTTTTAAACCCACCCCCCACCCCCCCAATATTCTAATCTGCAGCCTCATTACAATGTGAATGTGTTAAAGAGAAGCCTGTGTGGATCTGCAGTAATGTCAGTTTCTTCCATTGAGGCTAAAGCAGCAAAGGTGTGGGAGGAGGAGAAGTTACAACAACAACCCGCTTATAATTAGGGATAATGTTAAGGCTTTGATGTCTGGTACCTGACTTCATATAATGGCCTGTTTAAAAACACCATAATGTTTATACATACAGTCTCTCTGTTGTGTGTAATTATTGTTACATTCTGATATGGAAAACACACATATGTTGTGTGCAATCATTTTTAACACCCACTTTATCCAAGCTCTCCTCCTCTAAAACATCCCTATTCCCTTATTCCGTTTCCGTCTCTCTCTCTCTCACTGATATCCGTTCTCCGCAGACTCTCTCCTGGTAGGTGGTTAGACGTTAATTCCCCCGGTGTCTGGATCTGATCGCTCCAACCGCATCGCACCAACGACCCCATCGGCACATCCTTTGCATGAACTTTTTGCACATGCCCAGTTCTTCCTTTCCAACTGCGTTCTTTACTTACACCTGCCATCCTCTAAATCCCCTCACTTCCATTCTTTCCTTCCTCTTCTCCGCAGCCTATTATGATACCACCCTGCCTTTTCTATTTTACCTTCTCTGATCTGACCTTAAAACTCACAGCTGGAATTACACTTTAAGGCTATAAAATGTATTAAAACATCTTGAATCTACTTATTAGAGATCTTGTTTCTCCCCACATGGTGACAGGACTCTTTGTGCAGTACGCCTACACTCGGATTAATATAGAACAGGGTTAGTCCTGTAGCACAATGTGGATTTTATCTGTTTTATTAGTATCGCAGCACAATGTGTATTTTATCTGCTTTATTAAATACATTACAATTGGACTTAACAATTCATTTCCTGTTGTCATTTTTCTAACTGTAAACTGTCCAGGACATTAAGACTGAAGAAGATCATATTATCTCTTTATAGTATCCTTTAATTATATGGTTCTGGATCATAAGTTACACATCCAGTTCAGCCGTGGCCAGCACTATAAAAACACAAAACGTTTTTGCACACTTTCCTGCATAGTTCAGCTTCATTTATAGCCTTAAAGCTTTTGCAGAAACATTAATATATCAAGTATATTATGTCTTAAGCAGTCGCACTCACCAGACTTCCTCAGATTTCAGTGATATCTAAGGCATGTGGGAATTTGCCTTTCTGGCTAATTTAAACTCCCTCGTCATCTTTTCATCTACTTCTATGGATATTCAGCTCTTCGAGGGCCTTCCCTTCGATTTAAAATTTAACTAGAGGGCCGCATCTCATGATCACGGTCTCCCCCCACCCCAAAATCTGCAGCTCTTAGCTAATGACAGTCAACGTCAAACAGACAGCAACAGCAGAAGGACGAGTGTAGGAACAAAACAGAAGCAGCCAATCCCACATCAGGCACAGGACAGATCTAAATATAGCACAAATGTCTTTGTTTACAATGAATTTAACTTTCACGAGCAGGACATCTGCTGCTCTCAGTGACTGCAAGTAAAAGTAGAAACTGTAAATGTAGAAATGTATTGTTTGTTTATATAGGGATGTAAAATAAACGGATCCTGTTGAATCTATATATTTTACTTATTTATACAGTTACGGGCGAGTATTTGAGTCTGTGTGTGACTTCATGTGTGTCCTTGTCTGCATGTGATAAGAGCTGGTGAATGGACTGTGTGTGTGTGAGAGAGAAAGAGAAAGACTAGGAGGATATGGCTGAAAAAATACCTGCAATGCCACTCAAAACGAAACACTACACCATGGATGATTTATGACGCCTTATGTGAGAAGACATATTTACTGTAAGTAAAAATCATTTACAACCACACACATTTACACGGCTTCACAAACTGTGTCCAAAACACGTGTTAAGATATAATAAATTCTGTAAACAACAAACCTCTCCACACCTCTTCACCCATGTAGGGTTTTACTCTTACTATTTCATCGCAAAAAAAAGAAGAAAGGCAGCTGTGGCTCTTATCAACATCCTTACATTAGAAGACTGTACTTCTTTTTTTTTTTTTTTTTTGAGAGATACACATGCACACTCAAGCACGCACGCAAAAGCAGTAGAAGATGAAAAGCAGCGGATATAAAACAATAATACAGAGCCACACTGTACCGTCGCACCGCTCATGTTAGTCTATAACTAGGCCACGCCGAGCCTGAATCATCTCTGCTAAAACACACACTCACATACACACAGCCGGTGGGTAATTTTAGCAGACAAAAGAACCAAGCTGTGCACAGACTACCATCTTAATGCACCCTGACACAAACGAGCAGTTTTGACACAATACCTTTCGATCACAATGTGATCACAATGTGTTTGTGTTTCTGTAAGCACTGCCACTTCAATCAAGACCTCTTTGTCTGTCTCTTGCCACTTCGTCAGCTTTCAGGGAGGCAATCTTCAGGACATTCATTGTAATAACTTGAGACAATTGCAGACACAGCCTTCGTACCATGTTAGTGACTTGTTTTTTTATAGAGTTGAACCTTAAATATATAGTAAGTGAAGTAGCTAAAGATCAAAAAATGAAAGGCAAGAAAACTTTTTTTTTTTTTCCAAGTGTCTTCTAGGTGTTACTTTGGTTTTACTCTCTGCAGTTTAACCAGGAGTAAGTGCACTCATTTTCTTCCAGTGAATACTATGGAGGCAAGCATAAAGAAAACCATATATACAGAATATATATGCAAGTGTGCGCTCACACACACACGCACACTCACACTCGAGCACACACAAAGGCTTAGCAGATACTTGGCTTCTGACAAACTGCTTGCACACCTCTCTGGGTGCCAATGCCCTGAGTCAAATTATCCAACACTTTTCACACAGGGAGCACTTACACAACTCTCTCCCCGCAGGGGCTTCATTGAAGGTGTCCTTTTGCTAACAACACTGCACGGACACACATCTACACATGTATACACACACACACACATCTTCCTGTACGCTTGCACTCACATGCAGGCACGTTACTCTGTGCACGGCAGTGGAGTAATTACAGACATTTTAATCACTGAACTCTACTCCTGTGGGGCACAGCAGACGTAGCAGGGAGTGGGCATAAGTAGAGGCCCTTGACTTATTTCAACCTTGGCTTAATGATCGCTGTTTGAGCCTGAATACTTTGATGCAGCTACTATGGCAGATATCCCCCACTCACCCCTCCACTCGCCCTTTTTTCCGGGAGAGCAATAGAAAAATGAAGGATACTCTGTCATGTGTGTGGATACTGTTTTGATGTGCGGAATGGATTTAAATGGATCACCTGTGTCACTTTTCTATTCAGGGAGTCCCAGGGATGTAATATCGACAAGGATGTTTGTTCAGCAATATGATGGATTCATAATAATAATTAATGATAGTTGAAAAGCGGGAGGGTTAGTTTTAAGCCTTAGGCGAAATGGTGAGATTGAATTTAAAAGGAACACATGACAAAAAAGTCTAATCAGCCCCATGTTTTATCAAAAGTAATTGTACGGTTTGTATTTTTTCTTTCTATTCACATACGATTTCCCAGTGAAATAGCTTAATCTACCTAACCACACCTCTAGCTTTAGCTGCAAATATAAATCAAGATATGTATTATGGTGGGAAAAAATATTAAAGGCCTTAATCACTTTCGCAATATTAAAAATATATCTTCTACTCCTTTCTCCTGTACAGTTGTAACTGTTTCAAACGCTCTTATCAAAGCTAGAGTGCCAGTAGGACAAACAATGGAGCTGGCTTCTTGGGATCATAGCAACTTTGTTTATGTTCGACATAGGTGGAGGCAGAGGAATACATAAAGCTGGGGAGTGTGTTTTACATTGCTGGTCCGAGCACCCTGAGAGGACAAGACCTCTCCTTGACCCCCTCTGTGCTTTGCTGTTCAGTAGATTAGCTGAAGTACAACAGAGGCCAGTACTATCGCCAGCTTGCAGCCTCCTCAGCCCCACTGGCCACACAGATATCGCTCGCACAAGCACAAACACAAACACACGCACAAACACATACATCTCTGGCCCTCATTCCTGTCACTGTGCCTGAAGGTTCATTAGTGACACTGAGGCCACTTCAATAGAAGCTGCACTTTCACAGCACCACACACACACACACTAAACTCAACACGGTTTGCTGATTCTATATACGAGCACACGCATCTTCATGTCCGTAGTGTCTGTACATGCCTTTGAGTTAACATGTGTACAGAGATAAAAGCATTTTGTCTGTCTGACCCTTCACCACTGGCTCCATGCGACTGCGGCTCTGCAGTTCGGCTCTGAACTCACATTAACCAGCAGGACTTCATACTGTAAAAAACTGATGTCAGAATCAACAATTCACTACCTAATTACTTCAAGGTCAATTACAGCAGTACTCTGCTTTGAAGTTTTGCAATGGAACATCAAAGGTATATTTTTTTCTGCACCTCAGGATTTCAAAGCAGCAAGATGCCATGGAGTAATGTAACAAAAAAGGAAAGATGAGAAAATGAGGCTGGTTACATGATTTCAATGCAAGGATCAGGAGAGAAGAACATGAGAGAGACAAAGTGAACATTTGTCATACTTCTTTTATAAGACACTGCGTGGGACTTGTACATGGAGCATAAGATGTTGTGTTGGTGCACCAGTCGCTGATATAATCCCTTTGACAACAGGTTAATGTGAGGTGGATGAATAATACTGGAAAAAGTTAAAATACTGGAAGAAAAATTAGGCCAACTTCAGGGTTTGTGAAGAATCATTCAATAAGCGGGCTGTGAATACAACACGTGTTCTGTAATTGCTGTCTTTCGGCGTACTTGTCATTTTCTCATGGTGTCTTGCAGTTAACTTTTGAAAAGGACATTCTGAACCTCACAATTAAGAATAATTTTGAATAAAACCTCATTACTGAACCGTGCAAATTACTGCAATTTTGAATAAGAAATAATTGCTGAATAACTATTAGAGGTCTCTATTTGTTCAAGTGTTTGACATTGGACATTTTTTTTTTTTTTTTGCTAAGATTGTAATATAATATGTGATTATTTGTTAAAATGGCTGAGATGATTTCTCTAGCCTCCAATCCACTGAGAGATAGTTAGTCAAAGTCAGAACTTCAGTTGGGTACAATTATGATCCACTGCACTGCAGGAAGCCGTCACAGCGCTGAGAGTTTTGATAGAGACTAGGAAATTAGACATAGCACAGACATAGCATCTGATGACAGAGGTCGCTATCCTTGCAAGCTGAATTTCAATGTGCAATATTCAGGTCTCCTGTGTGCAGAGGGCTCTGAAAGTAATTGCACATTCCTGACATCTGTGTGCTTGTGACATTTCACATCTTGTTTTGAAGGGGCTCATCTGCCAGGCTTCATGAAAAATGCTTGCTTAATGCGCGCTAAATTACTGGTGGTGTCTTACAACATAACATTCAAAACTGAAGAGAGGGATTCAACTTTTCTCAAGGGGCAAACTATGTGCTGCAGAATCCATGTTAAAAAAAAAACAACAGCAAAATGAAAAAAAAAAAAAACCTAATCACCATCTGGTACACAGAAATTGAGTATTTTTATGAACATGAAAACAATATATTCACCGTGCTGGATCATCAGTCTGATAGGAGCCAAATGGATATTTATTTTATGTGGAAAGATCAGAGTGTAAAGAAGTTTGTGTGATAGGAGGTAACACCTAAGCAAGATTAAGGAATATGCTGGAATATGTTTATTTCACAAGCAGTGATTCATATCAAATTCTGTGTGAAATTAATTAAATATCAATATGGTTTCAAAAGCTGCTTGAGTAATTGTGTGGGTAAATTTATCTTTGTCTATCACTTGCATGTCATTTACTGATGAAAACTACCCAATTCTTTAAATGTTGTTGTAGCGTTTGTAATGCAGAACTTGAAACAAACACGTCACATCCTGTCAAGTGTGTTAAATTCTTAGTGAGTTTTAAATTACCCCATACTTTATCTTTATTTTCTTACTTGATGTGTATGATTTATTTAGACATATTAAGTTGTACAAGTATCTTCAGAGGAGTTCATGTCCTAACAATGAACAGTCCATCCTTCCAGTCTGGAATCAGTCATTGTCATTATTTTTTTGTGTCGAGTGTGTGAGTGCGTGTGTGTGTTGGACAAAAAGTAAGAGAGGTGGGGTGGGTGGGTTTGGTGGTGTGTAAGATGAATCCATCTCCCTGCACCTCTCTGCATTAGCATTGCTAATGTGAGTAAGTGGTTTAGGAGTGATGCCATGAGGAATACCAAGTCAATCTGGCCACCAGTGAATGTGTGGGGATTGTCTGTAGTTAGATGGCTTTACGCTCACCCGCACTCACTGTCACGCACACACTCACTCATTCTCACTCTCACACAAACACACACATATACATATACACACACACTATCCTGAATGTCAATGAAGAACTGCCAACTACTCTGGTACTCCTTCATCAGGGGTCACTCTGAGAGAGGGAGCGAGCTCACAGCAGGCTGTCTGTGAGGGAGAGGGCCTGTGTGTCTGTGTGTGTGCATACAAACCCTTGTTTTTGAAGGTAGTGTGTGTGTTTATGTGTGCAGGATAGCAGTATGTTCTGGTACGTTTTTGGAGTGCGTCTGCTAAATAGACCTAGCGGGATGTTGCATCCTTCCAGGGAAGGATACAGCGGAGACGTGAGGGGAGCCAAGAGTGCTGCGCTGACATCCCCCTCTCGCCCTTGAGCTGGGAAGCCTTCGCATTCCCTCACAACACGTTCCCTCTGGTCCTGCCATCAGACCTGGGGGTGCACTGTGACACGGTCCCAAAAAGCCCAGATTGTCACCTCTCTTTTCTGACAGCCACCGAGTTTTTCTGCATCCATCACCCCTGACCCCCCTACCGATGCAAAGCATCTTCCCACAATGCAGCAGGGCAAGATGAATGAGGCTATGTCGTAGCACTCTATAGGGTGGCTGACAATCCCATGAGCCACCACACTTGGGCTAAGCAACTTCTGCAGCACTATCACTGGGAACTTCTCGAGTGATATATGGGATCTAAAATACTGTGTGTTCTGCATATCGCCACACAGCCACAAACTTTGCATAAATGTCACGCTGGGTGACTTTCATAACCCGAATAAAAAGAACATAAGAAAATCCCCAATTCATGTTTTCATTTTAAAAAGGTGACTTTAAAAAAAATCAAGTATATCATTGGTGTGCAATCTGCTGTATAATATTAAAGAGCTTTGATAAGTAGAAAGTAGCCTCTTAAAAAAAGTGCAAAGGATTCCCACAGGGGATCAAGTCCCATACTCTTCAGTAGTGTATGCTACATCTCCACACTGTGAGCCCAAATTGCAGAGCAGGCAAGTTTCAACATCCTTTCAAAATAAAATGGAAGTATGGCCTGTGTTCAGCTACATGATTATGTTCATCTTGAGGATAAAACACATAAAAGCAGTTATGTCTTTTTCAGGTCTGGCAGCTCCTTTGTGGTGAGCGCTATCTATATTGTAATCAGCTCAATTCACAATGTTCACCAAGGACGGAGAGTTGAAGGGGAAGAGAACACTAGAGAGACATAGAGAAAGTGTATGAGTGAGACACAGGGAATAGGAGTCCGTCTGAACCTTAACTGTGAGCTCAGAGCTAATGTTTAAAGTGGTGCACTGTCTGTCTGAAACTTGGTGAATTGCACCGCTTTAATTCTGTCTGATACTGTAATACTGTAACCTATTATATTGCACACTTACTGTAAAGAGAAGGCATGTTGTCTCTGTAACTGAGTTCTTTTCAGCACAAGACCACCGTCACTTACACGAACTATACCATCGGTGTTTCTACACATTTACATGTCTGCTGCCATACATACTGACCTTCTGTCTCGATTCAGAGTGTAAGTACAAGTGATGGCCAGATAGAGTGGGTTGGCTGTCAGGAGGAGTCACGGAGGTCATGATTCTGCATGCATTATTTAACAGCAGGAGAGCAGAGAGGTGGACAGCAGGTCAGGACCTGGCGGAGGAAGACCTGATGCTCGGCTCGGTTCAGCTCAGTGTCGGCCTTCGCCCTCCTGTGGCTGGAATCAGAAATACGGGGCTAAATCTTGCATTCGACATTTTCTTACGTACTCAAAAATGTTTGGTTTTCAAAAGTCGACAATAAAACCTCTGAACTGCAGCTTAGTGTACTTCTTCACATGAATCTTTAGTATTCAGAATCAATATTCAGCCTGAATATGAAGTTAATGATATTAATATTGTAAAACTCAATGGTGTGCGGTGACTTTTACGGAACAGCAAGCAGAGACGAACAAACTACCTAACTACCACACCAGCATTACTGCCACCTCAATATGCAGTTCAGCTGTTTACGAAACAAATACACACATGTCATTTCATGACAACAATGGTAGCAAATCTTTCCCATGTATCTAGCTTCACTTTATCCTTTTTTTCCTCCCTGGCTCAAGAAGTATTGGATTTATTCTTCTTAAGTGAAATGTGCAGTAAAGAGGAAACTTATCTAAAAATCACTTCTACTTTCATCTTCAAAATATTTACCATTATCTGACAATGACACATTTCAGTGACAATGTAGAGTCTTTCCTGTCTCAATAATGCTAACCTTTCCTATCCACAGTGCATCAGAAACCCAAGGGAGTTGTGATGTTCTGGGTTGAACTCGACAAGAACTTGGCTCGGCTCTTAAGCAGTTGTAGCATTTGTTTACCAGCAAACACTGAATATTCATTTGAACTGCAAGGAAGTGCAATAAATGTCCTGCTACTGTTAGAAAACGCAAAGTACCTTTCTAATCTCATTATACTTAGCACACATATCTGTGCACAACTACCACAAATAGTGGAAGTGGAGTCAAGAATGATTTGACAAATGGCTTTAGCTTGTCACAGATCAAAGATCCAGTGATTGTCCCCAAAATAAATACATATGTATCCTGCATTTAATTTTATTTCAAATAATCCCCAGAACCATAGTTACACATGTAAATCAAATCCTATTGTCAATATTGGACCACAACAGCCTGTGTTTCATTCACTCAACTCTGAAGCAGCTCCATATTGTCCTCGCAGATTTTTTGTATTTATAGTGTTTGCGGTTCTGCATATTATTGTCCCTCTTTAATAAATAGCATTAATGCGTTATCAGGGCTTATATAGTATGTGCACATGTAATATCCTGTACTTGTTTTGACATCCTACACCAAAGAGATGGTGGCAGCTGATGAACAGGAGAAGCAGAGAGCAAACTCACTCATACAAACTGATGAATTAGATCCATAAGTCATCACAATGAATATGCTGTGGGACTCTACAGCATCTGCACTTGTTGAAATTACTAAATGTGCTTTAAATAGAATAAATGAGGTCTGGATATTGCCTCCACATGAGGCGGGCCGTGTGTCAAGTCAGGAAATGAGCAATACGCTGAAATTGGAGATCTGAGGTTTGCAGTACAACTATTACCCAAATGGGAGGGAAAGCAAAATCTGCTGTATGACAATAGAGAAAAAAGATGAGACTGCAAAGCAAGGTGGGCATTTTTTTGTGTTAGGGATGGACTGCAAATAAAAGTGGAAAGAGATAAAGGATAAGGAAGAGTGAGAGAGTAAAATCACAAAATGAGGGAGAAAAGGAAGAGCCAAGTTGCCCAGTGGCAAGTAGGGCAGGAGGGGACGAGTTGAGAGGAAAGTATGCAAGAGAGGAGAAGAAATGTGTGAAACAAAAAGAGGCAGAAGAGACAAAGGTTTGGTTCGAGGGAGGGTTGGAGGGCCTTGGAGGTTGTTAGTTTTAATTGGGCCTCAGGCTTCAGGACACGCAGCGACAACATCAAAGGTCAGATATACATCAAGCACTGCTGGGAAATGTCGACCCACGTGGGGAAGGGCCGCGGGGCAGAGAGAGGAGGAGAGACAGAGAGAACAAGAAAGGCCATTGGAGGCAAATAAATTTGAGAGGAAAACGAAACAACTTTTCTCGACTTTAAAGATATGTTCCACAGAGAGAGAGATGGGTAATGCGATTCATTTTGAAATAAGATCATCAAGAAAACCCATAAACAGAATGAAGCCATCAATGAACTGATGCCTTTGTAACATAATGCTCCATTGTGCACTCCAGTTCGCTTTAGTCCTCCAATAAACTATTTACCCCTTGTGAGAAGGATTTGCTTAAAACGAGAATCCTCAGCTCTATTATAAAACTACTCAGCCTTTTTAAAAGTAAAACTTTATATTTGTGAGAGGTTTTGAAAGATTTACATCTTCAATAGGAGTGAGTAAGCTTGGAGCTGATTGCAACAGACAAAGAGTGGAAGTCTTCAAGTTTTAAGACAAACTAGGCACTCTAGTGTACTCTAAACAATGTGTTTTTTAGGTGGCTGGGCAACTTATGAAACCCCTTTCTTGCACACTGCTTTTTGTTGACTTTTGGTTATTGGGATTTGCTGACAGTAAGAAAAATTTCAAAATATTTGTACTCTTGTCTTTTGAAACTAGGGAACTATTGCATGTTTAGGTTACTGGAAGAGAAAAAAACTCATGTTGACCCATAATCACATACTTGCTGCCACTTGCTTGCCATGCCATCAGGCATGTGATGAACATTATACAAGCATTGCTGAGGGTAATGATGTATCTAATAATCTTCCAAATATAAGTGATTATGATGCTATGTAACACTGGGTCCTCACTTTAACACCTTAGCTACTGCAAACCCTGTGAGAGGAAAATACATTTCGCATGCATTGGAATGGTGATTAACTTGGTTGTAGTTGTAATGATGGAGGCAGTGACAGGTTAGCTGCTCTCGGGGAGATAGTGAAACAGTGTTAATTGACAATGGTTCCCTCAATTACTCTCATGTCAAACTTTGGGGATGTGGGAGCATGTGTGCAGGAGGGACAGGTGTGTGTGTGTGTGTGTGTGTGTGTGTGTGTGTGTGTGTGTGTGCTGTTGTTGTATCCATGAGCTTGAGGCATTCTTTATACTGTTAGTGTGTGGGTGTGTAAGAGAGAGATGCATAGTGTATACAGACAGGATAACATCAGGATTAACCCAAACTGACACCTTCTGATAGACTTCATGTCAGCCTCATCCTCTGCTTCATTACTCCCTCTGACATCCACATAGAAATGCACAATGCACACGCACACACGCAAACACGCGCACACACACACACACACACACACACACACACACACACACACACACACACACACACACACACACACACACACACACACACACACACACACACACACACACACACACACACACACACACACACACACACACACACACACACACACACACACACACACACACACACACACACACACACACCCTGCTGCTGTCTACTATGCTGCTTCATAGGATTGGCAGAGTGAGCACAGCAGAAAGAGGTGCAGGGGTTGTGAGGAGTAGAGAGAGACGAGGCTGATTCTGCCTTTTATTCGTCACGATGAAATCAATCACTGCTCCCACATGGGCCTATGATTTATGATTAGTGAAGGATTTGGATTGTGTATATGAAAAAAAGTACATGATCTACAAAATCCCATGGTGCATCTGTGACAATGACATATCATTGGCGGTGTAACATGACATTGATGGGCTCCCCTTTTGCATATAATTGTAGGTATACTTGTTGGCCATACCTTCCTCTTAGCCATTAGTGAAAAACCTGTTGGTTCACAAACTGTTACATTGCTGTGCAGCTCAGTTTGGTTGGAACTAATCGCAACAGCAGTAATCTGCATGAATTTTGCATGTATTAGACAAGAATATGATTGTGTGTCTGTGTTTATGAGGTCTATGAACCATATAAACCATAGAAATGAAATGTTCACAAGCTTAAAATCAAGAGTGTCTGCAGAGATAAAAAATCAGATTGGTCCATCTCTACATGTGGGATCTCTTTTAGCAGCTGTGTACAGCTGAGTAAAGAGACAGGACACTGTTTTAATGCAAAGGCTGGCAAAGTTTAACATCCCCATGGTTTAAAAGAGCAAAGGGTTTTTTCTTTAGTGACTGACCTAATTTTTTTTTTTTTTTTTTGACATGCCCAAGCAGTGTGATGCTACATATAGCATATAACAGTGGAATTGTTTAAAATTAAGATCTACAGTAAAATATTTATTTACATTAAATAACGTAAATAAGGATTTACCAACAGGATGGTACCGCACATGCTGTACAATTGATATATACTTTGTTATTAAGTCAGTCTAATCAATATGTTGTTCAATGACTCATGTCTGAGATGGCATAAGACAAACAAGGATGCAAGAAGCTAAAGTGGTAAACACACAAAGAAACAGGTGCTAGATGTGGCAAATAACACAGTAATATTTGACTGTGTTAACTCTTGAGCAGCTTCTGTAACTGTCCCCCACAGAGCAACAGTACAATCATGTGTAAAAGTGTGTCCAAGGTTAACATAATTGACAATGAGATTTCTTAATGAGGAGTTGAATACATTAGCTTTTAACTCGCATAAAAAACACACTGTGGACACAAGGAAAAGTGACTTAATCGTAACATCAATAGTATAAATGCTGTTACAATGGCTGTGGTATTTGTCCAGCTTTTATTAATAGTGTGTAAATAATTAACTCTGATGTTCATCACACAATCAGACAAGACTGCAGTCAGAGAACACAATGGAGGGTGTGAATTCCCTACTTACGAGGGTCGTTCAAAAAGTTCTAAGCCTCACCCAGAAGAAGTTGGAGAAAAAAGACAATTTGTCACTCTTTTTCAATATAGCCCCCGTTGACATCAATGCACTTGGTCCAGCGGTGCTCAAGCCCATCCCATCATGGAAGAAGGTAGAATTCTGGTCCTCCAAAAAATTCTCCACAGCACATATGACCTCATCTTTGTTTCCAAAATGGCGACAACGCAGTCAGGATTTGAGTTTAGGAAACAAGAAGAACTCAGATAGAGCCAAGTCTGGTAGGTAAGGGGGGTGGGGTAGCAATTCAAAGCCACATTTGGCTGCTTCAGCTACTGCAACCTAAGCAGTGTGAACAGGCGCATTATCCTGAAGCAAAAGCACACCTGCCCTCAGCTTCCCTCTGCGTTTGGACTAGATTGCTTGCTTCATTTGTCTTAATTGTGATGCATAATAATGTCCATTCATAGTTTTTCCCTTTTCCAGGTAGTCTATTATAATTACACACAGGGGACTACAGTGTTTCCATTCTTTGCTTTGAAGCTTTGATTCAGGTTCAAAGTGGTGAACCCAAGAGTCTTGAGTCACTAATCTGCGGTGGAAATTCTCAGGGTCAGCCTGGAGTCAGAAGTGTTATGGAAATGTCAACACTTTTCAGCTTCTGTTCTGGTGTCAGCATTCTCAGGACCCATCTTGCAGACAGCTTGCTCATCCCCAAGATCTCAGTTAAAACAATGTGGACTGAACCAGAACTGATGCCTATAGACTTGGCTATCTGCTGGACAGTAAGATGTCTGTCATCCAAAACCATGCGGTGAATGGCATGAACTTTTTCATAGTGGTTGAGGTTTTTGGACGACATGACCGAGGGTCATCTTCTGTGGTGTCCCTGCCCCGCTTGAATTCTGCAGCCCACTTCTTCACAGTTGAATAGGACGGGGAGTCCTCAGCAAGCATCTGTACCATGTCCTTGTGATTTTCTTTGCGTGTCATACATTTTTTTGCAGATATTTTATGACTGCTAGGGCCTCTGTTTCGTCCATTTTGGGATTTTTCACACACCTCTCACCTTTGCATGTGCCTCACTTGCACAGAACTTAAGACAGAAATCTGAATTTGTTTTTCTAGTTTTATAAGAAGTGGTAGTGTGTTGCAAAAACAAAATTGTTCAGCTATGTTTTTCTCTTTTTTAGGTGAGGCTTAGAACTTTTTGAACAACCCTCGTATATTGAAGTGTGTGTCTGTTGAGTATACTTGTGTTTCACATGTTGCTGCAGAGACACCCAGAGGCAAACAGTCAAGTCATTTAGGGAAAGAAAAAAAGAAGTAAACCAGAATGTTGTGTCTGTTAAAGACAAGTTCAAGAAGTGAGCTGTTTGCTACAATTAGTGTTTGGAATATTTAAAATGAGCTTCTGTGAAATGTCAAAGCATGGTTACATCTGTGTATTCCAGTGAAATGCGGATGTTTATAGAAGCTGTGGATTGATGGAAAGCACTGAAAGCTACATACCTAGTGTGTAATACAATTTTAAAAGGAGTTCAGCTTGTAATGGAGGGGGGGCCAACATCATTTACTGATGGACTTCATCATTCCAATAAAATTTACACAGGCAGTTTGAAAAAAAAAAACTTTTGAAAGAACACCAACAGCTGGATTTAACTGATAATTAAAAAAAAAACACAATAACAATGTATAATGCAAATGTGACAGAAGCCAAACGTCCCATGTGATTGCTGCCTCTGTGTATCACACCGTCTAATGGCTGAACAAAACACTGCTCACTATAAGTGAGCTAGACTCATTAACACATGGTAATTCAATTCTGGCACTGATAATTAATGTACTAATTAGTTGCAGAAGCATTGGAGATACTGACCAACAATGAGGTGCAAATGTCATATGGATGCCAGCTTCATTTCCAATTTATTTATTTAGTAATTCCAAGATTGGTGACATGGACCTGTAACATGAATGTCACTGTGAAGCAGAGCTGAGGACAAATGTGAAATACTTCATTCTTAAAATGAATGAATGCTGATATTTTTAGGTTAATGTGCAGTTTGTCCTCTATGTTTTAATTAGAATTCCACTTCATTTTACAACAGAAACAGTCTTAAACACTTGCATTTTATAGACTCACAAGTTTAGTATTTCATTGCTTCCTTTCCACATATCAGTAATTAAGTCAGTCAGACTGTTCATTGCCCAGTGACCTCAATCCCCAGGCTCGTCATAAAAGGAAAACGATGCAAAAAGGAGAAAAAGGGTAAATCGTATGAGGGGACCGGACGTAATAAAAGAAAAGATTCATTATTTAAAATCTTTTTTACTACTGTGTGTGACACTGAGGTTTGCAGACACCAGTGGTTTTACCTTGACAGTGAACAGTAATAATGACTCATAGTCTGCAGGTCTTTGTGTCTTTAAGGTTTGTTGTTCAGACAGCAGTGTATATACCCACTACTAAATCTCTTCTGGTGCACATCTTTAAGAACAGTGCTGCAAGCTAAAAATTGGTGATTAGTAATTAGCTCATCAAAGGCAGAGTAGGCCTGGTCAGGTCTTTGTCTCACTATCCAGGAAAAAAGCTGGAATTGGCTCTAGCTCACAGCCCCTTACTACACTCCCCACCCCAATTCTCAGCTGATAAGTTGTATGGATAATGGATGAATGGAATCAATAGGAATAATTAAACAAACATTATATAGTTCATAGGCCAGTTAATGATATGATCAACATCTCTTGTGGTTAAAGTTAATTTTATAATGATCCTTACTCCCTGAAGTCAAATAGTGTTAACTGATTTGCCTTTTTTGGGGTGAGCTGAATATGCTAGTGTTGTCATACACATCATTCTTTAAAATATAAGCCATTTATCCCTTGCTGGATGAGCCATTTAAAAAACACATACATTTAGCGTGTAAAATTATTGATCATGAGGGCAAAAAGAAGAAAATGTGTTTTTGAAATTAGGCACCAAACCACAGCAGGGCAAAGACACTGGGATCATAAAACATCCGGGGGTAATGTAAAGTTTTCTGTATTGCAGAAAGATAAATGAATGGCTTACTTTGAAAGCCAGTGCACTCTAAAATCAAAATTTACCCCTTAACAATTTTGTGTATTCCAAATAATATTACCTGAACAGCTACCACTATTCAAGTTAACATTTACAGTCTGACAAAATGACTTTGGGAATAACAGATGAACACTGAAATATAGCCAATAACATACGATTATCATTTACAAACAGGTTTCTCTTCTTTTTGTCACTTTTTCCAAATGTAGAAATATATATTGGAAAGTAATAATTTTGATGAATTGCAATTGCAGTTAATTAAGAATTAGTTGGTGCTCATGGGATGGATTTTAAAACTTAATTTTAATCATTTTAAACATTAGGCGATGTAAATATTGTATTATTCTGGTGGTATATGAAAATTGTCTTTCAGTCTTGACACCTTTGAGAATTCATTAGTGTATTTTTATGGGCATGTTTTTGTGGGTTTGACTTGACATTTTTACAGTATTTTCAGAGGGTATGAGTAGTACATGAACATTTTAAAAATTAAATTTGTCAAATGTGTGTCACAACGTGTCATAATGACAGCAGGACCTAAGCTCCAACAAAACCTCGGAGAATAAGTCCATTATGGAGCAGAGCACAAAAGTAATAACATACATTTACAGCAATAAATGACAGATTTGAGCACTGGGATTTTTTTTCCATGCACACTATAGTGAAAAGGGGAAAAAATGGCTGCAGGTATTTTACTTAAATATTTTTTTTTTTTGATGCATACAGGACAAGCTCATAAACTATGATGTATTATTAAAATTTAAACTATCCAACAGCATATAGAGTAGTTACAACATCTACAACCTTAAAATGGATTTTACGGCTTACCGCCTCATTAATCTAACACTGAAAGCTACACTGTTTTTAAGAAGTGCAAGGTTATTTGCCCTATTTAAATATACAATTTGAGAACTTTTCCCACCAATGCTTCCAAGTACATGGATGATGAGAGCATAAATGTCAGTAGTGGGTAAGATGGGAAAGGCCTGTGTTCATATTCAAGTTCAAGACTAATAAATAGAAGAGAAAGAAATAGAGCAAAACAGAGAAAACAGACTAAATACCCCAAGCTTGAACTCATCCATTTGAAGTGAAGAAGAAATTTAAGAGGCACATAAGGTGAGTAGAGACACTATATAAAATAAAAGATATGTACCTGTCCTTGCAAAGCAATTTGACAACTAGAGGCACCAGGGCCAAATTCCAATATTTCGGTATTTTAAAACAGTTACTATTTGACATAGAAGTTAGTACCACTTGGTAACAGTAAGAGAGATGCTTTGGGTTAATCTTTTTTTTTCATCCTTAATATGGTGACATTTGGACAGGAAAATTTAATTTTTATAAAGGTCAGATTCTGTCATGTACTGAAATACAGACATATTTATATAATATGAATACTTGAACCAGAAAACCTCTGTATTTAGCAGTTCTAACATACTCATATGTAAATCTAAAGGGGCCATAACAAACTGTTTACCCACACATGCCCCTGACACCCACACATTCAAACAAACCACCAAGCTCCACACACAACCTTGACTTTGTTGACTTTTTTTTTTATAGAAGAGCCACTCATTCAGCAGCTCTTAGAACCCATGGGCTGAGTTCTGTAGGGATAGAGAGGCAGCGAGCAGAATAAGATGGTTGTAGCACAGACCCTCTCTTCCTCACAGTTTCCTTTAAGGTCGGATTTGGGAAAGATTTAGAGGGATTGCAGAGAGGGCACCGAGAGATCTGACTGTCCTCAGGGTTTGTTTGAAAAATGTTCTTTTCTGGGAATTGATGCTAGTTTGTTTTGGTTTTATATTTTCCCTTCCCTCTTTGTGCTTCTGTAAAACTCTACTAGTTTGGCTTCCGTCTTTTCTCTCCACTACACATGACTTTTTCCTCTTTGAAAATAAGTCCACAATATTTCACTTTGCTCTTTTCCTTAGGCGGTTGCCGTTATCACTAAGAGATGCTTTGCTTTGACTTGAGCTATTATTTTTACAAATGCAAATAGCAGTTATATTTCTGGTTCTCTGGTTAGTCCACCACATTTTGGCTTTTGGATGTACTGCTATACAATTTGGCACCATCAACCAAAAACTTTCCTAAAAGAGTTAACAGTGGACTACCATTAGCATGGTGGTGCAAAACCTGACTGCTAACTAACTGACTTGCTGTGTATATGTTGGATGTATAAATAACCATCAGGTTGCTGATAAATTTACCCTATTAGCTTCAAAGCTAATTTGATGCAACTGCCTCTAAGTGGCCAAAATTAAAGAACAGATTATTTTTTTTACACATTCTCCAAACTTCAATCCCACAGATGACCAAGAAGCTTAAACTCAGTCATAACGCAGTGAAGACTTAAAGTTATAAAATAGTGGTAAATATGAAAGTGTGCCTTGGTGTTTCACCAGAATTAATTTCTCTTTTCAAACTAAAATTGTATAACTTGTACGATGACTCATAAGTATTAAGTTGAGCTACTGGCACAGAACTCTAACCGAGAAGCGAGAGCAGATCAGCCTACTTATCCCTGCTAGACAGACTTACCTGTCATCTTTCTTGCTCCATGACACTCTTTCCCGTTCTTTTACTTTCTTCATCTATGGTTTCCTCCTTTTTCTTCTGGTTTCTTCCACAGTTCCACAGCACTGATCCTCTTCCCACATTTGGTCCATCACTCTTCACTGCACACTTGTCTGAAAAAAGACATGAAGGTCAATTGATCTGGTTTGGGACTGTTGTAAATGTTTCAACTAGATGCTCTCTCACTCACACACACGCACACATTGTGTGCACATACAGAAAATAGGCCTTTCACTTATCAAGGACTGATGATAAACAACTCTGGATAGGGTAAGAGACAAGGTGGCGATGTTAAATGTGGTGTTCTCAATATCTTCACACATCGCCTGTTAACTGATGCTGAATAAGGGCATCTGTCCTTCTCAGGAAGATCATGGGCTTTTGTGATCCTACAGCTGCACATTCTATATGGCTGAGAAGGATTTGCTGTGTTTGCAGTTCTTTTCCTTGCTACACAATTGACCACTTAATTGAGAGGTCAATTGCATGATCCATTATAGCCATAGAGCATGATTGATTTGAGCTGGAACAACCTTAAATGCTGTGCATGTTATGATTTAATAAACTGGACTCTAAGTTTGCAGTTGCTAATATCTAGTCTTCTTTGCTGATTATATACAATTAGACTAATTAAAATGACATTGGGGAATATAGTAAAGTTTTTGGAAAACCAGTTATATTCTTATATCTGTTGTGTCATTCTGAATAAATGTCAATAAACTGACAGGGCATCACTTCTTCAGCCAAGACATTCAACAACATTAGAATCTATGAGCTGGAGGAATAAGAATCTCCATAGGCAACTGAGAATAAAAGTCTTATTTGAAAGGGTAAAGAAGATGCCCCATACCTATGCACACAGATAGTGGACTGCAGTTCAGTATACCAGCTTTGTGTAAAATGGCTCATTGGTATTCGAGTACTACAGGGTATAGTTAAGGATTACTATTTTGTCCATGACCTTGTCACTCCCGGTGCCACAAATTTAAGTTCGCAAATGGGCAGTGACAATAACAAATGTCTTCCTCTGAAAGATTATATTTGAAGAATAAAAGTGGAAACTGGGTTGGAGGTGATTTGAATTTTAAGTGATAAGAACAGTGATGAATGTGGAGAACCTTGTAGTTACCTGGCAGAACTACATAAAAATGTGTGCACAATTATTAAGCAAGTTGTATTTTTGAGGATTCATTTACTATTGAACAACAACAGTGCTCTCAATTGATCCAAAATATTAACAAATATCAAAGCTGAATATTTAAGAAAGTAAAAGTAAGGTTTTGGCTATGGGAGAACATCTGTGGGTGCACAATTATTAGGCAACTATTGGTGTGCCGAATTATTACGCAACTCAGTAAAAAACGAAAATATTCCCATCTCACTTGTTTACTTTCATCTGTTAAAGTGATATAACAAATAAACACAAATAAACATTTCTGACATTAAAAAAAAAAAAAAAAATTCAATGTCCAATATAGCAACCCTTCTTTTCGATAACACTCAAAAGCCTTCCATCCATGTAGTCCGTGTGTAGTTTCTTGATCTGTTGACGATCAACTTTTTGTGCAGCAGCAACCACAGCCTCCCAGACACTGTTCAGAGAGGTGTACTGTTTTCTTTCACCGTAAATCTCTCGTTTAATGAGGGCCCACAAGTTCTCAATAGGGTTTGAGTCAGGTGAGCAAGGGGGCCACGTCATTATTCTTTCTTCCTTTAGACCTTTACTGGCTAGCCACGCAGTGGAGTATTTGGATGCATGGGATGGAGAATTGTCCTGCATAAAAATCATGGTCTTTTTGAAAGACACAGGCTTTCTCCTGTACCACTGCTTGAAGAAGGTTTCTTCTAGAAACTGGCAGTAGGTTTGGGAGTTGAGTTTGAGTCCATCTTCAATCCAAAAAGGTCCAACTAGCTCGTGTTTAATAATACCAGCCCATACTAGTACCCCACCTCCATCTTGCTGGCATCTGAGTCAGAGTGGAGCTCTGTGCCCATTACCGATCCAGCCACGGGCCCATCCATCTGGTCCATTAAGAGTCACTCTCATCTCATCAGTCCATAAAACCACTGAAAAATCTGTCTTCAGATATTTCTTGGCTCAGTCTTGACATTTCAACTTGTGTGTCTTGTTCAGAGGTGGTCGGGTTTCAGCCTTCCTTACCTTGGTCATGTCTCTGAGTATTGAACACCTTGTACTTCTGGATACTCCAGGTAGGCTGCAGTTCTGAAATATGGCAGCACTGGAAGATAATGGGTTCCTAGTTGATTCACGTTTAATTCTTCTCAGGTCTTTGGCAGTTACTCTGCGTCTTTTCCTCTCAACACATTTCTTGCACCCCTGTTGGCTATTTGAAACAAAACATTTGATAGTTCTGTGATCACACCTCAACATCTTGGCAATTTTAAAAGTGCCAGAGGACAAGAAGCTGCCTAATAATTATGCACATCTGAAATAGGGTGTTGATCACATTAGACCACACCCTCTCTCATTACACAAATGCACTTCACCTGGTATGCTTAATTGCCAACAGACTTTCAAGCTTATACAGCTTGGAGTTGGACAACATGAATAAAAAGGATGATGTGGTCAAAATACTCATTTGCCTAATAATTATGCACACAGTGTAGTACTTTAAGTAATGACTGTAGCTAGTATTACAAAAATGTGTTTACACTGTACTGTTAAAGCAACTTTAGAGCGACAGTGTTTAGTGTAACAGTGGTGCAATTGGAGCTAACCTGCTCTGGTCTCCTCCAGGGCTGCAAGTAATGTTTTTTTGAATATCAATTCATCTGTTTTTATTGTTATTATTATTAACATTTTATTTGTGCTTATTTTAACAGCTCAAGGTGACACTCTTCAAAATATGCTTTTTGTTACATCAACAGTCCAAAAGTCTCAGGTATTCAATTTACAGTAATATGAGTAATATGAAAGAGAAATAGCAGTTTTCGCACTTAAGTAGCTGGAACCAGAGAATGTCTGGCATTTTTAATTTCATTTTGACCCATGCCCTTAATAGATTTTCCAAGTTTGTAAATGGTAAATGGAGTGCATTTATATAGCGCATTTCTAGCGTTAACGACCACTCAAAGCACTTTACTCTATGAGTGACATTCACCCATTCACACATAGAAGCATTCATATACTGCTTCTATACACAGCTCTTCTCTATCTTGCTCAAGGATATTTTGACATGCACACTCGGAGAGCCAGGGAATTAACCACCAAGTGGACGATTCACTTTGATCCTGAGCTCCGGCTGCTGGCAGTTAATTGTCTTTCAGTTGTCCAACTAATTGATCAAGGAATCACTTCAGCCTACTTCTCAACACCTCCCTCAGTGCTGACAAGATATGAACACGGCAAGTAAATGGCACCATATGAGCAAACAGTGACCCATTGGAGCTTGTAACCAAGTTTAGCTTCTGTTATATTCCTGTTTGTTATTTCATCTAACAGACATTTGCCTCTGTGTCTCCTTAATACTTTCCTACAGCCATGTCAACTGTACTTTCTGTGTTATATTACTTCTGGGAATCACTGAGGGAAACATTTATTGCAAAACAGCTACAGAAAATGCAATGTATTTGTCACCAAGACAGACTGGATGAGCTTTTAGTATTGCTATGGTTTACTAACAATAAGTCTGCACAACAAAAATGTTAATATTAAGTGCTATGTGTTGAACAGATCACTTTTAAATGGAGGAATGACACAAACAGAAATACCCAGAGCTGGTCAGGTGAAATGTCTAACAGTAGCAGCACATAGAACAGTAATGGTAGTAGATGAACAAACAATAAAGTACAAGAAGCTCTTGCCCATTGCCTCAAATCCAGGAGAGACGCACTTAGCAGTGGAGAAAACTTACAAAACTTAGAAAATAACACCAACAAAACAAACATGCTCTTTTGTTTGTTTCTATTAATATCTAAGTCTGACTGTTAACACAGACACTGCTCTGTGTTCAAGCTAGTTTGTTAAATAGAATTCAGCTCCTCTCCAGGTGTTTTGTTCCAGTTAAAATCTTGTTTGTGAACAGGAGAAGCCCATGTCAAAATAGTGCAAAAGAGGCACTGACTGCTTTTTTGTGAAATCTCTTGATTGAGGAGACACAATACTGTTTTGTCTTGGTAATGGATAAACAGATCAGCTCTTACTCTTACTCAAGCTCCTTGTCTTGAGGAGACATGGGAGTTTTTCTACCCAGTCCACATTGTGTTTTGTGAACTTGGAAAAGGCTTACAAGCAGGTTCCTCAAGAGACCATGTGCCTGAAGTCAAGTGAGTTTCAGGTGCGTGTTAGCCTTTGTCAGGGCTGCGCTTTTGTTCTGGTCATGATTTCCTAGACAGGATTTCAAGGCACAAGAACAATTTTGGTTTGGGGGCCTCAGAACTGTATCTATCATTTGCAGATAGCATAGTTCTGTTGGATTCATCCCACCATGATTTACAGCACACATTTAGACGATTTGCAGTCGACTATAAAGCAGCTGAAATGAGAATGAGTACAGTAAATAATTTAAGTGCTAGTTACAAATGTTTAATTTCATTACAGTTCTAATTCATTGATTGGTGGTGGTTTGACTATGAATGTAGCAGCAGCAGCAACCATCTGCTTTGGTGAGAACATGGACAGATGCGTAGGCAGAGATGTCTTATATGACAAGTCTGTAACTGAATGCCATAGAGGCAACTGGAGAAGCAGGTGGAGCCATATGTTCTTAGGTACAATCTTACTGTGGCTTAGTGATAGTGACCAACAGTATAAGGTCATTACTGTGCGTGTAAATAAGCCTGACTTTTTAAAAGGCTTTGTGCATCTTCATTATGAATCATTTTTTATGAGCTGCAAACAAGCAGTACGTCAGAGACAGAGGACACAGAAGATGCCACTGGAGAGCATATTAGAAGAAGAAGTTTGGTGTGTTTTTGATGTTGTACACCATTGGGTGTGCATATTATCTGTGTTATTTAGGTTGTGAATAACAGAAAATTGTACTTGATATTGTGTACCATAGTTTAAGCAATTAAAGTAAATCCCACCATCTTGTCTTTAGAGACAATGTCCATAATGTGCTGCTGTATAACTTTTCATTAAATTGATGAAACAAGCTTCACTTAGAGACAATGCACTATTATTAAATTTAGGACATGTTTTGTCTGTACATCCAGATGAATATTACATTTTTTAAATTGAAGAACAAATGAACTGACTTCCCTACAGATCTAATCTATGTAATATATGCAGAGCTGTATCCAACTCAGAATTTTGTCAGTCAAATTTGATTTCATTGTTCAAAATGAATATTTGACTATTTGTCCTCTTTGTCTGTGATGAATTTCATCGTTCCATGGGATTGTGTATTTGTGTCCCCTTAAATGAATTAATACATTTTGAAAAAAATCAATGCATGATGCCCCTGGTGGCAGTAATGTTATCAATTGTAGTAGTAGCAATAAAAGCAGCACAGTCATTGTTGTAGGTCCTCTAGAGAGGCAGAGAGAGGCGACACGAGTGAGAAGGAGGTTAAAGTGGCATAAAGTGACGAAGCAGGTCAAAGACGGGAAGAAAGGGAAGGATATCTGAGGATGTAGGGAGAGGGAGAGTTCAGAATGGACAAGGACATAGCGAGGGCTGAGAGTCTGTCTAGATGCGAATGTGTCCACTTCCTCAGCTGTACATTTAAAAAGTGTCCAGCTTCAAGGTGACCACTGTCACACATTTAGGGACAGGGAGAGTGAATGGATATAGATGGATGGTTTCATGGCCCTTGCTGCACAGTTTGCCTGCAGGTCAGGGCAAGTTTTTTTTTTTTTCTTTCTTGTGTTACAGAAATGTGGGAGGGAGGACAGGAACAATGTCCTGCTTCGGGGGAAAATTTGACCATGTGAATAGAACAAAATCAATTCCCCTTTTTTACACCATTGGCAAACCAAGTCACATAAAAATGAGGGGTAGTGATATTTTTTATTGCAAGCTCATAATTGTGAAACTTGCAAAAAAAAAAAGCCTTTTAACAATCTACTTGGAGTACATTGAGCATATGAAAAGGCATGTTTAATGTGTGTGTAAGTTTTAAAATATAAATTTCTTCACAGAACCAAGACTAATTTTCTAAAGTTTAGGTTAATAGGAGTTGATAACCACAGCCAATTTCCTTTAAGTAATATTTTTGTACAAACATTAAATCTCATGACTACCTGTAAAGTGAAAGGTTGGCTAAACAGTTGAGCTCAGTGGAAGTCATTCTCACGGTCTGCAGATCTATGCAGTTTTCAGTCACTTTCAGGTCATTGTTCCATTTGTTATTTTAACTACTTCATTGTTACCACGAGTTTGCTTATGTTGTCTTGTACTTTTTGCCACTTAATGCAACTCTGACTATAAAACAAAAAAAACGAAGCTCTGCATTGCTCAGGAGTTGCCAAGGCCAAGCATTCTCTTGGGAGCTGACATTTCTCACACTCTGCATTTCTCTCTCTCTCTCTCATCTTTATCTTACTGGCTTCTCCTCATATCACTCCTTTGCTCGCTCCAAACCAACAATGGGTGTTCAAAGCTTCATCATGCAGAAAGTCTCCCCTCCCGTCTGCCCCTCCATCCTTCGACTGTCTGCAGATAAAAATCCAGAGGTTCAGTGCTCTCCAGATTTCAATTCTCCACCCTTAGTCTTTTCTTTTCTTGTATGCATACACATTTCTTGCTCTCTCTCCCTCCTTTTTTAGTTTGTTCATTATTTTATAATTCAAATAACTCTCATCATTAGTAATATTTAGGTCATCATTAGCTCGCACATTGTCTTGATTCAGAAACAGCTTAGGAGATGGGAACAAACCCTTCGGCAGCCAAAGTGGGAAAAAAGGCCTGAATCTTGTTCTTTTTTCCCCTTTGTCCTTTCTGATTGTCCAGTCTTTTGGTGCAATGCATTATTCAGCTGATCCTAAAACTTCCTCTGAAGGCCATGGGAGAGAGCAAAAAATGGTGTATTTTAAGTCACTCTATAGGGTAAAAGAGAAAAATGAATTCAAGTCAGTTAAAAACAATCTAAAAATACATGAGGTTAAATCCACAAGGATTCATAACAGTCCTTATAACAAGTCCAGAGCTAGATAAAAAACACTCAACACCATGGAAAATATGTTAAAGAAGAGTAAAGTTAAAGATGGAAAGTACCATTATCAGTTTATACTCAAGGTAGAGTAACCATTTAAAGTGGGCAGCATTATGACTGCTCATAAGTCTAATGGCCTCAAGAGTAAAAGCAAACATGCTGTAGTTGAGGCGGGGAGTATTAACTTCTATTTTATTAGCCAAATAGCAAAAGGAAGCAAGACAAACTAGGAATTTAAGATTGGTGAGTACAGGACACACAGCATGAGTGTAATACAATTGTGTATTGTGCAACTTCTCACTATCTGTCAGCTTATGGTTTACACAGGCTTTTCTAATGCATCAGTGCCCTCAGCCTGGCATAGCTTAGCAAAGTGCCTACCCTTAAATATATGAAAATCTGCTCCCCTCAAGTGTGCAAATCAGCAGTTTTGGAACATACACACAGGCAGACATGGATGCATGAAAACGCACACACATACACACAACAATGTTTCAGCCTTAGAGAGATGCACACTCCATGTTCTGCAGCATTACAAGCCATGCATGCACACACACACAGACACACACCCCCTGAAAGTCACATTGCGATGGCTTGAAATGCCTTTTATGCAGATTGAGTACAAGCCTTCAGCTGATCAGAATCTAGCCTTGAATTTGATATGCGACTGAAAGGAGCAATGTCATTCCAGCTGGGCAAGAGCACCTGTCAGCCCACACAGCTGCTGCGGCAGCGAACGCTTGACAAACAAATTGACTTTCTTTCTGTCTTAGTATGTTATTTACTGCACATGCATGTGCATCTCTGCATGTATATCATTGTTCTTAGCAATTTACGTCACGTAAACTGAAAAGTGAAAAAAATCTTCCAAAGTTTAAAAATTAGTCCAGCGCAAAAATACAGGCACATTCTTCACATGTATATACAAAAACATACTAGGTATGCCCTATCTATAGTAAGACGTGACATTTGATCACAACTTGATCTCTACATTTTGTACCATGGCAACAGATGTTGAACATGTGACAAAGGAGTGATGACAGTCCCTATGCAGCAATATGCAGTCCACTTGTGTGTAAGAGCCTCTTTGATATTCTGTGCATGGCTGCTGACTGAGGTTAGCGAGCGGATCACATCTATTACCTTGCTAATTCTACAGCTTGGCCTTTGCTAATAAGATGCATTTTCTCCAAGAGTGATTGAGAGGGAGAGAAAGAGAAAAAGGAGGCAAAAGTGAGACACGGAGAGAAAAGAGACAGGGCAGGTAATCAAAACATGTTGGCAATGACTTAATGAGTGAACTTAACTATTGTGATATTGGCCTCATATGATAACTGACTTAACAAAATTGTTCTTCCTGGCTCAGAATGGCCTCTGATATAATATAATAGATATATAATGTTATGTTTCCACTCATGAGGCATTAACCTCTTCCACGTGTCAAAACATGATTACGTGAAAGAAATAACTTTTATTAACTTATTAATTTAAAAGCTCTGCTTCATCCAACCCCATTTCAAACCAGGTATTTCTACCTGTATGATTTGTTTGTTTGCTTCTTCTTGTTCTTGTTGGGTGTACTGTTATTTGTTTGTTCCAATTGTGTGTCTGTTGTATGTTATTCTGGTCTGGTTTGAAATAAATTATGAAAACTTTTATGGTGAATAATCTTGTTAATTGTGGGTTACCTTTTCTCTGATTTCCCTAGGTTTATAGTTTCTGTAAGAGCATTTTTTCTGTAAATTGATGTGAGCCTATTCAAAACTGGAGTGGAAAATTGTATGTTATTGATCAAATGTTTGCAATATCCGCCAAGGTACATCTAAAAACCAGCGTGTGATTAGGACTTAAAATTAGAGGTTATCCCCAATTTTTACATGGATCCATGAACACAAGCATAAACATCAACAAAACAGACAACAGACAGCTTATCATCAACCACAAGTTTTCTTCCTTCATGAATCATCCTGTTTTTGCCACACAATTACACAAATTTGTTGTTGGCACCTCAGAAAGGCAGAAAAACAATCAGTCATGTCATATTACTCTAGAATTAAAATGACTAAAGTCGAAGAACTTATGTCAACGATGTTCAGTGTAAAGTGATTCTTAGTTACCTTAGCTCTGTTTACCTACCTTATTCACAACACTCGTCCATTTTTTTACGCCACTTATTCTGATCATGGTCATGGTACTAGATACGTGAACAGCAGCCCAAACATTTTTTTTTTTCCCTCAGATAATCATTTGAGCTCCTCTTGTGGGGAAACTGAAGTGTTCCCAGACCAGCTGCAACATGCAATCCCCACAGCATACTCTTGGTCATACCCTTGGATCTCCTCCTAGTAGGTGGCAACCCAGAGCCTTTGGAAAAAATGGAAACTGGGAATCATTCTTTTGGTGTTGCTTAGACAATTTTGACTAAATTGCCTTAATGTCAAGTGTCACAAGCTTGAAGCAGAGATCAGTGGCTCCAGAACAGCCACATATTAGGCGCATTAAGGAGAAACAATGCCTAATATTCTCTTTCTAACCATGGTAGAGTATGACCCGAGGTCAGTCTCTCCACTGCTGTCATCTGCCAAAATACCCATTAACTATGCATGATACTTAGCTCTCTGTAAAACACTGGGCCATTGCTCAATATAGGACTAAATCCGCATTTGTCCCTCTGAGATTTTGAGGTTTTTCCAGAAAAACTCCAAAGTGTGAATCTACATTAGCTGAAACACCCATCGACTTGCACTGGTTTCTCCAATATTTGACCATTGCTTCCAATATCCCTGCAGCACTACAGCAACTTGTCAAACATGATTACAAAGAAATATCCAAAGCTTTAATTTAGTCAAAATGTCATTATTACTCAGGTATATTTCAAATTATTAATATATTATCCATGAGTACCACATACATATGTATTCCCAATTGACCGGGACACTCTTTGGCAGTTATGCTTCCTCTGGGGCAGCAATATGAGAAGCTTCATTATGCGGTGTGTTGATACGTGTATCATATTACCTTTGCTTGGATGCATGTACTTAGATATCCGCATATCAAACCAGCACTCTATTTCCTCATTAATGTTGTATGGTGTCGTTCAGGGGAGTGTGTACTAAAAAAACATTGGCTTCAAATTAAAGTTCATTTCAGTCTAATCATCAATTGGTTACCACAGATACTGTACCCTATTGTGTTACTGGTAACTTACAGAGTAGTCATCTTCAAGGCCAACTCATCCATCATGCTCCATCATGAAAGAAGTACAAAGAAAAAGAGTATGAATGGACAGACACCAGTATTACCGAAAACAAATGGAGAGGCAAACAACATTACAGTAAAGCTCGAACGAAGAAACCATAAGTCTTTGATGGTGAAAGGAAAGAGTTACCAGTCAAGCAAGGTTGCTGAAGTGGAAAACTTGAGGAGTGGGCGCTTTTATTGACAGGACATGAAGGGTAGAGAGGGAAGAACGACTACAAAGATGAAACAACCATGGAAACAAGAGAAAGTACGATCCAAATGATTACACAGTATATTTAATATGGTGCATTGATTTGTATCAACTGACATAGCAGGTCTAGTGTGAGCACTGCTGACTGTCTTCAAAGGATTTGTAGAGGAGTAGGCATATATGGATGTTGGGGTTATTGTGATGCAGAGCCTTGACACCCACTTGGTTTGTAAGCATGATACATTTTGCATGATGAAACCTTGGAGGAAAAAAAAACTTTGCGAGCAAATGAAAATTTCATGGCCCAGTGCTTCCACAGCAGCCCGGGTTAGCTCTTCCATTTCGAGTTCCCACCCTCAAAAAATAACCATGTTCTTGGAGAGGAAAAGGTTTGGTAACATTTTTTTCTCACCCTCTTTCCACCTCTCATTCTGTCTCCTTTACACACACATACACACACACAGTCACACTATGATCTTTCACAATTTCATACAAAACATTACTCCCTGCCTCCGTTTTTCTCACCAAAAGTTTTTTTTTTTTTTTGCATTGTCCAATTACGCATCGCTCAAGCACACAGCAGTTCAGAAAAGGGATGCTTATTTGTTTAGTCTTTAAATAGCTCTGTGTGAGAGAGAGTTTTTGATGCCATTTCATGCTTCAAACAAGAACATTGCGGGTTCAGAGGATGCCACTTCTTTCTTTTTTTAATTAATCAACAGTTTGTTGTTTTGTTGTTGTTGCTGTTGTAAATCCATGTAAATGTCGTCAACTGCTCTCTTGCACTTTTATTGTCATAGCGGGGTCATTTATTGTGTCGCAACCAGATAAAATTATGTTAAGGGTAGCACACAGCAGCCATTTACCAACCCCTACAACCATTTACATCCAACCAATATATATGTAAACTCTAGTCTGAAGTTAAAAGTCAGCACTTTAACATTAATCACCTTTTCATTTAAAATACAATACAGTGGTGGCTCAGGAGTATGTGAGAGAATCATGAATGCATGAATCCATGTGGATAAACCACACATTAAATGTCACTAGTCATAAGTTTGAATGCAGCCAGAATAAAGGATTAGCAACCTACAAGGACTGAAATTGGCTTTAATGGCAGTCATGGAGCCTGAGAGAGCATTAAAAAAGGACTGAGAAGAGACAAAGGAGATATGTCAAATACATGAACCAAAGCAAACAGGCTGCTGCTGGTTAACCCCATCAAAAGGTGTTAACATTAAATGCCTAATTAACACCTTTTACCATGTTTTACTGCAGAATAATCTTGCCAATAAGTACAAATAATGCGTGGTCAAGCAAAAAGGATCACAGCGATTTTCATTCCAGGATCCTATTGTATCTTAAAGCATCCCTTCCCACAGTGGAATCAGGTTAACTGCAGCCAAGTCATGCATTTGTCCTTGACTTATCAAGTGAGGCTGACTGATTCCAAGCAATCATTGGTTCCTATTGAACACATTGATCTGATGCTCACCTCACTTACGTTCTCTGACCTCTCAGAGTTTTAGTCTGAGCCTCCTGTCTGACTCTATCACTGCTGCTCTGCAAGATACGCTGCTGGCCATCTACAGCCATAAACACTTGCAGCGATTCTGACTACAGCAGGGAGCAGTGTCACTCCATTCGTCCTTGTCTTTTATGTTTCTATTCTTTTGTTTTAAAAGGAAAAATGTTAACAAACAAGAAAAAAGGGGAGACATGGCAACAGGGTGACGGACTACACACAAGGCAACAAAAGCAGACAAAACACAACAAGAGAGGAGAACAGTAAATAAGAAACTCTGAGAATAAGACAGTCTGCAAGAGCAAATTAATTCAGATCTCCACGTTGCCTTTTTAAAGCTGGCTAAATCTCTTCAGCCAAGCAAGCAAGGGACATCAGTGAGACAGACACAGTGCTCAGCTCACCCTGACAACGACCAGCAAGACAGTACTGACAGAACCAGTGAATCAAAATAGCCAAGAATCAATAAAGGACCAACTATATGTTAGATTGACATTTAGGCAGGAGAGAAACTGAAATGTATTACAAAGATGGATGGATCAAGGAATTTCTTCATGTTAACATAACATCCCCCATTACTTATATGATCAGTTACTTATTCACAATATCCTGAATACACCAATGGAAGATTGGGGTTAGATTGGGGTCCTTCTTTCTGTGCTTTCTCTTCAAATGTCCCAATCTCCTCACAGAAGACAAACTACTGCAAAAAATCTGAACCTGCCTAAACTTTTGTCAGAAATGTGACGCAATATGAATTATGAATAGATTACTATGCAACACAAATGCCAAGCTGACTGCTTACCTAAAATGATTGATATATGGAAACTTTCTGGTGCAGTCAGATCCTTCCTTAAATTTTAAGTCACTCTGCAGTGTTTTGGTGTCTCATAAACCTTCCAAATCCTAAATCTCTCACTCATAAAATAACACATCCCCACCCATCCAACGTCACCCCTTCCTTAATGACGCATGACATTTTTTTTTGGTTTGAACACCCGCAATGGATGGCGGAGTTTTGAAGTTTAGAGTTGGGTTAGTCCTCCGGGAAGGAGAAAACTACAAACTGTTTACTGCCTCGAGTCTACAGGGGGTGAGGGTTTGATACTTGTAAGATTATTGCTTTAAGATTTTAAGAGTCCCGTGGCTATAAATTAAGCACATTTTGATTAGATGTTTTGGTATCGAATAATGAGCGACATGGGACCTTGAAATGCCTAAGGGTTTAGATATCTGACGTCCCTCTGTGAAAATGTTAAAACAGAGAAAAAATAACTTAGGAATTTTGGAGAAATGGAGAGAAAGAGGGCATTTCTACAAAGGCAACCAAGCACTGTATCATTACAACATGAAAGAGAGAGACTTATTAAAGGTTGCCGTGTGCCACATGCCCCTGTAGTCCTCATGCTCTTTAATCCCTCCTGCTGGGCCAGTAAATTCCCCTTTAATTACAATGCAAATACCACTAATAAGACTGATATGCCAAGACTTGTTTTCTTATGTCCAATGCAAAGAATAGGAAGAAAATGATCCCAAGAAATTATGTGGAGGTTTGCAAATATCACAATATAAGGCAAACACATATGCGTTGCTGTATATTTACAGTCACTGTCAACAGTCATCTCTATTGTGCTCTTATTGGATGCTTAGTAGGAGGAATAAGGAGGGAGTGAGAGACAATGAGGGGAAAACAAAGGGAATATGACCAGGAAGCAAAAGGAGAATATTGAGCATCACTCATGATTAGAGGCAATAAAACCAATAGCAGTCCATCCGCAATAAGATATAGCCCACAGGAAGGTTATGCTCATTTTCCTGTGTGTCTGTATGTCTGCATACATGTGAGAATGTGTGTGTGTGGTCGGTGAGAACATTCTGACACACTCTCTAATAAAAGTGTTTTTTTCCTCCTGAAAATAAAGGCTTATCGTGCTCCTGAAGTATGATGAAATGTCACATTAGGATGTTTTGGTGCAGATGGAGGAGGCCTAAAAGAGGGCATCAAAAGCACTGATGGGAGGAGAGGAAGTTTTTAAGTGATGCTTTAAAACCCATTACAGACAGTTTGCTGTAGGAAATATGGGCAGCACAAGTAAAAGCAGAATGGCACCTGTGAAATAGAGTGGTGGCAGGATAGACACTGACTTAAGGCTCACTTAAGGCTCATAGAGTAACAGTTGCAAACAAATCTGAAACAGTGCAAAGTGCCACAAGGTTACATTCACCTTCATGAAACTTTAAGTAGGCATCAATGTTTAAAATATGAGTTTTACGGCAGGTGATTGCCCCTAAATAAATGCAGAGCTTTGTCAGCTAAATGTTGCGCCAATCAGAGCTAATGTCGTCAAGTTGCCAGATTGTTTCCCCCCTCTCTTTACCCTCTTGTCTGCTTGACACTTTTCCCAGATTGATGTGTGTGTTGCAAGGTAATATCTTTTAATCGTGGGTCGGATATATAACCCAGCCAATCCTTTTTTTTATTTGATATCCTTGTCATGATTGATAGATATCATCAAAATTAAAGGCTCAACTTTGAGGTCAGGAAGAGTGATTTGCTGTCAGCGCTTCTTTAATAGTGAAAGGAGAGCTGGTGAGTCGTTTCTCTTTGGGGACAGTGAGAAAAAGAAGATGAGGAGGAGGAAGAGAAGAAGAAGGGGGAGGGGGAGGAGGAAGGAGGGAGGGATGATGTTGGATGAGACAGGAGAGAGCGGAGGAGAGCGTCTTATGAGGTTATTAGGTTTTAATCAATATGGTATATGGCCAGAAGATGATTGGAAAACAAACCTAATCTGGGAAGCAATACGTCTCTCATTCATCTCCCAGAATGTCTCTCTGGTGGATCTGCCTGGCTCCTATTTCCACCTTTTTCCATCCTATACACATCAGAGCAAATGTTGGGTTCCTGTACATAACAACCAGAGAAACAAATCAAATAAGCATCTTTGACATTTGAGAACCTCAGTCTCCCACCTGATTTTTAACTTGTGGCTTATATAGATCGGTGGGGCGAGGGTCTTTGTAGCAGGAACAGACTTAGTGGGGCTTTTACACCAGTTGAAACAGAGTAGACTAAACTCTCTTGTAAATAATAGGTGAAAACATGCTAATATAAGTAAACCACACGATATATTGCACTTTACTTACTATGGTTAAACAGTTTTAATTTTTTGCTATATCTTCTTTGTCTTACCCTCTTTGCATCTATGCCATTTTTAATATCTATGCCAATTTTAAAAAAATCCCACTCCTGTTTGGTTTAGTGAGGGAGCATATGACCTGTAGTAGAGGGAGTTTTTTTTATGTTAACAACTTTATGTTCTTTAAAGTACAATATATGAGTCCTTATGAGGTACACAAAAATAAAAGGACCTCGTTGTCCTGTTGTTATGTTGTATACATTAATCTTTATCATAACAAAAGAGCAAGAATTACAGAAAAAGTAATATATTCTCATAAACAACTGGTGATTTTTTTTTCACATATTACAGAGAGCAGACAGTAAAATAAAGTGTAATAATCATGTAGTTTGGTGACATAGTTCAAGATTAAAATATGAGTGTTTTAATATAAACAGTCGAGGTATGGAAAAAGTGAAATTGCTGATTTAATGCTTGAAACCTGGTGCTTTCACATTCTATATGGTAATGTGTTCAAAAGAGCGAACAAAATGCCATGTAGATGTAGTTTGCAGTTCGAATGGTGATGAAAAAAGCTACTGCTACTGTAGCAGTTTTTGTCTCCATCACCATCACCAGAGCTCTGGTGATAAGTACATCTCCCGGGCACATCCTTCAGGTACTGCAGTGGACATGACCAGCTGGGAGACACCCCAGGGCAGATCCAGGGCAAGCTAGAAGGACTCCATCTGGTCAGAGCGCACCTGGGGTTCTCCCCCTGTAGAAGCTGGAGGTAATTGCCTGGGGAAGTAACTCCAGGTTTGCTCTGTTCACCTTTTTGCAAGTATAACTCTTAATGAATATTCAACATGGATAATCAAGTGGAAGCACAAATTGCTAACTGCAGATTACAGGACCTATAATTATACCTTCAAAATGATCATTTTGACATTCATATACACATACACTTGTCGCTAATTACCAATAACAAGTAATTTTTGCAACGCTGTGTTAGCACACAGTGCTCACACACAATTTTAACCACAAAAAGTAGCTGAAACTGTATGTTCATAAAAATTGGAGTTGAGCTGCTACAGTTATTATAGGGCCTGACAGCATGGAATGATTGGATTTTATTTTGTGTGTATTTTCTGAAAATATACATGACACAAAGTTCAAATGATACAATCACGCTGGCTCTCAAATTCTCTTGCACAGTCACACAAACACAAAACACACGAGTGGATGGAGCCACTCATGCATAAACACAGCAGGCACTGCTGCATGTATATTAAATCAGTTTTGCTCCTGCCATCTTTTCATCAACAGGCCTATAGATCACACAAGATGTATTTCTACACAGCATGAAATGGTATCATGTTGTACATGGCATTGGGGGATTTGCTGAATGCATAATTCACAGCTGGTTGCCAGAAAACTGGTGCTTGTGTGTGAGTATGCGTAGTAACATTTTTTCCTCATCAGGTAGGCTTAAACACACAAGCTCTTTGCTATCAACACAGTTTTAAATGTACGCAGTTCTATCCATGAGCACCTGGCTGGTACAAAACTAACACTCACAGTGGAGCAGTTGGTGGTACAGTGCCTTGCCTCAGGGCACCTCAGTGGGGGTTGTTTAGGGAAGTGTGATTGTTCAATAACTTTAACCCTGCTAGTTTCCCCCTGTGCGCTACTGTGTTACATCAGCAAGTCACTGTGCACAGATGTGGATGTGACAGTGGCCTTTTCCTTGCATACTGCCACCACGTCACCCTTTGGTCTCTCCACGTTGTAACAGAGCCCATGAGAGGGGTGCTGCAACAGAGCATGACTAAATATTTCAGCAAAGCAGATGGCAAGGACTTTGTCAGTACTCGTGGCAAAATGGAAAAATATGTAGACACTGGGTTTAAGCTCCCAGCAAATTTATTGCAACATTTTGACCAACAAGACACTTGTGGCTAATCCTACAGTAAGTTATAGAATCTAGATAGTAGCTTTATTAGATATTATGACTTAATATAAAGCTACTATACGTACCTTCAGAAAAACCCTGGTTGTAAATGACACCTGTGGTTCTTAAATAAACACTTGAATTCACATTCATTCTTGAAATATCAGATGATAGATGAGGTATTATACTGCATATAGGTGCATTGCAAACAATTACATTGTTACAACTAAAACTTTGATTCTCCAGCTCTGGTATAGTATTAAAACAAACAATGAAAACAAGCCTGGCTCTGTACGACTAGTCAGCAACTGCAGCACTAGTTAGATACTGCAGCTAAATTTGCTGTTTGATAACAACAACATTAGTGGCTTAGACAGAGTATTAAAAATAAAATGCAATGCCACACTTCATTATTGAAGTGATTGCTTCATTACGACTCTCATGCTATATTGATGCAGTGTTGTTTCAGTTATACAGAATGGACCTTTTATAATGTCAGGTAACATTATTGTACTGAATGGGTCTGGCACTGGTTTAGTAATGTCTGTAATAAACCAATCATAAGCGTGATAAGTAGGATTAGACATAAAACCTGAAAATTAGCAGGTTTGAACATCACAGATATTTTGTTGGAAAGGCTCTCGTGTTTTGAGTTAAATACAGGCTAAATAAGATAATATGTGGTTGCCTCCCCTGAGTTTAATTTGAGAAGTGGGAGAAAAAGCCTTTGGCCTCACCTTTTTATTGAAAATAGCTAAGTTATGTCTTGGAGAAGTTAAAGAAACACCAATGAGATGTCCTCTTGAATTTTTGCTCCACCTATGGGAATCTAACAATGTAGGTCTGTGTAGTTCAAATGGCTGTCTCCAACTGAATTTTGAATGTTTCCAGCCAACTTATTTTAGAAACAGGAACCTTGCATATACTACTGACAGCTATCAATTTCTAAAACGGCTACACTGTAAATATTAACTTCTCCTGTAGACCAACTGATACATTACAACATGCTCCTTGACCTTGGAAGAAATGCTGGGCTGCTATTACAGATAGTTAGTCATATATACTGACGACTGCATATGATATCAGAACAGATAAACACAACTCCCTGCTCAACGTTTACTCTTGCATTTTTGGTTCTGCAATGAAAATTTAGCATTGCTGTAGTGGCTGTGATTATCACTGTTCCAAGGAAAAGTTTATTGAATGGTCAGTTGTTTAATCTATTTCATTGATGTAAACTAAACACGTTTAACCCATGCAAATGTCAGGTGAGCCTAATCAGGCCACAGTGAGTAATGAGACCACTGAGACCACAATGAGATGGCCTTGCAATACTAGCTAATTTGCGCATTGACTTCAAAATTAGACCAAAAATAAATAATCACTTAAGACACACAGAGGTGAACAATGATCAAAACTATAATGTTTTAAATATGGTTTGATTTTCCTTGATGTCTTTTCACTTAATCTCAAAGACCTGAATAATATGAAGTATATGGAGATAGAATGAGTATGTTTTTCAAGAACAGTTACTATAAGGTTGAAAGTTTCTTTTTTCTTTTTTATTCCAGCTCATTCTTTATGGAATACAATGAAACACAAAACTGGTTTGTTTGTACCCAGATGTGATTGAGACGGCACTAAATTATTCGCTTGTGTCCCCCTGCTTTTCTCTTTGGAGGTGCTAATGCAGAAACAACAGAACAGGATGTTCAATTACACCAAAACTACATCCATCAATCCCACATCTCATTATGTGCATCAGTAAATAACCAGAAGGATAAAAATCTTTGTTCAGATTAGTTTAAAGAGTTGCTGTTGTTGCACAAACCTATGATAATGCTTTTTTGGTACACAATGGGTGGAAAGGTAAAGTATAATTAAGCCATTTTGAAAAGTGGTGGAGGGCAGCACGGTGGCACACAGGTTAGCTGTTGCCTCACAGCAAGAAATTCCTGGGTTCGACTCCCGGGTCAGGTGCAGGGTCTTTCTGTGTGGAGTTTGCATGTTCTCCCCATGTCTACGTGGGTTTCCTCCTACCGCCAAAAACATGCAACCTTGGGGATAGATGAATTGAGCATACTAAATTGTTGGTAGGTGTGGATGTGAGTGCGAAGGGTTGTTTGTCAATAAGTGTTCGTCTATTTGTGGCCCTGCAACGAGCTGGCGAATGTTCAGGGTGTACTCTGCCTCTGCCCGTAAGCAGCTGTGATAGGTTCCAGTCCCCCCTGACCCCGAGTACAGGACAAAAGGGTAGAAAATGGATGGATGGACAGTGGTAGACATCCACAGTGGCAAGTATTAGTATTAGATGCACGATATATCAGGCCACCAATATATATATGGGCCGCAATGTGACATTTTTTAATTTGTTCGGATCTGTCCGATGTCAACAAATTTGCCGACTTTAGCCACCATATTTAGTTGGGTCACTGTCCATTTATGCTCTACGCAGGATATGCATACAGAGACAGACAGAGCGTCTGATCTGTCATTGCGTTAATTTGGTCTGTTTTCAGGAGGCTTACTGATCTGTAGCAGTACCCAGCAAATTGATTAATACCACCAGTAATTTTTGCAGCAGTGTTGTGCAGTAAAGCTCATGCACAACCAGCCAGAGGAACAAAGAAGACAACAGAAATCTTTGTCTACATGTATTTAACAGACGCTTAAACAACCGCTGTCTTCTGCGCTGCATTGTCGCCATGTTTGTTATTTTTAGAAACTTACGCCGCACTTTGGAACTCTGCACTCTGCGCTGGCCTCTAGTGGATGCATTGCTCAACAACCATGCCAATGAAAAACACACATGGAGAGTGCAGTAGCATGTGTGAGGGAGAGAGGGTGCGGAAGGAGCTTGTTCAGACTTATTTAGACATGAGCAGCACAGCACTGTGTCACATGATAACAGCTACTCTACAGGTAAAACAAACTGTTATTGAAGTTGTTGACTTTCATACTGTGACCACAAACTGTTAAGTCTTTAACAGTGACCCTTTTTATAAATAAAGAGCCATGTTATATTTTTCAAATTTACAGTGGTATTATTCCAGTCTGTACAAAATTTAAGACATTATAGAAAAAAAAAAATCTACATTCATTAGTACTGGCAAAAAATCTGTATCAGCAGTAATTGCAGATATTTATATCAAATATCAATATCGATCAAAATTTTCACATCAGTGCATCCCTAGTATTGAGCTGTTTAACTCCAGGGAGGCTCTCTCCATATCCTTCTCAGACACACACACATATGCACACACATTCATAAGTGGACACCCCAAGTGATGGAGCTGTCTGTATTTGGAGGAGGCCCAACTCATTAGGGTGATTGTCTGAGAAGCGCCTTTGACCGCAGATCATGAAGTGCATAATTGGCCCCGGCTTTGCACTGAAGACGAAGAATATATTTTCTGCATATCTGTGTATGTGTATGTGCATCTGCCCATTTGTGTCTGCCTGTCTGTCAGAGTGAGTATTTTGCTTGAAAGAAGTATTGAGTAAGTAAATGCAATTATCCTGCCATAATGCAAAACTATACTGGGTCAGTGATCTTTAATCTGCAATTCAATTCTGAAAAGTTTCATACCAATGCTGTCAACATTTGAACTGGTGGGGAATATATTATTGAGTATTATTTTGAGTAAGTTACTTACTGAATACCAAATTCAGTCAAGGAAGATGGCATTGTAGACATATTGTAAAATGCTGTACTGGCTTAATTCTAATTGTCCAAAATGACTAGCAGTTCTGTACATTATTAGACAAAAGAAAACTTGGAGCAAATTGTTGACACTTTTGTGCATGATGCCAGAATTCATAATGCATTCTCATCATTGGCGGAGATAGATCTATAATGCATTAGTGTTAGGCAGGGGGTCAATGAATCATAAATAAGACTTTGAAGATCGGCATCAGCAAGAAGGATCTGTCTGTTTGCCACCATATCTTTCCTTCTCTCTCGTTCTGTCATTCATAAAAAAGCGCAAAAACATCTCCATCTTCCACTGTTAAAAGATGAATTGGACAGCAATGGGAGAGGATGAAGAAGGAAAAGAAGCAGCGGTTTACTGAGTAGCGAGACAGCAAAGAATAAAGGCAGAAAAAGATGTAAGTACAGAATGAAATTAGAGACAGAGGGAAAGATAAAGAGGACTTAATAAAACTACATTAACACTAACGTGATGCTGCTTTACACTCGAATGGGCACCTCTGTACCTTGATACATTTATGTTCTAATTATCTGCATCATTGACGTTGATTGATTGGACTAATATGCGACGCATGGCACCAATTTAGCAAAGAAACCAATCTGTGACAGCTTTTGTTGGCACTTGCCTCCTCCTCCTTCACTACATTTGGAACCTCTGTTAACGTCTTTGTGTTCAACTTGTGCTGTTCATGAGCACCAGTGACTGAACATCATCAACCACATAAATATCTAGGAAGCACTTGTTTTCCTTGATGCATGAACAATGACATGATTTTCTAACAGTAATTAATGGCAAGGAACTATTCATAAGGGGAGAAAGGACTTAAGTGGTGTTCATTCATGTATGAAGTGATCTCCTATTTGCTGTATTTATTGTGCAGTTGACAAACAACAGGTGATGGAAATCAAATGGCAGATGTTTGTAATTAAATGCGAGCATGCCAGTTGGAAATTGTGTTTCCATCCTGGCAAGAATATAATATAGAAAATTCAGTAATGCATTTTCAGCATAGCTGTCGAGGGCAATATTACAGATAGTGCATAATAAGGAAAAATGTAATGAAAACAATTACTATATATAATACTGTTTAAATGTGATAGTACACAAATGGTGATTTCTCCAGAAAAACTGATCCCCAAGAGAAACAAGTGAGAATATACAGTGGTATGACCTGAGTTAAACCTATATTTATTCTAAACCCAAGGCAAACTAATGGTATATTCAATGACATCCATTTAAATGGATGTAGCTTCTGACTACAGGAAGCAAGAGAATATGCATTTTGTATTTCCACCACATCCCCTTGCCCTCTACAAACTCTCTCCGGAAACTCATCACATTGCAGCACATTACAGGAAGGTTGCACCCAGCATAAAGCAAGCCTAAACAGTAAATCATTACCATCAGATATTCCCAATACCAGGGTTCATGCCAAAGTGACCTTGACCAGAGGAAATTATAGGAAGTATGTTAAAATTCATGGAAATGAACACATAACCAAGCGCACACACACACATGCACATGCATGCACACACATAAACATGGCCTGGAAACACACTCCACTATCGTGAAGTAGGAGCTCTATTTGACCGAGCACCAGTCACCTGAAGAGAATGAACCACTTTGCAGGCAATCATCACTGCCATAAAAAACAATGAGCATGTGTACTGTAACACCCAATCTTAACTGCAATAGCATCAGAGACGAGGACAACAGTACGAAGGGCAAACGGGTCACAGATTACACTCTACTGACCAATGATATGCTTTATAGTGATAGAAGCCTATGTGGTTTCTCCATTGGACATGGATGCATTGGACACTTCAACCCCCTGCTTAGCTGAGATTGACGATGAACATGAAAATATATTTGCAGTGATTCTGTAGGCAGTAAAACTGCTTTGTGAAAAATAAAGCAAAGTGCTTGTACAGCACTTCTTAAGCGGCTGGATAGAGAGATGTTGAATGGAGTGGACATGTGGTCATGCATGGAGAAGGACCAATCTTAAGAGACCGCGCGTCTGGAGAGTAAATCATTTAACCGGTGCAGACACACATACTCAAACACGTTCAGGGAGAAGGGTGAAGAAAGGGAGTGGGAGTCTGAGAGGACTGGGAGGAAGAAGAGCTTAAAAAAGTGAGTACATGCAAGGAATTTTAAGTGTGACGTGAGAGACAAAATTGAAGTTAGAAAGCATAAACATGCTAAATCAACTCGGTGGGAAGAAAGCAGTTGTCATCCATGCATCCATCCATGAGCTGGTGTACACACATATCAAAAAGTACTCAACTGTGACGTCCTCAGACACAGAACTGTTCAAGCCACCGTCAGGAGACAATGGGAGTATTGAATTCCAGTCTCACCTTTAAAGATAAATGTAACTTTCATCCACAAATCAAAACTAATGGAAAAGTGGGGTGAGCTGACGAAACTGACAAAAATTACATCATAAAACTTCACACCAAAAAGTGGATTTCAAAGACAAACTGTTTTATAGTTCCTTTACCATATATTTTTTTTCCTTAAACTTAAAAAGATTTTTACAATACTTTATGCATGGGTTCACATCTCTAAACATGAATAGCATCCCATAATGCATCTCTAATAGTCTCCCAAACTGTGTCATAGCAATGCCTTGTATGAAGTTAGAGTAATCAGATGTGCCAGATCAATTCTTCACCCTGTCATCTGTTGCTGTGTAATTGCAAATGGAGTACTAAGAGCAATTTGACATTAGCAGCACAAAAGCACATCTTGTAGTAAACACATTAGGACCCAGGCAGACGACACATGCGCATTATCAAGCCTATACCAGCTTTCATACTTGTTGTACTGTGTGAATGCACAAGCTAACCTGATTACACATGAAGTGGAGTGCATTAAAGAGATTTTTACAAGGGTTTTTTTTTTTTTTTTTTGCAAGGGGAGAAGTGAAATCAATGTTGCTGACATGCACAGCTGCAATGTAAATGCATTGTCACACATTCTTGTCCAACACAGACATGCAGGTGATGGACAAAAGACTGCTGAACGTGACAAGAGTTTAATTGAGAAATAGTTGCTACTGTAATATCTGCAGCTCTTTATCATAACTTCAGTATGCCAATAAACTATCCGTCACTGGAGCAGTGGGAAATATTAGCGATTGTACAATTTTGGTGCCAAACCATTGATTTGAACATACTACACTGAATACATAAAGACTGCACACCTGGACTAAGATTTTCCAGACCTCACTTTCAGACAGTAGTCTTGCTGCTGCATACTTAAGGTTCATCCTGGATGATGCAACACAGCTTTTCTTCTCCTTCACCAAATTCCCCCATTTTACCACCTTTAGGTCTGCGCCACAATAGCTCCCAGTGGGACCTCTACGTTACTTCTAAATGTGTTTGCCTATGAAACAAGCAAGGTCACAATAACTCAAGACTCAGACTAGTACTTCAACTCAGTCCTTGCAGCAAATATTATCCGTCGCTCTGCTTGGTCCCATCCTCTAACTTTCTCAGTTGTACAACAATTTTTTGACCTCAGAAACACAGAATCCTTCCTCCCTCCTATAGTGCAGTCTTCTGTTATGGCTATACTGTACAATGGTCCCCAATGGCCCGTCCACCACACAAAACTGACCTCTGATATAAACCACAGTTCTTGTAGGGGTCAGCTCCCACCACTTATGACACAAAGACACCAGCAATTACCAACCACGTTTTTTTAAGGTTTTTTCTTTTGGTTTCTCAATTTATGTTTCATCACTTTTTGTAGACCTCTAAAATATTTGTTTTTCTTGCTGATGCTTGAGGAAAATTTATGTATTGCACTTACTGACTGAAGCCATTTTTAAGAAACATGAGGCAGTTACAATTCCAATGAGGACAACTTGTGAAAAAGGAGAGCAAACTTATCAATACTCTAAGAGCCGTGATTCTACATCAATCTAATTCAAAATGACAGGGTTAGATGGAGTTATCATTATCTGTGGCAAAGTCAATACAATATATGCTCACAACTTAAGCACTTTATTAGAGGAACCTGTGTACCTCCCTATTCATGTACTTAACGAATCAGAATGTGACTGCAGAACAATGCATATGAGTCTGCAGATGTGGTGTAGGAGTTTCTGTTAATGTTCAATCAAACTTTAGAATGGGGAAATTTTTGATCTCAGTTACTCTGAGCGAGGCATGATTGCCGATGCCAGATGGGCTTGTTTGAATATTTTTGAAATCGCTAATCTCCTGAGATTTTTACAGAGTAAATCAGAATGCTGATGAAAACAAATAACATCTCAAGGAGCAGCGCTTCTTTGGACAAAAAAAAACATGTATAACAATATTATAAATACACCAAAAATAAAAAAAGAGGATGAGAGAGGTCAACAGAAAATGGCCAGAATGGTTTGAGCTGATGGAAAGGCTCCAATAACTCAGATAACCACTCTTTCTAAGTGTGGTGGACTTGAAAGTTTCTCAAAATACACATGTCAACCCATGAGGTGGACAAGTTAAAGGCAAAAGATCAAGAACAAAATCTATGTGTAACAGCAACAGTCAATGTTGTTGTTAGTGTACCTTGAGGGAATGTTTTCTTGGCCAGCTTTGGAATCTTAATTCCAGTCCATCGTGGTTTGAATGGCACAGCCTATCAAAGTGCCATTACTTACCATGTGTATCTCCTTGGTGTCACAAATTAACATCTTCTAATAACAACTACCAGCATAATACACCATGTTATGAAGCAAAAGTTGCCTTTCACGAATACAAGTTCAGTGTACTCCAATAAAACAGAAGATTGGCAACATCAATGTGCATCTGAAAAATGCACCAGTGTATTCAGTAATGCCAACATGGACCAGAATCTGAATTATATATATTTTCAACATTTTGTTGAATGCCTGCCGCTAAGAGTTGAAACTGTGTTAAGAGCAAAAGCAGCCTCTACCATGTGGTGTATGTTATAAATTGCTTGTGAGTATATTTATAAGCCTCACAAAATGGTCATTTCAGTTGCTGTTCACAAACTGTATGCATCTGTTAACAGTTCATCAAGATGCATAAGCACACATATGAGAATGAGCCAGAGAAAAAAGAATCATCTTGATTTTTTTCATTTCCCCCCCCTTATTTGTATGGTTTTATGCTTAAAAAAGTCAGCGAAAAACTTTCAGTGCAAGGTCAGACACACTGATGGATCCATGATGGAGTCAGTGGGTTCACGGTTTGCTCGGTGCAACTGGATCAGAGCCAGCAATTGAGCCAGCCAGCAGTTCAAACTGAATGCCACCAGTTCATGTTTGACATAAAGGAAGTGGCAGTAAAGCTCGCTGTCGAACTCAAGCCAGTGACATCTACATAACTGAGCAATCGCCATGAAGTAGTTCATGGGTGATTCTCAACAACCAATCTTAAATGAGATACTGAGGCATATGATTCACTTCAAAATAACTCCAGACTTATTTTAAAAAGTTAAATAATCAGAGAACAGTCTTTCATTAGTTAAATGGGGTGGGAGGTAAGCAACTGTCATACTCAGAAGATCAAGGGTTACTTGAGCATATACAAACACCACTCTGAGCTGACGGGGAAAGGAATTTTCTTAAAAGATTTGTTGTTTGCTGTCCATCACCTCATGTTGCTCCTTATTTTCATACCCATCACTCTACTTCAAAAAGGAGACTGGGAGCTTTCGTCACTGGCAGCATGTTCACCACAATGAAAGAAGAAAAAAGAATTTCTATCCATTTGGACCCGGATGACAGTAGACTTCAATGAATTATTGGTTAAGGTCCATCCATCAATTAGCCATACCACTTATCCTTTAAGGGTTGCAGTGGGGGCTGGAGCTAATCCCAGCTGACATTGAGCAAGAGGCAGGGTTTGCTCTGGACAGGTTGCTCGTCCATCACAGGGGCTGGCAAACGATAAAGGTAGGACAGCCAAAATCCAGTTGGGTCATGAGTACAACAGACTTCCACAGGATAATGGTAATAACATACTGTAAAAAGTCAAAGGAAAGATGCTTCTTTATGTCTCCTGCTCCTCATGTTCAAGTTGTACAGGAAGGAATGAGGCTTTCCATTTGAGGGGATTGTGAGTAGAGTGCAGGTTATGACACCTTCTATCCTTAGACCCTCGGTTCAGATGAGGTAAACTTGAATAGGTGTGAAGAAAAGCACACAGACTTCCATCTCCACAAGAAAAGGTTGAGTGAGGCAGGTCAAGGGAAAAATAGAAAAAAATCAGAGACCATTTTTAAAACACCCCAATAGCCTCATGTCACAATCTGGAAGACTGTCTCCTCTTAAGATGCTTTTTATCTAATATTGAAGTGAATCTAACATATATACATTACATAGAGTGTGATCAGAGTTAATTATATCACAGACATTTATCTTTATTGTACATGACTATCAAATTCTATCAGAGTGTTTATCTTCCATTAATAAGCAGTAACCAATGAGTAATTACACATAATTAGAAACTGTATACTACATGAGGCTATGTCTAAGCTGTGCCTGCCCAGCATGTGTCAAATAATTATTGACTGATTATTAGGAAGATTATCACACATTCACATTAGGAGACAAGCCGATGACAAGAAGAGATCTTGTTCTTCTAATTAGAAAAAGAGCATGACATCAGATGAATAATGGATAAATCAGGAAAAAGATCTTCGCAGATGTATATGCTCTTCCAATGGGATTCCCTCATTATTATGTCTCTAATCAAAAACTCCAAACAGAAAGTAATTTGAAGCAAACAGTAAATCACTGGTTCCCTCATCTTCCTCCTGATAGGAAGGTGAGGCAGCTACTGTCTGCCCACAGATGATAAGATATTGATCAACTTCACATCTTTGTCACTCGGACTATTGGACATGTGATGTAAGTTCAAACAGATAACAGGAAGGGATTATTATGAAGGGTGATTGCATGTTATTAACAATTAATCTTTGCCTGTGTTGCTACTTGGATGAAAAACTTTACAGCGAGAAACATGAAAGTTAACAAAAGCATTTTAACAGTAGGACACAGAGAAATAAATGTTATGTGTTGTGAAAAACAGGCAAGAATCAATACTTAATAGCCACGAGAGCAACAGGGGCCTTCATTCAATACATTAGACAACACATAAAACAGAATGAAACAGTGTAAATATAATAAATAAAACATAACCAAATAAGAAGGTTTCATAAAAGCAGTAAAATAAAGATGAGACTCAAATACAGTGTTTTTAAAAGTTACTAGACAAAAAGTGATAAGATTACTTGAAACAGTTGCAAGTTGAGGCACAGAGGTTTGTGATTGTTATTTCAAACTGCCCATTAAAATATTAGGGAACTAATTATAACAGTCAGTTGAAGGTTGTTCCAAAGGGTTAGGACATTAAAAAAGGTAGACTTTTCTAATTTAGACTGTACACAGGGGAACTTAAACCTCAGCCACTCATTTGAGAGAGTCTGAAATGTTTCAGAGTCCTAGCATCAATATAGGTGGTTGCTGTTGAACTATATTCCTCTAAAATATACACACACTTATGTTTGTTTTGCTTTTTCCGCCAGAGAAGAACAACCGACTTCATCATAAAGAATACAATGGTGAGTACCAAAGCCATCTCCACTAATAAATCTGCAGGCAGACAGAGACTGTGTCTAAGAGTTTAAGAGTTTAGGGTGCAGCATTTCTATAAATTACATGTCCACAATTCGACACAGACAGGAAAACTGCTTCATCAATCCCCTTTCTTCAAAACAATGCAGTGGAAGACTTTGTTTCTGCAAAAGTAGTCGATTTTTAGGAGCACTTTGCCAACAAGGTAGTCTGTATGAAATTTAAATGTAATGAGACATGAGCACAGGAAGAGTGTTTTCGTTTCTTTGCCAGTGCCCTTCCACCATTCAGCTTGTTAAAGGCAGGCCCATGTAAGCATCCCGCCAGCCTGTTAGGGGAGGGATAATGAAGTAATCCATAGTCATTACTCAACCATCACCCTTGGTGTGCACAGGCCACCATGGACCACTTAGCTGGAGGTGTGTTATTGTGTATGTGTGAGTAGGAAGGCATCCAGCGAAGGCATTAGTGGCGCAGAGGGTTAGAGGAGGTCGGCACGGGACACGGGGACAATGTCCGCAGGGTGTTTTGAGGAGAGGTAGGTAACACAGAGAGCCCCGTAGGATGTAAGTGCGACTGTTGAGGTATACTTTAATTACAGATGAAGGATAATTTCAGCAGTTATTGATCTCCTTGTTATGGTTGGGGAGGAGGATTTCTCCCTGCTGTTATGACCTGCTTAGGCCATGGAGGAGGCACGGGTGCAGAAGGTGGCAAGAAGAAGGGAAGAAAGTTCAGAAGGACAATAGGTAGAGATGATGGCAGGCAGGTAAGGAGGCTTTATGTCTCCATAAAGTTCAATATTATCACCGTGACCAGCTGTCCGGGACTAAACCTGTAAATAAGCAAGGCAACACATGCCACAATCCCAAAGATGCTGATTTAAGAGTATTTGTTTTGTCCCCCTATTTATTTTGCATGATGGCACAATTTACAAGTGGCAAACAGGGCAAAGCATGCAGGCCTGATACGACATCAAACACAACAGCATGACTCACAGCTGGACCCGAAGCCAATTCCCAGGTATTAGAGTGCTTTAAGTTTTATGATCCCCTATCACCAAACCTAATATAATTACCCTGCAAGGGCACTCTGTCTTTCAGCTACAGGGGGCGAAATGGGATGCTTGAAGAAAGGGGGTGGACGCTACCGTGGCAGCAGTGGGCGGATGAGTGGCTATGAAGAGAGGGTGTAAGAGAAGAGAGGAGATCCACATCATTTGCTGTGGGATTTTTAATGCATTCCCGAGCCCTTTGCAGTCACACATACACGCGCACACACTGTGAGTCTCTCCGATGGTGTTAAGTGGTAGTCCACCATCGTATGGGCAGTGACCTTAGCCATGTTGTTATTAATTGTCTCATTATTTTAATTAAGAAGTAACACCCCAGTGTGAAGTGGAATTGACAGAACCGCCTAAGAGTCGGTGTAATTAATAGAGTCCATCCTGAAGGTCAATCCCTAGTGCACCTGTAAGGATCAAGTTGTGTGTATATGTGTGTGTGGTTTCACCTCTCAGCTATTTTATCATCCTGCATGTTGTTGTATGAGACTAGTATGATTAGCTCCCGTCACACAGGCCCATAAGTCATCCCTTCCCTGACGCCTCAATCTCTGCTCGCTCTGCTGAAATGTGAAATGTGTCAATGTGGCCACAAGTGATATACACCACCATTATGAATGAAATAACCATCGTTAGGAGGTCCAATGCTGCATTATCTCTGTGCATGTCTCTCATGGTTGCACTGCAAGACGTTACCTACACAGACACAAGGTCAAGCTGTGAGTTCAGAGTTTATATTTTCTTCTGTGTTCATACTCCAGAAGTCAAGCAGCAGTTTCTGCAATTACTCCATCACCCATTTCCTCCGGCTGGAAAATTGGAGTCCCTCGCCTCTCCATCATTTTGTGTTCTTGGTGGATTCTGAGCTTGTTTCAGCTACGTTTGTCTACTTTGCAGCTTCAGGCTGACATATGAGGGACACATAAAAAATTCATGTCGAGGTAGAGCCACCGAAACAGACACAGAGCATGAAAAGCAACGTCTGGGAGAGTGACAGAGAGAGACGGAGAGAGAAGGTTAACGTGGCAGCCAAAAGGAGGCACAAATGAGAAAGTCTGGCAGAAAACATGTACGACACACGAAAGATGGGGAGTCAGAATGCACCACGGGGGTGAATGCTGTGGCAGTGGTGTTAACAGTTAATGGTTGGCCGGCATTCCTCTTATAAAAGGTTAATTACATCTAATCTGTGCATAGGAAACCATGTCAGAGGAGAATACATTAATAAGGCATGACAAGGCGGAGGAACAGGTAGGGCAGCAGTCTGGGGAGTGAAGGGATATGCAGACAATGTCATCTACTCCAGCTCCAGCAGCCAGCTAACAGGACGAGATAAAAACAAACAAAAAAAGACTAATCAGTCATCAGAGAAAATAGACAGAGAGATGCAGAGAGAAAGGTAGATGAGAAGAGAGATGACAAGACCTCAAAAAAATAAGGTCGCAATTATATAATTGAAGCTCTTCCTTAGCTGTATAAAAATATCATTTCTAATTTAGAGAATATCTGCATTGTAATCGCAAAGAGCATTTTCTGTAACAAAGACGTTTTTTTGTCTTAGAAACATCTAACTCAATTCCTTGTACCTACTCTGAAAAGACAGTCATCTGATAACGCATTCCTTTGGGGTAAAATATTGCTAGGAAGTGAAATCCAAGAAAAGAGTGCCAAAAATAATCTCTTAGAAAAATCAAAGCAAAATAAAAAGGAACAAAGAAGTGTGCACTCCAACTCTGTATCGGTACAGGAATGGATTTAATGTTAAATTTTGTCCATATATGATTTTTTTCTAGCGAAAATGCCGCACCTGTGCACACACAGACCTAAACGTGTTTGCTAATGTACATCTTCAAACAACCTGTGAGCACAGCAAGACCTGGTTCTGTCAGTGTCACCAAGTCAAGTCTTCTATCAAAGAAAACAAGATCTGAGTCATCTGCTCCACGGTGAGCCTTTGTTTTAACTTCAGACAGAGAGTGGAAGTGATGGGTGTGAGACAACAGCAGCGGGACTGCTCTCTGCAGAGACACTAATCCTCGTGATGGCATTATCATCCACACATCAGCGCACTATACAGTAGGCAGGGATGAATGCAGGACGTGCTGCTGCCTGTGACAGCTGGGGTCTTTATGCTCAGGAGGGAGGAACAGCTCATTACTGGGGATGTTTTTCAATGTTTTGATGGGTAAATAGAAAAACTGTTATCAAAAGCCAGTGTTGACAGCCAACGCATTGCCTCTCACTTAATCTGAATACGCATAAATGAGGAAAAGGATAATATCGTCAGCATACTGTCGTATCTTTTTTCCCCTCCCCGTCTTCTTTTCAAAAAGGAAGCGAAAATATCGGATGCCCCTTTTTTCAATCAGTAATTTGTGTATCAATGGGCAGCTGTCAATGGGGGTACTCTGAAGTGGCAGTTGTGAGATAAGGATTCTAATTAGCCCCTCGCTGAGAGGAAGTGAATGAAGCTGCAGGTAAGGAGAGGTCGACAATGTCTTGTGCATCTCTCCTCCCTCCCTCTTTTGCTGCCCACTTCAAAGATTGAGACGAGAAATCAGCAGGTGTAAAAGTCAATTGCCTCCAACAAAACTTGCGGCGGATGGCTGCAATCTGACCGTGGCGCAGTGATTGCGTTTTACTGTTCAAGTGCTTCAGTCTTAATGCGTCGCTGTATCATCAGCTCGCAACTCACCCCTGTACCCCTTTGCAGATGCTCCCGGCAAATTCATTGCTCATCAATCCATCACATGGATTTTTATTTGCCTTTTTTATTTGCAGAACGATTTAGGGGATGGAAAGGTATTGTGTTGTTTTTCCTCTCCCTACATTAGAGTGAGCGGGAAGGACTGTGTCTCATTCTCATCAAACATTTAGATAAGAAGACTGCTTGATGAATATTTCGATGATAAACTCCATTTCTGCAGAACAAAGTCAATGTGCTGCACTTCCACTATGCCATAAAATATAAATATGTTGAGTTAATTTGTGATGATGCCATAATTATAAGGGGATTTCGGACTCCCTGTTGTTTTTTTAATTTATTTTCCTTGTTAGCTGTAGCTGTGCTTGTTTGTCAGCTACTGAAAAAAGCAGATTGTGTCAGATCTGAAAATTTGGTTCAAGTACATTTTTTCATTCAGACACTGGTAACATGCTGCGTTTATGGAAAACAAAACTTGAAAGTAGCTTCACGTCTTTTATTCAGGGTGAACTTGCTAATGGGGTGAAACCCTGGGAAGGACTTTAAGAACCTGAACAAATGAATTACTCAACTTGTCACCTCACACTGTGTGGCCATCACTGAAGAGTTGAGGAAGAATTTACAAGCTCTTTTACCCTCCGAGGGACCATCCTGATTGGCGGAGTAGATAACAGTAGATGCAAATTTGAGTTTGCAGACACAGACGCCTGGAGGCCAGACATTGCCCATTAAAAAGTGAAGCCTGTGTGGAATTTTTCTCAGACTTGTGTGTGTTTAAGGTTAAATTACTGCTGACATCAAATGCAGACAAAAGAGGAGTGCTGAAGTTATCCTGGTTTTAAATATATCTATCTTAACACTGACATTGTCAAAATACTGGTATCTTGGTATGCGTATGTCTATGCACACGTGTTTGTGTTCGTGTGCTTTGTACGTACATTTGTGTGTTTTTCACTTGGCAAGAAAGCTCAGGTCAGATCAGGCTCGACACTATGCACTTTGTTCTTGGCTGAATGACAGAGACCCCATTTGCTGGATGCAAATTAGAAGCATTGTCAGTGCTCCTAATTCAACATGGCTCTTCTCCTTTTAAAAAGTGTGGCTTTTTTACAAAAGTGTTAATAGATGGGTAGTTCTCCACAGAGGAAATGATCCTATTGTGGATAAGAATGAATAATGTTGCAAAGAGTAATTTCCACTCAGTGTGTGCACATGAACTTTAACTCTCACACTGTAGTGTCGACTCATGAAATTGTAACTCATTTTGAAAAAGCTAGCTGCCAGCAAATGTGAATGGTCTCATAAGGATTCGTACAATCAATTTGCTTTCTGGCAAAGAGGAGATATACAACAAAGAAAAAAATCAGCAAAGGAAACCACGCGGACAGGCCGCAGTGTCTTTCTGTTGAGTAATCAAATAACTAACTGAAGTAGGAATAATGTACAGTATAATGTGTCTTACACAAATGTAACAAATCCATGCATAAAATAGGAGCCATAACCTAACTTAGAAAATAGTTAACCACAGCAGAATTCTGCAGATCTCAAGTGATTTGTTGCAAAAATAAATCTCAGAGACAGCACATCAGTAAGAAATAACCCATATCCATTTGCAAGGCAAATTTTTCCTCTAGAGTAGTAGCCTAATGTACAGTATAGAAACGTGATGTGTTTTTGTTTAAAGTGAAAAATGACACACATAAAGGCTGCTGCAGGGTTCAGACAAAGTGCTGCTCAAAATGTTGAATGACTACAGATTTGCAACTGTACGAGGTTGAGTTTGTGCCAAATGGGGGTGATGCACATCATTTTCTGGATTTTCAAACAAATTACTGTGGTCTTTAACTTGTTAATTGTGTTGACATTGTAAATCCTTTTGGTCATCTGACATTTTTTTTTCTTTTTTTTAATATGACTTTGCATCCAAGGTCTGTGATTAGAGTTGATGTATTTCCTTTCTTTAACTTTGTATATGACAATTTGTCAAGATGATGATGATGAGTTACACATTTTAGTGATAGAAACTAACTGGTTGGCTCAAAACAGCACTATAAAATTAGGGACATTATTGTGTACATTGGGTTATTATACACCATGTAAATTGCATAAATTTGGTTATTCAGAGTAGCCACATTATAATGCATGTGAAAATGTATTGAGTTTTTGCAGACTTATTCCAACCAATATTTTCAAACCATTTTTTGATCTATCCTCAAGTGTTATAGAGGGACTGGTGAAAGAAGAACAGGGTGGTCCTGTCCACTATTGTGGGAAAAATCCCCAGAGGCCGAGAGCTTGGCAGGTACAGAGTGGCCTTTCTTCTTTCTTTCTCTCACAAGTCACAACCACATTTTTTCCTCGTGGACGTGACAGATGTGACATATTGTGTGCACATTACATGAAAAAGGCAGAACGGCATCGTGGGAACATGAGTCCATTCAGTGTGAATGATGTGCTGCTGAATGTGGAGTGATTTATGCCATGATGGACAGCTCCTTGTACATGTAGCTTCCCCATTTATGACATTTGTTCTTGTATTTTACAAATGATTTTGTTGGATCTAAAACAAAGCAGCACACAGAGAAAATTAAAGATAAATAAACTATATGTACAATAGGCTAATTTGCTTTGTGATTTAAGCTGTTCAGTATTTGCTCAGCATTTGTGCGTGCATTGTACATTACTGAACATTATACATTACAATCTGCACTCATATTTCCCCAATGAATGTATTTGTTTACCACCAACATGTGCAGTCAGCCTCATGAAAAAAAAAGCTTGATTGACTGTTTAATACTCTGTGAATGATTCGATTGTTTATCACGCAGCATGGGTCTGTTCTAATAAAGAATTCCTTGGCAAATAACATTTTCATAAATGCCTATTGTGCCCCCCTCCTGTTGCTTAGACAGATGTGCGTTGTGGAAATCTATTTTAATTTGGAAATAATTCCAGATGTAAAACATGTCAAATACATACAAATGCATTGACAATCAATTCATTTATTTGTGTTGTTTTGTACAAACAGTACTAACATATCTAAATGTATACTCAGAAGCTGTCAAATGATTCTGATTTAATACATATTCATACGCATCTTGACAAATACACAGGGGTTAGCGATCAGTGGTTAAAATGGGGGGTTTCATTAGTATTCACACACAAGAGCAAGTCTCACAAAGCATCAGCCCGGCAGTTTCTCTGTGTTATTTCTCACTTTAGGGAGAGAGATAGGGTGACATGACTAAAACCCTGCCTTGCTCCCCATAGGCAGCACATGTCAAACATCTTCCGAGACCTTGTCAGCAGCCAAAAGGTTTTAATGGAACTGTGTTTTGGGATTTGCACATGCCGTTGGTCTTGTTCGGGACATGGGACTGTGTCAAGGGGGAAAGCAAGAGAAGAGACCTTTTTGAGTATCAAGCCCCGCTAAAAGAAGACATGGCATCCACAGAGAGAATAGCTGCTTCAGTCCTCTTATCCTTGTCTGCCGACACACACAGATGCAAACTCACATCGTCAGCTTCTCTCCCTGAGATGCTCTCTGAGAGAATCTAAGTTAGAGATAGGCCTGGGTGTAAGGTGATTGAACTGCCGGGTGTCTATTCTGCTCTACAGATCTTCATTTAGCCAGAGTGAACGCCTGCTGAGATTAGGATGTGAATCGGTTTTCTGTGCTTGCTTCCATGCTTCTACTACCAGTATTCATCAAAACATTTCAGTGGAAGCGCATTTACAACTGGTTGTTAACCATTTTCATTTACAATTAGCTTAGAATCTCAAGATTAAATTCTGAAAAATTAAATGAGAATGCAGCCTGTTTTCCATCTGTTTATATCCCATTCACAGCATCTGCTAACAGTCATTTCCTCCTGAATTCTGACATTTGTGTCATTGTTTCTGAATGACAACTTTTCTGTAACTGCTTGTGTCTGTCTCTGTGTATATTTGTTATAAAAAACTGATGTTAATTTAATCTTATTGTTTTTGCAGAACACATACTGACCATTACCTGAGTAATAAGGAATATCAGTTACCATAGACCTCAGCAGATTTTTATTATGAAACCTTACGCACAATTACAGTTGTGTTGCGTTTTTTTTAATTTCGTGAATTTTTCTTTTCTTCTCTACTTACTGTTAACAAATAGCCTAAGCATGACTGATTTTCAATATTATATGAAATCATAAAAAAGATGGTTCAGTACATCAATACAAAAGGCATAGATTCAGTTAATTGCTTGTTACAACTTCATCTATTTTTCTCCTTTCATGTGGTGCTTCTCACATGCTGTTCAGCCTGTAACAGCTTAATCACAGCTGCACTACATGGCCCTTCATTTGTTGTTGGTTCATAAAACTTGTAAGAGAAAGTCACCCCCCTCCCCCTCACATCCTTATGTTACCAAAAAGCACTATAATGTGTTGGCCTCAAAGGATACTAATTGCAAACCAATTACACAACAGGACAGTCCCGTGACTGTTAGACCTCTTCCCAGAATGATACCACTGCGGAGAATGCATGTGTCTTTCACTGTAAACAGAAAGCAAGTTGATGGCAATTTTAATCAGCATGATTACGGCTGAATTACTGTAAACTCCAACTCTTAGGAAACAAGCTTACATCAGTCAAGTTACATCAGTCAGACAACCCAATGGAATATGATACTGTTATGAAGGTGAAACTATTTGGTTGCCATATTGTCATGAACTCAAGTGACTAAGTTCTGAAGATTTTCCCATGTCCAGCCATTGACTCTGGTCATTTCTTCTCCTTAATGACAAAGTAATTGCAACCCAAATCATAAAATGTCTCTAAGGTTGACAACAAACATATGTGAATCCAAAGCATTACCTTTCTCTTAATCTAACAATTTACCAATTTTGTGCCTAAACCTAATCAAACATAACTGTGTTGTCACATCATAAAACACTATGCGGTACATTTCAGCTGTGATTTGTGATAGTTTTGGATGGCACTGACAAATTACACTGTTGTGCAGATAGGACTGTCATATCAGAAAATACTTTTACGCATGATTCTAAAGGAGCAGTACAAATGACATGATTTGTTGTATCAATTGGAAGACTTGTGGCAAAATGAACAAACACCCAGTGCTGCGCTCTTACAAATAAAACAAATGTTTACTATATATGTCCCTGACAGGTGATTTTTTTCCTTGCAGTGTGAATAATGACTGTCTTCTTTTAAACACAAATGCACAAACAGTTTGACACTGTTGTAGTACTGCCAAACCTCTTAGGCAGGAGGGTTGCGGTCAGACTTTGACACTGGAGATGATAAATCTGATTTCCAAAAGACAACATTGATTTTTTTTTAGCTATAGCTAAAGCACTTTTGAATTATTTTTATAACATTTTGACCTGCCATATGGGTCACTGTAAAGGGCAACAGACATGGGCCTATGAGTGTCTTTAGGTATGAGGAGTCTTAATTGGATTACTGACCCAATGGCCTTTTGTCAAGCACCTACACTACACCTTGTCAACATTTACTCTCTGCCTTTCGTGCTCTGGGGTCAATTAATATTTGGATATTCATTGTACTCCTGATGTTTCTGGTGGCCTCTTGACTTTTCTTCTGACACAACCATCCAACCAATACCAAGACATACAGCATCAAAATCAAGTTGCTGTAATGAAGCCTCCTATGATCATTGACATTGCTTTTGGGTTTGTATCAAGAGTTTAATCAGTGGGATGTAGATATTGAGCAGCCGAAGCTCAATATGAGATCAAAAGGTATATCAAACTAGTAAATATTAGTCTCTCCACTGTGAATTAGAGGGAGTGTACATACTTAATAACACAGCAACAATACTCCATCAGAAATCAGAGACGCTTGCCCAACTTAATGTCATAATCTCTTCCACTTCATCAGAGCTACAGAGCTACCACCATGACGGCTCAGCTCACTTACACCATGTAGAGAACACTCAACCATCCAGCCTCATTAAGTCTATTTATCAGAATGATCTCTTTAAAGTCATTTCTCTCCATCCCATCAGCCTACTTAAAGCCATGTCGTGTTAGCGCCCATAGATCGTCTCCCTCATTCTTGTCGTCGCATCACTGTGCTTATTCTCTCATTACAGAGAACAGGGCATCAACTATGTCTTCGCTGGCATTAATGTAACTGGATACTTTGTCAACATGTATGAACGTCTCTGCTGGAGAAACTTTGCTGTCATTACATAACCCTTAGTTAACAAGCAGGGCTACTTTTCTGCTACAGAAAACTGGGGTTAAAATAATTTTGAATTTTTCAGCCCATTTCTGATGCAACTGTCAAAACAGTTTTTTAGAAGCACCAGCATGTATAATTTAGACTCATTGAATGATGGTCAATTGTAACTCTGGCAGTTTGACTAAATGTTTCCTAATTCTGACTTGTGTTAGTCTGTGACTTACAATTCATTTACAGCTCATGCGACTCTGTTGTCCCTTGAAAATACTCATTTCTCTTTCTTATCCCATTAGTCACAGGCATTCCTAAATGTATTCCAACAATCCTGTTTTACCCACTCTGCCTAATTACTCTCCCAGAGGAGGCTAGTCCTGGGATAAAACATGGTTTTCTCCTCTCACTTGTTCACTTGTTAGACATGCCTTTCCATGAGGAGGAAAAAAACAGTATTTTGGAAGACTGAGAAAATAGAACAGCACTGATCCTGCAAAATTCTAGGTTGAAAAAACACACATAAATACGCTCTGTTGCTGAATTTCTACATTACTCATGGTGGAATATTGATTTTCAATAAAATGTATCTAGAGCCATTTGTTACTCTACTTGTTTTTCTATCAAGAAATGCAGGGAAAGGAATACAGTATACTATACTAGACAGTATACTAGTTAGACACTAATATTCCCTATTACTCTTTAGAAATCTCTAGAGAGGGACATGAAATGTGCAATTGGATTGTGATATTTTTCTCCATTTAAACTGAGTGGCCTGAAGGTATGTTTCCATTTTTATGTATACAAACGCTTCCCCTAAGGCCACTATAAACAATGATCCTAAAAAGGTCACTGAATATCAAGGTTAAAGGTAAGCATACAAGGAGGAGCAAGCTTTATGAGGATATCTGGATAATATTATGCTAATTGGGTGTTTGTGACTCCAGGGCAAATATATGGGCCATTATGTAATGTTCCCATCATAAAATACCATTGTATGCCATTATCAGCTAATGAAAATATCAAGACAATTTTCTTGGGTAGCACTGGACTAATGATGAGTTAGAAGAAACACTCTCAGGTTAGAAGACGGCTGACAATAAAACAAGCAAAATGTATGTTAGATGCTTGAGTGGTTAAATATGCAGTTAACATATTTCTTTTGTGTTCTTTCCTAAATCAATTCCGAGTTGCACACGTTTTGGACTAACTCCAACATGACTAGATTTGCACTTGAATGGCTGGAATTACTGAAATCCATCCAATCAGGCACATTTGTAGCATGTGAACAAACAGGATTGCTGCAAATCTCTTCTCACCCGGTTTCTCTCCTTTAAATTACAGATCCTGTTGCTGCTGTCCACCAAGGTAACAGTACTGCACTGTGACAGTATAAGGGTTAAAATTACTTAGCATTCTAATAAGTGCACAGTTTCTGCTGTTTTTTAATGAATGTATTAAATCATTTCATTGTTGGCTTTAGTAGGGATTAAAGAAGAATTTATTATTTTACTTCTATAAACCTTAAACCATGTTAGAGACACATTTCAGAATAAATGGTCAATCTTGAAGCAGCAAAGACTGACATAAACTTTTAGTCTTCATATGCAATTGCATAGTGTGTCTGAGGACATAACAGTGACATCAGCGAGGTTATTTGCTCAGATGACAAAGATGCCCCAAAGCCATGGTAGACATTTTATGAAAACAACTGTTTTTACAAGCTAAGTAGTACTTCCCAAGAGGCGTCAACATCATGTAAAGTTGGCTCAGAGCTAATGTCACTGAAAAACTCTTCAGATGTGCCAGTGAATCTTCAGGGCTTCTGTAACACTTGGCCTTTTTCCAATGATGACCTCATCCTGGTCATGCCTTGTTAGAAATAAAAATCCAAGCCTTAAGGAACTTGTAAATCACTGGTTTTCTTACTCAGGGCAGTCCTGAGGGTTGATTTAATCGTGTATGTCTGTATGCACGAGGGACATGAGTTTCTAGAAATGCCTGTGAGTGTCGCAGGTTAGGAGGCATGTAATGATTGGATGGCTAGATGCCAGCAAGTCCTGGTCACTTGTTTTTTGAGGGTTAGGGTTAGGAAGACATATACTAAGAAGACACATGGGAGTCGAGCAGTGAAATACCCTTTGGTATATTGCAAATATACCAAGCCTTTTTTTTATGGATTTTCAAATATATTTGTTAAAACTGACATTATATGTATTAATTTTTTTTTGCATTAGCAAAGATCTTGGGTCTGTCAACAGCAGAAAATACATATGCATCTTTACTGTGATTTATATCATTAACAGAGCAATAAATCTTACTCTATTACTTACTCTACTCATAACTTATTAATGTGCCGGGCACCTGTGTTTATTTTGTCATTTGTCTTTCAAATTTAATTAACAGCACCAACATGCAGTGACATTTAGCAGTCGGCTACATACCACAAATCTGGCAAACCTTCCCAGCAGCAACGGTTTACTATGTTAAGAAGCAAAATGGTGATAGACACTGAAAATTTCGAACACACTGCAGTCCTCACATTTTGTGAGTGTAAAAAACAATAATAAATATAGGGAAATTGCAAATTTCCTAAATATATACCAGCTCATTTATGAAACACTGCTGTCAAAAAATGTGATGCCGCGTCTTTGCGTCTACAGGTATAATACAGTTGGAAGGGTCACCAGCCCCTGCACCTGCCTGAGCTAATCACTCACTCTGAGACTGAGAGGTTAAAGGTCTGAGGTTAGAGAGCACACACATACATGAGCCAACCGCAATCCTCACTTTACCTTTCTACCCTTTGCCTTTCTCTAACTCCCTCCCACTCTCTCCCCCACCACACCCAGTAGTCTCTCTTTGCCCCCCACTTCCCCCAGTAATTTGCTGCCTTGCTGCCATTTTATGCAGATGACTAGTCATGCTGCTACAGCTGCCCCAGGGTGCCAAAGCCATCATCGGAAATTCAGATGACTGCCCCATGATGCACCGCATTGAGTCGTTCTGTTGGCATATGTCTAGTGTGACCAATTTTCTGCCTCTTTTTTTAATTTAAATACATTACATTTTGTGGCATAAGTTTAGTTTTACTCACATTTCCTTTGTCTGCTATCCTCCTCAGACACAGAGTCCATACTAGTGTGATATAACAGTGAGATTCTAATCAAATACCCTTTTTGTCAGATTCAGTGAATATTACCTCATGGTCTACCTGATCCCTGCGTGTCTATGTGCTAAAAAAATATTGAGCAGTTCTGGCTCTGCAAATGGGAAATAAAGTGGCTCAGACCGAGCAACAGGGCATTATTTCAGCTAATCAACAGCACATGACGAGGGAAAAAGGAGAAGAGGGTAGATGGGGGAATGGAGGCAAGAGACAGAAAATCAGGCACAAACTAACTGATAGTGTTCATTAAAGGATTACTAGTGGAGGGAGAAGTGGCAGCCTGGCCTTTCGTCACCGCCAGAATGTGTGGAGTTTCAAATGCGACAGATAAGGGCTGCAGACAAGAGATCATCAGTGACATTAAAGTGGGTACATGGAAGGAAATCTACCTACAATGACAAGCACAAAGAGAGGGATGGTAACATGGCTATAAAAAAACATAACTGATATTTTGACAAACTATTAAAAATGGTTGCTGAGGTTGCAGAACTTGGAAGACATAACTTAGGCATAACTTTTCAACAGAGGCCAAAATGAAAGGCATATGTTTAAACTTTAAACTATAGTAAATAACTATCAACTACTGTTAAGCTTTTTAACATATACAGTGAGATGAAACTGTATTTTCCTATGATATGTAAGGTGTACAATGGAAATGCTCAGGTATACTTGAGTGAATTACATGCAACTCAAAATTGTTCTTAGGTGCTGTACTTGAATAAATGTATTCACATTGCTTTCTTTCACAACATTTTTTCCAGAAATGTAAGAAAATAAAACTTTATAGGTGCACTGACTTACTCCTAGATTAACCAAATTGAAGATAGTGGAAAGCTGTTAAAGGAATGTTTTCACTTTCCTAAGCTTTGACTGCCTTCCTCTCAATACCAAACCACTAACATGAATTATGTAGATAAGAGACAGAGACATAATAGGAAGAAAAATCTGCAACGTGCATGTGGGTGTGCTTTGTAAAGACTGACAGATTGTGGCTTACACGTCTGTCTGAGAAAGGCACTTCAGGCTTTTCTCTAATTCAACTTTATAAAAGACAATGCCATTAACCTTGTAGAACAATGGCAGACAAAGAGCTCAGATTTATAGCAGAAACAAAAACCTACCTGTGCCTATCCATTAGTCAGTGGAGGGGCTTTTAAAGAAGTTCCCTGGCTGAGACCAAAAGGTTTCCTCAGCTGTGTGCTTTTGCTTTTTTTTTTTTTTTAAATCAAATTGCCTAAAAAAATGTCAATGTATAACAATAGTATCAAATTTGTTGCATTCAGTATATGACAGTGCCAAGTATAACCATGACCAGTATCATTAAAAAGTTAAGAAGTTAGTGTTGAATATGATTTGGCTTTGGAGAAAGTCTAAATAGAATTCATCCAATTTATCTGTAAAAGAGAGAAGTGCTTGGATAATTAAACTATGATAGGTCCATATTAGAGAACCAACCGCCACACATTCTACTGAGATTAATACGATTCCATTTGTTTATCCATTCATTCATGCATCTTTTTAATATTTTCATATTTCAACCTTTGATTTCACTAACAGAGTCTATCCTCTTAAGCATGGTTGATACAAATTTTGCACCTGTACAGAAATGCCATTTTGTGCCATTAATTAGTTATTCTACTTTGTGTTTTAAATACTTGAGAGGTTTTTTATTGGATTCAAGTCAGGGCACATATTTAGCCAGGTCATATTTTTTTCCATTTTTTCCCTTTATTTTTTGCAATAACAGGTGGTCTTGTCTTGTAATTTCATAGCTTTGTTGGTGCAATTAGGCTTAACTGGAAATCTCTTGTGCACTTTTGGTGAAGTGGTCACGTATGTACTCACTTTTGTTGCTTTGAGGTTGTACTTTGGAGTCTCTATTTTTATTTTCAATGCAGTCCATCTTGTTTGTTTTTAAACTATGCACTTCAGCTTCAAAAAATTAAACAATGCTATACTACTACACAATATTATGCAGATTTGACTCATTTAACATTTTGGTGATATTCCACAGGTATGTTCTTGGTTCAGAGTGAGGTTCAAACTGGAGGATGAACAGAATCCAATACAATGAACAGTGCAGTGGGTTTTAAAAGAAGACTCTAGATAGAGAGAATAAGGTTATTGGAAAATGTAACCTCTTCCATCTTCCACACAGCCTACAGTAATTGTCTAGGGAGAAGTCTGAACATTTCCAAAGGTTGTAATAATTGATTGTTTGTTTAATATTGACTCCAGATTGACAATAGCATAATAAATGACTATCAGCTTGGTTTGCACTTTTATATTGACCACCTTGTATAGAGAAAACAAATCAAACATTTGTTCAAATTAGGCATGCTTTGATCAGTGTATTTTGTAGACTTTGAATGAAAACTGGTAACCGGCAGCACTGGTGCATCCTGACAGTGCTACTTAACATCAAATGGGTATTATGAGGACAATAAGATACATAATTCTTTAGAAAGACTTCAGTAATTATGACAAGCACATAAAACAGAACAAGAAACTTTGAAATGAAAATATCTCATCATTCTTCCTACACTGAACGAATATCCACCTGGACAGCCTATGCTCTAAAATTTGTTTGGTTTCACCCTGTGCTCTCACGGAACACAAACATTTTTCTTCTACCTGCTCTCACTATTTTTTTTTTTTAACTCACAAATTCATGGATCATAAACATGGAGCATCTGAATGCACCCTTTAACAGGCCTCCTTCATGCTCTGAGAGGCTGCCCTAGAGCCATCCATGGCCATTTGAAGCAGGTCTCAGAAACAGGAGCATGATTTCAGTACAGTAGCACCATCGCAGACACACTTTAGATGCACTGGAGAAGCTGTAGCCAGCAGTTGATGGAAGATATCTCTACACTACAAATAGAGTGGCAGTGAATTATTAAAAGGGAAACAGTCATTTTGTGAAAGAAGAGTGTAATAAAAAGGAAAAAACACCTTTCCCAACATTTCACAACATAAACTACACTGTGTGTGTGTGTGTGTGTGTGTGTGTGTGTGTATGTATACGGTAGGCTGGCAAAATGCACTTGAGGGCTTTAAAATCTAATATCCTGCAGGGATAGACAGGTTCACTGTGAAATAAAGGGGCTGTTAAACCATCCTGCAAACTCTTGCCCACTGGGCAACAATAACGTTATATCCCATAGAAAAGAAATGCACCTCTGTTCACATAAGGAGGGCGGAAATGCAAAGTAAAGAAAAGGTACAGCAGAGAAGGTACAGCCATAGTTAATGTGGAAACTCTAATGCACAAAATAGGGAAACAAAAACAGCAGCTTAATACTTATTGCCTTTCCAAGACAAAATCGTTTTTTTTTTTTTTTTTTTTTTTTTATTGCCAGCATCAGCATGTCTAAAAGCCATGACTTTTCCTTACTGTAGGTGGCGCATGTTTACTTGTAAAAATGATGTAAAAAATGTTTAACAAAGCTCCCGCTTGTGGAAAATCTGCCTGAAATCCACAAATGAATTAACAGAGTTTAACACAAATTCCAGGAGGTTTTTCACATCCAAATATCAAATACGTTTTCACACTTGGCCAGGTCACCAGCTAGGAGAAATAATTAGAAGGATTTGTATCCCGCTGCTACAAAACAGACCCTGGGACCAGCATGAGACGAACAAAAGCAAAAGTACTTAGCAAGAATGTTTTCATTAATAAAAAAAAAGAACATGTCAAAAGCTCAGGTTTAAAGACAGTTGTATATGTTGTAGTTCTTATTCATTCTGTAGTAGCATTCATGGGTCAAAGTCTAGGGCTCCCAAGTGAGGTCTGCATTTCACACTGAAATTCACAGAAATTGACATTGTGAGAAGCAGAAATCTCACCTGACAAGGACTGTATATAACTGACAGACTGAAAGCTCTATCAATTCTGTGGGTGGTAGTGCACAACTGTTCCAACCTGGTGAAGCAATTTCTTGGATTGTCTCAGGGACTCTGCTTTTCTCAGTGGTTATGGCACCTTGTACAGTCAGTGTCCAACTTCCCGTAATGACACTGTAGCAGCCTTACATCACAACCATAATTCATTTTAATTGAACTTTTCAAAAGTTTCAGCAGTCGTACACCATCTAAAGCCAGATGACAGGAACCCTGCATAATCACTAGCATTCTTAACGGTCTAATGACGACTCTCATAAAAGGCCTGTGAATTAAGACGTCGGCATCATTTATGATGGATGACGGTTTTAGTTGAGGTAAGGAGCTCACGTGGGAAAAAAAAAACGGACTAAAGACTGAGCTGCATTGCATTATAATCACTAACTCACTGATTTAACAGGACTGATTTGTTGGTACATGCAATATCAGTGCAAACATTGAAAAGCTCCAGGCACACTGAATAGTATTTACTGAAAACTTTCTGTAATTAAATTATCCCCATAATAGCATACCATATGTACTGAACTGACTCCATATTAACAATGTAAGTTCATTTAGCAGTGTGTTTTTCCTCTATAGCAAATATTGGCTTTCTGAATGTCATGGCAAAATGCCATGCAGTCAATGGAACTGCATACAACAATGATATTGGTCCATGGATAACTATTAAGTGATTGTGTGTGGCCTGAGTATGTGAAAGGTAATATTTTCATTTGACTTGTTGAAATGATTTTTTTTTTTTTTTTTTTTTTTTTTTTTGGTGGATAATGCAGACAGAGAAAATGTCAGACTCTCCAATATCTGACAGCACAACAGCAGTGGCAGCATCACTGCGATATATCCTCAAATGACTGGGAGACTCTGTGGGTTATTACAAGGGTATAGAGACACATATTGAGTCATGATTAGAATCATCTCCATAATCTTACACAATATGGGAGGGAGCCCTGAACTCAAGATATGGGCCATGAGGGGCTAACATTTAAAAACTGTCTTGAGGGAGAACCCATTGCCTCTCACAGTGGGCAGCCTTGTAGAGATCCTTGGCTGCTTTAACGATCCTTATTCATCTTTACCTAACACACCCACCAAGTCACAGACTTACATACACAACATACACATTTCTTACCGGCGCACATTTTACCACACCTTACTTCAGTCATATGTATTTTTTTTCTGTGCTGTACATAACATTGCAAATAAGTTACGGAACACAGGTTATGTGTTTCAAATAGTAGTTTCTTCCTTTGTATTTCACATGAGTGGGATTCAAGTTTTGCTTCACTGGTCTTCAGAGCAAGAAGTTAAGTGGAGATGTGCAGTACTTTATTTCTATGTCAGGATCCTCTTTTTCCACTTGATTGGCCTTTCATCACACAGCATGTGGTGCAGACAATGAGGCAACAGGAAGCGGAAGCGAAGAATGGGATGGATTGGAAATGAAGCACATACATGGGATGAGGCCTGACTGCTGATGATCTTTGATGGAGCATCTCACGAGACACAAAAGGATGACTCAAACCGAGACCCCGTCACGCATTCTTCCACACAGCTGTGCATGCACGCAACATGTGTGGCCTATTGATACATTGCATTCATTCAGAATGCACAATGTGACGGTAAAAGCGAATGCATCATAAGTCCAAGTGCCAACAGCCTATGCAAAAAGGAAACCAAGGGAAAAAAAAGGCTGGAAAAACTCATCACCCACTGTCTGTCATCCATATTCTTTCATTTGTTTCTCAGAATTACCCAGATGAGAAGAACTTTCATGTGGAAAAATTCTCCCTCTCTGTCTTATCATCCTCTTGTCTTAACTGTCTTAACTTCTTCTACCTTGTCATTTTTTTTTTTTTGCAATTCTTATATTCTACATTCAGATAAGCTACTCTGATATCCTGGTATGGCACAAAAATAGCAATCTTACAAGCTGAGCTTCCTCTATATCTTCAATGTTTCCATCGTTTTTGTGTTAATAGTGCAAGGAGAAAACTCAAAAATCTAGAAAATTGAGGGTTGGGGGGTATAACTGCTTATTATGACTATGGAGGATGTTCAAAAGAGCTGTGCTTTGACAACGGATGTGCTGGAGTTGTTGTTTTCTGTTCTAATGTAGCCTAAAGATATATGTTTATCAAAGTGAATTTTCAGTGTATTGGGGTCTTTGCCAATCCTTTTAAACCTCCCAGAACTCAAAGGAGCAGGCCAGAAATATGGAATGATAAGCACATCACCGACTCAAATTCACTGAGATGCAGCAACAAAGTGCAACAGTAAATCACTACAGTAATGTGATGACTCTATGTCTGTGTATTGATATGAAAGCCAACCTTCAAGAAATTGCGTAGGAGGGAAAGCATTGGTACCAATGCCAGCAAACTTCTGCAGCTGTAAGAAATGTTATTTTACTTTTCTGCTTTAAGACTGATCAACTGTTGCAGACAACAGGTGTTGGTGTGTTGTCTATGTACAATACAGTGCTTTACAGTTAATGAGTAAGGAAAGGGTCATGTTGCTGTCAAACCACTTTTTGTGACTGTGGTGAATTTCATGCAATTTGGTGGTTAAGCTACATATGCATTACATAATTATTGTATTAAATTTTGAAATGATGTATTATATTGAAATCATTTGATTCCTATGAGACGTGGACTGGAAAGGCTCTTTGAAGCAGAAGGATAAAGTGTGTTGAAGATTTTCTGTGGGTTTGCCACAAGCAACACCTTTCACATTACAAGTAGTCATTTAATCAGCTTTTGATGTTAAACATTGATTGGTGTAGCTTTACATTTTCCTACTTTCAAAATGTGTGCTTTACTAAGCAACCATTATTGTATACACCATTGTATACACTTGAATCAATACAATTAATGTTATTTCTCATTGTGTGTTATGTGATTTGTGGCACAAGACAGAAAATGATATGCCTGGAAAATTACATCTGCACTGCTCTGCTTAAAGGTGACAGAGAATGGTTGAACAGGGTTTTGATCCTTGTTCTGTGATGTGACATATACACAATAACATTTTGGTTGGATGTGTAACGCCTCAGAAGCTTCCTAAAAACCCCTCTCAGGAAGCTATTTTAGGGTGGGGATTTTAAATGTGTGGTTTTGCACCTATTTACACCTATTTGCACCTATTTCAACTTTTCAAGCTTGACTGGCAACCTCATTATGAAATGCAAGCACTTGACACTGATTGGCTGCCTTCACTGCCACTCAAATCAACTTAACTTTGCCGGCTTCAGAACACAGACAGACCATCTTTTTACAGCTAATCGACTTTGAAGGGGAGGGAATGGAATCAGAGTGGGGAGGGGTGAGAGATACATTTTATGTCACAAAATCGTTTTTGAAATTGACCAATTTTCTAGCGGACATTTCTAAAAGAGAAATTTCTATGAAAAGGAGATGTTCAGAATTTCCAGCACTTTTCGCAAGTTCCTGAATGCAGGTGGACTATCGTTCTACAACAAAGATGAGGTAAAAACGGTTTTTGATCTGTCACTTCTAAGCTGTTGTTAATGTCTTTAATGTCTCACTCTATGACACTAAGACTCCCAATACTGCCAGGATCAAACCTACATAGAGCTCTGACCTTTTAGCAGCTAATCAGGGACCCCAAGTGCTCTGGAAATCTAGATTTCACTACTTGACACTATTTTGCCTTTGACATGGATATTATTCTAAGATGCTACTCATTTATTGTATGATGAGTTTTACTTTTACAAAATAATCAATATTTATTCATTTATTTGACTTTTATTTTACTAACTTGTCAAATCTCAATCACTGCCCCACTGAGTTCTCAAGGGTTCCCTGCTTTGCTTTGTTATTATTCTATGATCCATCATAAAATTTATGTCTCTGTCTCTTAAATATGGAGTTCACAATGACAAAATCTAAAGGTGAAAGGCTGCAAAAGTAGTATGAAGAAAATCCTTAGAATTTGTCCTTGACACACACAGTTTCTGGGGTGTGTGTGGTAAAAAAAAACAAACGTGTCTGTATGTAACAGGTGTATTCCCACCACAGTATGTCTACTTATTTTACATTTTATTGTCATGTGTGGTTTCTGTACAGAGCCCCTGAAGTGACATTAGAAAAACAAAAACATGGGCTGCATCCAAATACCCCTACTAGTCTACTACGTTGTAGGCAAAAATGAGTAAGCCATGATCTAGTATGTCCAAATACCTTAGTATGCTTTCAGTAGTAGGCGAAAGGTTCTTGGATGGCTTCCTTCTTCTGGTAGGATTTTTCAGTATGCAAGCGATGTACACTACGCTATGCCAGAAGTCATTGGGAGGTTGAAATCCATACAAGAAAAAACTTTGCCCGCTAAAAGTGACATTTGATACTTGGATGAATGTATTACTTTTAGTAAACAGTGATCAACTTGTTAGTGAAAGGAAATGGAAACAGGGTCCAGGGTGAGATTATTTTGATATTTTTACAATTTTATTCAAAGTTTGTTTAGGGATATCAGGGGAACAGCGAAAAGGGTCAGATGTCCTGTGATGTATAACTCCTTTTCCGACAGTTTCTATACACTCCTTAAAAAGCAATTGTATTAAAATGCAAATACAGACTGTTCAAACAGACTGTGTTTAAAAGCAATGTATAGTAGAAAGTACAGTAAATAAAACATATCTATAGTTGTTCACGTCACCAATGTGAATAAAAAAATCACCACTATGACTGCATAGCTAACTAGCTGTGGTAGCTAACACTCTGCTTCAAGCTGGCAAAATCATGACGTTGATGTGAACAGGCAAGATGGAGGTGTTGTAGTACGTCCAAATTGTGCCTACTACTGGCTAGCTTGCTAAGTCGTAGCTACTACTGTCATGGTCGAGTAGTAGGCACTCAGTAGTACACAGTGCATACTAAGGATTCAGATGCAGCCATGTACTGGGGACAAACAATATACTCTGTACAACTCTATAGTTTTGCGAGATCTCAAGTTTCATTTGCAAATTAAACCTTGCCTGTCAGTGTGTGAGTTTAGCAGTCCAATGAAATTAGGTTGTAGGTCTTCATGTTACCAGCAGGAGGCAATTGAACTATACTGAAAATTCTCAGGTGAAACAAATTTTGAGATTTTGGCAGTCTGACATTTCTTGATAATCAGACCGTTGCTAAGGAAAATGAACTTTACACCTCTGATTTATGCCGTTTGTATCACTTCGCAAGTAGTCCCGTCACTTATCGCCAAACAAATCTGTCAGTTAGGGGACTACTTTTGTCGTGGAAGCTATCTACCGTAATCATTAAAATAACAGAGAAAACAATAATACAAATGTGTTGTTGGCATCTTATTGATATCGTAAAAATATAGTCATTGTTTCTGCTGGTAACACGAAGACCTACAACGTACTTTCAGTGGACTGTTAAACTCACACACCAACAAACACATTTGGATTCACAAATGAAACTCGAAACCTTGTAAAAGAAAGTCAAGCTCTCATAAAACCGTGTTTGTCCCCACTACATATATTTTTTCTTTTTTTTTCTCATGTCACTTTGGGGTCTTCGTATTTCTGAGCTTTTAAAGAATTATTTGAAGTTGCCTCATAGTGTACTGTGAACATCAGTTTGGAGAATGGAAAAATGTACAGTTTTAATGTAACATGTCAGGTTTATGAGTGTATTCCTTCTATTACATTTGACATATAGCTTAAAGGTTTTGTTACGACGAAAGCCAACAAGTTCACTGTAGTTTCTCTGAAGTATTTTTTTTTAACCTTTAACCATTTTTCCTCACAGCAATATGTCACATAGAACATGTTTCCGTTGACACGTCAATAATGTTGTTAATAATTTACTGTTCATGGCAGATACAACGAGGAAGTGCCACAAAGTAATGTGCTTTTAAATGTTTCAGTTGATAGAAGTTGAGTTATTTTCTTAGCTGAAAATAGATTATTACAGATTGTTAGAGCAGGAGGTAATTATAAGAGATACAGTAAATAACACTAAAAAAATCTGCAAAAAAAATCCACCATGTATCAGTAGTTTCTTATGATCAGACAAGTCTTTTAGAAGATTTATCAAGCACATAAAAGCAAAAATACCAAGAACTTATCTTTCTGATGATACCATATAAAAACAGATTACCATGTGGTGGATAAAAATAAGTGGTAAGGAAGCTACTGATTTATCTGTCAGCTCATTTCTGAAGTTGCAGTTTGATGCCACTTGGCATCATAATTCAAGACGTGTTGAGACATAGCATTTTTTAATAGTTCTTATTTTCTTTTCGATATGACTTTTGAAGAAGAGGCAGCGGGCATACAGATCAAAAGCTTCTTCGAGGGCAGAAACTAACAATTATTTTCAATGGAAATTAATGTATCATTAATTTCCTTTTCCTTCTTTAATTATTTGATCTATAAAATGACAGAAAGAGCACAGGGTCTGAGTTTTGTATGAGCAACAGTCCAAAACCTTGAGCATATTTGAGTCACAAACAAAATTAAAGGAAGTAGAATTTTCACATTTCAGAAGTGTTTGCCTTTTGTTCTTGATAAACAAAGTCAATAATAAAAAATATGAGTTCATATTCCATCTGTTGATGAAGCACATCACTGTTTTACCTCAAAAGTCATTTTCTGTAGCACCAAAAGCTATTAAAACAATGTAGGCATCAGGGGTGTACTGAGGAAGAAATTCAGCCCTGGACCCTTATGTTGGGTCGGTGAACCTACTCACACAACACATAGAGCATGCTCTCATGTGCACCTGAAATGACAGGCACACAGAGAGGGCCAGTAAAGAGACATGCAGGGCTGGTAAAACCTGAATGATTTTTTTTTTAAGGCACACCAATGTCCTGACCTACTGTTATTAGTCACAGTAAGCACGGTGTCCAGGCTAATGGTGGGCAGAGAGAATGCAGTGCCCCGACAATAAAAAAAAAAAAAAAAGGATATGCTTGAGTCAAGTGGTGTGGGAACCTCATTCTGTGTTGCTCCAGCCACTTGACCTGCAGCTCCTTACACAAAATAGATCAGTAAGGAGCTGCCATAGCAACACAGAACAACCTCTTCCTTGTGAAGCCCTTGGGATCAGGACAGAAACAGATGAGGGAAGGATGTTGCTTTGAAAGAGAAGGAGCATAGCAGGGAAATTTTAATGAGAAAGTTTTAATTGCTACATTTGTTTGAGAGAAAGAATTTTGGAGTACTAATGAAAGAGAATAAACCAAAATAATGTTGTGATTGCATGCACACATGGGGAAAGTTGAGCAGAGAATAGGGAGGTAAGGGAAAAAAGAAACACAGAGTCTGTTAGAAAGGCCATGAAGAAGAAGATCAAGATTGAAGAGCAGACACAGCAGGAGTCGAAGGGAAAAATGGCTGTCATGCGTAGTAGCTGCTCCTCATGGGAAATGATAACGAAGCGCGATGCTATCTAATTATATCTCGCTTACCAAATCGATTTGAACCAAAAACAGCAGCAAGTGCAACAGGCGAGAAATCTATTCCCAGCATTGTGCGGAGCGTAAAGGAATCACACAGCAAAATTGAAATCATCAATGACCGTCAGCGAGAGCGGATGGTGGTGTGGGTACTGGCAGCTCAGTGGTGATCAGAGTCTTATCCACACATCTGCCAGACACCAATCTTGCAAAAACCTGGAAGCACTCCCAGTCCCTCAGACCGAGAGAGTTTGAAAGTAGTAGCAAAACAAAACCACAGCTAATCCATTATCTCACAGCAAGTTTCTCAGCAGTCTACTTTCTTTGGAAGTCTAAAGAACACAAAAAATAAGTTAGTAGATATTTCTATACTGCGGAATGTGTGGGGGAAAAAAATAAAGAATCTTTAAAGCTGAGAAAAAAACAGTCATTAACTATGGTTTTCTGACAACAAAGCTCTAACAAACACAGCCAACGTCCCCACTTCCTCTTATAGAAATACAATGCTAATTAGCAGCAGTCGACCTCATCTACCTGACAGGTCTGTAGCCAAATATTAAAATATACAGTACAAGAATGTGGATACATCTGCTTCAGAAAATCCCAGAGGTGTTCTGTTTAAATTAATAGAGTTAGTTCTGTGTGCCAAACATGTATCAGACATGAAGTGCAGTCTCTCCCCTAAGCTTTGCCGAGAAGCCACTGTAAGCTACCGTGGTTGCCTGTGTGCCGACTTTGATGTTTTATTCATTTTCTTGGTAGCTTGTAAATGTGTCTTTTTAGAGCAGTGGGAACATGAACATGTGTCTGGTGGTGCAGAAGCGTATTAAATGGAAAGGTTGAGCCAAACAGAGGATAGGTAGCTATTAAACAACGTGGCTAGTGCACTCAGTCCACTCTTTCAAGTCCTACATCACAAAATGTGGAATTCAATTTGTTTTCAACTGAGCATTAGTTAAATTAGTCGAATTTTGTATTTTTTGTATTATTACTTTGCTATTACTTTGGTTCACTTTGTCCATTTCTATGAGAGAATTAATTTTTCAGTTGTCAACCTTGCAGTGTTGACAACTCAACAGCAACATATGGCTGTCTGTTTTTGTTGATGCCACTCAGACCATTTTCCCCACACTGACAACCACTTGGTTCAGTAGATGGCAGAATGCACCACCAACTCTACAAGCTCCTTATAATAGGTACCGTGATTGTCATGTAGTTTGCCAAATGACATTCACACCATGAAAAACCAGAGCGTCGGAACACCCTGGAGGCCTGAACACCTGAACATCCACAGTTTTCACTCTTGACTCATGGACCTTTGTGGCTTGTTAACATTCTTCTGTTTCCATGCATTTCTTCTATACTTATCTCCACTTCCACCACTGAATAAAGACACAGGCACTGAAAAAAGGAAGCAACCACAGTATCATGAAGAATCATCAACAGAGACTTGATTAAGACGCCCTTTGCTCCAGTGATATGCATCTTTTGAGATAATCATGCAATCAAAGATGCCAGAAATTAAATTGTAAATGGATCCAAAAACGATTGAAGATCAACTAAACCTTCTGCAGAGATGCTAAGAGATAATGTAAGTCACATAATAGCAATATACTACAGCTGAGGAGCATGCCCCCTCCCTTTCATTCCCACGGTTTCTGTCGCTGTGTAACCTGAACTGTTCAAGAAAAAAGATTTGTACTTTGGAGAAGAGACAAGTCATAATAACATTTTATATTGATCTCAACTAGACACAGCTTCAGTAACAAAACACGTTAATCATTACTGAAAAAAACAACACTGACTCTTCAGTTTCCACTGACTCTGTGGAGTCATCAGTCTGTGTTGGACAATGCATTTGTTTCACTAAAAGACTTCTGTCTGCCCACTGAAATGGCATTGAGCAGTAATTAGGACCACATTAACACGTTAGCGTTCATAGAAGAGGCAGTAGTGGTAAGATAAAGAGCAGCAAGAGACAATGAAGATAGTGTCGACTGAGAAAAACGAAGAAAATCCACTCCATTTGAGCAATGAAAGAAGTGAAGGGTAAGAGACAGAGAAGAGCGTGGAGGTGAAAGATGGAGGGAAAAGAAAGGCCGGCACTGATAGCCGACCACTGATGATGATGAAAAGCTGTGGACGATGTTGCGAGTGTGGACCAGTTAATGAAAGGGAAACAGCAGCATGCGTTCCCGTCGTTAGCCCTCATTAGCCCCCTCTCTGGGGGGCCTGTTGTGCACACACTGAGGAAGCAACTAGATGGAAGGGAGATGCACCACAGACGGAAAGATAAAGGTATGGAAAGAATGGAAAACAAAAGTGGAGGTCGGGGGTGGGATGTTGTGTAAGCTTTGTTATTGTGAATACATGTATGTTAAGATAATCTGCAGTCCCTCATGCATATAAGTAGCTGCTTTGATTTCAGACTATAAACTATAAACTACACACCCCCCACCCAAAGTTGGTAGTATACACACACACACACATATGTGTGTGTGTGTGTGTGTGTATAAGAGACAACCTGATACAGTAGTGTGACTAATTATCTGCTGAAACACTGTATTAGTTGCATGATTACCAAGCTCCTCTATAGCTAATTACATATCCTGCTCTTGCCTGACCTCTGCCAGCATGATACATTGCTCTAATTCTCCATCTCCCACTCCTTTTTCTCCCACCCCTTCTTTTTTCATCGTTTTAAAAGTTCACTTCAACTTCCGTTGAAAATGTGACCTTTTTATACCTTATCTTAACTACCCATAAAATATGGCCATAAAACATACAAAGGAACATTTTAGCCCTGAAGTCAAAATCAGCATAACCCACTACCCCTGTTAATTAAATGAACTGTGTAATATGCAGACTGTTTGCTACCTATTTTCTACCTGTTTAGATACTGTCTCATAACCTTATTTAAACCAAGATCTACTGCACAAATAAAAGATTTTAAAGCAGACAGTGGTCCTAATGGTATTACAGGACATTTCAATTTTGCACTAAATAAGGAGCTTTGGTCTTATGATTCTCATAAAACTTAAATGCAATGCTGGGAACTGATGCAAATCCAATTTTTTATTTATCTGTAGCTTAAGGAAACTTAGACTCAGAGTCACTGTTGTATCCCTAGACAACAAAACTGTGGTATTTCTCTTCCTTTTAACCATCTCAGAAAACCACCTAAAAGGTATTTAATTTGTCACACTAGTTTTCCCATACCATCTTGTCTTGGCAGAGGAAAAAGATCATTAGACAGATACTTTGGATGGAAATTCCAGCAGGGTGAGTGAAGCATCCACGGATGTGTGTCCAAATAGTAAATCTGGCATCCTCTTTTTTCCTTCCATTTTGCAAACCAATTTAATATCTTTTATAAGGTTCAATTGCTCATTTCCTGCCCAGTTGCAGACATATTGATGTCACCTATCAAACTTATGTAGGATCAGGCTGGAGCAGAAAAAAAAAAAACAATTAAAAAAGAGCCAGAGCAATGTGTCTGCTGGAAGGGTTGATATGAACATTATCCTTAACTCTCTTCTGTGCTGCCCATACATTGGTCCATATTTACTGCCTTAATGGTTGTCTAATGTGATTTAGTTCCAATCAAAGTGCTACGTAGGCTAAACGTGAACTGAATCGCTCTCAGGTACTGGTAATGGCTATCTGACCTGAACCCTTCTGTGAGAAGAAAAAGGAGCTCCAACTTAAGTTCACACTTCTGGAGCTGGAACATTGCCACGTAAGTATCTCAGTGTGCACTGGAAAAGTTCATTGTATAAGCATATTTTCAATTTACATACAAGACAAGAACCATACTGCAGCCAATTCTGACAATAAACCATGATGGTCTATAGCTCTGAACGGACTAGGTAGCATCAATACACATTTATATTAAAGTGTGTATTACAGGTAAATTTTCCAAAGATTTTTGTGATTTCCTTGTTGGAAATAAACATGTGAACAATCATCCATCGTATTTTATGTTGGGAGTACCTGAAAACTAAATATAATTTGAAAAAGTAGGTAGTTTCAATAGCAGTTTACAATGATTCCCCCCTTCCACCATAATGTACAGTATTGTGTGATGTCACATAGGGTAAACACACCCCAGATAAAAGTGGTTACTGTTTGCAGAGAGATCAAAGTATAAAGTCATTTTGATTCTACCTTTAAGCATGAATCATACTGCTCAAATGTAATATGTGTAGGTTTGTATGATTTACTGTTAACAACAGTATGTGAGGTCATCACCTAGTTGCGTTAAAAAACCCATTTACTATCAAAATGACAAAAACTGTAATTTAACTGCTTTTGGAGACAGTCTCAAATGTATATATCATATATTAAGGGCTTTTTGTACACATTAATCAAAAGTGGTGTACAATGTGCTACAGAAAAAAAAAAAAAAAAAATCTGTGCATCTAGTACATAAAATTTAGCCAGGCTAGAGCCGCCTAGTGCTTCTGCTCAATCTCTCATTTAGCGCCAGCACTTGGTCAGGAAGCTGGAACAGAAAGCCAGATCCCCTATTGTACAGAGGGTTTGTCCATGGGGTTTTAAGGAGATAGGTAAAGGAGGAACGCATGGAATGTGCAGATGTCTGAGGAGTGAGGAGATCCTTGAGGTATGTGAGGGAGGCTCCATGGAGACACTGGTGGGTGAGGAGGGAGATCTTGCAGAGTGAGACAGGGAGCCTGTGCAGTGTTTTGAGCATGGGAGTGATGTGGTTAAATTTTTGCACCCTCATCAGGATCCTTGCAGCACTGTTCTGAATATATTGGAGCTTTTGAATGCTCTTGCTATCCTGATGAGGAGTGCGTAGCTATAGTCCAACCTTGTGGAGAAAAAGGCATGGACCAGCTTTTCTGCATCTGCCGAAAAGCTGGTCCACAGTGATGGACAGAGTTTGGCGATGTTCTTGAGGTGGTAGAATAAGGTTTTGCAGAGTTGTTAGATGTAGGGGAGATGGGGGTCCATTTTTACATAAAGATTGGTGATGGCTGGAGATAGTGGAATGTCCTGATTCGAGAAGGTGAGACTAGCGATGGCAGCGTAGCAGTGCAAATTTGGTGTGGAGTGCTGACTAGGATGGCCTCAGTCTTGGAACTGTTAAGCTGCAGAAAGTTGAGCTTCATCCACACCTTTATCTCCTCCAGGCAGGTGGTGAGAGTGGCAGACTGCGTGAGTGGTTGGAGTGGTTAGAGTCTGTTTAAGTAAAGCTGTGTGTGATTGGCATAGCAGTGGAAAGATAGTCAATACAACTGATGATACGACCAAGAGGGAGCAGGTATAGGGTGAAAAGAGTTGGTCCTAGTACCAAGCCCTGAGGAACCCCTCAGGTGACAATGTAGGTTTCCCATTCAGACTGTAGTTGTTCACCACTGAGCAGTTACAAGTTTATCAAATATAAAATATATATAACAAACATACTGACTGGTCAACTAACTAGGTTTAAAGAAAATATACACTTCATAGATACATGTTCCTTGGGTGAAAATCAAGCCAAAGTGGCCACTGTGTGAATGAAAAGGCTATTTTATGTGTTCAATATAAAAATGCCTAAAACTAAGGAAAAAGGTGTCTTCTATGGTCAAATCTGCGCTTTAAATCTTTAGATCTAATTATATACATGTATATAATTACGATCCAGTATGTACGATCCATAAAAACCCCATCATTGCATCAACATTAGTTCAGACAGTTTAAGGCTTTAAAGCCTTGAGGCTGCTAAGGCGGTGGATGCTGCTTCAGCTGATTGATATTGTTTATCCTTTGAACTGGCTCATTCATCTGTTGTGTGGCTACCAGCCGACCAGTTACTGCATAAGTTCTTTAAGAGACTCTCCTGCCCCATGTTTAACTATTTGGTATAAATGGTCACTTCACTGATGTGTTGTGTTGTGTCTATCCAAATTATAGTAATTGTGAAAGGTTGTGAAAAACATGTATTTAAAAAACACAAGTGGTTTTCTCTTTATCAAACCTGGTAACTGTTTAACATTCAAATCATTAGGGAAGTAGTACCTGAACTGTGTCAGCACAACAGCACAATTCATTCCCATCAGTCCTTCGAATCACTGCACAAAAAGGCCACAATGCTGTTAGTGAAAACATGATGAATTGATGAGTTTGAGATGAGTTTTCTCAAAGCATGGCACTGTGGAGGAGATAAATACATATTTGAAAGTGTATATGAAAGATATTAGAAGGCCACCTTGTGTGCCAATTTTCAAAACACAGCATTATTACAACAGACTTAGTATTTCTATTTGAATCACAGCTTGGGATTCCACCTTGAAAAGATAAAATTAGTTTTGTCTCTCTGTTAGTTTTGTCTTTTGCTTGTCTGGTGTCTCCACTCTCTTATGAAAATGTCAGCACTTTGTGGTGGTAAGTGCTCCAGTTTTAAAAGCAAAGCGCTCATTTGATTGGTCATGATTGATGCCAACCCCTAATACACCCGCAGACACTTAATTCAACCCCTTCTAAACTGAGGTGGCCCAGTGACACATCTGGTCACATCATTACCAAAAATCTGCCTGAGTCTGCAACCTGACTTGCAAAAAAAAGGCCCTAACGCTGTTTAATAAGATCAGTCCTTCCATCCATTGAATCATGACTGCCTTTACTTGGCTGCTAATGAAATCGGTAGCCATTTAGAGGCCAGTTTATGTGATTGGCCATTTCTGTAGTCTACTTCCTAAGCTGAAAACAGATAAAGAAGGGGTTTCATCTTTTATTTACCACTTCTCTTTCGACTCATTCTGCCAATCTTTCTTTTCCTTAAAGCTCTTTTCCCTTCGCAAGCTTAGTGGCTGTGGCTGCAGTCACAGCTCTGTGTGATTTTATCACATAAAAAGAGATTTTCCTCTTCAAGTTTTCACAGGTATAAACAAGGTAGGAACTGAAAGAGGGAAGTATACAGGGTCACAGACAAACAGGCAGTGACAGAAAAAAGGGAAAAGGAAATGAGATGGGAATGCTGAGGAGTGAAGTCGGCTGAAAGGAGGGGGGCTACGGACACTTTCCCCAAGGATGGATCAGAAATTGACCAAGTGTGTGGGCTGCAGTTACTGGAGGAGTGCAATTAGCATGTTGTGTGGTGTAAGTGAACGAAGGTGGGGAACAGAGACTGGAAGATAAAGAGAAAAGGGGAGAAAAATGGAAAATCCCTGCAGGTACGTAAAGCCACTAGGGAGCATTGCCTGGAGGAGAGAGGATAAAAAAGAGTGTGATTGACATTCACTTTAATCCATAACTCACCACATGTCATCCAATTTTTTACACCTGAAACATGAAAAAGAGTTGACAATAAAAGTGGACAGCAGGGAGCAAAAAAAAAAAAAAAAAGAACGACTGAGATGGCAAAGAGAAAGAGAAAGACTTAATTCCACAGACTGGGTGACACAGAGAGAAATTTCAGGAGACTAGGGGAAACTTTATGGTATTTGGGATTTGTTTCAGTACACAGGAGATAGGAGATGTATGAAAAATAGCAAGAAGTGAGAAAAAACAAAAAAGTAGCAAACAGGCAGTGGGAAATAAGTCACAGGGGCGCAGGATGAACAAAAAAAGAACAGAAAACCACTGGTTTTAGCACTGCTAAAGACCAGTTCAGCCCATTGTGCACAGTAATTATTCTGCTGCCAGTGATGCTAACACTATCTGAGCAACTCCATTGTGTTTAATTAAGGACATCAGAGAACAAATAGGAGGCGTCATGCTGATGCTATAGATAAGTCACAGGGAAAACAAAGGAGTGAGAATCCAGCACATGAATGGTTCATCTCAAATAATGAGAAACTAGAGCAATACTCTGGGTCACATTTCAGTTTATCCAAAGCAGCTCAAACCAGCAAATTTAAATTAGGAATAGAAAATAGCACGTGTGCTCCAAGTCACAATTTCCCCATGTTTTGAGTTCAAATGTTGTGTAGCCAACAACCCCCCAAATGCCATAACAAGCAGTCAACTCCTGCTGTAGTAAACAGGGCACCACGACTAATGGTAACCTAGTTTTGCCCATTAATGTTTTACCTTGACGTTTACCTATACAGCTCCACATATAGCCCCACCATTAATGTTTCATGCTATGGGATGTTATATGGGAAGCTCTTTTCTTTTATTTAAAAAACTTCCTATTTAAAAGCTAAAAATGTAAGACTATCTAGAGTGAGAAAGGGGGCATAAGTGAATGAATTGTGTAGACATGTTGATTATAGAAAATTAATTATGAAAGCTTCAAGTCACCTCAAAATTAGGTGAAACCAGCCTTGAGAGATTCTTGTGTTTCTTGCAGCCGAATGGGCTGGGTTGGTTTACAATGCGAACACCACTCTCTCTTTCTCTCACTCCTTCAGTGGTGACCCCTGTTGCAGATGCTTTTTCTCTAATTAAACGAGGAGAGAAGCTGCCAAGCAACTGTGGTGAAAGTGCAGACCACGGAGCTTTCCAAGCGCACACACACACACACACACACACACACATGTGCAACAGATTGCACACCAATGCCCTGAGACAAATCTGTTTCCAGGAGATGTCGCCCCTTACAAATCACTTCACCCGTCCCGTCTGCATACCCTATACGCACTGTATCTCCTATGGAGAAGACAGATAAGATTTGAATTCCATCACTGTTTCCTCTTTGCCTCAGGCAGCATGACCATGGTGAGTTTTGTGCCATTTTGTCACACACAAGTCATGTCTATCTACAACAAATACTACTACAAGTTAGGCAGCTACTGTACAGTATAGGAGCTATAGTAGACCAAAAATATGCCAAGGGGACAGTCAAATTTAAATCTAACAGTTAAATTTGACTGTCCCCTTGCACATATTATGGCCAATCAGGATCTCCTAGAATCAGACATAAGACATTATCACATATTGTGTGGTGTTTACTGCTATTGAGGTGATTATTAATATGTTTGTTCTGATCTTCTTAAACCTTAAATTCCATGCCATGGTCTTTGGTCTCAGATTAAAGAGATTTTTCCCATCATGCCCCCCGTCTCAAATAAAGGCCGGGTCTGATTTTCTCCTTGTCGTTCTCTCATTCTAACTCCTTCGCACCCGGACCAGAGCATGTGAGCGGAGCGTGCCAAATATAGTCAGAGCGCGGCGCGGGTTTTTTATCCAAAGGCCAGAGCGATCACTCCGTCTCGCTCCGGTTCCGCTCTGATACCACTCACACCACGAGTCTAGGGCACATGGCTATGCGCACTTTTAAAAAAGACGGGGCTACATTGGGCTGCATGCATTTAAAAGCTGACAGCTGATGCACCGTGCACACACCTCGCCCGCAGACATGCCTGGTGTGAATTACACACACGCTCTTGCGCCGCTCACAGACAGCTTCCGCTCCACTCACGCTGCTCACCGCTCACGCTCTGTGCAGTGTGAATCCGGCCATAGATACAAGTTTCCATTGGTAAATGACAATGAAAGACTCAAAAACACAACGGTACTGGAGCACCACAATACTTTAGTACTCTGCCTTAAAAAAAAAAAAAGCATATAGACGTCCTATAGACGCCTGTCCCAAATAAACGCAGGTTCTGCTGAGTAATTTGGGAAAATAAAGGCCCATGCTGTTATTTGCAATTTTAAGGTATTCAAATAAAAAAAAAAAATCAATTTTTATTCCTTTATCCCTTCACCAGTTAGCAGCTTATTCTATTTCAAACCAAGCACCTGTTACTACTCTGCTATCAGTGAGTCGATCATAGTGAATGCTAGTGTGTTTGGTACAGTCCGTGTTGAACTGCCACTGACACCACGGAAAACTCTTTGATAACAACCTTCTGTTTGTTTATTCCCTCAAGTACATGAGAGTCAAGGCTCACTCTCTCTTCGTCTTATTTTCTCTTCTATGCCTCTTTTCACTCAGGCTCTGCTGGATCATTGGCCATCCTGGGACCTCTTCTCGTCTCCTGGCTGGCAGTGCCTTTTTCCTGTTGTTTTCAGTCTAAATCTTCCTCCTTCAGGAGTGTTAGCCTCCTCCTTGTATCTCTAACTCTTCTTGTACCAAAACAAATCTAGACAACATTGTCTTTGTTTCCTCTTCCTAGACTTGTGATTTATGTGCTGGGTTTTGCCTCCATGTTTGTGTAGTCTGTCCTCTTTGGTGTGGCTCAGGTCCTATCTGTTGGCAGCACCTGCCAACATGTGCTTAGTGAAGGTAAATACAATGAGCAATTTAAACATTTTGGAGGGCAGTAAGTACAGTGCAAACTGGCCGTGTATATACAGTACAGTAACTCCAACCAACTCCAAACTAAATATCTCCAGGTGATGACAAAAGACTGGCTTTGTGAATGAGCTCAGAGTCCTCTCTAAGATCACATTCCTTCATTATTGATTCATTACTGTACTGTGATACTGTTTTACTGGTTTACTCTATACATACAACAACTGAATATGTCTTGGGGATCTCTACTCAGTTCCTTCTTTGAGGTTTTTCCTATTTTTTCCTGCTAAACAGTTTTTTTGAGGGTGTTCCTTGTCCTGATTGGACAGTCAAAGCACAGGAGGGTGTTGTAATGTTGTACAGATTGCTCAGTCCCTTAAGGAAATTTTGCGATATAGGGCAATATAAATAAAATGTATCCTGACTGCATATAAACAGTGCAAGATTTTGGATTGTCCTATCTGTTTTGGATCCAGAAGATAGAATGATAATTATGGCACTCTTGCAAGATAAATAGATAACTACAGTGTGCTTTCTACCATATTTACTCAGGCTTTATTCCTAACCAGGAAACTGAGGAAGCTCCACCTAGCACGTTGATGAATACCACTGTATACTACTACTGTATACTCTATACTATTCCATTCTATATATTATAACCCTTCTAGAAACAACAGCATGATACAAAGTCACAAAGTAGATCTGTTTGATGGAATTCCCCAAATATTAGATTTCAATTAAATGAACTAAGTTTAAAAAGATTTATTTATAGTGCACTGTGGCTGTTTTAAGGTTATTGCAGATCCACAGTGTCAGCATGATTGTCAGCCAATAAATAAAGAGAAAACATTTCATGTGTGTTTTCAGTAGGTTGGGTGATAAGTTAAAACCTTCCAAGCGGCCACTGCCAGTCCAACGACTGGCATTTGCCGATATTTTTGCACAGGTGTCTGATCTTTGATAAGCAATAAGCTGTAAAGACAGACTGAACAGCTGTCAAGCACCATTTGAAAAAGAGTCTGATGGCGTTGGATGAAAGACGCCTCTGCCTGCAGCCTCCAATGAACAGGTGGGGATAACATATGGTGTTAAATGATCAGGATACACAAGCCCACATACAGTTTTTCGTCTACTTCTCAAATCTGACTTTTGAATTGATGTTGCTTTTCAGCCCCAATAGATGGAAAAGTAACCACTAGGGACACCTTTATTGTCAGAAGTCAATTCACCATTTTGTGAAAGTTGGAAAGAAACAAGAAACAAGAGAAGAAAAATTAATCTAAGACACTCCTCAGGCAATATTATGGTCCATTTACACTACAGAGTAACCACACTGTCTATGATTAATCAATTCTGAATACAACATGAAATTGGAAAACTGTATACACCATAAACTGTAGTCATTGGAAGTGAAACCAAACCACTGAGCCATATATGATACTGACTGTGAAGAACACCAGTGAAGGTGAAGTTGGTGAGTGTACCTGCAGGACATCATGCTTGTATGGCAGGATGTACTGTAGCTAGTCTCAAATTTACATACTAGTAATTGAACAATACACTTTTTGCCCAAAAAGACATATATGAATGGGCTGCTTGGTGATCACTTGTTCCACTACCTGCCATGGCCCAATACGAGTCTGAGAAGAGGTGTTGCCAATTCCAGCAGCATGATTTAATATAACCTACTTTATCTGTTACCTCTCCACGACTCTCCTCTCATGAGCCATCTGAAGTGTTTTTGGTTGTTCATCGTTCCATTACATTCAGGCTAGCAGATAGAGTTCTGACTGGAGGATGAGCACAGTTGACCCCAGAGGACAAGCTCATATTCACAGTGTCACATACAGCCAACTCCACCTGCCCTCGTATTAATGCATGTTTTGAATTGGACTTTACAGTTTAATTTACCAAAGTGAATTGTCAAGAGCCCTCTTGACACACTTTTAAATGAGCAAAATACAAAACAACATCCAAAGAAAAAAACAACCTTATGGATTTAGCCAATTGCTGAAGGCTGACATATTCATCCAATCACCCAAACCCAGCCCGAGGTATATAAACAGTTTCATAAGTTTAATTTTCAAATGTCCCACTTGTTGCAAATAGTGGTCACAATACCCAAATCCATCATCTAATGTTTCTATCAATGACTCCCTATTATTGATAACAGTATTGACATAAAAAATGCAATAGTGGCTGAGCTGCACAGCACGTATTGTTTTGATTCATTTCGGAAAGCATTAGATAAATGAATACAATTTAAAGACACGAACATCAACGATTCTGCAAATATATCAGACAACATTTAACACTATTTAAGAAAAAGATGGAAAAGTGTCCAAAGAATTTAGCAGCTGGCAAGTCTGAAGATACGGATGATTATGATAATGCATTTAGCACCCTTCAGTGTGGGGAAGAAGTGACATCTGATTAAAGACTGGCCTGGATTTGTGCTGAATTATTTAGATGAACATACTGACGGAGGGAGAGAGCGACAGACACAGAGTAAGAGAAGGAGAGAAAGTCAGAGAGGAAAGAGAGAGAAGGGGAAGATAGTTCAGCAAGGGATCATCTGAGTCAATGCACAGCCACCAAGGGGACAACAGCCATATAACTACACTACTCACAAGTGTGGGTGTGTGGTCATTCATGCATGTGTGTCTATTCTTTGCTCTATTCATTCACAGCTTGTTAGAATAAGGAAGCACCATTCCTGGACACTGATTATTTTCCAAATCAAACAAAGATATGGTCTCCCTTCCTTCACATTGGTCTGTCGTGTCAACAGTGCCGATGGCTCAGAGATTAAAGGACCCTCCAGACAGCCATTTTTTCCGCACTCTGACTATTTTGGGGGACAAACTAATCCCTATAAATCTTATCAAGGATATGTGAGAAACCCACCCATATGTGGAGGAGATTAGCGTGGAGTCTTTGGCCTTTTCTCAATTCCCTCACTTCAGATAACAGGGGTGTCGGACACACACATCCCTGCATGTTTGCGCGTACACACACGCACACACTCACACAATCAATTTCCACATTTACTATTGTTTTCTTTGAAATACTGAAAGGGCGATAACCATATCCACCCTAAGCACTGAACTGGGAACTTCCTATGCATGCAAAAATCACACATTTACCCCTGGTCGTTTCCCATGCTTTGCTTGGTGAGACTGACATAGTTTGGTTGCTTTCCCACTTCACATTGTGTCATCCCTCATTACCTCAAAATGCCAATAAAAAAAGGAATCCAATCTTCTGAAGCCTTTTGAAGTATAGAAATGAAAAACTGAGCCTTGATACAAAGAGACAAAAGACACGCAAAAGAATAAGAAGTGAGGGAAAAGTAGCAGAAAGTCAGACGAGTGGAGAGAGAAAGAAACAGAAAGAGGAAGCTGGGGGAGAGATGTAGACGGACAGTTTGAAAATCAGACAAAAGGGAGGAGGCTGAGAAGTAGATTATGGGTGTTCTGATTTGATTTCTATGGCAGATATAATGACGGTTAGTTTTCTATTCATCTTCGTGGCTCAGTGGGAGCACAGTAGGCAAATCAGGTTTTAGGATCTGGCCAGTGGGCAATGAGGAGGGCTATTAAAGGATCATTACCAGCTCCTGCCATTACAGAGCTGTTGCTCCGGAGGAATTACCTCGGAAATGAGACCAACCTGAAACTGACTGCTCGCGGCAAACCTGATGTACGTAACATGGGAACACTGACACATCCACACGCACATATATAAAGAGACACACAGCTTGAACTGATATAGCTTGCTGTTCATTTTATGACAGCACATGGGTACAAGTGTGAGTGCACACACACAGACACACACTGTACTCAGTTATGCTTGAGAAGGTGCGTAGGTTTCCAAATAATCCTTTCAACAGTTACTTGTTTGACTGCTGTGTTTATCAGGATGTCACTTACTTTTATTTCTATCATTTGCCCCCTATTAGCACTCTGTGGTTTTTCTGTCCATGTGTTAGCTCCCTTTTACGTGTCAGAATGCAGTGTCACTGTGATTCCTGTGTGTTCTGTGTAGCTGGCGAGCTATGAACAGTCATTAACCTGAAATGCTATCTTAGAGACACAGACACTCTCTGACAGATGCAAAACCTTTTCACTGTTGTTCCATTGTTGTGCACTGAAAGGTGCAAGGGGAAACAATTCAAGTAGTAGACATCATGCAATCTCGTGAAGAAAAACTGTTTTTACTAACAAAACAACCAGGTCGTTCAGGTGTTAAAGTACGGCAGTTTTGCTGATCATTATGGATTCCAAAGATAGCTCATTTTCACAGTAGGAAAATTAGAGTTACTGATACTCTTATACCCCTGACACTGGCTGAAATACTAGATTAACTATACACAATGTATATAAGATAACAATATAAGATATTTATAAAATGTATAATTTTATACCTGGACAAACAACAGTAGCCCACACATGAAGCTGTGCAGCACTTGGCAAATATTGTTATAGAGCACTGAAGAGGAAGTGATTTTCCACTAATGCTGGTGCAATGTTTTGAGCTAGAATGTACGTGTGTGTGTGTGTGTGTGTGTGGAGGGGGAGGGGTGGCTTATTTTGGCACGTTCTACTTTTCAGATTGTTCATGTAGATCACTGTCATTATCCATTTTAAATAATCAAAGGTATGACTGGTTGCATCACAATTTCTAAACAAAAAAAAAATAGCTATGAAATTAAAAACATTCAAAAGGTGGAAAGATATAATTCCCAATTTATGGTGAGAACTAGATGTAGAGATTCATGTGTTGGGCCTCTAGTCTTGAGCTGATTTGACAGACTTTGTGTTTAGGCAATCGTAAACACAACTAATTATATATTTTCACCTAAAAAAACAAAAAACAAAAGGTGTTTATACTCCAGAGGATTGTGATGCAACCTTTGTCGCCAGATCGGTCACTTGTACTGGAAAATCTCAGCAGTAAAACATTAACACTGACAGGAGAGAACTTTTTCCTGCTAAGACATGTCATTGCAGCTGCTTGTCCTTTATACAAGACAGGAAACTTTCTCAGCCTAGAAGGTGATTAGTGTTTGACATTGGGTTGGGTGTCACTGTCACTGTTCCTCAATCATACTGGCATGAGACATTCACTTTAAAAGGGATGGAGCTTGAAATGTAAGCAATTCTGTGAGTCCAAATGATGTGTTTGTAACCATAAAGATAGCTGCTGGAACCTGAGCTCCTATAACAATTAACCTAACATATGCAACAAGGTGCACACGTGTGCACACTCACACACACTAATACTCAGTTCTTTTCCAAGGGCAGAGCCCATTCCGGCTTTATGATGGACCTACAGACACGCTGTGGCAGCGAGGGCTTTGGCCAAAAAGACTTTATAGCATCATAAACACAGTTATACCCCATCTCACCAACATAAATACATGCTGGAGAGTTACCAAGAGGACAGCTTGAAGTTATACCCACTCTCAGAGGAGGGGGAGGTATTTCCATGAGGAAATCAGAAGGAGATTCTGTGGATGTTGCTGTACAGATTTGGGGCACTGGTAGTTAAATTAGTCTCAAAATAGTCACATTAACCTTAACATTTTCATCTCGGTTTCATTTGATGCCTGGAGGTTCAAGTGTTCCCGCGTTATTTTTGAGTTTATTTTTATTTTTTAAACTTCCACATATTCATACAAGAAAGTACAGCTGCTCCTCATTGTCACAGTGCCACCTCTGGGCTGAGAAATCTAAATATAATAATATATTATCGCTGCCATAAGAAAAACAAGAGCCAACAAATGCGACAAATGTGGATTAGTAGTGCGTGGGTGGACAACCTGTGGTATTCTAGTTTGCTCAGTGTAGGCCAGTACTGCTGTTCTTTCTAATTAAAGCAGCAGCTTGTGATAACAGCACAGTGAGCAGGAGTGAGAGTGCCAGGTTAAAGACTGAGAGGTAAAGTAAAGGGCAGGGACAAGGGCAAGACACCAGTCTGTGGTACAAAGGATCAATCTGCATTTGAAAAAGCAGCAGTTAAAAAAAAATGTAGGGTGGGGGGGGGACGCCACCAGAATCACATATTCTCAAAGTGCATTGAGCTTAAGACTTAAAATGAAGGTAATTTTCAGTATAGAATTGTCAATTCACCAGTCGATAAAAAGCCTAAAAAAAAAAACAAATCATCGTTCAATACTAGAAATTAAACACATCCTTGCATTTGAGAAGCGACTATCAGGCATTAAATTCATATTCTAATAAATTGTCAAAATGGATTTGAAAAATATTTTAATTGACTGATTGAATAATCAGATATTACACAGCAAATTTTGTGTGATGTTTTTGATATCTCTGACCGCATTTAATACCATTTGAAATGCCGGTATTCAGTGTACATTAAATCTACCATAAGAACCACTTGGTTCCCTGCACAAAAAAGAGAAGCTGTGCATAATGAAGAATCTAAAGTCTGACCTGGATTTGGCTTCTTTTACATAAGCAATTCTCTCTCTCTCTCTCTCTCTCTCACAGGCTTACGCAGGATGGAAACAGGCATTGGGGTGTGAGAGTGGGATGGGAGGGAGGTCTCATTTCTCCTCAGAAGCAGACTGAGACAGAGATCACCAGTCTGTCAGTGTGAAACTGGCCATTCAGTCTGAGAGGCATCAAGCATGATAATCCCATAGGAGGGCAAAGGTCCGCGTGTGTGTAAGGATGGATAAGAAGGTTTGTGTGCAATCTGGTCTGCAGACAGGTTTATGCGATTATGTGAGAATATGCACATGCAGTGTGTAGGGAAAATTATATCCGCATGTGAGACATGCAGGTCAGAGCCTGAGTATAATTTGTTTGGCAGGTGAATGTGTGAATGTGTGTGTGTGTGTGTGTGTGTGTGTGTGTGTGTGTGTGAGTAAGCGAGAGAGAGAGAGAGATGGCATGCATCTCCATGTTTGCATGCATGAATCTGGCAGACAGAGGTTTGTTACCAGAGAGTGAAAATCTGTAAATAGGGCAATGAGGTTGCACAGGTGCACCCGCAGTATCATCATAACACAGTACGATTTGCGCAAGATGTTGTTCTGCACAGATCCAACTGAGTAGAGAGCAAAAACCTAACAACACTGGCCTAATCCACTAACACTTTCCTCAACTTTTCAAGAAATAACATTTTAAGTTTCTAAGCCCTCTCACCCTGCAACGCACTAGTGGTATGGATCTGGAGAGGGAAATTGGATTTCTGTAGTGCTCATGAATTCAAGTGAACATGACCGGCTTATACATCTCCAAAAGCCCTCAAGAGTATGTCTAGCAAATGCTCTCCAAGAAAAAAAATGGTATGTTTGGAGTAGGAGATGTCCTTGTGAATATCTTCTCTCTCTCTCTTTATCTCTCTCATGGCCCATGAGGGTGGAGCCGGTGTATTGTATCCCACAAACACGGGAAAGCGCGTTGGAGCACTGAGGTGTTCGTTGTTTGCTCTCTCACTCTGCGTTCCAGCCGTGCAGATAGTGAGCCCCTGATGATGGCAGGCAAAATAAAGGCATGAATGTGACATAAGAACTGAGCCACGTCACCTCCCCCACTCACCCCTCTCTCTGCTTATACCTCCTGCCTGTCTAGTCTGCTGCTGTGTTAGTACCTGGCAGATTGTCTGGCTTGTATCAGATCACTCCAGGATACAAAGTGACATTGGTTGTGTTAAATTGAAATTTGAAACTGTTACTGTATATTGTGGGTCACTTTTTGCAATAAACAAGTGATTTAAGTGATTAAAACCACTTTGCCTACTTTGAAAAAAGGTTAAAGACTTTTGCCTGGTACGTATCCTTGCCAGTTTTACTTTTATGGAAATGGAGAAGCACCATGATCCTTAAGCCTCTAATTCTGCAGGTCCTTCTCTGTGATCTGATAAATCTGGATCATTTGCAAGCACATCTTGCATCTTACTTGCAAATGTTCGATATACCATACTCTTGGTTTTCGCACAGGATTTGCTTGGATAGAAAATGCATTACAAGATAAGGAAATCTAACAGGGATACTCTTTACTTGCCTGCTTAAGAAAAGTGGAAACAGTGCCATCTAGTGAGGTATATGCATATGCATGGTGTTTAAATGATCTTTTTTTATTGATATTATTAACGGATTGAAAATTAATTTTCAAATAAATAGGTATTAAAAAATGTTTCTTCAGGTTTTTATTCTTTTCAAGTGAAAGAAGTGAAGAAAACTGCACTTATGGACACACAGACAACAGCTGCCTGGGAACAAAACATCAACTGAGACTTAATAAAGGACCAGTGTTGACAATAACGGTTTGTGTAATGTAATCTAATTGCCCTGCTGACCCAGACAGCCCACACTTCTACCTTGTTAATACCCCCGCACAACCCACCAGGGTACTTCATCCTCCAGGTCACTTTACTAATCCAATGCATTTCCGATAATTTCACCTTGACCCCTGACTCCTGATTGATTGCTTAAACTATCAGCCTCCCTTTTTCATAGAGGTTTTCTCATCAATAAATCAGCCAGGCAGCCAATGAGCTGGGAGCAAAGGGGGGTAGGGGAGTTTAATAGGGTGCGTCTGCACCTGAAACCAACCAATAAATTATTTCAGCAACCCAAACCAATCACTGAAACATAGTTTACTGTTGGATTAGTAAAAAATAGACAAACCAGCTGTGAAGCAGTTCTCCCTGCAAGGCAAACAATGTTCTTCTTAGTGACCGGATGTTGAATGGTGTGAGGAAGGTTTGAGAGGAGAGAGTGATGAGGGTGTGACTCGGGGTCAAGGATGGATATTTGTAGTATGCCAGGCTGGGTGTGGATAATGGCTGGTGAGAAGTCAAGATCCATTTAACTTGCTCTCCCATTTGTCTAATTTAAAACCTCCATTTAGATTTTGTCTTGTGGGGATACTTAAGATCATTCTACTGTAATTGAAATGGGCCACATCAAATTGAAAACCCATTACAATCTTTAATAATTGTATGTGTGACCATTGAGAAGCAAAGAGGGCTGTGATATCTTTTTTTAACTGAACATAGCATGCTGAAAAAAAATTACACAATTTCTTGGAGTCAAAGAGATGTGACAGCCATGATTACTCTACACCGGGGGAAAAATATTTTAAAACCCTGACTGAAATTGTCCCTGCAAGAGTCGGACATTCGCAAAACAATGTGATTATCAGTGAGATAAGGCTGTGATGCATAGCATCGCTGTATCCGTCATGACTCCAGCATGAGACAAATATTGCAAAAAGCTTCACATGAGACTGTTAGATAAGATTTGTATCTGGGGAAATATCAAATAAAAAAATCGCTTCTTTAGTAATCTCTTTGCTTGCTCAGATTGTTTGCATGCAGCTTAGCCCAAGTTAAACAATTAAAATGAAGCAGATTCTTTTGAATTCAGAGAAAATGTCACAGCAAGGCTTAAAGGCTGGAGCACTTACACACTGAAGTGCTTTCCATAATGTTTGATTCTCTTACACACAGAGGAAAATGGTTCACAGTGTCAAGTCACTTGAATTCTCAGAGTTCGAGGGCCTTGGTTTCACATAGAGCACACTGCAAAGACAGCCACTGCTGAGGATTACTGACAGGAAGCGATAAAATAAGTGTATTATTCTCAGTGTGTGTGTGTGTGTTATTGTGTACCTGATACAACCAAACTGGCCTCTAATGTCCAATTCAAGCTGGCAGCAGTGATATGAGTAATGCCTACTATCACAGAGGAGCAGGGAGTGGAACAATTGACTTGTCAAATAAGAGCCACTTGACAACTTCTCAGAGAAGATCAATTATGGTCAGGGTTTGGATCAAAGCACCAACATAAGTGTGGCCGTGTGGCACATGCCAGCCAGAGCCGTGCTTACCCGCTCACATAAAAGTCTTCTAATGGTCTTAGTCTTGGTTGTTTTATATTCTCACTGAGCATCACTGATTGCATGACAAATCATTTAACGACATGATGTGCATATCATCCCGCTCTATGGCTCAATAGGCAGAGGCGCTACTTAACCCTCTGCCGAAATACACAATTACACATTAGCCTAGCTTGACGTGGCAGGAAATGGAGGGTGGGAACGTGCTATAATAACATGACGTAGGTAAATTAAGAGTTAAGGTAAGGACATTTTAAAGGAGCAGCACTTGACCCCACTCCCTCTACCTCCCTGCCCCCACCAGCTATGTTCTTGCCCTGGCACCATCGTATGACAATATTACAGGCAGGGGATGTGATTACCAGATCTTAATCGGCTGTAAATCACCCATCATATCTGTCCTTAATATGCAGCTGCTGTGCTCCGATGAACCCAGACACTGGATGACACCAGCTCCTCCACTTGCTGACAGCATTTGATCCAGCTCATGGACATTGATGTTTCTTAATTATCGGGACAATGGAGTGGGGAGCGAAATGAGCTAAATGGGAAAATACTAGCTGCCCAGGTTAATTTGGGGTTCATCGAATTACCGTGTGAATTAGCGTGATGTCGTAAATTACAACAGACGGGTAATGAAGAAATAGAAACTTTGACAAAAAGGAAGCTTTCTGCAGCAGCAGCAGAATATACCTCGTCCCAGATAATTAAATAAAAGCACAACCCACAAATTAGACAGCCCTTTGTATTCTGAGAAGAGACGCTATTCTGTTGGCTGTTAGAATGACCTGCAAGTGGCATGGAGGGGAAAAGAGGGAAAGGACGGATCTCTGCTGTATAAACCGGTGAATGGTCACAGATAGCCAGGCAGGCAGAGGGGGGAAAAGAAAGACACACTAACACGAAAGAGTTGGTAAATGGAGGACAACAGTAGGGCAGATTTTATTGGAAGGAATTTGAAACAAGAGGTGACGCTGGCAGAGGAGAGGGAACACGATAACAATACGCTAAAGAATGCAGGGACAGGGACAGTGCTGTAGGAGAAAGAGAGAGAGGTGAGCAGAGGTGAGACAAATTTCACTGCACCCCATTTCTCTCTGACATCCCTCAGCACATCTCCTGAGCCCATCCATCTTGGATGACAATAGTGCCCACATTTGCATACCAAAAACGTTTTCCGATATGCACCTTCCAAGTCATTGCAAGAGATTAAAAAATATTGACAATTATTGACAAAACCCGTCGAAATGGGCAACATTCCATCTGAACCATCGCACAGGCCATTTTATTCTTTTCTTTGCTCCTTTCTTCCTTCTTATGAAGCCACGTCATTGACTAAAATATCTGATTGCTGCTGGTCAGGCTTATGAGCAGAGCTGAGAAGGTGCACAGTGTTGGCTTGTTATGGAAGTGATGGTTGCTTTGGATGGAGGTTATGTTGTTATTGTTTGTGCACATTTCCTAATGACACAGACTTTAATTAAGATAATCATCACTGTGCCACCCTGCATGGCTCTACGGTGAGGTCTATGCAGATTATGGCCCAGTCTGCACAAACCCCGTGTGATCAGTTATTTTGCACACTGGAAAAACCTTGTGATTACTGTGATAAATACATGACATAAAAGACAGGATAGGGATAGAATACAGTGCGGCAGAATTAAAGGGCCGTGGAACAATTACTGAGATATTAAGGAGCATCATCAGTCCAGAACTCAAGCGGAGAGGCGAGGGAAATGAATGTCATTAATTGAAAAAGACAGACACCATAAGGGAAGTAGGTTATTAAAAATCCTAAAATATAACATGTGACAAAAGCTATAGTATGGCATCAGCATATGGAATGACTTGGGAGAACACCTTTTCTTTGTTGATGAGGAAGACAATAATGAAAAGCAAATATTCTGTGCAATAAAAGGTTGTAAAGAGGTCATCCTACAGATGAGGTTATGCCTATGAATAGAAATGGCACAGAGCAGTATCATAAATTTCCTTGATGTCCTCCCTGGCTTTAAAGTCACTCCAAGCTCCTTTCCACGAGGGCAAAGACCTTGTTTAGAGACGGAGAACCTAGCTACCACAATGGAACAATCTCCAGTCCCCAGGTAATTAAGTTCTTGTCCCGGCTATTTGTTGCTGCTTAATGAGAGCACTCTGCACTCTTCTTGTGTCCTATGCTGTAATTAATGGACAATGGGAAGATGAGGAGGTGGAGAATGAAGCTCAGGAAGACGGCAAAGTGGAGACTCGTCCTGCCTGGTGACCTGCCGGTTGCCCTCAGAAGCTCTTTCCCTCCATCTGCCTCCCCTCCCTCCCTCTCTATTGCTCTCTGTCTTTGTATTCCTCTCTCGACTCACTACTCTTTTTCCAGTGGGCTGTTTGACAAGCTGCCAGTTCTAATGCCCTCAGTGCAATGTCCCTTGTCAACTCCCATAAAGTCTTATATCTATCAGAGCTTCCTCTTAACAAAAAAAAAGCTTCCATTATCAAAGTGATTAAAAATGATCTTTAATTTCGGGGACAGCCAAGGGTACGATGAGTTTAGACAAAGAGCCAATGGCAAAGTTCCACATCTGCATACCTTCGTTATACTGTTTTCTGTTCACCTGGGTCTCTGCTTCTAGTCTCGTCTTTGGCCCGTCAGTGTTCACTGTATCTCGTTTTCCCACTCTCTCTTTTGTGCATCGATACAAAGTGTTAACTGTTGCTACAGCAGTGTACACGGCTCAATTGATCACTCCGACCTTGACACCGAAATGTAAATGCTGTTGTTAGATAACAGCTTATATAGGAATCCACTCAATCACAAGGATGGACAGTGGCTTTAGAAACGTTCCATACATTCACATACGATATGATAACCTCACGTTTACATACATAATTACATAATGGACCCATTCTAACGCATTAATAGCCATGATACTAATTAAAATTTTATTAAATTACATTTAATAAAATCTGATAATACCCTCTCTTCAATTACTGTATTCAAATGAGTGTGAAAAAGACACACTGTCTTCATCTCCAAAACCACCAACCAAGGTGAGATAAAACAGCACGGGAAATAAATGTGATATAGTGCAATGAATAAAACTTGTGGTGAAATACCTTAAGAGCATAACTCGGCCATGCATCAAAAGCACACGCTGTAGAACTTGCTAATTTAATCACCTAAGTTGTGTTGGGGATTTTGGATGGCTGAGGAGGTAGTTAGTCTCTGTGCCAGTGGAGGCCACCTTGGTGTCACCCAGCTCCTCTCACTCACTCCCTCGTTTCCTGTGTGGACACACTGCCAGGCCTTTCGCAAGCACTGCCTCAATTACATTTCCAAGGTGGCGGTGGTGAGGGGTGTGAAAGGGGAAAGGAGACACAGAGGTAGAGCGAGTGAATAGGGGATTAAATAAAAAGGAAAAGAAAGAGCAGGTGCCAGAGAGAAAAGAAAGAAAGAAAGAAATGGGTTCTGGAAAAGAGTTTTGGGCAGGAGAGCTAAATATGCCGGGACAAGCTTAATTAGGACTATTACAGGGTGGCCATATGGGGTTCAAAGGGTCATCCGTCCATCACAGCTACAGCACAAGATTAATGAAAATCCACAAAGTGATGAGCACTAAAGTTTACTGCCAAGAAACAGAGACGGGTAGGAAGGGAAGGGAGGGGAGAAAGGATTTAAGAGTGCATCTGATATAAACAAGAAGTGGCAAGGTGTGGTTCGAATGTGAAGCAAAGCAAAAACAAAATGGCCTTTCAGGTAGGAAACTGATCGAGTGGATAAATGCATGCAGTGGAGGACTTCTGAAGCCAGGGGTGGAGGAATGGGTGTGAGAAAAGAAGACAGAGGACGGAGTGTTGTTGTTTACTTTCAAGGTGCATTGGAGAGATGAGAGTGCAGGACAGGATGGGGACGGGACGTGATGAATTCTCCTAAAGAGCAGCACTGGACATCAGACGGAAAATGTGATGAGGCACAAAAGCCTCCCAGCGCATATCAAACAGATGATTTCAGCCTGACTGATGTTGTCTTGGCATTATCGACTATAGTGAGACTGAATGATAATGCCAGCAGCTGAAGACGACAGGTTAAGAAGAAGTGCTTGGACAAATCTATGACTGCGTATCTAATACATACTCTCTGTTCTGCATCATGTTCTACTTTCTCGTTTCACACTCGCTTGGTTTGCATCATTCGGTCTCGCTGTCTGTGTTTATCTCACCTGTGTGAGTGAGTGGCAACCTCAGGTGGTACACAGATTTGTTTTGCATTGTCTGGTTTTTGCGTCAGCGCTCTCTGAAGTGCTGGGACTAAACTTCTATTTTAACTCCCTGTTTGTCTGTAAGTCACATATCAAAGCTTCGCAAAGTTATTTCTGAATGCTCACTTTAAACAAAGCGATGAGGAAAGTTTGAATCATGGCGTCTCAGAAGATAAAAATGAAGGGGTCCTTTTATTTTCAAGCAAATCAAATCAATAGTATTACAAGTTTCACTGACTGTGACATCCGCAATGAGCCATATTCAGGACTGGCTAACCAAATCATGCCTCTATCTAAACACCAATAAAAGCAGTCTGCATGATGTTTTCAAAACAGGCCACAAGTTGGCACATTCTATTGTGTTCCTTAGAGGAGTAGAGATGGACAGCACATGACGTAGTCAACAAAGAAGCGCCATTTTTAAAGCCCAGCGGCAGAAGCATATCAATAAATAGTTTCTATAAATAGAATCGAAGAAGCGAACAAAGCGACATAGTTGAAACAAGTCGCAAAATGACAGCAGGTTTTCACATATAATGATCTAAGTGTGCCGGGCCTCGACAGAATAAACGCTGTCCACCACAAATTAAGTGATTTATTTTTTCCAACACTCGCTCTCTCACTGCATGCACGCATACACAAACTGCAGAGTGTAGTTTATTAATAACATGATGAAGCGATCACAGAGAAGACGATTGGTAAAGTCCATCCCGACCCCCCTTCCCGTCAGTGATCTGTGGAGACACAGACACTACAAGGGCCAAGTGTTACTTGATACACAATACCTGTGAGAACAATGTAATGTAGCCTAAGTTTGGTTTGGCAGTTGCTACCGCTGGTACAGGTAGCTTAATTGTAAAAAAAACTGTTATTGAAGTTGCTGGCTTCCATACTGTGACCACAAACTGTTAAGTAGGAAGAGCCATGTTATATTTTATTAATTTGTAAAAAAAAAAAAACAGTCAGCAGTGACTGCAGATATTTATATCAGATATCAATATTGGCCAAAATTCAGCGGCTTCAGCTAAGAAAGAAATAGTTAAGCCCCCACACATCCGAAATTCTTAGAACTCATCAGATAACCTTCTGCAACGATTGCAGGCTCTTTGGTGGAGCTCTGCTTTGAAAGAAGTTCCATCATAACAAGTAGTCCATTCATTTGCTAAGTGACATGAAGACATGAATCGGAGGCACAAAAAAACATTGACAGCGGTGAGCGGTCATTATGTCTACCAATACCTGACTCATGCCTTGCTTTCTTTTTCTATGTATACAAAAGGCCTGTTGCAGTTGCTGTTCTCAAATCTGTCTAAATCTGTGTTAGTGAGCACTTTTTTGACAGGAATTGGGATGATCTGGGATGCTCTGGATCGGTGTAGATGACAACATGTTCCAGTTCCTGCTAATATCCAGCAACTTCGCACAACTATTGAAAAAGCGTGGACCAACATTCCACAGGCCATAATCAACAACCTGATCAACTCTATGTGAATGATATGTGTTCCACTGCGTGAGACAAATAGTGGTCATACCAGATACTGACTGGTTTTCTGACCCCTCTGTGGTCAGCCTAAGCCAAACCTGTGCAATAATGATGCTGTTTAATCAACATCTTGATATGCCACACCTGTGAGGTGGATGGATTATCTCAGCAAAGGAGAAGTGCTCACTAACACAGATTAGACAGATTTGTGAACAATATTTGAGATAAATAGCCCTTTTGTGTACACAGAGAAAAGCTTTAGATCTTTGAGTTCAGCTCATGAAAAATGGGAGAAAAAACAAAAGTTCTGTGTTTACATTTTTGTGTTTGTGTATGTTTGTGTCTATTATTTGACGGTACTGTGAAAACTGGCTGAACCTACCCACCAGTGTGAGTGAAAAATACTTTGCTGTTTGTAACAGACTGCAGTACATCACACTATTATTCCCTAATGGAGTTGAGTGCAAATGTGGGTGAGGTAAGTTTAAATATTTTGGATCTGATATATTTAAGATGGTTTGATTTGTGGATCTTGGAGTCAGTGTGTGGGTATTACTCATCTCATTGATGTTTTTTTTACAGTGGCCCTGCACCTCCATGTGTAATTAGGCTCAGTCAAATGGGAGATTCTTACATGAAACTTTGGCTGCCAAATCTCAGATGGTGTAGCTTGGCGAATGTCGAATGTTAAAGATCTCAGTTAGGCCAGGTGCACTTTGATATATATTGTCCAAAAGGTTTATTTTCGCATTGATAAAAACGGGTCAGTTTGAATCTTTAAAGATGAGTGACTACAAAATGATCAACCACATATCTAAACAACCCGCACTAGAGAACCATGTGCAAGGAAAAAGATAATCCCTCTTTGCTGTGCTTTTAAACGCTACCCAGGAGACATCAGGCATATTATGAAGCTGATGGTTTGTGTTTGTGCCTCCAGGCTGCTCATGTCTGGGTAAGTGAACTTCCATGTCTCACGTCAATGTTCTTGCTTCCTGAAACATAAGGAGGACTGAAATGATTTGGCGCACAAAGCAAACAGCAGACTGACAAGACCGCAAAGAGAATGACACGAGTTGGAAAAGAGAGACAAGATGGCAGCAAGAGAGTGAAACAAAAAAGCATGTTTGAAAAAAGAAGAGTAAAGAGGGAGAGAACTTGGGGAGGGAGGAGAGAGCAGTAGAAAAGACAAGAGGCAATGAAGAAATGAAGAACTGCTCTGCATGGGAAAAAGAATGGTATAAAAAGAGAGTGTGAGTAAGAGTGAGAGGAGAGAGAGAGTCCATATAACACTGCAGCCTGTCACAAAGCTGCTGTAGCATTCTCACTGCAACAATAGCAGCAGATTGAGTTGGACAGGGTTCACAGGCCTGAATACTAGCCAGCCAGACAAAGCTATTGAGTGGCTTGCCTGTGTTATCTGGCCTGCTGCTGAATACTCTTCTGCATAGGTGAACAGGCTCAGGTTATGGCACTCACTGATGGGCTTTAGTCCATCACACTTACCCTCTGCCGTGCAACCTCAGGTACGGCTCTGTGATCATACACCAACGCTAGAGGAGGAGGGAGCGCTCACTACAGACAGACACCAATAGCCAGAAGAAACTGCAAAATATTTATAGGCATTTCATCCAGAAATCAGCTGTTTGGTCATGTTGCCATTAAATATCAACCACAGCGTGACAGGACGACAATAGCAGCAGCTTAATCTATTGTTAGTTTTTTTGTTTTGTCTGATATACGGATTTGTCCTCTGCTGCATTGTCATTGACCCACAAATTTTCTAATTATCCGATTCACAAAGGACATCATAACAGCTAACTGCAGTACATGATCCCCATTATTTTTCCGTGAGATGTCATGTTTATAATTGGAACTATTATCTCATTGATCACGGCTGCTATTGTTACTGTCATAATTACCACTACAGTGTCATTTAGATGGTAATTTAGGCATTTCTTATGAAACGTCAGGTTATTCATCATATTCATAGCATCCTATGGGATTGCCCATTGTGTTTTAAGATAAACAAGTCTTGATGAGATTTTTAATAAAGGAATTTTTGTACTTCAGTACATTGGAACATTCTGGAATAAGGGATTTACACCAAGTTGACCTTTTGTCCAAGGCTCCTCTTGTTTCTGGCCCTGCCTCCACCTGCCAAGTGACTCTTGTCATGGGGAAGGTCTTATAAATATGGATGCCTTCTTCTCGAGGCCGTGATGCAATTTTTTTTTTAGAGGTAGAAATGTTCAGTTGGGTTGCAGAAATTGGCCCTACAGCTTCTGTCAAGGCTCCTACTTGATATTTTGTATCTTAGACGGTGACACTCATTTATTTATTTCTGCCACAGTGTCACTGCAATGTGGAAAAAGCTGATAGAAGTGGATAAAAAGAGAGTGAAAGATCTGTCTATATTGCAGTCAACTTTATATGAACTCTAGAATAAACAAAACCGTAAGTGCTTTTAAAAAGGCAATACTGTTTTTAAAACCAACATGCTTAACACACAAGAGATTGCTTGGGCTACAAAAATCACTGCATGAAATCCATCAAATCAAAAATGCAGATTCTGCATGGACATGATAAACAACAGCATCACTGCATTTCACTCTAGTACCCTCAAAACTTCACGACTTAATGTCAGTTTCATAGGCTGAAATGAACCTGAGCTGAGCTCATTTTCAAACTAAACCAAGAACAAACAACATGATGAAACATAAATTCATGATTATGAAACATAAACATGATTATATGCAAAGTGAGTGAGACACCTGCGACACCGATAAATCTTGTCACCTTCATCTTCATGTTTGCTACGCAAGTGTGTTTAACTATGACCTGTCCTACTCAGGCTACCTCATGTTTGACACTAAATTGGTGATCCTGTGACCAAATGTTTCACAGGAGGCATGTTGGTATCTTGTATAAATGCCTTTTATGCAAGAGCGACGTCACTACACTGCTCAATTCCCCTCTTCCCCCCCTCTCTCTTTCTCTCTCACCATGTACATCTTATTCAGGGCATTTTACACAGAGCTCATCAAGAGGAACAGATGTCATTATCAACAGAGATAAAGTATCGTTAGTTTGACAGCTTTACAAACAGCGGTGTCACCTCTGAGTGTGGATGACAAATGACAGGACGTCACATGATCATCTGAGCTGTGATTTTTGTGCATGTGCAAGCGTATATAGCAGACTTGTCAAGTGCAGTCGTTATTTTCGGAATGTTGCCTATAACCAGCGTTAGCGGTACCCTTCATGCAGGCGGAAGCACGTCCTTGGCAGTGATACCCACTGGGGGGAAAAGAGAGAGAGACAGAGAGAGAGAGAAAGGCAGAAACTGAAAAAAAGAGAGGGAGCAGTATGCAGGGGTGAAGGAGGAAGAGGCTGCTTTATTATCTTAAGTTTGCTACAGCACAGGAAGCCACAGGATGTATTCAGCCAGACAATGAAACTAACAAGCATGACTCACCTGTACATAAAATTTTAAAAACACACACACTCTCTCTAATGTAATAGGATTGAACAAGATGCAATGAGAAATTATACAAGCCTTCATATAACCCCTAGCTGTGCTCAATCCACACATTAATGAAGCATGATGAGGTTAAATTTGATTAAGGAGATTACCTGCTTCAGTTTACTGTTGATTTTCAGTGACAAATATATAAATAAAATCTCCACCACCCACAACTATATCTTCCTTAAAAATTAAAAGAAAGAAAATTAAAGCTACTAAATACTGCAATGTTATGAAGGTCAGAGAACTAGACTATAACAAAACATCAAAACCATAGATATAAAACAAGAGGATCACCTGAACCATTAGGATTTATGATCTGGGAATCATAAGTGTCCGTGCAAAATTTATCTTCAGTCTGGTCCCATCCTTGTTGGAACTGTAGGAACCTGCAATGCTACATGGCTGTTTTTTCAGCTTTTTTCCTGTTTAAATGTTTTAAAAATGCAACCACCAAGTGAGTCCCTACATATGATCATTTATGGATGATTGCATGGGAAGAATATGAATATTCATTGCCAAGAACAGTGAATCAACAAACCTAATCTGTCTTCATTTTCTTTTTCCGCCTGTCCCATGTAATCCTATCGTGTATGTCTGTATTTGAGGAGTGTATGGATTCATGTTTAACACTTACTGCTTTTTGCCTCATAATTGCTTTTCTGACACCAAATGAAAAATCACCAAAATCATTCTCACAGATGGTTGGCAAAACCAGGCTGGTGTGAAACCAAGGTCAAGTTAACATTGATTCCAAGAATTGATATACAATTTCTCAAATAATTAAAATGTGGTAGTAAAACTATAAACCTACACTCACCAACCCTTCAATGTGAACACTGGACTAATACTGAGTACGAACAGCCTCAACTCCTCACAGAAGATGCTGTTCCATGCTAATACAACTGGATTACATTATTTTTGGAGATTTGTCAACTACACAGTCATGTTGTCCGTCTCCTCTTCAAACTCATCTCAAAAGGTGTCCACTGGGTTCAGATCTGGCGTCTGTGAAGTTAACAACAATCCATTGTCATCTTTGTAAAACCAATGTCCATGAAGCAAGTCAGGCTAGCTCCACCTAGTGTTTCCGCTCAGTTTCTCATTGAGCTTCAACACTTGGTCAGGGAGCTATTTGTAGGATTTGGTTCGTACCAAAAGTCAACATTAAAGACGTCCTGCAGGCCGCTCGGAGGATACCATGAGAACTTCTGCCAATAGAGAAGAAATAAAGCTTTGGCTTCATCCTCAAATAATTGAGATATAAAGTTTAGTATGTGAAAAGAAAAGTATTTATAAAATGTCAACTTTTTTGGGCCAGTCACAGAGGGAGGGCTGAAAGCGATGACACTGAACTCAATCGTTCAACCTTGAGTTTGCGATGTAGTTCGAGCAGCACTGAGCAAAGCTAATGAGATGAATATAGGTGCATAAGTCACAGAACAGACAATGCTCGAGAATACACGTGTTTTCGACTTGCCACTAAGACCTGGATAACACTAGGTGCATTCCGGCGCATTCCAGCTTTCCAGCTTGGTCGCGACCAAGCAGTAGCGATTGGTTGAGGCAGTCTGAAGTATCCCCCCACCATGTAGTGAATTAATGCCAATGGATAGCTTTCAGACGCTTCGCACAGAGTGAAACTATGTGCAAGCATCGGATACATCAGGGTACCCATGAAGCCATAGTGTTGATGCAATCTTTCAGTTGTCCCTAACATGTACGTGCCACAGCTGAAAATCGAGTTTAATCAAATTCTGCTGTTTTTTCAAGTCTTCATCTGTCTGGTTTTGGACAGGCTGGGTCCATTCAGGGCCCTCAGACATCTCTTCTTGGCTGACAAGACTGCAAATTGACATGGTCCTTTGCTGTTGTAACCCATCCACCTCAAAGGTCAACGTGCTGTGCATTTTGAGATGCTTTTCACAGCCATAAAGAGTGGTCATCTGAGTCATGTTAGCCTTTCTATCAGCTTCAACGAGTCTAGCCAGTCTCCTCTGACCTCTCATCAACAGGGCATATCTGTCGGCAGCACTGCTGCTCAACGGATAATTTTTTTTTTCCTGCAGCATCCTGATCAACTCTGTTTCAGAAATACTCAAACCAGCCTGTCTGGCGCCAACAGATGTTTTTCAGTTTTCTTCTTTGGTCAAAATGTTACCTCACTATTAAATAGTCATGGTCACAAAATATTGGCACTCCTGTCATTCTGTCAGATAACACACCGCTCCTCACAGGAAAAAGACTGGTTTACGACAAAACACTGTAGTCTTCTGGTCAGCGATGAGTCCAGATCTAAATCCCATCAAGCATATGTGGAGAGATTACAAAACAACAGTTGAGAGAAGGAACCCTTCAAATCTGGAGCAGTAGACAAAAAAAAAAGAGGTTCAAATTCCAGTGGAAGAGTGAAAGTAAGGCCTTAATTGCTGCAGGAAGAGATTGGTTTGAGTCTCGACCAAATTCTAAGTTAAGGGTGTATATGTAATAATTTTGTTTAATCCATTTTTGAGTGGAATGGATTTTTTGCGTTTTGCAAGTGCACAACATTCTATGAGCACCGGTGTATTATCTGACAGAACAGCAGTAATGCTTGTATTTTGCCTAGTGGCTAAGGAAGCGGACCTGGGTCTGGAAGATCCCAGGTTCGAATCCACCAAGCTACCATGTCCCACTGAGGTGCCCCTGAGCAAGGTACCATCCCCACACATGCTCCCCAGGCGCCATCCAGGCTGCCCTCTGATCAGGTGATGGGTTAAATGCAGAGGTTAATTTTGTTGTGTGCATGGTGTGCTGTGTGCTCAATAACGTAATAGTAATCACTTCCACTTTCTTTATTTTCAGCCATGACTGTGTGAAATATTAGGCTAGATATGTTGACTATTACTTTTTATTTGACTCTCTAATTTTGACTAATTTTCATTAGTAAACTAATGGTAGTTTGGTTTGTTTTACTTTGCACCTCACTACATGTAATTAAGATTGAACTGATGAACAGATGATGGAACCAGTTGCAGATTACTGACTATCACCCAGGAACCATTAACCATGCACCTTGAGTTAAAAGTGTTTCTTTCAGAATCCAATATGCTATTATTGCCAAAGTCAGGGTAACTTTATTATAGTTTTAGGGCAGTGATTTATATATCACAATGTTCTGACTACTCTCTGATATTGCCATTCTGCTGTGTCACAAATATAATGCAAAACTGTCATGCCAAATCCCTGCCTCCCCCCTCTTCCTCTCCCACACCTAGTCATTTCACTCTGACATGGTGTAATAAAGTTCTGATTAGGCAGCATGTTAGGATTTCATTACAGTGAAATCAGCATAAGCCAAGGCAGGATTGAAGTTGCAAATGCATTTCCTTGTATCTCACACAGGCACATCTATTTTCCCAAATTGGGTTCATATATGTCTCTGTATTTGTTCCAAGAAATGTGTGTTTTCTGTTTTTCTGTTTTGTTTGATTGTTCTATAAATGCTGGTTAATGTTTCATGCAGGAACAGTGGACAATGTTCATGGCCATGTCCAAAAGGACAATGCTCTGGCCATAATTTTCATCCATGGTTATATCGAGCAGAAATGTACTGGATCAACTGGCTGATCCTGCTAGGATTGAGTGGCAGTTCTGGATCATTTATTGTGGCCTATCGATATTTAAGAGGGAGCAGTTAAATTCGTTGTGAAACTGAAAGTGCTTATTTTAACACTGCCAATGCAGAAGTCACGTCATGACTGGTCCTCAGAAATATTAGCATGCTAAGGCACATGCAGTTTAACACACTAATTTAACCTGTTTGCACCTGAAAGAACATTACACAGTGGTTGAATAAACCAATTACGCAACATACAGCTAAACATATTGATTGTTGTTCAAAAGTATAGCAAAGGACTAAAATGTATTTTTTCTAGACTTCACAGGACATAGCATTTACTTAATAGTAACGCTATAGTCAGAGGTGTTCGAAATTAACATTTATATAGCATTATAAGTTGTATAGTATTTTTTAGATATGATACAAATTCACTCCATTTAAGTGATTACTGATCATTACAGGTGGTTACTACTACAACAAAGCAGCATATTTCATTAGAAACTAAACAATTTGGATAATATTAAATGACTTCATGTGTATGAAACACAGGGATGTCCTGGATTCCTTTGGCTTTCAAGAGAAAATTGCCAATTTATTTTAGGTCCATACTGTGTGGGGATCCAGGATAAGTTAAGGGCTTCTGGATGACTCAAAGCCAGAGCTGCACCTACTAGGATTACTAATCCCTACTGGTGTGACGGGTTTAATATTCTTACAGGGTCAGCTTTCATGGACACAGACAGCATAAAATACATAACAAGTATGAGCACTACTCTAGAGGAGCAATATATCTGGTGTTTCTCATATATGATGTTTAAGACAGTTTTAACTGTTCCATATTACGCTGTAGTTTCTGTATTGTAGTATTTTAATGCTAAGTTGGAACCGTTGGACACAAGTCACAAGAGCAACAAAGCAACATTATTGCAACAAATGTCTATTACTTTGTCACTGGGTCCGTATCATATATACCTTTATGTTGCTAAAAAATATTTGGAAGGTATAGAATCATAACAGAAAAGGCAGTATTCAAAGATTTGAAACTATTTGTGTTTAAACTAATAACTGATACTTAGTTAAAGTTTATGGTCTTATTGATCAGCTGCAAGATACTAAATCACTTCTGTATAAATGTGTGTAAGTCAGTAATGTGGGCAAGAGGAAGGTTGACATACATAGTACTTGGGCTTGTCTCCTAACTAATATGATATATACTAAAGCTCAAGTGTAAGCACTGGTGTCTTTATGTCTCCCTGCCTGTGTCATTTGGAAATTATTACAGTATAGCAGTATTATAAAATAATCTAACATGTAACTTATGGGAATGTTGAATATATTCATTTGTTGTAGTTATGTGACGACTCAGTGTGTGCCCATCAGTTATAAAATTTTAGCATTGCCGAAGACTCTAGTTTACAGGTTTTCTCACATAGAAGCTAATAAGGTTGTTGCAGCTCCACAGCGACAAGACCCTCACGCATAATGTATCTGTAATGTGTTTGTCTCCAGGCAAAAAAAGCTTGAAGGCACAATATGTTTCCTTTGTTTGTCTTCTTCTTTCTTTCACGTTAAAAAAATAATAAAAAATTACCCACATGGGCACACCTTTCTCTGCAAATAAGATGCACAATAAAGTATGAAAACCTCAGCGCTGTGAGGCACTACTTGTGCATTATTTTAAAACTTAGGAACTTTGAATCAAATATCCCACTTGTAAGCAGCAAGTAATTGATTTACACCTACACTCAGCAGTCTAAGCAGATGACGGTGCAGCGCTTCATCCTTGAACAAACTTGAGATATAATGGAAAAGCACAGCCACAGTACAGTGGTTGAGGACCATATTTTATACAATGTCCGTTCAGAGCCTACTATGCGTCATCACATTAAAATTTGGCCTTTCTTGATTCTTTTTTTTTTTTTTTTTTTAAACCAGGAGTTTCTCATTTTCAGCTGTTATAAGTTGCCAAGATTTCTGAATGCTTTGGTTTTTGGTGATATGCAAACAGGGTTTCTATTATAAAATCACCAATGTCATCTTTTTTTTCTTACGCCATGCTGCCTTCATCACTCACCAGTAGCACATTCAGATCAAGTTTTTCAAATAGTGCAGCTTGAATTTATGACAATTTTAAAACTGTACGCAACTGAAGTGAAGTAAAAGCGAAAAGGAAACACTGAACAAAGCAGAAACATAATCAGAGTCCACATTTTCCATTCAATTTGAGGGGCCGAGAATAACTGGCTTTGTGATTAAACCCACAGTCTCCCCCTAAAATTCTTGCAGCACTTTTTGTAAGGACAAAGTCTGGACTGGCAAAGCTCCAGCATAAGTAAATCCTACACGTCTTGGCAACAAAAATCTCTGCATGGTTGAAACCTTGCCCACTCCATGAGGATTTTTGTACTTGTCTCTTCTCCAAAATCTTGCTGTTCTGTACGTTGCATTCTGCGTAGTAAAATCTATGTGACCGTCACTCTGGTAACAAATGAGAAACGACTTTGCACCTCATGCCTCTCATTAGTTGAACTGTAGCACAGGGGGGCTGATTGCCTGAGCGGTACTGTTTGTTAATCTGACCATGTTTGTGTTTGGAGCCAAGCAAACAAGCTGCCATAAACAAGCTGAAACAGTGAGCCAAGCCTCACTTGTGCTCTTCGCTGCAACAAACCCCCGTCTACACACACACACACACACACACACACACAAGCGCACACTCCAGCATCAGCGTCTTCTCTGAGGCTAAATAATGAAGAACGGAGGCACATCGCTTAGGTGATTAATTATCCATGTCACCAGATGGGACGATGAGTAAAAAAAAAAAAAGGGAAAAAAAAGTCAGATTTCCTTCTTTTTTTCCCCCTAAATGCATTTCAGAGTGAGGATTCGATTGGTGTAATGACAGGCATATGTTGATGGATGACCATGGGATAGCATTAATCAGAAATACAGATATGGAATGTTACCAGGACAGATGACTGTATGTGTGTACATATGTGTATATGTGCTTGTGTGTAACCTTATAAGAATCAGTGTTTAAAACTACAAAAAACACTACAAGTTTGAAAACAATTTACAAGAGAAAGAAATATGGTGTCAGACAGACTGACATTATGTGTGTTACTAATTAAATGATATCACTTTAGAAATATATTTCAGACCCATCAGGCCATTTGGGATCCGTCTGATACGGTAATTGCTCATTTATCACATTCAATATATGCAATGATCACATTATTTAGATATCAATGAATTTCTTTTTACATTTTCCCAGTTTTATTGTCAATTAAACAATTTCTACAGCATGGCAAACTCTGCCCAAGTAATCTACAGTGAATCTTGTTCAGAGCCAATTTAAAGAGAGCCTAAAGTGAAAGGATACTGGAAACTATTACAATGGATGAAAAACTACCATTCACAACAGATGAGCTCAGTCATTTGCTTTAATTGCCATCTGCTGAACTATAGTGAAAATTCTATCAGTAGGAAAATCTAGAGCAGACAGTGAAGTTGAGAAAGTGCGTCAGTTTTTGTTTAGGGTCAGTCTGTTTGTGTCTCAGACAAGTTGTGGCTGAAAGGACTGAAACCAAAGGGATATGATCTTGCCTCAGGGATGCTGGGTACACACTGGGGGCCACTTATGTAGCCTGGTCAGGCAAAGAGACTGGTTTAGGTCATTTTATCCCTCATTACATGGGTATACACATGTCAAGTGTCTGCACCCTGGAGCTCCAGCATTTCTGTGCGGGTGTGTGTGTGTGTGTGTGTGTGTGTGTGTGTGTGTGTGTGTAAAGCTACTTTAAAAATTCAGCCAAACTTTCAAAGATAGTTTGTTTAAGAATATACTGTCAAAGTACACTCAAAGTGTCAAAGTGCAAGCAGAAAAAATTAGCATAAGCTTCCTTGTTACAAGTGAAGATGAAGTTCACTCTCTTTGATGCAGCATCTGTCAAATTCTACACCGTTCACAAGTTAAATAAATTAACTCATTTGAATCTTTAAATGATTTCTAGACGGAATTAAGCCTGTAGAGAGAGAAAAAAAAAAATGAACCTGTGCCTTTATACTGTACCTTTATATCTGTCAGCCTAGGACAGCCTTTCCTACTCTATGTTGGGTCACCAGTATTTTTGACCTTCACCGGCATACACTTACAGGCCTCACAGCAATGTTGCTTTAAAACTGGAAGACATATGGCAGCCGTCTTCACCTGCATTTTTCACGAAAAGTGCAACATTTCAAAGCATGTACCGTTTAGTTTAAATTGGATGATGGCCACAATGTTTCATTAGCCGGCTTCACACTGTCAGGCCAGGCCGTGCCAGGGCCATTTGGGAAGGCCCCTGCTGGCTCGGCTTTGGCCCGACAGTGTGAAGCCGGCTACTGAGTTGGAGACGGCTAGTCTTCAAACAAAGCAGTAAGCATGACTATAAATAATATGACCCTGGGTCAGAAGGACTCAATAATCTTTGTTCTCTTTAAGCTACTTATTTAAAAGCTGCGTGTCCATGAAGATCTTAATTCACTGTGTTTTGAAAGAAGCTCATGTAAATATAGTTGTTTGACGGATAACAGAAAACATTTTCTTCTACAATTTAAAGCAGAGCTGTGATCAGAATAGATATGCCACCTCTTCGGTGACACTGTCCAATAGGTGACATTTAAAAACGGAGGAACATGGACTTATCCTATGCTATATGTGCAGTGTTTGCCACTGAAATGGGAGCCTAATGTTTGTGGCAGAAAAAAATGGTTGTGGTCGGTTTATGAAAATGAAGAAATGTTATGTATATATTAGGTAGAAAATGAAATTCAGTTGGGTGGCAGGAAGAGTGACCTCTTCACCTATTGATTCCAGCCTGCCGGAATGGCAGATCATCAGGGTGTGAGAAGCACATTAATTTTAAAAAGTGTTAAAGCAGGTCTCTTTGACTAACTTTTTGACAAACCTCACAGATACTGTGAAGTTTTCAGATAATACAAAGCCGTTTTGAGAAAGTACATCTTTTTATACTATTATGCCTAAAACATAGCTTTAAAAAAATATAGGTCTTTATGTTTTCACTGTGAAGGTTCAGGATAGTTCTAAATATGGGTGAATAATATAAGTTATTCACATGTGCCTAAAAATAGTACTTCTCTTATCTGTCTGCTAAGCAAGCTGATAAGCTTAGCTTAGCATAAAAACTGGAATCGGGGGAAGCAGCTGGCCTGGCTCTGTCAAAAGGTAACAAAGTCGCTGACAAGCACCTCACTAATCGAATATCTAATTTCATTTCCTAATGAAGACAAGACATCAGTACATCACTCCTGGCCAAAAAATACTGGCCAATAATGTACAACCACACCTATTTTTTTCTACAAATTAAACAAATGGGTTCATTAGTAAACTTAAGGGGTTCCAGCAAAATTTGTCAGCTTTGGATAAAGACAGGGTTGATGTTTCCCCCTGTGTCCACAGCTAAGCCAAGTAAACTGGCAACAGGCTGAAACTGTATATTTTATTTACTGGACAGATATGACAGGGCAATCAGTCTTGGCCTCTAATGATAGCAAAAAAAAAAAACAAAAAAAAAAAAAAGAAGTTTGATGTTTCAGCCAATTACTAGTAAATTTGTAGCTAATCCCATGAAGTGTTCTTAAGGTATCAGGTCGAAGCACAGAGCACAAAACTGGTGGGAACCACTAAGGTAGAAAGACAGCAAGCATAAATGTTAAGATTTCTAGTCACCAATTATTTTCAGGTTTAATCAAGTACAACTCATCTTTTTTTTACATCAATAATATCATCAAAGCTTTGTAGTCCTATGGCCATAATGTCAAAAAAAATACTTGTTTTACTACTTGTGCTACTAATGCAGCAGGGACATCTCTCATTGAGGCAGAAAATGAATGAATGGAATGCTCTCCATGTACATTCTATTATTACTTATGACTCATCTCTGAAGTAACTTTACTTCAGAGAGTACCAAACCAAACCTTAGAAACTGAGACATGTTTGTTTTTTTTTCTGCAAAATAATAGGCATAAAACGACTCATCTATGTAGATACTTGGTCTTTTTTACTGTAATGATCTGTTAGCAAACACCGAGTGGTTGCAGTTCAGTTAATTCTTCTTGTGAAATGCATAGAAGTGAGAGTAATCATTGTCGCAGTGTTTATGTGGTTTTAAGTCAAGCAGCTTGTGGAACAGACAAATGTCTGACAGAGGGATGGGTGTGCTGTGCTGAATTCCTGTCTGACAGCCACAACTATAACAGCTTTTGCTCATTCCCTTGTCACTATAGCTGACAAGTTGCTCTGAAATACAACACTAACGACACGTGAGCGCTGCTCACATTCAGCTCCGCTCACTTCAAAGCCTTTCCACATAGTTGATATCGAGGTCGATTAATCGGCTGACAAATTTTTAGATTACTGGCTTTCAGCTTCATCTTTTCTAAATGATAAAATGATTCTCCACGGGCAAGAAATCTACCCTCAAATGGCTACTGGCAAGAGCAAATACATATTTGGGTTGTGTTATAATGTATTGATTAAAATAACTACACATCAAGTGCAGAAGTCAATTGATGTGATTTGTTTAATGGCCGATGCCGATTACTACTGATTTGCTGGACACAAGTTGTGTTTTCTGCTTTCAGAAGATTTTTTAATGTGGTTTAAATTAAATGATTCTAGAAAACCTCATATTGTCTACTTAACATACAAAACAAAGGACATATTTAAATTACATATTTACCAATATAAATTGTTATTTGTTTTGACTATCTTATCCAGGTTCACTTAATTTCAAATCTCACAAGAGACCTTAAAAATAGGGTCTAGGTGTGATGCCTATCACTATCAAAGGTATCACAAAGAAGCTAGACTGTATTAAAACCGCTCATACAGGATACTTATGTCTCATTGTATCATATATATATATATATATATATATATATATATATAGAGAGAGAGAGAGAGAGAGAGAGAGAGAGAGAGAGAGGTGTTGAAAATAGCAACAAGGTATGTTGCTATTTATGCAAGTAATAATATCAAAGTATTAGTGTTGTTGCAACAGAGCCTCACAATCTCCTCTTTGCCTCTTTGTTGTTAGTTATACAACAGATATTGGTGAGAACATGCATAAGAGCAGGAAGAGGGTGATGAATTGTAATATTCTGGGTGATACAAACCTAAAATGATAGTCTAAAGAGTTATATTGCCTTGAACGTCTCAAAGATCTTGGCCTTACTATTTCTCAACCTTTACCAATTATATATTAGCTCTCTTAGCACAGTTACTTGCAATTTCCCCCAAATACAACTTCCCTCCAAAATTCCACTGAAATGGAATTTTCAATTATGTAATTAAAAAATATCTTTATTATATGAAATTCAATACACTAAACTCTTCCTTGTTTGAAATACAAGATGTGGAAGCTGCATTGAGTCATTATATAAATACTGTTAATTTCTGTAATGTTTCTTTTGAACTATCCAACCAAACACATTCAGGAAACAAGCTTAGACAAAGGCTAGACACACTGGGGACCCCTCTCACTCAAATCAGTGGATCAATACCTCTGGGCAACATGGCCAGAAATGTTACCACAATAAATGTGTCCATAGCAGTTTATATCAATGTCAGAATAAATATGTCACAATAAATGTCAAATCACTATTTCATTCAAGTTTGAGGTGTGAAAGTTTAGGAACTATTGCCAAACAATGAGGGAGTTTGATCTGAGAATATTCAAAACAATTACTAGAGTTGTATCACCGTGGTTATGCATGCATGATATTATATCAAAATATATTGAAATTACATTAGATTTCTTTTGAAGAAGATTATAGTATGGTAATTATCTTTATTAGTCAGCCTAAATTTAAGAAAAGCCAAATTACTAACTAGACCTGATGTCTAACACAAGGTCTAATCCATGTAAATTCTGAAGATTCTATAAAAAACCCACTTATATCACTAACATAGATAATGTTTTATATATGTTATTCACATGTATTCATATATTATTCACATGTACATGCACGCACACACACACACACATATATCCTATAGGGTTCCAACTTTTGTCCAATATTGTTCACCATTTGTATTATTAATATTGGCAGGTCTCTGACTACATGTGATTTACTTTTTCATGCAGATGATACGATTTGATACAGTTCAGTAAACTCCTTCCAGTCTGTCACTGGTAATCTGCAACATTTAATTTCTTACATCATGCGCTTTTTCACCTTAAAAAAATTAGACTGTTCTTGGAAATGCCATGTAAATTGACACAAATGTGAATTATAAATGATATCCCAACTGAAAAACTTTATATTTACTTTGACATCTGTACTGATGATAAATGTACCTTTAAAATGTCAGCTTAAATTAAATTAAGTTAAGCAAATTAAGAATGTAACTTAGATTTCTGTATAAGAAAAGATCTCACACTGTGTTGTAGGAAAGGGCTGTAGAAGTGACTTTTCTGTATTAGAATATGGTGATGTTCTTTACTGACATGCTACCATTTTGAATCTTAAACACCTGCATGTTATCTGTATGGCACCCATCACTGTCTCCTGTAACACAAGGTGGCGGGGTCAACACTCTGTGCTGGGGTAAGATCACCACTTTTATCTATCGATTTGTTAAGGACAACTTAAAAATTACCACCTTATTTATCATCACCACTGTGCTCAAGACATTCAACCTTTAACATCTGTTTTTAAGACTGGATAACACAAGGTGTTCTGGCAGTAAATACTAATCTAGTTAAGACAACTCTCAGATTTTAAAGCCCATTTGTCTTGAATCAATAACAGAACAGACTAAAACTTGGCATACTGACACTAACAGGGCAATTTAACATTTTTGTTAGAGGTTTTTACTGACTTTAGACACAATGGTCTTACATAATGTTAGTGATATACACTTTTTTAAAATCATGATATACAGAATGGGTTCATATAGTATATTTAAACTTTAAACCTTTTTTTCAAAAAACTTCTACCACTGGGTCTCTGCTATTTTCACCACTTAATTTTATTTCATATCACTTGAGTCTCACATGCGAGTACAGAATCAAATGAATGCTGTTAAAATGCCAGTGACCTACATGCAGCTATGTACATAAATGCAAATTGTGATTAAACTTGGACAGTACTAACGCTGCTGCTGCTGTTGTTTTGCAAACATGCTGCTGGATGAAATATATAGGGAGCCCAATTCATGCCCCTTCCGGTTGTCCCCACTTGGTCCTTGGATCGAAAAAAAAAACAAAAAAAAAACAAAAAAATGATAGTCAATGGAGAGATAAAAATTGTTTTACAATCCACTTTGACTTGTACCCTGAATCGCGTATAGGCTGTATCTTAATTTAAATGACAACTATTAGTGTAAGTAAAGGCTGTGTTTGTCGTGTAATTGTTGATTTATATGCTTCTGAAAATACGTAATTGACTACAAACCAAATAGTCACATAGGTTATGTCACGTCAGAATTTCTCAACAATCTCTCCCCTGGCCCGGTTTTGAACCTAAAATAACATCTGCTGCCTGTAAAAAAAAAAAAAAAAACAGCGTTCTCTTGTCAAAAATTTTATTTAAAATCCACAAATATATGTGAAAACCATGGCACATTTCAAACGGGACCAGAAAATTATTTTTATCTCTCCATAGACACTCATTCATAATTTTTAAAAACAGGATCCATGAACTGGAAGTGATTGGAAGTGCAAGATGGGCGTGACTTAGCCTCCCTATGTGATCACTGTACACTGTACTTTATCGTCCCACTAACGAAAGTTTGTCTTGATAAAGATCCTCCACTAAGGAAGGTAAAAATCTGTCTCATGTTTAGATGTCAGTCCAGATGTGCAATATAATATGTGATGGATACATCTCATTGTGGCTTCTAATGACTTACGGATACCGAGATGGCTCATCCAAGCACCAGTAAGTAGGGAGGCATTTTAAGTAAAGTGTCATTGTGGAAAGACCTGCAAAAACAAAAAAGGGCTCAAGATAAACCAAGGCCAAAAGGACTGTGGCAAGGGGGGGGGCAAAGGTGCAGTGCACAGCAGTAGCACCTGGTGAGACACAGGAGAACTCCAGGCAGGAAGCACCCCCAGCTGAGGGAAGGGAAGGCAATAAGGATCTGACAAGTCAACTCCGAGTATGTCTCTATAGACTCCAAAGTGCAGAAAGCATTAGGAAGAAGAGAAAGGATAGGAAGAACAAAAGATCACAGTTCACCAAAGACCCCTTTCAATTCACCAGAATACTGCTGGGTGAAGCAAAACCTGAAAAAGAGTTCAACATCAGTGAACCTCCCTGGAAGGAAGTCCAAGAGATGGTGAGGAAGGCCAGAACAGGGCCCGCCCCCCGACTCAACCCGTATACCCTATGAGGTATATAAGCAATGCTCCTTCGGAGGCTTTGGAGGGGCACAAGGCTGTTTTGTGCCAAAGCCACTGGCAATTTTAGAACTATCTCTTTACTAAGTGTAGAAGGCAAAATCTTCTTTGCTGTACTGGCCAAAAGGATGACTTCATTCATGACAGAGAACAGACACATTTGGAGCGCTTCCACCGCAGTAATCTCTGGTTAATATTACAAGACTGCAGCCATTGGCGCATGTCTCCACTAGAAATAGTTCCTGTGGAGAAATTCAGGAGCCTTTAAGCTGAAAAAAGTTTCTGCCCAGGGGTAGGTACTCCATTCAGCCTCAAAAAGTTCACGGGCAGGGTTTTAGGTTGACTCGGTGGTGATTGGTTGTCACTCAAGACGTGCACGATGCAGTCAATAAAGAAGTGCTATCTTTAAAACCCAGCGTCAAAAGCATATCAATAAATAGTTTCTATAAATAGAATTAAAGAAGCGAATGAAGCAACACAATCGAAACCTTCATATATGATCGCAGGGTCTCTCATATAATAATCAATGTGTGGCAACCGCCACAGAATCAACACTGGCTGCTACAAATGAATTATTATTTATTTATTTTTTTTCCATTTTGGCAAGCTTGACTTCCCTCTTCCAGGACGAAAAACACAACATTAAAAACAAACTGCAATTGCAAACAGGATTAGCAAAGTCCGTCCCGCCCCACACACCAATTGGGGTCTTACCCTCGGTGGAGACACAGACGCTACAAGGGCCGAGTGAGAGGACATCCCTGGTTTTTTTGTTTCTACATTTCTCCTCCGCTCTCTGCGTCTCTCATGGCGACGCACCACGGCCGCCAGCTTGCTGCTGTCCAAACAGAGTGAGCCTCGGGTACGTGTGTGAGATATCCAGCTCTCAGGACTAACATATAAAATATCTAGATGTAGGCATATCTAGATATATGGACAGTTTCTCACAGAGCTGTCTGGTGGACTATCTCAGGTCTCCCTCCCTCGTCTCCCTCTGTGAGTCTGTGAGCAGCCATTGTATGTAAAAACACAAAAGGCATATTTACCCATTGTTGTCCCGTCAACGCCTGTAGTCTTAATACGACGACATAACATGGCAATCTGCATCAAACAGGTTGCTGTTAATTTAGCTTATATAAATTGAAAATTCAAAACCTACCAGAACACTTTCACTTATTGCTACTGGTAATTAATAATTAATAAGGTCATATTTTTGAATGCAAAAAAAAAAAAAAATTCTGTTAAAAGACACTCACGACACAGTAGCACAAGCTGAAAACATGCTTCCAACAAAGGGGGGAAGGCAGGAACCAGAGAGAGAAGAGCGATGATCCAGGAGGAGGTATGGAATCTGGAAGAGGAAGGATGAAGGGCAACAGCAGTGGAACTAGCTTCTCAAGGAACCTGGAACAGATGGAAGCGCCCCAATAGAAAACACACTTGGGCAGATCTATGAGACTGGAGCTGTTCTGCATCTCTTTCTTGCTGAGATCAGTGTACAATACCCTCCTGTGTGGGGAATGAGAGAGTATCCATTGTGCAAGCTTTGTAGGTAAAGAGGCACTGTGGCACACATCTTCTCTGGGTGTTAAATAGCACTCACTTTAAGGAGATACAAGTGGTGCCATGACAAAGTTCTCATGACAATGGCTAAACCCTTGGAGCAGGAGAGAAGGAAAAAACTCCAACCTCCTCAGAAAACAATCCAGCCCAAGGGATCCAACCCAAGGGAAGGGGAAAGGCCACCAGCCACAGTAGTGTCAAGGAGTAGCCTACCACAAAAGGCTCAATCATGGGAAATGAACGCTGTTCTGGGAGGAAGCCTGCAGTTCCCCCAAACTGCCTAGACATCCATGAGGCCAGATGTGTTACTGTAGTCTGAAGAGGCAAAAAAGATCATCCTCATAGAACTTACAGTCACATGGGAAGAAGGGTGTAAACAGGCCTTTGAAGGAAAGAGTGCCAAATACCAGGATCTCCTGTATGACTATAGGAGGAAAGGCTGTCAGGCTTGGCTGTTCTCAGTTGAGGTCGGTTACAGAGAATTCCCAGCACAGTCAGAATACTCACAGTCACTGGAGTGACAGGGAAGGAGAAGACAGCAGCTTGCAGGATGAGGGAGGCAGCAGAAAGAGCCTCTTGTTGGTTATGGAACAGGAGAGAGGAACTTAGCTGGAAACCAGGAGGAGAAGATGGGCAGTAATTGGGCCACTACTGCTGACCTATCATTGGGAGGGTGTTGCGGTTAGGGTCAAAACACCAAATGAACGATGGGTACCGCCTGATGCAATCAACTCCTCCTGGCCAAGCCTTACTTATTGATAAGGGTACAGGTATGGGCCAAATTAGACATTAATTTGGTCCATACCTGTACTCTTATTGTGTAGTGCACATTGTGTATTGAATAAAGGAAGCTGCACATAGTGAATAAGAAGCAGTAAAACATTTACAGAACAAAAAGAGGCAAAAAAAAAAAAAAAAAAACAATTAACAAGTCTATGTGATGGCTGGAGGAGCAGTAAAAACACACTTTGTTCTATTTATATTGTTCATGTTTTCTTCATTTAGATTGCTGGCAGATTTTATTTGCCTTTAGCTTCAGCTGTGACTCATAATTCCTCTCTAAACTCATGAAACAACATTCATTTATATTTGTTTATATATTTTTTCTTTTATTTGAAAAGGCAAGTTAGTTAATATCAGTTTTTTTTTTACTGCTCAGCCATGAATTTATTGTTATTGTTCTGCTTCTCAGGATGCACATGGTGAATCATGCATAGAAACCCCTTAATTCCATGAAAAGTCTGTGCTGAATAAGGTCTGAGTGGGACCCAAATAAGAAGCATTTATTAGGGCCTGCAGCATTAAAAGTAAATGAGGTAAAATAATAATAATAGTAACAATGATAATAAGTAGGGTTCTCCAAGGCACATATGATCTGTGGAGTGAATACAGAGCCTCGGAAGTGGACAGGAAGAAAAATCCCACAAAGTGAAAGAAAAAGAAAATAAGACTGCCATTGAGACTGATTTGGTCCACTGACTCTTGAGAAACACCACCACGAACTTAAAGCAAATAATCATGACTGATTTGCAAAATGAGTGGTTGCACTCGCCTTCTGATACATGAATACACAGTTTAAATTCAAATCAAATCAAGTTAAGTCATTTTTATTTTTATGCTGCCAAATCATTCGAGAAGTCATCTCAGGGCACTTTTCATATAAAGCAGATTTAGAGTATAGTCTTCACAATATTATTCAACCCAACATTCATCCATGAGCAAACACTTAGCAGCAGTGGCAGAGAAAAATCTTCTCTTTAATGTGAAGAAACCCCAAGCATACCAGGCCCTGGGTGGCACAAGGGACACAGTTGTACTTCAGCTTTTCATTCCACCCCAACACTACACTCCAGCTGATTACGCTGATTAATCTCCTCCCCACTTGGTTTAATATATGCTAATCAACCAAATTACTAGCAACAGCGTTTAATTTGAAAGAAAATCTGCCAATTTTCCATCACCCATAACATAGTTTAAGGTTCCCTGGTGTACAGTTATGTCTTGGCTTGAGTTTGGATGATTCTGCTTAACAATCCTGACTGTGGGGTTTCCTGCAGGGCTTTATTACTTGAAATCAAGATGGCAATCCCTAATGTTAGAGGAAATAGTTAGGAGTGCCACGATAGCAACCTGTGTGCAAGATCAATAAAGAATCAGGTCAACCGCCAGGGGCAATTCTAGGATCTGACCTGCTGACATTGGCTCTTGGCTTAAACAATGTGGCGGCCATGTTAAGTTCAATAACAAACAGTTATATTGTTGTTGTCATAATAATTTACTGCCTTTTGAAAGTAGTTTGACAGTTTTTAAACACCATTAATAACACGAAAGTGATGACAACAACAATAATAAACAATTCTCACACTAATACTTCAAATAAATAATAATAATAATAATAATGAAATGTATGTTAGATATATCATACCAATATAAAAATCAATATCATAACAGATTGTAGTTAGTGAAATAAATAAGATTAAGTGATTAAGATTCACTTTTCAGTGAGAACAGGTCTATAATCAGCCATCCAGGTAAACAACAACAGGCAACAACTACTTTTTTTTGAAGAGAAAAGTGAGAAATGTATCAAAAGACAGAAAAAGTCTTTTTTAGGTATTTAATTAAACACCAGTAATAACAGAACAGTGATGACAACAGCAATAATAAATAATACTAACACTAATACATCTAATGAGGTACTCTATAATAATAATAATAATAATAATAATAAGGAATAGGCTATATCAGATATCTAATACCATTATAGAGTAAATATCATAATAGATTCTAATAAATAATGTCATACAACAAAATAAATAAAGTACTGGATAAAAACAAAATAAAACAAAAATTAAGCTACCCATCTATTTACATTAAACATGAAAATATAACAGACGTAAAAAAAAAAAAAAAAAAAAAAAACTCAGCAAGTCTAAAGACAAGATGGAGGAAACATTTTAGTGAAACTGTTTACATGAAATCACTACCAGCTCATATTCAGTCACGATCACCTTGTAATGTTGATGATACTATATTATATAACTGTATTAACATTATTAAAGTAAGATTGTACTCATTGTGTAGAATGATTTACTTTCTTAGTCATTTACATGATAAACTGGATTATAACCAGTGATATTTGGATGTATGAACAAATAAATGGAAGTGATTTTATAAAACAAAGCACCATGACTGTCAGATACAGTTTTTATTATCATTATCATCAACGAGCAAAACAAACAGAAATACTCATGTAAAGTACATGTACTGTTAGTCTGACGAGCTAACCAGATATTCTTTCATTCTTTTGTAAAACACGTTTTAAAGTAAATGAAGCAGTAACTGTTACTGTTCTAATATATTTAACAGGCAGCCTGGTTCATAATAGTGTTTATCATTAAAACGATAGTTAAAAGCTAACAATTCTAGCATCAATTCACATATCTAAAAACAAAAAAAAGATACATAAACATGGATGTTTACATCGTTGTTGTTAACTCAGCAACAAACAGGTAGAAAATACTTACCTAGAGATTTTTTTTTTTTTTTTGGAAAGTTTAATAAACCAAGGGAATCAAAGTCGGTCTCCGAAAAAAAAAAAAAAAAAAAAAATAGTAGTAAAAAACTATTCGGCAGACAAGAATCAAGAATAGACAGAAAAATACTCTTAAAATTCAGTGAGCTTGTCGCTGACTGGTTAATTCATTTATTCCATCTCTAAAAATATTTTGGTGAATCTAAAGTTTGTGAACTAATCGTAACCGTTAAAAAAAAAAACTATGATAGCTTCTTTATTTTTCCAGGGGTGTTGTGTTAAAATTTAGGGATGCTTGAGCACCCCTAAAAAGAGGCTAAAACCACCACTGTCGACAGTCTTGCTATCATTCATGTTAGGCTGTGAGGTTTGATTGTAAATAATACCTCACTGCTATACAAATAAACAAAGTACAAGATATTGACATTTTAAAAAGCAGAGGGTCAGATCAGGACTATGCAAGTTGCTAATGTTACCTCACCTGTGTGTATTCTACTGCAAATATGGCTCAGTTTAAAACTATATTGTGTAAGATTTACTCCCATCTCGTGGTGCAGTCGTATACCGCAACCAACGGAATCATATTCTTTAGTCTGTGTGCACATTTCCTTCTTCTGTGGCCGGGAAATATCAACAAGATGTTGTCCTTATATTTGGGAATTGTAGGTCTATCTCTGTCACTTTCTTGTTTTTCCAGTAATCTCTCTGTCTCTCACAGATGAACACACTCACACCAGCGGTCAGAGAACTGGAAAATGACGCGAAAACATATCAGAAGCCCAGAAAGATACACTGCAGTGACAAAAGCTGCAATGACAATCCATATATATATATATATATATATATATGGATTGTCATTGCAGCTTTATATAGGTGGTTTCTCACTGATTCTCTGGTAGACTATCTCTGGAGGGGATCTCCCTCTGTGAGTCAGTTGTGCTACCACTGAACATAAAAACACAAAAGGTGGAGACGTATTTACCTAGTGTTGTCCCCTGTCAGCACCTGTAGTCTCAATATGGCAGCATAACATGGCGATCTGTGTCACACGGGTGTTCTTAATTTATATAAATTGAAAATTCAAAATCTGCCAGAAGATTTCGACTTGTTGATGGTATGATCTGATGATTAATTAGCTACTAATTAATAAGATCATTAAAAAAAAGTGTTTTTGTTAGTAGACAATTTGAAATATTACACATTGTGGCTTTAAGAAAGCTGACGTAATGATCAAATGCTCAGATGAGCTTTAATACAATACTTGAGATCTGGATAAGGACATCCCACTTGCAAAGAGTCACATTTAAAACACAAATGTCAACCTGCTGGGGGGCCGAAAGGTTAAGTTACAGGATCACCAAAGGCATGGGGGTTTTTGATATCTCCATATTAAATTTCATGGAAAGGCATCTCATGGTGGTGTAAGGGTGACAGTATCACTACAGTCAGTGGGATCCATATCCTCTCTCAATGATCAGAAATTGTCAATAATGGATTTGTATGATTTGCAGGAGCCTCATTTTCAGGTAAAAAAAAGCAGATTTCCGGATTTATCTGGAAGAATCACACCCCTGTAAGTTAAAATACCGTGGATCAAGTCATTCATCATTAAGGCACTGTAAATGTCTGTACAAAATGTCAGTGTATCTAAAATGTTTTGATGAAGCTGGTGCACTACTTCAACACGAGTCAATAACAGGATCTGAACGCGTCCCTTAGGACAGACTGCATTTGAAAACAAAGCAGATACAACTGTAATAGTTTTTGTTTCACCCATCTGTCTCTGTGCTACCTCGTCTCCCATCACCCCCTTCATTTCCTCCAGGTGATATATGATCACTGTGGAAGAGCCAGGGTCTATTAGATCAAGACAAACAGAAAAAACAACCTGAGACATATCCACATGGGGAATCTGGGAACACTTGTGTTGAGGTGGTATGAGTAATAGGGGTACCTGCCTTGGGTCAATGTGGCATTTTCACGCTAAACGTACTCACTGTCAGCCAACAACAAGTCCCCCCACACACTATTAACCCATTCACCAAGCCACTGGGCTGGGAAAATGGGGAGTAAGGGGATTTAGCCTAGCAGAATACCTCTGTTTCTGTGAACATTCACAAGTGTGTATACAATATAATCATAAATGCAAAGATAGATAAATGTGAGATTTTGCTGCTTTGGGCACCTGGCTTGTGTGCAAGTGCATGTGGTTATGTTTCCATATCAGCAACAGCATACTCTTGCCTGGAATGTGCTCACACATGCAGTCGGATGAATGAAGCTGAAGGGTCGGAGTTGAGCTGCGACAGTGGCAGCTGTCAGAGCTGCAGCTTGTGTGATGTATGAGCTCATCCGTCACTATGAGCCCTCTTTCCGCAGAGGAGGAGGAATAGTAATCCAACATCATTTCCAATTTTTCCTCCACAACCAGTGTAGGTTTCCTTACATTATGTCTGTGCTTTTTTTTAGTGTTTTTTTCCATATTCATTTTAATTTCCATTTCTTTTCCTTTGTTTGTATTGTTGTTCCTTGCTCAGATTTGCAAGACTGGGTAAACAGTTAGTCCATTCGTGGGCTTTCTCCATCTATGCGGGTATGACAACACAAATGTTTGAAGTAGATTGAATAGACAAGTGAGAAAAACTTGGGCATTTCAAAGGCATATGAATTAATAAAGAAAACAAATATAAACACACATGGATAAAATACATGCTCTAAACACTGTGATGCAGTGTGCAAAGATGCAGTGTGAAACATGCACATATTAAACACACATATCACCGGCACATCATCCCTGTCCCATGCACAGACTCCAGGGATACATACTGAATACAAGGGCACACACTAGTGCCACAGCACCAATATGCTGCCAGACCACACCTGAGTCAAAAACCACAAAAGATGAGGCGCATCTGCAGGGTTGAGACACTTAAACAAATATATATGGTGTATGAGCAGTCATATTTGTGTAAAACAGAATGAGAGAGGAAGCCTTTGTGTATGTGTAAAGGACTGAGATAAAGCCCAGGGGATACAATAAAAGAAAGGAATGCTGACAAAAAGAACGGCTCAAAATAACAAAATCCTTGCAGGCCAAAGTTGCTGATGCTCCATATACTTAATGCCATCCCAATCTATACCCATATGTCTCGATAACTAGGTGATTAAAATGGATCTGCATAATGGCTACAAAAACAAAAAGTTTCTCACAGAAGTGGGGCACACTGAGGGCACAGTTGGCGACAATGTTTCCCTGCCCTCCAGATACCCACATTGTCTGATTCTCTGTGTGGGAAACATTAAAAGCCTTGTGCACTGTATGACTTTGAGATGAAGTGTAATAGTAGGAGATGTGTTACCTCATGTCCCTTTACTTACTCCCCCTAAGGCCCACTGAAGCGAACTGAGCAGTCATCTCTGGGATCCCTTTATGGCTGTCCATTCTGTCCTCATGAATTACATCTCACATAATTTCCACCTTTGTTCATGCACGGCGGTGCCAAGAGCCCTATGTCTGACACCTGTATAAATCAAAGAGCAGTTCACCATTTGGATTAAGGTTGCCAGGTACAAGCTATGGTTAGAGTCATGCTGTAAAGTATAGACATGAGCATCCTCCATATACTGTGCCAAGAGCACATGCAGAGCCAATCACAGGGCATGACAAGTGCACATAAGCATGTTTTATATTGCCAGTTTTATGCCTCACCATGTTTACATCAATCATGTTAGCAAGGAACATGACCTTCAGCAGTCTGTATGTGTTCTTACAGCAAACTGAGATAAAGATAGCACAGGCTTTGGTTTTCCTGGGGTTAATTATATCTCTCAAAATGCTACATTTGCTAGCTGTGACACAAAACAAGTCCAGGAGAAACAAGGAACAAACAAACAGGCTTATAAATCATCTGTACTGAATCTCTTCTCTTGTTGTGAACATTTGCTTGTGTTATTTTTCTTTGTCCTCTGCAGAAGGTTTCGTGTCATCCTTTGGGGTTCCATTGCACAAAGTGACAGAGCACTCTGTTTTGGGTTGCATTTAGAGGGCTACAGAAAAAATACCACCCACACCGGCTGTGAGTCATGCTGCAAACACATGTTTGCATAACTCAAAATAATTGCATAGCATCTATCTTCAAAAATCTAGTTATACCCTGCTCTCTCTTTTCTCTCACCATCTTCTTTTTTCCTTTCACTGTGAGAGACACAAACAAGAAAACCAATAAAGCGCAGGACTCTGAGACGATACACCAGAGCTACACATCATGAAACAATATTAACAGAACCACCTGATTCTCTTTGAGGTGATGAAGCATACTATGTGCAATAACCAACCTGCCACTTATCCACACAGAGAAAAAAAAAAACCTAATCCAAGGCCACTGTCCATAGATGTCAGTGGGATCTTGCAGAATCTTGAGGAATGCTCCGCAATTAACTGTATTTTCCGCGAATGGTGTTTGTTTTTGTTTAAGTGCCACTCTCATTTCATGTTTTTGACACATTATGGTCTTTACTTCCACCAGGCTTAATGGCGAGCAGCTCTGTGGTCACCGTGATCCTCTCTGACCCATCTCTATGCTGTCAGTAGTTAATGGGATGTTGCCATTAGCAACTCAAACAATACTTTTGCATTGCACGGTGGTGGTGGTGGGTGTGGGGTCAGTGGGGGGGTGGGGGGTGGTGTCTGGCATGGCAAAATGGGACGTGTCAAGGAGTGGGATCCTTGACGGTATTATGCTCTGTGCTGCTGCTGTCAAGTGTAGGTGTGGACTTTTTTCTCATTCCTCATCTCAAGGCCAAGTCATAGAGAAGACTTGGATCCCAAAGGCCATATACTGTATTTTACTGTTGGTCTAGTGTGGATAAATTCATTATTTTTTTTAATACTACAGGCTTCTCAGTGTCTTTATCACTCTGTCTTGTGTGCAGCTGATGGTCTCTGAGGCAACAAAATTCAGTGTTAATGCATCACTACCCCTTGTCAGGCCTGCTGGATTAGATTTTGAAGGGGATGTGAGGGGACACAAAGCTGGAGGAAATGAAGAACCCAAGGCCTACACTATTAGCCAGCCTGGCGCCACCTAGTGTTTCCACTCAATTTCTCATTGAGCTTCGACACTTGGTCAGGGAGCAGGGAAGGATTTAGTGGGAGTACTCGGTTCAAACGGACTCAAAACTGATCGGGCCAATCAGCGAACACAGGGAGGGCTGAAAGCAATGACGTTGATACCGGGATACAACTAGCTGTGTTCTGGCGCATAACATACATCATGACAAAGCAGTAGCGATGGGTTGAAGCATAAAGTATCCGCACACCGTGTAGCGAACGAATGCCAATGGATACCTTTCAGATGCTTTGCACAGAGCATAAAAACGATGTGACAGACTGTACAAACCCTTCAAATATCTCACTGCCTTTCTCATGCTGCCTTTCTGTGAACACACACATTAATATTACCACCACAAAAACAGATGGCCAAGAAGAAAAAAAAAAAAAAAAAAAAAAAAAAAAAAATCAGGCGTCTTGTAAAAGTGAAATGAATAACAGTCACTATGATGGAATTACTTGGAATGGTTCTAAATCTACATAGAGCCATAAATATCTGTATTACAAACACTCACGCTATGCTCCCTCAGAAACTAAAACTTCAGCACAATCTTTAGCTCCAAATTCACTAATGATACTTATTAATTTTCAGACAAAATAAGCCATGTGCCACAGTATCCTAGATTATCAGTCTGAATGCTCATTCCTCAATGTCAAACTTAGAAAAGTTAATATCTGAAAACTGCACAGCTCCTGACGTATACATGAATAAATAGAGTAAATATCAAATAAAAGGGGATGACAACCTTTGAAAACCCCAAGGCAGCCATTTGATTGGCTGTGAGTGGATGGATTACCAAGACAATATCAGAGATGAATTAAGTAACTATGCATCATTTTAGCTTTACTGTTTTTAATGTGAGTCTTTCATCTACCCCCGTTATAAGCATTACAAACAGTGCTGATTACTAGACGTAAAGATACTCCAACTAGTTTGGTCAGAATGCTTAAATCTTTGTGTCACAAAAGCACCTTATGCCCCAGGCATATCTTACCTAGGGAGTAAATATCATTGGTATTAGTGGGCAATAGTTGGTAGGTTCATATTTTTTTAAGTAAGCATGATTTATTCAGTCAAATTTATAATTTTTCAGGTCAAAATAATTTATGAAACTGGCTTCAAAATACACATATATACAAGGAGAGATTAATAGTTTTATAGACTTATAAATTATAAATTTATAATTCATTTTTGTAATGAATTTTTCACCAGAATGACCATGCATGTTAAATGTAATCACTTTGACATGTTAAGTAGATGCTAAAAGACTAAACTGTTTGACTGAATGAATGGTTGAAACACTTAAATAAAAATCAAATTTTTTCTCGAGCCAATGCCAAGTTCTTCAAAATATGGTCTTTGTGCAAATGTGACACTAGTGTGGGCAAAATAAATCCAATATCTAACAGTGAGTTGAAATTAATTCAGTTTATCCAATAAGTCTCCAAAGATTTAGCGCTTACTTCACCACGGTTTGCAGTGGCAAAATAACAGAATTTTAACCTCTGTGATTTCTTAGGGTGTGTTCAGACAAACAATAGTGCAACCGCAGCATCAACAGTGCAGTGCTACTGATGCAGAGGACTCCAGCAGAAAAAACACAAAAGGTCGCTCAGCAAAAAAGTAAAACATGGCTCATCTATAATAGCACAATGCTTTTTCATCTGACTTCATCTCAGTTGCTGATTTTATGCAGCCATATGTGAATGATTCAACCAGCAAAGACTGGATGCTCAAGATAACACTGTTCAATTAAATACCCCATCATTATCCAGGAACAGCTACTTGCTATATTTGATAAGCGATTTGATTAATAACTTGGCAAATAAGACAATCTAACTTACTACCTCACCAGCTTCACTCTTTCAGGGAGTGATGAGATTTAGGAAAAAACAATGAAACCAACCCCATTTGTTTTCACCTAAGAAAGTTCTGTAACCACTAATATTCAGCTACAAATCAGTAAAACACTGAGAGTAAAAATTTGTCTGTGCCAAAATGTGTCTTCTGTTATTGGAACAGATGTCAAGAAGTCATAGAATAATAAATAAACATCAAGCAAAACAAATGTATGTTTCCAGGTCTCTCATGTCTTATGTCAGTTTCACGCTTTTTGATTAGAGGCACAAACAAGCAGTTCCTGTTTGACTAAAAACATATTTTCTTTTTGGGACAATGCCATCCCCTCTTACTGCACAGATTTATATGTAGTTGATGCAGTGTTTACAAACAGCTCCAGTATGGTGGAACCATACATACTATTGTTCAATAAAAAATATTTATTTTCCCTCACATTTGTTGACCTTCAATACTTAATATTATGATAATATTGCATCAGCAGCTCAAGGATACAGTTCTGGTTCTGTTACATAACTGAAATATGCAGCATTCAAAATAATATTTCACAGCAGTGTATTTAAATTCACTTAATGTTAATGATAAAAGATGCTTTGTTGTGTTTCAGTGTAAACATGTATATTGTCACTGCAAAAGATTCAGACCTCTCTGTCAATTTCTTGTCTTTTGTACAGTGTGGTAGCACAGGGCATCAGTAAAGTGCTAATTGGATGCAGCAGTAGAGCATGGGACAGAGTGAGTGGACAATCACCGTGGTGAGAGATAATTTCACACTCTCTGCCCTGATAACTGTCTAACGGCTGCTGGAAGCACAACTGGCAGATAGGCCCTACTCAATAATCTCACTCTGAGCTTAACTAAAGCGAAAAGTAACTGTGTGTGTGAGGATCCTCTGCTGGCAATCATTCATTCCATCAGTGACCTAATCATAAAGATTCATTCAAGGAATAGTTTTTCACCACCTCTGAGGCCGAGATGAATTTTCAGAGGCAATAATGTTGTCCATAATGTAAACATCCAAATGTTAAAGATATTAACTATACAAGTTATGTGAAGAAGAAAAAATAAACACAAATTAATCAACCTTATCTATCTCTTGTGAGGTCTATAAGAGCTGAGGTCCTCATGCATATTAAACTCAAACATTAACCATTTTCATGCTGACATAATTGATTTTGCTGTCTTACATCAGTATTTGCCATCTGCAATCAACCATATAAATTAGAGCAATATTAAATCACACAGACAAAAACAATAAAAACATCACGCTGCAGCAAATAAAACACACAGTCAAAAGTTGGAACTGCTGCATAGTTTTTTAAGTGTATAACTACATACCTTGTTTATGAGTAAAACAAATATGTTTTTAGATACCATGTTCCTTTCACTTTCACTTTTAAATCCATTTCACATGTAATAATGTGCTGGATGTGGGAGGATTACGATGTGTCAAACTTAGGGTTGGCTTATGCTCAAAAAAGTAGAAGTTGAAATGATACGTTGTCTAACCCCATCAAAGGGCAAAAGCATTTATACAACATCCGAACAACCAAACTCAAAGGTGATGTGAAAAGCTGGCCATTACACTGGTGGAACGTGGGGATAACAACACACAGACTCTGCTGGAAGGCATTCATAGCATTTCGCTCGTACATTCGTACAAAAAAAAAAAAAAAAAAATGCCAAAAATAGTTGTGTAACAAATTAAAAAAAAAAAAAAAAAGCTTGAGAGTGTAGCTCAAACTCAGCTTACTTTCTCCCCTCAACACAGCTGGCTAATCAGGGCATGAAGTGGGTGTGCATGTCGGATCATCACTTTGAGAAAGTTACAGGATTGTCAGCCACAGCCACAGATGGAAGTACAGAGCCTTTATTCTTACGATTCTCCAAGGTTATTCACTGAAAGGGTCCAGCTAAGTGAAATAAAATTTTTGAGACGATCCAAATGTATGACAAATAGTCAGTTGACTTGCACTCACTCTGCTGCATAAAGGGAAATGTAGAGGGCCCTATGAATCAGAAGTGATGAAAACAGAAATGAATTAACTTTGTCAGGATCACACAATCAAGAATCAACAATCAAGAACACTTAATTGATTTTCTAATGTAACTACCTGACTTTTGCACATCCAAAATCATGACTGCTCTGAATGGTTCTGAATTTCCTAACTATGACTTCCCATGCTTCATGTTTTTATACGTTTGTCTCTTTAGTATCCATCAGCACAGGTGGTGGCATAAGGCAGCTGAGGGATAGAAACTAGTTGAGAGACTAATGGAGAAGACTGAGAGAGGAAAAAAAAAATAGTTTTGGTTTCATCTGTATGATCCTGTAATGGAGGTTTGCCTTGTTTGAGTGATAGGTTGGTTATCTGGCCCTTTGGCAATTTCTCAAATCACACCTACTCCTGCTTCACTTGCCTTGGCCCTCATTAGACTCACCAAAACTCAATTTCTGGTGGCATGTGTGCAAGCGCACACACACCTGCACTAACTAAATTGTTCTCTCAGACTTGCCCCTGTGTGGTAGTGCAGTGCAGATGTTAGTGATTAGCTTTGTAATGATGATAACCTGAGTCTGTACTCTGCTGCCCTCTCGCTCCGTCTCGCCCTCTCTCTCTCATTCGTTGTCTCACTCACACTCACACCCCAGGTCCAGTCATCCTGGGATGTTGCAAGGTCACGTTATGTGATGGAGTCCCTCTGGCCCTCAGGTTTTCCTCAGGTTGAAATAGCCTTCTTCCCTACCAGAGGATGGGCTATTTACACATGTTGCCAGGCAAATAAGTGCTTGTAGGACATCAGGTTTTCTGGTGAGGGCTGACAACACATTACATGTCAGAGGAGAGTGTGAAAGTATGATAGGTTTCTGCTGGGCCGAGGAAAATGGGCTGTGTGTCCCTTCCTGTGCATTATCCATTTTCTGTGTTTCTGTAAAACAAGTGCCCAGTGATCGTTATGAGTAAGCAAAGCAAAATATAGAGTCCTTAAGGAGTGTTCAGAAAGGTTCTACACTAATGGTGATGGTCCAGCCACAAAGTGGTTCTACAGTTCTGGAGGCTCAGATTAAGTGGAACATAAGGAGAGATAAGAAAGACACAAAAAAGAGTAAACTTAAACAATACTCACATTAGGCATGTACCAGAGGCAATGTCTTTTATCAGATTCCAAGAGTATTTTATAATGAATCCTGTACAAATCTTGCTTATCGTCTCTGAGACCCTTAGAATCTCTAATCAAATCAAATTAAGTTTAGGTCTCAGCATTTTTTTATTTAAATTGTTATAAATAATAACTCAAAGAATCAGTTTATCTATAAACCCCTTTTGTTATCAAATAATCAGTTGTATATTTGTCATCTACTTGGATGACCTCAAAGACAAATACCACACTTTTAAGCTATAGTTATACCACAGGCCTCATATAGTTAACTAAAATCATGTTTGGAGAAAGGAGTGTCTCTCATCATCAACTGTTGTTCACAGAACTGCTTATTGATAAAAGAGGAGATTAAAAAGGTATAGAAAAGATTATTCTGCACCACAGCTAAATAAATTAGTGGATTTCCTTGACCAAATCCAAAACATAGTCGGTATCAGAACCCAACCCAAGCAACATTGTTAACTGGAGTCTTGCAACAGCCAGTCTTGTTTGAGACTGGTTGCAAGTGCACATAATAAAGGGACAGCCAAAATATTTCTCAGTTCCTGGTGTAATTGTGTCTGAGCTGCTAAGAGAGACATTTAAAGCCAGAAATTGTTACTTCAGCTCATAATTAAGAAGAATGTGACTGAAATCAATGATGCAAATGAGCAGTTTGTTGAGGCGCCATTACTCTCACTGCTTAAATGATCCTGGTTAAAACAATGATGAATTTGCAAGCTGAAAACCTGTATGTTCATAAAAGTATTCGCTGACTGTCCAAACTGTCCATTGCGTTCACATACATTTGCACTTTATGAAAAACAGGAAATGGACTATTATGATGGCACATTCACAGTATGAGCCATTGTCATAACTAATCTGGCTTCTTGGGGTAGCATGATGTGCATTTGAGGAAACAAAGACTCTTATGAAGGCATGTTCCTGAGTTTCTACCTTTAGTTTGGAGTGTCTTTCTCTTCACAGACCAGAGGATTGTGGTTTCACTACATACAATCAGGGTTAGAGAGTTTAGAAGTCAATCTTATCACAACACCACCAAACCACATGTTATCTATTTATTAGTCTGCTTCATTGCATGTTGTTCATGAACATTCACCTCTGTCATGGATTTTAACAGGTAATTCATCTTTTATAGACACATGCATGCTTGTCTTGACAACTTAACAATTATTAGCAGCATTACAAAGGGGTGATTTGTCTTTGACTGTGTGTATACACATGTCTGGCAATGTCGCAAACCAAATTTGACATGTTTCCGTTGGTTTCCATGCCATTTTGATTACCCTGTCGCTTTCCACACTCTCACTATATTCCACATGCACACACAAAAATACACACTTTCCCGTCACCTCGCATGACTGGCAGACCCCATGCCCGCTCCCTGGGGCACTGTGGTCCTTTTATTAGAAATGTATTCTATCAGTGCCTTTAATGTAAAAACGCAATAAAGTCATTTCACGCCATGTTGAGCAACTTTGCCACATTATTGTTAGGTCTCTGTGGCCACACACACACACAGACACACACACAGAAACACAGAGAGAGAGAGACACACACACACACACTCACTAATCTTAACCTCCTCATGTACCTCTCTGACAGGTAGAGGACTAGAAATGAACAGATGAATAGCTTGGTAAATGTTTGGAGGCGCGGGTGTTGCAGTGGAATCAGTGGTGAAGGAAAAAGCATTTTTGAGCCTTGTAAAGGTTTATAGCATATGGATTTGACCAAAATGTCACAGCACAGTATGATGATAGTACATGATGAGGTTCACAGTCAAAGAGAGCATCTGTTTGCCTGTGGCATCTACACTAAACAATAAAACAATCATATAATCATACAAATAGAAAACACTGCTGCTGGAAAAAACAGTTTTGCGTCATTTAAACAGGATGTCTTTTTCTGCATCTCTTCTGTCCGACCTTTCACCCACTCTGTAGTGATCAAATATGGCTTCATCACTATGCTGTGTCAGAAACTCTTCCTGACACATGAAAAGTTCTCTTTTCCTACCTAAAACCTCCAGCAATGAGGAAAATCCCACAAAAACAACCCAACTTTTGCATACAAACTTTGCACAGCAGGTACTCCAGGGAGGGAGCTAAAAAGACAGTGGTAAAAGCTGATGTTATGCAATCATACCAGTCAGGGGAATGCTCATTATTGTGTGTTTCTGGTGGATTTGTTTGTTTATTTATTTGGTTGTTTAGCCATTCTCATTCCCTTTCTCCCATTTTCTCTCAGTGGCAAACTGTGTTGTCCTATCTGAGGGCCACTCATCTCTCAATGATATTTCACTCCTCTCCATTTGATATGCATATCCATCTCACTGGTTCAAAATGTCCTACACAGTGCCAAGACTGAAATGGCAACTTATAAATGATATGAGGCTTCATCCCCTCAAATCCATTCATCTGACTGCTTTCTGAAAAGCCATTTTCTCAGTGGCTCGATGGCCTCTGAGGGAAACGGGGTTTTAGATAGAGGTTTGAAAAAACATAAACATGGACCTTATAATGTAATATGTTACAGATAATGTTTAAATAGTGACTCAGGAGCAATGGATAATTCATGTCTGGTACTGTCCATTTGGCTGACAAACTCAATCCTGTTAATCAGGAGGAAATCGTTGACCACTCTGCCACTAATCTGGGATAATGGAAGCCTGTTCCTTTTGTGAAAAAAAGAAGCTCTCTCCCTCCTCAAAACAACAAACTCTTGTGCATGTTTCTAAAATCTCAATGTCAATATTCATTTTTCCAATACCGTCTCTGTACTCACATTTTATGGTAGTGCTGCGACTGGCGCTAGCAGCACTGAAACCAGCTGGTACTTCACTTTGCCAGTCAGTGAAGTATTTTCATGCCCAGTGAACAGCAGAAGAGCAAGAAAGAAAGAAAGGCCATGCAGATGAGCACATGCAAATAGAGGTGTTTCTGAGGGAACTGGTGTTTTAAGATTAATATCGAACAATACAGAATCATTTTGTCAACTGTAATACAATTAATTGGCAAGTGTTAAATTGTTAATTGAGTATTTTTCTGGCAAAAATGCCATGTTCGACCTGTTGTGAAGTGAATGGAATCCCATCAGACATCAGATTAAAGTTGCATCTCTAAATACAAGGACCAGGTCAATTTTACAGCTTTTTTTCCCTTTAATACAGAATTATCAATAAAGTCATTGCTGTCATTACTGAAAGAACAGGAAAAACATCTTATTGGGACTTGAGCATGTTCACATATTATTAGAAGGTAGTTAACCAAATCGTTACCTTGTCATCCTAACCGACTGCAACCTTAATTTGCTTCTTTTGTTGTTTTACATATTTGTCGCAGTTCATTACCAAGAAACTTGAGTTACAAACAGTGAAGAGCGCCTATAAATTGAGCTAAAGGGAATGTATTAGTGTCAACACAAACTTTATTTTGATTTAACTGCCAGAGGTGGTGCATGTGCAGCCATTGTGCTTGCGTGTTCACGTCTGGTCTTTTCACCAATTGTTGATGTGAGAAATGTAAAATAGCTGTGACTCGGACTTACAAGTTGGTGGCAGTTTTTCCACTCAGCTTTGTGTGCAGATTATGGTTCAACTAAATTTGACATCATAAAAATTTTCACTTCTAAAGGGGGAGATCAATACTGCATACCTAATGCTGACCCAAACTAAGCACACATCATCTGTACTTCTACATGCTACAAACTCCCTAGCTAACATGGAGTGGCCCTAAATTGTGTCTATATGCGTTTATCTTTTTCCTTCAAAGAAATAATGAGGTGGTGTTCACTTTTTTTGTACTTAATGCATTTTTTAGTTGTGATCAGATGTGTTGTGGTAGAAGAACATAATAACTGTTGGATTGACTTGTTGGACTGTTGGTGAAATAAGGTTTGGCTACATTTATATGAGTGAGTCAGTTACTCTATCTGCATAGTCAAACAGGATTATAAAAAATTGCCAGTTATTACAATCATAATCAGCTTAAACAAACTGCTTCACTTTCTTTTGGCAGCCTTGCCATTGGTCACATGTAAATGGAGCCAAATATAATTAAATGCCATCGTATTAGTTTATCTAAATGCAATCACGATCCCTCTCTTCATTTTTACTGTCATTTTTTAATTTCAGCCAACACAAAATCAGCAACTACACAGCATAAATATTGTGTGTTTCAAAAATGAAAAAGATAATGATACTTTCAACATTTTCATTTTCCACTTCCTGTTAAAAAACTGCAATGCTGCATATTAAAATTCAGATCTGCTCAAACAATATTAGGCTTATACTTAAAAAAAGTGGCTCACTCCATTTAGCAAGCAAGCTTTGTTGGGCACCACTGTAACTGACACAAGAGTTTAAAAAGGTATGAAATGAGTAATATAACTGACCAAGAGGATAAGGATTAATGACAAAGCCCATATAGAGCGTTTCATCTCACCCAGCCCTATTGCACAAAGTGCACAGCTTTTGAACAGAATAGGCGGATTTTAGCACATGCTCATTGACCTTGTGTAAATGTCCTAGTGCTTTCTGCTGGTCTTTACAATAGAGCTATCTTTGTCTCTGAGGTCTGCATCATGGGCCTAACCGAGGTGAACAAGGCAACAACTTCCTCTGTGGGTGCTGGTGTGCATGTACCTGTGTGCATCAAAATGCATTTAAACCATTTTCTTTGCATTCATTCATCGTGTTTCTGCACTGCACAAAAATCCACTCTCACATTTGTGATCGCACACTGCTATGTCAGCCTGTGAGGATGCACACACACATACACACACACGTGTGTGCTGCTGCAGTGCTGTGATCGTCCTGACCTAGAAAAGCACTGAGACAGAGAGCTGAGACTCTCTGTGCAGTGACAGAAGGGGGGGAATCCAAGCACCGGTGCTCAGCTTCAGTGAGCCAGTCGGCAGTCTCACTCCGTCAGTAGCACCAGCTCTGCCACCATCACCACCCCTCCGCAGGATGAGGATAGGCATCAATCAAAAGTTCACCATAGCCCTCTGAGAAACAATTTTTGAATAATTTGAAGACTGCGAGAATCACGTGTCTGCCACATCAAAGACGCTAGCTGTTCCTCAGCACCAAATCAAGCGTGATCATGTTCGCCTTTCAGCTCTCTTGAATTGAAGTTGCAAAAGTGTTGTCTGCTTTGGAAAAAATGTATTTCAATTATTTTTAAATAATAAAAATATTTTTATTAATAATATTATTATTATTATAACTGACTTAAGTTGATTCTTAGTGGACAAAACAGCAGACAATACTCAACCCTTCCATGCTTGTTTTTTTACAAAGTAGCAGTTGGCATTTTCAGAATCATATATGAGGCAATTATGTGCAGAAAAGAACTGTCAAGAAATACAGTAAGAGAGGTAAGGCAACAAGGGAGCACATCTGTGATGTATCATGGCAACTGAGGCAGATGGAGGAGAGAAGTGTCACAGGAAGGCCATTCACAGCTGCACAACAGATTAGTCACACACACCCTCATAAAAAACACGCCAACACACATTATCCTATAACATCAATCAGGCAAGAAGCAAGCATATTGTCTTTGTGATGAAAAGATCCTTTACTCCACACAAAGAGTCAAATTAACTTTCTTTAATTACAGCCCAAGCTCCCCCACTGAGCACAACAAAGACAAGTGTTTTGCCCCCAAAGCATCCTGCAGGCACATTATTCACTGACTGATAATGACCCCTGACTGATATTCAGTGGGAGCACTGTGACGCACAGGGCTCAGGTGGATTTTTTGTATGAAGGAGCATCCAATTCAGACATGGCAATCAGAGCTAACAGCATCTAACTGCCACAGATTCTGACTCATCCTCTCATCATAATGGGAAGTACTGTGTGTACTTCTGTGTGTGATCGACCCTTATTTAAAGCCCATTTCTACTCCGTTTAATGTACGGAAGTAGGTATGTGTCTCCTACGCATGGGGAGTATGAAATGTCCAACACCTTTCACACTCCCGAAGGGTATTTCATATTGCCATGGTTGTCAACAATACATCCACTAGAGGACGGCGGCTAGTGCAGAGTTCCGAACTCCACCACAAGTTTCAAATAATAACAAACATGGCGACGGTGAAGAAGATCACAGTGTTCATTCCAAGAAAGTGATAAAAAGAGGCAGCACAGTAGACAGTGGTGGTTTGTGCGGCTGTTAAATAAATCACGGCATGTGAACGGAGATTCCTTCAACTTCGTTCCTCTCACTGGTCTCACTTGAGCTATATTGCACAACACTGCCCCAACGGTTTCCAGTGGTATTACTCCGTTTGGTGTGTACTGCTACGGATCAATAAGCTCTCTGAAAACAGACCAAATTACACACGTAATGACAGACAAAAGGCTCCCTCCGTATGCGTAGAGTATGAATAGGCCTTTAGAGCTACAATAAGTCTGAACAAGGTGAGATTCATTGCTGCTTATTTAAGTCACCTTAAACAAACGGTAAGAAAAGAAGGTTATTATTCACTGCTGTTTTTCCATTTATACCCAACTGAGAGAATATCACATACACAATATCTTCTTCTAGCTACTGTCAGATATAAACCAGCCTAGCCTTAACTGCTAGGTTCCCTCAGGGCATTTAAGACTTTTGTTCTTCTGAGATCAAACAGCCACGCTAAACTACAGCTCTGTCCAACCCATTAACATCTTCTCTTTCCACAGAAAGGATGAAAGTTGGCGTTCTGGCTATGTTTGGTTTGCGGCAAGTGTGTTGATTTATTGCACCGCCATATTCACTTAAGCACCCTTTAGCCACGCCACCAGTGATGACTTCAAGCTGAGAGAATAAACGCAACAAGAATCTAGGCTATAACAGTCTTTGATGTCTCATATTTAACATCGCTCACTCAGACATACACTATGTTCGTGTGCTCTGTTGCAATGTGCAATACTTGCAAATCATGGCTTGCTCTGTTTCTTCAAAAGAAAAAAAAAAATGATTTTAATTAAGTTGGCTATTTAATAAAAACAGGTGCAAATGATTTATGTACTTAGAGAGAGGTGATGACACTCATTAAATCCGGGGACATTGTCTTCTTCGGGCATAACAGACGTGTTTATGTTATGCTGCTAAATCACAGCAGTTCCTGGGGCTATAGAGACTATCTCACTGCAAACAGCTGATGCAGAATGGTTCGTTTCTTTAATTGGTGAAAGAATATGTAACCTCTTTATATTGGAATCAGGCAAATGACATAAAAACACAAAATATTCTTTGCACATTAATTAGTTACTGATCAACATTGCCTTTTAAACTATGAGCCAGCAGGTGGAATTTCTCAAAAAAGAAAAAAAATAAATAAATAAATAAATAAAGAGATTACATAAATTCATAATGGGATTTTGCTTTATGGCACAAAAAGGAGGAGATCCATGTTCTTCCAATGCAAACAGAGCTAGAGCTTAGAAAATCTGTTAATATAAGATGGTTGAATGATCTAAAAATGGTTTCCAACACGACGGCTGTTTTTAATAATGCAAAATGAGGAGCCTGATGTAAGAGGCCATCTTGTTGGCGACAGGAGGAAAAGAGTTTAATGTGAGTGCAGGAATCATTTGACATTTTGGAAAACATGCATACTTCCTCTCTTGCGGCGAGTTAGATTAAAAAAAGATGGATACCACTTTTGTGGCTTCTCTGTAAATATGAATATAAAACCACAAGTCAGACAGTAACATAAATGCCTTCATCCTCCTTACACCTCCCAAGGCGATAAAATCCATCCATGTGTATGTCTAAAACTCAATAGCTGTCAATTTGCCATGACTTGGCAACGTCTGGCATTTGAGAATTGTCAGCAACAACACCAACACATATGTTCAATAGTGTAACTATGTCAACACAAGCATGCAACATACTCAACATATCACTGAATGCTGAGTGGCAGAAGTAAAGTAATGCATAAAAAGAGCCAAAAACAGAACAGCATCTGCTCCGTCTGAGCAGCAACGCACCTCCAACCATTATGAGGATTATACAACACTATCTAGGAAATTAAGATGAATAAATCAGAAAACCAACAGTCCACCTGATGCACAAAACACTTATGCAGCTGAGAATAATTAACATAAGCATATTAAATGCAACTTTTTTTTATAGCCTGGAGCCAGGACACAGTCTATTTTGGAGGAAGTTTGGGTTGCATTGATAAGCGTCAATACATATAAGTATTAAGTTTAATATAATAAGGATATAAGTTTAAGGTTGAAATAAGCGCAATCGAGTGTAGCAGCCATGTAAACCGAAGAGAAGCTCCACTAGTTTAGATGTAATTATGATATGAAAATTTTAAAAGCATGGTGACAAGTAAGCCTGTTGTTTTCAGTATTTATCTAATAATGTTAACTGATAATGGCTGAATATGTGGAGGGAGGAAGGCATGTGACTAAAAGCACGTGGAGTTCGCGTAAAGCCATAATTAGTAAAAATATGCAACAGGTATGCTGACAACTCTCCAGCCAGAGTTAGCGTGACCTGACTTGACTTCTTAAAATACAAACACAAATATGTACCCGACAACAACCAAAACAAACGGGAGGATAAAAAAAAAAAAAAACACTGCTAGACAGCAAAACTGACGCCGTTTTGCCTAACTAACGACCTTGTAACTTTAGAAACTGCATAGCAACTTACATTGGTGGAGCTGCAGCAGGTCCGTTTGGAAAGAACCACACGGTGAAACAGGCCGGTCAAAGAAACACCAACAGGTCTAAGTTTAAGGTTATGTCCATCAGATAACCTTAGTCGTAATAGAAAATTAAAGACCTTGGAGTGGCAGCAATGTGGAAAGTTTTTTTTTCTTTATAAAATCCTTTTCAATCACCGGAACTCTTGCAGCAGGCAACATCAAAGTTATCCTATTAGCATATTATTAGCAGCGGCAGTAGGTGCCAGGTGCCACAGTGATTAGGGGGCGGAGCTTTCACAACTTCAAAATACGTGCTTATAAGAGAATAAGGTCCATGTGGCTGTTAAATATGAAACCACTGTTGAATCCAATTAACACTGCGCAGTGGGATGGGGGCTTATTTTTTTGGTGACTGTTTTTATCATTTACCTTACAATTATTTATATAAAGTAAACTGGGCTGACAAAATAATAGGAACACCTGTGTTTATGTGTGAATAACCACCAGAAGCTTGGATTTAGTGCACAAATGATGTATGGAACTGTATTGGTTTTAACTAGGTTTACCTAATAAACTGGCAAGTGAATTAGCTCTATCTGAACCATCAACATAAAAATCCTGCTAACATGTAAAAACATCAATACTAATACTAATATACTAATCCACTTATACAATATAATACAACAATATTGTGTATGAGTACTTTTACTTTTGAAACCTAGTAACATTTTAATTTTACCCCTCACTTCTAGCTAATTTGACTGCAGATCAGGTTGAAGTCGGGTGAATTTATGCAGATATCTCATCAAGCTCTAGAACACTTGTCAACTAAATAAGGAATCTGAAAACATCTTCCACTACTGCATGTAAGAGAGAAGAGGATATGTCATAACACTGACTGGGAAGCATCACACAGTCACTGCATCTTCCTGTCTCCCATCCCGGGACAATTTATGACCAGCCAACCCTGGACAACAGGGGCACTTAGAAGTAAAGTGTCACCAGTGGCTAACAGCAGCAAACATATTTATCCAGCAGTGGCAATTTATAGGGACGGAGCCCTGTCACCAGATGTGAACCCATGGGAGGTGGCCTCAGCCACAGAAGGACAACAAAGGGTACAATACAGGGAGGATGGTGCTAGCAGAGAGAGCACCACTGAGAGTACTACTATATGTGAGGGGGAAAGAGTAGAGCCAAAAGACTGAGATGTGCAATATGTGCAGTCCTTCTTTGTCTTTCTCTGTATATCTTTTTCATCTTTCTCTCATTTGCACAAGTGGACTCACACTCTCAATGCACTAGGGCCATCTCACCGCAGGGTCAGTCTGCAAAAAAGACAGGAGCAGAGGAGAAAAAGCAATAAAAGCGCCCGATAATGAATCCATGCAACAGAATGATAAATGATCGCAATGAAATCAGAACTGGTTTAATGACAGCATAATGAAGATGGGTGAAATTGAGGGTGCGAGGAAAAAAGTTTGAGAACATGAAAGTCAAAGCAGGAGCAAAAGCACCAAATGTAATGAAGGTGGCAGTAGGGAAAATCTATACAAGCCAGGGTGAGGGAGAGATGGAATGTTAGTCCTCTCTGCTGCAATAAGCCTCCAGCGGCGAGGGTAAAAGGCAGAGAGGCCAGTATTCCTGACAGAGCCTTATCTCATCTTCGGTCTGGAATAAAACCCATTTTCCAGCCCTGAGACAATAAAGCACAAGGTTACCAAACCTCGCACCCGTGACACCCCTATTTAGAGAAAGGCCTCGGCCCAACATAAAAATGCATAACACCATCACCATGCTGAGGGGGAGTGTATGACACTAGGGCTGAACTTGTTCTGTCTATGTGTGTATATATATATGCTTTATGGTAATGCAATAGAAGTGTGTTATACTTCAGTGTGTAGTGGAGAATATAAACTCTGGTAAGGGAAACAGAACACACCCCAGTGTTGCCATGCAGATTTTTTCAGATTTACACAGAAGGGTTAATTTAATTGCTTTGTTTATAACCTTGAGGAGCAGGAGAGAAGTAGTGTGTGGACATGTGCATGTGCATGCATTCATTTAAACAATTGAATGCGCTTGCACAACCGCAGCATGCTCATCGTTCTGTTTTCCCATGGGATTTGTCTCCTCACACGTTGACGCGAATGTGACAAGTGGCCCCCGTCACCATCACTAAGTGGATTGAGCTGTGTGATGGGCATATCGGGTGCCCTCGGGGAAAAAAATGCCATGCGACTCATATAATATGATTCTCCTCTGCTGTAATGGGTGACAAGTGTTTCCTGTCTGTCCACCCACCATTCCTCCATCCGTGCATCCGAGAGCATCGCCTCAACTAAGCTTCCCCTGCGGACACGTGGAAGCAAATATGATAAGAAGATGGAGGGACTGACAGAAGAGAAAAAAAGAAGAAAAGGAAGAAAGAATGAGAATGAGGGATGGATGGAGGGGGGAGACAAGACATCTATGTGCATAGTTTCGAGCCAGAGAGATGTCCACAAATCTTCAAGTTTCTTGTCTCATTTACTCACAAGGAAAAGGCAGAAATGTGAAATGTCTGCAGTGACAGAGAAACAGACTCTGGCAAAGGGAGATGCAAACACAAGATGGCTGAGGCTAAAATTTGCCCAGACCTAACGCCTGCTGGACTGAACTTTTTATATACCTCATATCTCTCTCTCTGTCTCTCCCTGTCTCTCTCTCTCTCTCTCTCTCTCTCACACACACACACACACACACACACATACATATAAACACACATTCCTGAAGAAAGATGTGAATAAAATGTAGTAGCCCACCATGCAGAAAACTAGCGTGTTCTGTTTTCTCAGAGCTATGCTAATTAGGTCAATTAATTCAATGCATGTTTGGCATCATGGAGTAGTTGGTACAGTTCGCAGAGCATTAACAGCAGTGTCATGCTAATTGCGAGTTTGTAGCAAATTTCAGCTCAGACACGGCCATTTGGCTCAGACATGGGCGCTGTTTACTCTCCTGTGTGGCCTTACCTTTCTCATCAGAGGGAGACATTCAAAACTGGCCAAGGACCAGCCACCACCCATTTGAGGGGGAGGCCTCTGGCCTGCTGATTTAAATGAAACAGCGGTACAGAGCCAGGCTCTGGCATTCACAGACTATTTTAATTGCTTGAAACACCATAAAGCGGGGGGGAAGAGCTATTTGCCTGGAAAGTATGCTTATCTAATCTCTCTTGAACTATTTTGCTTGGATATACAGCTATGGGAAAGCCAAGACAATTAGCACCTTTTGGAATACATTGAGATAGAAATTTTAAGGCAATTGGGGATCACATGTTCGTTTGAGGGTTTTGAGTTGCAAGATCATTCCCTAACACTTAAAAAAAAAATATTACAATTGGGGCATCATTTCATTTAGGTTCTACATACACTGCATTTTTCCACTCTAAATATACTGTAATGGTCACATAGTAGCTGTTGAAAATACATTTAGTCAAAATGTGCAATGAGAGAACCCATATGTGCTTGTAAAAGCTACATTGCAAACAGAATTCCTTCACTGCCAACATGTTAATTAGTTTGGCTGTGTTTCAGAATGATCTCTAATTCTTTATCATTTCACATAAAGGCAACTCTGCATCAGTTGCTGTTAAAAATATACAGCATGTTACCTCTAGAGTAGAAAGTGACGTGGAAAGGTTTGGCAGCTCAGAAACTACAACCATAAACATGAATTGATAGCGTAAGTCATAAATATTGCAATAGTTTTAGTCACACTGAGTGTTCTGAACAAACATATTGTGACACCTGTATGAACATACATATTAGTGTGAAAAAGAGATGTTTCTTTAGAGATATAGGTCTCTGAGATAATAAAACAGAATCTGAAAAATTGACTGCGATTATTCTGTAATCCATTCTCTTATTATCGAAAACAGCACTTGAATGCATGATATTCTTGTGTTTCACTCTTCAGAATTCTGAAGTAGGAGTGTGCAGAGTGTACTTGAAGGCAACACCACCACAAGGCAATTTGCTGTGAAAAATAGCTATACTCAGCTAGCATTATTTGACAATGATGAAATGTGAGCCTTACATTTTCCGTTAGGTGTTTGAGACAGTGCAGAAAACTGTAAAAGGGTGATGGAGGCTTAACTCCTTCTTCTGCATTAGGGAGTAAGTCCAGCAACCTGGTGTGTTTCTTTGGTAGTGTACATAAGTGAGTCTTTGTGTGCATGTGTGTGACAGTGAGCGTGTATGTGTGTGTGTATGTGTGTGTGTACAGAAGCCCTTTATCAGATGGTAGCAGAGTGGAGCACAGGGAGGGATCGATAGAGCTTTGGCTTGAAACAGGGAGACAGTACCTGGATCTCAGCCGACCTCCACCTTTCCTCTCATTGATCTTCATTACCTCCACAGACTGGAGCTCAAGCAGACTGGAGCTTGAGGAACTGGGTGCAGTGGCCCATACACACAGGAACACATACTGTACACACTCCCACGAATGCCTGAACACACATGTATTCACACACACATATGCACAGTGTACAGTCAGAGTAATCTCTCTGATTTTGTAGCATCTTAAGTGAAGCAAGGCAAGACACACTACCATTCATCCTTACATGCATTGTTCACGTATCACACACATGTAGTGAAGCTGGTTTTAGACACTTGACAAAAACCTGCATTCCAACCTATTGTCATGGGTTGGACATGAGTCATGGCAAGTTTCAACATCTGCTGGAAGAATACTGTGCAATCTGTATGGTGAAAAGCTTCAAAAAAGGAATGATGTTAACCTTGATCTGAGTTGTTTTTGTCAGCTGTTGTTACAAGGTCAAGAACAAACAGTCCTATATTTCAGTGATGGCAAATCTGATTTATGCCATCGTTTAAAGGGGTACTTTTTAGCATTTTGCATTGCAAAACAAAAGACATTTTTTTCTTGAAAAGAATTCTGAATCTAACTTTGAGTTCTTTTAAGTGTAAGTTTTGGAGGTTTCTCTTTCATCTAACCCTCAATAGCACAACATATTACATCTGATTGTGAAATAATTCCAGAAGAAAATTATAAACACAAGAAAAAATATACAGCTCAACCTGCCTCTCTTGCGACTACAAAAACTCAATGGTTAACCGTCTATGTTGATAACAAGTTTATCTTTCAGATATGTTAAAATGCAGTTTAACTAAATTGATATGCCACCCATATTAGATTTTATTACATCAGCAGGAGCCCTGATAGTAGCAATTGCCTCATTATTAAGAACATTTATTGACTGAACTACAATTTCATTTCATTATGAAATGATTACAAAAATAAGATGTCTAATGGTGGATACGTAAACTGTGAAGTGATTTCCTTCTTAAAATAAGTGTTGTCCTGGCTTGGTAAGTGGGGTGCTTTGTATCCGCAAAGCATAATTCGGTATTTGTGGGTTGATAAATAGTTATCCATAGAGCCTTTTCTAATGCAATAGTTAATGAATGTCAATATGTGAAGTGTTGTGTTTTTCTATTATTATGACTATTTTCCATGTTCACTAACTTTGCAAGTGAACTTGCAGCAATGAATACAAGCAAGATGAAGCACGTAAACAGAACCAACAGTTCAGTCTAAGCTGATCTTTTTTTTCTTTGTTACTAAAGATGTTGTGATAGTTATAATAGAAATAAAATGTTTTGTTTCTCGCTTGCAGAATGAACTATTTGAAACAATGTGGATGTCATTTCTATCCAGGACTCACTCAGAAAGAGACACGCTTTTGAATAAAGGTAATACAAATAGAAGAGTAATTAAAACCTTGAACCTTTGTTTATGGAACATTATCCAAAAACACATTAATTTACAGTACATCCCAAGTGGATTCCATTTCTACTCCATTATTTCCACAAACAAAAACAACAAAATTGGATGTTAGCACATTTTAGTCAAGCTCCAACTTTCAGTTAAGCCGCTGCTGGTTTTGTCTATTTGAAGAGAGTAATATAATTACTTCATTCAGTTTGATAATTAAAGGGAATGTTCTTGATAAAGACAATAACAAAAAACAAACAAATGCTGCTTTTATTCAGAGAAATTGCTTGAAATACCCTTGTAATCCTTTAGATTTTTAAACACATACAATTCAATGCAATTCGCATTCAGCAAGTAGCTGGTGAGGACCAAAGCTCTGGCACATGAATTAGACAGTTTGTTTTATTGCTTGTGTGTCTACTCTTCACCTTGTCATTAAGAAGCCAGGCATTTAAAGCATGTCAAGGGAAGGAGTTAAAATAGGAGGAGGAGGATGAAGAGGAAAAGCAAAGAAAAAGAACAAGTGAATGAAAAGTAGTATATTGAATAAACAAAGCTCTCAGGTGCCATTCTCCCCATGTGACTTAAGTTAATTCAATTCGCCCCTCTGTCCCATCAAGCCTCGTCAGGAAGTAGACGGCATCAAGGCTCTGCCGGAAAACACTAAATGATTGTAACTCAATTGTTGCTGGCCCATCATTGATTGTTTGCGCGGGAAGATGTTGGAAGAGAGACAAGACACTTATTTTCCCCACCTCTACCCCCCTTGGTAATCACTTTTGGGACGGATGTGTGTGTTTATGTGCATGTTTGCACCTATTAGTATGAAGAAGCTTCTGCATGCCGAGCTTTCATCTGTACTTGGAAGGTATATGCACTCAGAGCACTAATGACATGCCAAGTAATTATAGATGAGAAGATAAAATTGCATGGAAAGCAGAGATCTTTTTTGCCACACATATAAACAGATGCATGTTTAATTAAGTGCCCAAAACAGGTCATTTAAATGACCATTGTCAATATATTGACAGCATGGTGTTGAGCCGTGACGTGACAAAAGTGAAATCTACTACGCATTGCAAAGCAAATTACAAATAAGTGGGTAATGACTGCCTGTGCACACAGGAAGCTGGTGTTGAGGGGTTTCACTTACTGAACACTTAACACACAACTTTGCAGCCTATCAAAGACAGCTCCTCTATGGCTCAACAGAACTTTCTGAAGTCCAAAGTTCAAAAGAAGGTTTATCTGCTCTGGAACCTGTAGACAATTCATTTTTGTAGAATCAAATCTACATAGATCTTTTCTTTCTCACTTATGTGCTAATGCACAAAGATATGTTTTTCCTCCAAATTCAAAAGCCTCTTTTCTAAAGCTCTAATAAACTATACATGGTCAACCTGAACAGACAAGAAAGACACAGAAGCGGAAAAAACAACAGATGTTTTCGGCATATGAATGCTTTGTCACCTGTAATAAAAAGTGATTCACAGGTGAAAAAAAGAGATTGACCTGAAAGTGATTGCAAAAAAATAGGATTGCAGAAAACAAAAGAGGTGTCAGTGCCACAGAAGGGGTACAGAGTACCACTCCAGTGTCATCCAAAGATGACAAAATAGCACCAATTATTTGTGAGATGTCTCAGACAGGCATTAATGTCTGATGGTGATGGGGTGAGAGCACAACTCCATCACCTATTGAAGAGGCAAGAACCACCAACATATATTATACTCAAGTCTTATCTGACTTACTCGGAAAAAATAAGAAGAAATTGTGGTATATAACCCTGTGCATTGAACTTCACAATAAAATGGTTAACATGTCCATCTCCAAATTTGCTATAAAGCTCCATAACCCAGAAAACTGCCATTGAGTAATTGCTGCAGAAACAACATGTAATAAGATGAATTGCCTGAATAAAGAAGGAACTCCAGGCGGTCAGTTTGAAATCACAAATTCCATCCTGCAAAATTAGGATTTCTTTGTTAAATCATGACCTATGATTTTGAGACCCACAGCAAGGCAGTTGACATTTTTAATTATGAGCCACTTTGAAAGCTTCTGTCATGTTTAATTTGTATTAAAATTCAGCTGCACATGAGGAGAGGTCAGGCATTACCCGTAAAGTGTGCTAAACCTCAGCACTCCAAGGCTGACAATGAATACTCATCATGCTGACATGAATTTTGGAGATTGTATGATGAATCACAATTTATTCGGAGACATGCACATGCAACTGGTGGTACATGACATGACACTATCCATGGAATTAGACAAGGCTTAGCTTTCCCGTGGAGTGGCTGGGAGGAATAAACATCATTGTGGAGCACACTCAGGAATAATTTAATTCAGTTTTGATTTCAGGATTTCATTCACAGGAAAGGAAATTAATAAAATATTGCATAAATGTCATCATGCAGCTGCAGCTCATAGTGTTTCGATACTGTCCTTAGCATTTAGCTGAGGTTGTTGTGACTAGTAATGCTCCATTAGCCTGTAAAGGTTTAGTGTGTACAGTTTAGTGCCAAGTTGCAGATTGCAAAGGTCTGGACATCCCTCAGTCATCCTTTGTAACCATGTAGGAGAAACCATTGTGACCCTAAAATAACATAAAACTGCACAAGGTCCCCCTTGGAACCATTGTTTGATTTATCCAGTTGGAGCTACTGTGGGAACATGGTGGTGATAAAATATGGTGGTCTCTGTGGGAAGAGGAGACTGAGCAACGATTCTTAGTGTCATGTCAGTATATGCTAATGAAAACATAATTATGAACATTATATTCCTTCTCTGTAAATAGATCACCCACAATCCTATACACTGCACCTTTAGGAATACATTTCACAGTTGTATTAGTTCAGTTATTTTATACTGTTTATTAATCTGCAGCAGCCTAGACTAAGAGAAGTGGCATAAAGTTCTACTTATAATGGTTTGTAGGCACAAACTAGTTTAAAATCCATTTTACGAGGCATGGTGCCAATGATTTTGAGTGGCACTCTAGGCTGGCATTGTTAAAGACAAAAACCCAAAAATATATAACTCCTAGGGCTTTTGGCAGGTGTTTATGTGTTATTTATTGAAAATAAATCTGCCAAACAGTATCAAAAAGTTTGGTAGCTTGACTACGATTTCAAACTGGGTTGAAAACTCCAGTCCTTTGTTTAATTGTTCTCCCAGCTATGTTCTCTCCATGATGTTGTTGCATGTAAAGCATCTTGCTGATCCATTTAGAGGAAATGGCAACACAGTTGAAAACTCATTACAAAAAGTCTGGTAAAAAAAAAAAAAAACAGAGAGACTGACAAAGATATGAAGAGAGTGACTGTGTTCATTAGTAGCAAAGTTTTAAAGTCATTGAAAAGTTCTGGAAGTTTAATGCTGAATTTTTTCTGACTCCAACGTGACCAACATTCACTCAAATTAAAGCTTAAAGATTTTTCATCGAGTCATTTCACATCTGAGGTAATAAGAGCAAACAGCCAAAACGTTTAAGAATGTGTCTCTGTCCAAGCTCTACAGCATATTAACTGCCAAGAAAGAGTCCAGGTCTATGAGCATCAGACATTTTAGTTTTTAACATCCATGCTGGATTAATAGATATTTGAAATGTTCTCTTTCTACCTACATCTATCTTTCTAAAAAAGGTCAGTCTCATGACTCACATTTAATAGTCGTCTGAACAGGATGCAGTGAGTCACACAGAATGTTTCCTTTCTGAAACTAGAAATATATAGCGAGCTGCGTTAAGATGAAATGTGTGAACAAATTCCTTCCTTCATCTGTATCACACGCATTTCTTGTACTCTCACCGCAAGTCCTCTTGACCCTCAGCAATGAGTTTAACTTTCACACTCTCTCACATCCTCACACACCATTAGTAGTACAATCTTTTGTAGACAGTATAATCACCCAACTCCACTGAGCATGTCATTCCAATTGCCATGGTAATAAGAGGCTCTTGCTCTGACTGACAGGACCTGACTAACAGTAGTGTGCGCCAGTGTGAAAATATCATTCCTGCACTGAAGTGCCACAGCTGGAATAGGAAAAGGTTTGGTGTTCCATCCTTTATTCTTATTGGAAAATATGCAGCAAAAACAAAACTTAGGTTATTAACCAACTCTGCTTGGTATCACTTTCCTGGATGTTACAAAGAGGCTGTTTTAAAATTTGGAGAGGGTACAGACAGCAGCAGCAAAATCTGCAAAGTGCCTTTTGTATGGTTGTTTAAAAAAGTTGCTTTGGCACTTGACAAGAGTCCACTGAGGTAGGCAAACTTGGCTTAGTCCTCAATGACTGAAATCCTTTTCAAAAAGCAAACAAATAGAATTCATTTAAAAAAAAATAGTTGGCTTCAGAGATTATAATCACAAAAGACTAATTAGTCTACTGGCCATAAACATCTCACTTAAATTCACATTACACCTATTAAAAGGATAATTTTCTTTTATTTCAGCTTGAGGTTTCAGCTTTGTAGCTTTGGCAGGCGTGGAAAAAACAGCAGCTGTCAAGTGATCAGACATGTTGTTGTACCGGTGTAGTTAAATTATTGAAACTAGATCATTTCAAAGTAAAACCAAAAGAACAGTTAAAATTTTAGCATGTGGCAATATGTTAGTAATGTCAAGTGAATTCTCTCTTCAAACCAAAATTTACTAATTTGGAACTTTTTGTTTAAAACTTGTGTGATTTTATGTTGCTGATATATCCTGCTGTGATTTCCTTTTAGCTATGGTTTCTTGGTTGGTTAGCTCAGCTACAATTTTGAATGGATTGCTATGACATTTTGCATAAATATTCATGGTCCCCAAAGGATGAATACCATCAATTCTGGCGATCATCTGACTTTTCCATCAGTCTCATTAATGTCATAATTTCTTAATACTCATTTGGACTCACAGATGGACTGATGCGATTTCATTGGCCAAAAATCAAAGGTCATGATGATACAGCCATAACTCAAAGATGCACTTTCTGATTTATTGTGCATTACTGGACTCATTGGGGGAGACATAAACCTGAGAGATGGTAATTGTTGAGAATGGTGAAAATCAAACAACAGACTGGTAAATTGATATTTGTTGAATGATAATGAGTATGTAATCTGGCTGCAAAGTGGTCCACAGATTGGAAGACAAAACCCCCAAAAGAGTGGCAATCAATCTGCTCACAAGATCTTCCCACAATCCCACTTGTTTTGCATGCAGTCATTTCACTTGGCATCATTCCACACTACATTGCTATGCAGGCACAGGCTAAAGTTATCACTCAATCCCCAAGATAATTGAAGATAATGTCTGAATATCATCATGCATTATTTATACTGTAGGGGGCTGCATAATGATAAAATTTGGAACGAAAGGTGTAATTAATTCGTCATAGATCTGAAGTATAAATCAAAAACAATTTAATTTAGAATAATCTACATAATCAAATCCACACAAATATCTACATAAACAAGGTCAACAATTATTTTGTGAATAACTGATTAATAATCCTCCAATTATTAATAGACAAAGACATTACAGACTGCTTAATCACAAAAAGCAAAATTCTCTGTTCTAGCAAACAACTAAACAATGTAGTTTAGTTTTACATGCAGCTCACTGCTCCTTTAAACACTACAATCACTGCCAGGCCGACAAACAAAAAGGAGCAGCTGCTCTCTGGAATAGTAAATTCTGACCTACTCAAAGTAGCAGAAAACAATGGCATATGCTACCATGACACAGGATTTTTCTACAAATTTATGAGTATCCTTATTGCAAAAGATAGTTGTGCAATGACAGTCGGCACCAGTCCACATCAACAAAATTTCGCTCTGCGAAATCGCTCTGCTTTAATTAATTTCCACAAAACCTAAATCAGCCTCTGGTCAATCTGAAATCAACCTTTCACTAAGATTAACCAATTTTTGAGACAAATTTCTCTCCAAAGTAAATCACAGCATTAAAACTGTGACTTGGTTGGTCTTACACATCCCTGAGATCCATGTTCATGATGCAATACTGAAAAAGTTAAGCTACATGTCCTTGAAAAAAGTCCACCTTAAGAAAGACCAGTATTGTTTGTATAGTAGTTTGTGTGGTTTGACAGGTAGCTTGTGCTGTAGAAATAGCACAAAAAATACAGAATTATACCCCAAAAATGTATCACTATTCATTCTAACCCAACCCTTGAACGTGTAGGACAACAATGTTTTGATTTGTTAGCTACAAAGTAACAGTGTCAACTACATTTTTCCTGCCGATGATGAGCTAGGTTACTAACACTTGGAGCTTTTGTTTGAGCAGATACACACTTTTTTCTTTTCTTTTTTTACAATGATGCTGTTGTTAATGTTGTAACAACTGAAGACAGACACCACTTTTCAAACTCTCGATACTGAGTCTCACTCTCGCAAGAGCCCCAAGCAGACAACCACACAAAGAAATCCGAAGTTTGAATGGCCTGCCATGCCTATTTATGGTTGCTGAGCAATGGCTTTACAATCACTACTCGACTGTAGTGGGTTTACTTATCTGTCCACTGTGAAAAAGACAGAATGCAGTTCCAATGGACAAGTTCCCTTGCAGTTAGTGTATGGTTCAAATACTAATACCCCATGGCTCAGAGAAAAGCATAATTGACTTATCTCAGTGGTAGGCCAGTAACCTATAATATACATTTTTAGTATAACCCTCACTCATTTCATGCATTTTTTATGGAAGACATTACATATAATTAATGGTTATTTAATTGGCCACAATCAGAGGCTCTCAGCATAAAACAGCTCAGACAGTTAAGCATTTTTACAGAAAATCTCTTATGTCCCCTATAATGTTGGCCTAATGGACAGAGGGAGACAGAGAGAGACTGAGAAAGAGACAGACAGACAGAAGATGGTGGCCTCCTCAAGGGGCCATCCTGACATCATATGCAGTGACGGAGGAGACACTATGCTGTCACAACACACAGCGCGGGGGGGCTGGATCAGTGTCATCAGCTGTGACACACTGGGGAATGACCCACGTAGGAGAAATGAGTGTGACAATTACGGGACAGGTCTCTGGGAGAGAGGAAGGGTGGTGGTGGTGGTGGTGTTGATGTGGGCAGGAGAGGATAGAAACATGAGAAAGTAGAAGGGGGCGGGTGAACGGTGGGAAAGCAGTTTGTTGAAGATGATCAGAGAGACAAGGCATGAGACCAGACAGGATGACTGTGTCAGCATGAATGGATACAGCATTGTTTGGATACTTGAAGTAAAACACAGTGGTGACCTGACAAGTGAAAAGCTGCTGCACTGTTTAGCATCATTACATTACTGTCAAACAGTAATGATAGGTTTGTATAAGCAAAGGAGCAACTGCTGTCAGCTTCTGTTGAATATCATTTATAGTTTACCTCAAACGTTATAGTATATTGTGTGAGACAGAAGCTCACATTCTTCTTGGTGGGATTTATTTGATTTTTTTGACCAGAAGAACTATAAAGCTTCCATTTTCTTTGATTCACCAAGCAGATAATAAACTTGTCACTTGGTTTTATTTTACACATTTCTAATGGAGCTTTTCCACTCATTTAGTAGCTTCAGTGTTATGAGGATATGTGTCCATATGCCCAACCAGTCTCAGCCTATTTAATCTTTTGGGCTCTGTAAAATGACGGCAGCAACAACACTCTGCCATGCATCTGGGATTTCCAGCAGACATAGTTGAGAATATCCATGGTACCCAAGTGCAATCCACCGTTTGAAGATATTCAGCAATGTATTCAGCTTTCTAACAAACTTCTCTGAAAAAGTGATTTAAGAGGAAATTAGCCAGTTATTCCTCTACCCAATAGCAGAAGATGGCTTTTTAGTCTTGAAGCCCAATATACCTGGATAAAGATCCTCTATTAGGCAGGTCTCTCTTGAGTTGTTGTCATTATGTCTGCCCTTTAGCCCATTCACATAAACTCGGATATCCTACATCAAAAAAGTTCTGAACTTTTAGATAAATATCTGGTGTTTTTCTTCAAAACATTTCATCATCCCACATCAATGATCCTGTAAATGACCATTGACTTAAAAATGCTGCTGCTTGTCTAAATTGTAGCAATTCGATAAACTGGAAGTGTTGTAACTGTTTTTGTTAGTTAAGAGTGTCAGAGTGAACTAGATAGATGTCTTCCAACTTCCACCACATAACAAGAGTAAGGCACATGCGTCTGTAATACTGTACACTGTGTTGTGGAACCACATACAAGGCTAAATCTGTGAGTCTGAGCTCAAGTAAGCCCATTGGCTTTACTGTAGTGCATCACATGCTTGTGTGTTGGACCCTTCTGTAGCTATTTGTGTCTCTGAATGTCCTTGTAGAGCTTTGGCAACCTCGATCGGTCATTACATCCCATTTGTTAATCTTGTTTACTTATTATTCTTTTGTGCATGTCATGTCTTTACTAGTTTTTACACTGCAATGCAGGACTAAGATGACAAAAGATTGGAAATTTACTATTTTGGTTGCAATGACATACCATATGAGGACAGAATAACATTCAAGTCCAACTTGATGAGGCCATATGGATATTTTGCAGTGTTGATAGTGCAGGATGTTGCAGTTCATTAGGAATCTGCAGTATCTGGGTTGTGGGCAATATGGATATCACACAGGCTGGATATAATTGTGTCACAGAGCAATGTGGCTCCACTTGTGTATTTTACATGTCTCAGAGCAGCCAACCAACATCATTTCCTTGTGATAACCACCTGAACTACTGACATAATATATGTAAATGTATGCAAAAACAGTAGTGTAAGCAGAGTAGAACAAAGGAGGAACAAAAAAGAAGTGGTGTAATATATGTCTGACAGTTATGACCAGGAAACACTTCGACATGTAATGTGTATTGATGCTTAAGACTGACAAAAAAAAACTTCAAGTGACAGAAAAGATATAGCTGTGATATGTGACTATCATTTCTGTAGTTTCAAACACTGTAGTTTCAGTAAAAGGCTATTGATACTTTAAATCTATTGGTCAGCACAATTAAATAATCAGGTATAACCACCACTGACATCCAAACTTTGTGACATTTCTCGGATGCTGCCACTTTCTTCCTGTCTGTCTCTTCTGATGCGGCTGCTTATTTTTAATAGGAAAGATGAGTTCCTCTGTTTGTGTGGGGTGTGGGGGTGTCTGTCAACACCCCCCCTCCTCTCTCTTTCTCTCTCTTTCTCTCTCTCTCTCCTTACTCTCCTCTGTCTTGTCTCCCTTTCTGCTCAACATTAAAAAAAAAAAAAAAAAAACAAGCTATAATGAAATGATGGAGCATCAGCATTCTCTAGAGGCCAAGGGGGAGCATAACATATTCACATATTTTTTGTAAAGGGGCATTCATCTCTCTCTCTGTCTGATCTTCCTCCTGCCTGCCTTCACTCAGTGTGAGATAGTCTACTATTTATTGCAGAATCCAGCCCTGTGCAGATTACACTATTTTGAAAATGTTTCAGTCTTTTTTTTAAAGACTAAATGGGATTATGTAATGACCAGGACTCTGCTCTATTGCTTGTATGCAGGTATAGTTGTCTGTTTTTGTATGTTTTCTTCCTTTGTCTGTCTCTGGTTCACATGACAACATTATTAAAATCTAACACTTCTAAAATCTTTTTAGTCCTGTGTGTGTTGCTAATGTCCATCTGGTTACCTTCATCTGGCTGTTCATTTGCCTCTGATAGTGCATTTTTTTCATGTCTTAGGTTACAAGCAACTGGTTGTGTCAACATAGCATATGGAAACCAAAGAAAAACAAATAATCAAGATGTTTGGAACTTGTTAGAGAAATACCTCCCTCCTATGGAATGTGCTGCAGTGTTTACCGACAGGACACATGGATTACACTAAACTATTATACCTATTACCCGCAGGGATTACCTGCGTGTATATGACTCAGGGAATATTATACAGGTGTGACAGGTGTTTAATACCACACAGAAACACACCTGTTTTTGTTTCATTTGTATTAACTGACATCAGTAGCTCATAACAACACTCTTAAATAACATTTGCTACTGAAATCCCCCTATGATTTCTTTCACTTTTGATTCAAAACTGTGTCTGTTATTTCTATTGTCGCACTTTTCTTTCTTTACAACAATGACTGTGATCTGAAAGTTAAATTCTTGAACCCATCACAGTCAAGCACCCGTATGGACTCACAGACTGGATTTTGCTGATTGGCATCAGTTTCGTATTATTTTACACCACTATGCATATCTATCATCTGTTGTCTAATCCACATGCCTTTAGTTTCTCTTTTGTTTTTCATCCCTGCATCCACCTCTCTGTTGAATTGCTTCTTTTCTATATTTTGTTTTCTCAGCCTTACGTTAAAATACCCTGAGGCAGGTGAGGTCATGCAAAACAAGTTCAGGTTGAAATTGCCAGTAAGCACAACCATTTGACTGCCTGTAAGTGAAGCCCCACCCACCATTTTTTCATTCTTTAACTCCTCTGGCAAGTCCACGCCTATGAGATGTATGCTTCACATTACCCAGGTGAGACTGAGTCAGGTAACATAGACCCAAGGGTTGGTTGGCACACACTTACCTGCCAGTAAGGAGACATCCTTTTTACATTCCTGTGTCGGAGGTAAGGTGTTTAATATTTTTTGTATATTCTTAAGATTAATTAGATCAATAAAACTGATTTAATGTCTATGGCTTTCTAAATTTCAGTTTAATTTTAGATGAATACAAAAATAATTTAAAGGGACAAAAGATAGCATGAGGGGAAAAAAGACAGTAAAAAGGGCAAGAAAATTGTTCATTCTGCTCATTTTATTATACATACAACCACGAAAGATCTTACATGTCAAGGTAAGAGCTCAGCCCTGGTGCTTACAAAGGAACAAGATTTGTAAAGACAGATAACTTGAAGCGATGTGAATAAAACCACATGAGTTGCCATGCTTTACTCCTCTGGCTGACATGCGTTGCCTTGAAAAATGTTACAAAGTTGAGTCGAACCTACAAAGGCGAGGTGTATGAGTGACAGAAAAAAGAAAGAAAAGTAGAGCACACACACACCCCCCCCTCCTCCACACACACACACACACACACACACACACACAAGAGCTTCAACCCCACCATGTTAGAGAAGAGCACTGACTCACACAGACAGTTATGGAAAGAAAGCTATTTGCAACTGGTTCAACCTGTAGAGCAAGTCCACTAAACATCTATCATTGTCAGCAGGTGGTAGAGCACAATATTAATCTGTAGTCATAATGAGCATTAAGACCATTTAAACAGGCGTAAAGAGATTGTTTCTGATTAAAAATTATGTTGTCACATTTAGACGTCTGTGCCACCTCATCTATTTGCATGATGCTGAGATTTTTCATGGTTGTTGACTTCTCCCACACCAAGTCACTCAACAAAGGTGGGACTGGACTGCCCACACAGTGGGTGGTTTCTAAGTTCCTGTGGGTCACATGAACCTGAAATGACATTTCATATGCCATCGCGGTGTGATAGAGACTGTTACAAGTGGAAGTTCTGAATGAATGTGTGTAAACAGGTGAATGATACTTGTAGTATAAAGCTCTGTCAGTGGTTGTTAAATTAAACGCATGTAATAAAGCCAGGAGCAGCATTTGCATTGCACTAGAACAGTATTTGCTTCACACACACACACACATACATATATATATATATATATATATATATATATATATATATATATATACACACATATATTGGAATCAAATCCATTATATAACCAGCAGTTTCTCAGTTGAGAAAGCATGATATGTCTCGTCTGTCACAACAAAGAGAAAGACAAACACACTGCAAAGAGATAGACGAGGCAGGCGGCTGTTGGCGGTGAAAGCAACATTGCAATCTAGAACAAATACGAAAACAAATTGTGGTCCAGCTTTGCCATCTCTCTGAGACAAATATACTGTTGTCTCAGAGGTTTTCTCTTCTATCTGGGCTGAATGTCACCTCAGGGTTTGGATATGTGTCTATTTTGTATGAAATTCAGAGAGTAATCATAAGCTCTATATGTTTGCGCAAAATGCGGTGAACCATCGAGTGTTTACATCTAAACATGCAATATGTGAACTCATCTTTCGTATTCATTTTTTTTTAAATGTTGTGGCTGAGGACTCAGATTAAAACTACTGCTTACAGCCTCTTCTCTGGGTAAAACTGTGGAACATGATAGTCTGAAAGGCACCGACTGAGGCACATTTTAAGATTAATACCTCTGGTTGTATTATCCACTTTGAAGGAGAGATGAAGTGCAGGTAACATCAGCAGTGATTGAAAGTGTCTTTTAGTGTCTTTCAATAGCCTGTGTTATGATTCTAAAGGCATTCATTGAGTCAAGTCATCTTATGCAGTGTAATTTAATAGTCAGGAATGCTGGATGAAAGAGAAAATAACGGCTGATTTGACGGCTCAGTGTGTCTACAGTGATACTGAAATTCTGGGAGAAAGTGTCTTTGAATTCAAATACTTGGGATTAGATGAGGAATGAAATGGAACAGTGGACAGCGAGGCTGTTATCCAACTTGTTCCCAGTCGGGCCGTGAGCGTTCATCAGAATGAGATGTAAATATGTAAGAGCTGCGTGTTTTTTTGTTCTTGAAAAGAAATACTTGAAAAATCTTAACCTCTGCATAGCATATAGGCTCCCTTTATGACTCCACTACATTAATGATGATGCTTGCATCCCTCGTTCAATGGCCACACTTGTCACTCTAGACCTCCACTTCATTGAAACATCCACTAAATCCAACACAGAGAGAAATATGGGCAGAGGATCCAATACAATGGCATCTTTAAAGTCTTTACATGATCAGTCCTTTTAATCCACATAATATTTTTAATTAAATTAAATTTACTCCATAAATGAACCCTCCCTCCCCCAAACAGTCCTTACAGTCCTTTGAAGTTTGCAGTAGAAATATGGGATTTACAGATATGACTGTGGCTGCCTGATCAACCACACTGTTCAAATAGCCAACAAATAGACTTCAAGGTATTGGTTTGTCCTTTCAGCTAAGGGAGGCTCCAATGATGACTCACTCAATGATGTACAACGAGTCAGTACTGGATAGGTAGCTTCTTTGCAAACAGAAACCAGTTTTGACTGAGAGTAGGTTTGCAACAATGGTGTGTGGTTGTTGTTTCCTCAGAGGAGACAAACATTTCAAAATTGCTTTTTTGTTTGTTATTGTATATTCAGCTTCCTAGGGTTGGAGAATAATACAACAACAAGCACAGTATGAAAGAAGCATTGGCTTTATGTGATTTTTACTAATATAGTATTATATACTATGACCTGTAAACCACTTGAACCTGTAAATACAAAACAGTTTTATGAAAACTGTTGTATAATGTCTCCTGATGGAGCCTTATCAAGTCTATAAAAATGACTGTGAATATGTCAGAGTTATTTCAATGAGGTTACCTTGGTTTGGATATTTGAGACCGCTGAATTATAATAGAAAGTCTAGGATGGCCCAGCAAAAGACTAGTCTAGTCTCATTATAGAAAATGCGGGACATGAGATTCCTTCCTTAAACTCCAACCCTTTCCCTGAAGTTATTATCTACGCAGGTATGATTGTAAAGTGAAACTGCAATGTTCAAGCCCAGCCCATACACCTAATCAAAGCTGTCAACCATGGCATCACTGCCTATTTTTGTAACATCAAATTACTTGGAACCAAACCCAACCCAACAGAGGAATAAAGCATAACCACACACCACCATAATAGGAACTTCCTCAAATAACAGAAAAAAGTGTGGGGAAAAAAATTATTTGCTGTGCAATCTTTTAGCACTGAGGAGAAGAGGTTTGAGCCACCAGGGGGTGATTAAGATGTTTTAGCTTCTTTTTTGGGAAGCTGTCATGTCCACTATCTTTATATTCAGTCATCACTTTATACTTGGGTGCTTGCTTTGTAAAATATAATTAAATTAAATAGTGAAGTGCTTGCTGCTATATGTTTCTAATCTACTTTGTCACTCTGTCTTTGCTGGTCAGCTCAACAAAAGCCTCATCTCACCAAATCCACTGGCACTCCTAAGGCACTCTTCCATCTCCCTCAGTCTCCTGCATCCCCACCTCCACCTTTACAGCAGCAGTCATGAACTGGTCTGCATTCCAGGTGCTCCTCAGCGGGGTGAACAAATACTCCACCGCTTTCGGCCGTGTCTGGCTCTCCATGGTCTTTATCTTCAGGGTTATGGTGTTCGTGGTGGTGGCCCAAAGGGTTTGGGGAGATGACAGCAAGGACTTTACCTGTAACACGGCTCAGCCAGGTTGCAGCAACGTGTGCTATGACCACATCTTCCCCATCTCCCACATCCGCTTGTGGGCCCTGCAGCTCATCTTTGTCACCTGTCCATCGTTGATGGTGGTCGGACACGTCAAGTATCGTGAGCAGAAGGACGTGAAGTACACTGCCTCGCACAAGGGCAGCCATCTCTATGCCAACCCTGGGAAGAAACGAGGAGGACTGTGGTGGACGTATCTGGTGAGAACAAAAGATGTAAAAGCGTATTTATAGCTTTGCTTGAAATGCCACATGGAGAAAGAGAGGGAAAAATAGATTCACAGTGCTTTGGCCTTGAAATAAGTGAAGTTATTCATTCTTAGAAATGTCCAAAATAATGGAAAGATGAGTGGAAAAGGAGTTTGTGTAAATATTAATGAATAATATTTGTTTAAGCAGATTTCACAAGTTCATTTGCTCTTCTTGGCCCAATTAGGAAGACTCCAAAACTATAAATACAGTATTAAATCAAATGCACAAGAGCAAAATGCATCTTTTCTACAGTTATCATCAAACCATCAATGACTGAGATTTCCCACTGTAACCATCATTTATCTTCTCATAGTTGAGTCTGATTTTCAAGGCCGGCTTTGATGCTGGCTTCCTCTACATCCTGTACCACGTCTATGAAGGCTACGACATGCCCCGTCTGTCCAAGTGTTCCCTGGAGCCGTGCCCCAACACTGTGGACTGCTTCATATCCCGTCCCACCGAGAAGAAGATCTTCACCCTCTTCATGGTGGTCTCCTCTGCTGTCTGCATCTTTATGTGTATCTGTGAGATGGTTTACCTCATCTTCAAACGCATCCAGAAACTCTTGAGAAGGAAGGCTGAGGTAGACAGGAGAGCCTTTGCTGAGACTCATGAGATGACGCCGCTGGCAGTGCCCAGATCGGAGTTCAGATCCAAAACATCAATCAGAGTAGATCCTACAGTGTCCCTCCAGAACCTCAGTAACATTAAGGCTGAGGAAGGGACATCTCAGAAACAATAACATGACACAATATGGCAGCAGCTTTGTGGAAAAACTCAGTAAGCGATCGAGGTGGAAGAATATGTGGAGAACTGCTGCTGAAAGCAAAGGAGATGCACATCAATTCAGGGATTTCTGAAGAAGCATTTTGTAAATGTGATAATATTTTGTAAATATTATTTGGTCAATTCAGGGATCTCTGAGGAAGCATTTTGTAAATATTATCATGTTAAATGACTGTCTGCAAACATGGTGCATGGAAATTAACTTTCAAAAAAGAAGAAAGGAAGTAAAAGCATTTAAAGATATTTTTTTGAATGTGTGTGTGTGTGTGTGTGTGTGTTTGTGAGTACATGAATGTGTGTGTCTGCGTTTTTGTTTGTATTGGCCATTAGTGAGCTTAAGCTGTTGTATCAGGTAGTTGGTAAATAAAACTGTAGGTATGAAATGCTGAAAGACCCCATTTTTTTTTTTTTTTTTTTGAGCATGCACACTGCCCCTTTAGAGAGGGCACACAGAGATTTGGAAATTACATTCTCACAAATATAATACAATAGAACATGACAAAAATGCTTTGACTTTGTCACACATCAAATCAGAAATGCTTTAATGAATGTAACACAAAGCTGCACAGACAAAATGAGATTACACAAAAATGATTTTAAAATGACCTTTCTTTTTTGAAAAAAGAAATGGAGCAAGATTATGGATATATTTTATGGAGTTTTGTATTTATTTTTGCGACATAAAAATGATTTCACAATTAAAACTTTACAGTGTGTGCATGTGTTTCTTTTTGCCATTAAAAAAAAAAAAAAAAACATTTCACTACAGTCCATAGAAATCAGAATGGGGCTCAATGTATTATGTGACCCCCAGCTATTGAAACCACGATCTATTAACAGCTCACAGCATTATCTGAATACTCCACCACTACAAACAACATCCCGGAAGTTTGAAAACAACATATCTTCAATTTCCTTAAAACACCTAAAAACTACCTCTTGCTTTGCAAAATATATGAATGATCTTGAGATCCTATAAGCTCAAAGAAATCTGTAAATCGTGTAATATAATATTGTTTATAATACATTTGGTGTTGTGTATATATATATATATATATATATATATATATATATATATATATATATATATATATATAGATATAGATATAGATATAGATATAGATATAGACATAGATGTAATCCTGAGTTTCGCACTTCAGCCCATAGGCAAAAGTCATGGAAATTGTGTCTAAAGCTGAACTCTGCCGTCGTCATCACGTTTCCACTCCGCTGTCCAATCAGAAGCAGGAGGTGCGGGTGCGGTTTTGACAGACGTGACTATCAGCCAATAGTAAACCTGAACTGGACCACACTGTATCCGCCTTTAGGATTGCCTTGTTGTAGGAAGTGAAGTCAGTCAAATATGAGTTTCCACTACGGACAGGTACCGAAATACTGCTCTTTGTACTCTATGTATGTTAAATATAAAGGTGTATTCGTGTTGTTTAATGTGTGTAACATTTAATTTACTGTCTTATTATGGTGTAAATGAGGGTTTGTGCCATAAAAACATGGTTAACGTTACCCATTCATATTTTTCTCCATGGCTAGCATGGTGTCGGTAAGTCAACTGTTTCAGTTGTTAGCAGTGTTACACTTTGTAGCGCAGTTGAATCGTCAACAATATGTAAACGTTGTAATGTTACTGTTTATGAATTTCCAGCTGTCTTGGTTTATTTCATGTTGACGTCAGTGTAACTGTAGTTTCTTGAGGAAAACAGTGGATGATGCTCTTAATGGTTAACAACGTATTATGATACTTCACGGAAGTTAAAAGTAGAAAAACCTTGTTGTTGTTGAAGGTACAGAGCAGAAGATCTGTTAAGTTAAGTTAATACGTATCCAGAGTGTTATGTTGTTTTATTATACATATTAAACTATAGGAATAATGGTACTGAAGCAACATTGAAATGTTTCACTAACACAAACTGAACTTTTCTCTCTCATGTTTATCACTGTAGGGTTATCCAGGAGGGTGCAACCCACCACCAGGAGCTCCATATGGTGGAGGCGGTGGTCCCTATGGGCACCATCCCTCAGCTCCATACGGAGGGGCTGCAGGTCCACAAGGAGGTCCTTATGGCGGTTATGGAGCCTCAGGTCATGGAGGACCATATGGTCATGGACCTGGCGGTGCCCCCAGCGGGCCTTATGCAGGTTATGGCGGCCAGCCTCATGGAGGACCGTATGGACACCATCCTCCTGCAGGTAACTTGTAGGCTGTGACTGGAGCTGCGAAAGCATCTGTTTTTCCCTTCACCCATCAGAGTTGAACGGGCATATTGTGAGCATGAAGGGACTGTAGATAGCTTCTCATTCCCTTTCCCCATTGCTTCTCTCACATTTTGTTCCCTCTTGCTCTCTGGTGGGATGATGGATAGAAAATGACTCACGTTCCCAGACAGTCGTGTAGAGACAGGGTTCAGTTTGTGCCCCTCAGCAGGATTACACGGCTGGAGTGATGACTCTGGTAATACTGAGTGAGGGCTAAACAGAGTAAGAGACTGATGGCTATAGAGTGTGTTGTGTGTGTGTATGTGTGATTACACTGTTTCCTGTAGCCGCTAAGCTGAAGTCAGAACCTGATAGCCTGTGTCGCCGTCACTCCCTGCAGGGACAGAATCCATCAGGGTCTGGCCTGAAGTGTCACCTGTCCCTTTCTCCCCATTCATTTTTTTGACAATCAGCCCACTCTCCTCTCCACCCTTCGTCTTACACCATATTTTCTATCCCTCCCTTTCTTTTTCTCCGTGTATTCAGGTAATGGGCCCTTACACTGACACTATGTACCTCTCAGTGAAATTACTTTTTCTCAACCTTTGTCTCTACCTTTTTTCTCTACAATCGGTGCCTGATGAAACACTGAGCATTTACAACTATGGTTTGGGAGGTATATTGAACAAAATGTTCAAAGGTTTTGTAAATGTAAGAAAACCACAGATTTTTCCAGTTGGTAAAATGTAGATACCCACGTCTAAAAATGTAGATGTAGATGATTGAAGATGTGTATATATATATATATATATATATACAGAATATAGATATTGTATATTCTGTGTTAGATTCATTATTAACAATACTGCTTTCCATACCAGTGCCTTCTCAACTACAGCAAAGGCAAAAGACTGAGTCAAGCACAGATGTGCTTGACAGAGTCAGCACAGCTTCAGCTGTCAGACAGTAGAAGTGCGTTTCCTCATCTCGAAGTAAATAACAAATTATTTAGCATCAAAATGAGACAGATGCTTGATCTCTAAGAATCTTTTTCTTCTCTTTCAGCATTCTTTTACAATTCTTCTTTCTTTTTTGTCATGCATATACTTTGCTCCTCAAAGCCTGAACACTGAAGTGAAGTAATAACTGATAGATATTACAAGGATGAAGAACAGCAAAGAGAATAAGTCAAACTAGTTTGCTCAGAGAAGAACAAGAGGACTAAAACAGAGAAGAGTGTACACAGACAACAATCTTCAAGAAATGGGCATCTTCAAGTCATTTTGTCCAAGTCTGTCCTCACCAGCCAAACATTACTCTGATTTTTCCCTCTCTGTAGGTAACATTCCTCCTGGTGTTAACCCAGAAGCTTACCAGTGGTTCCAGACTGTCGACTCAGACCACAGTGGTTTTATCAACCTGAAGGAGCTGAAGCAGTCACTTGTCAACGCCAACTGGTCGGCCTTTAATGATGAGACCTGCCTCATGATGATCAGTGAGTCATGCGGCTGCAGCCAAATGAAATATTCAACAGAGTGTGAAGAAGCTCTGTATTGATGAATTGGTTCTAAATGTTTTGACAGTGTTTCCTCAGGCAGAATGACACAATGTTTAATTGTGTAAAATACTTTTAGAGCCCTAGATTGCTACTGCAAAGTGAGGAAGTGGAGGGAGGTGGAGTTATTTAGGAAAAACAAAATGGATGAAAAAGTGCTGCGAAAAAAGAAAGTAGGCTGGTTTTATATGTGAGCTGCTTCTAAATAGACATCTCTGCCATTTCTAAAAGGAGAAAGCCAGGCAGCCAGGAGTCAGCTTAAAAAATGACTGAGTCATGTTTGTCGTCTTGGCTGTTATTTGTGCAAGTATCCTCACATTCCAGTCGCATTTGCCAGACAGTGACTAATGTGTATCATTAACCATAATGAGAAATGTGCGTCTTGTGTTTGCTACTTTTAGAAGGAGAAGATCCATGATGATGTATGGTGGACCCACGCAGTCGATACACTTCACTTAAGTGATCTGTTTCCAAACAATAGCAACAGAATGAAACTGTCTGAACATGTTGTGTTTGTTGTGTGTTTCCTGTCAGACATGTTTGACAAGACGCGATCGGGCCGAATTGACCTGTTTGGTTTCTCGGCATTGTGGGACTTCATGCAGCGTTGGAAAGCATTGTTTCAGCAGTATGACAGAGACCGCTCAGGGACTATCAGTGGAGCAGAGCTACATCAAGGTATCCCCTGTTTGTGCATATTAAAGATGCTACTGTTCATCAGTGTATTTCTGTCAACAAAAACCATCCTCACACCTTTGTTTCTTCGTCTCCCTCCGCCTCCTCTCAGCCCTCGCTCAGATGGGCTACAACCTCAGTCCTCAGTTCTCTGAAACGTTGGTGCAGCGGTACAGCCTGCGGGGTGCCCGACCCGGAATCCAGCTGGACCGCTTCATCCAGGTGTGCACCCAGCTGCAGAGCATGACGCAGGTCTTCAGGGAGAGGGACACGAACATGACGGGCCACATCCGTCTCAACTATGAGGATTTCCTCTCTGGTGCCATCATGAAGCTCATGTGAACCTCATACCGCTGACAGTCTCTCTGAACTGTGAATACACAGCATCATTCCATGTTCAGGACATTTTCTGCTAAGTTTTTGTTATTCTCCCATAAGTGCCCCCCATATATTGGTATGTATGCAGTATAACAGCCAGTTTACATTAACCCATGGCTTGTTGCTGTAAATACTGTAGATAACGCTTGTAAAGTTATTATAAAGTTAACTAAACCTGTTGTTAACTAAGTTAACTAAACTGCTTAGCTTAACTAAAACAAGGGGTCAACAGAAGAATCATAACTTCACTATAGTTGCCTCGGTGACAGTTAGTGAGTCTGTTGTTTACTAACACCAGCGTTTGGTTAGAGTTTCAAATAGTTTGACTTATATCAAACATGGCACCTGAATACACAATTATTAATCAACTAAACCATAACGCAACAAACGCTCGAACCACATTTTTGTTATGACTGAACTAGTGTAATAATAGACAAGATGAGGTATTAGATAGTGAGTGATGAGATGCAGAAGAGTAGATGGATGAAATGTAAATTCATAGTATGTGAATTTACATGCTGCATTAACACCATTATGTGCCATTAAAACCAAAGTAATACCATTTTAAATTCCTATACATATGTATGCGGGGTATTTCCATGCAATAGTTGCCTATTATTTTGAGTATTGCTTTGTAAGTAAAAGAAAAAACTACCACATTTCTTGATATTCTAACCAAACATTTAACGAAGCATCGTAGATAAATCTCTATATGAAATTATTTTGAGTTTTTTTTGTTTTTTTTTTTAAGTAAAACATGTTTTTATTTTTATTTTTTACTAAATTTCTCAGTATTTGCCAGTATCAAACATAGATTATATGTATGTTTGTGGACCAAAACATTAAAAGGCCCAACTCCTACTCCATTATGTGCCACTTTCACTTCAAGGGCAGTACTTTAATAGATAATACAGTCCACTGAGATATAAACTCTGAATTCAACAAACATGCCAAAATGTTTCTTAATGTTAGAAACAAATAAATGCATTTGTATCACATTTCCAATGTGTTATGATTTTCTTAACTGCTTTTCTTAACTTCTTAACCAATGAAAAAACAAAAACACTTTTCCTGTATTTTAAGCTTTTACATATGACATAAAGCTAGATACTGTATGAGGTGTTCAGTCTGTACCTACTGGGTTTATATATCACTTTCTGAGACAACGGTAAGTATGAGTGCTTACACAGAAGACAGTAACTTCAGCAAAAGTGGAGTTATTCTTGTAATGTGCTATTTTATTTAATAGCAGTCATGGCTAGTTGAACTTCAAACCAAGCTTGTGAACTTTGACCACAAAAAAAGGCCAAAATCTGTCTGTCATCCTTCTTTTTGTAGGACAGATTGGCCGCACAAAAGTGCAAAAGCGTCTCTGTCTGCCCCCCCACATCTGGCACCTCTTTTCCTCACCATCTGTTACACTGCTTGATCACAGTCTGTGTCAAGAGTCCTCCTGCTTCTCCTCGTCTCATTCCAAATCACAGGCAATCCATCAAATCCTGTCGTGCATCCTTTTTGGTCATATCCCACATCCATCTCCTCCTTCCGTCTTAATCTGAAGCTAAACTTAGCCGTCCCAGGTCCTTAAACACACTTTGAGTCATATTCTCCCTGGTGTCGACCCCGTTCTGTTGACACCTCACCTGAACATGGATGGGGTAAAACGTCTGGATTGCTTTCAAAAGACTTGAGTTGAGGGACTCACAAATGTGGCCAAAAGTGCAACATGCTTGAAGGTTTCAGCTCACACACAGCTCTGCAGCAGCCTTATTTCTGGCTTGTGTAATTCAGCAGTGATTTAACCTAAGTCCTCATTGTCATTTCCTGTGTATTAAGGAAATTTCTCACCACTCAACATGCCTGACATCTGTAATTAACTCGGACAAATACTGTATGTCTATTGGGCTTCAGCTGGTGAAGATATGGCACCTCATTCTGTCGGCCCCAGTTTGTTATTGGGATTGATTAGATGGTTTTATCTTTACATGGACAAACCTTGGCTGGTGCGGCTTTTAAATCTCATGTACTAATAAACAGGAGCTGATGAAATAATCCTGGCATCGCTAAGGCCGGCGGTAAAGCAGAACTGGCACTAGTAATGTTGTTGCCCCGCAAGGGATGAGCACATTTGACTTTATCTGACAGGACTGATCAAATGCCAGTTCTGGCAACGACAAGATGGACAGCGCAGAGGGAAGACTCATTTTGAAGCACGAAACATAATCACCCACACAGAATCCTGTTAATCACAACCATTGCAGCAGTCACTTAGAGTAATAGTAACATAAAAATTTGGAAGTAGCTCACTTTTTTTTTTTCGCTCCCTGCCTCTGCACAAATGACCAATGAGTCAGAACTGGCCATTGCTCCATGACAGGCTGCATTCCAGTTGCTATAGATCAGCCTTGTGTGCTGCATTGGTATAGTTTATGGAAAACTTTCAGTGTCATCAATCATATAGAGCTTTGCAAAGAATACTTACTGATTCACTAGCCATAAACTACAGTGGAATATTCTCCTCCTCCTACACAATGGATGGCTCTCCTGCTGGGTGACTGAAATTCACACTTTCTTCACATCCTTTATAAGCAGTTAAAGTAAACAAAAGCAAAGCCGTTTCCAAAATTGTTGGTACATTTTAACAGTACACCATTCCTCTCTGAAAAAGTATCTGTGTCTTCATATGCCAAGCCATGTTTAAAGGAACCAATCTTAGCACATGAGGGGTTTGTCATCCAAGAGGAGTAGCTCATGCCTTGTCAACATATGACACAGTCCTGGTGACAGATCTGTCAGCTTTTCTTTAAATATTCCTCCAGAGGATGATTTTCTGGCATGGATGCCATCGAGTGTTTGAACACAGCAAGAGATGGTATTTTTATGACTTCCAGCCAGTACTGTGGAAGGGACCAACATCAATGTATGTTATGTAAGAACACAACTCACTTTGACTATATAGCAACTCAGCAAATCAACTACTTAATATAAATTAAAAAACATACAATGAAATAAGACAATTACATTTCTTCTGGTGGAAATGGAAAACAAACTATATATATATATATGTTACATGAATGCTGATGTGTGTGTGTGTGTGTGTGTGTGTGTGTGTGTGTGTGTGTGTCAACATTCTAATGCCTTTATACTTACTTATTTTTGTCTTATTTTCTTTTGCATTTATTACATTAGGTATGGCAGCAACTAATATCAGTATCAATAATACTACCAACAGTAGTAGTTATTGCTGATTTACTTTGTGTTTCATAAAAGGCTAGAAAAATGTGAAAAATGGTTTTAGCATGCTTTGTTTCAAAGTAGTGCAGTACTGAGTTTCTACCACTAGGCGGTACTAAGACATTGAAACAAACGTTGTCGCAACCTTCTTGGTCACAGCCGAAGTGACTCATCAGCCAATGAGGATTAACCAGGAAAGACACCGGAAATTGCGTCAACTCACTGCTACATCAACGTGCTAGAGGTAAAGGTGAGTGGAGACTAATGAAATAAACTAGTGTCTTTGTTAAAAACGCAGAGAAACAAACACATACATCAGTTTGTGCTATCGAGCTAGCTCATGTGGTAGACGTTGTAGTGTCTGTTCAGGTTTAAACCATAATATTACTAATTCATTCATGATAAAGTAGCCAGTTATTAGCGGTATTGTTCAATTACTTTGTAACGCGACATATTTCAATGTTTAGAAACAGTCTAATGAAAAATGTTAGTTAATCGTACATTTTAAATTGCGTCACGTTCGTCCTTAACCTGTTGGACCGGCGCCAGGCCAGACTCCATGTTAAATTTAGTTATATTATATGTCCTGCTTGTGTGCAAAGTGAAGCATGCGAGGGTGAACATGAACTAAATATTTGTTCAAATTGTGGAGAACCGTTCTTTTATTCGGCATGCATACGACGCGCGAACAAACTCGAATTATTCTTGTAAAAATGTATATTTGTTATACGTTATACAACTGTTTGTTGTTGTTTGGAGCTAACAGGAAGTGAGATCGTCATAACAAGAGCTGAGAGCTCAAGTATGGTATGATCGTAAGAATACAGTAATATTCAATAGAATAAAAAAAAAACCTTATCAGTACGTTTACAGTTAATAAATAGTGTTTTGTAATACTGATTCAACATTGTTCAGGTCTAATTTAGAAAACAAAAGCGTTCTTTCTATCCCAGTTACTACCACAGTTATGTCATGAAGATTGTTATTGTCTAAACGATTTGATTTTAAGGGGGAAAAACTACCCGTCTTCGTCTCTCAGGTTTAAAGTCTTACATAACAGACAATACTAGTTTAATACTTGTGAAAGCCTCTCATTGAATTCAGTTGTATGTTTGTGGAGGTACATGCTTTTATTTACCCATCAGACCACTAGGGGGAACCAGAAGAGAAGAGATGTGATAAATAATTCCTCTCTATTGATTACCAAATAAAAGATAATTAAATAAAACAATGTTTCTCATATTAGATTTTTCTTCTTGCATTTTATTCTCTAATTATTCTCTTAGAAGAACCTGGGAGCCAAAGCAGTGTGCAATCATGTGGCCTGTTGTGTGGACAGCAATGCGGACCTATGCTCCTTATGTTACCTTTCCCGTTGCCCTTGTGGTCGGAGCAGTGGGCTACCACCTGGAGTGGTTCATCAGAGGGAACCCTAAACCTCGAGAGGAGGAGAAGAGCATCCTGGAGCTGAGGGAGGAAAGAAAGCTTCAAGAACAAGTGGGTATGGACAGCACGCAGGTGCTTAGTCTCAAAGAGAAACTGGAATTCACGCCCAAAGCAGCTCTGAACAGGAACCGACCCGAAAAGAGCTAACTGTGGCTGGTGTTAGAGACTCCTGTTTGCCATCTCAGCAGGAGGATAGGTGGAGGTGCACTGGGAGCAAAGTGGGTGATCAAGAGGGCAACACCTATTTCACAACAAGTCAGCAACAAGTCACAAGAAGTCAGCCATACATCATCACTGCTGGCCACTGATAAGCATGAGCTTGCCTGTGTTAATATCAGACATTTTGCAGAGGCAAAAGGGAAACCACAAAACATGTACTCGGTCTTTAATCAAGTCACATAGAGCAAGTATGTGCTGTATTAGGATTCTCCGGTTTTCCCTATTGATATTGCACATGCCTGTTTGTGCACTGATCAATAACTAAAGCACTGTAATTAAAACACCTCAAGTATGGAACCTTTCGGTGTGGAGGCTTTGAACCGACTTAAAGGTTTGATTTTGTTGTCTGTTTGTCATCTTGCTTGAAGAATAGATGAGTTTTGTCTATTTATATCTAGTTGTGACGCGGACACAGGTTTTATTGTGACTGTTAATAAACCATAAATGTAATTTCCTTGGTACGTCGTGCATAAAAATTGATATACTTGTTATAAGCCGGTCATACGCTCTCATAGTCTTTCTCCATGAATCTTTTCCTCACACTAAAGGAAGAACATCTTATCGTAAACATAAAAAAAGAAAGACGGGTCTTTGTTCTAGTTCTTTTTATGTCATTCAGCCTTTAATGGTATGTGACAAAATAAGCCAACAGAGTGGGAGGTCTCTCAGGAAGTTTAATCAGCTTAGTCCTGTTGTCTGAAATATTTGCATAATACTTTCATTTTAGAAAGTCTTGAATTTTTTTCCCCCCACTTTTAGTTTGAAATTTGTGTGTTAAAGAAAAATATGGTAAATAAAAGGAACTTGTGTTCACATGCTGAAAGTGCCTGCCTGTGTGAAATTACAGTGTCAGGAATTGTCTGAGACACTTTCCTGTTGAGGTTTATTTGAACAACATAATAAAATGTGCAGTTTCATTATTTGTTACTTGTGTCTTCAGCAGCATTGTTTCACCTTCAGGTCTGAACGTGAGCCTCTTTCCCCTCCTTAATAATGAGACAATGCTGTTGCCATGGACAGAAAGTAACATCAAAGTAAAAAGGAAGGAAGTAATGACTGCTCATGCAACTTCAAGGCGGAAATTATTTTAGAGGGAACACAGTAGACAAAACGGTGACAAATAGGAAAATCTCCAACCTATTCACCTCTTGGAATTTGACCTGTGGCACAATTCTGAGTGCTAAAAAGACTAATCCATTCAGTGAAAGTTCATCATTGTTATTTTATGGGATAAAACGCTGCCTTTCTTATGCGATAACTTGAATTAACTTGATTTGATTGTAGTAGTTTGACATAAGCTTTCAGTTCCTTGAATTCGGTTCAGATGGGTAAACTTGCATATATTGAAGTCAATTTCAGTGACAAGTAGCCACAATTAAGATTAATTAAGACTAAGGCTAATTAATTAATTACATATCCACAATTAAGAGATAACTACATACTATTTAAGTGATAGATTACACAAAATAACAAGATAACCTAAATAAATCCCACAAAAAGACACACCCAAAGCTTACATAAGGTCAAAAGACTACCAAACCATGAAACATGTTGAATCATGCTATTAAAGTGAGCGTGTATTACTTTAACAATTAAATGAGTTAATATAAATGTTTCCTCTGCCACTTAATGTGGTTTCTGAGCAGATGGTAGTGATGGGTTCTTGTCAACAGCCTCAGCCATTGTTGTGTTTCTTGTACAAGAAGGTTATAATACACCGTCTGAGCTTCACTCCCACAGAGAAACAGAGAAAATGGCGTGATGGAAATAGAAGCAAAACAGGAGTTAACAGGAGTAAAGGAATTTAAGTTTTAGGCTGAACTGGTAAGTAATCATCTATCATGTCATGAATACATTGTTTTACATATTCATTTTTCTTTTCAAGTACAAACATTGTTATTTTAATTGAAATTACAGAAGTATTCATCCTTATAACATAACACAGTTTGGATTTAGTGAAGCTGTAATAGAAGAATTTAACCCACATTACACAGTTATTGCAGTTGATCTGGGTGTAAACTTATGTTAAGTCTGTAATTCACATACAACATACATATGTGAAAAAAAAAATCCTTTTGATAAAGACATCAGCAGAGCAACATTTCACAATCTGTCAGTAATGTCAAAGATTTATAAACCAGGCCAATAAAAGCAGTGATTCGCCTTCATAGCCTGCTGACCTCTACTGTGTCATAATATAAGTCGGGATGGAAAATATGCTACCTTTATATGAAGTAATATAGTGCTGCTGTGAAGGACTGTCATTCAACATGAGCATTTCAGTGATGTTGCCTGAATGCGACATGACCTCTCTGCAGAGGCAGAAAGCTGGAGCAGCTTCCACATTTTCAATCAAGATTTTTTTTTTTACTGTCCTCATTAAAACAAGACTAGTGATGTGGTTAGGAAGCAAAGACTTTAACAAGAACTCATCACTGATTGAAAACAGAAGTTATCGGTGCTATAAATACGACATAATTTAAAAAAAACAAAAAAAACAAAAAACTTTATAAAGCTCTTAAATTGAACATGTGATAAGTCAGACGCATTTAAGAAAAACTCTAATAGTTATTTTATTGACACTTTTACCCAAGTCCCGCAGTCTTTCTTGTGTTAAATAATGTAACAGAAGTCTATCTTTTCTGCACTGCAGGAGCCTTCTTAATGGATGGTAACTTTTCCAATGTGCTAGGATATGTTCTGCTATGTTTCCCTGCCAATTAATAAAATGAGGAAAGACTATTAGGCCTAGATTTACATTGGCACCAGGTTAATGTTGTTGTGCTATCGGCAATTGTCAGCTTGTTTTCCCCTCTTACGTTTGTTATCAGTGGCATGAGCTGCTCCACTTCAGTGAACCCAGTCATACATGTTCAGAGTGGAAATTACTTCAAGCTGGTGGAAGTTTCCATTGGAAACCAGAGTGGATGGATGGAGTGTGGATGTGAGGCTGCAGCTACATTACACTGTTTACAAAGAGTGCAATGTGTTTAGGTGTGGGAAAGGTGTGTTTGTACGTGTGTGTGTGTCCGTGTCCGTGTCCTGGTGGGAACAATCAGAAGACAGGTCGGCCGTCGTCCTAACAATGGCTCAGGTCCTCAAATCTGGACAGTAGTGTGGGAACCAAGCTCCAAGGCTCATGGGAAAAGATGGGGGCGTTGAGAGGTGTTCCATTGTTCTTGGGGGATGATGGGGATAATGGGTGCGGGTGATGCTTTCCTTTTTGTTTTGCTTTTTAAGGAGGTTCAAACCAACATCCTGAGTGGACAAGCTGGAGACACTGCTCTGCTGCAGGAACAATAGGGCTGTCTGCCTGCTGGAAGGGCACCACTTCCCCCTATTAAACAACCACGCACACACACACATACATACACACAGAATACAGGTGCTGCTGAGTATCAAAGCCATACAAAGCCAGGTCTACTCTCACAGGGATTTTTAAAGAATAAAAAACAGCCTGGTTGCATAAATGAGTTGGAATAATAACTGGCCAGTTATCAGCTGTACTTTAAGTTTTAATGTCCAGTGAGAAATAAAATGCTGTTTTCAGAAATCCAACCCAAACTTCTCCACTGCCGCACAATAGATCATCTGATGAAAACCTCCTGTGTCGACCATCTTGGACCAATCCTTCTCTTTTGAATTTGTTGACAACATTGATCTTTCCATGTTCCTAAAGTTACTTTAAACTCACCTGTTTATACCTACTCACAATCTTTGATTTAATGTAAGTATTTAGTTTTATTCTTATTATTGTAACAATTCAATTCAATTAGCATATGACATTTTTGGCCACTTGGGGCCGCAAACCGAGCTACAAAACAGAACACTGACACACTGTGACCCTATACAATAGTTTAGGTGAACATATTAGCGTATTCACTTATAGCATATTTTATCCCCTCATAAATGTCAGATGAATATGTTTTTAGCTTCTTTTGTCTCTGCTACATTCGCTTGCTAAGTGCAGGACTGCCAACTCTCACGCAAGGAGTGTGAGACACACGCTTTTGACTGCCTTCACACGCTCTCATGCCACACCTCCGATTTCTTTTCCAAGGTTTCTGGAAAAGTTGGCACCTCTGTAGTTGCTAACATTTTCTGTGTGGTTTGGTTCTGGGCAGCTAGCCTACATTAAAAACTGCTGGAAGCAGCTACATGTTGTGAAAAGATTTAAATACTCCCTAGAGCTAAGTCTGGTGACATTTATTTGTAGGTTTATCAAGATAGGCAACATCTTATACATTAAACATTGTGATTTAATCTATTAATACTGAAAAGATATATTCGTTTGTACAGCTTAGAACATTAAACATCTGGAAAGTTATAACTTTGCTCACTCTTATCACAGTTAGAGCACTCGGAACACGGAAACAAACAAGAGCTATAAGTGGTACCAGCACTCTTAATTGACTCCAGCCGTTCAGCGGGCTCTTTGCCCCACTCCCCTTCATCCTTCACTGGGCTTTGATGGGGTGGCAGTGACATTAGGTCCACAAAACACAGGGGAGCCATGATAAAACAATGCAACAATGCCCTCTTCAGCTTCATTGTCAGGGTTAACAATCTCCACCAACCAATCCCTGTGGAGGAACAATACTGGAACAGGAAACAGACATAGACCTACTTCCTGTCCAGAGTTTAAATTTAGGAGCTGCTCAAACCGTTTTTGTGTCGTTTTGTTGAGGAAGACAAATGGTCAAATTAAGAGCTGAGTGCTGGGACATGACATTGTTATGGATACAGAGAAAGTTGTCTGTCAATAATAAGTGTGTATAGATTCAGAGGAACAAAGGCAGTTGGCACATGTTGCACTGTATGCCTTCAACGCATACACACGTGTTTTAACATAAACACTAAATAGTGATCTAGATAGTGATCTTTTTATGTGAGGTACATTATTTCCAGTTCCGTCCAAATAAAGCAATGTTGCATATCATCAGTGAACTCTTTCACCCCCGCAGTCTGCTATTTTAGGCAGCTTGCTTGTTTACATATTGTGTGTGAAAGTCTGAATTTTGTGAAGTGAGGTCACACTGATCATTCCTAACTTCTTGGGTGAATGTTTGTGTGTGTGAGTGGCCTCTTTGCCTATTCAGAGTGTTTCCTAGTGGAACACAGAGCTTTTAACAGTACAGCTGGCTGGAAGAATGACAACAGAGTAGCCCATACTGTGAAACAGTGACAAATGTTTGTACACCAAGATAGCATCACCCTGGTTCCCTTGACAAAATCCCATTGGGAATTTTCCATTGACTTTTCCAAGTGAGCTCAATTTTAGCTACCAATGTATTTCCTCAGCAAGATGAACTGCACTTCAAAGCTTAGATATAATTACCAGAAGTAAAAAGCTGATGTTAGGCTATAAACAAGCTACATTATTGGTTGCAAGACTTCATGTCACCACCACTAGGCTTCTGGCTTGTAATATGACTCGAAAAAAAAAGTTAGTACAACGGGGCTGTAAAGGCTAGTGAGTGGGTTGGCTTTCATGTTTGGCGTGGTGACCACCTCTGTAGTTTCATTCAGCAACTTCTTATCAACCTCCTTATTTAAGACACATGAAAAACACACGCACATACACACACACACAAAAAAAACCCAATTACGAGTGGGGTTTTTACTGATGTATTTTATGTTGTCAATTAAGAGGTGAAAACATCTTGCGCTTGTGTTAACCACAGACCGTTTTTTCCAGGCATCTTGCCAAAAACCCATAAAAAGCCACAGCATTCCAAGGAAACCGGAAGTGTAAAAATGCTTACTTATTTCCAGGTTTTAGGACTCATTCCTTCATCGCTCTGTTTTTGCCAAGTCTAACACATAGGTGGACCCTTTAACGACCCTCTGGTCTGAAGTCTGATCTTTGCCACAGTGGTAACGCCTATCCCAATAGAGGAGTTGTAGCACTGTAGTTACCCTTTTATTAAGACCTGCTGCTTTATGGTACATCACATTGATGTGTGTGTGGTTACGTATCCATTCCTTCCCTAAACTGAAGTTTGGAATTTGTCCTTATTTGTGTGTGATCATCAACTCCCACAGAGTGAGGAAATGCATCAGCGGTGACCCCAACAATGTCAGGAAACAGTCAGAATGGCATCTGTTCCCAGAGGCTACATGGATGACTGTTAAGGATGACCTGTCGCACAGATTGAGGTCTTCCCAGTAACACCACAAATTGTTTTGTTCTTGCCTAGATTAAAAATCTTAGATTTCTTCTGAAATTTAAGATTTTCTTCCTTTACCTTAAGAGTTATTTATCAGTTAGAATTCAGTATATTTCACTTTACTCATAAATCTTGAGCCGCACATCCTTGGTTAGACTCCTTGTGAATCTGACCAAGGATTATCTGCTGGTCATTCACCCAAGCTCTTTCCCCCACTTCCTGTCACTCTTCACGTGAGGTATTTAATAAAGATATAAAATGCCTATAGAAAAAAGATGTATGCTCTGAGATAAAAAGCCTTTTCTTCTCGTTTTCTACTTTTAATCCACAGAACATTTATTTAACTTATTTCTTGACTGGAACCAATTTATTTTAGGGTTTCTCATCAAACAAAGCAATCTTTCTGTTTGGACAGATAATTTCACTGGTATTTTGTCCTTGTATTTTAACTAATCATATTTGCAGTGTAAAAGGACTCTGGATCCTTATTTCATCACAGTGTATTACAAGCAAACATCTCCACTGTTAAGCTTTTATTAGAGTGTCCTCAACAAGAAATGTCTGATTGCATTGCTCTGAATTTAGGAAATAGTCTAGACATGAATAATAGGCAATCAAACCAGTCAATGGAAGAGCGTTTTATAAATGTCCCATTGTCCTGACACAGAAACATGCAGCCAAAAACATCACTTCCATTTGCACCAACAAGGAGGAGACTTTATAGGAAAGGCTGTGATGGTTCTGTAAGGCAAGATATTAAGTGTTGAAGAAAAATGACTGTCGGAGCAACAAATAACCTGCATTCATTGTTGTTTTTATCCTTGCTTCACTGAGCAGGAGGTGAGAATTTACTCTGTGGAGAGAACAGAGCAGGGCGTTGAGCTTCTCTTGTTTTATCAGCTATGAGGAAGATGGATGCAGAAGGGACCTCCACTGTTCCGCTTCTGGCTTTGGTTGGCAGCATAAGGCTGATACAAGGTCAACACGTGCAATCTGTTTCGTGACCCCCCTCCCTCTTCCCCTCTCCCAGCTTTTTTTTTTTTTTTTTTTTTTGGTGAAAACACTCACACACAAACAGTCACACGGACACACATGTACCCGCCCACCTGGACTGAGATAACAAGAATGCACGGGGATGCCAGCCAGATTTTCATGAACAGGCACTGAACTGGGCAGCTACAGCAGGCTTTCATTGGATTGTTCTCTCAACAATGTCCGCCAGTGTGTGCTTAACACATGGACAGGATGGCCAGAAGTAAAACACATTTCTCTATGGGGACAGAAAGATAGTCTCCCAATTGTTAAATCATAAAACATTAAATTTTAAATACGTTTAATTTCTGTTTTTCAGCTGCTGGTTAATGTTCTTGTTCGACCTCGCGTTCAAGTTGTTTGCTTTATGAGAACCTGTCACACTTAAATTTCCCATAAAGCTTGTTTCCTGCCATAGATAACTGCTTATTGTCATGGAGACAGTTCTGTAAATTACTGGAAATGATGGCCGTGTTGCAGCAGTTACATCTCTGAAAAGACATACTGCTACATTTGTTCGGAGCCTGGGTGAGCACCTTTGTTGAAGGTGCTGAGTTCTGGATTATATCAATTGCTTTATGTTAACAATGTTAACAGTCAACACTTGTCAGAGGATATTAACGTATAAATGCTGTTCCACCTTGTATGAACTTATACTGGCGAATAATTGATGTCTTTCTTCTGTGCAGCCAGAGCTAAAGATTTTGAGAACAGTCATTAAATCAAAATTATTTCCCTCCATTTTTTCCCTCAGGGGTTTATGCTCATGATGTCCTGTAAGACTCATCCACTTCTCCACACCTTGGCCTCTTTATGATTTCCTTTATGCTTTCTGATGATTGCTTTAGTGCCTCAGTTATTGTGACAATATTTGGATAGTAGAAGTAGGGTAGAAGCAACACAGATACAGACATTTTTCCACAAAATAGTCATGAGCATGTGATTCTTAATTGATAAACTGACAGTATCATCATTAATTTATGGTGGTATAAACTTTATTTTCTTCACAGTAATAAATATTAACACTGGTATTTTATTTGCAAATCTTAAACATTAAATACAGTTTTTATATAATTAGTTATTTCCTTTCATTGAATTTGCACATTTCTGTACCTCTCACTCCATTCAATTATTAATATATTCTTCAGTTCTCTCTCTAAACTCGCTAAAAGGTTTGCTCTTCAAACTTAGATGCTTGTCTTTGCTCCATTATTCAGCTCTAGTGATGAAGTATGCAGTAGTTTCCTCTGTCTTCCTTCTCTCTTTATGGCTATAATACTTCGGTTACTGGCGTGGAAAGTCATAAAAAAATCCCAGAGTTCCTCCTGGTTTGGCTCCCTGTGTCTTCCCAATCCATGTCCCCAACTCAAGTGACCAGAGCTCACTGGGTGAAGGGGGGAGAAAGTACATTGTATGTGTGCATGCATGCGTGCCTGCATCCATGCAACCATTATCCTCTTGGGAGCTGAGCAGGACCCACAGTCCACTAGATTCCACAGTGTGGACAGAGCCATGAGGAGAGGGGAGGGCTTCAAACAGCTCCAGGGGTTACAGTGCAAATCTCAGAGGGACATGTTCAAATCTGGTTTCTCTGCAGTCCCTCGCATAAACATTCACACCACATCCCTAGACCCCTGCTCAAGACCCCCTGCCCCCCTTTCCTTCTTGCTTGCACTGTTTTTTTTCCACTGTCACATTAAGCACTAAGAGCCATTAAACGTAACAAGAAGGCACCTCATGACTGTAAGCTTTTCTCATGGTGGAGTCTCATTTTCATCGCCCTGGGGAGTGTTCTCAAAATGTTTAATGTTGAATGGGTGTATTTATCTTGTATATCTCTGTTGGATGTCTACCTGCCTCTGAGGCATTGAGTTCACAGTGCAATCGTTGTTCTTCTTCATTTGTTCCCCATCTGAGCTTTCACTGTTCACTCCTGACACTCAGATGTCATATATGGGATAATGTCTATAAGACGATTTGGAGACTAAACAAAGCTTGCATTATAATGAACAAACTATCAGTCCATCTGACTGTGTCAAACATATTGCTTTTGCTTTGACTGTCCCTTTTGGGCACCCTTACTGTTTTTACCAGTGTGATGTGCATGTTTTTTGTAATGAACTCTAGGAGAATGTGATATCGCCATAGCTCCCATGCAGTTCATATAACTAGGAAGCAGATCATTCTCAGCTTCCTCTGGTCCCCATTTTGTCTCTATTGACAGATCTGTGTGGCTTTCACAGGGGTTGGAGTAGCTTGCAGCCCCACCCTGCACAGGAAGGTTCATGTGGTTCCCTGTTTTGTAAGACTGAGGCTGCTCCGTCTGAATTTCTGGAGTCTTTCGTCTGACCGGTACCTGCTCAAACCGAGGGAAACAATAATATTCCTGGGCACGATAGCGCTTTTCCAGGCGGCGGGTGATGGTGAGCTGAAGGAGGTGGAGTAGCTCGATGAGATTGAGGAACAGGGAGATAGCTGCAATCACCTGAGTGTAGAAGATGAAGATGGTCTTCTCTGTGGGTCGTGAGACAAAACAATCCACAGTATGAGGACAGGGGTAACCTGTGCACTCAAACTTTGCTTGCATGAAGAAACCATCATAGAGAATCCACAGTCCTATTATGAAGCCACCCTCCAAGAGGATTTTGAACAGGATGCTGAAAGCATATGCACACAGAAACTTGCCTTTCAGTTTTGAGGATTCATAGGGAGCCTTATCAGCTTTTCTACCGTTCCCACCAGTTCCTTGTTTCTCCTTCTCCTTTGCATTGTCTTTATTTACGTTCCTTAAATCTTCCTCGGTCACAATATCTCCCTTGCTTCCGCCGGCAGCTTCCTCATCCTTTTCCTTGATTTTCCTGGCCTTTAAAGCCACATAACCAAAATAGAAGACCGTTGGCGTGGAGACAAAGATAATTTGGAGGACAAAGTAGCGAAAGTGGGAAATGGGGAAAGCTTTGTCATAGCAGACTTCGGGGCAGCCAGGTTGTTTCGTGTTGCAGACGAAGTCTTCTTGCTCATCATCCCAGGCAGATTCGGCAGCAGTTCCCACAACTAGCATGCGAAACAGGAAGAGCACAGTAAGCCAGATGCGGCCGATGCCTGTCGAATACTCCTCGCCCTCCTCCAACAGGTGTTCCAAGAACGTCCAGTCAGCTCTGGGCATCCTCTGCTTCTGTGAGAGACAATTGATAGATGAAAGATTGGTAGATTGATCAGAGCAAACAGTTTTTTGTTTTTTTTTACAGTTATATCTAAGAAGTTTTTATCATTTAATTAATGTTAGGTCTGGCCTGAAAAAAACAATCAAAGCAACTTTAAATTGCCTCAAACCTTTCTCTAGCTGTTTCTGCCTCTGTGAACTGCTGTATGAGGTGATTAGACCCTGTTCTGGCTGTAGTTGTTATCAGGGTCATATAATTTACCCTGCCTCACTCAATTTACTGCTACATAGCTGAACAGACTGGCACCTAATTGTTAAACTTTATTTTCTCTACAAGAGGGGTTTCATAAATGCATGAGTAATGTATAGAATTTAATTGTTTCTATATGCAATAAATGAGCCAAGTTTCTCCAACCTTTTCAATATAATGGCTTCTTTTCTTTGTTTTTTTATACCAGGGAACATGTGTATCTAACTTTAGCTCCCTATTAGTTATTCCATGAGCTCACACGGTTGTTGTGTGGTGGGTTCCAATTCCACATCGTGAAAAATGTAAAAAGAAACAAGGTCCCCACATGCTAAAAATGATCTAAAACAAAAACACATGGCGCTAAAGTTATTTAATATGAATGGAAACACCTTCACTGTTCACAGTTTAAGAGGAGTGAGTCCAAAAGAAACCACTCATATTTTAACGTTAGAAAAGAGCATCATACACATTATTTCTTGAACTATTATTATTTTTTACATTCGTGAATTAATTAAAAGATATTAAAATCTAAAAAAAACCTATAAAATTAGTGATGTATTTAGTGAGGGGTGGGTGATTGGAAATCAGTAATGATTAATGGTATGGTCACTGGCTTATCTGAAAGCACATACACACACACCCTGACGCACACACATTTGAATAAACATCCTGTGTGGAGAACTTCAGACACCACTGAGGCACTTGTCTATTTGTTTAGATTACATGTTTTTCTAATATTTCTCCCCCTCTGAGAGAAAAAATAATAATTTCCTGATAATCAAAATACAGTATCCTCTGACAGGATGAGACAAGACAAGACAATAGACAGTCAAGGAATCTGTCCCAGCTGGATGTAAGTGATAAGCACACTGTACTGATCCAGGATCATTTTCTGAACCAAACATCCTCCAGAATCCCAGTTCGCCATACCAGAATATCAAACTAGGAAGACAGAATAAAATAGTACCATCAGATGTGTGTGTGTGTATGTTTATTACTGTCCTACTTAAACTTTATATTCTTTATTTATGCTTCAGCTTAATTATAAGAAATTAAACAAACCATAACAGAGCAAATAAAGAATAACTGTAATAATAGTAGTTTTTATCTAAAGACAAATGTAATGTAACACAAATGTAAATATACTATAAAAGAAACTTTATTAATGTAATACAACTATAAACTTTACAGGAAAGTTCGGCCACAAAAAAAAAAAGAATAAAAGTAGAATAATAAACCACCTGTAGAACAATGGGAGTTAATCACAATCACAGAGCTACATGTCACTACCCAAAAACAACAATCATCACCTAATTTGTTTGTTTCTCACCTTTCTCTCTCGTGAAGCTTGGTTTGTCTACTCTGTCGTTTCCCGGTTTGAGCGCTCAATGTCCTTCTAATGTCCTCCTCCGTTCCCTCCAGAGGTGGTTCCACACAGCTGGACTCGTCTCATGTGAGGACCGTATTTAAAAAAGAAGCGATGTAATCGGAAAAAACGGGACGAACTTTCCCATGGCTGCTGCGGTGGCCCTCCCTCAGGAACTTTGTCCAGGAAATGGGATGGATGAACTGTAAAGCAAATCTGGTTAAGTGCGCTCAGACGTTCGACCTTAAGTTTGTTTGGAAACGAACAGTTTACGTTAATATCGTCTTTTTTTCTGTTAGACATAGGTTAGAGGCGAAGATGTGGGAAAATAAATCACAGATAGTGAGAGAATGGAGAGCTTCATAAACTCTTTTTTTCAAATGATTTATTTTACAGTGAATAAGTGAATTAATTAACAGTCAGTGAAACGCCGATATAATAAACAAACGCGTCCCTGTCATCAAAAATCAAAGTTTTATGAATTTCCAATTGTGTTTTTTTTGATTCATCAGATCACGGTTATACAACTGTGACTGCTACGAAGTGTCGGTGTAATTTTCCATTATACCACACAATGGCGCCAGTCACCAAATGTCCAAGAAGTACATGAAGCGCGGATCAGTGGAGTCGTGCTTTTACATAAAATGTGAATCTTTATTGTCTCAGCTGTTTTATTTTTCTTTTTTATCACCAGTAATGTTAACAATAACTGCATGGATTGGGTCAACAATCTTTTAAAAATAGGTGCATCAATCCAATCAGTTATGCTACTGTTTTACATTTCATGGAGCAAAAAGCAAACGTTTGGAAATTGTGTTTTAAGCCTTTAGGTTAAATTGCATAATTTTCACATTTGTGTAAAATCTGATTGAGATGTACATTCACTCATATACTGCACTTACAGGGCACTTATTACAGATCATTCAGTGTTCTGCTTTAGTGGAGAAACATTTTACATGCTTAGCCATTAATGCGTCAATAAAAACAATTCAATAATATAATAATATGACACTGACAGGGGGTATTATTTTTAAAGTGGGCTTCTTTTACTTGAGTAACGTTTTAAAATGTCACGATTAATGTTTTTAATTGCTACTTGCACTGAAGTAAATTATCTTAGTGCTTCTGTCCTCACTGGAACGAAGTTATTAATTAAATAGATTAAATACTGTAGATGTGTATCGCACATGGTACATCTTACATTTAGATAATATAAGTTAATTGTATGGGTCTATATACTACATATTACTGATAATTAATCATTTAACTTCATTGTATCTCCAAAGTATGGAGATGTGTTAAACCCCAGGTAATTGTCATATGCATATATATATATATATATATACTTGGTTTGCAGATGTGTACCACGAATCTGAGCAAGCCCAAAATGTTTCTGCAATTCAGTGTCTCTGTGCTTACTCATTGGAAGCCCTTGGAAAATACTGAAAAAAAAAAAAAAACTTGAGGCATTACTTGTCAATATAAGAGACACTATTATGCATCTTTTCAATTCAAGCATTTGTAATAAGCAAACTGATTATGTATTGCAAGTGCAATACTGCTGGAAGCCTGTATTCCATATCTTAAGATCAATTTTGGCACAAGCTTGGTTGCACACTGCCATAAGCATTAAACTCAGATTGGCTTTCCTACATCACCAAGAAATTGAAACTGTGATTAATCGTGAATGAGCTTTTTATTCAAATACATTTACTGCATGAGGACAATGTTCAAACAGTAAGTCATAATACTGTGCAGTTCTGTACTACATGTTATAACACAGTCTGTACCACGCAGTAATGGTTGCTCTATTTATCACCTTCTGACGCCACACTCAGTCAAATTTAAGTGTTTGCTGGAAAGTCATCTCCACACAGTCATTCCCAATCAGCTCTGTGCCATGATACGTGTCAGTATGTAGATTATAGGAAGAATTAGAGGACTGAGTCCATCTCCCTCGGCCACAGCGGAGCTTTATAAAAAGACTGGTAAATTGACAGTGAATCATCCTGACAGATCAGCTTCTTGCTCTTTTCTTTGGTCATTACATCCATAGATGAATGGCGAGCAGGGAAGTGAGGACAACCCACGGAGTGTAATGGAACTGTTTCCATCCAGGAGATGTGTTATGCCTTCCTGTGTTTGGTGTGTTCCTCCCCACTGCTACAGTTGTCAATGAAACTGATTGCCAGAATCAACGACAATCAATCCCTCACTGCTCGACACATTTTACGTTTTATCATTTTTACATGAATTATTGTATTTCATGGTAGATTCAGTCCTGAGTTTACATCAGTGAACTAATGAAGATATGAAAGTAAAGTTTGAAAGTTTTTTTTGTTATTATTATTATTTGGCAATACCACAGGCAGGTGTATTCTTGTGATTTGAAGCTAAAACAACACATTGACATGATCCATTTTCTTGACAGCTTTGTTACCTTTTAAAAAAGAAAATCCTGACAGCCAACAAATCACACCCATGTTTGTGATTTCTTTATACATAAATAAATAATGAGGGAAGTATTAAATCAAACTTACTTTGCTCTGCTAAATGATTAACTTCAACCATTGCCTGTAGAAAAACAGGCTGGAACACCTTCTACCCAATCTTTCTTTATCCTCTGATGTAACGTGGTTCTATGGGCGTGCAATTACTTTTTTAAATATGTTTTCCAAACCCATGGTATTTTTTAACAATGCTAGTGGCTTGTCATTCAGTTCACTGGCTAACTATGGACTGAAAAAATCACAACAATTACCAGATTCCCATTTAATCCTGTACAGACACTTATCAATAGTATGCATCCCCAGGAGATGAACCTTACAGACTTTGGTGATCCCCTAATTTCCTTTAGCTCCATCATGAGGCTGACATTTGTAGTTTTTAGGGTCATATACTGAAAACTGTTGGATGTACATTGTCAAGGTTCCCAGGATGAACTTGCAGCGACTAATGCCTTAAATGATCTGTCTTTTTCTAAGTATCTGTCTTTTGCTACTGGGCTACCAATGGGTAGAAGATTTTCTTGAGTAGAATTTGTTTTTTAAGGCTGAGAGAAAGGCATGCTCATCCAAAGAGCTATGTCAACATCTACTGGATAGATTTTCAGAGAGTTTTATGCAGATATTCATGGTTAACAGAGGATGAATTTATTTTGGTGACCTACCATCTGAACAACTATTGCATAGATTACTTTTAAATGTTGCACATTAACATCAAATCATGAAACCTTATCTGTAATTCCTAACCTTTTGTCTGTTATCATTTCATCCAGCATCAGGTCAAATTGTGATTTGTTCAATGATGAATGTTCAATTAGATTTACATTGAAATACTTGTCAAATTAATGGCTTTCCCATTACCAGCTAACTAATAGTAGGCAGCTGATATTAGCATATGTATATTTTGCTAATGCCAAACTAAGACATTAACACTGTCATTGTGAGCATGTTAGCACGCTGACAGAGCTGCTAGCATGAGTGTCGTCTTCATGGCTAATTAAATTATTATCTGAGATCTCTGCTTCCCTAGAAGATTAGATGCCTTTATGTTATCCATAAGGAGGAAGTTCAGTTAAGGGTTTATACACGGAAGCACTGCACTTGCTGTCTTGCTGTCTCATGTAAAATGAAGGATTGGAATTTAGTGACATATTCCCAAACATTATTGTGCTGCAGAGAGCCTAGAAGAAAAGTTTTTGTGACAGGTCACACCATGTAAGATGAATCTGTGATAAAATAACCTCACTACATTGTTTGGGGCTACACTACATGATATAGCACCGTGTGTCACTATTATGTGGGTGTGTGTTTGCATGGGGCAGTGAAAGAATCACCCTGACTCTATCAGTCTGTCGTGTTAGCAGTAAATTTCCAGCACAGAAGGCACTGTGTGCCTATCAGTGCCTCCTGCTTAGTAAAGATGTCAAAGCTACATGAGATAAGGCTCCACAGCCTTACATGTTGTTTGATGAAATATGCATGGCACTGGCAGAGAGAGCTATATATATATGAGACCAATAGGAGAAGGAGAAGAGATATCACACTACATCATGTTACACTGGTCACAGAATCTAAAGCTACAGCTATATCCTGTGTCTTAAGCATTCTATATCAGGTTTCTTCTCATTTAATGGGAAATTCAGTGTCACCACTGGCTTTTGACTATTTGATGGGCTTCCAATTAGCTAATATCTAAATGACCAGTTCTCTAATTTTCTCTTCTCCCCTATCCCATGTGTAAACACAGTGTCATGTCTCCCTTTTGAAATCAGGGTCCATAACCAATCAGAGCTTTGCTTAGATCTCCCTTGTGGTCTACTTACCATGTGTCTCCCAGCCTTATTACGCCTAGGGAATGCTCCCTGACAGGCACTATTGATCTTAGCCAGCTTGGAGTGACGCCATGAGAGTGCACATTGGCAGCTGATGACAGCTTTATTAGAAAAGGAGGACACGGCAGATCAGCAAGTTTCCCCACATCAAAGGGCCCAAAGGGGGTGAACTATGGATAGAGCTCATCACATTTGTTTGAGGATCAATTGGCTTGCATTTTTTAACTTGATTGATTTGTTTTGTCCAGTCAGAATAATGTACTCTGGACACAGGTAAGCCTAAGACCACCAATGAGTATTCATGTGATTCTGTAAATGGCAGACATTATTGACTGGTTTATGTTCCATTCTGATTTCATGCTATAGTCAAACATGATTACTTACAAATACAAAATACACAACATATACATACATTTTTGCAACTCTATTCCAGGTTTCAATCAAATAGGTTAATTCTCTTCTTGCGCTTTACTAAAATAGAAAACACTGGATGCCTGACTATAATGTGGTGTGCAGGTATGTTGCTGATGCTAATTTAGTTAAAAGTTAAATTTGCATTAGACTTCTGAAGGAGCCTGTGGGAGAGTAAGATTAGGATTAGTATTTTGTTTTCTGTTGACTTTAATTTGTTTTTCTAAGATTGACTCTTAATGGAAAACACTTTGCATTACTAAAACTTGGACTGTGAAGCCTCATAAGAGGGGTTATGGGGGTTTCCAAATTACAGTCCAGCCAATGTTTATGGAGCAGAAAATAACATTTCCAATTTATTCTCTGACTGCAGCGATTCACAACTTCAATCACAAGATCTGCAGAAAAGTAGCAGGTTTAAAGGCATGGGGGGAAAAAAAATAAATTCATCTACAACACTTAAATTGCAACAAGCGAGAGGGCTTGATTAGAAGTGAGCCGGGGTCAGGGCCCTCTGACATCTGGTTTTAGAGTAGTTTGGATGACTGCTAATGAACATACAAACAGATCTGCTGGCAGGCTGTGAAGCAGGTGGCGTAAGGCCAAGCTGTAAACGATTCCACCCTGGTGATGAATGTCCTGCCACATACATGAGGGGTGAGGGCACGTGTTGTGTTGTGTTGAAAACACAGATACTACACCTTGACCCAGTGAACTGATAAATATTAATTAGGCTGCCTTCCATCGAGAGAGAGAGACAAGAGAGCATGCAGAAACGTCTCAGTGGTTTTGTCATGTTGGAAAATAATGTGCCATTGCTGTGAAGAGGATGGATGCCGCCAATATAATGAGGCTAATATACTGCAGCCTTTTTTTTTTCTCCTTTGCTTTGCGTGAGCATTAACACTTTGAGCGAGTGAAACATGTTTGCCTATAGCAAAGCTTGAGGCCCTGTGTTGCATGCTGATGCACTAAGTGTCAGTGTTGGGGGGTTGGCATAGTCCTTCAATGCTCACTTTGTGACAGCAAGACCCACTGCTGGGTTTTGTGTGAAAGATGTTTGTGTTTTAATGGTTCCCTCATGATTACTACTAAACTTAGGTACAGATCCTTGTAGGTTTTTACTAAATCTCAACTCTGATGTCAGATTGATTTCACTGTGCAAATGCTGTCATCTTCCTCACAGTTGCCACATTTATTTATCTGGTGTGAACAGTTAAAAACACACAGTAACAGTCTCACACAGAAGCCGGTGCCAGTGTCACTGACCATGGTGCTGAAACTAAAGCCTGGCGATCCAGACTGCAGTTGTCACTGCTATGAATAAATGAACAGCACTTTTTTATGCAAGCAAAGACTCATCAGATGGCTGGTGTTATAAATTTGCATATTACTTCTCCAAAATAAAAAAAACAAAACTTTTTTAACCATTGCACAATGCTGAATCGTCATCAAAGATGCTGCTGTAGTAAATTAAAAATGTGAGCGATATCCACTTTGATCGCCAGTAGGCAAACTCACAGGGAAAACAAAAAGTACAGTAAAAGAGTTAATTTATTTCTGGAAAAAAAAATCTTCACCAGACCCCTTGGTCATATTCAGATTGAAAGTACTTTAATATATCATGAATATTTATCAGTCCTGAAAGGGGGTAAACTCTATTTTGCAAGTGAAAGAGAGGGAGCTGAGTTTAGCTGTTTTAAGCATAAACTCTGCACTTCACCCTTCCCAAGTGAGATATAGACACATGTATTCACATTTCATATTCTTTTCTCAAAATATATTCATGATGATTGTAGTTGAAAAATGCATTGTCCTTGCTGAAAAAACATTGCATATAGGGTGGATTCTGCTGCACTGACTGAAAGAGATAGTAAAGTGACCTTTTAGTTCTCACATCTATCCAACCTCTCTTCCTCGCTGAGTCCTTTTACCTTTCTTATTGTGCTGAGATACATGCATGTCAGCATGTATCACCAGCTAGTTTGACTTAACAGGTGCCACAATGTAGCAGACTGATGCTTGTCGAGAGCTCGGTGTGGACTAACACCCCATACTGTACTACAATGTAGTACAACTCTGTGGACAAAATGAGCAAATGGATTTGCAAGTCATTGCAAGTACAGGCCCATCTAGTTTTCAATCGTGCAATAAAACAATCCTGCAATCATGAAATGGCCTTAAGGCCTATTGAAAACAAGCCCTTAGTTCCACTGTTTTGCTCTCGCTCTCTCACTCTCACTCTCTCTGCTCTGACCCATTTACAGTAGCTACCGTCTAAGTTAAGTGCTTGACGACGTGATGGCACATTCAGAATGGGCGGCTATATGCTGCTGAAAACATCGCGAGTGACAAGTCTGGCTCAGGAAAAAAAAAAAAACTCACAGCCTACATGTCAGTGGTGTTGTGCCTCCTTGTGGATTGGACAAATGGTCCTTACTTATGTTGCCATGGGTTTAATTTGTAAATCACAATAGTCACACACACACACAATGAAATAATAATAGGGCAATGACATAGTGACATACAGGAATTATTACTTTTGTGTCAACCTCTTTAGACCTGGTCAACTGGCTGGTATTGTATGGTTTCTTGAAAGATCCTTCAGGTCTAAACAAAACATGTTAACGTACAACATTTTTGTGTGGAGTTATGGACAAAAAGGAATACATATTAAATCACATATTATATCACATATCATAACTTGACTTTTTTGCAGTGCAGTCCACATTAGAAGCTCATGTAACAGAAGATCTTGTGATATTATAGAAGTAATAAAGTAAGGGTGAATGGCTCATTCACTTCTTCTCCTCCTCGATCCTTTTGTCATTTGGCCCCTCCTTGAGCAGGAGAGAGGGTCCGCCGAAGATCCCGTGGACCAATGGGTTGCTGGTAATGTTTCAGTAAGGAGCCCTGCCTATGAACCAGAGAGAGAGAGAAAGATAGAGTGTGTGTGTGTGTGAGAGAGAGAGGGAGAGAGAGAGAGAGAGAGAGAGAGAGAGAGAGAGAGAGAGAGAGAGAGAGACGCTGCCTTTCACTGCTGTTTCTATTTCTCCATCCTCCGTCCTCCTCCTCCTCCTCACAGCGGTCGGGGAGCTGCGGAATAGGCGTGTGTGTGAGTGTGTGTGTGTGTGTGAAAACGTCGTAAAAGAAAAGCTCCACAGCGGCAAGGTAAGCATTGAGACTCAGGAGGGGGCTGTTGGTTTGGGGCGGGAGGAATGTAAAAGCCTGAAGGTGCAGGTGCTCCTGTGTAAATGTTAAACGCATGATATCTGTGCGTGTCGTGCAAGTACGGTTCTTTTCTTTTGACTGTGTGTGATGAGGATGATGATGATGATGATAGGCTTGATAGGTTGTTGGGTTGCATTGGCGCAGTCTCCCGTTAAACAGCAGGGACTCTTCGTCGGTTTGCTGTCAGTTGGGGGCTTCCAGCTGTGTCAACTTGACTGGGAATAAAAGAGAAGTTGCGCCATTTGTCAACGCAGGACGACCCCCCACACCTCCTTCCCGCCTCCTTCTCACACATACAGATACACTAAAACAAGCACCAAATTGTCTTTGGCTTTCTGTTGAAAACGCATATGGAAAGTACTCGGAGACGTTAGTGATCACTGAGTTTCATTCGTGCGTAAATGTTCGCTGACCGTGAAAGCGCGCTTGTGCGTGTATGCGTGTGAGTGTGTGTGTATCTCCGTGTCCCGGAGAGGAATTCGCACCGGGCTGCAGAAGTATCTTGTTTTTTACGCTGCAAAAAGCAGAGGTGCAAGACGGTTTAATTAATCACATGAGAGCCGCGTGCAACAGCGATCGTGGCGCTCAGGACAGCGAGGAGATGTTTCCTCAGGACCACCCCGGCCCAGGAATCCTCCGGGGACTAACTGCTGGAAGCGAAGTGGGAGTCGTTTATGATACTGTACATTTATTATCAGTGCGAACTTTAATGATTTTAGTTGAGGTACTTTAACGGTACGGCACGTTGGGCGCTTATTTTAAAGATGGTGCCTCGTAACATCTGTTTTTTACATGTCACCGCCCCTTTTCCCGTATCCTACAGCCGTCGATGCAATACGGCCCCTGTTCTATCTATATCTCCTGGCATTAGATGATTTATATGGATAATATGTCTAGAGATCAGATGGTTCAGGCATCGGTTCACATCCACATTAAGAAGGTGTAATCTCATACTCCCACCACGACGTGTGTGATATTAGATGTAGAGATTGTGTAAAATTATGGCTAAACCACAGTCATATGAGCTTGAGCTGTTTTAACCTAATGCATATCAAGTTAATTGAATGAGCTTGGGTGCCCCTTCTCTAATCACCTGGGATCCAGGGAGCATCTTGCCTAGTGCTTGTGAATGAGTGTGTAAGTGCATTTGTGTGTGTGCGCGCGTGTGTGTGTGTGCGTGCGTGCGTGCGTTCGTGCGCGTGTGTGGGTGGGTGGGTGGGGGCGGTTGTCATAGTGGAAAAGACAGCCAAGACATTACATGGCTTTGATATGTATGATGTATGTAAACTAAACAACCTTGCATCCAACAGGATGTGCACATGAAACCAAATATTATTGGCTAACAAAGTGGAGTGTTGACTGGCTGGCTAGATACTGTAGTTTTCAGTGTCAGTGTAATAAATTATTAAAGATACAGTAGGACAACAAACTCAGCTTTGTAAATAGCAAAGCATCTTGGCTCTGCATAGATTACTCAAATCTGCCTTCTTTTGAAGTGATACACTCTGGTTAGATATTTGTGTTTCATATAGTGAGTGAACATGCCATGTTCAACCGATTCCCCTCACTGAATCATTTTAGTTTCCTCTCGAGTCTGTCCCACTTGTACACACAGTTTGTAGAAAGACCTGGTTTCCAGTGGAGACACCTATAATCACCTGCACTTTTCTGTCTTCAATCTGTCAGATGGTAAAAAAAGTGTGTTGAAACAGCAGGTACTGTTATTCAGCAGGACATGCTGCTCATTCTGTACCTTAGATGAAAAAGAGGGGGTCAGTGTGACAAGACAATTACACAGAAAAAAGGCATTGCTGTCTCTGTTACAATACAAAATATGATATATGTAATATACTGAGGACATTATATGGATTATATAAATCTACATTTTTTTAAAATAAATAATTACTATAATAAAGTGCAAATGATTTTTGTCAACTAGCATGGGATGAACATTTTTTGCAGTGTGTAGGGTTGAATTGGCCAAAGCTCATATTAGAGCAGCAACATGCCTTGGACAAATCCCATTATTCCTTTTCACCATCACATAAGAAGCTTTATAATGATGCTGTCACTTGATGGGTGCATGAGGATGAAGTGTTTGCACTGTCTTTATGTATGTGGATCCTGCTTAGTCCACACTGTCAAAGGACGTGGGAAAAGCCATACCTTGATGACTCATGATAGTATATGGAGAGACACTAAGAGTTTCAAAGTCCCTTATATTGACCTCACAAAAAAAGCAATTTATTGGGTTAAATATTGGACTCAATGTCCAATATTTGACAAAATATTATGATTTTGTTCAAACACCAAAGAACATTGACTGACTGTGTTGGACATTGATTTCATCTTTGCTTGCAACGACCTTATAAGAAGCTATTCGCATTGTGGGAGTGCACTTTAAGCTCAATGCCAGTGCTAACATAATCATGAGAGACAGATATAATATTTATACCATGTTTATTACTGTAGCATGCAAACATTTGCTAATTAGTATTAAAGATAAAGTACAGCTAAGGCTGATGAGAGTCTCATTAGTTTTGGAGGTGTTTGTTTATAAACCAGTGAAAAAGGACAAAGGGATGGTAAGATAAAAAACTCAGGGCTCCACAATAATATAATTAAAAGTATCTGGAGGGGGATATATATATCAACCCACCTGGAAGTTGTAGATTTCTATTCAAAAACACAAATGTTATCATCTGGAAACCTTAATCACAAGAAAAAAAATGTTACAAGATTTCCAAGATACATTAGATATAAAAAAAATTAAAAACTATGAACTGCTGGTGGGACATTAGGAAAAGAGAGATTGCTAGGATTCATCCACCGGGAACTATGAATGTCTAAAATAATTTCCATAGAAATCTATACAAGTAAAAGTCAACCACCCACTTTTGTTGCACTTATCCACTATGCTAGTCATTCTGTCCATCCAGTTAAAATGTCAGACACAAGCAGCTGTGGTGAATCTGAGTGAGACTGAGTCAGCTGCCCAATTGGGTTCTGATTACATCATCTCTTGCCTGTTGCTTATTGGTGGTTAATTTATAGGTCAAAGCAAAGGCATATGCTATAGTTTTTCTTTTTTATATCTGGTTATGGAACATTTCAGTTGCTAATGTTGCTAGTATGCACTAGCTTGGAAAGTTATATTGCCTTGTTTTTTATATTACATGAACATGGCTGTCACTGTGATCATCCTGTCAAACTCTGCTCAAAAATGTGGCAGTTTAATAAAGTGTTGCTTCATTTCTTGAGTCTATATGGGGAAAAAGGGATGACTACTCAAATGTTTGTGTTGAACTTTATGGCTTCCGGCACCAGAGAGATTGGCAGCCTGTTGAAACTTCTCTCTCTCTCTGCTCTGGTCTTTTTGTGTTTTTTTTTTTCTTCTTTTGGTGATTATGGGTAACATGATGTCAGTGGTGGTGGGAAGGATTGTGTGGTACAAGCCCATGGCAAGGCAGGTGGCCACTGCAAAGACAGTGAAAGTTTGGTCTAAAAAGGCTGAGGAGAGAGTTTTCAGTACACGACCTGGCAACTGTTTCGGGTGGACTACAGAGAGAACATCAAGGGCCTCTCTCATTGCATCACTGATTACATCAGTTTATGTGAGAACACCATCATCTCCACCAGGAAGGTAATCTCTTATCACAAAACCATGGATTACCAAGGACATCAAGGGCCTTCTCAACAGGAAGTAGAGGGTGTTGAGGTGTGGAATGGATTGACAGGCTGAAGTCTTTCATCAATTGGAGTGCACAGACCTTCATTTGCATTCATATTCTACCCGTTTTTCCAATAGGTTTGACACACCTCCCATCCTGTTTCCTTAGACAGTGAATTTAGGGCTCCACTCACCAACCCTCTGGACCTCTGACCCTAAAGGACATTACCTTATCATTGGATCAGAACACCCTATCATTCCCCTCAAACAACCCCATAATTTCTCTTCCATAGATAGGATGACATAGCTCTTTAGAACACCCCCACTACCAACCAGTCCCACCATCACCTTAGTAGATCTCCACGCTCTAGTGGAGAAAAGCCAGGGGAACTGACAACATTGAAGGGTCCAAAGGAGAATCTGACAACCCACTGGCAACTTTCTTCACACAGTCGATCATATCATCTACTGCACTCACAATGCCTTCTCTTACCTGGAGACATAAGGAGGCACTGTGAGAGTTGTCTTCTTTGTCTTCTCCACTGCTTTCAACACCAGTCAGCCCTCCCCACTGCTACTGAGAGACTCAGAAGCAGTAGCATACAGGAAAGGATAGAACAGGCTGTTATTCTTGAGGAGGCTCAGGTTGTTCAGTGTTTGCAACAGACTCTTAAAGGCTTTCTATCAGTCTGTTGTATCCAGTGTCCTTTTCTTTGCAGTGGTGTGCTGAAGAGGTGGGATCAGGACTAGAGGGGCTCACAAACTCAACAAATGGGTGAGGAAAGCCAGCTCTGTGATGGGTTTGGAACTGGACAGACTGGAGACAATGGGTGAGAGGAGGAAAGCCAAAATTGGAGTCAACCTAAACAATCCCTCTCACTGCCTTCACGGGGAACTGTGGCAGCTGGATAGCTCATTCAGCTATCAGCTCATTCCACCCAGGAACAAGACCAAGTATTTTAGATACTCATTTGTGTTCACTACCATCTCACACACACACACACACACACACACACAAAACACAATCACATAAATAATAATATATAAAGATGACCCTAATCCTACTTACTAAAAGTAAAAAGGTGTTTGTCATCATTATGATAATAAGTGAATAATACACATACAGTCATGGGTAGTAGCATGGTCATGGTTAAAATAAGCAGCAATGACTTGGGGTATCAAATAGGAAATGAACAGTGGCCTCTCCTGTCAGAGCCATGTGTTTTGTCAATCCATCAACTACCTCTAAATATGGACTTGTCATTTGCTCTTATATTACTACTAGTGCAAAACTTAATTCTATGAAATACTGATCCCCTCTGAACCTGCCAAAAGTGGATGCAAATATTTCTTCTAGCATGAAATCCATATAAGCTTTCCCCACCATTAATAGCTGCTTTTGGAGTCAAACATTTCAGATTCACCATTTGTACATAGCTGCAATACAAGCTGGACCTGATGGAGTATCTCCTTGCAACAAAGCACTTTGTTGCAATCTCTACAGTATATCACAACTCTGTGCTGAAATCCCGCAGTAGCAAGAAAGCGATAGTGGTCTGGATGAGAGGGTGAAGGGCTTTGAGTGTTTTCATGTTGTTATAGCTGCCTCTAAAGCCGACCACTGCATGAAAATGGAGTTCAGAGGAGATGGTTTTATTTGAAAGAGAAGCCCTTATTGTTGACATAGCACATTAATTTAAAATCTAAATGAGTGGGTGCTGCATATGAGAACAATTTGGGAAAGTAGTGAGCAGAAATAAGAGCAGACATACACAAACATGCATTCAGGTACACAGACAGCATCTTTCCCTCCCTGCTTTCTGTTCTCTGCTCATCTCTCTTCTCCTCTTCCCCTTTTAGCCCCGACTCTTATAAACCACGCTCAGTGTTAACTCATAAAGAGGCCATTTTGCATATTGCATATCAATAAAGAGCATTCAACTCCAGTGCTGTGGGGTTTTATTGGGCTCTCACAGACACAAGCAGTAGCTCAGTGGCTATGTGTGCACAATATAAGCACACCATCTTCTGTCATCTGTTTGTTTAATCGGGATTTTGGTTTAGAGAAGCTATCTGCCTGATCAAGATGTCAACCAGTCAACTTTTTATGAATATGGGAGCAGTTTTTTACAGCCACATAATTAAACCCGTGATGGTGACTCAAACAATTAAGACAAATCAAAGCACAGTAACAGTGACAGTTTGGAGGATCAGATATGGAGGGGAGTGATAAGAGACCTTGGCATAGTTCTTGAGTTGAATAATCAGGATACAGATTTTTTATGCCAGTGTAATATTAACAGGCTCTGAAGGTGCTTTCATGGCTAATACGTGGTATGCTAATGTCCCTGTGGTAACCAACAAGATAACATTTACCTTTGAGCTAATCTGTAGATGCAACATTAGTCATTTTAAGTGTTGCCTGTCCTCCAACTACCTTCGTCATGAAACGAAGCAGTAGGAAGTAGGGGGAGTAGTGCTATTATGAAGAGATGAGATGATTAGATGCTGCAGATATTAACAGGGTACATTTGAAGCTCTTCTAATAGTGTGTGGATTCAGTACTGGCTAAATGTTGTAAATGAAAAATCAGCTATCCTAATGCTTGTTGTAGACAAACATTAGTCATGAATGCAATTCGTATGTAGAGGCATACTGAAGCAGTTGCACCACTTATCTCAGTTATACAAGTGGAATGAGTCATGCCATTGTGCCACATTGAAGAAAATTTCATTCAGCAAGTTAAACAGTTTTTGCAGGTCTCTATCACCCTTTTTGACAAGTTAATGCTCACGTAGCTTTCAAGAAATCAATGTATTTGATTCAGTATACACAGGAAAGGTGGAGATCATCAGTTTTGCATTTGAAAATCACTGAACTTATCATGAGTCATGTCATTATATGTGCAATGTTTTATTAAGCTATGATGCCTGTTTCCTGTGGTCTGACAAAATAACCCTGATGATATTATAATGTGATGTTATTGGTGTTATCTCATCTTTTATGATAAAAAGGCACTAGACCATAAACCCTACATAAGTAGGGTCTGACAAAAAAAGATGCTTTAGGTTTTAGTTATTATGAAAAGTGCAGTATCCACCACCACCACCTTTTGGAACTTGGCTCTCACCAGGGTCTAAAATTTGAGACAATTTTTTTACTCCTTAAAAGAAATGCTTGCCCTTAATAGAAAGATTGGCTTTTGGCAAAATTTCTGATTGAACAAAATTTTTTAGTGTCAGTATGATCGATGTAATACTTCCATTAGCAACAAACAAAGGTTAAGGCTGTTCCCACTGTGACACCTCTTTGGCATTTTCTGTGTGTGTTTGGTGTAATATTAATGCTATATTCACTGCTGTGTCAAAAGGGTTTGCTCAGCCCCTCTCTCTGTTGGCAGGTGTGGAGAGCTGGCGACAAGACAAACACTAATAAAATAGTGAGGCCTCCATTGTTAGTCTAGGTTTGGCAGGGCAAGGGTGTCACAAACACACATGGATGTTCTCTCATATTCTTCACAGTTCTACTTTAATTGTCAGCACACCCCCTCACATATACATATTCATGCAAATACCTCCGTTGTTTCCATGGCAGAGCCTTACTGGAGGGTTAGCACCTTATTTTGACACATTTCAGCCAGAATGATGAGTATTTAATCGCACCCGCTTTTGTTATGGCTGCTTAACCGGTCAACTCAAAGTCATATTCTTACAGTACGCACTCACAGTGGAACTTGAGACCACTCATCATGCTCAAAATGATGTAATGGAGAGAAAGATACCCATCCAACCCCCGACCCCTTCAATACAAATTCCATGTCTGATTTGTTGCCTGGATGGGACCTGAAACAGAGCTTGCAGGCAAGCAGCAAGGTTAAAGAGGCGAGGGTAATTGCTGTAACCTATCTGGGTGGAAAAATGTTTGCTCGTGTTCCCAGTGTACTCTTCTCTGATGCACTTGGGCATGAAATTGTTCCCCTTTCCACCCTGGCAAGCCCCAAGCCCAAGTCCATTGCCCATCCCTAGCCAGGCGAGTTGGCCTTTCCGCATGTGTGTCTTCATACGCCCGAGTTGTCTGTTTGCCATTGTCTGTGTGAGTGTTTATTTGTGTGTTTGCTGATGTCTGTGTGTTTTTGTGAGGGGCTTGGGAAGCGGAGGGTAGGTGGGTGTTGGGTGTCAGCTGGCTCTCTCCACTCCACTCTGACTGACAGAATAAGTGAGCGAGCACTGCAATGATTATGGGCTGCACGGAGAACTGCGGCAGGATGATCACTGAGCATCTCATGCTAAAATCAGAAAAACAGATCAGAGTGTGAGAGAAGCTGATTTGAGGACTGTGGCTCAAGTGCTTCTAGAAAGGAAACATATTAGCATAGTATGTTCATTCATACTATGAATGAAGAGGATACTATTATTCAAAGCAGAATGTGTGTTTATGTGTGTGTGATTGATGCACTGATGGCTTTTAAGATTGATGACCATGACTCACAGCCATTCATTATGTGGGGAACAAATCATATGTTATGAAATATATGACTCTAACTCTGTCTTTTATGTGCTTCAGTGTGAATGTGTGTGTAAGCCTGTGCACCATGAGAAACCACAATGAACATGCATCCTGCTGTGTTATGTGCTTTAAAAAAGTCACCCAAGAGATGCGTGTTTGCACTGCATATTCTCACTGCATATTCCATAGCTATTGTCAAGGGTATACACTAATTCTGTACAGTGTTACCCATGACAGTTGTGTGCAGGAGAAATAATATAAGCCAGTAGCTCCCAGTTGTGAAAGACATATTCTTTTTCTGCACAACTTCGTTGATAGCATGCACACACGAAAATGTCCTAAAATGACTCTTACTTATCAAGACAGAAATGGTATAACTTTATTGAGTTTATACTCTCAGTGGGCACTTAACTCTGAGAGTTATTGTCTCAGAATTACACAAGCACATCAGTCAAGAGTTTGTTCTGAAATAAATAACCTCTACTCCTGTTGCTATGTACATCACATCTTATATTTTCCTGTCTCTTTCTGACTACATGGAAGAGACAATGACACTACACTACATACATGATATCATGCTAAAAGAGTGAAATTAAACATGTAATCAAAATGTTATTCATTTCACTAGTACTGGAGCGTAAACATCTCCAAATCTAAAGAACTGCAGGACTGAGCTACCGCCTTTACCCTATACTCAGATTGGCTTTAGTTCCACTTAGGACAGGCTCCCACAGATTGGATGCTATAAAATAACTAAGTTAACTAATGGTGAAAAGAAAAAACATCAAACATTGCCAAACAAGACATATCACTCACTCAAGAGCATGTTGTGTTGCATGACTCATGGAATATCCTTGAAAACAATTGATTGATTGGATATGAAATGATCTCTCCCCAGTGGCAAGTAAATGAGAATGACATTAAAAGACTTGATGCTAGACGAAATGACTTGTTATTTTTCACCCCATGCTGGCAACATATGGGGGTTGCATTTTTTTTAACGTGAAGATGATCAGGGGATTAAGAAGCCGCAGGGAGAGTGCAGGAACAAAGGACAGTAGGATGATGGCCTAATGGAGCAGATGAGCAATAGTGTGGATGACTCAGGATGAAGGGATTGCAGTGATTTGATGAATGGATAATGGAGGGGGTGAAGTGGGAGGGAGACTAAGATATGAAATGATAGAGAGGAGTAGTCTTTAAATGCTACATCATATGAAAGCCATTTATATAATTTGCTTCCTGTTCAAAGTATACCATCTTTTCTGTAGTTTTCTTCAAGCCTTTGCTATAGTTTCAGTTTCTTGTTCCAGCCTTATCTCACCTTCCGTATTCCTTCGCGTTTGGCCCTTATTTTTTGCACTACTTTGTATTTCTTCCCTTTCATTCTTGTTCCTTCCTTGCTCTCCTCTCTCATCACCTCATCCTCTTCACTCCTCCCACATCTCATCTTCTTCCCCTCTCCCTAATGCCCTCTTAATATCTACCTCCATTGCTCCTTACCCTGCCTCCATTTTGTAGACTTTGTCTCCCATTTTTATTTCACTACATTTGTCTAACTTCCCTGCCTTTATCTAATAGCTGTCATGCTTAATTCTTCCCCATTCTCTGTCCTCATCTCTTTGCGACCTCTATCTCACCTCCCACCCCACAATAACATCTTTTCCCTCCCCATCACTCTTCCTCAACATGTTTTCCTACATCTTTCACATTAAGCAGTCCCCTGCCTCCTCTCCACGTCCTCTCTCTGTCTCTTGTAAGCGGGGCAGGTGGTGGTGCAAGTACACTCTTTCAGTGGGACATGCCTGCGCTCAGATTTAAATAGGTAATGGCAGAGCCCTAGTGCTTGTTGGGCTCTCTGAATAATGTAGGAGATCCTGAAGGCATTGTTGCCAGGCATCACTGATGGTGACATGCATACGCCAGCTCACAAGCTTGCAATATTGATACAGAGAAAGGGGAAGGGACTCAGTGACAGCTATTTTTATTTTTACTTCACCCCTTAAGCAAGTTTTGTTCATTATACTAAAAGTTGATGGGTCAATCAAGTTTTCTGCCAAAACTTATAGCCTTGCCAAAACAGAAAATTGTTTTATTTTTGCAACAGTTGGGGAAGGCATTGACAAATAATGTCCTACTGATAGCAACTTTGAATCAGTCGTGTATCATGGGGTTGGAGCTGGTTGTCGTGGCTTTAAAAACAGTAGCCTGCTGTTACTGAATATACAGAAACACTTCTTATTCTAATAACACTGAGGATAAAACTGGATTTTGTAAGGATTGGTCAAATTGTGGTGATACATGAACAAAATATCTTTCACTTATAGAGCTGCTGGATAAGGGCCTTTTAGGGTTGTCCGTCCATCCCTCCCTCCGACCCTCCCTCTCTCCCTCCCTCCCTCCCTCCCTCCCAGCTGATCCCAACACAGGTGAAGGGCCACATATAGACTAACAAAACTTATAGACAAACTTGTAGATGCACTCACATCCACGCGTATGAGCAATTTAGCATGCTCAATTCACCTATCCCCAATGAATGTTTTTGGTGGTGGGAGGAAACCGGAGCTCCCGGAAGAAGCCCGGGGAGAACAGAAACCACAGAAACAGAAACCCTGCGCCCGCCCCAGAGTCGAACCGAGGACCTTCTTGCTGTGAGGGAAGTGGTTCAGTTCAGAACTGAACTGAAACTGGCATGTGAACTATTTGAGATGTAATCTAGGCCAACATAAAAATCTTGCTCTCTGTCTGATGGACTTTAAGGTAACTTATTTCACACAGTCAGATAACTTTGAATATCAATTGAACATATCATATTATTATTGTTTATATAATGCTGCACATTATTTGTTGAACTGGTGGTAAGTGGCATATGTGGTAATATAAACCACATAAGCAATTTGTCAAATGAGTGATTTACACTTACAAGAATGGTATTGGTAAGTCTTTTGTAGGTAAACGTCTGTAAATCAGCTTTATCCATAAAACCATAAATCATAGGTAAAGAATACAGGTTCATCTATAGTGTACCACCATACTCAGAGCAGCCACTCCTGTTTGGATTTAATTCCAAATTAAGCACTAGGAAGTTTTCACCATTAACAGATAAGAATGTACATATCCATCTGCATAATAGGTCAGTTTGTTTTGCATAATAGGAAAAGTAATTCCTCTACACTTGGTTTGTTGCTTGTTCATATAAAATTTCCCATCTCAGCTGCAAATAATTTACATTTAAAGCTGGAAAGATGATGCAGTTTACGTAACTCATATGTTATCTAGTATAAAGATGCTGTTATATGGGCTCAGGAAATAATTAATAACAAATAAGAAACTGTAGATGAATTCAACAACACTTCTCTGCCTCCTGTTTCCTGTGATGATGGTAGCAGTGCATAAATTGTCATTTGATCTCATCTCATGCTTTTATGAAACATAATCGTAGGGATGACAATGTAGCTGTGTCTATTTCACACAAGCCACTGCATCAATGAGTGTTATCAGCTTTATCCACTCTGTCATGATCGGTAATCTTCTGGACTGTTGGGCAGCTCATCTGAACATTTTCGATTGGCTGTGTCTATCAGACCAGTCAGTCACGATTTGTAACGCCTCCAGTCAGTTAAGAGAATGATGGAAATTTTAGAGGAAACTGTTTTTTTACAAATGCAAGTAGTTGTGAATAAAATGTGTGCTTTTTAAGCTTTTCGAGGTTTTTGGGACACTATAGTAAGCAGGGAAAGTCTGACAAAAAATAAGAGGCAATATTGTAAAGTGAAGGGAAAAAAAATGTAAAAAAAAAAGAAAAAAAATGCCCCATTGTCTCCTGCTATCCTTGCTGTGAGCTATGCGCTGGTGCTTTAGGAAAGACGGGGAGAAAAAGAAGACAGAGGGAGTTGTGTTTGTGATCTTATCTTGTTATTTTCTCTCTTGCTTGTTATTCACTACTTTTTTTCTGTAAAGCCTTCTCCTGAAGGGAGCTTCTTACTTTTCAAGAATACGGGGTTGGTCCCTCAGGGGGGCATTTTAGTGCTCATATGTGTGTGTGTATGTGTCTGCCTTCAACTGTCTATCAGAGAAAAAGGGGGTGCTGGGAGTCAGGATGGAAATGGGGGGAGAGAAAGGACGAGCCGGTGTTTGATCAGTGGGATGCTGAGTCACACTGTGATGGAGAGATCTGTGCTTTGCGACTGACGAGAGGGAGCAGAGAGAAAGAGAGGAACAAAAAGAGACAGACTAAATGAGTAAGTTTTGAGAAGTGAAGCCTCAGCGGTCTCCTTCCTCATTCAAAGTGTATCTCATGGGACAAACACGTGCAGACACATAACACTATGCACAATAGCTCATCAATAAGTCTTTTCTTTCTCTTCCCCCCATCTCTGTATGGGGGTCTTTCTTTGCTTCGGAGTGTGATCTGTGAGGCAGATGAAGCAAAAATTGTGTCATATATCATACCATCCATCAGAGGTGTGGTACAGTGTGTGAGCATCGGTTGTCAGCGGTGTTCTCGCCACATCTGACAAATGTGGGCCCCTAAAAGCTCCACTTTCACACCTCTAACAATGCTGGGCCTACTCAAGGATTGATTGTAGTGGGATTCATTACTTGTGCCACTTGCACTCAGTGTGCACCAGGAATACCTGTGATAATCAGGTCTGTGTGAGCTTTGTGGCAGCTTGAAGCTGTCTTTTTCTGGGTTTTATGTTTATGTTTGTTTTTTTTTTTAAATAAAATTTGTGATGTTTTGGATACAAAATTGTGCAAATTGAAAGGGTGAAAGCTATAGATATTATGCAATCAGGACAACAAAACATTTATTAAAACTAAAAATTACATAGATCACTTTGTATCTGACCAGTAAAACAAAGTGTTTTAAAATGCTCAGACCGTTCTGGAGTGTTATGATTATGTGGCCTTTAGTTAAGTATTGTAATATTGCCAAATTAATTTCCATATTCTCATTTTAAGCTGGCAAGAATTATAGCCTTAGCAGACACCTCATTACAATAACAACTTGCCCAAAGCTAATCAATTCATGACAGACTAACTCCATTTACTTGTCACTTTCTGATTTGGCTAAATACTATATTTATTTAATCCTGTTTTATTTGCATTTCCAGTTGAGGGAATCTATTTAATTTGTGGTATTATAAAAATAATTTGACAGTGAGATGAAAAGACTTTTGTGCATACCACAGATAAAAAGCAGACTGTCTTTTAGAGCGTCCCTCCTTCCCCAAAGTAAAAACTACAGCTCTGCATTGTGCCATTATCAGAGCAGTGTTAATTTACAGCTGAGGCCAGTTTGGGTTAAATGTGGCTTGTCTGGAGGAGGGCCAGGGGCAGCAGCCGCTGCCAGGAGGAGAACAGGATGGGTCCACAGCTGTCACACAGCTCTGACCTGACTGCCTACAGGGGAGCAAAGGTCTGGCAGCCGGACATGATACTGCAGAGACCCCAATGTCTGTTTAGGATGTGATGGCCACACATACTCAGAAAAATACTCAGCAAGTGATAACTTAGTGAGACCAGAACAGCTTTAGATGCAGAGATGAATATTATTTTTTCTTAAGACAGAGACAGGTGACAAAAGTAGCAGTGGTGTCAGGCTGTGAATGCTGAACATACAACATAGATCCAGTACTGTGTGTTATAATGGTTTATCCGACCCCTTGCTGTGTATACAGTGGTGGCAAATGCCGTGACACCAGCGAGCAAACAAATAAGCAAGAGACAAACTCTGCAGGGGGCTATACCAGCAAGGTGCACACACATATATACACATTCAGGCCTGACAGTGTTACAGTCAGTTGCATCGGTTGGATCACAGCAGGGCTGCGAAACCAAGGCCATTACAGCCTGAACACTGGTACCTACAACAACCATTACTGGAATACATTCAGCATCCATGTAAGTATATGTGTGTGCATCTCATTCCAGTGGAAGAATGTGTATGTGCAGTAAATTAGCCCCATTCCGTTTATCGCATGAATGCATGTATTCCCTCATAAATATCATGCTTCTGGTGTCCAGTTCATTCTCTGTGTTGGGCTTTGGCTACAAATAATAGGTATTTTTGACTAAATTATACACTAGACAATCCTCAACCTTAGAGACACTAGGTGCTCTTAAGATGGATCTATTGTGGATGCAAGGCGTTAACAGTGTCCCAGTGTAGGTCTTGATTTATACTTTAGTTAGATATCACAAGTGATCAAAATCACCACCATGCTAGACATGTATTGCGTATAATCAGGCCATGTCAGGCTTTATATCTGCCACAGGAACATTCTTTTATTTGCTTTGCAATACGGGGAGCTGGTGAGCTACACAGAGATTTATACAACCAGGTACAATGGTGTTATTTCAATGTGCCTTGTTCTTGAATAAGAGAAAAGTGCTGTGCAGTTCCTCATGTTCATTCACTCACACAGAGGGATGATCGCTGTAAGCAGGAAGATTGCAGACTCACAGCTTTGTGAAATCTTTGTTAGTGAAAAGGCAAAAGTGCCAATAGATTTTCTTTAACTTCCTTCATATTGTCTTCACTCAGCAAACTTACCAGCAGTATCAAACAACTAGAGAGATTTGTCACAAAATGCCTGTTTCAGTCTAATGAATAGTATGTGCGTATTTGTGATATTTGATCATTAGCATGCCAATACCTGTTCTGCTCCATTTTCAGCCAACTTCTTTTGCAAAAAAAAAAAAAAAGCGGCTGTATAAAACAAACAAACAAACAAAAACCCATATAATGTGGAATTTTATAGGAGCTGGTATTGGAAATCAGGAAATGATCACATATTCTGAACCTATTCTGCATTAGTCATATTGAGGAACACAATTAGAAAATAGCACAGCTGCCACTGACACATCACCAAATCAGTGCTGTATTGTGACAGCTATAAAGCGGGAATACTCTCATATGAAGTTAGACTCTAGGACACGTCCCACTGAGGCAAAGTGGGCCGGTGAACTTAGATGGGAAGCGATTGAAGGGGATGTGAGTCATAGAGATGGATGACAGAGTATTAAATAACTGGTGATCTTACACTGTCAGTTCAACACAGGATATTCCCTGGACAGTAGCCTGCATAAAAACCATAAGTTATTACTCATTACTCATAGAAAAGATCTTGACCAAATCCAGTGAAACCACTTGTAAGTGCCACACAAGAACAAATCTGATCATGGGTTTCCCTATTATGTGACCCCAATTTGTGTAATAAATTGACCGCGTGTGTAAATCTATGCTACCTGAGCTGATAACAGTATTTTGGTCTAGCCCAGTTTATACACATTCTGAAACACCGACTGTGCTCTCTGTTGCAAGCTGAGAGCCCATTATTAGCTCATATCAGTGGGAATTATATGCTTTATGCACAGAATACATTGCCACTTTCTGTCTAATCACTCAGTTCAGTGTCAAAAACCAATTAAATGACCTGGTGAGATTAAACAGTGTTTATTGTGCTCTGTATTGGATTTGAGCGAAAGCAGCCAGGAATTAAGAGAGTGATGGGATTGTGTTGTGCTGTGTGTGTATGAGTGTGTGTTACTGTCGTATGAGCTCACCACACTATACCGTGGTGCAGCCCAGTGTGACCATTTTCTTTGACAGCTCGTATGGATTGGTGTGTATATTTGTGAAAGTACAAGAGGTGTGTGTGAGTGTGAATAATTCCCATAGCTCATATCAGCACGTGCCCTTACTTCACTTTTCTCTGCTCTTTCTGGCTTCTCTTTTTTTTCCTCCTCCACCCTCTCTCATTTCTAACCTCTAGTGAAAGGGTTTCTGCTCAAGTCCATCGGTCTTGAAGGTGTTGGAGGGTAGATGGACAAGGTGAGGGTTGAGGTGAAGCCAACAGGGAAGAGTCAGCAGTGATGGAGAGTGTGGAAGATGGGGGACAGGGGGTCAAACAGAGAGAGGTTGGATGAAGGTACTGCAACAGAATGAATCAAGGAAAGAGGGGGATGGTAGGGTTGAGGCTGAGGTGAAAAGGGAGGAGAGTGAAGGGAGGGGGAGGGGACATCATTTAAGGCTGAGGGAGATTGAATTAGAAATGGTAAAAGAGGGCAGGAGCGTACATGCAGGCATGGTGGTTGGCAGAGTTGATGACATTAGGCCTGGAATACAATATTTTGTGGGGTGTTCTGGTAAATGCACAAACAAAACTTTATATCACTAATGTAAATCAACTTCTCTGAAGGGTTTTACCTAAATTAAATGGCAAGAGATCAATAAAGTTAAATGATCTGTTGTGGTGATGTTTATTTTGAAGGAAAATTCTGAAGAATGGGTGAATTTGCATGAAACACAAGGGGAATTATGTATATGGCCTGATTAATTAGTTTCCTGAAAAATACAACTAAATTCAAATAAGTAGTTAGTTGGATATATATTTACATAGTTTGACATTTTGGGACAAATTTATTTCTTTTCTTTTTAAGAGTGATGTAAGAAGATCAAAGTTATAATTAAGCTACCAAAGATGAGTGGATTTTAAAATGCAACATTTAGACACAGACATCTTCGAATAGTCCCATATTACATTCCATTTATCTTTGTCAATTTTCCACCAAGTTCATTTTCCACATCTGCGCAGTTTCTTGTACATTCACCACATCAGTCTCATTTCAAAACGAGTTATGGATTTTTTTTTGTTGGATTTTTGGATAGTTTCTGCTGATGTAGCATTATTATTAGAAAGAAGACCCTAAGAAGGAAGAATCTAAAACTACACACACACACACACATATATATATATATATATATATATATATATATATATATATATATATATATATATATATATATATATATATATATATTAGGGGTGCAATGATACGTGTATCTGTATTGAACCGTTTTGATACCGTCTGCGCTCGACTAAGGCTGCATTGTGGAGCGCAGATCCACTAATTAAGTTCCTGGTAAGGTATGGGGGTCGGGAACTTTCATCGAATGTCCTCTCACTCTGTCCTAGGTTTGTGTCTCCACAAGGGTAAGACCCTGATCACTGACAGGTGGGACAACTTTACTGATCGTCGTTTCTGTGATCACTTCATACACACTGCAGACCTGCATTGGGTGTGTGTGTATGTGCGTGTGCATGTGTGTGTATGTGTGTCCGTGTGTTTGTGTGTGTGTGTGTGTTTGTGTGTGCATGTGCGTGAGAGAGAGAGGGAGTGAGAGAACAGAACCGTCCATTTGTTTTTAACTTTGTGTTTAGTGTTGGAAAAAATAAATTAAATAATTTGTAATAATTTGTATCAGCCAGTGTTGATTCTGTGGAGGCTGCCACACATTGATCATTATATGTGAAACCCTGTGATCATTTTGAGTTGAAACAAATATCGGTAATTTCAATAAACTACAAGTTAAAAAAGGCATTGAAATTTCTCTATTTGGTATGGAAAAAATATCGAACCATGACACTATAAGTACTGAACTGAACCTTGAACTTTGTGTATTGTTGCACCTCTAATATATATATCTCTGGGGAGATTGTATTTTTCGTGCAATATGGATGCACCCTTAAATAAATCATCCCCTGGAATGTCCAAATGTTGTAGAAGAACATTGGACTGAGGGGGGAAGTCAATTAGATATCTCCTCAAGTTTTCATGTAATAAACCACCAGCGTTGGAAAAACCCTGAAACTTGCCTTAAAACCACCTTTTTTTTTAATGTATGTTTATTAACAGTTAAATTAATGATGCATGTTAATTAGATGTGTATTTTAGAACTGTGGACATGTCCAGGTGAACAGTTTAGATCTCCATCCAGTCTTAATGCTCTTTTTTTTCAAACAAACAAGCATGAAACTGGTATTGATCATCTTACTCTGCAAAAGAAAGCCAATTAGTATGTTTTATAAATGATGTACTATTAATTTAATATCTTGAAGATGTAACCAACATAACCACCAAAAATAATCACATGGTCATTATGTCAACTGCTAGCGTCCTGTGGTTTGTTCACAGACGTCTATTGAAACAACACTTTTAAGGGTGTAGGTCATTTGTCCTTGTTTCCAATCTGCCCTTCTCTCTCTCTCTCTCTCTCTCTCTCTCTCTCTCTCTCTCTCTCTCTCTCTCTCTCTTTCTTTCTTTCTCTCTCTCTCTCTCTCTCTCTCTCTCTTTCCATTTCTCTCTCACGCTCTCTCATTCCATATTCTGTGCAGCCATTCAGGTCAGTTCTAATTACTGGGGTCCAATTGGAATTGGCTTTTCAATTTTTGACGCTGCGGTGGTGGAAATCGCAAGGTGCTACAGTGCCAGCTTTCTCCCACCCCCCACCCCCAGCCTGCTGTTCTGCACCCTCCTAGTATGACTTAATATGCCTGATACATTCACCTCACTGCGCCAATGCTTTCCATTGCAGTGTGACTGTGTATGTTTGGGTGAGTGTGAGCAGGAGAAAGGAAGATGAAGCTATTACTGTAAGTCACCACAGGGCCAGTTGGTGTGTGTGGGGGAGAGCAATTTGTCGACACAGCCAGTATACACGTGTGTGTATATATACATCATGTGTGTAATTATCTAAAAAAAAAAAAAAAAGACTGTATGTTCACATAAGAACCTAAAGGACTGTGTTTTTTTTGTACATTACATCAACAACAAGTGGGAGCAGACTGAGTAAGTGTTGAATGGAACAGTAAAGTGTACAAGTCCTGCTTAAAGACAATGTGGATGAGTATTAGACCGTTTTGCGGGTGAGAGAGAGGGTAAGTGCATGTGTGCATTGGTTTGCTACAGAGGAGAGAAAAGGAGGCATCTCTGAGAAGTGAAGGAGCGATGGGAGTGGCAGAAATAGCCCGGGTCTCTCTCTTCTGTCTTTCCTTGGGTCCACAGTGCAGGAGAAGAGAAGATTAAAGTGGAAATGCTGCTTTTGAAGTTGGCTGGCGTAGAAGAAGCAGCAGCTACATACACACATACTCACACACACACACACAGAGCGACTTCTTCCTTATAGCCCAGTAAAGTGAAGGAATATCAATGCTGCTCAGAGTGCTTTTGATTCAGACTGCCGTTACGTGATCCCTCACGACATTTTAACATTCTCTCTCTCTCCCCAACTGCAAAAAAAAAAAAAAAAAAAAGAAAGAAAAAAATCCCAAAAAAAGAAAGAAAAAAAATCGAATCCAATCCAATTCCCAATTTAAATGAGAGCAAGGTGATAAAGACGCAAACTCAATTAAGTCCTGACTGAGTTGTGTTTGTGGTCGCCGTGGGGATTTGGAGCCTGAGTCCACACAGATACACTGGAGGCCCCGATGCCCACTCACTATCAAAGACATAGGTGGAAATTACAGCTGTAAATGTTTGCAGTGGTAGTAAATAAGAGGATTAATCGTCTACTTTCAACAAACACACACAAACATCTGTGTGCACACACATATCTACCCAAGCACAGTGAAAGAGGCCTAAATATGAGTCTGATACACAAATGTCAAGAGGTAATTGTAGGAGGAATACTCAGACTGGTGAAATGTCAGACTCACCATCCCATTAATGATATACTCCAACCTGCACCCCATTGTGGTTCATATGGGTGTTTCCTGAATCATTAGAAAACAATGATGATCAGCCACTTCATGTTAATCATTGTTTGTGTGATATCATGTGCGTCTACTGATGTAGAGTCAGTGGATGTGTGTTCAGGAACTCACATTTCTGTGTGTGTGTAGTCACATTTATTCCCAGCTTTTGAATCAATCCACATTTATGGACATCGACATGTGCCGAACATCATGAAGAGTGATCAGGCTCACACTGCCACTGGAATCACAGTCAAGTGCCTGAAGTGACAAATTTCAAATAATATTGTTTATGACACTTCAGAAGAGCTGTGTTGAGCTCATAAAGCGATGTGTGTGTGTGTGTGTGTGTGTGTGTCTGTTGTAATGGCAGGAGCTGTCCAGAATAACCTCAGAAAATGCACAGGCCTCATAATGTGAATATATTGGATTTTAATGTCCTTGTCAAGTCGAATGGTTTCTCATTTGAAACCTCTGGAGGCTGTTACAAGTGCACTCCTTAGCTGCTTTTCTACTTGACCTAAAATTCCCTTTTCTAGCATGGGAAAAAAATGGCGCTAGCCTTTCTTCTTATTCTTCATCTCTTTGCATCATTCTACTGCTCTTCTCTTCCCTGGTCTGTAGAAACCTCAAGACAGGGGAAGATTTAATGGATTTCCCTGCTTTATTCACAGACAGCATTAGGCTGAATCTGCTCAGTGTGTTTCAATATGCATTTAATATCTATCTATCTGTCTGTCGGTCGGTTGGTCGGTCGGTCGGTCAAAGTAAAATTGATACTGTAGAATATAGAATTATAAAGATAACATAGAGATATTTCCCCTCTTGTTCTAATTTAAATCAATAGACAATAATTTTTTTCGATGTGGTCTAGGGACCTTGGTGACATCCAAGTGAACATTCACAAACACTCGCCCACTGCTCACACACTCCAGAAAAATGCAGCCCACAAACTGACCACACGCATTTATAAGTACATGCCTCCAGGCCTGTGCAACCAGTTTCTTCACCTTTAACCATGCAGAACATCACCTCTACGTGCACACACTCGAAACACAAACTCATCCGAATACATACTTTTCCATCAGAGATGTTTAAGCTCTCAGGCTTGTTGTCTGTGTCTCTGAAGGGACCTCTATCCCACATACTGTACACTAAGAGAAAAGCCACTTGAATTATTGAAGGCAGAAGGGGAAAAGGATGGAGAGCGAACATGGAATGTGTTCGTGGAGGAATGAGAAAGAAGTGGACAGAACAACTGAGATAGAGTTAGACAGAAATGGAGAGGAGTGTGTGGGGGTTGGGAAATGGAGACACGTTGGTGAGGAGATGACAGTACAAGGCAAAGCATAAGAGATGCTGAAAGGAGACAGAAAGAATGGGAGGTAGAAGTACGTAGAATGTATGGTTTTCCCCGTAGCTTTTTTGGCTGCTGATGTGAAAAGGAAATGGTGAAATCAGCAGGAGCTTTTACCGACACTGACTTTAACTAGTTGCGGAAATACATGCATGCCACACACACACACACACACACACACACACACACACACACACACAGTCCATGCCCCACGGGTCCGAGGCAGATGAAGGGAAAGAAAAACAGACACAGTGCAGTAATGTCTTCTTCATGCTCAGGTTACGCTGTTCAACAGAGCTGCAAAGGCTGTTGGGCTTTTTGCTCTGTCACTATTTATGTGCACAAACGTCTGTGTGCACATGTGTGTATGTGCTATAAAGTGGGTAAATCAAGCGAGGCTCTGACTTCCCCTGGTTGCTGGCTTTGTATCAGCAACCGGCTGAACTGTGGATCAGTGTCATCCCCAAAACATACACACACACATACAGACAAACACACGCACACAAACTCACACGCTTGGACTTGTTTACAGTTTAAACAGCGGGTGGCACAGATAACAGCCACGTAATCCACAGCCATTTGGACAACTGAATGTGATACCACAAAAAGTTTGCTCTGTCCTCTTTCCTACCTATCTACTATAAAAGCTTTTGCCTCCCTATGGTTGGTCAACATCCTGTATAAACTGGTTTTAAAAGCATGGAAGTGTAGGTGGTAGGTGAGCTTGTTTTGCGTTGACAACATACACAACCAAGATCTTTCTGAAACTTCAGTTGCATGATCACAACCACCATTGTTGTTTTTTTTTATGAATAGTTTCATGATGAATAGACACAAATAACAATTCTGTGCCTATTAATGCAGTATTTTCTCCACCTGGCCAATATGGAATTTTTGGCAATGAGGCTGAAAACATTATAGCACTAGAAAAGAACCAACAGTACCAAGCCCACTCTGCCAACACCACAACAATGAATGCTCAACATCAAACACAGCCAAAATAAAATCCCCCAAAAAAGCTTTTATGGAAGTGTTGCCAGCACAAAGTCCTTGTTTTTCTAACTTACTACATATTCATCCGCACCTCTAATTAAAGTTGAAGTGTGAGAAAGTTTCAGGCAAGGTATCTGTCTTTGACTGACAACGCCGTCTTCTTGCTGTGAAAGCTGTCAGGCAGCATGTATTTACTGCTGGCCAGCTGTGATGACGCTAACACAACACTGTGGCTGGGCTGCCTTTCAATCCCTGCTGCTACACCCAACACAGCAGGAGAGCTTTCAAATCACAAGTGTGTGTGTGTGTGTGTGTGTATTTGTGTTTAGGGGGTTGGGTCAGGGGTGTATATGTGGGTGTGTGTATGCGTGCACATGCATACATGTAAAGCGTTTATTGGAGAGGCATTCTCCTCCCACATCTGCAGATCGCTCATCCTCTGGGAGACGTCCCCCCAACGCTTTCATCAAGCTTGAATGGAAAAGTGGGAAATAATTAAAGGGTGAATAGAGTGAAGTGGAAAAGTATAGATGAGGTAGGAAGTACAGTGACACATGAAAGAGGAAAAGAGAGAGAGAGAGATAGCAAGCGATCGAGCTTTAGCTAAAGTAAGGAAAGCGAGAAACACATGTGGCACAGTGAAGGCTCTACCGGTCACCATAGCAACCCTTTAAAGGCCGATCCCCAATGCAATTAGAGTGGCTTTGAGGCAGCCAGTCTGAGGGCAGAGTATGAAAAATAATGGCAAGAAAGAACACACTGACTTAAGGGAAACACGCCAGCTGAATGAATGAAAACCAGCTATTATGTGACCGAGTGTGTCAGTAATTGCATGCAATAATTGTGAGGAGGCGTCCATTCTTTTGCCCTGGTTGTGGGAATTTTAATAATGAAGACACCTCCGGCAAGGCGTGTTTCTGGTATTGTATGCAAGTGTGTGTGTGTGTGTGTGTGTGTGTGTGTATGCTCACATTTCTCTATGTGTTTGTTTGTCAGTGTGTTTGCAGTTGGGAAAAGGAAACTGTAGATTATTTATTGATACCTTTGACCACAGAGTCCAAAGGCAAAAGCGAGCTTACGCACGGTAGCAATACTTCAACAAGACAAGAGGAAAAAGATATAGAGGCAACAGAGGTTTGATTCATAGCAACACCAAGGGAATGAGGGTTTAGGCTCAAGACACCAAGGTGAGATTATCAATGAAATGAAACCGCTGGACTCAGTAGTATTAATGTTTCCAGTCCTCTTGAGTCCTGCCTAAGCCTGTTAAGTGCAAAAAAGCACAACATATCCAGATAGAATGCTCGATTCATCCATATTTTTTTCTTAAATTCTCAAATGCAAATGCAAACTAAATAGATTTGCTTTGAGGACCTTGGCAGTCCATCCCTTGAGGATCACAATGATTAGTTCATGTTCACATTGCAGTTATTGAGCTCACTGATCATGGATTTAATGCAGAGCCAATTTAGTACTAAATCATATCAAATTGTCATGTGATCATGGATGATTTACATGAGCCAAAATCCATCTTTTTTATTACATTAAATTTTATGTTAATGGTTATAATGCAAGATTGATTATGCACACTATCTGTTAACTGGCACATGATTAAATGTGTCAGAATGATTCATCACTTTTGATTGTTGAGCAGCATCTGAAAGCCATGTTTCCTGTGTGATTTTGTTTGAGTTTTTGGGTGGCTGCATCCAACGATTCCTGAGTAGAAAGTGAAACACTCTGGATGTCGACCTTATGATATGTAGATTCTGCTGCTACGTGTAGTGAGTCAACGCCGACTCTGTTCATGTGGGAACTCAACTCTCAGAAGGGAAAATGATAAGGATATTCTTCATTGCACATTCAGGGCAAAACGATGACTTGTGTTGCGGCCGGAGCCCACTGAGTGTTTATAATGTAGCATTTGCACTCGACTGCCCCGATCTTGTGACCCCCCAAAGGGAATTGATTTCTGCTGCTTCGCTGCCCTTTCACGTCTCTATCTTCTCTCGTTTTCCCCTTCCCTCCCTTGCTTTTTTCCCCTTTTTCTTTCATCTTCTCTTTTCCTTCTGCTCTTTCTTCTGTTTGTACTTTTTATTGTGCACACACACCCATACCAATGTCTTTATGATTCTGCTCTCTTCATCTTTCTTTGTCCTTCATCTCAATTGCTCTTTTGCCCCCTTCGCCCCCCTTCTGGCTCTCTTGTCATGCCTGCTTGTTTTATTGCTTTATACAGTATCTCAAAGCCCCCAGCTAGTCTTCACTTTCCCAATTCCTCCCCACACACTCTACTCCCAGTTTCATCTTTCGCCACTGTTGCTCTGTATTATTTTTTTTCTTGCTTTCCCTCTTTGCCTCTCTCCTGTGTTTACACCCTCCATCTGTCAAATCACTTGATCGTCTCCTTCAGTCTTTTCTCACTGTTTGTCTTCCCCTCTCCTCCTCTGTTTCTTATTTGCGCCTCCGCCGCCAAGTGTTATCCCTTCCTCCTCTTCTCCGTCTGTCTCTGTGTACTGGGTCCTGTCCTCGGCCCACACCTTGGTTGACGAATGGATTATCTCGCTGCAGACGCCACATAACCATCTCCAGACCTCTTTATTTAACCAGCTACAGCAATTTTATAGCTGTCATTTTTGCAGTTTGCTCCCGCTATGGCGACACTTCCACAACAAACACACATACACGTGTTTACAAGTCTTTCTTATAATATATATTATCTTTGACTAATGTTTAATTCATATTGTAAACATCCAAGTTATCTAACTGTGGCGCTTTAATAGTCAGGCAATAAATAAGTGCAAGAATTTGACCCTAATGATCTGATTTAATGAAAGCAAATTTGTTTCATGCTTTTTCTGACTTCACTAATGCATCGGTGACATGACCTACAGTGACCTCCCTCTCAATTTTTCCACCATTTGCTCCACTCAGACCCAAATATTAACGTGAAGAAGTTCCCAGATGGGCTCTTCTGGTGCTAGAGACATATTACCTTTGAAGTACACAGAAATGAAAGTATATTATTCAGTGCAGGCTGCGAATTGCGCCCTGTACAATATTGGATAGGTTAGCTCAGGTGGTTAAGGCATTTCAAAACTGCCCTTTTCTGGTGAATAATTTAGCATTTTCACAGCAGAGGCCTCTAGTAAAGGCTTGGGCCCATCACACCTGGCCCATATTTTTGACAGGGGAAAAAAAAAAGTTAAATTAGCTGCACATCTGTGAACTTTAACCATGACACCAATTGACCTGACATTTCTCATGAGCAACATCAGAAAGTACATTAAAGACAAGTTTGGGAAATAATAAAATTAGAGACTTGACCCGGGTACTCCTGTTGATGGGGATCTTTTATTAATTTCATTTATTCTTTTCATTCTCTCCATAATATGTCACCATTTGGGTGAGTGCAGCTTTTGAAATTTGTAAGGGAAAATCAGTGCAATAGTGAGAGATTCAGGCAATCATGTGAACTTTTCTGCAGTGTTTTTGTAATGTTGGGAATATTACGAAAACAGCCTGACTGTTTTTCATTTGATGTATTTGACTGTTGCTCCATCTTTGGTATATGCAAAGCACAACACATACTGATACCAAGCAAATGCATAATTCAAAAGGAATATTTTCAAAGCTGCAAAACCTGGGGCAGCAAAATTTGCTCCATGGATTTTTGATGCTAGGGTTGGGCTATATATTCTGTATGTACATTATATAATGATGAGATGTATACAAATCAAAAGAAGAAGTGTGTGTGTATGTGTGTGTGTCAGGATGAATTTCTGTAAAGTGCAGAATCAGTAAGTCCATGCTTTCTCTTTGCCATTTAATCTCCATGTCATTATTGAGGTACCACTGTGGTGTGTGTGTGTGTGTGTGTGTGTGTGTGTGTGTGTGTGTTCTTCTGCCTCCATGATTATTACATATTGCATACATTAGAAGGTGGATGGCATGTTACGTGTGGGATTCACAGCTGAGGGAGCAGGAACTGCAGAGAAAGTGAGGAAGATGGATGGGGAAGCATACTGAAGGGACCACAGAGGGAACAGAGGGGAAGAAAGATGTGAGGATTTCTTTGAAGGGATGGGTGGGACACCATCTGATGGGACACACACTCAGAAAGAAGGGTAACACATGTGGCCCAGACAGGTGCTGTGGTCACAGCCATAGATTGAGTGAGAGACAGAGGCTCTGTGAAAAATTGATGTGCCCTACTTACGGCAGCTGAGCAGAGACAGGAATGGGAGGGTGGGAGGCTGGAATGATGTTAGATTTTGGAAGCAAGCAAACCGTGTTGTTTTTTTTTTTTTTTTTTCCTTTTTTGCATTACATCACACCAATTTGTTTCTGGGTGTGGATGTGTGCCTGTAACCCGTTTAGCTTCATGTTCAGCCAATATGCAGTGCCGCTCTATTGCTCTGTTTTTTTTTTTTTCTTTGTTTTTTCAAATATCTGCCTATTTTCCTTAAATATTGCTGCTGCAGCTCTGTCAGTTTTACAGGCTTAACTGTAAACTAGCCAAAGCATACTTTCTTTCTATTGCACACACATTCACATTCACACACACACACACGACTCTGGAGGCCTGGGCCACACAGCTCTCATTAGCCCATCTCACACTCCTCGGCACTGTTTGACCAAGTGGAGCCCTTTATCTGCCCTCCTCCTACTTAAACGAGGTGGGGAGAGGAGCTGGTCCCTAAAGGAGTCAGCAGAATAGAAACCACCCCACGTTAATCAACGCTTCCAAACTCTACGCAGAAACATCTAAGGAGCTGTACTGCGTTAGCCCATTTACTCCAAGGAATATCTTAATGACCAAAAAGGATTTATGGAGGTTTACGTTGTAGGGCACACTGGGGGTCGGGTCTTTGAATTTGTGCTGCTCTCAGCAGCCTTCACAATACAATGTTGTGACCATGACTCACCTGAGGGATGAGATAACTGTTACAGAAAACTAGCTTGCAGTATTTAACTCTCGTCTTGTCACTTGTTAGGTGGGTATGAACTGACATGTGATGTTCAATGAATTTAAAGTTCTTTGAAGGATTTGCTTTAAGCAGACTTGTCCGTTGCATCACATTTCCTTCTCATTAACAGGTCACCTTTAAATTAGGCCTCATTGTTTAGATTTCCTCTTCCATCTGCTAACACATTTATTCATCCCTGTCCACAGCTCCATGAGTTACAGCATTCCCATCTGATTGACAACAGTATAGTAAACCATGTTAACCATTAGCTTGCCAGCTGCATTAGATTACCATCTAGCCAACTAGCAAACTATAATTACCTCACCAAAATCGTAGCTGCCTAAATTTCAATCCCAGGGTGAAGAAATGACTCGTAGTTTGACAATGGCCACATCCTCCTATGTGACTCAACTATTTAGAATTTAAGGAATATTACCCAAAATGTATATTTTAGCTTGAGAGCATTGACTTAATAGGAGACACAATCAGCCTGAATAATAAAATATGTCTGTTTTTGAATATTCACATTACTGACAGTGCAGATAAAACAACAATTTCCTGCTATAACAATGCTCCTAATAACATAACCTCCACTGAGCAGGACTGCAGCTTATCACAGGTTACATGGAAGTTAGATAGAGTATACAACTCAGGTGACTGAGAGAATAATTTTAGCAACTGTCATCTCTTATCTATATTTTTACATTTGTCCATCTGTTTCTCTTTCACAACACTATTAAACAGGCTTTAATTTCTCTAAGGGAGAAATGCATGCTGGGTAATTGAAAGGGGGGAAACTGGTGGAAGTCAAACAGATGGAGATGTAGTGTGCACAGAGTATGTGTGTGTGTATCTGTGTGTGTGGGACAGCGTCTGGCAGGAGTCAAACAACTGTGGATTTGTCAGCTCCCCAGTGAAGGCCAAAAGCCTGGCTTGCCAGATCCCACATTTGCGTGCACACCCGCACACGTACATCATGCCTCACATCTTCCAGTTTTTCTCCTCCCTCCTTTGTATGCCTGTCTTCATCTAGATATCTATTTTTGGCAGCTTGTTTTTTTATTGTTTTCATCCATTCAACCATGGATCCCACTTTGTATTATCCGCGAAGGACTCTAAACACTTACCTGTTAGTCCTTTCTCAAGTATCTATCTCTTTTTGTTGTCTACTCACATCTTCCTTCATCTCACCCTTCATCTTTTTGCTTCTCTGTCTCAACCACTGGCATTCTCAGCAAGGGACAGATGCTGGGCAGAAGGAAGAAGCTCTAGGGAAAGAGACATTGAGAGAAGAAGAGGAGAGAGGGAGCGACAAGGCTTGATATTTTGCTGCTGTTCGAAAGGAAGGTATTTCCTTTATCAACAGTCTAACAGGCTGCAGTGTTCAGTCATCTTGCTTTGTCTTTTACTTTTTACCGCAGGGTGTCAGGATCCATACAGTCGATGCCACACACACACACACACACACACACACACCACTTTTTCCACAAAAGTTTTATAACCTGAAACAACATATACAAAGCAAATTGGTGTATTTTTAGTGGCTGATTTGACAGTTTTGTCTTAACTGTATCACTAAAACACACTTCTTATTTAAAAGCTCCAGTTTTCTGCTTGACTGTTCATTTAAGGATTTAAATGAGTTTTCTTCAAGGCGAAAAGAGAATAATCCAGTGTTTCTATAATCCTGCGTGGATGTATGCACTCAACCAGTCTCTCACGAGGCAGACACACTTGTACAGATGCATGAACCTGCTGCAGGTGTTCCACGTGTTCCTGATAACCCACGGAAACAGTCCACCTGGGTGTGACAATCATTCATCGTCTTTACTGTGATCTTCGTGGCTCGGCGCTGAACTGTATTTGTGATGTGTGAACTGAATCTTTGATGGTGCCCAGGCTTTTGAAATACCCTGAGATCTTCTGGCCTTTTCATCTCCTTTAGCTTTTTTCATCTGAACAAAAAATGAATTGGCTTGTCAATCAGCCTTAGCTGGCCACCTGGAAATCATATGATTATGTTTGAAAATCTGCTGCATGCCATCATTCTGTAGTGCAAAATGAGTGTTTGAAATCATGATTGAGTGTGTGGCCCCTGTGCATGGACTTGTCATGCATGTAAGGGTAACAAAATATACTGCCAATGACAGTGTCGTCATAGTTTTATATAAAGAAATAAAAAAGAATTACAGTTTTCCAAGTTGGGCGTCACACTATATGGTAAGGAGAAAGCACTGAGGATTCATTGTTACATTATCCATGTGAAATTTGCTATCACCCTAACTTAGAACTTGCACTTCTCACTACTTAGTTGAAGGTGACTTTTCTTTCCCTTCCCCAGACTAATTGCATTTGAGAATGAGCCATTTGGCATGACAACAATTGTTTTATTTCATGTCTGTAGATTGGCAAAGCTTCATGGATAAGACTCAGTAGCAAGACACCAAACAGTTCAATATGTTTTAAAGTGTCTCCAGAGAGGACTGATGACAAAGACAGAAGATATGAAAAGCCCTCTGTTAGGTCTCTTTAATGCAATACTGCACATGGATTGAGGGAAGGGAAAAGAAGTGTGCTTTTTTGCTGTCTCATACCTTTTAAAAGTTCTGCAGTTTCACAGTCAAATAGAAATCCATCCATTACCTGACAGAAATGCCAGGATGGTATATCCTGAGCACACACTCACACACACTGAAGAATAGCCCAGATACTCCAAAAAGCAAGCAAGGCTGAGTGTCAGAGTTTAGAAGTTTAATTGGCCAATGTGTCAGTAGAGGAACAGGATGGTGAGAGAAGTGCGGACAATTGCAGAGAGTGAGAACGTATCGCCCTCTGAGCTCTCTCTGATTTAAAAAGTGTTACCACCGAAAGATGTGTTCCTGTCTGATTGTCAGTTTCTTTTGTGTCTTCAGTGCTCTATTCAATGTCACAAGCCTAAGTGAGACGGGTGTGTAACATGTACAGAGCTGTTCTTGTGTTACATGTGGAGGCCTCAGATGTTTGTTTATTCCTGTTCTTAAGGAGCAAAATGCTGGCTCTTTCAGGTCAGTACATTAGCATTAAGTTTAGAATTAGGAGAATATCAAAGTCAGTCACTAAATGTTTGGCTCTTGTAGCTTATTAACATAGTGACAATTCTCAGGGCTAGTTGCTTAGTTAGCATAGCTTTATAGCTAACTGCTAATAGGCTAGTCAGTTAATGTGCTAGTCGGGCAATGCAAATGTGTGAGTCTCTATCTATTTCCTCCCTGCTGGGCTGTCTATGAAGGTAGATTGCGCAACGCAACCATTAACCTATGATAGCTTCCTTCATCTTGAAATCTCTGGTTGTCCACAACCTGAAAGATCAGCACTAGCAAACTGGTTTGCTATTGGTCGATGGCATGAACGAACGAACAATGATTCTTGGGATTAATTTTGTGGTTAAATTCTGCCATGATGTGACTATCTCTTCATGATAAACTTAGGTATATGGAGGAGAGTATTAGTAAGGTTAGGTGTTTGAGGATGGTATTAGTGGAAATATCCTCAGGAAACTAATACAAACCTAGTTTTGTTTGTGTGTGTGTGTGTGTGTGTGCCTGCATGTGTTTGCGTGTCTGCACAGGAACGAAAGGGTAGGAGGGCTCCCTGAAGGAAAGACCTCATTCCAAGGCCTTTCCTGTTGATATTACTGCTACAAATCAGACCTCCCACACCGCTGAGACCAGCAAATAGTATACACTCACATACACACACACAAACACACAAGCACACCCTCACAGACTCCATTGACTAAGGGAAAGTTTTATGACCAATCTCTGCCTAATACAGCTCCCCTGTTACAGTTTGGACTATGTGAGAGTAGTTCTAGTGCTCTTTGCCTTGTATAGTGAGCATGCACAATGATGTGAGCACATTCGAGTGTTTAATGCCTTCATTTGTACACGTGTGTTTTATTAGTATGCACATGTACATGTGTGTACTGGTTCAGCCTGTTTGCTCAGTTGGGAAAACAGATTGCTTTCTATCTGGACAGAGATGTGCAGTGTAGCAACAGAGAAAACAAAAATAGTCTGAATCACACGCAGCAGCCTGCTGTCTTTTGACTCTGCTGCCATTTACGGAACATTTAAATCGCTACAAAAAGCTGTGATGCATTTCTAATACAGTGAGTGACCTTTTCTATTTTTTGCTACAGATTATGGAAGTTCAACAGACTAATTTCAATACAAACAACACTGATTAACAATAATATTTCCACACAGTTCATTTCTCATATCTTCTCTCAGAAATCAGACATTAAAAGAACTTGTAAGACAGCAAAGCTCCGTCCAATAAACCAGGCTCTGTTTGTAATAATGGAGCTATGATGTTCAGCTAGTTAAGCCGGTTCTCTGGGATAATAGCTGCTCATCCCACCGGCAGATCACACGGGATCGACAAAATATCCATCGCTAAACCTGAGGAAGGCTCTCAGTCATCACCATCCTCCTGTTCTAGATTCGCCAGACTTTGAGTTTATCTCTTGTCTGACTTTATACTTTTTTGTGTGTTTGTGATCAGGGGAATAAAAAAAGAAGAGACAGTCTGATGATGAAACAAAAAGGTGTGACTGATGGAGAGAGACGGTGGCTGCTGAGGCCTCTGAGACCTACAGTGTCTCTTCCCACCTGCCATGTTAATGCGAGTGTTCGTGTAGAGTGCCACAGAGACTGATGTCGCAGGCTTGTCCATCACTTGTACTTCTCTCAAGTTTGTGAAGCTGGAAGTCAAGTTATTTCTCTTTTCTCCACTACCCCTTCTCAACTTCTTTCTTTTGGAATCAGCTAATAATTTACATTTACAACAACAACAAAGCAAATTAATATGACTTCAATTACTGTTGACATACATTAGTTGAAAACCACTCAATCAATCAAATCAATATTGATTCATTATGTTTTTTCCTTGTGGCCCAGGAGAAAATTTTCTGACCCAAGACCAAAATCGATTAACAAGTTGCATTAACAACCGCATAACCATTAACATCATTCAACAGGAAACAATAAAATGAATCCAGTTTCTCACAATTCATTTTACATATTGACTGACATGCAGAACAATAGTGAATGACATCTCATTTCTGTGGCACATCATTACTGACTGCAGATGTAACAAATGCACTCTGGGTTTGCCAGTAGTGTCTAAATATGGACTTAATGTATCATGTAGTTTCAAATACTTAGTGTCCACTGTTTGGTTTTTCAGTGGTTCATTTTCCTTGAATGCATATGTAGGATAAAATCCCTACACATGTCCTTTTGTTGTGTGTCTGCATTTAAAAATATAAGATAATTCAATGCACTGAATTGTTTGTATTGTTGCATTTGAATCCCTGAATTTAAATTTTAACGCATAGATTTCGGCTACGGCTAGATTTCACCACCTGTTTGTTGATAGAAGGCTGTGATACTGTTCATCGTCGAAGATGCTTTTTTTTTTAAATGAATACAATAATACCATGTTTTTCTGTGGGTCATGTTCTCAAAACTTTAGGCCTGATTCACACATAAAAAAACAAAACTAACAAACCGCGCCCAAACAGGTTTCGATGTGAATCAGGCCTTAGATCTCCAATTTTTCAGAAAAAATAATGTTAACAAAAAAAATTTCTTTTATTCCTGGAAATAAAAGGGAAAAGACCCAACTATTTTTACCCCGGAAGAGCTCAGTCACTCTGGGTTCAGTCAGTCCTCTGTCAGCTTCAGTGCTTCACCAGGCCTTGATCCATGGGGAGAAGGCTGCACTTTGGTGGTGCAGCAGTCTTCTTGGAATTGATTTGGCTAAGTGGCCATTTATTTTAATTACCTAATGAATAGACTGGTTGAATGGGATGGACGCAGGGTCGTTTAACTCGATCACGTTTAGGAAGAAGCAATAGAGCTAAGTTTACTGGAGAGCAGTTCTTCTTGCAATGAATGAAAGGCTGCAACCTGATGGTTCTCTATTGCAAGAGATACAAAGCAAATTAACTAAATGACAGGAAAATGAATAAATAAGATAGAAAAAGTGAAAGATGTGAGACAGAGAGCATCTCTGGACCTTTAAAACTGTCTTTAAAGTCTGGTGAATTGTCCTAACTTCTGTCCTCTTATCTCACCTCTCAAGCTTTTCTGTCTGACGTCAGATTTATTTTCATTTTACATGTCATCATTGGTTTGTGCACTACATATAATTAGAGTTATACTGACATTAAAACGTGATTTCTTAATTACCCCGATCATATTTTTTCTGCATTATCTATGAAAAAAAACAGTTTTCCTGTGCATCAGAAGATGTATATACCAAAAAATATGTGTAGGATTAACAAAGTGTTTAGATGCTCCAGTGGCATCTGGAAACATGAGCATGACTGGCTAATTAGCTTACAACATACTACCTTGGGCAAGGAGCATCTCACTGGCACAGTTAACTGTATTTTGAGAGGTTACACTCCAGCAACCTGAAAACAGTGTAACTCATACATGAATTATAGGAACTTTTGGCTTTTGGTCCTTCTGCATAAAACATCAGCTGGAAAACTGTTGGAGCTCACTGATGTAATGTTAGCTTAATTCACTTGCCACTGACAGTTGCCATTTCAGTGGCAAATTTGACTCTAAATACTATAAATAACAGGCTGGTTATAAATAACAGGATTATGTTATGGTCAACCTTCTGTTAGACACTAGTTTTAGTGTTTTTGAGTCAATTCCTGTTTTATTTTGAAGCAGCTTTTCCTTATGTATCATCTCATGTTCTACTTGTTACATGTTACTACCTGTTTTTATCATCCTGTGTGACTACCTGAACCCACCCTTTCACCTGAGTCTCGTTATCTCCCCTGTCTTGTGTATATACACGTCCCCCTACGCAGTGTTCACTGTAGGATTGTCTATGTTATCTCCCAATTCATGTCCTGTGAGTTCTTTCTGTTTGTTATACCTCCAGTAATATTGAGTGTTTCTGAGTTACTGGGATGTGAGTTATTTTTTTCTGCCCTCCATTTTGTGTGTTGAATGCTCTCTATTTCAAAAATTATGAAACACAGATAATTTTCAGTGGTCAGTCTACAACTGTTATGAGCATCTGTTTGGAGGGTCACTTAGCAATGTGACTCAAATACCCACTTAACTCAATAAAACTCACATTTGCTAGAGTTGACAGAAGGGTCAAGAATCTGAACAAATTAGGAATTACACTAATTTTATCCACTGGCACATCACACACACCTTCAGTGGAAATCAGGCCTTTTAGTCTGGAGGGGAAACAACAAGTTGTTAGACACTGACACTGTTTGAAAAAGGCTATAAATAATGACAGGTGTGAAAACACACAGCCCTCTACTGCTGAGGCCTGTTAGCAAGAGCATCGAAACCAGCTGTTCTCTTTAGGTTGACAGAAGGCATGTGACATAAGACACTTGTTTTTATCTTTAGTTATATTTTACACAGATATTCAAACAAGAATGGAAAATACAGAATTTGTCTTCTCAGAGGCCATTTAGCTTATCTTCTTGAAGCAGATGGTTGAGAAGACAAAGACTTTGCAGGGATTGCGATCAATGATAAAAGTAAAAACAACATGCATCATGTATATTTGAAATATGTGAATGTGAAAAATCTTCACAATTCCCTGATCAACACCAGCAGCTGTCCTTCAAAGCTCCAGCTATTTGTTAAATGCAGTAAACCCTGGCTTAAACATTTTAATTGCAGGCAATGCTAAGACAAACCTATTTTGCATTGATAAGGATGAAAATTCATGAGTGTGCTTTGAATTCAGGGATAAGTTACCCTGAACAAGCTAAACAAAGCGCAATTAGCGTTCAGTAACAGCTTTAAGAAGGGGAAGGAAAAGAGATGAGGGGAAAAGGACCAAATAGAGAGCTGGAGAAACTGTAAGCAAAAAGCGAAACGGAGAGGCAGAGTTAGCAGAGCAGATGGTTGCAGAGTTTTTGCCCGAGGCACTCCATACACACAGAAATCACTACAAGGAAGGAGGGAGATGATGAGTCGAAACACTAACTACACATCTGCACTTCCTCTCCTCTAGTACTTCACAAGGGTAGAGAAAGAGTAGAGAGGAAACTGGAGGAGTTTTGACAGGCGCTGCATTCTGTAGCCACAGCGTTCAGAGCAATCACAGTTGATGCATGGCATCCATCATCTCATGGTACGTTTTACCAATATGTTTTCATTTACATTGTGTTGAATTTATCGGATGTTGTCCCTTTTTTTGTTTGTTTTTTTCTCCTGTCATGCAACTTTATGACGCGTGCATATGTTTGAGATGTACGTTTAGTGTCTGTGGGATCATTTCAAGCAGAAAACAAGTTGACCTGCTATCTTACAGCTGAGCTTCAGTGAGTAAACTTGTCTGACAGCCAATCTCCACAGTGTCACTTCACCTAAAAGCACACTGTGGACAAGCGCACTTGAGTACGCAGACACCTATGAGCTGCCTGGCTAAATGAATGGTGAATGACTGATGACTGCTCATGATGTCATCTGTTCTGACATGGGACAGAGTCAGAGAGAGAGAATGAGAGGAGGACTTGTGGTTCATTGAACTCTAAACCCATCACAGCAGTCAGCTCACCTACTGTATACGCTCCACTGATAGCTGGATGGATTTGTGTGTGTGAAGGCGAGTGCACTGTATAAGATGAACCGATACTACTCGTATTACTTAAGCAGAATTTATGATCATTTCATATATGGTTATATCTGACTCCATGAGTGCATAGTTGCACCCAAAATCTCTACAGGGAATCTGATCCAAAATCAATTTACGCTCTTTCTTTTCTCATTGAGAGTCCCTCAGCGTCACACTGCCACACAGTCAATTTTCTGTGACTGCCTACACCTCCTCTTGCACATGTGCACCCCTAATTGCTTTGCTCAATCTCTATTATATGCCCTGCCATTTTCTCTTTACACCACGATGGTCACTCTGAATACAATTGCCACTGATTGCTTCATTTCTTCAGTTATTGTTTCTCACTGAGAGTTCAGCCCAGGTGAGAGGAATCGCTGGTTTTGCTGAAACTTCTGTAACATCACCTGAGAGAACTGTAGTGGATTGATAAACAGAGAAAACCATCAGTAAAGAGTTTTAATCATTTTCCTTTTTGCTCTGTGTTTTCTGACATGTTTGGATCCTCTTGCAGCGATGACTCACACATGCTACGGCATTGAAGTGTGAACAGCCACCCCATTACTAACCGATCAACAACATGACACCCAAACACAGAAAGCCACGGAAAGTCATATACAGCAGGACAAAGTGCCATTTTGAGCGCTCTGTGTGCTGTTATAGTGTTTGTGTGTGATGCAATCTCTGTCTCATCCTCTCACCCCTCCTCCTCCTGATGACTAGAGGGTTATCGGAGGAGTGTGATGCCCAAAAGCTAGCAGACAGCTTTGCCCTTTACAACAAAGTATCGGTGCTAATTAGAGACTATGAGTATGTCACTGGATTTAAGTGTGTGTGTGTCACTGTGACGATCCACGGTTGTTATCAGCCTTTTACATTCAAACACAGGACTGTGTTAGTTCCACTTCATCATTTCAATGGGAGTTTTGAGATCTGATCCTCTGTGATATGAGGCCACGTCTCCGGGCAGCAACACATGGCCTGAAAATGTCAGTTATTCATCTTGCAGGGATATATTTATTTCATTTTTTTTTTGTCCATGTTACCTTTGTCTCCTTCCCCATCCAGTTTATACTTTATGTTGACTGCTTAGTTATGGAGAGTCATGAAATTACTTTAAATATCAGTCCTAACGTCTACAAAATGCAGAGTTGCACAGACTCATGCAATCATTTTGAAACAATGGGTCCTTAACTTCAGACTGAATAAACAAAAGCAGACAACAACTGTCAAATCTGCTGGCTAAAATGATGTTGGCTGATTTTTTTCTTTTTTTTTTTTGATTAACTGCAGCATGCTGATATGAAAACACAGTGTTTAATTATATTTTTCAATGTTTCAAGCAGTCTTATTTTAACTTGACTGTTAAAGTTATCTTGAAATATGCTGCAACATACATGATATAATCCTACAAGACCTTAACTTAAACTACATGTCCCAAACCAATTCAACATCCTCCTCTGATCCATGTGGTAGAAATGTAATTAGATAAACAGAGCTGTGCTTGTATTGCAGGCTAAGTCTAGTTGGTGCTAGTGTTAATGGAGCTAATATGATGTAAACATATACCATATCCAATAAGGAGCTGGATGGGCTGTTAATAAACTCTGATTTCATCTAGGGCCAGCTGTTGTACCACAGAGAAGTGCTACACAGCGGATGTGCTTGTCTTGAATGATTATTTTTCTTCGAATAGCATATATAACCTGACAAACTAATGTAGCTGATAATGTGTTAATTGATGCTCACAACTGTATATAAGCGGTATAAGTATATTAGCCAGACTGAATTCCTTACACCTTTACTCTTGTGTTTTTAGTTTTTGAAAGGCCAAAAATCACAATCAAAATATGTGCTTTTTTACGTAAAAGTGAAGAGGTTCTGGATTTACATATTCATCACTTGAAATCCACTCTATATGTTACAGAATGCGGTGTATCCATTACCAGGCTTAATTCAAGGGTCATGAGATGAAAGCACTGATGAACAGCACTTAAAAGTAAAAAGCACACATTTGCAAAACAGTAACATATTCATGTTGTCTACTTTTTGTGGTGAAACAATTTCCCATAAAATACCTTGTCTGTTTCAGTTGCACCTGTACTGAGTGATGTAGGAGCTTATCGAGCATTGAGAGTCTATAGACTGAAAATATTGAATGTCTTCTGGTCACAACATTGTACACTGTTTTACTGCGACTCACTCAGAATCTTTGGTCTGTTACAAACTTAAGAATCTATGAGGAGAGCGTGCTGGTGCAAAGAAACACCAAACAACACAACATCTCTACGGTACAAGATCCAATTTTTGAGATGGTTTTCTCTTCAAGAGAAGGTTTGATTGAGTCTGTTATGATAGGATTGTGTCCAGACGTATTTAAAAATACCTTCGAGTGGCAGCCAGGCCACCTTAAGATGAGATGTGGCACATTGGATTACAGTTCACAGTGTCTGAAAACAGCAATAACTGCCAGCAAAATGTATCCTGGCCGAATGATAACAGTCCCTTTTGAAACAGTGTGAAGTGGCACCCGGAGCGATGACTTTGGATGGCATTTTAGGATTTACTCTCCTGTTTCACTCTCTTCCATTGTCTCATATTTTTCCAGGTGAACAGGCTGGAACTGTGGTGCATGCCCACCAAGTGTGAGGCATATTCTTGTCTCATCGCGTTCCCATTTTTGAAAAAAAGAGAGTTGCTCTAAAAAATTTTCTATGAACCCACCTCATCAGAGGTAACCTTGTCTCAGTTTGAAACCTGTGCTGGTGAAATAACAGAAATTGCTGATGCAGAACTAAAAAAAAGAGATACACTTGCAGAGGAAAGGTCACATGTTCAGATTGTTGGAAATATATATATATATATATATAGGTATATGCTCGCTCCATATACATACATATTTGATGATCTGGATCTCTCATGGGTTAGAGGTCAAGTTTACACACTCCACTCTCTCTCACTACACACAGTCACAAACTCTGCTGGCTCTGTGCCCACAACCTCAGGGCAGTAGAGGAGAGAATATCAGTAAAAAAAAAAAGGTAGAAAGAGAAGAGGTTAAGAGGGAGATGTGGAGAAGTTTCATATTTAAATATGTACTCTGAAAAATTGTGTAATATGCTACATGCTGCGTTTTTAATCCTCTGTTAACCACTCATACTCTCTTTCCTCCTCTTCCAGCTGGCAATAATTCTCTCTTCCCTTATTTAACCTCCATCTTTTCTGCTAGCTGATGAACATCAGAGGCAAGCTGAGTTTAGACAATTTTTCTGCCTAACTCTGTCTGTCTGTAGCGCTCCTCTCTCTCTTGCGCGCTGCTCATCGGCTCAGGAATGATTGAGATGCTGGCTTTGTTGTCAAGTAAAGGACGGCGGGGGAAATGTGACTATACTCTATTTGGAGATACACTCCAGCTGTTAGCACAGTGCATAGTAAATTATGGTTTGTGGAGCTTGTGGTGTGCGACTCTAACTTGATGAATTAATAAAAACTGCAAGAAGAAAAAGAGGTGCTATCTGGGCTGCAGGCTCCAAGGCCTAAACTCATGAACTCATACTTTTTAATGAATGTTACTGTGTGTGTATTTGCATGTGTGCACTTTGTGCATGCACTCTGTGGATGCATATTGTTTTGCATATGTGTGTTTTTGAGAGAAACCATTTACCCGCTTGTCTCTATGTGTGTGTAACTAGTTCCCAGCTATGTTCTCATGCAATATGGATGTCATTCTCGAGTGCTCTGAGTGGATTACATGGGAACGTGTGGGGACAGAAAGCAAAGCAAGAACTGTAATGTCGTGCAAGGCCACCTCATCTCAGGTGAAATGGTTTTATGGTTTACTGTTTAAGAAACGCATTGTCACTTTTTTTTTTTGCTCTGATCTGTTCTAGAGAACTTTTGCAAATGAGAAATACAGCAGCAAAAATATAAAACGAGCAGCAAAATGCTCAGAAACACACAGCACGTACAGACAGATATCGGCTCTGACAGCTTTCTCAGGCCAAACGTACATATTGTATTTGTTTATGTTGTTTGGAGAGTTAATTCATATTCCAAAACAGATTCCAACCCGACAAAAACTGGAGTCTTGTGAGGTTGCATACATGCGCAGACTCACATGCATGATGTCTTATCAGGGCAGCGTGAATAACTGTAAAAACATTGCCCCTCAGTTTGTTCATAGACTGTCAAATATGAAAAATTGATAAGTAAAATGCCACATGTCATCATATTGGAAATCGAAGGTGTTTCAGCGTGTGATGGAAGCAAAAATGACTCCACAGTGTGAGTGACACATATGGAGATGGGGGGTGAGGGGTGGATACAGTGTTGGTCTCTTTATGTGTGAACACCTTGCTTTGTGTTGGCACTTTCTTCCTGTGGAGTTGCTGACAGAGTGTGGATGTTCTTTCTCCATTTAATGAGCATATCTCAAGATTAACACAGGAAGATAATGGGAAACAGCATCGCAGGAAGAGGCTGAGAGTGCCAAAACAGTTGTTCAAAATTTCAGCACCCTGCTGCACATCAGTCTGTCTTGTGTTTTCATAACCTGCTCGTGCTCCAAAAGGCAAGCTGAGCACGGTAATTATGACATTTCAGTCGCTTAGACTGATTTACCATTAGAAGTATCAGTCCTTCTCTCTACTGGCAGATGTACTGAAACTAGGCAGTCACGGTGTAAAACTGCTGAATGTTTTTATTATTTCCCCGCTGTTGTATCACCTTACTGTGTGAATCCAACACACATCCTTTCCTCCTTTTAGAGATTAATCATACAACGTGAGCTATGACAACGATTTTAAGGATTCATGAGCTAGCCTTGACTTTTTACTGCCTACTATCTCCAATGATTCAGATTCACCTCAAACAAGTTGCTGGTCATTCAGTTTGTAAATTAGTATCTTTTAGCAGGTGATTAGCTTAGCTTAGCTTATCTTAGCAGAAAGGTGAAAGTTAGTTCATGAATTGACACATTTCATATTGTTTTTTTCATTATATGAACAAAACCAATTTCATTTTCATGCATATACACTACAAGTGTGTTAGCATGCTAATTTTATAGTTGGCATAAATGTTTAAATCAATAGCAAATAAATAAAATAAACACAAATCTCTGGCACACAAAAAAGGAAGAAAGATGGAATGTCCATGGTCTAGCTTTGTCATTAATCTGATTTGAGTTCTATAAAAGTAAAACATAAACAGAAAGGGACATGGTTAACATTAGAACCATAATGCAATTAGACTAGAAAATCATCTGTTACATAATGGTTTAGCCCTGAGGCATCATGTAGCTAATCAATGTCATAAAGAACAGACAATAATGAACAGAGGCAATGGATAGAAATTGCATTAAAATTAAATATATTCAGAGGAAGAGGCAGCTCCATTTTCATGTTACTAAGTAACAAGGTATGAGCCAGATCTTGTATCCAGCAGTGTTGAACAGAAAATATGCCCCCTGTCAGCCTCTGCATAATAGCAAATGGTTATACAGCAAATTAATCAACATAAAATCTTCCCTCCCAACCATAATGTAATAGCTAAAGTGAGTCGTGTTGCACTCCCAAGTTGCCAGGTAACATGTTGGTAACAGCAACCTTTTGCATCCACTGATGCTTTGACATTGCGCGAAGACCGAAGGAGATCTTACACCAATATTTAATGGGTCTGGATACTGTGGCAACTGTTTTTACCGAGCACCTTCATCTCTTTGTTTTGCCTCACTCCTAACAGCTTTCCCTGAGGTCTTAATGCATTGGGATAGATTCCTTTAGATCACAGTCACATAGTACAGCAGAATCTTCACAGAACAAATTCTGTGCTAATCCCTGTATTGCTTAAGGGCTACAAGCCAAGCAGTGAAGATGGAATAGCACAATTCCACAGCCTGTAGATTAGTCTCAGAGGGAGAGAAAATGAGTTATCTTTCTTCTTACTTTACTTTTTGAGTTCCAATCTCAATGATGCTGTGTAGTTGTCTGTTTTGCTTTCTCTCTTTTCATGTCGTCTAAACCCACACAAACCAACAAACAGACACATGTGGACATAAACACACACAGGCCATTAGCTACACACACACACACACACACACACACACACACACTGGCATTTCTTTCATTCATTATTACTTAGTTGGCATTTTCCACATTCTTCCACATATTGACATTTTGGCTTGAGTTGCCAACCCTGTTGTGTGTGTTCAAGCGTGTCCTTTATATGAGAAACAAAAACAGTTACAAAGTCAGGTGAGAAATTAACAGGAAAAAATGACAGATTGATGGAAAGTTTGAAATGGATGGAAAGAAACTCATACAGCAAAAGAAAGATAGACGTGTGTGTGTGTGTGTGTGTATCACTGATGTAGTCGTCGTTGCATGGAATAAGATAATCACTTCCCTCTAATGATGTGGTCGCTCATCGCTGGGGGCAACCGCAGCCCACAGTGGTCTGTCTGATGTTGACAATCACCATGCACACACACACGCACACACAGTAGACATACATCAAGACACTCACAACAGCGACAACCAGTTAATGAGAGGGATGGGATGGAAGAGGAAGAGGAGAAAGGAAGATTTAGAATTACCACATTCCTCATTGTCAAAACTCTTAGCGCCTCTTTGCTCCTATCCACTAATTAGTGTCTAGTTGTCCCTCACTTTCTTTCTTCCTCTCTTTCTTTCTCTTGCTTTGCTGGGTGTGCATCTAGGTCTTTATGACATTTACAGTGCAGTTCTAGTCCTTGCAGGTGTTGTCCTGCTAAATGGTTTTAGTTGAATATACATACAGACAGGATATGGATGTTTAAATTCAGGCACTGTGTCAGGCAGGTTTTGTTGCAGTTATGTTTTACACCTGAGAACATGTATGAGGACATTCTACGGCATTTACTTTTTTACATTTATCTGCCATACATGAAATAACAAATATATATTTTATCAGAGGTAAAAAAATAAACTCCCTCTGACGCATGAGACTGATACACTGAATGTTTCTGTTTCCATGCTATTGTTGCTCATAGGAATAAATGTCCACACAGGTCATGTGGGTGTGTATGTACATGGCAGGTATGTGCAGCAGTTACCTAGAGACTCACAAAGTAGCTGTGACAGTGCTGGCCTTTAGCAAAGCTCCATGTGATGGAGTGTTTTACATGTTCCCCTGATAAGGTGAATCTTTAATCTGAAAAAGCAAAGCATGAAGCCAATATGACACAGTGTGTTGGTCTTTGGTATTTGGTCTTCGCGTGTGTGTGTGTGTGTGTGTGCATGCATGTATCACTGTGTGTGTGTAAAGGTCATTGGATCACTTACTTTTACAAAACACGCAAATACACAAACACATACGCGCACACTCACACTCTAAATGACTGTTTAGATCAAGACCAACGCCCCAAACAAAAAGGATACACAAGCAATCAATTTTGATGCTCGTTATACAGTAATTACAACCACAAGCCTACGCGCATTATGCAGGAGTATGCAAATTGCAGCAGAGGCAGCCAGTCCATGAAGAATGTTACGCCCAGTGGTTCCACCACCAAGTGTGGGTTGATGACGATTTTAAGATAAATAAACTCTTCTCTTGTTTGTTTATCATCACTTTTTCCTCTGTGCATCTTTCTATCTCTCCTTCAAATGGAAAAGATTTATCAAATGTAAACAGTGATGCTCTCTCAGCAGGTAAAAGAAGGAAACATACATCTCCCTTTTGTTGCTTTCCTACCTTCATCTTACTCTCTGCCTCTTTGTTAATGCTCGTCATTGTAATGGAGCCGTTTGATGGTGCACTTTTTGATGATGCGTCCTCTTCTGTGGACAGCGCCTGACCACAAATGCTTTGTGTTTCTTTGAGCGGCACTGAATTTTAAACTCAATTAGCATCTCTGCACACCAATACACATACACACACATACACACAAAATCCATTTCTGATGTACTCATATTCTGTGCACCGGCTCAGATTAGACTGTGTAACACACATGCACGCATCTGAGCGATGAGGCTAATTTGCCCGAGCGGACCAGAGTGAAAGGAATAATGAGGCTTTGATGACTTTGCTTGAAGAGACTCACTCCACCATGACATCATCTGCAACCTCGACATGACCCTATACACTTTGCTCTGATTCATCCATCCCCTCCTCCCCTGTGGAAATCTGTACTTCTGATAAGCTGCAGTCCATTGTGCTAGATAGAGTGAAAGGTGTAAAATTGAGGTTGTCATTTGAAGTAAACAGAGGAGACATTCCTTTAGCTGCAGTAGGGTTAAAATTTAGAGGGAACTAGATATACCACCTTGCAGTTGTATGACTCTGCCAAACAGCACAGTTTCAGTTAATTAGTATGTGAATTCTTTAATGTCTAATGAGGACCATGACCTTTGACTTTTTTAAATGTTTGTTTCAAATTTAAATAATTTGGATTGGAATTAAAAATGAGGACAGACGAATTATGCATAATGGTAATCATGGAGGCTTCATGTGTTCTCATGCAAAATGGACTGATGAATTAAAGAAACAAAAAAGCTAAAAAAAAAAAAAAAAAAAAAAAAAAAGAAAAAGAAGCTGTTTACTGACACTTTTAACAGGTTATGTTGTTTGCATCTAAGACCAAGTGGTGGTTGAGGTGTAAGAGCCAAAAACAATTGAAATTGGTTCAAATTCAATTGCTGAAAGTAACTGAAATTTAAAAAAAAAAATTTCCTGTGTACAGAATGTAGTCAGTGAAAGTATCTGTAGTGCCAGTTGATAGCAACTCAAATAGAGTGATAAACAACGGCATCAATTGAAAGTGAAGCCCCAGAGACAGTGTAAGTGCTCTGTAATTAGTTGGAACGTCACTTTGTATGAAAGGAGTGAAATGTGAGTCCTTGTGTTTGAACTGTCAGTTAAAAAGTTAAAATTAGTTGAAGTGTCAGTTGATGAATAGAGACAGTTTCAAGTTTCAAGAGAGTTGCATGCACTGTAAGAGCACAGTTAATATATCAGTTAATATACAGTTTATAACATTACTATTAAAAATGTACAGCAATTCTCTGATGTTATTGTATTCATTTTTTATACATCCATGTTTACGAATAGGGAATATAATACTAGCCATACATGTTGTTGCAATAATTGAGTCATACTCCAAATGTCAGGCTGTGACCTTGAGTGGAAGCTGATGACGTGGATTAGGTTGACACTGTAAAACCTAGATATAACCCTTGTATCGTATTACCAATAGTCTGCTACTAATGGACATCCTATTCATTTCCTTGAGACCATCTCTCTCTAAATGACCTCACGGTGTGCATCCGAACACACACAATTGCGAGTGCAAAGCAGCATGCATCATTCATTTCTGTAAGCAGTGCACCGTCAGTATATTTGTCTAATGATCCATAATGCATTTGCAAGCTTAGAATTGGGTTTTGAGTGAAGGGACGTAGATGAAAAATCACATTTAGAGACTCATCACCTGCATGTGCATACATTTCCAATATGTTCTCGTGCCCACGCTTAGATGAAATCTTTGGCAGGTCTGCCTGAGAATAATGAGAAAGATACTGATTGTCTGAATGCTCAGGGGCATCATTGCTACCACTATATTCACCAGCAGTAACGGAATAAATTAATCTTAACCTTAGTCCAAAATTGCCCGTTTGTGATGAATAACAGGAGGCAATATAAGAGGGGGCACACTGAACTCAACAAATTTGTTTTCAGGGTCATTGTTTTTGAGATGTTGTTGCCTTGTTTTGCTCTGTTGTTCCTCATCATCCTGCTCTTGTGTTCTGGGAGAGCAGAGTGATTTCAAGAAAATAGGGAAAGGATAGAGGAAAAGCAGTAAATGAAAAAGGGAAAGAGACAGAGAGCGAGAGAGAGAGAGAGAGAGAAGGCAAGCAGTGGAAATGCTGTGAAAAATGGCGAGCTGTCAGGTGAATACAGGAGAGGGAGCTGGGCTCTAAGCGTTTTGCCCCAACCACAGAGAATATGTGCAAGTGAGTGCACCCATAAAGATACACGAGCAGGAGGCATAGATGCATCCCTGCACCCGCATACATAAAATGCATGCATCTCACACACATGTGCATGCAAGTCTGTACACATCCATAACAATTACAGTAACACATGGTTCACTTGTATGAAACCCAGTGAAGCAGAGAAACTTTTGCTCCTGTTTCTGTGCTTTAGTTTTTCATTTCCCTAATCCATCTCATCTCAGCCTTTCCCTTTGTGTCCTTCTCATCGTTTCTCCCTTCCTTTTAACCATGCCCCTACCCTTCTTTCTGTTTACCTCCTCTTTTCACCCAAGCAGTGCTCCCTCTGATTTATGCATTCATTTCTCTTCGACCATATCACAAGCAGCTTGTTCTAATGTGCAGTGTGTCTGCAGGTGAGCCTTGAGCTGGTTGCTACATTTATTCGATTTGTGTACAGTCAGAGCAGTCTAAAACCCATTAAGATGAGAGATGGGGGTGCATGATTTGCATCCAGGGGGGGCTGTCTGAGTGCGTCTGCCAAATTCTCTTCATATACAGTTAACAGCTGGACAGTGGCTGTTTAAGCAAAACTGTGTGGAGACCGACAGCGTCAAGTTGCTGGTGTCGTACATTTACTGCAACATTGTCTTGTTCTGACGTTTTAAAACTCAGTTTGAAGTTCAAGGTGGAACCATTTGTGCAGCAACAACCCTGAACAAATATTTTTCCCGACAACATTAGTATTTCATTTTACTGAGAAAATATGATGTGCTAGCAGCTTGGTTATATAGTAAAGGTTGATTGATAGTATATTCAAAGCAGTGTAGCTTTTGTACATGTAGCCATACACCACAAGCCACGTCACTGGTCATGTACACTTCTTTATAAATGTTAGGGCGACAAGGAGCGTGTGTTTCAGTTAAGTTAAAGCGAAACAATGAGCTGATACCTATCATAAATCTCTGTAAAAGCTGAGCTGAGATCAGATTTGAGTGATTATTCTCTGGAGGTTCATTGCTACAAACGACCCCTTTCATAGCTATTATGGTTATAAGCACTTAAACTGAACAGCAAGTTGACACAGTTTGGGCTATCAATCCATCTGTTTCATCCATCTCTCTCTTTATCTATCGCTCTCTCTGTCTGACAGTGTATGCTATGGGTCTAACAAATCATTTCTTCTGTGGAGCAGTTTACACACAAACTAAGCAAGGTTGTATCAAATTAGATGTTGAAATGCAGCTAATATGACAACTCCAGTTCTCTCAAAGGTCACCACTTATGAGCAAATACCAGAAAAAACATTAATTGCAGCAAATCCACTGAAATATATTGATTTTGATGTTACACATGCTGGTGTGATGGAAACATCAGGCTGAACTCTCTGTGAAAAGGCATCAAAAATCTCTTCTTCTGCCTCTCATCATAATTTACCACTCTTTTTTTCTAAAGGAATAGTCTTTTTTTTTTTTTACCTTTCTTCTACATGTGCGCCTGCTTTCATAGACCATCGGGGAAAAGCCAGTGTTCTCTCACTGCTCTCTGCTCTTCTTCATCTCTCTTCTCTTCTCTCTCTGAGAAAAGCTGACCCATACATTCTCTAAAGCTCATGTTACTTGCAGCTTAATAGAGCTATTTTTCAGCAGTCAGTGTGCATTGGGCCTTTACAATATACATGATCTCCTGGAGATGTTATTAGCATGATCCATATGGTATATATGAGTGATAGGCCCTGACTCTTTCTTGAAGATTTTCATTGGATGTTGGAATGAAGAAAATCATATACCAGCCACATGGAAGAAATACATGCAACTGTTATTAGACTTTTTCCCCTCTGTTAAGCTGATGGAATCCCCTATAGGGTGTTTGCAGAGCTGAAGTCAGTGTTCTGTAATAGGATCTAATTGGAAATAGTTGGTTTTAAGGAAGTTGCTAGGGTTGTCTGAACCTAATCCTATGGAAATCCCTAAGAAGTTATTAAGAATCTATGTGCTATGTCCTAAATGTAGGACAGTGGTTTGCAAATGGAACTAAGCCTTCAGACTCTTTGGGTTTAGCACATACCCCAAAGCTGAAACTACAGTAATACAATATATTTGATAATGGCGCTATGATTAAAAAAATCCACTTTATCACAATGTCATATAGTTGTAACTTAAGCTGTGACTTCAGGTGAGAAAAATGTTTTAACAAATCTAAGTTATGTTGTCATTTCAGCTCCTAAAAGTTGTGAAAAATGTGGGTGGTTGATAGCTGCATATTTGCTGCATATACACCACATCATTTGTGAATTTTGTTCCTATTTTAGATTCAGATATAAGTATCTAAAATACATAGAAAAAAGTTGCTAAACAGTGGCTGCATGTCTCAAAGTTCGACAGGCAAGTAAAGTTTCAACAAATGTAAAACTCTATATATCACAAGCAGCTGTGTGTGTCATTTCACTTGCATCATCTTTATAGAGGCTGTATTTCAATTGAAGTTAAACATGGCTGCTGTAGATTGCTCTCTGACTGTTCCCTGATTGCAGTGGTCAAGCCAAACCTGTCCTCTTTTGGCCCGGTATGAATTGGCCTTGCTGCTCAGGCCTGTGGGGAAATCCTTGGCGCATGTCTGGCCCTAATTAATGCCCCTACTGCAGTCTCTTGTTAGAGAGGTAGATGGAGAGAAGAAGTAGGAGAGAGAAAGAGAGAGAGAGAGGAAGAGAGAGTTAGCAGAGAAGGGGACTATCAAATATTGATTGTATTTACATAAATAGCCGCGGTTGTTTAAAGCCCTGTATGAACCCCACTTGCTAACCGTGCACTCTCCAGGCATGTGTAGAGAGGGGAATAAAGAGAGAAAGAGGTTGAATGAGGAAGAAAAGAGGTGATTAGAGTCAAGAGAATGCATGGATCTCCCGCAATGCGACATAGCTTAGGTCTCTCAATCAAACCATCCCAAAGGCTACGGCACCACTTGCTCACTTTGTAATTTGCACCAATTATTGCCCCATTAGTAAGCCCATTGTAGTGCATCAGACAGAATATAATGATGCTTTTCTTTTCAGTTGGTCATTAATACAAAACACCTGAGAAGGTGAAGCAGTCACTCCACTCACTTAATAAATGTGGCATTTGAAACAGAGGAGCTACTGAGTGTAGTGCATGGAGGAAAGAGGAGAAGGTAATTGGTTTTCTCCTCTCCTACCTGATTCCTCTTCATCCCTGCAGCTCTTCAGATTGTTTTCCATCAAGGTCTGTAGTCTTGGCCTTGTGTTCTCAGTGAGGTGACTCCTGGTGACTCCTTGTGTGAACACACAGTGGCTGGACTTTACATAATTTTAAAACTGAAATGATTAAAATGATTTTTGCTGTGGAAATACTAGGGAAAGAACCTGAGTGTTTATGAAAAAGTGCATGTGTGTGTGTGTGTGTGTGTGTGTGTGTGTGTGTGTGTGTGTCTGTGCAGTACAGTATATGTGTTCCGGAAAGTGTCAACAAGGATGTTTAGGATTTACTGTTAACTAAGCTGTAGCCCTTTCTGCAGTTTTAGAGGTTATGCAGAGGAGAACTGTGAGTCTTACAGTTGTTGCCAAAGAACAGAGTGTTCAAATAAATTTGCTCTTACAGCTATGTTGAAAGAAAGTGAGAGATAGAGAGGGTGACCCGTAAAACTCAACAAGATATCTAGGCGTTTACTTGTGTACAACAGAACTTAAAAAACACCCAAATGTCTAAATATCCATTCAGGCCGTATTTTTCTGCAGCTGTAAAGCTGAGTGAAATATTACATGACGCTGTATCTGTGGGTCTGAATGATCAGAAAACAATCTGACCTTGTATTCAAAAGCACATTTTTGAGGTCACTCATTTCAGTGATGTAAATCATTAGAACATTAGGGTATTACTTTTTTTGCAATTATTAGAAATACACTTAATACATAGCATGGTTATATATTGTTTTTAATTAGCAAGAAGGGATTGTTATTGCAGCCTCATTTTGTGAATTTCATGGCCCCGTGTTTACATACTGTAAATGCATTGCCTGTGCTGAAGAAGATCATGTGAGTCTGCAGAGGTTAGTAAACAGAGTTTAAGTTAATTTATTCATTACATCCCGTGATAAATCCAATTTTAATTCAATTTTGTGTTTTTTGTGTTTTGTGGTGCTTTGTTTTGTATTCGTTGCATCCCGGCACCATAAATGACTGTTAACTCACACAGTTTGCACACCAGCAAGTATAAGATATGAATACTTACTGTCACAAAAACTGAACACAATTTCCCTTCTGGCATTGATTTTGGAGCAAGTGAATGAATTTGCATTGACTATCTCAGTCAATACTTTCTGTCTTTCTGCTAGAGAGCTGGCTTGAAGTTACTCATTTTGCTTTATCCAGTGTATTTGTGATTTGGGTTGTGTGAGTTTTTCCAGCAGTGGCTGGAAACATTGTCATCATTAATGTACTGGTAGTTGTGTGTGTATTTACCTGCATATGTCTCATAGATGTAAAGCATATGCATGAAAGAGAACATACCTTACTGAGAGTGTGTGTGTGTGTGTATGTGTATGACTGGCTATTTTGTGTATTAGAGAGTTAGCAGAGCTGATCAGTGTCCATGCTGAGGGTTTTGTCACAGCTGACCTATATTAGATGAAAGCAGCTGGATCAGTGGCCTGCAGGGACGGCAAAAGAGTTGTGTTCTAATTATCTCTGCAGCTAGCTAGCGACACATCACACCCGCACATGCACATGTGCACACGTACACACACTTACATACACTCTTTCTGGCAAATCAATGGGAGCTTGTGAGAGCATCTGCCATGCTCCGCTTGACGAACGACAGCAGCGGATCCTTGGTGTAGGATACGGCACCTCGTGTCGCACAGTGCATATTAAAAACCTTGTGTGATCATGGACTATGCGCCTCGGTCTCCGAATGCAAATGACACAACTCCATTTGACATAGAAAAATATAATTACCAGGTGATACGCCTCTGAAATGAAATCAGGCCCCTTGCTGTGGCATTTGGGAATTGTATGAATGCATCTAGTCATCTTGTAAATGATTCCTCACATTGATTCAAACAGTAAACATAGTGTGTACATTAGCCGCTGTTGCCATGGAGCCCCAAACACATGCTGTGGTGGTGCGTTAGTGATAATGAGGCATGGAATGACAGCAAGAAAAAAGCCCAGGGAGCTAATGCTAACGGCTAATGGACTAATGCTAATGCTAATGGAAGGGTAATAAAGTGTGTGAAACCCTGTGGCATCCTCCAATGCAGTGTAGCTTATTAGCATTTTTAGCAAGAGTGAATGCACAATTCTGTGTTTTTTTCCTATGAGCTCAGGTATGTGCACACATCAGGTGACACACTCACAGTGTACTTACTTTGTGTGTACAGTGTGCTTTTTTTTTTCCTTTTCTGAAATCTAAGTGATTTCACACATTGTGCTACCTTTAGAAGGTAATTGGATGCAGCACACACTCAATTAAGCTATTAGCCTCTTAGTCATCCCCTCCTCTTTCTTTCTCTTTTTTCCTCCCTGTTTTTCTTTCTATCCCTCACTCCCAGTCCTTTATTTCCATTGCTAATTTTATTCTCTCCGCTGTTCCCTTGCTCTCCTCCCATCATATCCCTCCACCTTCTCTCCATTTGCGGCTCCAGGGCCTTTTGCTCCAAGCAGGGGAGCTGTAGCTGTATTAGCTGGGGCAGTCAGGGGAGCTTCTTGTTTCAGGACCAACAGGCACAGCCGCACATGTTCCACTACACTGCATCTTCAGGGCACCGCCAGGAACTCATTTACAGGTCGGGGCTTATTGGGAGGAGGGGTGCTTTTCCCATGACAGAGAGAGGCACGTAATGTAGAGAAATGAAAGAGCTACAGAACTAAATGTCTCTTGCCAACTTATGAACAAATCATCAGCTCATCAGAATTTTTTGCAGATTGAGATTCCCTGATTTTTTTCTTGTTTTTTTTTTTTTTTTTTTCTCCTCAATCATGCAGAGTGACTGACAACAAATTATTGAGCCAACTGTTTCTATCTGAGGACATGCAGCACCATTTCCTGATGAGACTGTGGTAAGTAGAAAGTATGCACATACACACACACACACACATGTGCATGTATAATTCCTACAGCTACTCGTCACCTGCGTCCTCACATATAAATCCCGCCTCTGTCTTGTGTGTCCTTGAAATCCATCTCCTGAAGGAGTGTATAAGAGTTCCCTGTGGAACTTCTCAAGGATTAACCCACGTAAGTGAAGCAGCTCTAAGAAAGTGGGGATCAGCCGATTGCCACTCTTTCTGCTCTCTCAAGATGGCCTCTAGTGTCTTATGTCTCATATCACACATGTGCAACAGTATTGACTGTGTCACTTCACTGTAGATGCTTTGCTTTGAAGCAGATGTATTTAAGGCTGAAACTACATACAACAGTTTGTGCTGTACTTACTATGCATAGGTTGGGAGCACACCTTTTCTAGAAGTATACAATAGTATATACAAACTTTCATGTTGGCGTGATAAAAATTGACCCAACAATTTTGAAAACGACTGATTGAGAAAGTGATGGAAGGAGAAAGAGGAGAAAGATGTCAGACGAGCGCTGGCTGGCACAGTAGTAAAGTAAAAAATAGCAGGCAGGGCCGACCAATTGTGCTGGCCCGAGGTTGTACTACTATTCTTAGCCTCAGTCTCCTCCTCTCCTTCACTCACTCCTCCTTCTCCCCTTCCTCCTTTCTCCTGAGTCTTTTGTTACCACAGTGACGTCAGTGCCCCTCAGTCCATCTGGTGTCTGGTAGCACTCTGGATCTATCTACTCTCCCTCTCTAATTGACTAAAACCACTTAACTTACTCCCATCCATCTACCTTCCATCCATTTGTTTATCATGCCTATTTGCCCATTTATCCATCACCACCTCAATTTGTAGCATCACTCATCATGATTTTTTTTTTTGTTTGGAGTTTGATTCACCAGAGAGTATGGAGTTCTCAAACTTTAACTTAGTTATGCCCGAGAGACAACCACTTAGAGATTAAGTGCTTCAAACTGTTGTTGTAAGAATCAAGACACTTCTATTTATTGCCAAGTTGTCTTTTCATTGTAATTCACTTCTGACGTGTGTGTGTGTGTGTGTGTGTGTGTGTGTGTGTGTGTGTGTGCGTGCTATGTAAGAGTTAACATGTCCAGATACAAGAAAATAATACATTTTCTGGATGCCTCTGTCTTATTAATCTCTTTCTTTAAATGTGAACAAACTTTTTCTATAGCCACTAATCACAGATTTTATTTAGTTCAACTTCAGTGGTTTGATTATTTTTCACCAGCATCAGCGAAGAATAAGTATTGTTGCTATGGTTACTTTCACTTTAATGGCTTCATAACTTGGGAGTTGAACAAAGACAAATCTGAAGAGTCATGAGATGATAAATAGGAGTGGAAAGAAGAAAAAAACATTCTGATTCCTAAAATAGTCAAAAAAGAAGAAAGAAAGTAAAAGAAAACAACTATAAATGTACTGTAGTGGAGAGTAAGTGCAATATTTCTTGCTGAAATGTAGCAGATTTGAGGTATAACATACTAAACAGCTGGAACTACTCCTACTGAGCCAGGTCCAAGTAACTCAATATTGTAAACATATCACTTTCTTAAAGTGTATATGGTTTGAAAAGCTCTACCCACACGTATTCAAAAACAATGTAGGCATGTACAATCTGTGCTTGATTGACACCTTGTCTCTCTTTTTCCTGTACCTTATTGTGTTTCAAAGTAACTCAATTAACATTTTTACCAAGACTCATTTTCAAGAACAGTGCACAAAGACTGGTTCTAATTTTGACCACATTTTGTTGATACAGACTTGCGGTGACCTCTCACAATTTTCGGCATAGCTCCAACCCATTTAGACAGGATTAACATTACACACGGAGGTGGAGAATAAAATATTCACTGCTCTCCTCTGTAATTTAAATCATTGTTCCAGACGCCATTTTAACCATCAGGAAATTAAAGGATATGGTCTGTAATAAGACATGGAAATCCCACAGGACAAAACCAAATGAGAAAGCCAAAAGCCTACCTAGGGGGACCCGGGAGAGTTAAAGGAGAGACATGAGCTCGATACTGCAGAATGTAAAACTGAGTCACAACTCATAAAAACATATTGATATAATTCAGTGACTGACACTTACTGCAGATTCAATTATCTTGGGTGTATATCACAAGAATGTCCATAAATCAGCATGTTTTAATGTTTTCTTAGTAAGTTAGATAGGCTTGAACTGTCTGCTTTCCCAAATGTAAACACACATAGTTTATCTTACTGCAGCAAACATTACAACAACACATCGGATGTCCTCTTACTCTCCTAATGGTTTAAATTTTTTCTGTCGTCATGCCAGTTCTCAGATAGACTTTTGTGTTGGTGTTTTCATCAAAACACTTTTGATTTAGTCAATTTTCACACAAAATCTCTTTTCACCCTGACCCGGTTTAAAAAGGACATGCAGCTCTTTAAACAGGAAAACTTAGAGAAACACTCTAAAAATACAAGGACACAACTCCAGATGGGGTTTAAATTATGGGAGTACCAGCAAGGGCAAAGAAAAACAATAGGTAAACACGTGGACACTCTGACTGTGTGGTGCCTGTGCAAAAGGGGCAGCTTCGGAGAATGTCAGGACCTCATTCTGCAAACATTGTCGGCAGTTCATATGTGAAAACAGCTTAGGTGTCGTATTAAAGTTATAGTTCACCACAGGCTTCCGGGGCAACTTCATTGCTCCTTGACCACAGTCCATAGTACTTAAACTTCCTTGTGGTTTTGATTATGCTGCAGCTTTAGAGTACTGTCTAACATTTAGGTTTCCCACAGAACTGAGATCTGGTGCCTGCAAAGGTCATAACTTGCAACTAGTTTAACCTTTGCAGTTTGTTTGACATCATTTAATGCTGCAGAGGCCACAACAGATTTTAAATTAATGTCATGAGAGATGGTATTTTGCAGAGATGAATCTGTTTCAACCATTTCTCCTCCTCCTCCTGCCATGTTCCACCTGTATCTGTACTTACATGTTTGTGTGTGCATATGGCTTTGAGCCTCTGCAAGCAGCCTCCCTGTCAGCATATGGTTTCTGGGAAAGTAAAAACTTCAAAAAGCAGCTTTTTGTAGCAGTGAAGGACGGCATCTCATTAGGAAGCACATTAGGATGTGTGTAGCTTCGGTTGTGTAGCTGTGAAGAAGCAGAGAGAAGTGAGCCTTGAGGAGAATGGGTTATCAGTTGTGTTTCTTGATTATCTGCAGTGCAGCTTATCAGCAGCAGATAAGAGAATTAGGCTGAGAATCATTCTCTCAGTTGCAGTCCTGCATGCCAACTTGTATTATGCGTGAAAAAAAACATTTGATTTACTTTATTTTTTCATACTGCACAAAAACAAACTTTAAATTTGTTATTACTCCTCCAAAATTCTCCTGCTTCATCTCTGCACTGCATTAAAAAGGCAAATGCTGTGGCCGCTTTGTTATTATTGACAGGAAATAATACATGTAATATATGTTTCCAGTTTTGAGCTGCAGGACTATGTTGCAAGTGCACTTAACTATGAGCCATGATAATAAATAGGAAATGTTGTGGAAAAGATTTTTTTTTAAAGAAGTCTAAGACTTGCATAACAGGCAATTAACATAACATTAAATGTAGCATTAGTAAGTATATAGCAATAGTATAAGTATTATTTGTTGCTGTTATGTTGTGGTATTTTCTCTGATCATGTGCCATTATACACGTCTTTATTTTTGTCTCTAATTCATTTGGTGTCACTCACATGCACTTCCTCCCTCCCTCTCTCTCTCTCTCACTCACTTTCTCTCTGTCTCTCTGTCTGCAGATGATTTATGGATATCTTTTATCAATGTTGAAAGCAGGGTTCATCTGTTCTGAACTACTCAAGTCCCATATCACACAGTGAAACCAAAAGGCAAGCAAATATATACATATATATATATATATATATATATATATATATATGTGTGTGTGTGTGTGTGTGTGTGTGTGTGTGTGTGTGTGGGAGAGAGAGAGAGACACACAGAAAGGGAGAAAGGAGGAAAAAAGAATGAAAGAAGTGAGAAAAAAGAGGCAGGGGTAGAGGCAGGCAGCAACTGTCTCAGCCTTCATATGATTTAATCAAAGCCATCCATCACATCTGGATAATTAGACAGCAGCATGGATCGCATGACCAGAGCCCATTGGTTGGAACACGCACACACATTCACATCTATCGCTTTTGTCACAAAAACACGACAGTGGAGGAGAGTCCCAGCATAGCGTGAGACTCGGCAACAGAACTATCACAGGAAAAAAAACACACAGGATCAAAATTCAGACATAATCAGAGAGCAATAGACAATTCGGAGCAGTTTGAGCCAGTTAGTTTGAGTTGGGCCCCATCAGTGGGGTTTTCACTGCTTGATGGCCAATTAAATGTGTAGAATTAGTGCTGGCATTCAGAGAGGTCTGCCTAAAGCCAGCTAATGACCAGAACACAGAGACTCACTGCAGTAAATGTCAGCAAAAAGCCACTCAATGTCAAGCTTAAAAAGAAAAGAAAAAAAGAAAAAACACAAAGATATTTCCGGTTAAACATAATGCAGCACAGTAATGTGTTATTTATGTCCTTTTTGTGAGGAATTGAATAGAAGCAATAGGATTTTTGAAGCATTTTCCAGTGTGTTTTATTGTCTGTCAGCTCAATGTGTTGGTCTTACAGGCCTTAACTTTATGGTTCAGTTTTATCACTTACTTAGAGTTATTGCCAGCAGCAGGCTGCTAAAAATCCATTGAACATCACTGGTCAGGCAGCAGGAAACAAAGTTAGCTTCTAACTAAATGTAACAATTAGTTTACATTGTAACACAGACATAGGTTTTTCCTCAGAATCTGGTAAAAAAAACTAACCAGAGTTAAAAGAAGGCTGTATATGAAACCAGAATTCATTAAGTGGATACAATTGTGAGTCTGCCACCATATAAACTCTATATGACTATTAGTTATACCACAGCTGCTTGTCAACAGAATGCTACAGTGGATAGGTAAAACCTCTGATACCTCCTGACAAAATGTTTTTGTGATATAAAAATTTAGCTTACAATTGATTATGTTAGAACTTTTTCCACTCGTAATGCAATTGATGACCTGTACTATTCACTTAAAACAACCTATCCTAAGACTCATTATGCTCATGATGTTTGCAATGCGGACATCCAGTTAAAGTCTGGGTCTATAATAATATTTAGCTTTACCAATGGATGATAATAATAATACAGTATATTTGTCTTGACATATACTGTATCTACAGTGATGTGCAAACCTAGATGAGTCATGCATTACCTTGCTGACATGTAGTGCGACACCTCTTCACTGCAGAAAATAAAGTTCCCATTTCATTACATTCTATCATGTCCTAATATTGCAATAATGATTTCCTGTCTCGTTGCCAAGTGTTGTAAAGACTATTCAAACTGTTTAATGATGCAGAAAAAAATTATTCTCGTCTCTCTACTATTGCAGTGTTGTAGGAGTTATAGCTACATGCTATACTTATGTGGTAAAATAGCTTGATTTTGGCGAAATCTGATCCTCTTGTGTAAATGCTTATGCTTGTAATGTATAAAAGAGAGTCAATAATGATTCTGGCAATTACATGCACATCAGAGGATCATATGTATTGCAACTACAGATTAGCAGTAATCCTGCCAAGATGCATATTTTTTTATTGTGTTCATAATCAACCAACAATGCAGCTCTTACGCTTCGAGTGATCCTGTTTTTAATGGTGACTGTGTTTACATTGATGTGATGAGGAGAGTTCAGTGGCTCTATGAGCTCTCATAGGATTTTAAAACAATATAGACTAATGAATGTGTGCATACTCTAATGAATGCATGCAAGTGCTTATACACTAAGCGTTGTTCATGGGTGGTAACAGCATCGTCTCGCATTCTCTCAGCTGACTGGCAGTGTGAAGTCATGTCCTTTTCCCTGTCTTCTATTCCGCTCACACTCTCTCATTGATCATGCGAACGAGTGACAAGAATGCAGCGTCCAGATTTTCAAGTGAAGGAAAAACTTCCACAGCCTCTCTTATCTTACTGCTTCATCACAGTCACACGGCTCGCTTGCGTCTTCTCTTTCTCTGCCACCTTCCTTTCATCTCACACACACTCCAATAAACACAATCACACACACAAAAGCCTGCGAAAGAAAATCACATCCTCATTTGTCATTATCACCTTATCGGCTCTTCAGCTGCAATCTTTCTCGCTGCATTTCATTTTCAGTTGTGACTGAGTTGTCAGTGCAGGTAATAAGATGGTTTGAGCTTAAAACAGAACAGATTTGTCACCAAAACCAGCTGGTAAAGTGAGGTAGGTGTTGTTCTGAAACTGTAATATTCGACAGATTCAGGCCTCAGACAGTGTCAGCGTGGTGTGATGTGTGTGAGTGTGTGTGTTTCACACGTGAACAACTTTATGTGTGTGTGTGTGTGCATTGTGTCCAAGGGGAAATGAAAGCAGTTGCAAATTCTAGTCACTCGCAGCATTTATGCTCCCACAGTGACCTGGCCTGCCAGTCACAGAAGAAACATGTGCTTGCAACAATACAAAACACACACACGCAAACACACACACACATGCACTTATTAATGTGAGCAATAAATGATTCCAGCAAGCACATTTTATTCATTGGTCAGATATAAATGGAAATACACTGCATCTGAACATGTATTGAATTACGCATACATATAAATGTAAGATGACATCACTGATTACTATTAGGACTTTGCTATAGGATTCTTATAGGAGCCATTCATTGTTCATTTATCTCCATCTATTAATCTATCAAGGCAAAACAAATACTAATACTTGGAGTCATTCTTTATATGTTTTCCACTGCACTGACTCCAGTGACATGTTTGCACTGGAAATGTATATTCTGAGAGACAGATGCTACTGACAAGATGAGTGGAAGAGACTCATGCTGTATGGAGTGTGGTAGAGACATTGTAAATGAATGTATTGAGGTTATAAATGGCTGTTGCAGATATGGTTACCATGGTGAAAGGAGCTTATAGCATATGACCTGCTGAGTGAATTTAAAGAGATGCCTGTGGTCGTAGCCTTGAGCATATTGCATTTATGTGCTTTTGAAAATACTCAATACAGACCAAGTACACATGGGAAAAAAAACACACACATTCACATATGAATATAGACACATTAAAGCAGGACTGGCAAAATTGATTGATTGATTGTTTGATTGTTTGATTGATTGATTTTAGTGTCCTGCAGCACAAAGTCTTCATTAAATTCACCAACCTTTCAGCTGGAGTATTGGTTGTCTAAAAAAATTCTACAGTATTTCATCCAATTTAAGTTATATTGATGAAAGCAATGTTACCTGACTGTTACTTGGGAAAGTAGTAAAATTAGTTGCATCGCAATAAAATATCATTGTTATTTGGAAACATAGGAAATACTTATAAGCTTTCATAAAGGAGATTTTTCTGTAATGTATTTGATACATAGTTCTGTGCTCCTTTCTGAAAAAGGAAAAAATACGTTACAGAGAATTTTTAAGGCAGCATATGTGACAGAGCAGAGAAGAAAGAAAGTGGAGGGCATACAAAATGCATCAGTGAGCTGCCTGCCTCCCTGACACTTGACTTTTTCCACTTCTCACACTTATTTTACATTCCATTCCTTTAACCACCACCTACCACCATATTTATCTTCCCCGTATCCCTTCATTCTCTCTCCATCCTCTGTTGTTTTTTTTATGTCCGTTCCCCTGACTGTGCCCTGACACTCCAAAGCTCTGCTCCCCTTATTAACTCTCTTTTATGGGCCTGCAGATGACAATAATTGGTTTGGAAACAAGAGACAGTAGGAGACAATGGAATACAAGGATAATCCCCAGCTCACACCCACCACAACTACTACCCCACACCCGCTCTGCCAGGACTTCACTGCTCCACATCCTCTCCTCCACTTCCTGTCTTCCTCTTTTCCTGCAGATGCCAACTGCACTTGTACTTTCCCTTTTACAGTCTTTGTTTCATAATTGTTCGTGGATCTCTTTACTTGCACTGCACCATCATCTCTGCTTAACCTTTTCAAAACTTTTTTTCCACTCTTTAACACACATGCACACACTTACACTCTTTCTTGTTATTTATCTTTTTTTGGCTTAGTCTATCACCCTCTCCCCTCCTCTTTGTTCATATTTTCTCAGAGAGCTCTGAGCTGAGTCCCCATAGGGATAAATCCTCTGTTTCTGCCAAGAGTGGTAGTGACATTACTGACACAGTCTCTTTCTCTCTCTCTCTCTCTCTCTCTCTCACACACACACACACACACACACACACACACACACACACACACACATCCTTGCACACTCACACACACAATATGTGTGTGAAATGTTAATGACATTTGATTAAACACTGTAACTAATGTGATGTCATCTTTCCCAGAAAACCATGAACTTGTGACAACGTGATGGTGTAATTTAGGGATGGCAAGGATGGGAAGGAAGGAAAGGAGGTGTAGTGAGATAAGAACAGAATGGGTGAGGAGTGAGAGTTAAAACAGAAAGGTCTACCATCAAGTCCAACCCGTGGACAGTGGCAGAGAAATGTCAAGACTTGTTCGCTTCTCATTGTTCTCCATAGCCACGATTTTCATTTTTCATCCTGTCCCTCCATCTCCTTTTTTTCCCATCTGTTTTCTCCTCATTTCCGTTTGTCCTAAAGTCACTTTCTCCATTGCTCCTGTTTATCACTAGCTCCTTCTCTCTCTCTATCTTGCTCTCTCTCTCTCTCTCTCTCTCTTTCTCCATCTGTACTCTCCCCATCTCTTCCCTCCGGTGAGGGCTCTCAGGTTTCAGCTGTAACTGCTTTAGCACAAGGGATAATGGTTTGTAATTCACTCCCAGCTCCTCTCTGCTGGTCAGGAGGCCCACTCATGTACAAGCAGAGAGAAGTAATCAGTGTGTCTGTGTGTGTGTGTGTGTGTGTGTGTGTGTGTGGGGCAAGAGAAGGGTCCTATAGATTTTGGATCACTTTTAAACTGAACTGCCTGTAAGTAGGTATGTGCTTACTTCTTTCTGATTGCATTCAAGCCAACATATGCATGTGTGTTTGCATTATTCATGTACATTTTCAGCACAAAACATGCATGTGTTGCATAGAAAGCCTAAACTCCCTCATCCACACTTCCTGACTTTGTGTGTATGAGTGTTTGAATGGGGATCATCTCATGTGTTATGTAACCTCATGTCAAAATTAAACGCCCTTTCATCCAGAAATAATGAACGCACATGCACACAAATGCGCAATCTATTACAGCGCAGAAATAAGGAACACCCCACACACACACACACACACACACACACACACACACACCACCACGACCACCACCACCCCTCCTCCTCCCACTGTGGCACCATGGTGCAAAACTCCAATACTCTACCTCCCCAGAGCATAAATAATAGAGGGATGCCATATGCGTCAGCTTGTAAATCTAGATCACCAACTGTGGGCCTGAGGGAGCTTGGTAGGCCCAAAGGCTTCTCAGAGCCTCCAGAGTGGTGGGATGGTGTAAGTGGGTGAGGGGGGGGGGTGATGCTCAGCAGGAGCAGGTGGACTGTCCACTGTGAAGTGTGTTACCTTATAATACTTTATATCAAGGTGGCGTTCACAATTTGTTTCCACTAGCCCCAATTGGCAAAAAAAAAAAACCCTGTTATTGTTGGTTTCAGAAAGAGAAATATTAATATTGACTGTTATACTCTGTGTATACATTTACACAGATGGTGCAGTCATAGTCATATCCCAAAGAAAGGTATCCTCCGCACCCTTTAAACCATGTCCACTGTAATCTTTGGGTATATAAAAAGCGACTGTCCTCCATATTTCTTAAAATGAAAGAATTAATGTCTGCAGGGACCAGTTTGTGCTACGTGGGCTAATTTTGTCCTTCAGTCATCAGATTTCAACCTGCAAATGTCAGACAAGCTGTCCACTAGCAAAAGTTCAGTGTCACTCAGATTTGTCCTAATGATTTTCCAATAAACCCAGAGAAAGAAAATGGTACTGTCACACTGTTTTTAATGCAGATGTGCCCTCTTCACTCTTCACTGTGAATACATTCCAGTCTGCTTAGCTTAGACAAATTGAAATTCAACATATTGGTAATATGGCTAACATTTTAACTTTATTATTCATAGCTGCACCAACACAATATAATTCCCACCTCTATGTTAAGCCACGATAAGCAGCTACCAGCTGTAGCTTCATGTATGCATGTGAGACTGGTATTAGTGATCTCATCTATCTAAATCTTTTCCTTCAAGATGAGGAAGCAGTCAGTTTTTCACATGTAGTAATCCAGACTTATTACATTAAAGAATCTGAGTAGATCAGCAAAGCAACAGATTTTGGGAAAGTGTCTTAAAGCACCGAACCAGGAACAGTAACACAGAGCAGTGATGCCACCCACCATCATGGTCTGTTCAGCTGCTTTACTGTGCTTTTCATTTGAGCACCAAGATTTGTTTTCTTTCCAACAGTTAGTGAACTTATCAGTCTCTGACATGGGTGTGTTGTCACTGTCACGGTGCTGCTCCATCCCTGTGCTGCTCAGGCGGCAAGGTGGAGAGTTGCTTTGTTTGTCGAGATGTGCTCCGCAATTCAATTTCACAGCTCTCTCTTGTCTCAGAGGAGAGCTGGAGGAGCATAAGGAAAGAAGGGGACCATAATTGAAAGGCAGTGGAGCTCATCCCGTGTCCTCTTCCTCTACTTTTTTTCTTTTGTGGACATCTTATATTTGTGTGTGCAGGTGTGTTTGCCCTCTTTAATGTCATTGTGTCTTTGCTGAGGCAAAGGTCTTTTCCGAACTTTTCATTTAGTTTTTCCACAAAATAATACATTACACTTTAAAATACAGACACTTCCCAAAATATGCCGTTATCCCTCCCTTTGTCCCTGCTTTTGTAGGCTGCAGAAATCTGTTGCAGATTTGTTCTAAAAATGTGTTTTCATCATTATCTTGTTTTGAATCAAAGGCCTTTTCTTAAATCAATAATAGATTTACCTGCGTGTCAGCAGATGAAACAGTTTCAGCCACATGAAAGAAGTTTAATTTGCATGGAAAAATACATAAAGATATCAGGGATCAAGTCCTTTTTGAAGTTTAAAGCAACCTTTCCAACTTTTCCCTCAACAATTTAAATACAGTGATCAAGATGGAATTGTCTGTTGTTAGGATTATAGTATGACAATGTAATTGTGACGAGAGAGATGATGATCGGCAAATGTGTTAATGTTATTTCAACTGTCAAAGGTATCAAAAAAGAGAAAACCATTAACAACAAACTCTATTCATTTTAAAATCACTGTTTTGGCTAATCTGGTTCTCCCTTTGTTTTGCCACAGGACTGTAACCCAGCAAGAGCTTTTAGGAGAGTGTAACTAGGTCTGAATGAATGTTTTGGCGGCGATTTTGGCCAGAGAAGCACAATTCAGAAGGGATGGGAGATTATTCGCCATCTGTGTCTATATCCCAGCGGCCCTGTCAAAAATGATCCACAACCTCCTGACCTTTTCAGATACTACAAGTGTTTTCCACCCGCTCTGTCATTGTGGTTTGTTAGTGTGCAGGCATGTGGGCGTTTGTGTTTCGAGCATGAGTCAGCCTGCTGCTCACTAACCTTTACACCGGATTACAAAGTGCAGGTCAGATACACACGGATAGTTTTTCCATCTTTATTTTGTTGTCGCTCAAATCAAAGGTCAGCCATTTCTACAGAAATATGGGATATTACTGGAACTAAATACAATATACAGAGAGAAGTCATGCGAATAAAGTTGAAGGAACAGTCTGACAGTCTAGTACTTAGTAACTAAGTTTGTGTCTTTGTTTCCCACAATCCAGTTAACAATTATGTTGCCTCCAAACACACTAATGGGGAAGAGCATCATTGTTAGGTAGCACAGACAGGTAACTGTAAAAAGAGGTTTGCAATTATTTGAGCAAAACTGTGTAATTGAGGAATGTTGTTGTGTTGTTTCAGAGATCTCTGGCTGTTTTTCATCTTAACAATTCCAGCACTCCATAAATATGTTATGATGTGTTTTTGAGTCGTTGACCAGCTTGACAAAGCAATGAGAGGGAACTGTTTCTCTTGTTTTCATACAAAGCTTCCTCTGTATTACAGTCTGTTTGCAGAAAAAATGTTTTCCTGGTACAGTAGAACAACAGACATACAAGAAAAGAAATACAGGAAACCATACACCTGATCATCTGAGTATGCCACAGTATTGTGCCATCATATTCAATACAGGCTAAATTATGTCCAACAAGATCACAATGATGATAATAATGATGAGGTATCTAATCCTGTTGTTTGTGTTGCCTGTTTACTTTATTTCCATGAAGATAATATTTACACTGCACAGAGTCCTCATTGAGTTTCTTTAATCCATCCATCCATAAAGTTGTCCCAAATTTTGATTAAATAGAGGCCTTGCTGTCTCCCTGTCATTGTGCTAGTCTTTTTTCTTCCTAGCCTCCATAATATAATAGCAACCGTGCAGAGTCATGAGGAAGTCTGTGTCTGCAAAGCTAAAATGCATTACATTAAAAAATACATTCAGGGCTCTATCAGTACTTGGCAACAGTGTATCAGTGACATATTACTGAAGGAAATGAATAGCCAAATTGATTTTTATTTCCAACTACATTTTGATTTTATATGTTGAAGCTACTGGGATGGAAAAAATGATGTCTGGCTTACAATGGAGTTCTCTTTTTATGACTGCTGATCAGACCAAATTACAAGTCCTAAATTAAAGCCTTGTTTTTTTTTTTTTTTTGCTTTTTGAATCTGAAGATCTATGAAGATAATGAAAGATATTTAAATCATGTCCCTGTCCAGTCATCTACAGAACTAGGGTCTATTTACAGGTGGAAATACCACTCCTTTCACTACCATGTCCCTCTTGCCAACTGGGGCAAGCCACTAAGGTGAAACTTCTTCCTCTGATACTCTGATCTCATATGAGTGTTAAGGTCTGGTCCTCTTGACCTTGAGTGCAAGACTATGAAATGACTATGAACTGAACAAAGCACTAACCTTTATAATGTACTTTTGTTTTAATATTAAATCAGTCAGCTCAGGGAAATATGTAACTTTACTCACCCCTATTCAGTTATAAGCACTAAGGTGACATTATGGGTTAAAGGTTTTTTTTTTTTACATTTTACAGAAAACAAATATGCAGCAAAATTATATGATACATGGTATTTTTTGTATATTTTTGTGCTTTTAAGTACAGCTTGATTGCCTTTGTTGCAATGGACGCAGCTTTGACATAAGCACAGTTCAATGCCTCCAAGGAAGGAAATCAGCTATGTGATGAGCTTGAACTAAATGACTATCTTGCTGTAATTCTCACTAGGGTAGGGATGTTTGAATATGAGGTATGACATGAAAGGCCAGGAGCCTTGCCTCTCACATAGCACACATCAAAGAGCAGACAGGCGAATGACACAAAGCTTTCCTCTGATCCTCAAGGAGCAAAGAATGGTCGACAGTGCTCCTTAAATCGCTCCGTCTCCCTACCCGAGCAATTTCTCCGACCTCTTCTCTCCCACTCTCACTCCTCCTTAGCTTTTGTGATTTTATCTATTGCGTGATTGACTCAACATTTTCTTTCCCCCATTTCGTCACAGCCGGTTAAGGCTGTTAAGGATTAGTATCGATGTGATCAGCCCAAATTGTTCTGTTTCCATTGTTCCCTTGAAACTTAGCGAGGTTACACCGCAGATGCCTGCACATATACACAAGTGCGCCAAAGAAAAAAAACCCTCTCCCCAGTTAGACTGCATTGAGGCCACTGTGTATAAGTGCGTGTCTTAACATGTGTGTGAATATGAGAGATGTCTTGGTAGCGCTAATGTGCTGTAGATTCCTGTCTGATTGTGATTAATTAGATGATGAGAAGTGTGCGCTGACAAGCTGCTTATTCTGATTAGAGAGATCAGCATCCTGTGAGAAGCAGAACTAACAAGGATCATGAACCTCGACACCAAGCTTTCTTAACACATCTGCTCCATGCTTGAACTCTCCTTCCGCAATTTTAGTTTCCTGTCACCCCAAAAGTGTCTTGCAACATTTCACTATATACACACCCATGTATCTCCATAACAAGTTAAGATACTGACAATAACAATACTTGAGTGGCTAATGTTAGCTGATGCTAGAACATATGCAGTAGACTAGCTGTGTGACTCTCAATACTGGCTTAGCTACTGAGTCGGTTCGTGCCTTATAATACAAAGTTTTCAGATGCTAGTGTTAACTATAAAAACATAAACCCAGACGAGGCACTTGCTACTACAATACAACACTTAGTTTTGTGCCAAGCAACACTTCTACTTAAAAGAGAAGGTCTGTAAATCAAAACAAAAAAGTAGATATCTTATAATTACAAGTTAAAAAAAAAATGTTACCTTCACCCTGACAAAAATATGACTCTGCACACTAAACCATGCTTTGCTAAATCACATCTATTAAAAAAAGTTTGATTGAAATGATTCACTGCTGTTTGAACACTTATGAGATGTACCATCATATTAAACTAAATCGCTGTGTGTTTCTGGGGTTCAACAATTGAATTAAATGACAAAATATTATAAAAGCAGAACTTTACAGTTGCTGGTAATGTATATTTGAAACTGGTTCATATCCTTCAAGCACCGATACATTGCCTTCTTGACAGGAGAAGCTTTATTTCCTCCACAGAGTTGCTTGGCACTTCTAATGTTCTTTTGATTTTGGTGCCATCTTTGGTGCTTGATGCACTAATGCACAAACACAGGTGTTTATCTTCTCATCAGCACTCCTGAAGTACTTCCCAGTGTAAAGATAAGCTGTATTCCATGATAAAGATATCTGCAGCAGATGAGCAGATGTATCTACAAATGTGTAAATTTGAGTTAAGGTGGTTTTATCCACCTCTACTTTGCTGATTTTAGCTTCTCCCTCTGTGTAGAAAGGCTTTCTCAGCTGTAGCTGTCTCACTCATCTGTTTGCCACAGATGGCTTGCCAGTCATTCACAGTCTCTAAAGAACCCAAAATTCCTCTGAAAGTTTTTCTATGCGTGTCTTCTGAGTCATCCCAGCTCTCTCTGTTTCTCTCTGATTAGGGATATTTCTCTGAGGACTCATGGTTGTCTTCTATTGTCTCCGTTGATGGGTGATGGACACACTATCTTTGCCAGCTCAGCGATACATGCAAACATAAACAATCACCAGCTTGTGAAGCTGTGTAGCATTTAAAACACTAGAATGCAACGTGGCTCGCATAGACAATGATAAAATTACTTAGATGATGAAAAATCGACTATTGGAAATATCCACTATATACATACACTTGATTGTGATGCTGGAAACACACTAATCATGGGTACATTGTCTTCCATTACCACAAGTCAGACAGGTAATCAAGTGGCTGTTTCCATGAATTCTCTCCTCATTAGCACTCATTAGTGTTTTCCTCTCCACTCCACTACTTCCGTGATCCTGATTATCTCTGGATCTGAAGTTGGTTCAACAAGAACAGAGACCTCTTAAAAAAAGCAGCAAAGATACAACAGACCTCATTCATCAAGTCAGCGTGGAGCCAAATTTCATCATTACACTCAGCCCATTTTATCAGAGATAATTAGTATTCATCAATTTGATTTTGGGATTCTAAATGAGTTATCAGCTGCATTAAAATCTCAGTGACCCCCCTGACCTTGCAAGCTGATTTCATTCATTTCAAGACTCACCAATTTCAGTCATTTGCATCTAAATGGAGCACTGCTGATTTTATGCATCAAGTTCATTTTGGATATGAACAGTTGTATAATTGTTGGTTTTAAATTCCAGTGCAGATGATTAGATTATAGGGGAAGTAAAGTTTTCCTCTCTATGTGTGTCATTTCCCATGTCTACATCTACATCTAACGAACAAACCTGGATATTCTACATTGTTGACTCTCCTGTCATAGACTGGATATCACAAAACTTTTTACTTGATTTTCACTAAATTCAAACAAAACATAAAATCTTGGTCACTGGTTCAGATCAGATCTCAGAGAATATCTGTCCATCTGTAGAAATCATGATGCTGAATTTAATTAAAACATTTGACCATCTCATGAAGAAACTGGTTCAATCTTGTTGAATTTTAAAATGTTCCTTCGCCTCCTCCCATCCAGTGTACAGTAACTCCCTGTTCTCTTGCTTAAGTGAGTTTGCAATTTCACAGCTTCTCTTGGTTCAGATGAGGCAGTCAGGGTGTTCACAAACACTGCACAAAGATATCTCTGTTCTGGTATAATTGCTCTGGCTTTTTTTAGCTGTGGAATTCAGTTTAAGATCTTACTGATCAAATCCAGAGCCCTTCATAGCAACCTCATACTGTTAAAAACTTGCCTGACATATATAGGTTGGCATAAGACGTTTGTTCATTTTCATGTTGGTTTTACTCTTCTTAGTCATTATTAATTTTTTTATATATCTTTTATAATCACTGTAATCTGATTTTACAATCACAAAGCTCACTTTGTAACTGTGGTTTTGAAGCTGTTATCAAAACCTTTCTTATTTTAGCTTGGACAAGTTTGATAATTTGACCTTTGTGAAGTCACCAGGGTTATCTCAGTGTGGGCTTTGAGAGTTTATTAGAGTGTAATCTTCTTAACCCTAATGGTATGTTGTTTGGACAACATGTGAGTTGGTTTTTGAGTTGCATTTTGGGAAATGTAGCGCAGTGCTTTTGGAGCTTTGAGCCATATCCAAGGAATTGGAATAACCAAGGAATAAACCTTTAAAATATGCACTGATACAAAATAAACCAAAGACTTCTTCATGATCAGTAGGAAGAAATACAGGGACTTTTATCAATGTGTTCATTTCCAGACATAACCATATAATGGTCACAATAAACTGCTTGCTTGTAGCTTACAACTTTTGGAGTCCATAGCCCACTCAGCACATTTCACCCCAAAACTATAAAAAAAAAAAAAACAACCCAATAAGTGATTTTACCAGCTTGTAGTTTCTACAACTCAGCACTACTCCAGTGGATACAGGCACAAATCCTCAAGATAACACAATAATGTCAAGAAATGATACAAACCACTAGCACAGAATATGTCAAAGTAATTGAAGCAATTGTAACATTTCTGAATGGTACATTTTTAAGGTGACAGCTTCTAGTGTTGTACCCGTAACTTCTTCTGAGTGCATTTTATTCCCAGTGCAATGCAAAGTATCAAGTATCTTAATTAGTATGAGGTTTGAAGTTTAATTCATATGTGTTTATATTTTGTTTAGTATGTATAAAACCATATCTGACCACCTCCATGGTTCAAAATGAGGAGTCTTGTATTGTCCATTTAATACACGTCACTTTCCTTGTTTTTTTTTTTTCTTTGATATTTTATTACATCTTTCCATCGTGTCTGACTTTTTAAAAAATTTTATCTCATTAACATTTTACTGAAGCGGCAGTTTTCATTGCTATGAAAATCAAAGACACAGTGAGCCACTAACAGCGGGGAGACGCTGTTCTTCCTTTCATTCCTGCATTCAGATCTTCCTATATTGCTCTACTGAACTGATTGAAATTTTAACATACATGCTACCTGTAAGTTTCACTCTGTGCTTGTGTAAAGATTTTTAGATTGTTACTCAGGCATCTTTGCTGTTTCATTGCATTTCTACACAGATTATCTAAGGGTGACAGCATTTGAAAAAGTTTCCACAATAAGGACACCTCGGTGGTAGGAATTTGTGTTGGTTACAACAATAGCATGATAAATGAGGGCACGTATCAGCGCTGATTAATGAAGTCTTCATTATCTCCTGTTTTCCTTCTTCTTTTCAGTCTTGCTCTCATCTGGTTTCATTGTTTTGCCTGGTTAGATTGCACTGATTTTGTACCCCATAATGAGACAGGGAATAATAGCAGACTACTTTTTCACTTTTTCCTCCTTAGCAATACTTCTTTTGTCGACATCCCCCAGTGAATGACTCCTGAATGTCATTCTCTGTGTGTGTGTATGTGTGGGTGTGTGTGTGTGTGTGGGTGTGCGGGTGTGTGTGTTTTTATCTCTCTCCCTCGTTTTGTGCCAGCAATTCTCATTGATTCTTAACTATGAATGGTGACTGGAATGAATGAGGAGACCTTTTCATTAAAAAAAAAAAAAAAAAAACACACTTTTCATTCTATGAAGTTTGTAGACAGCTATAAACCAAAAATACCAATTCATTAAATTCAAATGCTTGTGCAGATGTGATTTTAAATGACACAAATAAATGTCAGATATCAGCAGTGTTGGATTTGTCTTTTTGAGGGAATAGCATTTGTAATGCTACATGGCAGTGTGCACATCCTATCAGATAGTATCTATTACAGAAATGAAATTACCCTCAGTTAATTTGATTTGGATAATATTAGGCTAATGGAAGTGTGTGGTGCTGCGTGCTGAATGTGAATTGAATGAGCAGAATTATATATTCATATGACACACAACTTCTGGATGTTAGATTGGCTGTATTTCAAGGTTTTCTTTTCTTCCTTTACTCTCTCTCTCTTTCTCTCTCTTTTTGTTTTCTCTGACACATACTTGACACAACAGAGTACACTAATACCAAGACCCAGCCATGCTTGCAATGCCGACAAATTCATCACTAAGTTAAATAGATTATTTTCGTCTGGCAGTTCAGTGCTGTGGAATTACATACATTGATCATCTCCACTGTAAAGGAGGAAAAAAATCAAAGTAAAGCTTGAATGTTTTGGAGGCTTGAAAATGAGAAAGAGAACATTTTTCATTCACAGTCACATAATGTTCCTGAAGTGTTACTGTGTCCATGGAGACTATTTGTATCTCATAAAACACCTGCAGAGGAATAATTCATGCCATGCTTTTAAATGTTTTGAGAGAAAGTCCAAGTTAAGTCATAGATCCTCCGAGATGAGCCCAAATCAGATCTTAAGTGAAGTCATAAGTCTACAAAAACTTTCCAAAGCTATGTTGTTGATTTTTTACCTTACTGACTTTGTTGCTGTGCAAGTTTTGTCTTGTTTTTGCTTGTGGCGTGGCTCTAGGGGTGGCAAGGTTTGCTTGTCAGTCTACCACTTTGGACTAAGACTAGAATATTTCAACCATTATTAGATGGATTGCCATGAAATGTTGTATGAGCAGTTCCCAGAGGATGAAACCTAGATTTTTTGATTATCACCTGACATTTTACCAATGGCCTGGATCAGTTTGTCCAAATCTTTATCTTATGACAGAATAATCCCATAATTACTGGTGAACATTGTAAACATTATGCTTTTTAAACATTTTATGTGTTTCTATGCTAATGCTACGATGTGCTTAATCCCTTAATTGTCATCCAGTAAAATAGCTGAATGTGGATGAACCTTTGCTGTAAAACAACAGGACATAATTCAGCAAGATGCACATACATGCAACATACATAATTACTTTTGCAACATAAACAGCATATTTCTACTGTTTAGAGACTGTCGGTAGCTGTGTTATTATTGCTTTCCAGAGTTTTCAAATCCTGCTTATTATGAAGCAGTGCACGATGTTCAGGAATCTGATGCTGATAACATTAAGCCATTAAACCAAATGGACAGCCCTGTGTATTGTTTTAACAGGATTGTTTCAGTCTCAGGAAATTTATCAGGTCAAATTGTGAGAATTCATTATTTGTGTTTTGTGAGTCAAATCCTGCAGCAGTCAAGATCCCATCTAAATCTTATGTCCTCAACATCAAGTCTCAAGTGTAAACATGAGGGCTGGGCCCTCGTCTCATCTCACATCAGGCTTTTACAGACTGAAAATGTCAGCCTGAGGCAGAAATGTTCATCTTAACACTGATTTTGATATAAGTATAAGCTCAATGTTAAGTGGCTCTCTTGAATCTCAGAAATATCTGGGGTTGCTACTGTGTTCTTCTTGCAGAGCTCTGTGCTCACCTCTCAGCCTTAATGTGGCTAGTGCATGTATTCCTGTGCAGAAGTACACACTCACACACACACACACACTTTCGCTCATTCTCCACAAAATGCAGCATTTTCACTACCTGTCACATCTCACCTATTGCACAGCTGGGTCCCTCCTGCAGGGAGTGGCAGAGCACCTCTCAGCATGACACAGTTTTCATCTTTCTGTGTGTATCTGTAGATTTCTGTGACTGTATATATATATATATATATGTGTGTGTGTGTGTGTGTGTGTGTGTGTGTGTGTGTGTGTGTGTGTGCGCGCGCACACGTGTAAAATCCATCCAGCTATTGATTCATGCAGCATGTGGCACAGCAGACACTGAGCCTGCCTTTTAACTAAATTATGTAAACACTTACAATTTAGCCAAGATGACTGCTTAACTATTTCTTCTGCACCTTAATGAGATTAAGTGTTATTAAGCCTCCTCCATCTGTTCAATATTAGCCTTCTGCAGACTGTGCAGTGCACTTTTAGCATTAATATTAGTTTGCTCTAATAAGGAGGTTCATGGGGGGAGCAGAGAGGGAGGAAAGAAAAGTATGATAGACATAATAAAAAGCAATATATATGGAAAGAGTGGTGAAGAGGGAAGCGAGGGAATAGAACTCAAGGTTTGTCAGGAGAGGAGGAAAGGAATAGAAAAGAAAGGGGAGGTGGATGAAGTAGAGGAAGAGGAGAAAAGAGGGAAAAAAGAAAAGAGAAGAAGAGTAGTTGACTCACCTTTGTGTTTGCTTTGCCCTCAAATCTACTGTGCACGGAAATCTGACATCAAAGCACCAGCTTAAGCAGCCACACACATACACACATAAATTATGCAAATGCACATATACATTTTGCATGTATACTTTATTTGCACTTCAAACACATTTACATTTGTGTTGAAAAAATATTCAGCTAATCACACATAAAGAATTCCTAATCTTGCTGCACTGCTGACACAGTTGAACCTTCAGAAAAATGAACCCAGGATGATCACTGATATCGATCCCAGAGGACCATTATACTCTCACTGTCTCTCTCTCTCTCTCTCTCTGTCTGTCTCTCAATCACACACACACACATTTATGGTATATGGACACTTATGTGAGATTTATGCAAATCTGTTCTACATATGATAGAACCTAGTTCACTAAGTAACCTAGCAACACTAAAGTCGACTGGTTAGAAGAGAAGTGGTGGTGTGTGTATGTGTGTGTCCATACCTCTGCTTGTCTATCTGTCTGTGATTTGCATCAATGGACACAGCTGCAGCTGGTTGTATTTGTGTGCTTGTGTGTGTGTGTGTGTGTGTTTGTGTGTGTGTGTGTGTGTGTATGTGTGTGTGTGTGTGTGTGCTTGTGTGTGTGTGGGGGGAGAAGTTTGAAATGATACAGTGTGGTGTCCTGGGAATGTGTCTGGTAAAGTTTTACCCTACAACGAGAACAATCTGTCATGCCGCATGATGTTAATTCACGAGTTACTTCTTTTTCTGATTTTGTCTTTGCGTCCTGCTGTGATCACCTGTCAGTCAAATATAGGTCCAGAACGTCATAAAAAATGTGTTTCAGCAGGTATATTATGTTCCTTTTTTCTCTTCTGTTCTTTTTTAGATTTAGAGGTCCTTCTCAACAATAAAACAGTATCAACAGTCTCACCACATTGTCCATTTAATAGCTGTCCTTGAGTTTTTGATTGCATTACACTATCAGCAGATGGAGTTCGCCCAGCTGTCAAGCTTTGAAATTCTTAAAGCTATCTATTGATTTAACATTGCACTCCTATAACATTGTCTGGCTCACACTGGAGAGATAGCAGATATTGTCTTTTTTTATTCCACATGCTCTTTAATATCTCTGAACTTGCCTATATTACCCACAATGCTGCCTGTAGCCACTATAAAGCTTTTTACAACTGAAACCTATAAACAGTCTGGGAAGTGTAAAATAAATGGTGAGCCCCGAGAAGGACTTTCTCCTCATGCTGGAAAAGTTTAGGCAAAGATTGTTGCTTGGCAGCAGGAGAGGGTATATGTGTGTGAGTGTGTGTATATGTGTGTGTAGCAAAAGAAATGAACATATATTGTTCATCACTAGGAAACTGGAAAAAAAGCAAATTGGTCCTTCTGCCTGTTTACAAGCATGTTGGCACAATCTTGACCTTGGAAACAGCAGTTGGCAGTACTATTTCCACTCCAGGCTCTCTGAGGTCCAGATAGATCTTTCTGACATCTATCTGTCTATCTGTCTGTCTATCTATCTGTCTATTTATCTGTCTGCCTGTCTGTCTGTCTGAGGTGACCAAACCTTATGACAGTGGGAAGGAAAACAGTGTGTGTGTGTGTGTGTGTGTGTGTGTGTGTGTGTGTGTGTGTGTGTGTGTGTGTGTGTCAGGCGTGTGTGTATGTGCGTGTGTGTCTGTGTGTGAGTGTCTCGATTCTCCTCTGAGCTGTGGTTTCTGCATGTAGCTTTGATTTTCTGTCAGGAGAGTTTGTAATACAACACAACATGAGCAGCTAGAGACAGGGAGAGAGAGAGAGAGAGAGGTGGTGCATTGAGAGAGAGAGAGGCAGAAAGAGGGAACGAGAGGTAGACACTGTGAAGAAAAGAGGAGTAACAGCAACTGTGAAGTGACAAGCTGAGCAAAGATGTGAATGAAAGGAGAAGATAGAAGGAGTATGCACCGGAGGAAAAAAAAAGAAACAGAGGAGCGAGCTGAGAGAGAATGAGAAAAGCAAGAAATATGAAAAGCGATATGAAGCAGAGAGAAGATGGAAGAGGGCAGGATTTAGTTTCTGTGTAGTAGAGTGATGACCAAGAGTAGAAGAGCTGTAGTATGTGTGTTGGAGGACGAGGCCTCTCCTGCAGAAGGTTAAGACACAGTGCCTAATGACTGACTCTCTCAATTAGCTTGTTATAGCATTCTCTCATTGCCTTTGATCTATGTTTACCCCCATCTAATATCCTCGGCAATGTCCTCTCATGTTATTCGAGTTAGAGAGGGAAAACGCAGGCCAATTACAAGCGAGCAGCGCTCTGCTAAGTGGTGTTGGTATTTTCCCTCTCATTAAGTCACAGTCAGAAGCCCTCTCAGGCTGTTTTCAGTGGCGTAAACATACAGCTTCATGCTAAATGTGTTTCTCCATCATGTTCACTGAATCAGACTGATGAGTGTTAGATAAAACCAGGTTGTTTTAATTTGGAGTACCCATGCCATCTTTCATGTTTCTCCAATATGAATCAAAGAGAGTTTAAAAAGGTTTTGTGTTCACCCTGCATTCTCTATGTGCAAAATGGGTGGGGTTTGTTTAAATTCTGCTCCTCACGAAATGTCAAAAACGATCAAGAACAGTTGTGTCTGCTAATTCATTGTAAAAGAAAAACTGGAAGTGAAAGAATGGAAGAGAGGAGGAGGAGGATAAATGGAAGGAAAAAGCAGGCTGTGCACAAGAATATGGGAAGAGTGAGAGATGGGAAAACAGGGCAAGAGGAGGAGGAGACTGGGAGAGCAAGATAGAGGAAATACCCCTTAGGCACTCTTCAATTTTGCCCTCATGATGGGAGCATATTTCCCCTGTGCTGTGGCCATCATCATCTCTCTCTCTCACACACACACACACATTTATACTCTCTCTGCCTTTCACTCTTCCATTTCCGCTCCTACTTTCTTACTGCATCTCTGCTAGACTCTCCTGCTTCTGTCACTCCTGACTTCATCCTCATCGACATTGCAAGATACAGTCAGACACCCTCATCGCATATATTCTTCATGAATGTGCATCTGCAGCATTCCCATCTTTACCACCATGTTTGTAGAAAAACTTTACCAATTGTGACCCGAAACTCTTCATCCAGAATAGATGAGAACACATGTATTAGCCCAACAGATCCTTTGCATTCGTTAAAACCCTAAATGTTACATTTTCATCTTCACATTTCATTTTGCTTATTCCATATGGGCCCAGCTCTCCATATGCACAGAGCTGATGAGCTGGAGCCGTCCAGCTCGCTTCTACACTCATGTTTTGCAAGTCCCTTTTTACAGGTCACCCTTGAAATGATCCATCTTTCCCATCAGCCTCAATTCTTTCAGGTCGTGATGGGTTAGTTACGGCAGTCACCCGACTGTCAAGAAAGTGTGTGTGTGTGTGTGTACATATAAGAGGAAGACAGTGGAAAAATCAAAATAGATCATTCATGGCTAAAAGCTGTGAAGAGCAAATCAGCCCTTCTGCCAGATTCCCAGCATGCATGTCTCTCTGGCTCGCCAAGATGGAAGTGCAAGCCAGCACACAGCTGAGCCAATCCTCTATTATTTCCCATCCCCATATTTATACATTTCACTATTGTCTGTCCCTCTCCCCATTATGATTATGCAGAGCTCCAGTGATTATTAATATCTTTGAAGTCTTCCAATCTGGCACATATGGAAACTAAAATGTAAAACTTTCCCATTGTTTGACCACATATGCAGATAACCTTCACATATTCTTAAATGAATCCACATATCTGCCCATGACCACGCTGTAGCTTGGTTCATTGTATCAGCTCTCAAACAAAGCCAGTGTTTAGGCACACAATACCCACTGCTGCACAGAATTGGCCCATTTCAATAAAAGCCATGTTTGCCTTGTCCAGATGATTGTCTGCTATTGTGTCCCATTACTGTGTGCTACAAAAAAAAAAAAAAAAAAAAAACAACTATTTGAAGTAGTTATTCTTGACATTTTATGTACATTCGGTGAATAGTTTGACATTTTGTTGCACCTGTTCAATTTTTGCAGAGTTAAATGAAATGCATGTCTCTATAGACAATTAGACAAATATAGCATTACAAGAACAAAACAAAAAGATTGTGTAAAAATGGTCTTGGAGGTTAGCATCTATATCCCTCACACCCTTTCCAGTTTTTAAGATAAGCATAGTTTAGCTTGTTATGTGTTAGCTTATTTTAAACTAAACTTAGTATGTTTAGCTTAGCTATAAGCTATATCAATTTGTCAGACCAACACGAGAGTGGTAATAATCTCTTCAATCTCGCTATTCCTGTAAACCCATTTTTTTATTTGTGTAACAATTATAACACTAATTTATTCATGAAATATTTGAAAGTGGTGTCTCTTAGCATCCACAAGTTCATTCATGCTCCATAATCACTGGCTCATTCACAGCAGTGTGGCTATCAGATGATCAGAGTTTGCCCAGAGCATTGTACTACCTAAAACACCACTGTCCACAACAGCCAGGTCTACTCAATCCATGCAAAAGTGTCTAAACTGTTGGGGAAAAAAAGTATCAAAATGCATTTAACGTGTCAGTTTATGTGTTTCAATTGTTGCATTTACAGTGTTTCACTGATGTGGAACACCCTTTGACCCACGGCTCACAGAGAGAGCAGAGAGGAGGCAGACCCAGCTGTTAGCAAAGTGGGTCAGAGCAGCTGGCATGATCACATGAATATTTAAAATGAAACAGCTCTAGACTGAAGCCTCTTTAACAATCATGTTGATGCCAAGCAATGTTAAACAATGACAGTGTGTTAAACAGCTCCAACTCCCTACTGAGCAGCCACTGAATATTTCTGCCTACTCAGAGAAGAGGTGGTGGGGGGAAATAGAAATATAGAGAGAAATGAAAAATATGCAGAGGACAAAAAAAGGCAAGTACCATAGTTAAGGTCAAATCAAATAGTGACAGAAGATTCATGGTTTATTTTGAAGAGTTCTCTGAAAATATAGTCGAGAATTAATGAGAGAGCAGTGTAAGGGAGAACAAAAGAGGCACCTTGAAAGTCTCTGTGTGTTATTTGGTGAAAATGTGTGTACATAATGCTGTAATATCTCAATTATCTAACAAGAGATGAAGAGGAAAGAACATTGATGGATGACAGATAGATCAGTAGAGGCCAAGAGATGAAAAATAGAAACAAACTTTGTAATTAACTCAACACAGAGAAGTGCTGACAGGCAGAGCCAGACAGACTGACAGGTGAAAAGAAAACAAAGAAAGGAGGAGAACGAGAGATGACTGGAGGATGGATAGAAATAGGTCAGGAAGAGAGATGGAGAGGAGAGGGAGACGTGTGGAGGGATGGATAGGCAGAAGGAAATAAAGAAGAATGAGAGCTAATGTTCAGCTGCGCCTCCTCGGCTCTATCTTTTCAGTTTGTCACTGTGTGTGTGTGTGTGTGTGTGCATATGTGTGCGTATGTGTGTGTGTGTTCGGATGTGTGCATTTAAGATAGATGTGTGCATAAATGTGTGTGTGTGTGTGTGTGTGTGTGTGTGTGTGTGTGTGTGTGTGTGTGTGTGTGTGTGTGTGTGTGTGTGTGTGTCACCATGATTGACAGCTCCTGGCCAGCAGCCTGCTACAAAGTCAAAGACTTCATAATAAACAGAACATGGTTTAATTTACTCCTCCAGGCAGAGTGGCACCGCTCACTTTGCTGTCTATTCATAAACAGGGACACGCACATGTGTGAGTATGACACACTATAAAAAATATCTGTCTTAACAAGCGATACAGCATCCTCACCTCAAACCGGATCGTTGTTAAAACAAGACAGAATTAAATTCATGCATGAGGGAACATAATCATCATAAGGGAAACAGTGTCACTTAGTTTACAGTTTTGCTTACCAAGATAATATTTCTTATTTTCTCTTTCATAACTGTAAAGTTTGATGAAGTGTAGCCCATGTCAAAGGGAAATAATGTACATCGTTACATTGGTCTAACAACTATAATTTCTGGTTACTTTTGAGGATTTAAAAGTTAAATAAAGTAAAACAGGATAAGCTTGAAAAGTGCAAATGTATTTTCAAAGACTGAAGCTAATTAATAAATGATTAGGGCTCCAAATAATTGCATTGTTAACTGTTCTATAGAGACTTTTTCTTATTGTTTCATTTTAAATTACAGAATATTCAAATATAGACTCAAACAAGAGAAATGTGCATGGGTACGACTGATATTTTTTGTAGGACAATAACCACACACACACACACACACACACACACACATGCACAGAGCTAATGCGAGTCAGCCCAGTCCATCCAGGTGCCACGGCTGTCTCAAATCTGTCCATAGTGGGTTGCTGACTCGGAGAGGGCCGTCGTCACGGCTACATCAATGACACGGCTGTGGTGTTGGTGTGTGTGTGAATGTGGTGGGGTGGACTTCTTGGGTGGCAGCTCTCATTCAGCCAATCAAGGCAAACAGGCCACACTCAATTTAATGATTATCCCAGCATCTGTCCCCTATCTTTCATCTCTGTGTGAAAGAAAAAACAAAGAAAGCACGAACACCGTCGCAGGAGCCAAGAGAATCACATCCAAGCAATGAACTTGATTCTGGTTTTCATCGATTAATTTCATCTCAGTTTAATCAGATCTTGAAATGACGGGAAATGCTTGCGTGCATTATAAACAGGTTGTGTGTCTGTGATTCATTATATACTCAGTGGAGATTGTGGTTAAAAGAGGATGTGATTATAGCAGCAGCAATTAATGCCAGTCCAATAAAATACGTGATTACCACATTTCGGATGTAATCTCAGTTGTTATATGTGTGCTGTAAAGGCAATACAATAATAGGACTCATCTTGTTTCCACTGTCTTTACTTTTACTTACAGCAATCATAGTGTGTGGGTGTTAAGGTTTACATTCTCCACATTCTTGCTATGGCTTGGAAAAGAATTTAATTGATTTCATTTCATGTTTTTTCACTCCCGCACACTCACCTGGATATTGTAAATCACGGTTTTCCTCAAGTTCAACTCAAACAGTGAAATCACTCCATAATTGATAGAAGAGACATTAGTGAATATGCCTGGACAGACAACAAGGAGTGCCATGCTGATGAATATAAGAATACGCTGGAGACAGGACTGAGCACTACTAAATGTGAGAGCAAACAAAAAGTGAAGTAACACCATGAGAGAGAGAAGGAAAGGGCTAATATTCTTGATTTATCAGCACAGCAGTCTTTGAGATGAATGAGTAGAAGAAAGCAGACTGTGGCTGCTTATTGCAGCCTACGGGATGAATGCTTACTATTGCACTGTTTGTCTTTGGTTGGGTTAAAAAAAATGAAGTGCAACATCAATAAAAATGTTAATCAGAAACAGAAAAAAAAACAGCGTTTTCCCTTTCAATTTATCGGACCACTTGATAGAAGAGAGGAAACAATCTGGACATCAGTCTACAAAGTCTATTTCTTTTTGTAGTGATTCATTTGCAAGCCATGCAGTGGATTACTCTCCCCTGTGCCTCTCACACAGACGTATCCACTGCAAGAACATCAAATAAGCTGCTTATAACTGTACTCATTCAGAATCATTTCCTAAAGTATTATGGCACATTATAGCCATTGTCCTTTCTTATCGCCTGATTGTGTGTAATGAGGCTGGAAAATTCCACATTAGATTTAATTATTTGATAAGATTAATATTTTTGTTCATAAATAGATTGTGTTCACTCTCATTTCTTAAGATACCAAATCTAAATGCAACTCCCATTGTGCTTTCAGGTGAGACCAGTGCAGCCCTGTCACGCCCACAGCGCCCCCTTTCGGCCCGGACGGCCCACCACGGCCCGGCGCCTATGAAAGGGTACCATGTCAGCCGTAGCATGTCCCAGCATTCCTCCGGTGGTGGCGGAGGAGGCCCCTGCCACTGCACACCTGAGGACTGTGATGGTCCAGGCAGAGACTACTACCAGGGTCACAGTGATGGGCACTATTACCCTCCAGGAGGTCCAGCTGAAGCTCTGGCACTGGAGAGGCACCATTCCCATTCCCACTCCCATTCCCACAGCCACTCCGGAGGGGGCACGTTCCCTCGTTCCCAACACCCACCTCTCCAGTCTTTTGACTCTTGTGAGGAGTGCCTGTCAGTAGGCCATGGGGGGAAGATGCACCGTATACCCCCAAATCTGATGGACCAGTTCGAGAAGCAGGTGCCCTTTCATCCCGATGGCTTCCACACATTGCAGTATCAACGCACAGCAGGTGGGGGAGCTGAGCAACGCAGTGAGAGCCCCTCCCGTATCCGTCACCTAGTCAACTCTGTGCAGCGCCTTTTTGCGAAATCCCATTCCCTGGAAGCACCGTCTAAACGGGAATACAATGGCACAAGAGGAGGTGGAGACTACCGTGGTGAGCGAGGAGGAGGCCACAGAAGTGGAGGGGAGGATGGTGGAGGTCACTATTCAGGCCACCAGTCTCGCTCTACCAGGAGGAGTAAATCTCGAGAGCGTAGCAAGAGTGGTGACTCTCGGCATGAATCAGGGAGGCGTCACCGCAGCAGGACAGCTGGATGGTGGAGCTCTGATGACAACCTGGACAGTGACAGCAGCTACCTGGTCAGTGGGGGCAGACGAGGGTATCCCAGCGGACACGAGAGCCTGGATGCTGCCATCCAGGAACTCACAATGAAGAAGCCCAAGGAGCGTGGTGGTGCACCAGGGGAGTGCATGGCCTGTACAACGATGGCACTGGCAGGGAATGAAGGAGTTGGAGGGGGACACCATGGACATCATGGACACTCCCTGAAGAGGAGCACCTGGTCAGCCATGACTGTGAGTCAGGCTAGGGAGGTGTACCCCTCTGCCAGGGGAGGAGCCTACAACAAAGCTCTTGTTCCCATGGAGAGCAAGCTGAAGGAAAGAACCTTCCACTACCTACAGGTGTGTGTGCCTGCATTAAAACTAGTGTGTGTGTGTGTGTGTGTGTGTGTGTTTGATCTATAAAGAAAACATATTATTTGGATGCTGTTGCTAGCTGCAAGAGACATATAGTGCATACAAGGGCTATATACTTTAGTATATAAAAGCATATTTTTCAGTTAACACAGAAATTTGTCCCTGAGCCTCAGTCACGTTAACCATAACTTCAGTGTACACATTTTCCTTTTTTAAAAGTTAGAAAAGGAAAATATGTACACTGGACTTCTGAGGACTTCTGAGTCACAACTCAACCCAATATCTGCTAAGAATGAATGTCCTTACCAGATGTCCTAAGGATGAATGTCAGTAAATCTGTTTAAAATTTAAAAGTCAAAACAGTGCTAATAATCATCAAACTTTGATGTTTTTCAGTGACTGTATATAGAGACTGACAACGTTTCTCCCTTTCCTCATCTCTTTGTACAAAAAAGTGCTAGTGATGACATTTGGGGCCACGGTCTACAAAGTAATGATCAGAATATAATATATAGTAATATAATATCAAGGTCCCACTCACTCACCCCATCAAGATGTCACACCCCTTTTTTAAAGAGTAGTACAACGCTTGTACACTTTTGTAAAGCTGTTATGGAGCCATCTATGCACAGGCATTGATTGAACCTTTGGACCCTAACGCAAACAATACATTTTGGAACTGTATCAAATGACTTTTTTTCATAAAAGGGCCAGTCTCATCTTAGATTGTTTTATGTGTGTATGTGTGTGTCTATGTGTGTGTATGTGGTAAAATTCTCACACACGCAGAGATTACTTGACTGCCCTAACAGTTCCCAGTTCCAGGTGCTGCTGTGCTCAGTTTGTCTTCAAATCCAACAGTTGAAGTTTTACTTTCTCTCCTCTCTTTTGGTTTTTATACATGAATTACCTTAAAATGAAAAACTAATAGCTGTTACAGTGTCCCTGTAGAAAAAAAAAAAAAAAAGAGAACACACACTCATACACACACAGACACTCGCGCGCAAACCTCCAGCTGTGCTGAGGTAGAGCTGCCATGCAGGCTGTGTTTCTACGGAAACAGCAGGTAGCCACAGGAGTCCCTGGTGTTTTTCCAACTCTCATCCTTTAGACACAGCTGAGGTCTGCTGATAGAGGAGACAGCAAGAGCAGGACTGTGTGTGTTAGTAGTTTCAAAGGACAAACCCCACACAATTTGCTTCTATGCCTTTGGCTGCAATCATATTCACACCTAAGGACACAAAATTAACTTCCTCACTGCAGCTTTTCTCATATCTCAAGGTGTCACTTGCGGTTTTGTGAGGAAAGAGACTGTGTATGTGTGTCTGTATGTGTGTGGGGTGAATTTTTGTGTTGCGCTCAGATGTGCTGAACTCAGGCAGGTTGATCCTTGGCTTCAGAGCAGGCAGGTTCCTGGAGCTGCAGATATAGAGCTGTCCTGGTCTACTCCACCAGGACCAGACCTGGGAACAAAATGCAGCACAAGTGCCAGCTTCAGAGAACACAGTTTCAACCTTGTCCTCTGGAAGGAAAATGTAAAACCTTTGCTGCCAGATGGAGTGTGTAAAGACTAGATTGTAGAATTCATTATAGAAATACACTCTATAGCTGCTATTATCAATGTTTTTACAAAAATGACAGATCCTAGGACAGTATCACAGAGTTTGATGATCAGACTGTATGGATATAACGGTGTAAGTCACAAAAGAGAAAATATTCTTGCATAACAAAATACATTTAAAGGGGTGGATTTTTGAAACACACTGACATGTTTATACAAGCTTATCTTGACAAGTTCGGACCAGGTCATCGCTCAAGTTTGCTGCACAAAAGCAAGAAAAAAGCAAAGCTCAAAGTGAAAATTAAAGGGAGAACAATGACTGAAGTCGGAATGGCCATAGGCAAAGGGACATGTGCAAGGTTTTCAACCATGGTGTGAATGCCAATCACAATGTGCGGCATCAGAACCCAGCGCTCTCCATTCCTGGCCTTTCTCTTCCCCTCAGCCTGTGTCTGATAGATAAGGAATGACAAAAACAAGAATATGGAGCGAAAGTGAAATGAAGACAGAAACGGTGAGGAGAGAGAGCATGAGAGAGACAAAGATAGAGTGAGGAGGGGTTGAGGGTGGGAGAAAGGTAGAGGGATGCAGAGATAGCAATGTAAGCTCAGGAAGAGAAAAGAGATAAAGGAGGTGATGGTAGCTGAGGGGCAAAAAGAGAGACCGAGTGAAAGAGCAGGATGAGAAAATAAGAGAGATAGTGGAAGGCCAGGGGGATCGGGAGATTAGGCTGAATCATCTTTTAAGTGATGACCTTAAAAACACACACTCAGCTGGATGCCAAACCCTGGGGCCTCGACTATGTGTGTGTATCAATGTGTGTGTAGGTGTTTTTATTTGGTGCAATTTTATTTGGTGCATGAGATCACACACCTCAGAGCATCTGCAAAAAACAAAATGATCAAGGTGGTCTTTCTCTTTGACGTAGTGTAAAGCTTCATGGAAATGAAGAGAGATCAGATCACAATTTATCTTATGCGTATATATCATTTTAATGTTGTTTTTCTTTTTTTTTATTGTCTTTTTTTATCATGCACTTACCTTAAGGAGGCTCTCCAAATTTATTGTATAGCAGTTATACAATGATGATTAAGGCTGCTCTGTTCTGTTCTATTCTACTCTATCAGCACACATTTACATACCAGATGGAGTGAGCTGTAAAAGATTGATAGATACACTCAGCATAAGTGCTGATTGCTGTTAGCTTCCAGTAGCTGTCAAAGTTAAATCCAATTGCCTTCTGCTGTAGCTCATGTTATTAGGAACTAAAACATTCATGATTTTAAGTTATTTTTTGCATAGAGGAACTATAACTCCCAAACACCTAACTTTTCTCTTCTATAATGTCATATGTAAAGATTCTCAGAGAAAGTATGCTTTCTGGATACTCCTCTAATGTCATATTTTCCCAGTTTTTAGCAATAAACTCAGTCATCTAACAGCTTTATTACTAACTTTATTACCTGCAGTATGGAATGGCTGCTGAAAGCAGGCATACTGAGTAAATTACTATGTCGATCACCTCATATGAATATGCCAGAAAGCATTTTGCTATTGGATTCACTGTATGAGGTGTCATCTTAAGCTGTTTTTTTCTTGAGAAAAAGTCTACCAGCAGACCACAAAGAGACATTTTTAAGTATGGAAGCATTCTGACTTAGTTATGAGAAGTCATACACTTTACATGAGGGCTGCAGGGAGAATCTGTCAGTGTCTTGGTTTCATTTCACTGCTCTCTATCAATATGTTGTTATCTTCTTCAGTTTCTCATCTTGAGCGTGTCCTCGTGTCCTCGTGTGTGTGTGTGTGTGTGTGTGTGTATATGTGTGTGTTTGTGTGTCTTGTTTTGTCACCCTGTCCACCTGTCTTTCTCTCTGTATGCCATCTGCCTTCTTTGTGTGTCTGCCTACATGCTGTCTGTCTGTCCTGCTTGTCTACCTGCCTTTCTGTGTATGTGTTTATTTGCTCTGTCTGTCGGCTTCTAGCTTATGCTGTTTTTCCTCCTCTGTGTCAGTGTTTCTCTAGCTGTCAGAGTTTCTCTCTTTCTGTAAGTCCCTTTCTCCCTTTCTCTCTTTCTCTAGCATCATCTCCCATGTGGATGCATATATTGTATGTGCATGTGTGTGAGAGTGCGAATGTGTATGTGTGCTTTCATGGTGTGCATGAGCATGTTTGTGTGCATACCCGTTTTGGTGTGTTTGCTTTACAACCCAACACTGTGTGCACGTGTGCCAGGACTCTACCTCTGAATCATCGCTGTCTTAATGTTTGAGGTGTGAAATATTTTTCGCTGATGAAATATATTTCTGTCATATGACTTATGACATTTAACAGATGTTGAGAAGAAACTGCCAAACCGCGCTGTGAAAAATCTTCAAAATCTCAACACTGTTTAATTGACTGTGTTTAATTGCCTTTCCCTTAACAGTTGGTGTAGATGAAGAACGTGTACACACTTTTAACTCACATTGACTGTGTATTTAATCCATTTATAGAGAATTTTACTAAACAAACCACCATGTGATCCCTCCACATGGTTGTATACTCCTACTCACTACATGCTGTATTTTCAGACCAATACTCCTGCTCCATTTTTACATCATTTGATTCATATGACTATATAAATGTGTCTCAGGTCCCCTCAGAAGACTGGGGAGGTGGATATGGTGGTAGCGCCCCAACTGACAGTGGAGGGGAGATTCCCTGCCGTCGCATGCGAAGCGGCAGCTACATCAAGGCCATGGGTGACGACGACAGCGCAGACTCGGACGCCAGCCCCAAAGCCTCGCCCAAGTCCACCCTCATCGCTCAGAGGGACGCCTTTCGACGATCTATCAGCATGGATCAAAGGTCAGTGTCACAAGTGCAATGTTTATGTACAGGAAAGATGTTTGAGTTGTTGATGCTGCTCTGTTCCAGTCAGATATATACACATTAGCTGTACCTGATCTTACTCAATAACCACATTCAGTGGTAGAAAGTGCTTGTCAAGTATACCTTTGCAGTATTTGTACTTCACTTGAGTATTTCCAGATACTTTACACTTCTGCTCCACTTTCTTTACCTCGCTATATTCAATTCAGATGTAAAACATACAATTGCCTCATAAAATATGACGCAGTATTATAGATTAAAAAACCTTGCACAGATAATTGGATCATCGGGTCATTAGGTACTTTTTTTCAGGACCTTGTGTCACACATATATAATAACCCTGATGATAACATCATCAAGATTATTTTCATCTTATCTCTCTAGATACACAGAGTATGGTTAAAGTAAAACCGAGAGAGAAAATCAATGTTCTTGTGGATACCATTGTGTACTGTAGACAAAGTCTTAGAAAATCACGACTTGATGCACATCCATCATGGAAATAACTATACTCAGTAGTTCAGATTTGATACGGGAGTGCAGGATTAGAAAACTCAAAATAGAGCATGAGTCAGTGACATTTTATTTGATAGTCGTGGTTCAACCAAATGGTGTTCTGTGTATACAAATATGAGTTTTTGTCATAAATAGCACAGCAAATGGTTGTAGATTTTACAGTCAGAACAGAATAGCCACCAAGTGCTGTTTTTATTGTGCTGTGTCGTTGTTATAGTCATCAATAAATGCTGTTCCTGTGTGTTACATGTTTGCTCCAGGTACTCATGTAAGCAGTGTACAGATCCCTACCCTAACAGCCGAACTACACCCAAAACCCACACCCGCTCTCGTAGTTACACCCGCTCTCTGACCAGCTCACAGGTAATGAATTGTATGGTTTGTTTGTGTACAGCACAGTGGTCTGTAACCAATGGTCACTTTTCTATATAGTTAGGTTCCTCAATTCAAGTATCCTCATTTCTCTCTTCCAGCTGGGAGATTCATTGAACCGTCAGTTTGAGGCCGTGTGTGAGACCATGTTCGGGGAGGTGGAGTCTCAAGCTGTGGAGGCCCTGGATCTTCCGGGTGTGTTTCGAACTCGCAGCCACAGCTACGTCCGTGCCATCCAGGCTGGCTGTTCACAGGATGACGATTGCCTTTCCGTCTTCTCCATGTCGGGCCCACAAGGAAGCATCAAGGGCGGGGCTGGTGAGTGTGTGCATGCACATGGTTCTGTAAGAAGCCTGTGTGAGTGTTAGAAGAATGTGGATTCATCTTTTACATGGTGGCAGCCTGGTGGGAGACACAGTAGGGCAGCTAGTGGAAGAAAGAATTTTATGACAGCTTTTGCCTGCTTACCTCAATGGATCCAAGTTTACTCATTTACACACACACACACACACACACAAACCCTACATTATCAGCTGCTGCACAGCTGCATGCACTGTGTGCATCAATTTTTAATTTTTAACCTTTTTTCTCCTCTTTGCTTCCAATCTCTGAAATCTTTGTTTCTCACCCGCCTCCTCCCCTGCAACACGTTCCCTTTGTTAATGTATATGTGTGTGTGCCATAAGCACAGGCTTGTATGCATGTCATTCTGGATGCTCTTTGTTCTTTGTCATCTCTGTGTTTTCTCTGTATCTCATCTCTCCCATCACCCTCCCCTGTGCGATAGCAAGTTGCTCTGGCTCTGTAATAGAGGAATACTCATGATTATGATCATGATTTCTCTATCTCTCACCACTGTGGTCACATTTCTTCACTTTCTCCCTTCACATCACACTTGTGTGGATTTGGTATTTTCTTTTTAATAATTCCTTATAAAGAAATCACTTGCTCAAGACTAATATTCCCTCCATCTGCATTTATATGTGATTGTGATTGAGTGTGTGGGTTGTGTATATTTACTCATGTGTGTTTGTACAGTCAACTACAGAGCCACTTTAGTGCCGCACAGGACTCCAATTTTTAAGCTTAGACCAGCAAATCCCCCCTGAGATTTATTAAAGCCTCTGTGAAGTGTCATATATAGCAATGACAAACACACATGCACTTTACTCAAACTGAAACACACACATACCCACGTATATGCATCCACACACACTGGAGGTTAGAGCTTCTTGGTTGAGACAAGCTCGGTGGTGATGAAGATGTCTGGAAAGAATGCATTAAAGTTTGATCCTTTATTCGGTGAAAATAAACTCTGTGTGTGTGTGTGTGTGTGTGTGTGTGTGTGTGTGTGTGTGTGTGTGTGTGTGTGTGTGTGTGGATATGGATTTCAACAAAGCTGTGAGGGAGGAAGAAGACACAGAATCTGTGCTTCTTATTTTAATATTTCTCTCAGGAAATTGCTTTATCTTCCTAAGAAGCAGAGTTAAGTTAGCTCGAGGGAAGAGGTTTTCTTTTGTCACTTCTGTCATGTCTGTCTTTTCCTTCACTTCACTGTCTGCCTCTCACTGAAACTCACACCAAAATCTTTTTTTTCTATTAAAAAGAAATAGTGAATGACATTTGTGTTTTTTAATCACATCTGTACTGGTTTTTTTTATTATTATTATTATTTCTCTTTTCTCTCTTTGTTGGTTCTCCTGACTTTTCATTATAAATTTCCCTCTTCCACCATTTCCTACCAGTTTGTTACTACTGTAAGTATCCACCCCTGCTCCCTCTTCATGTAATACCCATGTTGCTTTTAACAGCCCACTTTGCCTCTGTTTTCCTCTCTCCTACTCTTCTGACACTTCAGTCTTTCCTTATCGTAAAGGTGCCCCTCCTCCGCTCCCACCTCGCATGTCCAAGTCTTCGCTCTCAGTGCGGGCCCAGAGCAGCACTGAGTCCACCCAGGATGCCTACTTCCAGAGCAGCGGACAGTTGGCTTCCAGCTCAGGCCCCACACGTCAGAAGCAGCACAGCAACTCTGTGGACCTGGGAAGCTATGATGGGCCCTCAGGTCGCTCCTCCCGTGGAGGCTACTACACCGCCACTGGCCCCGGACGTTCCAGGCAGCACAGTAATTCAGCAGAGAGCTTAGACGGGGTCAGGGGTTCGCGGGAGCTTGTGCCCTATGGAGGGGGTCCGGGAGTCGGTGTGAGAGCCAAACACAGCAGCTCAGCCGACAGTTTGCTGGAGGGGCCACCGAGACCGGCCAGAGAGAGGGACAGCAGGGTGGGGGGCAGCCTGGGGAAGTCAGCCTCACTGCCTCAGAACAGCATAGTGCTGAGTAAAGTTGCAGCGCAGGATGATGGGCGTGTTGGAAGAAAGTGGAGTCCATCCATAGCTGTACAGGTGAGGGCTACAGCTTATTTTTTATTTTATTTTGCATTATCATTCAGTAAGTTGATTGTTTAGTCTATGAAAATGCGAGAAAACTGGAAAAATTATTGTTGCATCTTCAAATTTCTTGTTTTTCTATTCTCTTGATTCCTGTCGTGGCATCTTTAGCAAATACTTCTACGCTCTGACTTCCAGGTGGACAGCTCAGAGACCCTGTCAGATTCAGATGCAGAGGGCAAAGCTCTTACAGAGGTCCACTCAGTAGGAATCCAAGTGGAAGACGACAAAAGGTAATTGAAGTACAGCTATGATTTGAAATTTGAAAGTATATTTATTTTTTCCTGACATTTAACTTGTGTTAATTATGGAGCCAAACTTACAAACAAAGTTATGTGATTGTTTGTTTGCTAATTTATATTTGCCCACCAAAAAAAAAAAAAATATGTGGCTTCATCAAAAGCTTCCGGTGTTCTTACTGTAATTTATGTGAATAATTTTCATATATAATTTGAAAAAGCCTTCATCTCCCAGGCGCCCAACAGTGCAGCCACCTATGGTTGATTTCTTGGCTAGATCCTATTATTTCATTTAACATTTCATCAGGCATCACAGCTTGAACTCAGTAACACTTTGTTCCAAGAATGTCTTGTGTTTTTTTGCCATTAGTGACTGTAACCATGACTACTGCAAATCATACAGTCGACATGGCTTTCACACGTCACACAGCCCTTCTCCTAATTATATCCAGCGTCACTTATGGGTCAAATTCACAAGCAAATGTGTTTCCAAACGTCAAGCAGCGCCCGCATGTGTATGTGTGTGATCATGCACATGTTAACAATGTCCCCCCCACTGCTTGTAATCATTGAGGATAACAGTGTGACGTCAGGGAAGAGGAGAAGAGTTAGAGAATGGAAATCTGAGTCACACCTCACACCTCGTCACCCAGCAAATAAGGATGAGGGGAGGTGGGGAATAAACATGTAATAGAGTAAACACTCATTAGAGTCCACTAACATGACATTTGCAAACACTGGTGTGTCATATGCCAAAGGATTTAACAGGATTTGGAGTGTTAGCGTGAATATCCAGAACCAAACATAAGGAAAAAATAGAAGAACTTAGACAAAAAAAAGAATAATTTGAGGAAGGCGCTTACATGTAATACTCTGTGTGTGATGGCGCCGGGCCTGCTGCGACTCCATGTGTTGCAGACGGGCTCGTTTCAAGCGTTCCAACAGCGTGACGGCGAGCGTGCAGGCTGACCTGGACCCCGAGGGCTTCCCGGGGCTCAGCATCGCCGTGCCAACACAGGACAAGAGTCTTCAATTCGGCTGTTCATTTCAAAGGCATTCGTCAGAGCCCGAGTCTGCCAGCCAGTATACAGAGTGTCACCGCACCGTCCACACACAGGGACAGTGGGCTTACAGAGAGGTAGGTCCTGCCTAGGAGCCTGCCTCAATTCTTACGAAATTTGTTAAAGATTTGCAGCAAACATCCTTCAAAATATGATATTATACCCTTCCTGAATATTCATACGACAGAACATTAAAAACCATGTCTGAGGTTACCTTCAATATTTCTTTACAGTGTGTGTCTGTCACCCAGCAAAAGACTTCCAGCACAATGTCTGTCTTGAGAAATATCACATAATGAAGATGAAACAGCCTACTGCTAGTGTTGTAAAAAGACAACAAACATCATTTTCAGTAATGGATTCCTACTGAAATGGAGCCTTTGGAGCATTTTTTAAACAGAAACTAATAAAACAACACTATCAAACCCACAGTCCGTGTGGTTTATTAGATTAGATTGCTTACACAGGCAATATTCCTCAGTCGGTAGTAACTGTGCTATCAGATAAGCTTGATGGTGGGAGTGTAAGTTGTGTAAATTGAGTGTAGCCTTTCTGGTTACACTGGTTCTCTATTTCCATGACTCCACCTTTCTCCATTACCAAATATAGGATTATTTGGTTCAGTTGTCATAATTACATTCTTGATGGTCCAAATAGTTTTCTCTTCTGTTATCCCAGGACTTCATCCAGAGTGGCTTCACCACCGAGGCCTGCCCTGCAGACCCACGGCCACACCAGCATCCACACTTGCCTCCACGTTCCCACTCCCCTCTGCCCATAACCACTGAGCGAGCCTGGGCAGGGACGCCATCCCTGGAGGGCCCCCGGAGCCTGCCTGACTCGGGCCGAGCTTCACCCTGTATGAGAGACGGGGAATTCTTCTTGCGTCTTCTGCAGACTGAGGTGGAGAGGATGGAGGGCTGGTGTCAGAGCATGGAGAGAGAGGCTGAGGAGAATGAACTGCCAGAGGAGAGTGAGTTTGGGAAGAGGATCAAAAGATTAGAGATAAAGACTAAAAGATGAATAATTCTTGGATTTTTGAAATTATTCATGTGCTCTTTCCTTCATAGTTCTTGAGTTGATTCGAAATGCAGTTGGCAGTGCCCAGATGCTCATGTCTCAGAAAGTCCAGCAATTCTTCCGCCTCTGTCAGCAAAGCGTGGTAAGTATTTGTGATTGCATGCAAAATCATGACAGCGAACATTATGTATGGTGTGTGTTTATTTTGCTGAGATTCACTGTTGCCAAAGGCAAAATTAGCTTGGCTGCAGAAAGAGTAGAAACGGGTCCTGCGCAGCATTTCCTCTATCACGAATGCTTTTTTCATCTCCCTTCCTGACCAGGATCCATCAGCCTACCCTCAGCCCACCGCTCAGGATCTGGCAGGCTTCTGGGACCTGCTCCAGCTCAACATAGAGGACATTAGGGTCAAGTTTCAGGACCTCCAGAGGCTCAAGGACTCTGGTTGGAGGCTCCCACCTGAAAAGAAGGTGAGAGGCCCTGGGATCCAAACAGCCCTGGTTTCCCTTCAGCGAATGCCCAGAGCTAAGATGGCAATGTGCAGAAGAGTAGCGCAGATGGTCGTGCCCTCCAAGCCTTTGCAGGCTGTGAAAATACAGAACAGCAAGAGGAACTGAGCTGAGCTGTCTCACGAGATGGATCCTAAAACTGCTAAAAATTATTCTTACTGCAATTATCTGAATTTTGCATTTATTGCACCTGATAAGCCAGAAGACAATATTTATCTGTTGTCTATAAATTATTGTCTATAAAGGTTAGACTACTCACTGATCAACTACATTATTCTTGATAACAAACTAACAACTGTTTCTTCTTTCTTCTTGTTCTTTTTACATTATTTTGTTACCTTTTCCTTTCCCATTTCATTTCCTTTTTTCCACCTGCTGCCAACACATGCTGAGATATTTTTGCTGATTTTTTTTTTCATGATTTTGTTTCTTATTTGTCTGTTGTAATGTCCCGGTTTGTGATTCTTCCTTCCTTCAATTAAACCCTTTTTTGTTTCTGCTTTTTTCCCCCCTTTGGTTTCTCATTCTCTTTGTTTCTCCCAATATGTCCTTTCACACAACCTTACAAAACCATTTCCTCACCACCCAACACAATAAATCCACCGTCCGTCCACATCTTAAATCTCTGTCTCATCATCGACGGGCTAGGAGGACAAGAAGCTTCCTCCTCCCTTACCAAAGAAGCCAGCAGGCGGGGTGAGTGGCAGCCTGCGGGCCGATAGCATTGGAGATGCGGTTGCCGGAGGTGGTGGAGGTGGGTCTGGGGGTCTGGTGGTGCCTCGTGTGGGTGGACACACCCTACCCATCAGGGAGAAGTCCCTGGACCTTGGGGACCGTCAGAGGACAGAAGCGAGGAGGAGGCTCCTGCAAACCAAGAGAACCGCCTCGTTCAGGCAGAACTCGGCCACAGAGAGCGCCGACAGCATCGAAATCTACATCCCTGAAGCCCAGACTCGACTCTGAACACAAGACTGTGGTGTCTCCCTCTCCACCACCTTTCTTCACTCACCCTCACTCCTGCGAAACAGACCTGCACCTAGTTTTGGATCATCTGTGGGTCACCAGCTCCCCCTCCCTTCAGCATTTCATTTAGTTCACTTCACAGCTGCATATTCCAATATCTTGCTCATTAGACAAGCAATGACAGCCATTTTAGTGTCTTGAAATTAGGACTTTTTAATGACACAGAGGCCTAGACCTGAGACCTGAAATGGTAGTTAGCATATATGAGATACAGACCTTTTTAATCGTTTTTCCTTCATTTTGGCTGACAAAGAACAGTCCATTTTTATAACACTAGGCGGAAGAGGTTCACGCAGTAGTAGCATGCCTGTGCGTGGTCACATAGCACTTCTCCATCACTGAAAATAAAGGGCTTAACAGGCACAAAACCTTTGACAGAATTTTCCTGTATGGATCCCTGTCGCTGTTTGCAGCAGATTCAGCTCTTGTACTACGTTTGTGGGTTTCCTCAATCATAACGAGATTTACCCTATCCATACTTTTCACCAATACTACCTGTATGGATGGATAAACATGGATGAATTTTTTGCCATCAGTTTAAATGCCCTTAAAGTCAGATGGTTGACAATCCCCAAAGAACATCCTTCGAGCATAGTCAGCCAACTACAGCTGGCACCTTTCACACAGGTGCCATCTGTCCACGCAGCCACTCGATCAAAGAATATGAAACTATTTTCTGTCTCTCTTCTTCATTCCTCATGTCGCACGTATCTGTCAACTACCCTCAGCATTCAGCAGTGCGGCAATTTGAATGTGCAAGTGCTATATATACATAGTATGCACACTTAACATTTGCCAAAAGGAGCTTTTGCAGCATAGTATCACAGCCTTGACAGCTAGAGAACATCACAGACAATTCAAGGAAAATGGAGCTGTTTGCTTTTCATGTAGTCATCCTGAAGTATCAAGTGTTCAGAGGTGAGGTTGCTGGGAATTTTTATGGGAAATATATTTTGGGTGGCTTCTGAGGACTTTACTGACAAAGCCCCCATTTCACTGTGAGACTATAGCACCGCCAAGTGGTCAAATGTGGACCCAAACCAACAACAGTGCTCTGCTCTGTAGAGAGTGATCTCCACGTAACAGATGCCCTGATGAAATAGCCATGAAAGAAGATGATTTTCCTGATTATTATTTTTTCAGTTCTTGCCCTTGATACGTGTATTTCCTCTTTTCTAATGAATATTATTGGCGCAGACTTTCCTATGCTGTTTTTTTCCCTCTTGTTTTGAATAATTAGGAGGGCAGCGGATCACAAAGTAAAAGGCAGAGAACTGCCCAAATCTTCAGTGGAACCCACTCGCCCAACATCAAGTACAACCCTCTGTCTGAAACACTGCTGATGAAAGATATTAATAAGTTGTCTAGATCAAAAGAAAACAGAAATAGTTGTGCTGTATGTAGCTCCCTCCAAACCCTTTCCAAAGAATCTTTACAGAGAGGAAAGCACCAGATGTGAAATTATAGAAAACAAGCAACTAGATAGTGTATTGTCGAGTTCGAGAAACACTTGTTATAAATGGACTTACAGTATATTGTATGTTTGTTGCACTATGTGTTCTTTTCCCATCCTTTTTATTTCTTTCCTGGAGTCATACTTCCTGGTGTTTCCACTGGAAGTGGAAGTGTAGCACGATTTTAAAAGCTTTGAAAGGGGTCTTATTTACGAGTTTATGTCAGAACATGTTTCTTACTTAAGTAATTGTACGGATGTTGTGTATAGGCTTGTGTCAATGCATTATGTGTGAATGTGATGGGCTGTGTGTCATAAGGGATCGTGTGATGAAGCCCAGTGAATACTAAAAAGTCCAAATCAGCCATTTTAAAGACAAACACACATATAAACAGACACACACGCACACACACACACACACACGCACACGTACAAAACATATGAATCTTTTCGCATGAGCTGTTTATTTCTTTTCTAAAAATTTGGATTCAATGTGTTGGCAAAATGGGATATTTTAATGGGAGATGTATATTTTATAATATAATCTACATTTCTAGATTAGTAGAGACTATTGAGTACAGTGTATGTACAAAAAGAAGCATATATCAAATGTGAAATACTACCGTATTATTATGATAGATTATAGCATTGTGTGATACTACAGCTGTGTGGCATATCCAGACTCGGTACACGTGAAAAAGAATTTCAGATTATTATTATTATCTTCAGTTTGTGAGTGCTGGGTCAGGTTCACAGGGTATAACTGGCAAGAGCATTAATTGCCAAGTATGATCCTCCTTAGGCCTACTGCATATTTATCTGTGGTTCTAACAACATATACTGCTGTATCCCCTCCTTCTGTTTCCTCTTTAGAACCAACTACATGTGCCTAACCAGCTATATGTGGAGGTTTCCTTTGAACACAGTTTACAGTATATATATATATTCTATATATATATATAGTATAGAGGGAGAGAGAAAGATATGTAAATAGAAAAGTATAAAATATGTAGACTATTGCTAAAGAAAATGTTTTTATCGTACTGACATGCCACCCTTTGTCTCCCTCACATTCACTTGCAATACACACATAAGACTGGCATATTTTGTTATTACTGCATGTTTTATGACAAATTTAGCAGAATCTCCAAATTTTAATAAAAACTTAAATAGATAGATTAAAAACAAGAGCAAATTTTGTAGCTTACAAGCCTTTTTGTGATTGAGAACAATGACAAGATTTTACAATGCAGTTATTTCAATGAGTCTTTGGATTTGAATCTCAACAGATCAATTTAACAACTTGCGTGTAAAAAAAAACAAACAAAACAAACAAACAAAATGAGCTGGCCTGGTAAAACAAATAGAAAAAAAATAAAATAAAAAAGGGCTCAGAATCAGACATCATAAATCATTTGAACAGTGTGGGTTGCAGAGCAGCCTTTTATCCCCTCATTCCTTCTTCTCACAACATCTCAGTGGTGTATGACACAGCCCTCATCAAGCAAAGCACAAAGACCTGCTTTTATACTGTTACCCCACTGTGAAGGACTCTTGACTCCACCCTCAAAATCCTCCAACCTACACACAGAGGGATGACAAGGTCTTATCATTTCGACCTTGAGGGACACTGGGAATCAAGAAGGCTTTGTTGGATAATTTATCCACTGTAGCAACTACAACTTCTTCAATTCTTGCTGACTTCCTCCTCTATACTTTTGATCACAAGTTGAGGTGTTAGCCAGCCACCTTGCCTTGAAACAGGTCCATTACAAACACATGTTTTGGTGGTTGTGATTTACGTAGTTTTTGTTCAGTAATTTACCAATTCATCTATCCTACTATATATCTGCACAGGGGCCTCAGCTAAAAATAGCATCCGGGTGTATAGCTGTACAAACATGATCCAAGCATTCACAGAAACACTAGGCAACTATATGAACCTTCCACCTCCTTCTAGAAGTGCAAAAACCCCACATGGACAGTCAAGTCAACTCAGAGTACCTCAGTTTCTAGCAGTGTCTCTAATCCAGACCCAGGCCTCTGTCCTCAGGGGACTCTATAGCACCACACAACCATTGGACCCTGAAAACACAGGACCAGAAGCAGTCATGTAAGAATGTTGTCCATGTCCTCTGAATGAAAAAAGGGGAGAGAATGGGAATGCACTTGTTGTTTGAGCCTAGATTCTCTAGTAGCCATTTTCCAAGACAAGTGCATGGAGGAGGTGGTGGTGGTGTTGGTGGCAGAGGCGAGAGCTCAACTGTAGCCAATGTGTGTGTGTGTGTGAGTGTGTTGTATATTGTGCATCTGCAACAGATTAGAACAGAGGGAGATGTTGTAGCAGCAGATTTGAGTTTTAGTTTAACATTTCTCAGTGGAGCTGTCCTGGAGGGTAAAAAAAAAGAAATATCACCAGAGAAACCAGGTTTTCCAGCTGAGTAACTATAAATGTAAACTGTGTCTGGTTTCTCACATTATTTTTTGATATATATATTTGTTTTAAAAAAATCTCGATGTATTCAACACCCAATATCTGTAAAATGGTAGAAGATGGAAATGCACAGTTTCTCTTGCTGATTTCCTGTAAATTTGATTAAAATAGAATATTTTCTCTTCCAAGGGTTTTGTTTCCACCCGAGCAGCTCATACTCAAGACAATGTTACACTAAAACTCCAATGTGCCTTTAGCACTGGTGTGTAATTGCTCTGTATGTGTATGTGTGTGTGTGTTTGTGTGTGTGTGCATGTAGTAAAATTAATGTTCCTCTACAGTACACATACAGGTAACCATGTGGGTCAGAGACAACTGAGCAATTACTGTGTAATTAACAAAAAATAATACCCTGCCACCCTCATGTTTACAAAACTGTAAATACATGTTGTCAATGGACATTGCTCTTCTCAATATTACATATATTGTTATAACAATATGCTTATTACTATGATTATTGTCATTAAAGGATTAATTATTGCCATCACTCTCATTATTATAAATAGTGTTGTCAGTTTTAGCTATGGGTAGACATTGTTCTGTATCCAAGGGCGAGTCTTGTGTACAATGACAAAAAAAAAAAAAAAGAAATAGTTTAATCTCTGATGACAAGTCTTAAATCGCTGCTACTAAGGTGACGGAGTAGAAGAAAAGCAAGCTGACAATAACTCTGGGAAAACATTTTTCTCTGGGATCAGTGATGGACACTCCCTGCGAGGAGTGATAGATCACCAAAAGAAGAAAGCAAGCATTGAGCAGATGGACTGAAAGGAAGATCCAAACATAATACCTTTTTTCCTTCCATGTGCTTTTATTCCACTCTGAACTAGTTTCTCCTTCATCCGGGGAGGAAAACAACATGGACATCAAACTGATTATCTCTGTATTCTACTCTATACAGCAATGTAGCAAAAACAGAATACATCCTGGTTTCTCCATCTGTCCTCCTTTTTCTTGTATTCCTCACTGAATACCATGATTTTTAATCAGACGGGTTTGATACAGCGAGCTTTTCTGTCTTTAAGCTCAGCTTTATCCTTGAGTTCTCTTGTTTTATACACATTTGATTCAGTGCCAAGACAGCATACTGCTCATACAAACATTCAATTCTTGTGTTCTTCTTCCTATAAAAAAGGAAAATGACTGGAGCATATAGCAATAGCGATGCCATAAGATATGAACTGTTTCATAAAGCCACCAGTGGATACACAAGATGCATGAGAACACAATGGCGACCTGGATGATGCGGTCTGAGTATGTGTGATGAACAGCGGAGGGGCATTGCACAGAGAAATGTAAATCATGATTTTGTTTGTTGTGTTGTGGTTCTCATTTTTGTACATACAAATTTATTTATTGATATGTTTTCTGGATCTAGATGTGTCAAAGGAGCACGTCTGATAGAGCTGAAGCCCAGAGAGATGGCACACTGTGACGTGGTTTACCCCAACACAGAATGTAACACTGTCGTTGTCAAAACATTTTCTAATGGCTAATATTATTACTATTAATATGATTATTATAAAGCTATTTTAGCGAGTTAAACAAGTTGGTTGCTGTGTCTCCTTTGTTTTTCTTTTGTGTTGATTTTCTGACTGTTGAAGCTTTTTAAGTGCTGAAAAATGAAATCCTCAAGTCTGTTATTTAACTCTGAAGCAAATGAATCATGTGTATTTCACATTTATACCATATTATACACAATATCAGATTCTTACTGATCCAGTGAAGAATGTGACATCCGCAGCACTTAGCCCTCATAGAACAACAAACTGCCATTTACAAAATACAGCATGTGAAGCAGACAAATAACAGTTTAGTGCTTACATTCAGCGTCAAATGCCAGGTCCTCAGGGATGCCCTCCTCCCAGGAAGATCTTAACTCAGCCTGACACATTAAGGAAATATTTTCATAGTGCAGACAACACAAAAATGAAGCCTCCTACAACTGAATATCAATTGACCAGCAAAAATTCAGCCAGGAGTATGATACAAACAAAGGTCAGCAATAACTAAAACATCAAATGCCCACATAGAACATCAGGAAATCAATATCGTATTATGTGGTTTAAATTAAACACAAAAATCTTACAGTTAAATGTCACATTTAACTGTAAGCTTTCCTCACGGTGTTCCTGAGATATTGTGTTCACATGGTAAAAAACAAAAAAGGCATGTTATTTAGCCTATTTATTCACAGTTTAATTTAAAAAAAAAAAAACACTCTCAAGGTTAGTACATTTTATCCAACAAAGAAATTAAATAGGATTAGATTTTTCAGAGGTAATGATCATAACACAGCAATGAACAAGAAACTCCTACACTGATGAAAACTGAAGGAGGCTTTAAGTGCCATAAGATGTATGAAAACTACTATTGGCACTGCAAGAAAAGTTGACAAAAGAAGTTGAAAACTTTTATTGTGTCAAAGTTTCCCAACTTTCAAACAACTGGCAATCATTCTGGCAAAATCAAGCAAGGTTTTATCTCACAATTTTAAATGTATACAGTAAAAAAAATAAGAAAGTGCTTTGTAAGTAAACTGTTCATTTAAAGAAATACTCGAGAATAACAGCAATTTCACAGAGAAGCTGCCACAGAAAGCTTCACAAGTTGAATAGTGGATTCCGTTTATCATTCAGAATCATTCAGTAATTAAAAGACTCAAATTGAACCTCAGAGCAATAAAGGAATTATTGAAGAGTGTTTCATTATTAGAATTTGGCAAAAATGCAATTTTATTACATAAGTGTTGTCCTTTTAACCATAGTGCATTAAGCTTCCCCTTATCTTTCAAAGATGACTGAAATGAGAACCTGAGTTTTTATGTTCTTAATATTCAGCTTTGCAGATGTTGAATACTTCAGGAGTTTAAACTTCACTGAATACCATCCAGTTTCAGTGTCCAAGCATGAGCGGGAGTGTAAGGCAGTTCAGGCAGAAGCACAATAAGACCAGAGTTGGGTTGAAGTGGGGCCCAGGGTAAAGACTTGGGATTCCCCAGTAAGGTTACCTGCACGTGAGACAAAAAACTGATTTAGATTCTTTCATTTCATATATTAGGAATCACACATACATCCCGTCTGGTGTAAAATCCTGTTTGGAGTTGAATGTTACATTTCTTTACTGTCGTGCTTCTATATAACATTGTGTCAGTGTGTTTACCGTGGTGGTTGATGATGCTATGGGTTCCAAAAGATGCAGCATTGACTTGGAAGGGCTGGTCGTCAGAATAGCATACAGAGTGGTCCCTTTAGATGTATACCTAGAGAAATGGAGATGATGCCTGTGTCAATAATCTGCATGTAAATGACCACAGCAGGTATCTAGTTTTAGTTTGGATCTCATGATTCAGCTTCGCCTCCTTGATTCTTACCACACTGGCACAGTAGTGTTCTCTGTCTGGACCCTCCACGGTTTGGAAGCATAGATAGCCTCCCCATTGATATCTAGCCAAGCTCCAACACCCCTGAGCCTCTCCTCAAACAGTGGAGGGATCATTCCATCAGGTGTAGGACCGACATTCAGAAGGTAGTTACCTCCCAGAGCCACAGTACGAACCAGATCCTGTAACAGGCAAAGCAGCAGTAGGAAGACAACAAATCAGTGGAAACAACCTGGATATTATCATATGTATGGGAAATATAAATCCGCTATAATATAAATCACCTCTATGATGGTGGGTAAATCCATCAATTCACTCAGCTTCATATTCCTCCGGTAACCCCAAGAATTAGTGTCTACAGATGTGCACTTCTCCCACTTGTGCTTGGGCAGCTGACCTGGAGTATATTTGTCTTCACAGTTATAGTAGCCACCATGTTTACAGGCACATCCAGCTCCCCATCTGTCATTGGTCACAATCACATCCTGGGGAAAATCAAAGTGAAATCTGTTAAGTAAATTCAACCTTGTTGAAATCTACCAATTGTCTTATTAAATTATTAATTAAATAAAAATAAATAAATAAATAATACAATGTGCAATACTTCGGTTCAGTAATGTATTGCTTTCCTGTCATCAATGCACCTACTTTGACTGGGCTGTCATTGTAGAGCCAGGCCAGAAACAGGGTGGAGTTCCAGTAAGTATCAGGGGCTTCCCAGTCCCCATCGGACCATATCAACTCAGGTTTGTACCTGCAAGTCAACAGGAGGATAAAGTTAAAAAAAAACATCCTGTCATGTCTGACCATGTTATATGGTGTGAAGTGCAATAATGTGATTCACTACAGACCTTATGACCATGTTGTAAAGCTCCGGCAGCAGCTTATTCATTACAAACTCCTGTGTTTTAAATCCATTCTTTTTGTCAGCAAGGTAGAGAGGGTTAAACCACTCATACAAGGAGTTGTAGAGTCCATAGTGCAATGACCTAAATGAATAATAAGTAGAAAGAATTACTTAAAGTGTGTTAAATTAATGTCTCTCAACTCAGAATTCTCTGATATAGCTGGTATCAAGCTCTGAACTCGTTTTTCATGTAATATGAGGACGGGATGTCTATGCCTATTGTGATAAGATGGATATAATTGATATTGGAAATATTCATTCTGACGCACATTACAATGATCATATTTGCAGCATGAGTAAGTTTCATCTGGTGGAATTATTGGTGTATTGCACATTAAGTACCAGTTTATCGACAACAACCCTTTAACCATTTTCACTGAGATTCGTCACTATATCATGGAGGACCCACCTGTTGCGCACTGCCTCCCCCAGGTCTCCCACCAGGTCCCTGTGAGGACCAGTATCCACAGAGTTCCAGTTCCAGGAATGTGGAGATCCCCAGTTAGTAAAACCCTCGTGGTGTTTGGCAGTCAGGACGACATATCTGTAATTTAGATGTGATTATCAGTAAATCAGAACATATGCGAGTCCAGTTGAGAGAGTGAAGCTGTCATTGGGCTCACTTTGCACCGGAAGCTTTGAATATGTCCGCCCACTGCTGCGGATTGAAGAACTGCGCACGAAACTGAGGCGCAAACTCCGGGTAGCTGAATCCAGGCTTGTAGTTCTTGGTCATGAAGTCCACACACTTCTGGTCCGGAGGCCATTGTCCCTGCCAGTGCCACCAGAACCACTCACTGCCAAAACCGGGAACAGAAAACACACCCCAGTGGATAAAAATCCCCAGCTTCGCTTCGTCGTACCAGGAGGGAAGTGGTCTGGCGTCCAAACTCTTCCAGTCGGCGGTGTAACGAGCCGCCGTTTGAGAAACTACAGCGACGGTAAACACAAATAACAGCAGCATGATGACGGAGAGTTAGTTTCACGTTAAATTCATCTATTGCTGTGCACCGCTACTCTACTCAGGCTCTGCATAAAAGGGGAATGTCACTTCACTTATTTAGGTAACTTACTTCCCGTCACGTGACTGTAGTCTTATGAGTTGTCACGTGGCTAGTCTGATTTATTTATTTATTTATTTAGTTTTGTGACAACTTTATTTAACATACACAAACAAACAAACCTCCTTCTTCCTCACCACACTCATGGAAAGATAAGTAGATAAAATGAATATTACACCACATGAAGTCCACTAATACCGAAACCACAGTGTAAAATCTAAAACATGCATCATGTTTAATGATAATCTTTAGGTTGCCAAAGCACCTACATCCCCAAATATGACACAGAGGACATTCACTGTGGCTGTTACGGTGCAACTTAATTACCTACATATTATAACCCAATATAATATACGTAATTCTAATGCATCATCCCTCATTATTCATGTTTGTTTGTTGCCATGTCTGATGTTGTGATGTGAGATGATGCCCTGACATCACATTTAGTGTCGAGCATCCCTTGATGGAAAGTTGAACTGACCAAAATGTTAATGAATATTGTTTAACTGCTAAAATAGAGGTGATTTCTTTGATAAAACTGTTCTCCTAATTTATTTAATTACAAACTATGTTCTGTCTTGCACAAATGTATCCTTCATAAGGAGAAAGACTGAGGACAACCAGATACAATTATTATTCTTAAGCGACAAAATTGGGAAAAGGTTTACTTCATATAATTGGCTTCATAGAGTTAAAAAAAATGAAAAAAAAGAAAGAAAACTGAATTTTGCCCAGACCTGTGTAAATATGGTCCAACAAACAGACAGTCATATCTGACAAAAGAAAGAGGAATAGAAATATATATTTTGTTAAATACATATATACAATATTTGTCAATCATCTCCACAGTCAGCAGATGTGAAACTAGTAGAACACCTTCGAGATGTGGTAGAATAAGATCATGTGCAGCTGAGAAATCTGCAGAAATGATGTGATGCAGAGTCTCAGAAGAATGTTTCCAACATCTGGAGGAATGCACGAGGCTGTTCTGAGAGCAAAGGGAAGCCCTGTTGAATGTTAGTAAAGTGTTCCAGTGAGGGAATACTGCATGTTCTGTTGGTACATATCTTTTTATGGTCGTATTGTTCTGTAAACAAAGAAATTGACCCAATGGGCAGATTTAATCAACCGGATCCGGTTTTGTCTCGTTGCTGCGGTCTAGGTTCGTAGCGGATTCTATGTTTGAGTCCGTTTCCTTTTCATTCCTGCGCACAAAGTCCGCGGATGTGCTCAGCGCCTGCGAACAGGATGCGTACACGGCTAAAGCCTCCAGTCCGGCCACGATCAGTGAATCTCGCCGCTGAGTCCTGCGGCTATAACCGAGCCGCTTCAGGGTCCGGCGGGTTGTCGCTAGTGAGATGGGTTTCTCCGGTCCGCTACTGTTGTACAAAGCCTGGATCTGCTCGCTCGTAGCCTGGATGTTAGCCTCCACCACCCTCTCCATCCTCTTCTCACCGCTCTCGTCGACGAGGCGTTTTCTCCCGCAGGAACCCCGGTGGCTGGATGTTTTCCGCTTCTCGCACCATTCCCGATAAACTCGAGACACCGCAGTCTTGGAAAATCCCAGTCGCTTCACTGTCTCTGAGATGCTGCAGCCGGCGCTTCGTGCTCCTACTATCATACCCCGCTCAAACTCACTTAAATCTCGCGACTTCCCCATGTGTCACCGTGTCTTCCGATAGAAATGCTGTTTCAGGGGTTTTTTGGAGGAGCACCGGAGACACCCGCTTTCGGCCAGAAACAAAACAAAGTCGTAAACGGTTCTTCTCCGGTGGCTTTTTGACACGATACACTCAAAGAGGAATCAACACCTCCCCCGTCGGGCAGTCTCTGTTATTGCATCTTCAAATATGTCAGATTTTTCTAGTGGAATATGAAGTTTACACATATTAAAATATACATAAAGACAAGAAAAAAAAATCTGAAAAAAAAATACAGTTTACATTATGTTGCAATAATATGTTTGTTCATATTGTTTCACCAAAATGTTTAATGTGCAATTCATTAAAAAAAAAACATTTTAATATTCACAAGCAAATGTCCATTCCACACACTTACAATATACTGAAGATTCACTGATTAATAAAGCATCAGAATATTAAAAGATTGACCTTGTAACCAAATACCAAATTTAATACAAACAACACAACAACTGTGAAGTTTTCCCTGAGGAACTGAGTTATCACACTTCATCTGAAATGCTCATTACACACCTGTATTGAAATCTTAATGACACATTATTTACAGTTACACAAACATGAAATGTAGCTAAGGCAAACACCATCACAAAACTATATACCTCCCCCTCTTTTTTTTTCTTTTTTTTTTTTTTTTTTTTTTTTTTTGGTCTTTGTAACATTAGGCTACACCCTCCAGTTTCAGAGTCCAGGCATTTCCAGGGGATGCTGGCATAGCAGGCAAAAGGATCAGCAGTCCACCTGCTGGTGTCACTGGTGCCCACTTCAGTGGTGTGTTAGGATAGTCCAAAAGTGTCACCTGTGGATGAAAAAGATGATTGATAGTGTGGAGTTTCTTATAAATGATGCTAAGTTAAACTGAACAGATATAGTATTTAAGGCTTACATTTGTGGCCCCCGATGGCTTTGGTTCTGAAAGTTGAAGCACTGTTTTGGATGGCCAACCAGTGATTATGGCATAAACTGTACTGTTTTTGGCAGTGTACCTATAGAAGGAGCAAATATCATATATATATATATATATATATATATATATATATATATATATATATATATATATATATATATATATATAACAGCATAGTTTTATGTACTAATAGAAAAGAATATTACTTCAAATACTAAAACCTACCAAACTTGGACAGTGCCGTTCTCTGTCTGGGTTCCTCCAGGGTTTTGAAGCATAGATGGCCTCTCCGTTTATCCCCAACCAGGCACCAAGACCCCTCAGTCTTTCCTCAAACACTGGGGCAATCATACCGTCTGCCATAGGCCCAATGTTCAGGATGTAGTTGCCACCCAATGCCACCACATACACCATGTCCTGAGAAATGAGTATATTGGATTAACACAAGATCACCACGTAAGTCAATCACAAAATAACTGGACAAACATTTGTTGTAGGTGTCAAGCTACTATGACCTTTCACCTTTATGATGGAAGGCAGGTCCATGAGTTCACTGAGCACCATGTTTCTCCTGTAGCCCCAGGAGCGGGTGTCAATGGATTGGCATTTCTCCCACTTGTGAGTTGGGAGTGTTCCTGGTGTGTACCTGTCAGCGCAGTTGAAATAACCTCCATGTTTACAGTGGCAGTCTTTACCCCACCTGTCATTGGTAACCACCACATCCTAAAGAAAGAGCAAACACACTCTGCATGAATCATTAATGTACCATGTGTTATCATCAAATGTTTTTGAACTAGTGCTGCTACAATTTCTTATTTGTTCACATTTTGTAAAATGTAGATGACAGTGGTTTAGCATGAAGAATAATACTTCATTAATGTATAATGTATATGCAAAGTCTTTCACCTTGACAGGACTGTCATTATAAAGCCAGGCCAAAAATTGTGTGGAGTTCCAATAGGTGTCAGATGCACTCCAGTCCCCATCAGACCAAATCAGATCAGGTTTGTAAGTCATCACAAGGTCATACAGCTCAGGAAGAGTCTTATGGGCAACAAAATATTGACTCTTGAATCCAGAAGCTTGATCCACCAAGAAAAGAGGATGATACCACTCATACAGAGAGTGGTAGAGACCTAACCGCAGTGACCTGAGGACAGAAAATAAATAATTAACAAAGCATTTTATTCCTTTTTATTTAAAAAGTATTGTTCTAGTGCATCTGCGAATGTCTGAAACCCAGCTCTATAAATTTATGGATTTATGTGCCTTACCTTTTCCTTATAGCTGCAGATAGTTCTGCCACCAGGTTGCGGTGAGGACCAATGTCCACTGAGTTCCAGTTCCAAGAAACTGCCGAGGGCCAGTTAGTGAATCCCTCATGATGTTTGGCTGTGAAAACTACATACCTGTAACAGTGTATATAAGGAAGTAAGCAGTTTTTCTTTGATTGTTTTTTTTTTTTAAAAGGAAATATAAACATTGTCTGGCTTTTAAGTCAAACATGAATACTTTAAAAGTTATAAGAGACTTATTTTATTCATAAATCTGTTCACATCCTTGTGGCACAGGTTTGTCATGTGTTAGTATCAGGAAGTGTATTACCGTACCTTGCCCCAGAGGCTTGGAATATTTCTGCCCATGCGTCCGGATCAAAGAACTGTGCGCGAAAGCCGTTCGCAAAGTCCGCGTATTTAAACCCCGGTGGGTAGTTTTTCTGCATGAATTTCAGAATATCCGCGCTCTGTTTTGACTGCCACCAATACCAGAACCACTCACTGAACTGTCCAAAGCTAGGCACCGAGAAGACACCCCAGTGGACGAAAATCCCGACTTTCGCATCGTCGTACCACTGTGGTAGGGGTCTGGCGTCCAGACTGGTCCAGTCAGGTGTGTATCGCGCTAAACCAGATCCCGGTCCAACTAACAGAAGAATTAAAAGTGGAAACACTAGCGGAATAATCCATGCTGTTCGAACGTGAAGCGACATGTTCAACTGTGAGGAAAAGTATAGTCCTGTGTAGACCAAGAAGATCCTGCCACTACTAGTCTGTTGACTACTTCTCAGGTGACTACTTGTCAGGTGACACTTGTCTGTGTTGTTCTTCCGCATGTCCCAATAATAGGAAGTGAAACAGTACATATACAGTACACAAAAACCTACAGATAACGAACTGTGTGTTTGTGTGTAAACGTATTATATAGAGTTACACATATACACTCTATGAGGCACCCAGGTACTTCATTAATGCAAATTCCTTTGTATTCAGTATTTACTAGCCCAGCTTTAAAATCAATGGTTGATTTCTCTGTTAAAGGAGCAAACACTAGAGGGCGTCACACAACAGTCTGTATCACAATAATCTGATATGCACAGCATGTCAAGCAATAGGGAAATGAAAATGCCTAAAGTTTAACACAGCACTGACTGGAAAAAGCACATGAACACACAAAAATTCAATGTCCTCAGTTACATGACACATTTATTATACGAACAAGACCCATTATGGCCCCATCATATCTATCATACCATCAGCTCTATAAATCATTTGTAAAGTTTAGAAAAATCCAGAAAAAAAAAAGTTTTGAAAGCTACATTCTCTTTATGTACAGCATAGCACACACAGGCAAATTTGATTTAATTAATTGTGCAAGGACACCGGCAAGTTCATGACACAGAAAATAAAACACTGATGTTATTTGCAGTCAGACAAATCACACAAGCATAGCATCTTCAACAGTAAAAAGGAATCATTTTGTGGTTATAAACAAATGAATAAATACACTAGTTGACAGTGATAATTTAATATCAGTGACAGTATGGCAACAGCTAAAAAAATTGAACAGCAGTACAGTTAAGTGTACAAATAGTGATTTTCTTTACTAGTTCAGTGGATTACTGACTCACAGTGTGTGACCAACATCGGTGCAGACAGCCAGCTGCCTGTCAAGCATCTGTTTCTCTACCAAGTCCTCCACTCTGCCAACCTCCACCTCATCCACGTCGTCCATGAAACTGGACCAATCCGTGCCCCCGTCTGCACGCTCCATTGATTCTGGTTGGCTGGCAGGGTGAACAGGGGCAGAATCATCATGAGTGGTGGTCACGCAGTTACAGTTGTCACAGATGCCAAAGCGTCTGAGGCCTGGTGAAACACTGGATCCGGTGAAGGTTCGTCTGCAGCTCTTACAGGACACTGGCCAGTAGTGTCTGTGGACCTGTCATTGGATAATACAGAGACAGACAGCAATATGTGAATCATTTTGTAGAGGCAACAACAAATTTTTAGATGATTATACAGCAAGTGAAGATTTACTGGTCTTATTGTTCTTACATTACTCCACATGGAACAGAACCAACAGCGAGCAAAGAACTGAAATTAACAGCACCCAAGTTAAGAGTGAGACTGCTAATTACTGTTTACGACAAACTGTTTGCAATTACTGGTTTTAAGTGGTTTGGTGCAGACCATTATCTCTTAACTATTAATTATTCACCAAACAATTCATTAATTTCAAATAGAGATTCCTCAAAATGAAGAACAATTAAACTTAATTTTCAACCAAGTGCATTAATGTACAACAGCTGCCATCAAAATATATATATATATACAAAATATGCAGATAACATAATCAATCACATTACATAATTTAGTCTTCAAGGCTACAGAGTTCTTACACTGAGAGCATGGCTGCGGAGGTGCTCCTGTCTTGTGAACCTCTTGCCACACATGGGACAGGGGAATGGTCTCTCTCCTGTGTGACAACGGATGTGTCTCTTCATGATGCCCTTCTGCTTGGCAGTGTAAGGGCAGAATGGACACTTGTGGAGTTTCACTGGCACTACCAAGCCATCGCCTGCAGGGGGAGAAAGAAACCAACAGTTTATATGCACATCATTAAATGTGTAATTGTACTTTTATGCTTGAAATGAGAATATAGTCATTGTAGGCCATTGGCAATCTTATTACAATTACCTGTGTCCTCTCCAAGCCAGTCAGATTGGACCTCCATGATAGATGATCCCACAAAACCTAAATTTTCATCCAGTCTGCCTCCTCCTGTGTTGTTACCTAGTCCTTGGGTAAAGCGCTGTCCCACTCTGTCCCCAAGAGGACTGGGCCCTTCACCTCTTGCCAGCATCTCCATCAGCTGCCTAGCATTAAAAGAAGAGCTGTATCCCAGGGGGGAGCGCTCGTTGGTGGGAGAAGAACTTGGGGGAAGTAGTCTGCTGTGATGAGGATTGTGCAAAGCAGGCCCAGGATAGTCTTTGGTGTCAGGGGACTCCATGAGTTCTTCATCAGGGTCGTACTCTATCTTCGGGTTCACTAATTCAGGAGTCAAAGCCGAGGATGAAGAGGATGAGAGGTTTGTCTGATCCATGTGTCCTTTCTGTCCCTCACTCCCAGATGTAAACTCCTCCCTGGAATGATAGTCACTGTCCATGTCCCTGCTGGTCCCTGGAGGGGTGGCGATGGGGACAGACAAAGAGGTTCTAGCTGAGGTCACAGACTCAGAACCTAAACCCAACCCTCTATCTGCCTCTGCAATCTGTGAACGAGGCTCTGCAGAACCAACATCACTGGAAATAGACACAGCTGGAGTGCTGTCCGCTGGACCCATCCCTCCATCCTGTGCCTTGTCCTCCTTCTCTGTATTCCTCTCCTTCTCTTTGTTGCATATCTCCAAAGATGAACGGATATATTCTTTACAGAAGTTAACCAATTCAGTCATCTGCAGATAGCTGGCTGCTGACATCACCTCAATGACATTGTTTCTGTTTAGGGCCAAGCGACCAGAATAGAGGAAGTCCAGAATAATTGAGAAAGCATCAGCTGTTACAATGTCCAGTGATGCGGTGCTGTAGCGCTGACCACTATCCTGAAAATACATCAAGAGACAAAATCATTACTTGATATTAGACATCTATTAGACATTAAATACTCATCAGTTAATCAAATCTAACATTTGTTTGTCTGAATATTAGCATCTCTCACCTGCAGATAGTGAACAAGGAGAGCCCTGAAATAGCCACTCCCAGCAAATAACACATTTCGATGCGCCTTGAAAACCCTGCCCTCCACCAGGATGCTGCAGTCACAGAAGAAGTCACGCTTCCGCTGCTCATTGAGCTCAAACAGCAGTTTGGGCAGATAGCAGGGAACCTCCATGTCTGATGACGAGAAAGAGAGAGGATCGTCACTTTAAACAGGCAGCAGACTTTTTGCATATGCATAAAAACAAACACCTTAAGTGAAACTAGCTCTGTGACCCTTCTTGTCATCAGTTATTATTTAATGAAAGAATGTACAAATGTAATTTTTACACTCCTAATTGGAAAAAAAAAGGCCACAGGTGAAAAGGAATATTTCATCAATGAGCACACTTCGCTAATACACATCAGGGTGGATCATAAATAAAAAAGAAATACCTAACACAAGAGCCTCGTTGTATTTTAGTTACTGAGAGTTGTATCGACAAATCGGCATATATCTGACAGAAGAAATATTAAGAAGATATAAACACCAAATAGCTCTACTTTATATTTGTTCTTAGGTTAGCTGGTTGATGGAGCCGCATAGTTACCGTTAGTTACGCTACTGAAAACAGCGGATTGACTACACGGGCTGCGATTTGTTGTTAAAACACAGAAGAAAAAAAAATATATATATAAATATATATTTATATTTAGACGTATTATATGTCTCACCTATCTAAATACGCGTCTGAACGTCACAAAACCTTTATTATAACACAAAAATAGATGTTGGCGAGGACCATTGTCCTGTGGTCGCAGCCTGCAACTTCCGCTTTGCCTCCTTGTTCTTCATCTCTCGCGTTACTGGTGGGTCGCACACAACCTTACAGTCCACACCGCCACCTACTGGTGGTAGTAATTGATAACGTCATATCGTTTCACCATACCTACCATTCTCTCCGCACAGAATCATGTCAAAATAAATATTGTTATAAATTTCAAACAAATCTCTTTTATGAATGATCCTTTTCATGATCCAGTCTAAAAATTACATCACCGCTCTGAGCCTTTAGCTGCCAGGGTTAGCAGAACCCCTCCTTGGTTTACTAAAGGGTAATATTTCAGTCCACTCAGCATAACTCCATTCATCCAAGATTTTTATTTATTTATTTATCTCTGCACTATCCTCAATGTTTCCACTGGTAGCTGCCACAACCTGGCATGACATGACTGGTTCCTGTATCCAGTATTTTGCAAGGCTATTCGAGTTCTGACATTATGAACTCACAGTCAACCAGGCAACCAGAGACAGCATCCTTTTTCTTTTCTCTGCTGTCTATGGATAACATTACCAACATTACCAAGCAATATATAAGATTCTCTTGTGGCATTTTCTCTAAAAAAATCTCTGAATGCATAGTTTCATATGTTTGTAGTTCAGCTGTCTTCCTCACTCCACCATGACACTATTTTATTCCCACACAATCATCATTCCTGAATTATGTATGTTTTTACGCTACCTCCTAAAGTTATTAGGTGCTGAGTCCCCACAACATTTTTTTAATACATCATTTGTATTAACTATGGTGAGAACTGAGGCATAACAACTTCAATTGCATTACATGTGCATTACATGTTTCATGTTTGTATTGACCACCATCAGGGTCCTTATATGATATTTTAATGGAATCTCAGTTTTTATTTGACGAAATATAGTATTGCAGTTTCCTTCCTTGTACCTTACCTGTCATTTCCTTGAACATGTCAACAGTTGGCTCTCTGTATGGATGTAAAATATATACTTATAGAACATATAGTAATTATAGTTCCATTGTATCTTATTGAACTGAATCCAGATCAGAAAATCCATAAGAAGTCATCACTGCATTTTTTTGCACACATAATTTGTCTGAGAATGGTTCTAATTCATACGTTTGCATCTTTGTGTTTTGTTTGGCCATTGGCCATGAGGCTCCCTGCATTCCACCGCAATGTGTGAATTACCATAATTAATTAATACCATAAAAGTCTTTCATGTATATTTTCTCCAATTTAAATTGCTGTCAGAAATGGAAATGTATGTATCTGCTCTGAATTGACATCTCTTAACCAGGCATCATCTTGCTGTCTTTACAACAGTCTTAATTCTATCACTTTTCCACTGTAATGCAACATTAATAACTTACATCACACCCATTATAGAGAGAATTGATTTTCCTCACAGTAATCAGTGTCAAAGCTGGGACTTGGGGCTGATTTTCTGTCGCTCACTTTATATTCCTGCCCCCTTTACTTTAATTTTTTCTTTCTGTACTTATTGTTGAACTCTACATCTTGTACATCTTAGGGTTTAGGGAGAACTTTTACAAAGGGAAGTACATCCAGTAAGGTTTTCTTCATTGAGCCATCCCCTTTGGAGCAGAAAGTTTTATCATTACCTTTTATCAGTTCATTTATCATTTATCAAAGGGTAGGTAGTCTGAAGCTTGGCTTGAGCTTGGTTGAATTCCATCCATGTAACATATGGACAACACAACAAGCTAATAAATGACTGAACTACAGCCAATAAGGCTAATGAATGCCAGAAGACTTGAGTTAGCATGTGTAACTTAGTGTTACATATGCTTTTGCAGAATAATGCATTTTTATTCTGGCATCATATTATAACAGCCACAGAATTCAGTGATAGAAAAATCTAATTTTCACACCAGACTGTCACTTCAGTGCAGTAACTACAGCAGAGGCCAGAGTTAGACATTGCCAGTTGAATAAAGCCGATGCCATTCATGAGTCTGTTTGTAAATCCAGTTTTTGCTTTGCTTCTTTCCATCCTCCTCTTGTTGGATCAAGTGTTATTCCTGTCTTGCTCCACTGTCTGTCACTTTCTTTTTTAGCTTGTAGATCTTTTGCCAAACTTACTCTTTTCCTCTGAGTTGTAACACTCAACACTTTGGTAGATGGCGGCTCTTCCATTTCACATGTTTGTTGTGGTAAGCTTCTTTTTTTGTTCTTTTTATGTTTTATAGTGGTTGGCAAACTCTAAAAGTGACTCACTACTCCCATTCGGTGCCTTAGAGTGTGTCACTTATGTCTTTGCTACTACAAAGGTGAAGATACCTTTGTTCACACGTAGGATTTAGCAGCTCAAACCAATGTAACATTGGAACGCTATTTTTTTCCATAGAATTATTATTATTATAATTTTTTCCAGGGAAATAATCCCTTTTACATAGATTTCAATGTTAAATACTCTTGTTTGAACTACTGTGGAGTTTGAATTATGCATGCCTCTCTCCATTTGAGGAGCTCATCGATAGTGATGATGACAGTGATGATGATGGTGATGATGTTTTTAGGGAAGAACCTCAAAGTGTCGCGCTCCTGCTCATTCCAAGTTCAGCATGTCACTGCACAACCACAGGCGGCTCGCGCCTTCCCACAATGTCTACTCAAGAATACTTGTTTATTTGCCTTCCATCTCTGAGAGAAAATAGTTCTTTTTTTATTTTTGGATATAGCGAGAGTAAACAAGTAGTTCCTTAAGAACTGTGCCACACCCTCTCAGCACAATCCACAGCTCTAAGAAGTGTTTTTTACACTGATGGGTGCAGACCAGGCAACTTATTTGTTTCAGATATTTTCCCATGGCAAACAGGGAGAATACAAAGGCTTCGTGGTGGCCTGGAGAAACCACAGAGTAGGCGTACATGAGCCTCCATACTCACCCTCTTTTGAAAACGAAATTTATGGCACCTCATAAAAACTCTGTTCACGCTTATAAGCACTAAATATAAACTAGTATAAACCAGCAGGGTTTGACTCAGTCCTTGTAAACTTGACCTGATGGACCATTGTGTCCGGCTGAAGGCAGGCCAACCGTCGGTTGACCCAGCTGTCCAGCCCTAACACGAGTCTGTCCCAAAACAAAGCTGAAATGGGTTCAACTCTGAGGTAGCACTGGTTCCTGACCTTCTTCTCGCTCTGACTCAGGGAAACACAAGTCCTTTGTTTTGGTCATGTGTTGACATAAGGGCAGGAAACTCCCTCTCCACAGACCTTTCACAGCCAAGCAATCACAGTGGAGTCACTACAATGCTGTCCTATCTGCATGGCAGCTTAATGCTAGTTTACACCCAGCAATCCCTTAGCAACAAATAATATTCATGATTTATCACTGGGTTTTGGTTTATGCCTATGATTATGATGACGTATGATTTACTGATCAAAGCTTATTTTGAAAAGTAAATAGATGTAGCGTTGGTTGTTATGTAAGGCTACATCCAGATTTGGGACCTCACTCATTGTGTGTTAGCCGCTCTGAGACCCATGGCTGGCACAGAGGGTTCCAGCAGCACCCCTCTGGGTCCCTGTGGTCTGCGCCTCAGCACATAACAGCCACTTAGGCCGGCATTTTCCCAGGCTGAGACAACACACCACGGTGGCAGCGCGAGCCACAGAGAGGGCCTGATTAAAGAGTTGGGACAATGGAGGGAGAGAGAGCCGGGGACCGTGGTGGCATTTTCCATCTCCGCCGCTGTCTCCTGGGGGGACCAAGTATGTGCCGTGAAACGTTTGAATTATCCCAGAATCTCTGGAATTCAGACAGAGGCACCGCGGAGAGGACCCTCGACCGGGGATCAAAGAGCTTTGAGAGGAGTGCGGTGGACTAGTGGTGAAGTCGAATACATAGGAGAGTATGAGTGTGTGTGTCTGTGTGTGCGCATGCTTATGCATTTCAGAAAACTGACATGAAAAAGATAAAGACAATGTTTGAATTCGAATCATATTTTCCTTTATGGCTACATGTCTAAAGATGTTTTCAAAAAAGCCATGTTTGACTTCTGAGGAGGCAGTGATCATTGAGCAATGAAATACAGGCATGTGGTGAGAGAGAGTGTGTGTATGTGTGTCTGCGTGTGTGTGTGTGCGTGTTGCTGTCCTTTTATCCCTCATGGGATCAGATAATGCAATCATAGCCAGTCATTGGGAGTCTAATACTGTGGGCGCCCCTTCTTCAGTTTGGAGACGCCACGTTCCTCTGTGGTGGCAGAGGAAGAGGAAGAGAAAAGCAAGAGGGGGAAACCTCGTCTCTCTCTTTCTGACTATCTCTCTCTGTAATTATCACTTAATGTTCTTCAGTGATCTGGAGACGTCTGTCTCTCGCTTATTCCTTTTTTCCTTGCTGGAGAGGAAATGTATCACTGTCTGAAATAAATCTGCCAGCCTTTTTATTATTGTATATTTAGCACTAGAACAGAGTAGTAAATGGAGCCGTCCCAGACCACAAGCTTCCGGTAGCAGTGTCTCAGCGCTGGCTGGTTGTCTTTGCCATAGCCAAGTACAGAGATCAAAGCCTCCTGTACTATATACAGTTAGCGAGTTGTCCTCAAGCACTGACCTCAACCAAGTTTCATGTCTGAGAAAGACAGTGTGTGCTTATGCCTGAGCTACATGCTGAGTGTTTAGAATTAGTTCACTAAGCAAATATGCCATACAGCATGAACATCTGTCATGTGTAGGTTTCTGAATGCATGTGTTCATGTCTGTCTGTTCATATGTCAATGTGGTGTGTGTCAAGCATTGCCATGGCATTGTCTTCTGTTTGTTTCATGTAAAAACAGACAACAGTGAATGTGTACAAAATTGCTTGGGATGATGCATCATAGAAGACTATAGGCACAATTAGCATCACATACGAACTAATTTATCTCACTTTTATCTGATATACTGCACAGGTATCCCAAGGTGTACAAACACTCCTTCAGGTGGAAGCTGTTATGATGAAAACTTGAATAATAACCAGTGAGCTGCCAATACAAGTCAGTGAAAACACATTAACGGCAGATAAAACTGGGTGTATTAAAACTAGTTAGCAAGCACAGAAGCTAAAATGACTAGCTTAAAATAATCAAATAAACATTCTGCTAAAATAGGCTAAAGATTATGATTAAATAGTTGAAACACAATAATGGATAAATGATTAAATGCAAAAGTATGCATCATCCATGAGGGCCATGAGGACTGTAGTGATAAAAAAAGGATGAGAATGACTGTGATATCTATTCAAGATACAGCCATTATTTTTCAGCTGAACTGTTCCATTCCATTGCTTTATAGACAACACAGACCAAGTTTCATGTAAAAAGGACAGATTCAGTGATCATAGCATCCCCTGTTTCACCTCTAGTCATTTCTAAGAATGAAAACCACTATCAGGGCCAATAAAAGTGGCAGTAGTTTCCCTCAAGAGATGAAAATGATGATCATCATTACTCTCATCTTTCCTTCATCAAAGTCTCCTTTTCTTTCCCTGCTCACTCACTGTAATCCCCTTCTGGGAACACTAAAAATTGCCCAGCGGTGTGGTGGCGGCAAGTTTTTATGCTGGTTTTTAAGGGCTTACGCCGGCTCTTCCAAGCTGCCGTCAGGGCGAGGTGTCGGCAGGATGTCTCCCTGATAAGGATGTAATCTGAGGTGTAAAGTTATAAGAGGGATTTGTGAAAGTGAGAGGGTGTCAGAGAGCTGCAGCCTGTTCATAAAACAGGGATGGAGCAACATCTTCTGATTTTATGACTCAGAGAGAGAGAGCTCTACTGAGCTAATCTGGAATTCACTTTATTCAAAATCACTGAATTTCAAGCTGACCAAGTAAGAGATGCATATGTTTCTAGTTTTAAACTCATCATTGTCATGTAGGGTTTTCTTTCTGTTCAGAATTGTGAATATCTAAACTGTGTGCCTTACTGACAGAAATAGAATGCTGATAGAGGAATTAAGCATCACATGGCTCCATGTAATAAAAATTAGTCTCCTCCATAAACTTGAATGATAGTCAGCTTGAGCAAAACTAGTTTTACGGTGGCTAATATTAGCTGAGTCTTAACCACCCCCTACTCCGGTCATCAAATCAGGCACTGTTGCACGCATGGCAGAGGGGACAGAGTGGATTAGCCCTGAACTCTTTCATTTTTCACTTTCCTTTTCTTCTCCTCATCTTTCTCTGTGGCTCATAAAAGATTGCTTCCTGTGTGTGATGTGGTGGAGGAGCGCAGTCAGAATGAACTGATTACGGACGAGGACCGGCGTGCCTTTGAGTCATGGCACCGAGCAACATTCTTCAAGCTCTTAAAAATAGTAACAGTCGGCTTTTTTCAGATTTGTTTTTCTCATTGGAGGACTTTGGGGCATCCTATGTTGGCTTTTTTGGAGACTTGAATCATAACCAGATTCTTTTTTTTTTTTCTTCAGCCCCCTCACCCCTCCCATTTTCTTTCATTTTGTTATTGAGAGTTTGTTTAATCTTGTGAAGAAAATTGACTTAGCGTGGGAAAGGCAGGAATTCTTTTGGGGATAGGTTTTGTTGTTTTAGAGTTGCGCACATTGTTATGTTGTTTTTTTTTTCAGTGCAGGAAGAAAAAGTGCCAGTTTGTGCCAAAACCTCATGAAGTACAGATAAAAAGGAGCTGAGTGAGAGGGAGGCCACAACACCATGACAAAGATATGGGCTGTCTAAGCAAAGAGCTTTACAAATGACGATCTTCAGGGGGAAAAGGAGGGGAGAAGGGGGGGGGTCGGCATGAGGGAGGAAGGGAGTGGAAGAGGAGGAAGGGAGTGGGAGAGGAGGAAAAGAGAAGAAACAAATGTGGATGGATCGGTGGGAGGAGGAAGATGGGTATTGGGGGGAAATAACGCAGAGCAGCATGGAGGGAGGGGGGGATATGAGAGGGGAAACATTCCCCCTTGCCCACATTAAAGACATAAAAAAGAAAACAAACAGAAAAACATGTCTGACATAAAGAGGCTGGTTTCCGCGGCGACAGCACAATGGCTGCCTGTGGCTCTTGGGGCCCTCGCCGTCCCGTCTGGGGCCCGGCACCAGCGAAAGTCACCGCAGTCACAGGGCCCATCAGCGTGTGTGTGTGTGTGTGTGTGTGTGTGTGTGTGTGTGAGAGAGAGAGAGAGTGTGTGTGTGTGTGTGTGTGTGTGTGTGTGTGTGTGTGTGAAACATGGTGAATGTCATCATGGGCCCAGTTCTGTGGGAACCGCCATGAAAGGGACCCCACTCGGAAACCACAAAAGCTCCTTTCTGTTTCTTCTCTTCGGCTTTTAGCCTCTTTATTTATCTTTGCGTAGGGGAGCCAGATGAGGAGGGAGGACTCTCTCTCGCTCTCTCTCTCTCTTTCTGTTCTCCCTCTATGTCTCTTGCTCTCTGACAGACAGCATGACCCATCAGTGCAGCCCTCTTGCCCTCTTGACACCTCAAATCACAGCAGCCACTATCTCAAATGCATATACTGACTGTGTCTAACCTTATTTTCCTGGAGGTTTATTTACACCTCATATCAGCTCAGTCGCATCATAAAAACACAATACAGCTCTGTCCAAACATCCAGTAGGAACAAACACTGCATTCCCATACGCCTCATATATCCAGGTTATTCCAAGTGAATCGTGGCGACGGCCAGACAAGCAGTGCCACAGGTCCCAGGCATTCCTCATGTGTCTGAGAGGCAGATAATTCCCTCATGGGTCCAGCCTGGACAGTGCCAAGCTACTTCAGTGCCAGTTCCCATGCCAATCCAATCTTGACCCCAGTGACTGAATGCTCAGCCACAGACTGACTGTTATAAAGGCCTCATACCAATAAGAGATTGACTGAGTTTTTGGGCATATGTCAATAGCACTTGCATACAGCAGGGCATCATGCAGAGCTTTCTTTGACCACATTTGGCCTTTCACAAATTCTCCACAGGCATTCTTGACAGTTTTCATTTGCTTCATGCTACTTGATCATATCTGATCATCTTTTTGGGAGACATATTTTTTAAAAAAAAACCAAAGCAATCACTTCATATATATTCATATTTGTACTGCACACACTTTTATGAGTTTAACTTACTCGTAGCTCTGTGTTAAAAGACACACTTTTGATTTCAGTTCCCAAACATTATCAGTCTATAAATTCACATCAGTGTCAGTGCAGTGTTTGTTAAAACTATATGTAATGTAAACTAATACCAGTAATCCGACAAAAAAGACATTTTTTAAGGCTGAGTGACCTTTAACATGATGTTTCTGTAGTTTCAAATCACAATGTAATAGTTGTGATAATGGTAATTTATAGGTTTTCAGACAAAGTGAAAGAATTTAATCCTTATGGATCAAAACACAGAGACTCTTTATCTTGTTGTGATCTTCTTTATTTTGTATCTTTGTTTTGAACATTATCATATTGCAATCCTTATACATCTTGAATGTTTTGTCTTACTGTAAAATACTGGATTCCCTTGGTGTTGAAAGCTACTATACAAAATGAACATGTTTCCTTTTTTTGCCTTTGAAAATGACTTTGCGGCATATATAAATGATACCTGTTATAGAACACAGTTAAATAGTTTACACTAAGTTTACTTATTTTCATTCTTTCAACACATTTCAGGTCTTTTTATATTATATTATTATAATGTCTTTTTATAGTGGAATTTTTCACAATCTTAAAAAAAAAAAAAAAAAAAAAAAAAGTGGCTCAAAGTTGGTTTTTTGTTCCTTAAAAACAGAATCCAAATAATCGAACTCAACCATGCAGTGAGACAAATCTGATCAGTTATTCAGTTTGACGTGAATGCAGAGAAAAAGTCACAAACAAAATAACCTTCTGTGTTGGTTCCATCTCAGAGACTTTCAAACAATAGCAATAGTCATGCATCAGAAACAATAATTGCAGCTGAGTGTTTGTGCCTTATAAATTGTGGGCATGCACTGTCCACATTCGCGTGAGGGAGTTGCGTGTGTGAATGTGTGTGTGTGTGCATGCGTTCATCAGTGCGAGTGTGTGTATGTCCCTGAGTGTTCACACATTCATATATGAGTTGCGCATGTGTGCGTGTGTGTGCAAATTGTAAAAGTATGAGCTTGTTAATTTCAATAAGGGACGTCGTCTTGTTGTGGTTTGGAGGGATGGGAGGGAGAGGACTTGAAGTGGCCGACCAAGATCGCCAGAAATCTCCCTGAATTCCATCCCACCATCCAGTGCCAGCTTTCTCTCTCTCTTTCTCTTATGTTTCTCTCTGTCATCCTCCCCTCGCACACCCCCACCATGAAACCATTTTCATAATTAACTTATTTATTTATTCATCTTCTTAATTACTTTCCACTTCGTGCATGTTTTTCATGCAACTTGCCTCATCCTGGAACAACTGGGTGGTGGTGAAGGCCAAAAACAATGACTGAAACCAGAGTGATTTCATTTAAAAAAGAGAAAAGAAAAAAAAATGGTGATACAGAGAAGAAAGTTAATCTTTGAAGACAAGGGTTGGTGGGTGACAAAAATAACAACAGAGAAGAGACTGAAGTCTACTTCAGAGATGTCTCTTTTCTTTCTGAGCCTTTTTTCCCCTGTTTTCTGATGCTGAAATGAGATCCAGATCTGAATTAAAGAATGATTGGTAATGAAAGGATATGTGGACGGGGGGTTTGTTTGGCTGGAGGATGGGTGGGAGGCAGAGAGAGAGACGGGTTTCTCTTCTGTTTGTCCTGACTCATACTCACCACACTATAAGCCCCCCTGGTGATGGTCACACTGATTACTGACACTTGGGTATTATAAACACACACACACTCAAATGTGTATTTTATTAGTTAGTTTATTACTTTACATGTATGATACAATGCAGGCGGCCATGGCTCAGTTACAGCTAATATAAGTGCAATAAACAGAAAAACGAGGCTGGTGGGAAGGACATTGTCTTTAAAGGGACAAAGAATCAGAAACATTTGGTGTAAGCGAAGTAAATCCTGCACCTTTACTTGTTCAAAAAACATACACAAAGATCCTGCACTCATGTGCTGCAGAATGTTTAAACTAACACACCCTTCCAGTCTGCCAGGCAGGAAGAGACACACTCAGCTGGGCATTGTGTGGAAGGGGGCATGCCACTTGGCCTCCCTCCGTCTTTAACACACACATATGCACACACTGCTGGGTCAGTCAGGCATCGCTCCTAACAACCGGCGCCTGGGTCTCGTGTTTCCATGGCAATCTGTACAAGCAATCTTCCCACGGTGGCAGCGGAACCAAGCGCTAAGTGTTGCAAGCGACCATGTGTTTGAGTGTGTGTGTGTGTGTGTGTGTGTGTGTGTGTGTGTGTGTGTGAAAACACAAAGAGAGCGCTATCTTGTCCAGCAAAGAGCCCAGATGTTCAGACACTCACTGGGCTCTTGACCCCTCTGTACCTGCCCTCATCTTTGCACACGTTGGCACACATTCAAGAAAGAAAAAAGACAAAACGAAAAAACACAAAGTTGTGTTTAAAAGTCACCATCTGCATTCTGTTCGCGCTTACTCAAGGGATTCAGAATTTCAAGAATAAAAAAACAAAGTCTGTTTCCAAAGTTACATTTCAAAACCAAATATAGCCTAAGATGTGAAATAATAAATCATGATAAATGCAGTCATGTGGTTGGTGAGTATTTATGGTACAGATGCGTAAATACCACACAGTGGAAATGTGGTTGCATCTCATGTAAAATAATGACTCTCAATAATCTCAATAAAAGTAATGGATAAAAACAGTTGAAATTGTTAAATTATGTGATTAATTAACAAAAAATAATCAGTTTAGTTAACTGTTGAAAGTAATTTTACAAACAATCAAATTTATAGTGGAAAATAGCTCAAAATCATTTACATATATTTGTTACCTAAACAATAATCAAATGCTTATAGTGTTACTGGAAATGCTGTAAATAGTTAACAGAATTGGTGGTAGTTTGTATGAAATTTGGTCAACATGATTTAACATTAACCATGCATTAAATAATAACTGTCATAGTTGTATGAAAGTAACATTTTAACAATAGTTACATTTACAGGGTTTAACAGGGCTAAATGATGCACAATTTGTCATACAGTCACTATTTGACATATGATTTTCAGTGTTGATGGATCATATGACAAGGCTGAGAACCACTGACATAAATGATTTCACACCTTATTAAGCAAGGGAGAAAAAAAAGTTTGTTGTTGTTTAAGGGAAAATATTCTGAATTTTGTCCACACTGTGGTTCTCTACTGATCACTGACAGCTGCCTCTGTCTCTCTGCTGTTTGTCAGTCACACACACACACACACACACACACAGAGAGAGAGAGAGAGAGAGAGAGAGAGAGAGAGAGAGAAGAGAGAGAAAGTAGCTCCATTCTCCAAATCACCTGTGTGATTGTGTAAGTCAAGCATTGTGTCCTGTCACATACACACACACTCCCCTGAAGATGATGATGGACTGTTTCCATGCTTCATCATTCCCACACCTCATCTCTCTCGCTCCCTCTTTCTTGCTGGTATTGTTCTACAAAGTAGTATAATTAAAGGAGCAAAAAAAAAAAAAAAAATGAAAAGAGGATAGAAAGAAGGACGGAAGGAGAGCAGGATGAGATTGGAGGCTAATTGACTGAAGATGACTGAGCAAAGGGCTGGAAAGATGGGGTAGTGGGGGGAGGGAGGCAGGGAGGGAGGGTGACAAGCCAGAGAAGGGCAGATTAAAGGGAGGGAGGAGGGACAGGGAGAGGAGGCGGGGGAGCCAAAACTGGCAACTCTGCCCCAACTGCCAAAGTCCTGTTTTGTCATTGGGTGACTGTGACAGAGAGAGGGAGCCAAGAGAGAAATAACAGCGAGAGAGAAAGTGAGAGGCTATGCCAGTGATAGAGTAAAAGACTAAAGAAGATTGTGAATTTTTTTAGTTGTCATGGGCCCTTGGGGGTCGATCAAGTGGCACCGCTGACTCACACACAGAGGAAACGACAGAAGACACATGAAGAAAACAACAACAACGACGACAAAGCAAACACCAGTGACAAGAAGTTACTAAGGACAACAAAGCTTTTATAAGTAACAGCTCAAGAGACACGCAAGAGAGCGAGGGGCACGCAGGGTGAACGTTTCATCCAGAGGGGAGACAGCCTTCAGTGTTGCCTCACACTCAGCAGAGACAGAGAGAGAGAGAGAGAGAGACAGAGCAGCTGACAAGATCACTCAGATCCTTCAGTCTATCGTCCATCCATCTGTCCCATCCATCCGCTGAGGAAGGAGCAGAGACATGAAGAGACCTCATGACTACAGTTCCCCAGACTCGGACACAGACGAGTTTATTGACGTGGGACAGGAGGACAGCTATTGGTGAGCATCCGCCAAACCACACCTGAGTTTGTAGCACATGCCTTCCAAACACACTTTCAGGCAAAATGAAATTGTATCCAGCTGTGATTAGTAGCTAAAAACAAATTTGACAGTGAACTCTGTGCTTTACAAAGGTGTTGACATGTAGATGTTGTCATACGCCAAACACTGCAGAAAAGCTGAGCGACTGCAGGGAAAGTTTTAGGATTTGACATTTGAGAAGTTGTTGTGATTTGCTATGATAATGACACAGTCAGTAGTGAGTTCTGCATTCATATCAAACATTTCAATGTGTTTGGCAAATATATTTCAACAATTTAAAAGTTGCTATGCAAAAAAAAAAAAAAATGCAAAAGTTGAACGTTTAAACTTCAGGCCTGTGGGAACAAACATCCCCCATATATATATATATATATATATATATATATATATATATATATATATTCCTTCTCTCTAAAACTGTGTCATATGAGCATATAAGTAAATGCTGAAGCTTGACAACAAGTCATCGAAGCCATGTCATGTCACGCATTACATTAATTATAGCTTGATGTAAGGCCTATTGTGTCAGAAGCATGGAAATGGTGGATGAGGGCTCGAGAATAATTATCTGACACCGTATCATGACAGCATTTATTGTAGGAAATATAGATCAAATATCAGATCAAATATATAAAATGAAGTCTTGTGGGACGAGATTTAAAATCAATCACATTGTTTTGGTTTATATTTGCAAATTGCTGTGTTATAGCAGCATGATGTTTAAAAGTTTGAAAAACAGGAACTATAAAAAAAAAACGGAAAAGAAGAACGGAATAACAACAACACTGGAACGAGATTTTAAAATATTTTTCTAAGAAAATTTAAAAAACACTGTGTGAAAGTCAGAATTTTGAATTTACTTTTTTTTTTTTTCAAATTCTTTTGCTCCTCAATAAAAGACACACAAACTGTTTTTACTTTAAAACTTAAAACTTTATTAGAGAGATCAAATTCACTGTCAAAAATGCTGATATTTTAAAAGAGTTAGAACAAAAATTTTATATTCTCATGGTTGCAAGCTCATTGAGAAGCAAATTAAGAACATTTTGTACGCAAATTTATATAGTTAACCACTGTTATTTTTGCAAACAAAAGAAAAAAGTTAAATATACATACAGGGAAAACATCTGGGGAAAAAATCATAATCAGTTACAAATTCAAAATGTTTTTATTTCGCAGGAGAAAAAAAAATATCTTAAACCTTTGGTTTCAAAATTGTGCCATGCAGCGTAACTACAGTCCATTAAATTTAACTTGTTTCAGTGTTGTGGAAGATGTCTGATAAGCAGCAAATGACTCTTCAACACTGCACACATTCTTTGTAAGTCATTATACAGAGTTGCATTTTAGGTGCGTTAGTCTAATTCTTTGGCTGGCAGTGTGGAAATATGGGAATATAGGGAATATTCACCCAAGTGTATTTGTAGCAGTGCGTCTACAGAACACAACAAAAAGACATTCACAGCAATACTGGTTACATCACAAGCACTCAGTGAGCCAGCAACGCTGAAAGACAGTTTGGATAAATCAGATTTTCATGTGACGTGCAATCAGAAGACAGTGCAGCCTTTTCAAGTCAGCCCCATCAAACATAAACCTAAACAAAAACACACAGCTAAATTGGCAGCCTTCATGTTAAAATCTAATAGAGACGCAATAAGTCTCTGGTGGGGCAGTTTGAAGGGAACTCCAAGCTGACAGGCTCTTTCAGGCCTATAAGATGAGAGTTCACAAACAAACACAATCCATATTGAGTGACTGTACTCGGAGGAGCTCACATCCCATGCTGCATGTTGGAGCCCCATGTGAGCGAAAGCATTGCCCGAAGGCTATGTAATCATCTTTCTAAAAGTGCTTTCGCTCAGATGGAAAGGAGAACAGCATGTCATTTCACTGAAACTAATGTCCAGAAACGCATTAAACCAAAAACAATCTTGTCTTCCCTCCTCTCCCGGGCACTCCTTTGCCTTTCTGTGCTCAAAAAACAAATTAGATTGAAGGGAGCTGATGTGCCATCCTGCCTCTGTGTCATATTAAGGAGAGTAATAATAACAATATGCAGGAGAATCAATGTTACCATATTTCTCTCTGTGCCAGTGCTACCCACCCCCCAACCCCATCTCCCTCATCTGTGTCTTTCTTTTGCTTCATCTCTATGCAACAGCCCAGTCACCGGGTCCATGTCTCCTGGCAGCGCCTCGCAGATTCTGGCCCGAAAGAAGAGAAGAGGGGTGAGTGAATTATAACCCTGGATCTTAATCTTTTTAGAGCTGTCTTTTTTCCTTTGGCCTTAACTGTCTCCCTGTTCTTCTTGTTTTGTAGATCATAGAGAAGAGGCGCAGAGACCGCATCAACCACAGCCTGTCAGAGCTCCGCAGACTCGTTCCAAGTGCTTTTGAGAAACAGGTAAATGCTTACGAATCAAAACTCACTTTTAACTTATTTATTTCTAAATCAGTGACAGAAGCAATAAGCCGGCTTCATAAAAATCTGATGCAACTGAGGAAAATGTTACTCATTCTCCTCGCAGGGTTCATCAAAGCTGGAGAAAGCAGAGATTCTGCAGATGACAGTGGACCACCTCAAACTGCTGCATGCAATGGGGGGAAAAGGTGAGAACTTTCAAAAACTTTTTTTCTGCTTGGCATTGACATCAAATGCTTTTTAAAAAAGGCTGGAGTATATATAAAACCTGTAAAACCACATATAAAATACACTGCATGCACAGTATTTAATTACTTCTTTTTCATTACAAGCTACATTCCATTACCATGATTCAACACATGACTAAACGTTTGTTTTCTCTCTCAGGATACTTTGATGCAAGGGCCCTGGCAGTTGACTACAGGACCCTGGGTTTTAGGGAGTGTGTTGGGGAGGTGGTGCGGTACCTCAGCTCTCTTGAGGGGGAGTCCCCTGACCCTATAGGAGCCCGACTGGTCTCCCACCTCTCACACTGTGCAAGCGAGTTAGATCCTCTCCTCTTACAGTCGCCCCCGGCCTCTGCTTTGCCCTTCCCTCCTTGGCCGTGGGCATCCTTCCCTCAGATTTCCCCTGCCTCGCCAGCCTCCTCCTCACCTCCTTTCCCCAATGGGCGAAGAGATCTCGCCCTGTTGGGGAGCTACCCATCGCCCGCCTCTCTCCGCCTCGCTCCCCTGGCTGGATGCCAGCAGGGTGCCCCACCTCTCCTCGCGCCCACAGCTCTTGCCACCGTCCACAGGATGCCCTCCCTCGCAGCGCCCCCAGCCCTAGCCCCCTCTAGACCAACCCAGCCGTCCCCTCACTGTGCCACAAGGGCCTCGCCTCTTCCTCTCCACACCCCTTCTTCTTCCTCTCCTTCCACTTCCTCTTCCTCCTCCTCTACTTCATCATCTTCTGCTCTACAGCAAGTCTCTTTCAGGCCCTTTGCACCTTTGGGGTCTCCAACAGCCCAACGCAGGGGATTGAGTGGATCAGCCAAGGCGGCCCAGGGATGGGGGACTGAGATTGGAGCTTTCTGAGGCCCAATTTTTTTTTTTTTTTTTTTTTATCAAATGAACTCTGTGCAGTGGACATGGGGCTCCCATGTGCACATGTAGCAAATAAGATACCTATGGAGAAAAAATTAATGGACTTTTGATGATCATCTCCACTCTAAGGGACTCTAAAAGCCATATCACACTATGGGTGAAGTTTTAGATAAACACAAGCAATCATATATATATAATAAAAATGGAGGAATGTGAAGAAATAGAGGATTTAAATAAATACATGTTCATGATTTTGCTTGACAAATACATACATAGAGAAGTGTCCAGCAGAGCCATATATACCACACTCAACAGAGTGATGTTGAGTTTTCACTGATCTTTTAACTGTGATATTTGTTGTTGTTGTTTTTCCAAATCATTTATACATTTGATTACCTTTTTCAACTCTGAAGAATGTTTGACAAAAATCTCTATAAAGACTAAGTGCCTTTACCTCTGCTCATGTTTCTTCTCGTGTGTTTTCTCTGCGATCACAAATGTGCGTTTTCAGCTACATAATCTGCTATCAGTTCAAACAGAGAAGAAACAGTTGTAAACTACATGTCACCCACTTATCCATATTAGCCGTGTCTGCAATCTCGGCTTGCATGTTCCCCAGCCGTAACCCCCACGGTATCTAAGTTGTCTCAGTGATGGCTGATGGGAGCTGTGGTCTTGTGGCTGCAGAGGATAAACATGGTGGGAGCTGGTGATGTTTTTGGGATGCCGCGGCGAGGCAAACAGACCCATCACTTTGCCCTCTAATTGGCAGTCCCCTGTAATTAACTTTACCCTCATATCAGTCTATGTATCTTCCTCTCCTCTGCTGTCTCTCTGCCATTCTTTCTCTCCAATCTTGTGGTACACCAGCGGATATCTTCTCTCCCTGTTTGTCTGCGCCTCTGTCTCCTCAACAATGGACAGACAGTAAAGAAGAGGGTGAGAGGGAGAGCCAAAGAGACGGGAAAACAAAGAAAAAGATCTGAAGGGCTGTGGTTGGGTGACTGATTCGGCGTAGACGTTCAATAACAGGCTGGGAGGGAGGCAAGGAGACAGGGTTACAGGGAGATGAGAAGGACTGCAACGGTTTAAAAGGGCAGGAAGAGAAATGGTGTGAATCACAGAGAGTCGGCCAGCTTGTACAGGGTGCACGAGAAACCCTCACCACCACCACCCCCCTAACCCCGAACAATGATGAATGACAGTTGCAACGAGTTGTTTCTCAAGAAGATCAACATAATTGTGCCGTGCTTCACCAAAACAGCTCCGCGGGGATGAGAGAGCAGAGAAGAGCCTTGTGTGTGTTTACTGCTGGAGAACGCTTTGATCTACTTCAGGATGCAATGTCTGTGGTCTGCGGTCCAAAAATGTGTGTGTTTCGCAAAGTGCATATTGTTTATTTGAGTGAGTGTGCTGGTGTGTGCTCAAGACAGTCTCATGCGCTTGCTGCCCTCTTTGTGTGTTTGTGCTTTGCTTAGTGTTTTGTTTATGTGGTGTTGTGTGCACACACGTCTTGTCTGTGTGCGTGTGTGTCTGTGTGTTAGTGTGTATGTAATGTGAGTCTTCAGGGCTGGCGTCAGGACCGAACCGCGGTGGCGGCGTGGCTCTCGTGCGAGGCCGGCCGGCGGTCGGACGGACGGTATGGTGGTGGAATGTTTGCGGAGGGTGCATACGTACACACACACACACACACACATATACACACACACACAAACACAGACACACACAGGCTGGCTGGCACTATTCTAGCCTCTGAGTAGAGGAGCCAGAGTCACCACCACAGCTTCCAGGAAGGACAACCGCAGTCACACTGCCCTGGGTTTCCCACGGGGGAGGGGAGGCTGGAGGGAGCAGAAAGGAAGGAGGGAAGGGAACGACGGAGAGAGAAGGAGGGAAGTGTTGTGTGTTTCTCAATGTGTGTGTTTGTGTGTGTGTGTGTGTGTGTGTGTGTGTGTGTGTGTTTGTACAACACAATCCAACGTCGTGGTTCAAGCAGAGGAAAAGAGGAGGGTTCAACACGCAGGGAGGGGGGGGGCAGAAGTGAGAGAAAAAAAGTCTGTCTGCAATCCGGAAATGAAAGTACATTTCTCTTTCAATGTGTAACTAAACTCACCCACACATGTGTGCACATTCTTTTACTAGATTATAATATACTTACAAGCTGTAAAAGCTGATCTTCAGAAGGATGCTGCAAAAAGTATCACTGGAAATGAAAAGCCCCAGGGTAAATGTAATAATCCAAAGTGTAAAAGATTCACACAAGATAGGTTTGACTTGTTTGCTAACTCATTGAGGGTCAATAACACACTGTAAGCAATGGCTGTTCATTTGCGGCCAATTTCCAACAGTAATACACTGCGTTAATGTAATACGGTTTTATATTGTAGTTTGCAATGCTATGTGGGCTGTTCAATGTGAACTAATAGCACATAGGCTGTCAACAGTATGTTAACGTTAAAAATCACAGCAAACTAGTATTTTCTTAAAATCTGCTGTGTGCCAAACTCATGAGGGAAAGTTCTCCTGCCAGAGCAATGGGGACATGTGTTGCTACACATGAACAAGAAGTCTTGCTTCATCTGCATCCATCAAATTTCGCATCTACAAATAACAAGGTATCTAAAAACTAACTTATCTTTATTTCTTTGCCAGGAGAATACAACTCAAATGATGTTTGAAATTGAACTGTTGCACAGAAAGTTAGCTAGCAGCTAGAAAATGTGTGATTTTCAGTGCCACTTTTAAGTGAGGCTAAGATTTGAATAACGATTGAAAAAAAAATGTAAAAATAAGAAATAATATTCACCCATAAAAATATTGCTATAGTTAATCTATAGTTAATAGAGTCTATAGTTTCTTGATAAGCATTATATTTTCATTGTTTCATGTATCAGACTGGTTCTGAGACTTTATATGTGTACACAAAGTAAATGATGTTGCTGATGTTGCTATTACTTGAAGTTTCAGGTGGAACAGGGCAAGTCACTGCTGGGTGCTGAATGGTCGCTCTGGAGGGTAATATCTGAAGGCTTCATCATCCTTTTTTAAGGGACTGGCTGCTGTGTTTGTGATCTACCTTTCAAAGTTCAACCTTTAATATGAAGAAGAGGCAGCTTGTACTCTGGAATTCATTCAGAGGTAAGACCGCTTTCATTTCCTTGTGATCATTATATTAGCGAAAATTGAAACTTGAATAATCACAGACCATTCTTTTGCACAGGGATATGGATGGGATAATAGGGATAGTTTGGATTTTTTCTTAAAATTTAAATCAATCTAAATTGGCCGTAGTTGTGATTGTAAGTAAGAATGTACTAAACCAGCCTTTATTTTAACCTTGTGTGATTGATACAACATTTCATATTGAATTTAAGGTAGCGCATACACCTTGTATTTTAGAGATTTTATCTAAGTGTTGCTCTTTCATTAAGGGCAACTAAGCCAGAAAACATGTTCCCATGGACATTTATTTTAACCATACATCCATACATCATACATCTTCAAGCCAGCATTTACTTTAACTGTTACATGTACAACAACTGAAGACTTACTCTTCTACATGCAACATGTGTGAAGATTTATGACTCAATAGTCTAAGGACAGAGGTGTTTTATACTATAAAAACAATTAAACCTAGATTTTATCTGATGTGTATAATCCTGACAAAAAGGGAGGCATATGCTACCCTTATTGTAGCCATCTCCTCAGGCTCTGGTTTTTTGTTTTGTTTTGTTTTTTTAGGCAGTGCACTCTTCAGTACAGATAAGTAAATACAGTAGCAGCAGCAGTAGTTTATATAAATGGTTTAGTGACCTCTGCTGTCAGAAGTACATACTACATACCCACTTATCAAGGAAAAACCATATGATTTCGGATCACAATTGTACCTAAACACAGATGAAAGGATACCATTTTTGCAAAATACATTGACCAGACTGGCTTTAAGAGAAAAGCCAGAGGTGAGACCCTGCTTTGCAATCTGAACTTAAGTTTACTGCTATTTAGAATGTACAGAAAATACTGTGTCTTTAGAATTTGGTTTGAATAGATAACTTTTTTTCAGCCAATACGAGTCTAGAACTCCAACGAATGAAAACTTCAACCCCAGAGTTAGTACATTCCCTTTCCGATTGATGGTTGATATTTGTACATTTGTTTCAGAAAGTGTTTTGTCGCTTGTAAATTTGTTTTGCCATTTGTAGAAGTGCTTCATGTCTTGTTAATTTGTTTTCTGAAATGTAAATGTGTCCGTAAATGTGACTTGTAAATGTGTTATGGTGTGTTATGAGTTTTCTATTTTGGTTTTATCATATGTAAAAATGTTTTCTTAAATGTAAATTTGTCTCAAGCTTTGTAAAAGTGTTTTACATTTTGTAATCTTGGTTTGCACCTCCCAGCCACCAGTTAAAAAGGTAATTGTGCAAAAACATCCAAATATTGATTTTAGTCAGTGGGCCCATGTCAGTATTCTTGTGTGCACTATGGCCTTTGAACATCACTGTAACTTCAGTTAATAATTTACTGTCAACCTTTGTACAGATGTATAAATACAACTATTTAAACTCCACATTGGTGGTGGTAATTCTCTGCAGACTATCAGCAACCCAAGAAGATGGAAGCTCATGTGATATTAGTGGGTCTGCTCTCCATCTGCAGCCTCTCCTTTAGTCAAGGTAATCCCCACTTACTACATGTGATAAAGTAAAGTTAATATGTATCTGTTTGTACATATAACGTGTGATTTGTGCTTTTTCTTCAATTCCTTCAGATTGTCAACGAGAGCTTTTAGAGAACATAGATTTCCCAGGATCAGACATAACACATCTCTTGTCTCCTGATGTGGAGCATTGTCAGCATCTGTGCACCCAGCATCCCTCATGCCATTTCTTTACCTTTATTCGACCTGACTGGACCATAGACAACAGGTAGGTTCATAAAACAAACTACTGACAATTACTCTTAAATTCTGTAAAATTTAAAGTCCTTTTGTCAAAGGGAATATGTTTTTTTTCACCAGTCCTATCAAACTCCGACACAAGTTCCTATTATTCCTTTGTTCCCTCTTCATACAGAAATGATCTTTTCCTCTATGCAGGTTCTTCTACTGCTACATTAAAAACACTCCCTCTGGAAAACCGAATGTCCGAAGTCCATTACATGGTGTCACATCTGGTTATTCTCTCAAATCCTGCAACACAGATGAACGTAGGATTAAAAACATTTTAAACTATCATCTAAAACTGTTTACTCACTTGTGATATATGATCATGTTCTCCTGTTGGGCTCTCTGTCTGCTAGAACCTTGTTTATCTCAGATTTACCATGACGTGGACTTCTTAGGAGAAGACTACAGAGTCTTGTTCACAGCCAACCATGAAGAGTGTCAGAGAGTCTGCACACAGGACCCTAACTGTCAGTTCTTCACTTTTGTAAACAACCTCTATACACCAGAAAACATAAGGTAAAAATATAAATATAATAAGTTAATGGGACAGCTAACATTGACTCATTTAAAGAGGCATTTAAGTATCACTCTTGATACATCTAGAACTTCCATTTCTCATAATTTTGTTCCATAAGATCTTTTGTTAGCATCTTTTCAAAACTCCATGTTCTATCAAATGAGAAGGAAGGCATTATAGACTGGACTGACATAGCCAGCTCTGTCATTCAATAATGGTGTCATTTCTTGTTCTGTTACAGATATAAGTGCCATCTTAAATACAGCTGGACAATACCAAGGACCCCAATTGTTGAGAGAAAGACTGGTGTAGTGTCTGGATTCTCGCATGCCTTACAAATTAATAAATACTTTGATCCAGGTATGGAAATGGTCAGAGCAATAGTTGTGACGTTAGTAAAACATAAAATAGGTTGCTGTGCATGTTTTCTCATATAATTTAACATATAATGTGTACTGTGTTTTGTTTCGTTCAGCATGTCAGAGCAAACTTTTCGCAAATAGCGACATCAGTGCAACTGACACAGAAACACTGCCTGCTGCCTCTGCTGAACACTGTCAGGCACTGTGCTCAAATCATCCAAGCTGTACCTACTTCTCTTACAACAGGTACTGTGTGTGTGTGTGTGTGTGTGTGTGTGTGTGTGTGTGTGTGTGTGTGTGTGTGTGTGTGTGTGTGTGTGTGAGAGAGAGAGAGAGAGAGAAACTTTCTCAGAGTGATCTGTATATTTGAATAAACTCTTCTCTTCTGAATTCAGTGAAAACACACTGTCCACTAAGACAACACAAAGATACAAAGGCTCTCTCAAAACTTAGACATGCTATCAATGTTTTACATATTTATTTTTGTCTATATTTTTTTCTTTTTTGCAGTAATAACTTCAAATGTTCCTTGAAGAACAACCCAAATGAACTTGTGCTCAGAGCTGCTGAGGGAGTTACATCTGGCTTAGCAGTACACTTGTGTCAGATGGATAACAGTATGTATCACTAATAAGCAGGAAAGCTGTCAGACAGGACACACCCTCAGTAGACCATCATAGACCACAATCCATCTATCAGCTACTTTGGTTGTGTATAAGATCTTAATGGCTCTGCTGATCCTTTCACAGTGTTTCAATGTTAAAACTTTTTGATGCTATATATTCTAATATGACAAAGACAAAGATACATGTTGATTTGTTATTGCTGCTGTAGTCTTTCTGGAGCAGTCTAACCTCATCTCTTTCTGCTCATAGACTGGCTGAAGGTGGCTCACGAAGGAGTTGATTTCCGAGGTTCTGACATTCGCTTTGAGTTGATGGACGATCCAGACACCTGTCAGAAGACCTGTACTGCAGATCTTCACTGCCAATTCTACACCTATGTCACAACAGACTTCTCAGATGCTCATTACAGGTATAGTATTTATTAATGTATTGATCATGTGTTGAGCTTGCATGAACACATTTGTTGTCAATTGATTTTTAAAAAAACTGAACACACAAACATCATGTAAAATTTTACTTGATCATCAATCATCTCCAGTTAATGTTGTTATTCTAAGTGTATTTTTTAAAATGTAAATTGATCTCTTAGCTGTTGGTTTTCTGTTCCAGGCGTCGCTGCTATCTGAAACGTACCATCATCATGCCCTCTCCTCCCAAAATAAACAAACTAAACAATGTTATATCAGGCTTCCCCCTGAAGAGCTGCGTGTAGCATAACTCTCCACACATGCATACATGCATATTGATATTAGACATGATATTATGTGTGTAACTCTATTTTAAAACATTCCAAGGTCATTGCAGGAAGTATCCTCTGGAAGCAAACACATCTCTAGATTTCTTTCTTTTTTATCAACTCAATACTGATCCATCAGGTGTAATCATCGTCATCATCAGTGTCATTGTGACCATTTTTTAACTCTGTAAATCATATATTTATCACATTTATTAAGTATCTTGACACTTTTTTGACACGACTTGTCTTGTCACATGACTTTGGCTCTCTCCATTCCCTTTTAAAAGTTAGATAGCAGATTAATTAGCTTTTAGATAAACATTATTTACAGGCTTTTTTTTTAACCTATTAAACAAAACATTTTTTAAAGAAACAAATCAAACACAATTTGTTATTTATGCTTTAAGTCATCAGTACTTTTTATATTTATTAGTGGCAGTTATTGTTATTCAATAAGTACAGGTAGAAATGATTATCAGTGAAGTTAAATACTGTTACTGCAATGACCTTGGAATGTTTTAAAATACAGAATGCAATATCTTATAATAAAATGCATTGCCTGTGGTGTAAAATCTTCCATCTTACTTTAATATATACTTTAATAATATATAAGAGGCAACGTCTATAGTAGCAAGGAACATGGATTTGAAGAGAATGGGCACATAATAAATTAAACACACACACACCCCAACCCTGACTGTTGGTATTTGACATACGACCATTATGTAATCATATGAGTGGGGATAAATTGTTGTTTTGAGGTCTGAAACTGTCAAGTCACACAGTGATAATGGTTTAATTTGCTATCAAACCCGACCTTTATCATTGAAAGGTTCATGTTCTGTTACACTATACTATGTCTCTACCTGCTGGACAAAAAGGGAATGAGAGGAAAAGCTGCAGAACTATGAACTGCTGTCAAAACTTTAGGAATGATTATTCAATTATATTCCATATGTTTCTATTTAACATGATCTTAGTTGACTCATTTCATGTTGATATTAAAAAATGGCAAAAATGGAAAGTCTTTATGTTTATTGTTCTTGTTTACAGCACAAAAAGAATTCCAATGTTACAGTCAAACAAATGATGTTTATTATGACAAATTCAGAAACATGCATCTTTCTTAAAAATGTGTTTTCACATAGAAATAGTGCATTGCAAATAGAGGTTACATTACAGTACACAGCAGCAATCAGATGTCTTTTAGTGTGTCTTGTCCTTGTGGGTTCTCCAGCCAGGTAGGAGGCCAGCTGGCTTTGATGCTGGATCTGTCCTTCAGGGAGTTGTAGTATGCTGCCAGTTTGGGGTAACGCTCTTCAGACAGCCTTCAGAACCGAGAAAATGTTATTATGTATGTTTTGCTTTTTATCATCCCTTCATTCTTTTAATTATCATTCCACTTACCCAAAACGAAAGATGTAAGCGATGGCTGGAAATACAGTCACATCGGCCAGTGAGAAGGTCTTTCCTGCCAGGAAAGGGCCTGATGCCTGAGGAACATGACACAGTCAAGGCTACGTTCATGTGCTGGTGGGCATGACAACGTACATACGCCACACTACATTACAGGTACATGTGCTTTTAAAGAAGTCTCAATGTTTTTGAGAAATGAGCTTATTCACTTTCTAAGAATAAAGAGTTAAGATACAAAGATGGAATCCAGTTGTGTTTACACGATAAATATGCAGCAGCAGCATGTTAGCTAGCTAGTGTTAAAATAGTATGCTAAGCTACACTAATTGTCTACTGGCTCCACCTTCACATATTAGAGTGGTAGTGTTCTTCTCATCAAACTCCTGGTTAAAATGTAAATAAAATCCAGTATAATGTATTGAACTATTCATTAGATTACTTTCTTTAAGTATTGAAAAGACAACCTTGTTCAATATCTTAAGAAGATTTAAAGGTCCATGTCTGTATCCAGAGGTGTTAAATGAAATTGTGATGTTTTAATTGTTTCAGAATGACTGAACAGCTGTATGAAAAAATTTAAATGCTGTTGCAGATGAACTGTTACGGAAAGTTTAGAGAACAGACTTTCTTCTGTCCACCACATGTAGCTGCAGGACCAGTTTAAAAGCCTGACTCTGCAGTGCCATGTCTGTGTAAATGTGTCTGATGCCACTGTTTTTATGTGTGAGCTTACCTTCTGCAGGTATCCCTCCCACAGCTTCAGCTCAGCACTCAGAGCATCTCGGTTTCTCTTCACAGCAGAGTCATGTCGCTCACCTTCTGGTACCTTCCAGTTGTAGTAGATAACATCCGCTAGAAAAAGAAAAATGGGGAAAAAAAAAGGAGGAGGAGGAATTCAGAAATTCAGTCATAACAACTTGTCCTCAGGAGGAAGAACAACTATGAGACACATTGATAAAATCTACCCATACATCGTATAACATCTGTTCCCATCCTGTGCTGCCGCTAACTGCTCTCATTTCCCCTCAGCAGTTAAGGGTTGGGTCATTCAGGATGTTATGATGTAACACCACTTTCAAAGGCACTTAAACCTGCTCAATTAAAGTTGAATGGCCTATTCAGAAATGAATAGACACATTATGCACAAGAATTCAGCTCCCTTATTTTTGCACCCATCCGCATAGACGTAGTACCCTGTCTCATGACTTCAGCTAGACTGATAATGCGATCTCTCGTGTGATTAACAATGACCTTTCAACATCATACAGTATTTCGAGTGGTGCACCACTCCACTTAGACTTAACATATTGTGCCATGGCTTCATTATGTGACTGGACAGTTCATTAGTGCACGGCATGTGTTTTGTACAGCTAAGTCTCTTGAGGTGGAGAGGCCATTCATGTTTAGTTTCCTCAGAGGAGAATGATTGAAGGCATGGAACCTCATGAGGTTTTAACGGCAGCAGATTGTTTTGTAATGCTGTGCAATAAAGTCCCAAAAGGTACATAGCTGAATGGCAAAAACAACTGAAGTCACAAAATCACAGCTGAGGATAAAAAGGTTTGGAGGAGCAGGTTTTGTTTGGAGGAATATTATCTAAGAAATTATTGTTTTTAAGAGGCAGTAAAATACTACAGCATGTCAAGGTGAACATACCCATTTTCTGTCCAAGTGTGAGACCCTCAAACATGCGCTGGTACATCAATGCCTGCTCAGCAGGGCAGTCAGGGATCAGCTTGTTACCCTGGGACTTGAACTGGCTCTATTGTTGTGGACACAAAAAAAACAACTAGTATAAACAGCTGCATGAAGCTCTGGTTTCTTTTCCTCTGCAGTGTAAGGTTTCTGCTTGTCTTCAAAGCATTGTCAGACACATACAGTACGTGAAGCACTCCTGCTTATTAACTTCTTGGCAGCAATTTTCCTCATTAAATTTTAACCACGCCTCAAGTTCAATACTTTGGCCAAGTTCTCACCTCCAGGTACATGCATGCAGCGTAGGACTCATTCAGGATATTGCTCCCATGTTTGAAGGCAGGAAGCTGAAAAAAAGATAGAGAAATTAAAACTACTCAAAGTAAGTATTCCTTTTTGATTCAGTTTAAATTAACTTATGAACATGAAATGGACTTACCTGTCCCCTGGGATTCATGTTCATGACTTCTTGGGACTTGTGCTCCATTTTCTCAAAGGAGAGCAGTTTGTGGTTGTAGCCCTGCAGGTTCTTCTCCTCCAAAGCGATCATCACCCTCCAGCAGGGAGGAGAGCCGGAGCCCCACAGCAGAGTCATGTCCTTGGCCATGGTTGTTGGAGTGATACTATTGCCCTTTGCAGAAGTGATTAGTGGTGAAGGAAGTCAAGAGTGTGACTGGAATGTAACAGACAGCTGGTTTATATAACAACCTACCTCTCCCTCACATCCGGATTGGAGAAGTCTCCTCCCATTTTTTTTTTTTTTTCTGTCAACAAAGATGGTGACTCAAGATAGTGAAGATGGTTCACACCCCACTAAAGCATGTTAGCCCCCTCCTATGTTCAAAGCTAGATATGTGGATGTGGATTTCTCTTGCTTTGTGTTAGTACTCTTTGAGTTCAGGAGCGGTGATTTTGACAAAATGGGCAAAACGAAGACATGAATCCATTTTGTGCAGTGGTTAGAAATGCAGTTATATATATTGCCTTAGTTTGGTTTCATAAAAAGTCAAATGTCTCTGCAGTGATTTTTTTCTTTGCGTGTGACCTGTATAGTGACAGTTGGAAACTCATAGTGACTCAGCACTTTCCATTCACCCTTGCACACACAAACACACACACACACACAGACAGACAAAACCAGCTCTGGCCATTGTGTCATTCAAACTAAACAAACAAATCTCTACTCAATGTGATAGACACCACCTATATAATTTATACTGACATTGGAAACTTACATTCAAGAAGTAAGTGATTAGGAAAACACTCCCCCTGTTCCACTGTTCAAGTTGTTTGCATGCTCCTTCTTTATGCTCTTTTTTTCGGCCTTTGAACTCTAGATGTTTTATTTTTTTTTATTTATCTCAGGAACCAGCTGTATTAACACTGGAGTAAGTGCCATACACTGTGTGAGGAAATGACTCACAGGTCTGCCCTTTTTTTGACATAGTTTGCAAATACTATCTATTCTGCTGGTTTAGTCTAGTTTCATTCAATGACAATCTGTTAAATAATAAAACAGCTGCAGGAAACACATATTTACACACATTTTTTAAACTATATTCATTTTCACTTGTTTTCATATTTCATGGATAAGCCATTCAAAGTGTTTAGTGTAGTTTGTTTTTTGAGTGTGTGAATATTGCAACGCCACAAAATTTTCAGAATGTTGAGTAATAACTCCTGTGTTTGCATGCGAGCTGGTTCGTCATGTTTTTCCTTGACAAGCATGACACAGCCATTTGACTCAGCATTTTAAAAAGGTAATTATGTAATGAAGGTAATGAATGAGCGTTTCTAATAAATGTCACAGTGGTGGGCATGTTAAGGTTTTACTCTATTTGTATTACTTTTTGCAAACATTTACATCAAACATCAAACATGGTTTGATAACTAATCGTTTTACTGTTTATTTAATTTTCAGATTTTCATCTTTTGTTTCTATTGTCAAGTGTACGCAGTGCACACATGCAAAAGAGCGACCGCTTTGGCAGAGCCACCTTGTGTAAATATATAAACGCTTAAAAAGTAAGGATGAAATTCTTATCTATTCAGATGCTGTATTTTTCCACTATTTTAATTTTATTTTTGGAATATTATTTGGTCATGAAGGCTGATTTTCAACATGTGTCCATAGGCATTTACATTTTTGAATCGCCAGTAAACAGATTGTGTATGTATTGCTCCTGTCTGTCAAATCCCTGTTGGTGCTGGGAAATCCCAAGCACCAACAGCAGTACGAGCCAAATATGAGCTAAACATTTGGATCATATTCAATCGTTAAGATGAGAACAAGAATGTCATTTGGCACAGATCATGAGTTTGCATATGTTTAAAACACCTTCCCATGGCTGACACAAAATAGAGTACATCTCCATAGCAGCTGTGCACTCTGTGTAAAAATGCTATATCATGCTCAAGATGCAGTATCTCACACACAGTATCCAAAATCATGGTAACACATGGTATTTTAGTTACCTTTGTGCAGATGAAGAACAAGTTCTGGCACATTCTCAAAGTCTCTGCCTTCTTTTTTTTCTTTTTTTTTTTAGTGACATCAGAGCTGCACTAATAATAACTTGATGATACAGGTTCATGCTAAGTGTGATGTACTTACTCATTCTGGGATTAGCCAATGTGTCCTTTTCTCTGAGGGCTGGTGAAAAAGGCTGTAACATGCTCTCACAAGTCTCTTTACAAAAGTACTAAAGTCTCACCACAAAATGTGGTGTCTTATGGTAGGTTGCATTACTACCACAGAACAGATACACACCAGTCTGTATATCTCAGGTATGTTGGAGTTTGTGCCAGTTTTAGGTAGTTACATATCCTTCCCTCTCCTGTATTTGACATTTCATGCCACTGCAGGTGTCGAGACATTATCTGTATCTACATTACCATTGTGAGTCAAGAGTCTCCAAGTGGTTTGTGATCATTATACCTGCTTTCCAAATATGTAGTGATGAAACTCACTTTGTGCATTCCGCAACAATAGAGAGCATTTCCTTCTCTATGTGTGGTTTGTTACACCCAAACATTGCTGTACCAAAGGAATTTTTCAGTGATCTGTGACCTAATCTAGTTCACACATACAGTAGGTGCCACTGAAAACTGAAAACAGATTTAATCACACCCACAAGACTTCCTCCTCATCTCTGGAGACTTGCACTTGTTCGTTTTTTTCTACATCATGTAAACTATTTATTTATTTTTCTGTTAACTTTATTGTCATGATTTTTTGATTCTGTTAAACAGAAATTTCCCCATGGTGGGAAAAATCAAGTATTTTCTGCTCTATTCAGATAACATGCCTCTTATCTAAAACTTAATTCAAACAAATTAACTTGATTATGTGTATATTCATTAACATGTCAATCCATAACATCCAATTTTTTTTTCATCTTTTATTCAGACTTTCTAGACAACTAACTAACTAACTAACTAACTAATTAACTTTATTTGCATTAATTATAATGCATTCTGTGTAAAGCTTACAGGACATGTTCTCTGAGGAGGTAATTCACATTCAATACAAAGACGGATTAAGATTTAATATGATGCATTTAACACTGCTTCTCTGGTAACAAAGATGCGTATCACAATCTAAGAAACGCAAGCTGCTATGGCAACAGTTGTTAATGTAAACAAAGCCTGGTATGAATTCTTTTAAACAAAATGAAAGTTTGTAATGTCTGCATTTCTAACACTTATGGATTTCTAACACACTGGTTATCTCACCGCGATAGCAGAAAATAATGGGCATCATTTTAGACACAAACATTTGTATAGTAACCAAACTACACCATTAACAGGTGGACATGGATCTAAAGTCAGTGGGTTTATCAGATGTCTTTGAGACCATCTTGTCCATTGGGCTTCTCCAGCCAATGAGGAGGCCAGCTGGCTTTGATGCTGGGTCTCTCCTTCAACATAGAGTAATATGCCCCCAGGTGTGGATAACGTTCTGCAGATAATCTGTAAGAAAGGAAATATGAGACATCAGAAATGTAACACCAAGTCCTACAACTGCTGATCAGTGTGACTATAGAACAATTCAACAGCTCTTTCTTCACTCACCCAAATCTGAAAACAGTAGCAACAGTTGGGAAAACGGTGACATCTGCCAGTGAGAAGGATGGTCCTGCCAGGAAAGTGCCTGAGCCCAACTTCAAAGACAAAGAAAGTAGAAAAATAAAGCATGTTTGAATGATTGAATACATACAGCATTTTTTTTTTGTTTGTTTGTTTTTGTGTGTGTGTGTGTGTCTGTGTGTGTGTGTGTATACATTACCTTCTCTAGGTAACCATCCCACAGTTTGAGTTCAGTGGCCAAAGCCTCTTTGTTTCTCTTCAGTGCTGAGTCATGCCTCTCTCCCTCAGGGACAAACCAATCATAGTAGATCACTGCATCTTAAGAAAAAACACACACACACACAAACACATTAGTGGACTGCAGGATGATAACACGATATGACATGATTACAACATAAGATCTTTATGAAAGTGTTGATTTTTAAACGTCAGTAAATTGTTGTTTAAGAATAAGGCTTGTGATTACATTATCTTTTTGTAAAATACATATTTTACATTTATCTTAGATTCTACAGATTCCAACATAACAGAACAAAACACAACCTTGATGACAAAAAATACACATTTTTGGCTGTTCTGCACACAGCCTGTCGCGATATCTAATTTCAGCTTGTGCTTCTTAAAGTTGATCATCGTAAATTTTGAAGCTTCGAATCAATTTGTGTAGAATTCAACCTCCTCTTATTTACATAAAAGCACTAATCACTGGCTGCCACACAATCCCAAAGCAGAATATTTACATTCTTATGTTCAAAGGTTGACTCGGTGTTCTCCTCATTAGATCCTGTTCCTGTTTTTAATGTGTCTTACTGAGTTTTTCGTAGAAAGTCAGACCCTCAAACATGCGTTGGTACATCAGCGCTTGTTCTGCCGGGCTCTCTGGGATCAGATTGCTTCCTTGGGATTTAAACTGGCTCTGCCATTAGAAGAAGAGGACACACATTTGAACTCATCACACTTCATAACATTGAACGTAGTGTTGTATATAAACTGTAAAGCTATGAAACGAGTTGCTTTGTTTACTTGCTCACTCACCTCCAAGTAAAAACAGGCTGCATAGGATTCATTCACGACAGTGTCTCCGTGTTTGAAAGAGGGAAGCTTAAAAAAAAACAGATTATAATTGAGAGGCCATTCAACGCTTACCTGCTGTTTTGAGCTCATCTGTTAGATAATGTTAATGCTAAGGGGAGCTAATTAAAACTACTTGCTGTGCTGAGTCACACATGGGACTAATCCTGGCGCACTACAAGTTGTTAAAACAAAACAAAACACGGCTGGAAGCGTTTCAAGAATTACAGTGCATGTTGTACTTCTTCAAATAGGTGTGACTATTTACAAAATCCACTCAATTTAAGATTTTCTAACTCACTGCTGAATTAAATGCGCAGGTAATTAACGAAATAACACATCTAAGAGACATTTAATGACTTATGATAAATTCGGCATAGTGAAACTTCATCTCGCTCAATTTAATCATTTGTTACGCTGATTGTTGATGTGGTGCGTTGAGTGAATGGCGCTGAAGATAGTAATAAATTGCGTCTAATTCTTAAAACAAAACTGACAACCTGTTACGCTTGATAAACTCAACACAAGCCGAATAAAAGACTTTATTCATGTGATTTGTGCAAAGCCTTCCTTTACGTTTCAACAGATGAGTCTTCTTGGGTGTGAGCTAAAAACTTTGAAATGCTTAAAATTTTGAGGGAAGTCTGGTACTAGTTTACAACTAATCTAACTTAGTGGAGGGAACTGAGGGATAATTAGTATATTTTAGTTGGTCTACTTCACCAACAGCTGTTTTCTACAGCATACTCCTACCTGTCCCCTGGGATTTATGTCTAACACTTCTTGGGACTTGTGCTCCATTTTCTCAAAGAAGAGCAGTTTATGGTTGTAGCCCTGCAGGTTCTTTTCCTCCAGGGCGATCATCACCCTCCAGCAGGGAGGAGAGCCGGAGCCCCACAGCAGTGTCATGTCCTTGGCCATGGTTGCAGATTTCACAGCGTGCAGCAAATCTATCTGTCACTGCTACTGGAGGAACAAAGGGATTTGTGGTTGTTCTTCCTGTGCGTCAGGTGACTACCAGCCTCTCAGGCAGCGTGATCAGCGTGGCTGTGATCTAAACCGCTCTGGGTTTAGCTTGAAAGCTCTGGGTAGTCACTGATGTCTTCTTCTTCTTGGTTTTTTAGCGGATTACATCTGTTTTAGGTGCATACCGCCACCCACTGTATAGGAATAAGCAAATGCACTTGGCAATCAATAGGCTACATCATTATATTATTCCAAGAGAGGAAAAAACATGACCTGTGTCATTAAGGAGTTGTATTTTGTGTCTTTGCTTCCCCTTTTCCCGAAGAATCTCTTGTTCTATTTTTCGTCTCTCCTGTCATTGTTGTCTCCAGACAGCGTATTTCTTGCATTAAAAAAAAAAAAAAACATGTTCTACGTATTCTTGCATGTGACACTCAGTGCACAATCCATTACCCTTCTCTATTATCTGTAGTGTGGCATTCAGTCCTGAATGTCATAATCTTAATCTACTGTATATTACCTCTTCCCTTCTATTAAATCCCAGTGACGTGGCCCTTGTCCCTCCTAAATTCTTCTGAACTTTATGGTAGTGTCTATCCTTATGTCCTTATGTTCTGGTTCCCAATCAGTTTGCCATTTTAGCATATTTTATGCTTAGATTTTTAGCTTTGGTTTATCCCCTCCCCATTGGACATCCTGATGTCTGCTGACACCTTGTGGATAAATTTGGGAACAGATTTGTGAAAAAACTTGAGTTAACAAGTCAGACCTCTGCACAGTGCAAGTACTTTAATGACTAAGGCAATTAAAATCCCCCACCCAATCAAGACTCCTGTTACTGGAAAAACAGCTCAGGTCAGTCCCATGGTTGGATCATACACCATCTCCACAGATTCTTTTGAGGATGTGCTGCAAATATCATTACTAAATATCTAAATATGATTTATTATTTCTTCAGTGTCAGCTATGAAGCTTTCAGTGCGAATGCTTGAATCTTAACATTTCAGTGAGTTCCTGTTTAGATTGATCTAATGTATAACCTATCTTCTTCATTTTTTTTTTTTTTTTTTTGAATTTCTACACAGCTAAAGGCGAAGCTTGGATATAGACATTGACTCACTGCAATGAATTGTGGATCGTTGTTGCAGCGATCAAAATGGCGTCTGGCATCCCAGCTTGTGGAGTTGGAGGAGTGAAAGGTCAGTAACACTCACAGCCACCACAACCCTCAACCCTTCTCCATAATTTGTGTATGTTTAATTATATAAAAGCACATTTAACCATATAGAATTTTCTGCAGTGTTAACAAAACTTTAATAAACTGTACAGATGTTCTTAACAAAGTGGCAACTTTGTGTTTTGCAGTAAAGAATCAATATTAGAGAAGGTGCATGGACACATCTGGACATGTTTCTCCTCATTATATCAGAGAGACATACTAGACCAGGCTCCGCCTTGATCTGTGAACCTCACCCCCGCGCCAGTGGGCAGCCTCAGGACAGTACTCACAAGACCAGGCTCTGCTTGACTTGTACTTTAGCTGAAATGTTTGTGGGGCCGTCTATAAAATTTAGACATGATGGTTTAAAATTATTTATGTATTTTGTTATGAAATCTAATCCTCATTTGATTTTCTGTCACTGTTTGATTTAATCTCATTTGCTGCTCAATTTATTCCAGACAACAGAAGCTGCTGTTGTGGTGACACACTGTCCTCTGGTGGAGCAAATCGTTCTAACTTCCTGGATTGCATTGATCCTATAACTGTCAACTTACTGAAAGTAATTGAATATTTTTGAAATCAAATCAACAGCAGCTGCAGAAAAAAAAAAAAAAAACGCACTTGGATTGTGACAAAAATACAGCAACACGTTGACACGTTGAGTTGATCTTTATAAACCATATACATGTGCAGTATCAACCAAGATTTACGTGATCATGATTTTGTTTCCCAGTCTTTTATCCAAGTTTCCAAAATATGGAAATTATGTGAATCAAAACATAATAAAAGAGTACAATCCTGTTTAACTTTCTAAAACCACACATAGTCCACAGGAAGGCACTTAAAATCTAAATACATTTAATTATGTTCTCCAAAATGTCAGACTGCTAAAATAAAATATTTGTTGAAACTTTCATCAGTTTTCTTTACAGTTGGTGCTGCTGATGGATGTTTTTCTGTGTGATGCTGACGGCACTTTTCCATTTAGACACTTGTAAAATGATAAACAAAGGCATTAAAGAGAGCTACACCAGGTGCTTGAGAGACAGTCACAAGTGTTTATACTTTTGAAGAGAGCTTTGCGACCAGCTTATTTAGTGTGTTGACTCAAGATCCATTGTTTTGCTCTCTAATTCTTTCTTTATGGCGTTCTGCATTTTAATGTTGTTGATGTCATTTTATTGTGAAGGTTTCAAATCTCCACTTGGGTTTTACACAGTGACACTGGTCAAACATATTGACAAATGTGTATGACAACTTACAAACATATTGTTTCCATTTAAAGACTCTGCATCTATACACACTCATGAGTGTTTTTTTTTTTTAAATTTCACATTTTCTGACTTTATTCTAACACATTTTATATTTCTCCAATCACAGATTTATACATTGTTGACTGAAGTCTAACCCCTTCGATCTGAGACCTGAAAGAGTGGAAACAACCTGTAGGATTCAGCAGCTGAATTGGTAGTGGTAGAATGGTGAGAGAAGTCTAAGGAAGGTTCAGCGGGTTGGGAGGTGGAGAAGGAACTTGGATGGAGTAGGATGGTGAGGGAGGTTGGGTGGAGGAAGCAGCTCAAGTGTTGCTAGTAGATCCTGCCTGTGCTGATTGCTTCCACCTCTTTGGCCTCCAGGCCCAGAGCATGGTGGAGGTAACACTTTCCTGAACCAACCTAAGCTAGTCCTCCAGCTGTTGTGTAAGCGCCTGTTAAACGCCTGTTGAAGTTCAGCAGCATCTTTGTCTTTTTCCTGTTGGAGTTCGGCAGCAGTTTTGTCATTTTCCTGGTGTAGCTCAGCAACAGCTTAGACCTTTGTCTGAAGTTGAAGTGCAAGTGTTTAAAGGTAGAAAATAAAGCCAAACACCATGAATACTGTTTCAACTTTAGACCTGCTGGGCCTGCTGGGATTGCAACTTCATTCAGAACTATTTTTAAACAATTAGCCTTTCCAAATTTAACTGGAAAATGCAGTAATGCAGTGTGTCAAAACAGTCATCATCTATATTATCTCTCAGCCTGATAGATCTGATATTTGCTGCTCAGGCCCATTGATTTAGTATTGGTTATAGTGATTAAAAAAGTCAAACTGATAAACTTTGATCTTATTAAATTGGGATTTCATTTTAACTGTGTGATGATATGTTTATGTCATTGATGAGACTTGAATATCAGTGGGACAGGGAGTGTGTCTCGTCACTACCTGCTGTGAAGAAGCTCATTTCAGAGTGTGCTGCATCTAAAGGTTTGAGGGCGACACTGGTCATATGAATATAATATATATATATATATATATATATATATATATATTCAGTGTCTTGAGCTGTACTTATGTTATAAACAGGATTAATCTGTAGTCAGTTTGGATTCAGAACATCTGAGTGAATGAAAAAACACTGATTCCTCTGTCAGTCTCTGCTGGATGAAGCCCTTCTTTTTCCCAGAGCATGGTCTGTGGCGTATTTTGCAGTTTCTCTCTGGACTGCTCCATCCATATTGTCGAAGGGTTGCCACTTGCCTAAGCAGTCTGGTCCATGGTGGCAGAGAGGGGAGCACTGGTGAGAGTGAGAGTGACCACACTGTGAGCTATTGCCAGCGCCGTACCTGAACATTTATTTAATGAGTTCCTCTCTCCTTCTCCCACACTCATATGGCCGGCCTCCCCGTCCCCCTCCCTCCATCCCCTCCTCCTCGTCCTCCACACTCTCTTAAAGCTGTCTGTCACGAAGCAGTAAACCACTGGATCCAGGCAGCTATTGAGGCTGCTCAGTGTCACTGTGATGTGATATGCGAGCACGTGCCCCGCCCCTGGCCCAGCCCCTCCCCTCCAACTTTGACTTGGAAGTAGACCAGAACCTGGCGGATGTGAAAAGGTGTGAAACAGATAGTGAAGACCACCAGGACGGCAGCCAAAAGCCTAATGGCACGAGTCCTCCTTGCCCTGCTCTGCTGAGGCATCAGGCCATGTCTGGATGAAAGAAAACAGGCAGCGCGCAGGGTGAAGCCCACCACAGCAAGTAGAGGCAGGAGGAACTCCAGGATGGTGAGGTAGAAAAGAGCAGGGAGGAGCACACAGGAGGAGCTGAACTCCAACGCTGTGGTCTGGAAGAGATCAGGGAAGAGATGCAACCATTAAGTATAATAGCACTTCCTCTTTTTTGTTTACATGGATCAAATAAGGATTCAAAACCACAGAATCACAGTTGCTGTTCTAAATACATGGTGACCATTTACTGCAGAATATTTCTGCCTGTAATGGACATCCCTAGACACTGTAACCCTCACAACAAGCTATACCAAGGGTTTAAAATAGGTCTTGGGGTCAAATTTATTTTCATAAATATTGGTTAGAAGTTGAGAGCCTGCTATTCTTAACTAATTCTCCTGAGGAGGCCTTTCCCTGGAAAACAGCTGAAAAAACAGTGAAAACAGTTTTCCTGAACTGATGTAGTGTGTTTTTTCACTGCTACAAAACCACTTTTGTTTAGATTAGACTGAGTAAATTGGAAGCTGGCATAAACAGCAACGTCCTATCTCTTCAAAGTAAGTGAGCTTTATCAGTAGAGAGAATTTAAAGACATTGTTATGTGATTTTGGCCACTGCCCACCCAAAGCTCAGACCTCTGTCTCAAGATAAAGGACACAGAGTTGTTCTGGGATGAAGTCTGAAACACACAAACGTGGTGACAACAGGACAAGACATAAATAGATTTTGATAGATTTGAAGTTTTCTTGGATTTCTTGGATTTAAAATGGTCAGTGTGTTGCGTTTGTGGTGCATGTTTCTCTACCTGGAAAGAGTAGGTGACCACAACTGCAATGAACCACACTGTGGCACTGACACACCTGGCTGCTCCTGTTGTCCTCCATCGATGGAGCGTGCTGGACGCATGGACCACAGCAAGATACCGATCTATACAAATACTGTGAGGAAGGCAGGGAGGAGGAGTCACTGTTCATGTTGTGAAGTGTTTACTCATTTTAAACACTGAATAATTGAGAGAGGCACATACTCACCTGGTCAGAAACAGGATACTACAGTACATGTTCACAAAGTAGCTGAAGGTGTGAACGTAGGAGCAAGCTACACAACTGCCCCCACTGTGGTATAGAGCGATACGAGCAGGTAGTGACAGCGCCACCAGCAGGTCAGCTACAGCCAGGTTCATGGTGTAAACCACAGAGGCTGAGTTGTGGTTGGAGGCTCCACAGAACACATAGAGAGCCAAACTGTTAAGGACCACACCAACCACCAGCATCAGACAGTTACACACCTGCAGCAGGGATGAATAAATGGTCAGTGCTCTAATACTTGAGTGAATGTGTTGGTCTCAATTTGGTTCAACAATCGTGCAGAGTCACGTGAGTACACGAAGTTTGAATTTGAGGGAAAATTTGTGCTTAATCTGTCAGATTTTTGAGATCTGCGCTACCTTGATTATTTTAATCTAAAAACTTCTCTACTTAGCTACATAGTTTTTTTTAGTGGTCTTAATCAGTTGATATATAATACATTAAAATATTCAAGTATTTGTACTTACCATAAGAACAACCCACAAAGTGTAGAAGTCTTGGTACAGCTGCACATCCAGATGGGCTAACCTGTGCAAGTGTGGCGCCCCCCACTGCTGGTCCAAGGCGCTGCAGTTTGTTGGGTCAGGACTCAGAAGGGCCAGGAGAGGCTCACTGGCAGGAGTAGTGCTTGTGTTGGCAAGAAGAGTCGCCATTGGTGAATTAATTGCAGGACAGGATCTGAGGCTGAATTTGTCTCCCCTAAATAGTGATGTCAAAAAAGACACTTGGTTTGACACATGTAATCAAAGTGATTTGAAAGATAGTTTAATTACAGGAAACCTGAACAGATAGTGGCTTAACTTGACAAAAAAGGTCAAAAATATGGGCTGCAGTTTCAGTATAAACACTTTATATTTCATCCGAAAAGACAGCTAATAGAGAAACATGTGGGAGCTGTAAAAACAACTACACATTGATCACATACAAGGTGATTTTGCTCGTTGAATTCATTTTATTGCATGATTATCTTTTCTTGACGAGCAATTTCTGAAGTTGTGACAGCAAATAAATGAATCAGTGGTGACTTATTGGCTGTGGTTCTTCTTTCAGACTCATTTGTTTTTAGCTTCAAAGATAAAAGCATGTTAGGATCATTTCCAAATGTGTGCTGTTGTTGTTTACACCGAACCATTTAAGCAAAAAGGATACAACAATATTTAGGTAGGTAATATTTATTTTACTGGACACACTTGTTGCAGGAATATTAAATAATGAATAGCATAATGTTTATTGTGTCTCAACCTTTTACCCTTTTTAAGATTTTACCCAGGAATCAGCCATAGATATTATGTTGTAAATAGACTTTGACAGCTCAAATCTACAATGAGGAGGACTGCTCCATTTGGTTTTAAAAAAAGTGTGAGGAGACACAGTAAATTAAAAACTAAAAGAGTAATGACTTCTAGGGATGAAAAGTGGTCAACATCTGCAGAAGCTAATCCAGAGAGAGACTCGTCTTATAAACAGTGAGCTCTCTTACTGTAGAGACGACCGAATCCATCTTCATACACTCTCTAAAAGGATGTGACACATTCAACGAAGTCAAGTACATGAGCTTGTGTGTTAACATTAAACACATTGCACAGTATTAATATGAAACATGTCAGTGTGTGCTGTTATTTAACACACCGCTGACACATTTTATGTCGAACCCAAGATGTATGTTTGTCTTTAAGGAATCATATAAATTTGATGAATGTGTCACATCCTGTTTAAAGGACTGGAGATTCAACATGCAGATGTTATTCACATAAAATAGGTTTTAGACAAATATAACTAGTTTTAAGGGAGGTATGGTTTGGTTCAGAGGATATACAGTATTGACAGATAAAATAACACCTGGTGACAATATTGCTAATTTACTGATAAAATTCTTTCAAAAAGGCTTTCAAGATACAAGATTTGAAGTAACCCCAGCCACATGGCACCAATGAAGCAGATTAGTTGAGTTTGAAACTGTTAAAAAATTATGTATTTTATTTGTTAGTTGCTTTGTAGTTAGTGACAATTTGACTTCATTAAAAAAAAGCAATGAATTTGAAGGAGTTTGTAGAATCAAGGTTTATTATTGACTTCAGAAATAATGTATTTGTTGTACAATTTGAGATTCATTTTAACAAATTTCAGTCAGATTTGAATTAAAATGACAAGTTTGACACCTGAGTGAACTTTTTTTTTTTTTTTTTTTTGGTCAGAACTAGAATAATTTTACCTGAATCGCTGCTTATTGTTAAAAGCCTGCTTGACAGCAGCACTGACTATGGCCAAAAACGTTATTCCTTTCCTTATAAATACTAGAGAAGGATGAGTTCCTATCTGTTAACATGTCCTGCTGGAAAAGGTCTTTCCACTCTTCATCATTGTACCGACAGCTGGATAAAACATAACGGAGGGCCTGGGTTGAAATAGAAATATATCTACATGCTGCTATTTCATTACCAATTATTTATTTATTTTACATTTGGGAATACGTCCCCAGTGTGTGGTTATTTTTGTGTTATTATTCTGGATCTTGCTATTGGGGAGCCTGTAAACAATTCAATAGAAAATAGGCAGCTGCACCAAATTCATGGAAGTACAGCAAGCATGGTTAAATAAAGGTTATAGATAAATAAATACAAGTTTACAGTAAGCCTTAAATAGCATTAAAATAAAACTTGAGTCAGTAAAGTCCAACTTTTACAGACAGAACAGAGAAACTTTCCATTGGAAAATCGACAAATTGCAGGTAACCTACAGGTGAGAGTAGGATAGATGTCAGTTAAACCACCTGGAGCAGCTGGATAAGTATTATGGGTGAAATCAATACATCATTCAATCTCCTCTCCTTCAATGCATCATAAGGGAAAATGAGGAAGCGTGTGTTCAGTGTGTGATCATTACACACAGTGAGCAAAAATTCATAATGTTATGATCTGATCTTGTCTGAAAAAAAGTGAAACACAAAGGTTAAAAGAAATCAAAGAGGTGGACAGCGGTTCTGAAACATACCTGGTGAAGACAAGAAAATGGTGGAAAAGTCCTTAAATGTTGTGGTGAGTCACTTCTCTTTTATTTCTTCTTTGATTCTTGTGTCTTCTCTCAGTTGTCAGTAGACAGACAGCAGAGCCTGAGTAGAGAGTCTGGATGTGGACCTCTCTGGGGCGGGACTATTCCTCCAGTAAAGAGTAGAGCAAGACAGTTGGACCTCCTCTTTATTTGTCTCTCATGTCGTATGTGATAGAAAATGTAGAAAAAGAATGCGTCCTTGTTTGTTTCCTTGCAGCCTCATCTTCTTTCTCCATATTTCCTTCCCTTGCAGATTAATTACTCCCCTTTCACCCCAATATCTTCTTTATCAGTCACCCTCTGAATGACTGAAATAATGATTTAGAAATCATAGAAGGATGGATGAGGAATGACAACATAAGAACAGAATGTCATGGCTCATTAAAAAAAGATTAGGGCCTAAAGATTGGGCTTGACAGGTTCTGCATTGACGAGTGGATAAGAGATAGACAAGGTTGGAATAAAGTGCAATAAATAAGGGCTGGCTGATGCTGTGACAGAAAAACTATGTTGTTTTTGACTAGAAAAAAAACAGATGTCACAATGGGTTATTTAATTCAAGTGGCTTTTCAAGAAAGTTTATTTAAAGATGTCTCTGGGGTGGTCCAACACTGGAAGACTTGGTGAAAAACTAAATTATATGTTCAGTTTTCTGCTGTATGTTTCTGTCAAAATACCTGACTGTATGTATTAAAGAAGAGAGCGACAGAATAATAGGGAGAAACAGACAAAGAAGTGTAAACAGTTTCTGTAGATGTTTTTACCAAGCTGCCAGCCTGTGAGCTGGTTACATTAGATTTATGCATAGACTTCTAGGAACTGAGAGAGGAAGAACATGCATATATAGAAGAAGAGGTTCTTTACATTCACTTGAACACAGATAAACTATTTGGAGAGAGGCAGCACCTCATAAACCCATGTAACATAAACAGCTGGAGAGGTGACCACCACTTTACTGTGTGTGTATGTGTGTGTTGTAATTTATAGTCAGATAATTTGTGTATTTGTGTCTGTGTACAGCACATGTTAAATGTCAAACAACTCAACATTGGTTCTCATGGAATAAATGGTGGACTTTGGGGGGTTTAATTTCCTCCCATTAGCGATGTCATGCCAGGCAAAGTGCCTGGCTAATGTTTGATCAAATGTTTCTCGGCTTGTTCAAATATTTGAAACTACTGTGAGATTTATCCCGACCCGGCTTACTTTAAAGTGATGGACACAGAGAGGAAGTATGTCCCACTTGAGACTTTAGCAGGATTAAGTGGGTGAAAGATGTGCAGGAATATAGCTGTGTTTAGGGAAATCTTTTTTTAGAAACTGACACCAATATGTTATTTTGGGAAGTTGGGGAGAACTGAAACTTTACACAACAGAAAGTTTAGTCAGGAGTCTTTAGTCAGGAACTTAATATAAAAAACACAACTTTTCACTGACATGTGAATCAATTCAGAAAGCTATGTATACGTTATAGTGCCCTCCGGTGGCTGTGGGGAGAGAAGCCGCTTACTGGTGTGCCTCCATATAAGAGCCGTGTGAACAAGGTCGAGCGATATATGTTCCTAGCAACACAAAAATATTGCCTCCTATTCTTTCTCTTTGCACCTTTCCAAATCAAAGTGTATGAAAAGTCTCAATAAATGATTAATTTAATCTGCTCATATATGTACTTTGTTTGCTACCGAAGTAAAAATCAATTTAATTTTTAAAAGCGGAACTTTCTATCTTGTATCTACGGACACATTAGCGATGGGAACGTAAACCCATACATGAACACATACGCCCCGCCTGTTAGCAACAGCGGTAGTTGCTGCAAACATATCCGAGACGACGGCGGGATAAACACGGATTGTTCAAGATGTTTAAAAACACGTTTCAGAGCGGATTTCTTTCTATCTTATACAGCATCGGCAGCAAACCGCTTCAAATATGGGATAAAAAGGTGAGCTGCTGTTGAACCCAGTCTTAGCTGACTTAGCTTGTCGTGCTACAGGTTGAATTACAAAACTATAAAGATGAAAATTTGACCTAACAATATTCACACAGATAATCCAGACTGTCTGCTCTGAGTTTAAGTTTGAAAATGTTTTTATAGACTAAAATAGGTACTGAGCAGAACATTTCTTGAGTGGAAAAACATACTTATCTGTTTAGCAAACTCTGTTCCTATGACTATCAATCAATCTGATGTCTTTGTATCGTATCCTGTTGTTTTGTTTTTTTTTTTTCTTCCACTTCTTTGTCCATCATATTCACCAATATTGATATATATGAAACACACTAATGTGTCAAGCTGGTTAATGGTGATGACACTCTTTTCTAAAACAAGTTCATTTGATCATATTTTGTGTTCACAGGTGAGAAATGGCCACATTAAAAGAATCACCGACAATGACATCAACTCATCTGTGCTAGAGATTGAAGGGGTGAATGTCTGGTGAGTTTGTGTGTGTGTTTAATTTATTCTTAGACTCAAGTCAACTTATGCAGATGTGTTCATTCACCTCTGCCCTCACCCTCTTTCCTCTGACCCCTACAGCACCACCTATATTACATGTCCTGCAGACCCCAAAAAGACACTGGGCATCAAACTTCCTTTTCTGGTCATGATCGTGAAGAACCTTAAGAAGTACTTCACCTTTGAAGTTCAGGTGGGAGAGGCACATATAAGATTATATTTGATTTTTGTTCCTTGTAGTGTTGGGATTTATGGTCACTTATGTTTCCTCCCCATCTTTGCATCTGTCAGGTGTTGGATGATAAAAACGTTCGACGACGGTTTCGGGCAAGTAATTATCAGAGCATGACGCGAGTAAAGCCGTTCATCTGCACCATGCCCATGAGGTTAGATGACGGCTGGAACCAGATTCAATTCAACCTGTCTGACTTCACCAGAAGGGCCTATGGAACCAATTATATCGAGACGCTGCGTGTACAGGTCAGTGCACAGAGACAGGATATGAACCAGTTCTTTATGGAAAATGTTTAATACTTTATTCTTTTGCTAATACTCAATCTGTTTTTTCTCTCAGATCCACGCTAACTGTCGAATAAGGAGGGTGTACTTCTCAGACAGACTGTATTCTGAGGATGAGCTTCCAGCAGAGTTTAAACTCTATCTGCCCGTACAGAATCAGAAGGCTAAGGTAAGACATTCACCTCCTCAAACAGACAACTGTGCATTGACATATGTATTATATGTACATTCAGTACATATAATACAATATAGTATACATACAGTACATATAATACAATATTTATGCAGATGATGTTTATCTAACACTTGTCTGTTCATTTGTCTTACAGCAGTAGAGCTTCTCTGCATCTGTCCCAGGCTTGATGTGACATTTAGCAGTGAAATTTTCTCTATGTTGACATGATGAGCTTTAAATCTTTGTAACATTGTAATTTTGGAATTATGCATTTTGAGTGCAGTTTTGTGTTGCTGTCTGCACAATAAAATATTTTATGAACGGATCTGTTTTCAGTGCATAGTTGTTAAAAGATGATGATGATATTTTTGCAATAGAAACACACAATTTACAAATACTGATTCTACAGAAACCATCTTCTGTGTAGTGATTAACAACCAGTAAATGTCTGATAATTGTCAACAGACTTAACGTAAATAAAAAGTGATAACTCCAAGTTTCAGACTGAGAACAGTAATAATGTGTAAACAAGAGGGCTTAATGAAAATAAATCAACACAAAAAAGGAAACGGGGAAAGGAAATGTCAGCATCCTGGTATTTCAGGTTATAGAAGCTTAAGCAGGACAGTTTGACTCCAGGCATCTAATCAAACATTTGTTTTTCTTTGTGATGAAATGATGCTACATGATTAAGGCTGTAAGATAACTGTTACCTTTGAGGAGCAACTAATCCAGAAATGCTTATGCACTGAACTTTGCTTGGTCAGTTTTGAACATTCGATTTGAACTTTTTCTTGTTTTATAATATTTTATCTGAAATATTTTTCATTAGCCATGTTAACAAAATATGCGACTTTACCTTTCCAACATGTTGCAACCATTCTGCTGTGCTCTCACTTATATGCCTAATTTTTATGTTCTTGAATTTAGAATACAGTTAAATAAAATCTTTCTCATCATTACTAGTTTATCCTTAGGCTGACTTGGCTGGAATCGGAATGATGGGTTTTAAATGCATTAAATATTGGGATGGTGAGCCTTCTAAGTAAGTAGCAAATGCAGACATGATATTTGTCCTTAGGCCGACTTAGCTTGAGTTTTTGTGCGGAATTGTCATCAACACCTTCATTTCCTTTGTTTGAGTTGACCTTTTTGGGAGGTATTTTTTCTTTGTTTGGGAGTAAAGCAGGAAGTACATCTATGTGATGACCAGCACACATGCTGTCATCAGCTGGTGAGTTTAGCCAGTCTTGTTCTTTCTGTCCCTGGGTGTATGTATGTCTTGTACTCATATCATTTGTTCATTGTCATTCATTTCATTCATGCATCTCTGATATCACATAATGGACCGCTGCCTCCTGTTAATCCATATTTCAGTATTAGTGAAGTATTTAGTTACAAAGTTACGTGTGACTTTCTCCTCTTCGTCCTTCTTTAGGACGAGATTATTACAATATTAATCTCTATTCATTAGGATAATATCACAAATGACAGTATCCATCATCATGGGGCTTTTACGCATTAATCTCTCCATTTAAAACAGGCTGCCGTGACCCGGATTCGAACCGGGGTTGCTGCGGCCACAACGCAGAGTACTAACCACTATACGATCACGGCTGGCCACTCAATTTGATACTGGCTAGAGAGGACCAGACAAACCCGATGAAAGATGACGCATGTTTGATATCGCGCTATTAGTTTTTAATATGTCCAAACCTTGTGGCCTCGTTAAAGCGTGACTTGAATTAATAAATGTGTTTCTTCTTAATGTAATGCAAGTTGAAGTTATATTTAACAAACGCGTACATTTATTCTGTTCCTTGCATTTTCAGTAATAGAGTTAAGCCTTCGTCTTGTCCGTTACATCGTTAATATGAAATCGGGAAATCACCAGCCCTTTTTCTTTGAACACATTTCCGTTTTTTTTCTCTCTCTTTTTCGGCATTTTAGCTTAGGGACCGTCTGGTTTGTAATTTGTGCGGACGTCGGTGCGTCCAAGAAAAACTGCCGTGACCCGGATTCGAACCGGGGTTGCTGCGGCCACAACGCAGAGTACTAACCACTATACGATCACGGCGAGCTACTGAAGTCAGTGACGTCAGATGAGCACATGGAGGAATACAATGCTGGTTAATCAGGTTATGTTGTCAGGTATATGTGTATTCTTGAGTCCATGACTCATATTCTCACATTCATAACGTCCCTCTAAATAAAATACATTTTAGTGTTTGATGGCACGTGCAAATGAGCATAGCCTTAAACAACCACGTGGAGATCGTGATTAAACCGACTGTGCCTCCTACACCAGACCTTTTCTAATTTAGAGAGATAGAGTTTAAGCCTGTGGCCTGTTTATTCTGGGCTCTTTTTTTTTTATTTTATTTTATTTTTTTTTAGATACAGAAATAACCAATTTCCCTCGTGAAAATATAGAGAATATCTCTGAGTTTTAGATAATTCTAAAAATACAAGTTATAAAAACACAGTTCAAGAGTTTAGCAGAGTTTGTGTGTAGAGCAGACACAGATAACCTTGTCAATACAGACTGGTGGAGGGTTGCCTGCGGGTAAGATGATTTAACAGCTCACACCAATTTCTCTCACATAACCTCAGGGCAGCAAAACTATAGCAGATATAAAATGCTGAAGTGATGTGTTTGTGCTTTAGCTCTACATGTGAAGCCGCCACTCACCTGTGTTTGCCCACAGATTTAACAGTCACTGTGACGTTTAACCAGTAAGTTTTTTGTCTCTAAATGATATCCAGCCGACTCTGCTTAAACCATGAATCATTGCTGTGCTCAAGAAGGTCACCTGCCTCTCTGAGCCTCGGCTGGTGGCCCTGACCTCAGTCTTAATGAAGTCTGTGCACCTCTCTGTGTTTTCTTATTTTACAAGAATCATAGTCGGACTCCTTGACCTGCGGTGGTGGGCATGCAGGGTGAAGTGTCTGCTGTGTTAACACAGGTCTGTAATTTGTCTGAGCACTCCTCCTCTAACTGTAATGACTCTGCCATCAAGATATTGTATGGGGAATATACAGTAGCGATGAACTGAGCACCGTCATCCTGGAAGTGCTCTGTGGGCAAATTTCCCAGTTGAACATCCCTTCATAAATCTGCAGTGGGATATGTTATTAGACCGCCTTTATCAGCCGTGACCTCACCTGTCTTTGCTATGTCACTGGCAGAGACGTGTCCTCGTCTTCTTCCTTTACACTGAATGACTGCGTCTCTTTTTGCCTCCTGTGGCTGACAAGACCCTCATCTGGTAAGAGGGCCTCATCAGTAAATATTTGAAAAACAGTTTCATGTCATGATTTGGCAGCTGACAACAGACAGACTGAAGGCTTTGAACTGGTAGTTGAATTCAATATAACCAGTATCTCTGACTTCTTGCTGTGGAAAAAAAATCCAATTATTAGTGTCCAACTGCGACACTTAAGTGCAGTTTCAATGGAATTATTTTTGCCCCACTACATTTCTTTGACAGATATAATTATTACTAGTTATATGTTATATTCTGGCATGTGAACCATTAAAATAAAGTAGTGTCTGGTCCAGCAGCTTTGCTAAATTTATGGTATCTTTTTTTTTGCTTTTTTTTTTTTGCTTTTTTTTGCTTTATTAGCAATATGATCTCATTTATATAATTGTACAAGGCCCCAAACAGGGAAGATTATCTAATGTTTTAAATTAAAGCAATAATTCAGTGCGAAGTTGTTGTTTTTTCTTTGTTTCCACTTCATCCACTGCTTCATCAGCCACTCAGCCCCCAGTTTGAACATCAGCTGTAAAATGGTCCTTACAAAGTGATGTATCAGTGCAAGTTAATTAGGGACATTACTGCCCATGTTAATCATTTAATAATGTCATGTATAACAATATAGCAGCCAAAGAATACATTTCTCTGCTGAAGCAGGCTTTTATTTAGAAAGTAGATCTAGATATTTATGTGTGTTGCATTGGCACTTTTACTTATGTAAAGCATTTAAATACTTAAATATTACCAATTTATGCACAAGACTGAGTGTCCTCATTCATCACATCACATACTATGTGGTGTTTTGTGAGTTCTGAGTTTTAATGTGATTATTTAAAGATAGAAGAAACTGGTGACCAATGAGAATTACTCCATGTTTTGAACCTTTGGGGCAGAACAGTAAGTCCAGAACAGAAAAGTAAAGAAAAAAAATGGCACCATTTAAAAAATATGACCGAGAGAGGGGCAGAACTTTCCCCTGATGTATTCCATGTCCATTTACTTGTCAGAAGTGATTAAAAGTCCTCAGCCTATCCTATACCAGTGATGTACTTGTTCCTTTCCCTCAGGAAAGCTTAGTCACATACATTAACTAAATTGCAGAATTCCTTGTCCCCTATGATCCAGAAAGCAGGCAGAGATCCTCAGGCACGTTCATCTTACTGTTCCTCACTCCCAGTTTGAGACTAAAGGTGACTGTACTTTTTACTCTCAGGGCATTTCCAACTCTCAAACACCCTGCCGGGGGAATTTTACGTCAGAGTAAAATTAAATCACCTCTCTTACTTTCTTTCATGAAATGTCATTTATTAATGCTTCTTTTTGCTTTAATGCTTATGTTTAATCTATTTTATTTAATACTGTGGTGGAATTTAACTTGGGACATTTACTTAAGTACTTTACCTATGAACAGTATTTCCAAATATTGTACTTTTAGATTTGCTACACTCCCTTAACAACTGTACTTACCTTATGAATTAATGCTACTGATATGAAAAAGGCCATGACTTCATCAAAAACATAATACTATTTCATAAACATAATTATGTTTGATTTATTTGTATTGTTGTGTATTGTCACCTTGGCTGCAGTAGTTAAACATTTCACCACTCAGTGGCGCAACAGCTCCATCTTAAGAAACCCGACGTGCTCGGTTCTGTCATTAACCATTCTGAGCCCACAATCGTCTCCCTCTCCCTCAGTTTCCATCTGTCTGTCTCTGTCCTTCCACGATACTGTGCGATGATCCATAATCACCACTCCATGTGTCTCCATCAACATCCATCATTCTTTATAGAATTTTTGCAGTCAGGGGCACAGAGCAGTGAAATCAAGTGAGAGAGAGAAAAAGACAGCCTTCCAGTCAGGGGCAGAGAGGAGGCTACTCAGCACTCCATTTCCAAATGACCTCCCAGATAGAAAGAATATGTCCCTATACACACATTTTTAACTGCCAGTCTATGGGTACACCAGAGACTTTTTGCTGTCCAGCTGGGAATACCCCAAGGACTTTACCACTTAATTTAACTAAACTGTCTTGTCACAGATACAGTGTATGGTTGCAGAAATAGATCACCTTTCTATGGTTGTATCTAAATCTTTATACTCTAGTTGATCCAGAAGATGTAACCCTATAATATCTATAAACATGGGAGTATACAGTTGTTGCATTATTAACTAGATTGGACTTAAAGCAGCAGTATGGATATATATTATAAATAAATAAACATCACATTAAGCAGTTTCAGTTTATTTTTCTATGAATATATAGTGATCAAAGGATGGTAAAGTTAAAGATGACAACAAACACTGTAACAGTTTTTTTAAGCTGGAATGAACTACTGGTTCTAAGTTTGAACATGTATGTAGCTCTCAGCAATAAAGGCTCTACATGTATCAGACCTCTGCAGAGCCTTGATTAAAGCTTAGGTGGTTGAGGTGGTAAAGGTGGTAAAGTTTAGTCACACTAGCAGGGGAGCGCTGACCCTGTGGATGTGGAAATATCAGGTGCAATGATATGAAAAACTGTTTGATGTGTTGCATTAGATTGACCCTGAATGCAATCCACTGTATATTGGTATGTGGTGCAATGTCAAAAATTCATCACCTCAATATTTCACAATATAGTCAGTCATATATTATGCATAATATGTACTATGCATACACCAAAGTTGACTCTCCAGGCTTTTCTGCATTTAAATGCCTGTCAATCACGTGAGAGTTACTGTCTAAGAGGAATATCCATGATGAATATAAAATGAGTTTAAACATGACAGGGCCAGTCTAGACTTTCTGTGATCTCTAAATTGCTGGGATGTGATGTGTCTTTATTGCACGGCCCTTTTCAGACATGTAATACCTAACACTGGGGGCCTCATCTATCTGTTAAAGTAATAGTTCGCTGTCATTCAGACATGGGTGTTAGTTACAGAAAATGCTCACAAGGGAGCGGTGTCATAGCTCGAGAGCAGTTGGTGCCGAGTTAGACAGTAATGATACCGAGAAAGAAAGAGCATTCTCTTGTCTTTCACAGGCTGCAATAATGACATTCCCATAAGAGGGATGTTCACCCATGCCTCTCACCATGAATCTTTTGGGATATGGATTAAATTTTCTATGATATCATACTATCAATATGATTAAATTTTATACTTTATAGAAAACAATGCTTTCTTGCTGCTTATTGACCAAGGACTGCAATGTTCTGTGCTGGATTTCATGAGCACGAACAGAAGCTTCCTACAAGATACAGAGAGTCCTGCCAAGTGTACAGGTGCATTAAAGAATCTCTCTGTGACATGTACACTGTAGAGATAAGGCTTAAAGTCATTGGAGTGGTCTTTTCGGCAAGACAGGTTGCATCAGTCAAGCTGTTCAGTGCCAAACATTGTGGGTTGTGGTTTTAAGCTACTGAGCAGCAGCTCTCTGTTGTGACCGACTGTAACTTTATGAGTTTGATTCAGATTTTTTTTTTTTTTTTTTTTTTTTTTGCTAAAAAAGAGCAAGAGCGTTCGCTCGACCTTTTCTGGGTCAATAACACGAAAAAAGCCACCAGTCTCTTTCCTCTCATCTCAATCAAAGCTATAGCGTTGGTAATTCAGAGCGGGAGTAAAAGGAAAATAACTTGCCTCATTTAAATGCTAATTCGTCTTCAGCTGAAGATTCAGTACAATGGCAACAGGTTGGCAGAATACGGAATATGTTGTGTGAGAGCGCATAGATCAGACACAAAGGCAGTTTTCCAACCATATTTCTCCATAAAATCCTTTTTATTTCTTCATGCATCTTTTGTGGCCCAGCACTGCTGCATAAATACACAGGAACCGGTGGTCCGCACTACTGCTGTTACTGAAAATCATTACTAATACTTTTTTTTTTTCAGTCACACCTTCCCAGTCAGTGATGACAGAGGTGGTAGCAAACCACACTGTTCCTTTAAACTATGAGGTCATGCGATAATTGTTTCTTTTGGACTGGAGGATAATTACAGTTTACCCGCATCACAAGTAGGTGGAAGACTATTGGAAAACAATATTGCTGCAAAGAATAATGTCTGCATACTTGACTCAGACCAGCTCCCACAGAGAATACTTGAAAGCTGTGATGCTTCCTCTGAGCAGCTCCTGCCAGGGGACCTGCCTCCATGCTGACGTGCAAAGGCCAAACTGTGCATTAGACAGAATTCAAGACCCCAGGTGCACACCATGAGCTTGAAGCTCAGTAATGCCACCTGGCGCCAAAGCTGTCATCCATGACAGTCACCACCACAGCGTCCATCCGGTCACCAGAGCTTTCCATGCCTCCTCTGCGGGAGTGTGAAAGTTGAGATTGATGAAAGCAGCAGTTTCCTATTTTATTTTAATCACTGAAAACTTGAAATCTGTACTTAGCGTAAATTGTGTTTTCTGAGAATTTTATAAAATTTGTTTAACATATGTTTAGTGTCTAATGTCATTACTTTACTTTTGATCAACTTTTAATTTCATTTCCTCTCATTTGCATGCTGCTTTTCTTCTCTCTCAAATGCCTTTTACTACCTTCCTTTTCTGTTTTCTTCCTCCTGACTGCCTGTCTTCTTGATGTCCTCATTTGCAATAACAATATCCTTCATCCTTCATCAATATTGTTCAATACCTGTAAATGCTACTGCTTACACTTTTCTTCCCTTTTATTTTTTTGATTGTCGCTTTCTCCCTCCCTCCCACCATCACTTTCTCTCCTCCTAACTTCCTATCTTCCACCCTCTTGGGCTTCCCTCCTGACTTTCTTCCAGCCTCCTGTCTTTCCTTACTAAATTATTTCTGTCCCCCCATTGTTTGTTCTCTGCTTCCTCCCTTCTTCCCCTCCTTCTTTCTCTCCTGCCTGCCTTCCTTGCCTTTCCTTCATCTCCTGTGTTGTGCCATCCTTCCTTTCTTCTTTCCCACCTGCTTGACTGTCTTGATATCAACATGCTCTGGTGCTTTTTCAGTTTTTATTTTTGTTTTCTCTCATTGTGTCTTCCTTTCTTTGCTTGTTTCTTTTTTTTGTTTCCTTCATTTCCTTCCTACCTTTAACCCTCATGGGCTGCCATTTTCCTTGTGATTAAATGGCTTCACACTGAGGACTCTCTGGCACTGCCACTCTCGTTCCACAATCTCCAACACTTTTCTTTTTAATTCCTCCCATCTCTCCCTCTTTGCCCCCGCTCTCTCACCGTCTATCTGAATCTTTAACCTCTTTCAATCTGTCTCTCTGTGTCATCCTCCGTCTCTGTCACTATTTCTCTCTCTCTGTCACTCTCCGTCTGTCTCACTCCATCTTTCTCATTCTCTCTGTCGGACTGCAGCCACCCTCGCTCTGTCTCTTTGTGATTGAGTGAGTTGAGAACTTAGTTGAATACCCTTCTGCTATCCTCCAAGGTTGAACACATACACATATACACACACTCACACACACACACACACACACACACACACACACACACACACACACACACACACACACACACACACACTGACCTCTTGGTGTCCATCATCATCTCATTGCCTCTTATATGCCTCTCTGCTTTTCACATACCTTGCTCAATGTATGGTGAGCACATATTTTCATATAATTACCTTATGAGTGTGTGTGTGTGTGTGTGTGTGTGTGGTTGTGCAGGTGTGTGTTTGAATGTTTTGCATGTGTGTACATGGTTGTGTGGTTGCATTAGTGGATGAGTGGCCTGCTCGCTTAGATTGTGGATCGTATGAATTTCCATTACGCAGAGCTGACAAGAAAATGGCCCAATTTTTAATTGGTGGGGATTTGCGTGTGTGACACAAGGTCATTGGCTCATAATATGTCAATTATCTGTCACAGAGATGAAAGAACGAGAGAGGCAGAGAGAGAGGGAGGAAGGAAGCAGAAAGGGGGGAGAACAGCAGAGGATGGACACGGCTTCATTTGACTTGTCAGTTATTTATCCCAGTAGTCGTGATATAAGAAAAACCATGACCCACACCCCACCCCCATCAACATGCACATGCATGAGGCAAAGTCACCTCCAGCTACAACAGCAGGAACTCTTCCGAACACCAGTCAGATTTCTTTATTCCTTGATTTTTGTCCACATGCACTCCCAGGATAACAAGGTTGTTTAATATGCTGAGGGGGATGCAGCATGATCCGAGTTTTAATTTCATGGTTACCTGATAATCTATATCAACCAAAATCATTTTAATCATTTTCAAAAAAGTTTTTTTTTTTTTTTTTTTTTTTTACTCACAGTTTTTCAACATTTGTGAAATTGCATTAATTTGGACTTTTGCATGGGCTGGATCCTTGAAGAAATCCCTGTAGTTCCAGAAATCTCATCGGAATATCAACATAATTTCAGTTGGGAATTAGATTGTTGACACAGTGGGTTTCCATTACACACATTTGCACATCTCATCTTTGGTTTGTATCAAATTTATGTGCAAATATAAAACACTTGAAAACAAAGAAGTGAATAGGATTTTTTTTCTTCCTTCTCCCCTTCTATCTTTCTCACTTTTTGTTTTTGAAAGATACAGTTCTTAAGATCTGCTGTGCCTTCACTCAGGTGAGACATCAACTCTTTCACAGACCACTGGCCTCTGTACTGTTGTCTGTGTGGGTGTGAGTAAAGCTTCCATTGTTTGTCTTTTCTCCTCGCTCATCCTCAGCGCGCCTTCTCTCCTGTGTCTTTTCACTTCTCTATTCCTCGCCTTATTCTCTACCGCTCAAACCATTTTCCCTTCCTTTTTTCTCCTTTCTCTTCTTTCCCTTTTTCTCCCAATCTGTTCATCTCGACATGTGTGTCAATTTGGATGGAGAGGCTCTCGTCGCCACGGTGATACTGAGACGGTGGTTCATGGAGAGGAGGCGCGTTGGAGGGCCGAAGGGACAGATGCACCGTGCGAGAGATAGCGGAAGAGAGATGGAGAGACATCTGATGTTCTCTCGCTGGGGCAGCCATGAGTGTAGTTACAATCTGTAAACAAATGCACGCACACACACACACACACACATGCATACAAACACACACAGAAACACAATTGGAAAGTGAACACAAGGGAAATCTGTACCCTCTCAAACAGAGAAAATTAACACAACAGGAAATTGGTTTCTGCTTTCTGCACAAATGTGACAGTATATCCCTTGATAAATGATATATGAATGATATGTGTAATTTTGTTAGCTACAAAAGTAGATGGAGGCATGATGGTAGGAGAAAAAAACTGAAAATGGTAAACAAACAAACTTTTCTTTAACTCTTAAAGCAACACGCTTTCTTGGATAAAATGGTGGTGGGGACAATTAATTCCACTCTAACTAGTTTTAAATACAAATACAGCCAGCAGCTGGTTAGATTAGGAATGGGGAAACAGATAACCTGTCAAAATGTAACTAAACAAACAACAATTGTTGAATATGAGTTGCAATATTTCTTCACTGGGCAATGATGTCTTCTATGAATTACATGCATATACATGTAAAATGTAACAGAAAATACATTTTGTAGGAACCAATTGCAATTGCGTGACAATGATAAAACACCTGATATAAAGAAAGAACGGCTCCAGTCAAAATGTCCAAAAGTTTAGGTAAAAAGAGGAAAAAGAGGTAAAAAGTAAGAAAATTGACACACTGCTGTCAAACTGGCTGCCATGGCAACAACCATGTTGATTACATGTTATAGTTATCTTTAGTGATACACAGTACTTAGTTCAGGTTTTGTGGTCTGATTTAATACAGAATTTGTTGACCGTGACTTCAGACATACTGTGCTTATCAACATTAACATTAACAAGTGTTGAACATAAACATATTCCTGTTAAAATTCAAACTATTTCTTTAAAATCTCACAAACTACCTACCTACCTACACACACTTTTTCATTCTTTGTCTTTGTCCACATTTGTACGACACCGCCAGACCATTCAGGCACTGATGAAAGAGATCAAACACTGTGGCCTCCGTGGCCTTCGGGCTCATGGTGGATACGATGAGACAGCTGACCACTATGTTGTGAACATTTGCATGTAGTATATGTGAATGTGAGTGTGTGTGTGTGTCTGTGTGTGAGATTGCGTGACCTTTGTCACCAGGTTCGTTTGGTTGTACAGAAATCTGTACAGGAAAGTGTGTGTAGTTAGAATAAAGAGAAAAGATTCTGTGAGTCTGTATGTGTCTCTGTTCAACTGTCTGTTGGAGAGAAAGAGCGAGAGAGAGTGTGTTTGTGTTTTTCGTGTGTCCACAAGTGTAAATGTCTGCGGCTGGGTGTATCCTCAGGCTCACTTCTGATAGACCACTACTGGGTGTTGTGGAGATGAAAGGGATGCTGGGAACTCATCTCACGCTATGAATCCTGGGTAAGTAGCGTGTGATGCGAGTACATCCTCATCACTCAGTGAAAGAAGGCTTTCATCCCTTATCTATTCCCTGTATCAATATACCTGCTGCCTGTCTCCCCTCCTTGTCCTCTCCCAATTTCTTTCTTCTCTCCCTACTCTTCAGTTTCTCCTTTTTTCTTTTGTTGTATTTCTTTTTCTTTTTTTTATTTCTTTCCTCATTTCTTTTCTTCATTTTCTCATTTTCATAAGTATTTCCTTCTATCCTTTTTATTCAACCCTCCCCTCTCCTTTTCTTTCCTTTGCTTTACTCTCTTTAACGCTCAACTCTTTTGTCCTTTTCCCTTTCTTTTCTTCCTGTCGTCTTTTCTTTTTTCCACTCCTTTAATTTCTCCTTTTTCTTTTTCCCATTTCCCAGTTTCATTTCCTCCTTCTTTTTCTCTTCTAATTTCCTTTCTCCCTCTATGCTCTCCCCTTCTTTTTTCTCTCTTTCAACTCAGTTCCTTCTCTCCTCTTCTTCATTTCCTCTTCTTTTCACCTCCCATTTTTCTCCCTACCCACAAACCCTTTCCTCCAGTTTTGTTTCCATTTTTCCTGTCTTGTCTTTCTACATTTCTTTTCATTTTATTTTTATTTCATTTCCTTTCTTCTTCTGTGCTATGCTCTGCTCTCATTTCCTTTACCTCCATATTTCCTTTCATTTCCCTTCCTTTTCTTACCTCTCATCTTTCTTCCTACCTTCTTCTCTTCCTATTACCATCTTCCATTTCCTTTCTCCCTTCCTTCCCTCCCATGGCTTCTTTTCCCCTCCTCTCCCATCTCCTTTCCTTTTATTTCCTCTCAGCTCTTCTACATTCTTCTCCTCTCCTGCGAACATAAAATGATCAAAGTCCCCATTCTGGCCATGACAGTTCAATTTTACCAGAGCACACACACGTCCACACACACACGTGCACACACATATACACACTCCTGCACGTACATTTCAAAGGGGGTACATGCGGTCAGCGAGCCTATACGTGTAGAGATAGATGGCAGACTTGAAAAAGTTGGAGGAGTTGAATTTTAAATCTTCCTCTTATGATTATTCTTATATAGGTAGATTTAACTTTGACCTTTTCTACCTCAAACTTTTTACGGACAGGACTTTCTTTTCAAAATGGCCACAAAATGATTGTCTTAATTCCATTTCTCAGTCCCTGTCCATGACCGGACCAAAGAAGCTGATCGTACTGTTGAAAATATGTGGTGACAAAAGACAAGATACGTGGAAGTTACCGTGGGTGAAGCTAGTAACTGACAAAAAAGTGGTTTAACAGATAAAAACCAGCTTTGTTTTTCTACAACTTTCATTTGTCTTGGGTTTATCATGGTCGATGGTTTCATTTTGATTAAAAAAATGTGAAAAAAGCTGTGAAAAATGACAATCCTGTTTCTCTAGAGCTGAAGGTGACTGCTTGTTTTTTTTTTCCTAAAACCTAAAGATATTCAGTGTACGATGATACACATAAAAAGAGAGAGCAGAATCAAATCCTCACACCTGAGATGCTAAATACAACAAAGTGGCTTTGATTTTCCACCTATATGAAACCACTGGTCAACGGAGGCATTGAGGGAGTAGCTGAGATAAAGATGCTGTGTGAGGTGAAAGGGACAGATGCATGCAGCTGTTCTAAAAACAACAGGATGTTAATTATTAGTCTGGCCCGTTTATTAACCTAATCAATTATGACTGCAGTTGCAGCCACAGCAGAAGCACTAATGCCTGCTCAGGAGGTCAGTTCAACTTCAGCTGTACTGCAAAGCACTTAGTCCACGTTGTCACAATTTATATGAAAAGTAAAAATCTGAACACACAGGAACGTTTTGAGATAAATTTTGACATAAACTTTCACAAGATAAAATTATATCAAATGTAAATAAACACCCACAAACCCCCTCTACAGTAGTTCAAAAGTAAAATATCCATGGGAACATAGCAAACAGAAACTGTTAATTCCGTATTTAGCTAAATTAATTTTTTGGAATCAAATCAAATATAGTAATAGCCACCTGTTCATTTAAGTTTAACTAGGAAAATATCGTAGCACTAATAAATGAATAAATAAATACATAAATAAATAAACAAACAAACAAGTAAATAACTAAATGTATTTCAGAGGAGTACTTTTTCAGTCAAACCTGGCAACACAGACCGGTGAGTGACGCCAGGTGGGAATGGCGTCATTTGATTACGTATTTATTGAGTACGCTGAGTTTAGTGGCTCAAACGGACTCGAAAAAAAAAAAAAAAAAAAAAAGAACAATCAGTCAAAGCACATGAAACTAGAAACAAAGAAAAGTAGCAAAATACCCGAAGACTTAGCAGGTCCTTAATGAATTTATCGCTGATTAACAAGGACGGTTTTTGGACCCGTATTAACTTCACCAAGTGAGCGTCTGTGAATCTAAAACTCCGGAGCTCTGATGTTACTTTGACAGTGGACCTGTCTGATACCTGGGCCCCCGCAGGAAAAAAAAAAGAAAGGAGAAAGTTAATCATGAAATATCAGTGGAATTGTATGTGGTGGAAGAAATTATTGGACTTGAGGACAACTGTTCACCTTCCACCATGAAGGAGAGATGACCGCCTTCAAATATCAGTAAGTAAACAAACTCCCTTCTATTTAATTTTCTCTGTGGTTTTCTTGTTTGCAGAAAGATCTGCTGTCCCTGTTGGTGTGAATACAACTCCACTGTTTAACTGGTGACGTGATATGTGGCTTTACTATCAGTTTGTTTGTGATGGTTTGTAGCCTGTGCAAGTCTGATAGCTGCTTATTGGACTTTTGCTTCCGTTTGCTTCTATGAGGTTTGAATACTGGCTAATGGATGTTGTATGTAGACTGCAGCATATTGATAACAGGCCTGTGTCACTGTTTTAATGCATATATCAGTTACTGATGTCTGCAGAGTCTGATATTGTTGTGTTGACAAGGTCCAACACTGATCTGCACATGAATCTGAGTTAAAGAGAAGATTTATAATTCAGCCTCAGTCATTTCAGTATCATTATCTTTATATCTATAGTTTAATATTTAAGTACCATTACTTTTGAGCCTATTAATAAATTGATAAATAAATAAAGGGGAGGACATTTTACCCATGGCAGCAGAGGGTGTTAAAATGTTTTGGTAATAGTATTTACACTATAAATGGGCAGTTAAAAAAACAAAAACCAATGAAGAAAAAATGTGTTATTTTCATCTTACGCCAACATTTTCTGGATTAGGTAGGTATATATAAGACATAAAGATAAAGATATTTAGGGTGAAAATTAAAAATAAAACAATTGACACATGATGACAATAAATAACCAGGGACAAATCCACAACTATACAGACATGTCACCGTATTGAGAAATGAGTGTGTTTAAAAAGCCAGTAAATAAAGATGTGTCTTGACAAGATTTAAAAAGCAGAGATGGATGGGAGATATGTAATGGCAGCTGGCTTCACAATTGCGGAGCAGCGATTGCACAAGCTCAGTCACATTTTAGCTTTAGCCTTAGTGAGACTTACAAGAGAGATTTGTTGGAGAATCTAAGAAACCTGGGGGCTGAGTGCCAGCGAATAAGCTCTGTGATATAAGATAGTGCTAGGCCATTAAGAGCCTTGAAAGCAATCAGCAAGGTCTTAAATTGAATTCTAAAATGAACAGGGAGCCAATGAAGAAAGGTTAGGACTAGCGCTGATGTGTTCACACTTTTTAGTACCCGTCAACATCCTTGCAGAGCATTTCGGACCATCTGCAGGTGACTTATTGAAGACTAGGGAAGGAATTAATTTAGGTAATAGTGTAATAGTAGATGGTGCAAATTGCTATGGGAAAGTCGGAATTGTCTCGAGTTTGTAAAATGGTTCATAACTGACAGTAATTTAGAGCTGATTTGTCAAAATGTAGAACTCAGAATCAAAAATAACAGCCAGGTTTTTTTTTTTTTTTTTTTGTGACTTTTTGTATGTGTCGAGGTGGCCTACTTTAGTGGAGAAATGGTTTATGGATTTATAGCACATGTGTCAGACTCAAAACCTGCAAGATTATTTTTGACTTTCTTATAATAATATTGGCTTGCTTCCATATTTATCACAACACCTGCAACACCTGCATGTCCCTCCTGCTCCTCCTCCTCCCCCTCTTCCTCTTCTTCTCCTTTCTGAGGAGCTCATCAGCATCACACATTGCTTCCATCAAGGTAGTTATTAGTTAGATAGCTCATTAGGAAGTTAACCTAAGCAATGTCAAAACAAAAAGTGGAGAACAGGTGTTTTCAGGAGGAAGAAGGTTTTAGATTGTTTTTTTTTTTTTTTTTTGCCATCACAAGTCAACCCATCTGTTTTGACGATTAGGTTAACTTTTGAAAACTTATTTGGAAATATGTTTTGACCAGATGACCGGTTTTACACGACTTGTCTCCTAGTTTGATTTGTGTGTCAGCGTTGTACATGTATGACTGTAAATTTCTCCACAGCAAAATATTAGTTATGTGGCTATTTTTGACTCACTCATTTGTCATTTGAAAGGATTCAGGGCAAGCTTGCAAACAGGAAAAAAAAAAAAAAAGTTTCTGCCAAAAATAAGTAACAATGCAGCGGAGCAATGTATTTTCCATTTTTGTGCACCACAGGGTGTCTGTTGATGAAAAGTTCAACCACTTTGCGTTCAATGAATATCCCCCGCATAGAATTGGTTCAGATTTTTCAACATGCGGCTCAATTTAGTGACTGAGTTTGACGTATCTGACAGAGTTTTGTTAGCTGAAGGAAGTTATCTGTTAGTAAGCCTTTAATGTCCTTGAAACAGTCTAGGACAGGCTGAATAGATGAGTGTGATGTAGGCGTTTCCCTGTGTGAGAGAGAAACAAAGTACTTCAAAACTGAAAAGGTGAACTTTGCTTGTAGAGCAGAACCAACAGGCACACTTGGATGTCTGAGGGTTGTGGAGATGTGAACAGCATGTACCTTTTTATTTCTTTGAGGTAATATCTGCTTTGGTTTCTTCAATTTCTTAACCTTTTGACAGCTTATTTTGCTCTCAAGTAGCTTCAACAAAGTTTTTCAATTACTTGAATACTTGAATTTGAAATAATTATAGTCTCTGTGTATTGAAATGTTATGCACCTGTTCAGCTGGGTGTTTAACTTTATTTAAACATGTATGTCATGAGTTGAAATCACGCTATTGTTCCAACACTCCAGTAGACAGTGAGGTATTTGTGAGCTAGTTGTGTTGTGTTACTCTGGGTCAAACTCTACTGCTGCTTTTATTAGTTATGCAGTGCTATACATTGCAAATTGTTCTTCTGTTTGTCCCTTCTTATACAAACTTATTCATCTTCCGTACAATTTTCGTTTCGACTCAAATACTGTTTGTTGCACACAGACAAATAATACACCAAAACGTGCGGCTCGATTGGACTCGCTATGCTACTATTTTTCACACCATGATACGAATTATTCGCTAAAATTTTCCCACTCATTTCAAATGAAAAAGGAGAACAAAAAAAAACGCACATTTTCAACATTTTTCAAACATCTCCTGCTCTCCCATACTTTCACCCAGAGACATTATCAAATTCTCCTGTGTTGATGTACTTTTTTGATCAGTCACAGATCAATGACCATGATCAATTCTGGTGAAAGTCAGACTTTATAATGGTTGTGTATGGGGCTGGCATGTTCGCGCTAGAGCAGGCTTAGAGTGGGAGAGCTGTCAGAAGATTACCCAAAAAATTGTCATTAAAACTGTGACAGCAGCCTCAAATTTCACTCTGCACATATAATCTTCTCCAAAGTTGGAGTCACACTTGTTGTGATTCCCACAATGTGTCTACCTAAACGATAGGATTTACAGTTTTTGAATTAGAAGCCTCTAAGTGACAAGTGGACAGCACAACTGCACAATAGGATCCCATGTTAATCCAACAAAGGTTTCAAGCAAAAAAGCGACCAGCGAGTCATTTCATGAATCAAATGATTTGCGACTAGCAGTATCTTAGTATTGTAGTAACATATCATCATATCATCTTAGCATAGACTGCTACAGCCACTGCATCACTCTCACAATTTCCCACAAGGGAATTGTCTAGTTTTATTTATTTTGTCTCTTTCTGCTCCTCCATGCTCCGTTTTCATCCTCTAGATGCAAAAATCATGCACATCCATGTTTTTACTTCTCACCTTTTGTGTCTTGCATGCTTTTTACACCTATTTAGTGTTCTTCAACTGTACATCTAACACACGCCATTTATGTGCACGACTGGTTACACTTTAGCAATTCAGTGAGCACACTCATGCATATTTTCTAGAAAATGTGGCTTCTCCATGTTCTTTTCTTTTCCTCATCTGTCTCCTGCTCGCTGTGTCTGCACTCACTTGTCTCTCTCTCTCTCCATCTTTCTTTCAAACTGCCATCCTCGGCTTCCTCCTCTGTTTCTCTGTGTCACTCTCTCAATACTGATATATGATGCAATGAAACAAAACGTGACAGTCAACTTTTTTCCCTCCCTGTTCCGCTCAGCCCTGACTCTCTTCTTGTGTTTCTTCTTTCATTTTCTTCTTGCCTCTGTTTTTTCTCTCCTTCTCATTTTTTTGCTCTCTCCATTGTCTGTCTCACCCTCTTCTGTCTTTCTCCTTCTCCCCTCATCTCTCTCTTTCTCGCTGCCTTTCTTCTTACTCCTCCCCTCACTCTCCAGAGTCCTCTTCTTTCCGTCTGTTTCATTAACAAGATTTATCTTCTCTAGTAATTACAGTACACACACACACACACTCACACTCACACCCCCCTGGTGCTGCAGTACCACTTTTCAACCAGTCAGGTTCACTGTGGCAGTGTCATGAAAGAGGGAGGAGTGGAAATAAGATAGGAAGAGGGGTGTGTGTGTGTGTGTGTGTGTGTGAGTGTGAGAGAAAGAAGGCTAGTGCATATGTGTTTTGTATGACAAAGAATGTACTGGACTGCCAGTTGGCATCAGGATTGCACCTTGACGCAATTACACCGATATAATTTGAAATAAACATCATCCACACACTGAATAATAGTGTTCTGCTGATAACCTCCTCCCTTCACTGTCCTAATGATTTATGCTTGAGTCATAATGCACACTCTTACTGTGTTAATGCCTTCCTGAAGGCCACACAATTCATGTGTGTGTGTGTGTGTGTGTGTGAGAGAGAGAGAGAGAGAGAGAGAGTGTGAAAGAGAGAATGTGTATGTAGATAAAAACTATCAAGGTCCCTGATATTCTGATTGCTAGTATTTTGGATTCAGAAACAACAGGCTTTATAAGTGCGAATATTTGCACAGTTAGATGAGCTAGAAGAGGCGATAATGGAGACACTTTTTTGCAAAGGTTCAACACTTATTTGTCTCCCGGTCTGTTACACTAGTCTACGATCTCAGATATCATAATCCCTTTAAAGTAATGGGCCTCGCTGCTGACAGAGCCTGATTGATGCCAGTTTTCGCCCCATGTGGAGCTAGCTAGCTAGCTGACATTGACAGAGTGAGTGACAGAAAGGTTGACAGAGTGACACAAGCAGAGTTACTGCAGTTCATCATTGTAATGTTTCTGACTGACACAATAACTTGGTACAAATCAATGGTTTATATATATATATATATATATTCTTCACCAAAATCAAAAAGAAAAGAAGATTTTAACATTAATATTGTTGAAGTACCAAACAAATATTTGTTGCTTTTTCCATGACAGAGTACTGCTCGCCTACACTAAGTAAAGTATATACTGTAGACACTTCCTCCTACTTATATCACACAACAGTAAATTGACAGATGAATGATCCACACACACTGAGTCAGGCGTCTTTAGGGTCATGAAGATGCAGATGACATGTCATAATGTCACATTTAATGGTGTAAAATGTGAAAAACATTCACTGGTACCGGCTTGTTTAAACAGTAGTTTGCATCCACTTTTTTCACCTATGCACTGGTCAAGCGTTTTTGCTATTTTATTTTATATATATATTTTATTTGTTGTTTTACTATTTTTCAATTTATAAACTGTGTGAATTGGACCTATGTATCATATTGTCATAGTTGTATCTTCTAGTGTTGTGATATGGCTCGATGTTGCTTGAAAATCTCCAGTATCAGCTCTAATGAGTGTTGTGACACAAAAACTAAGCTCAGAAAGTATTGAGGTTTGATGCCCAGCACCACACTCAAGCTTGCATGTGTACACACACACACACACACACACATACACAAACAGAGTCATGTTTTCATGCCTTCAGGGGACATTTCATTGACTTCATTGATCATTCTTTTCCTGACTTTCCTGGAAACCCTAGAGGTCTCAATTGTTGGTACCACTTATCTAACCTTTATCTAAACCTGACCCTCACCTTAACCAAACCTTAAGGGATGTCTTCAGTGTCTGTCAATTAAGGCACCTTAATTTTTGTTTTTTTACATTATGGGGACCTGCTTTTTGTCCCCATAAGGGAGACAGGTCCCCATAATGGAGTGTGTAGACAGGTTTAAGCCCCCACAATGTAGGGAAAACACACATGCATGCTTCGTTTGTGAGATGGACAGAGTTAAAAACACATAGAAACACAAATAGAGTGAAAAAAACAATCACATTCATATCTGCACGGTGGAAATGCGGTGATAATGACAAATTCTAAAGCGGTGTGTAAATGTTGCTCTAGTTTGCCCCGTGTGTGACTTTACTTTAGTGTATGTATTCCAGAGTGTGTGTATATGTGTGTGGGTGTGTGTGTGTGATTTTTTGTGTTTCTTAAGTGTTGGCGATTGTGTATTTCTGATTGTGCAATGAGGTGTACCATGTACTCAAGCCAGGAGTGTATTGTTGCTACCTCTGGTCCCCTTAACATCATTTATTCTGTTTTCTGCACTAACGTGCACACACAAGCACCCCTACACACACATATACACACACACACACAATAGTAGCAGTTGTCTACCTCGTCAAGAGAGCAAAGCAAGCCCTGCCTATATGGATGTGTGTGTGTGTGTGTGTGTGTGTGTGTGTGTGTGTGTGTGTGTGTGCGCGGATGCGTGCGTGTGGTTGTGCACAAACACAGGTGTGTGTCGGTTGATAAAGTTTATCAGCTCAGGGCACGTTGCTGTCTGCAACCAGTGTTGTGAAGGGAAAAGGCCACGTAGACAAAGTGTGTGAGAGAACTGGTCTGTGTTTGTCTCTTTAGGGAGGATACCAAACATAAGCACTACTGATGACCCTCTTCAAACACATCCACGCACACACACACACACACACACACACACACACACACACACGCACGCTCACACAAACACTCACAGGGCAAAAGAATTAAATCCATTCTGAAGAGGAACAGCTATTTGCATATTTATAAGTTGATATTTCAGTACCACCAATGACTGCGGCGCTTGAATCATTACTTTTTTTTGTAAGTGAATGCATTGAAATAGATCTTTATGAAGTGGCTTAGCTCAGCTATGTCAATGCACAACAATAGGATACAGACTGAGATACCCACTGCTTGTATCTGTCTAAACCACATTTGCAAAATATCATCAAGACAAATCCAAACATCTTGTTTTGTAAGTGTTTGACTCATATCAAGAGATTCAGTATGGAGGATTTAGTGGCATGTAGCTGTTGGTTTACAGTCTCTAAACCAACATGTGAACCAGTCTGGTATCTGTTCTTGGTATCTGTAGAAACATCTTAGTGCAACATGATGAACTCTGTGGGAGAGATCTGCCACTGATAAATAAGATAGGGCTTAGGGGAAACCACAGTGCTCAAAACCTGTGGACTTAATAAAACTCATGGAGAATGTGAGTAACCACTACAGAAGTGTGTCTGTGCCAGACATTTGAGCTCAGTATCCGGCTGTTCATCATAAAGGGGCATGACAAGACCACTGGACCTGCTCATGCACTAATAATAATTAAAAGAAAAATACTTTTGGACAACTGGCTTTGTTTTTGTAGATGTACTACATGGTTTAACAACTGTAGTTAAATATTCATAGCATTTATCTACACAATCAATCCATTACTGTCTGTAAATAGTATTGAACAGTGATATATAAAGGTACAATAGTAAGTTCTTTGTGTTGCAGCAGGTAAAAGAAATTTTGGGGCTCTGTATGTCTGCATCTCTATGGATACAGATGAGCATAAATCAAGCCTTACTGTCTTATGCATGCGTGGATGTGGCACAGCCGATTTGTTTTTTCTTTTTTTCTGAGGGACGCAGTCAAGTCATTTGTTAGCTGCCCTAACTATAAGTGGAAACCCTGGGTTATCTATGCCAGAAACGACCAGCCAGTTATTGATGGAGAAATTTAGGTTGCTTCAATTTTAATCATCAACTGATTTCTTTTCAAGTAAAAATGTCAGACATTTTTCCTTTTTTAATGCTTCGATTTGTCACCACATCAATGTTTCTTCTTTTTTCTTTTTATTTACTTAATCCCTTCTTTATTTGTGTTCTTTGCATACATTTCCCACTGCAGTTCTATACTTCAAGCAACATCTAGGACACCAAGTAGGTTCAGTTGACTCAGTGCCTGACAGTTGGATCCCTTGAGTCTCATGATGAGTAACGATACACTAGAGGACCATTAGTTTGACGAAGGAATAGGCAGAAAAGAAAATAACATGTAAAGATGTCACAAGAGAACAAATTAAAGGTAAATAAATGAAAGTATGTCAGTACAATGCTTATCTACTTTATATGACTCTTGGATGTTATTAATTATGAATATACAGTAGGGGATAAGTCTGGCACTGAAAAGCATTGCATCCAGGAGCTACTGTATGTGAATTTGAACTGTTTTGCCTTAAATATTCAGTTGGCAACATTTTTGTTAGTCAGATTTGCTATAACAGTCATTATATTCTGTAGTATATGAAAGTAGTACATGAAAAGGAAATGGAAAGGCTATTTAGGAAAAATCCCGAATTCTCTAGCTCCATCTAAAGCCTATAATTGTGTTGGCAAAAATCCTGCGCCCCCTTTGCTGGTCTACCAGTCAGGTTAGAGGGCAGGAATAGCTGCCCGTCAATCACAGCTTGTGCACACGCTGTTGACACACGCTTAAAACCCAGCGGCAGAAATGTATCAATAAATATAGAATTGAAGAAACGAACAAAGCGACACAATTGAAACCTTCACAAAAGATCACAGGGTTTCACATATAATGATCAATGTGTGACGGCCTCCATAGAATAGATACTGTCACAACGTTAAAAACAGACGCTTCTGTTCCCTTGCTCTCTTCTCGTCTCTTGCACGCACATACAAACAGAGACTGCAGCATGTAGTTTATTAATAACAACGAGATGAAGACAATCGTTAACCCTTCCCCACCCCCGACCCCGTCCCATCCTGTCAGTGATCAGTGATGAGTCTTATTCTTGGTGGAGCCACAGATGCTACAAGGACCCAGTGAGAGGACATTCCTGAAAAGTTACCGGCCCCTGAGCGTTACCAGAAACTTACTTGGTGGAAACACGGCTATTGCTTACGAACCTGCCGTTGCTTTGGATACTGTACGCCTGCTCCCCAGCTTGTGTGCACATGCTCCGGCGCACAAAAAAGGACAATGATAATGTAACTTTGATAAAAAAGTATCAAGCTGATTAAATGTCTTAGTGATGGATTACTCATTTTAAGCAAGTATCTGCAGATTCATCTGCATAGCACCTCAGAATGAACACTTTGGTTTTTTAGAAAGTGTGTGAGACAAAATTAGTGAAATGAAACTCACTGTCCTCAGAAAGTTGAGGGTTTGAATGTGGCTCATGGTGTTTATCACATGGAAACAAATATGTGTGTCTCCTCTAACACAGTAAAATAATTCCCAAGATTAGTATGTGCACTAGATGGCACTATTGCCATACCACACTTCTCACACGCAGACACACACATATACACGCACACACACAAACAAGCACAGATTGGCAAACACAACACTACCTAAGGCTTATGAGATAGAGAGGCGCATTCTGTCTGTCTTTCGGTCTTCCTCCCTCTCTGTCTGTCTCTCCTTGACACACATACATATGCTGTTTGTCTGCATTGGCTGTTTTCTCTCTCCTTTCACACACACTTGCGTTATGTCTGTCCAGTCATCCTCTGCAATGTATCGTTATTACAAAAACAGACACCCGGCAATACTTACACATACTGCTAGAACAGCCAAGCACTGTAAAAACCAAAAATGATTTACAGTAAGCATTCACAGTGTTATTCGTGAAATTACAGAAGAGTGTAATTTGTAATCATAAGCTGCTGCAATAGAGACAGACAGGCTGCAAAAACCCTGCCTCACATTCATACACTTGGATCACTTACATTTACTTACACCTACAAGCTGCATGGAGCTGCAGTCATTCACTGTCAGCACAACTGGTGCTTTGCTGAAGAGCACTTCAGGAGAGGGGATTACCTCTCAGTCACTACTCCCACGGTTTATTCTCCCATTCAGTGGGGATTTAAAGTGTCATTTGCCTGGTCACCAAATCAATTCTCTTCTTTTGAGGAGATTGCTCTCTGAAATAGGCCAAAAATCAAATATGACCAGTTTGTGTGACTCTATAGTCATCCAGTCTCAATCAAGTGTGTGTGTGTCTGTCTGTGTCTGTGTCTGTGTGTGTATTTGTCTTTGTCTTTGTGTAAGAGAGAGAAGAGAGTTTGAATGGACTCAAATTGATTTAACACCAAAAAAAATATGATCATCCCAACTTGGTTATAACAACAGGCGCAACAAGAGGGAACATACGAACCATCCTGGCAGGAAAATCAACACTGAAAAAATCTACATATATTTGTGTTTTACTGTGAAGTCACTGCATGTGTTTGTGCCATTAATTATTGTTCCCAGAGGCAAAGGCAGGTTTTGTGGCTTTTTTCATATCACTGAAGACTGGTTTGAATCTGGATCTCTTTCCAGCATTTGTTCTGTAATACCAGATTAGAACAAACTTCTTAAGATGAAAAGTTAATTGACATTTTTTTTAAAAGGTTTATTAATTGTTGGAGTCATTAATCAGACAATCATGTAGGCAAGTTGCTGATTTTAACCTCTCAATTGTGGAGGCTCTTTTATTAAATTTAATTTTAATGACTTTATCTTTGAAGCTTGAGATGGACAACAGTCACACAAATAATGACAGAATGACAGTTATTTGATAGTTATTATTTTCTGTCATCCAACAGAATGATATACAAATTAAAGCCTTTTAAACCGTAAAGATATGATTTTGTTTCAAGTCTGTTGTGTTGCAGTACCTTAGTTTTAGGTGGGTCCATCTAATAAATTGGCAAATGAGTTTATATATAACTTGAGAGGGCACAACAATGACAGTCAGTTTTAAGTTAATAAAACATTTAATCAAGATTTGCGGACAGGCCACTATTTATCATCAAAATTTGAAGTTTGACCTCCGTTCATCATCAGTAAGCCAGTGAGGAGTGCCAGGGACACACTTCTGAAACACAACACCAAAACAAATTTGCTCTTTTGTGGAGCTGACAGTTAAAACACTAAGATGCTTGCCAAGAAACTTAATATTGCACAGGGTCAATAAAAACAAACGAGTAAATCACAAACTCATAAAAGCACTCGACCAAACTTTCCAAACCAACCATAAAAGAGTTTGCACTGCGAGACGGTGTTCAAGCGAGGTATGAGGTGAGGACAGTCTGACTGACTGCCCGCTTAGCAGGACACAAAATGGCTGCAAAGTTTGGCTACAGACACAGAGCTGTGATAGCTCAGCCATCACATCTGATTTAGCAAAGGTTGCTGCTTCACTCCTCATGACGACAGTAGCCAATACTGCTGCTGCTGACAGTGCTCCCTCAGGAAGTGCACCTAACTGCTGTACATCCTGTTAAGCCACAATCCTGCCCAAAGAATTGGCATTACAAGCAGCTGGCTATGAACTAAATGTTTTGACAGATATGACTGGGCTCAAGATAATCTCTTTAAGACTACGTTCCCTCTAAGTACACACCATCAGTGGTAGGTAGAGATCCTTGTGTTTCACTTCAGGTCGATTTTATGTGACTTTTAGTACTTTTCAAAGGGAAATATTGTACATATCTCTGCATTCATTTAACAACTGCAGTTGCTTTTGCAGAACAACTTTTTGCGTATAAAATAATGATGCACTAGTGTGAAACCATGCAGCTTGGTATACATTCATGATCTGGTTGTGTAAGCCTTCCATGTCACAATACAGTCTTATGTTGTGATCAGTTGAACAGGTCAATGACTGTCTGACTAAATAATATCACATTAAGAAGACTGCAGTTTCTGTGTTGTGTGGCATTTTCCCCTAATTAAGTAATTATATAACGCTGGGGTCTTCAGGTTGTCGTTATGCTTTTATTTTGACGCTTTAAATAAATTCTGGCAATTGGTAATAGTTTCACTGTTACATTATGCGCTGCTAGATTTACCTCACATTAGTATCTATGTTTATTCTGTCAAACACCACTAAACACCCCTTTTATCTTTTCTTCAGTTTTCAATATGTCAACAATAACAGTCGCAGAACCTGCTGTGTGGCCATCTGCAGTTCTGCAAGTCAGGGATTCTTCAGCTTTTCAAGCTGAGATCCAAATCAGTAGTTTCTTCTCCTCCACTCATCAGAAGCCAGGAGACTTCCTTCACAGCACCTTGTGCCGTAGCCCAGTAGAAAACCTTACTAACTATATGGCCAAGGCCTAAGAAGAGAACATTTGTCATGCTCTCAGCACCAAGAGTTTCAATGTCACTTCTTGCACAAAGATCAGCTAAACTACAGATTAAATGACCTTGAATTACACCAGGAAAATATGATATAAAAGGTGAGTTATTGCACACAGAGCCTTCTAGAGGAGTCAAACTGGGCTGGTTGCCAATATATAACATTTAATATCAACATAATACCATTTGAAAGAGGAGTCCTCTCTTTATCTTTTATCTTAATCTTAAGTTAAACACTCAGATTTGAAATCAACTCAGAGGTCTGTGGACTCCTTACATCTAACACTCCTAACACTGCCGAAATTTTACTGCTGAGCAAAGCCATTTAAGCTTTATGTGCACTAATCTGCTGAGGAGACGTGGGGTCCTCCATTTACACATACACATTCAGAAAGATATGATTTACTATCTGTTTTTGTGTGGCTAAAGGTCTTTTAGTCAGAGAGAAGTATAGCAGGAAGGTGAAGAGCAGATGGTAAAGGAATGGAGAGAGGCAGAGAGGAGGAAAGAGAAAAGGGGAGGAACACAGTGTGTGTTACAGCGTGTCAACACTTGGATATTTCCTCTGCAGCACTCTGTCTCTATTCATATCTCACCCAAGTGTCAGGGGAGTGGGCGGCAGGCCCTGTCTGGAGAGACCACACACACATTTAGCCTTCAGAAAACTAGCCTTGGCAGCGCTGGTTGTTATCATGAACAGGGAAGTAACACTTATTGCAATTGTGTCCAATGTGAGCCGTATGAAATGGGGCTGTCAACAGATATTCAAATTTCCATTGTACACTCAAATTGTAAAAAAGAAAAACAGACATCCAATTGTGAAAATTACCATTTGATTGTGGAAAAAACTGCACTGAATGCACTGCATGATGGACAAGAGTTGCACAATGTCAAACAATATGATTTTTATTGATTTAAAAAAAAAAGAAATTAAAATGAAATGAGTGAATAATCCACCAACTACAGTGTGGTAATGATGGCAGAAAGTTCACAAACCTGTTTGACTGCAGAGAGAATGATTTGTACTTGGAGCAATTTAAAAAGAAAATCTCCTAAAGTACTCTGGAATTTGAGTGTTAGAATGAAAAATTGTAGAAACTCAAGATAAAGTTGTAAGCAAGTTATGTAAGCCACAGTTGGCCTTCCTGCTTTAGCACGAATCCAGAAGGTACAAGGTTTTTTTTTTTTTTTTCTTAAAGTCATGTTTGTGTTATAATAGAAAAAAAACACCTTGTGCAAATAGTTGTTTGAATTGGTTGGCAAAGTGATAAATAAATAAATAAATGGAAATGATTTGATTGTGGAGTCTGTGATTTGGAGACAGGCCACATCACTTTACACTCGGTGCACAGAACTGAAGGCACATTGCAGTGTTGGTGGAGAAACTCATAAACTCCCTCCACTGGTAATTTGATTCATACTTTCTGATGTCTGTCAAATGGAATGAGTAATAGAGTCAGTTACATCTTGTATTTGTGTGTTCCTGTCCTTCATTGATAGATCACTTCAGCACAGACTTCAGCCATTGTGGTAAGATATAAACTGATCTTTCACACTGAGAAAATAACATTGTTGAGTTGCATGATTAGGCTCGTATTTGCTGATTTTATATTCCCAAACATGCATTAAATCACCAACACCCTGTGTGATTATTTAGTTCTTAGTGTTGATTATGAGTTAATTCAGAATAATATTGTCAGTTATTGAAAGGCCTTATTGAAATCTTTTTAGTGCTCACATTATTTGACATTGTCACAGCAGGTTTCAGAAACACAAATGCTGGTGATTCCTCTATTCTACTGTCACTGGTTTATTTGTGTTAATTGTGACAATGGATTCAGATAATACACATAGTCAGCTGCAATTAGAAATAAATAAGGAAAACAAACCAGGGTAGACCTGAGTGCAATACTAAATACAGAAAAAAGAGGTGTTTGTGTGAACCATAATTGAGTGTTTTATGGCAGAAAGGAGGCATCCGATCCACAAATATCCCTCTGCACATCACCTAGAGCAAAATGGAAAACAAATGAGGGTATAGGAGAAGGGACGTGGAGACTGAAGTCCACATAATGTTCCATGCAATCCAGTATCCAACCACCTTATCATTGTCACAGCCCTAAAATATTGATCGTAAAAGGTTTTTGAAAAGGTATTCTCAGTGCTTGATGTCAAAGAGATTTTGAAAAATATAGTTGATGTGCACATAAATTTTTTGTTTTAGGAAAAGGTAGATACTCCTGAAAAAGGAGACATTTCAATTGCTCTGATTTAGCCAAAAAACATTCACAACTCAAAGATTCTGTGCTCTGATCAAGCCAAATCTGAACTCTTTGGTACATGCCAGATATAATTTGAGCCCAAAACATCCATGGTTATCATCCATGTAACAACATCTCTACCTTGAAGTACACTCGTAGCAGCATCATGCCTCTGGGGGCTTTTCAGTTGCACCAAATGGAAGACTTATGAAGAAAGATGAAAAGTGAATGGAGCCAAATGCAGGCAAATCCTTTAACAGAACCTTCCTAAGACTGCCAAACATCTTGGATTGGGATGGTGATGTATTTTCCAAAATAACAATGATCAAACATGAAACCAAATTGAAAATGGAATGAATTCAGAACGACATTATGAAGACCCTTGAGTCCAAGATCCAAGTGTAGGCTTGAATTTCAAAGTTTGTGGAATGACTTGAAGAAAACTGTACAGGTGCTTCTCACACAATTAAAGGCATGTGTTTTAATCTGCACAAGGAAAAATGGGAAATTACCTCAAGCTGATAACACATTTTACAGGCACCTTGAGCACGGATTAAAGCACTGCGTGTCAAAAAAGTCTGACTGTGGAACAGATTAAAAGGCTACGTTATCATTGTTCTTTTAATTAATTTTGAAATACAAAGGCAAATGGTCGTCTCTAATTACAATCGTTTTCTAGATTAGTTAAAAGAACTCATTTTGCATGTAGTGTGCAAAACATGGATATTTTTGTCTTGATTGAATCGTTTATCCGCCAGACAGCACTTATAAGTTTATTTGTCAAACAGCACAATTTGGTCACAATTGGTTAGAGGTCAAATTGAAAGCGTTGTCATCAAATATGTTTTATGTGTTTCTATAAAATATTCTTACTCTCATCGATGACCTTGGTTCAGCTCTATTAAACATAAGATTTAGACATTTGCTGCTTATATTAACATAACTGTGGTAGCACTGTAATAGGCAAAACTGTAGGGAAAAGAACTGTTTGCCCTCAATGTAAATCTATAGAAACTCTTACAGTAAAGTACCAGGAGTCAGCCTGATAATGACCTCACGCTTTAAACCAAATGCAATGTTTTTAGTATATTGTATATTGTGTCTTGGCACGACATTGAAATGGATTTATATAAACCAAACACATCCAAATGTGAAAGAAGCTACATTTATCAAGAAGTTGTCCATTTGCAACATTATGGCCCTGGAGACAGTCTCACTGTGCTGCTGTGGAGGATGAATAAGCAGAGAGTGTGTTTGTATGTGTCACTCAAAAGTTGTCATTTAGAAACGACTCTTGGTAAAGCAAAGTTTGCATCACAGATGATTTACACATTCAGATTTTTTCCAATCTCTGTTGCCACTTGAACAGTGATGAATGATATTGGTTTAATTGCATTCAGGACGCCACTGATAACTCTAGGGACATCTAGCTTTAGTGTAATCACCCATCTTTCACCCCAGCAATTTTTACAACAAAGACCCAAAAAATGCATTTGCCCATATGAATTCAAAGAAATTACAATTTGGCTTTTATTCAGTTTGCAGCTGTTGGTTTAAGTTTGGTAATGGACAGTAACTATAAGGGTTGGATATTTGGAAGAATATGTGGGATGTTGTACAATGAGCCTGGGGAACATAAACTGTATGTGAAAACAGACTCGATGCACTGTAGAGAATTCAATGCATTTAGAGCAGATTTGAAACCCTGCATCTTTGTGATACTGTGAGTTTCTTTTGTAATATTTCAGTTGAGTTACAATAATTTCTTCACTCACCATGTAATCTGTTTGAAAAATGACTGGCCTGAGAGTGACAACACACTGCTGTACACACATTCAGTGGCATCCCAGGGGGTTACAAATACTAAACACTAATACCAGGGAGAAGGTGATAGAAAGTGCAGCAGTCAGCTCCAAGGACACTGCTCAGTGAAACCTGCTGAAGTGTCGCAGGAAGTCTATTTTCCACTTCAGGTACTGTAGCTGATTGGTCTTAGGAGACAGACTTACCTGTGACCAATTAACAATCACTGCACAGCCTGTTTGACCTGCCACTCTCCTGGAGACCTGGACAGCTCTGAGAAAGATGGACTGGCCACTACACATACCTCCATGCTACAACGATAGTTCATAGGTCAGGGACAGCTCTTTTTATTGACACCAAGCATGCCACCTTGATGTCACCTCAAGTGACAGCTCACTCTCTCCTCTTTGCCAAAACCTGACGTGATAAGACTTGGGGTCAACTCTGTCTTTGCAGTGTCTTTATTTTTCTAAAGGTTATACTATTTTGGAGTCTTCCGTTGACTCAGGAATATAACCCAGACCATGAGAAATTTTCATTTGTTATACTTTCTTCCTCCTACAGTGCCAGACATTTATCAGCAGAAGGCAAACCGATTGTTTTGGCTTCTTATTACTCAGAATGTCAACAACTTTACTCACTCTTAGGATGTCACATTTTGTGGAGAGCGTTGGCAAACTCAGCGAAGAATGGAAGCAGAGATGTCACAGTTAGTCAAGATTCATGGTTCGGCTCAGTGGCTCACTGAGCCGTATTTAATCAGTTTTCAGATCTTTAATAGGAAGATGATAGATATTATAAAAATTGGTTGCATATGACAAATATTTGATCGGATAACAGGACGTACAGAGAAGGGTTTGAATGTATAAATGGATTTTCAACTTATTCTATACGATGGCAACAAAGCATGTTGTTATAGCACATTCATTATAATAATATTCTTATTTATTCAAAAAGTCAAATAAGTTCTCCAATTTCCACTTGTTGCCTTTTTGTATTCAACAAATGAATAAAGATATTGAACTTGAAGGTTATTATTAACTGTTGAAGTGAGATATGTTTGTATTTGAACCAAAACAACCCATAAAACACATACAGTGCATTACAAATTAATTCTGAGCATTCAGGCTGAAATGATAATGATAATACATCCTCTTGCTTTAAGTCTTTTTATTTTAGTAGCTCAGCAGTCTTTGCTTTCAGCTACTTCCTTTTATTGTTTAATCTGCCCACAGTACTTTTCCATATCATCAGTGTCACGCAGATGCTTTGGTTTTTCTAAAAAGCCAAAAAATCACAAAGCTTAAGGCTAAACTGGTGTCCCATATAAACCAACACCCTCTGCCCATTTCTCTAGCCTCTCCCAGTGTGTCTTCTTGGCCCCGTCTTTTCCTCCTATCTCTGTTCCACCCCTTTTTTTTTTCCATCCCCTCCTCCTCCTCTGTTCTCCTTCTCCCCCACCAGGTTCTTGGCAGTGCTTGGCAGTCGCCCACCTTGTCTAACTAGCAGGTTGATGTGTGTCTGCAAATGTGTGTATTTTCTATGTCTCTGCTTAGTGTGTGTGTATGTGCGCACAGGATTGCGTGTGTGTGTATGTATGTGTGTCTAGCAGTAGTCTAGACGTGGTTTCCTCTCCTGTGTTTGTCTTTCTCCTCAGGCCAGCTGATCTGTTCAGCCAGGAATGTTACTGCTACTGCTGCCATACTGTTAACACACACTCTCTGTTTCTCTGCAGCTCCCCCTTTTTTGGACTCCCCCCTTTATCTCTCCACAATTTATTTTTCTCTTTTTCTTTATCTACGCATATTTGCCGTTTCGCCATCTGTCTGACTCTTTTCCTATTCTTAGTCTGCGTCGTCCTCCCTCTCAGCTGCCTTATTGCCCTCTAAATTAAGACTCATAATTTACCTTTTAATAAACGACTGTGATGCACAACTTTGAGCACCCTCACCCCCTCCTTTTCACCCACCTTTATTGACTTTGTCTAGCCCATCTCTCTGTCATTTTGTTTCTCCTCTCTTTTCTCCTTCCCTTCCTCCACCCATACTTTTCTTCCTTCACACAAAGTTGTCTTTGACTGGAAGTCTGCTGGCAAAACACCAGCACACCTCGGCGTGCATGCCTATGTAGTTTTATGTGAATATGTGCGTTACAAAAAATACAAAAAATTCTACTAAAAGTTCCCGCATGTTTGTGTTTTTGATTACTAGGATAAAAACAACTGCTGCTAAATTTTGTGAGTATGTTCGTGTGTACACGCACGTTTTTGTGTGTACACGCACGTTTTTGTGTGTGTGTGTGTGTGTGTGTGTGTGTGTGTGTGTGTGTGTGTGTGTGTGTGTGTGTGTGTGTGTGTGTGTGTGTGTGTGTGTGTGTGTGTGTGTGTGTGTGTGTGTGTGTGTGTGTGTGTGTGTGTGTGTGTGTGTGTGTGTGTGTGTGTGTGTGTGTGTGTGCCAGCCTGACTGGCATCAGGGTGGCACACCTCAAACACTGGAGACAGGCAGAATTAGAAACATGCACACACCGGATAAATTGTAGTGACCTGTGTTTTTTTTCCCTCTCTATTTATCCTCTGTATTTATTCATCTTCTAAAGTCATAATACATATTCATGCAGCCTAACCACCTTTGGGGAAAGTCTGACGTCGTTTCTCTGAGTGTGCGTCATATGAAGCACATGCATGTGCAGTCCACAACTCCTGTGAAAACATTCAGAACGCTCATTTATAGTCTATTAGTTTAGTTTGGTTTAGTTTATTTTCACAGGCTAAATGAATAAATCATATATACATATAAAACCATACACATTTTTTATTTTTATTTATTTATGTTTTAAATGCATTAGGATAAATGTACATTAGACATGTTTCATGTACAAAAATCTTTGTGTAAAAACAAGTAACACTTTTACAGTAAGTTTTGTGGAATATGTTCTTTCGGGAAGAAAGTAAATAAGTGAATGTGTTTGCAGAAATGTCAAACTATGCTTTTAATTAGTGGTGTATAAACTGCTTGTAAATAATTTTCATTTTGTTGGCTTTTTAATTTGTTTTTGTGACTTTTGGACAGTTTTCTCTTGCTTTGGATCTTTCTCAGACTTTTTTTTTTTTTTTTTTTACATGTCAGCTCTATATCCCCAGGTCCCACCCATTTCCTACAGGTGCTTCTACCAGCTAAAATGACTTATTACTGCAGGACATAGCCCCTTACAGACCTTCCAATTAACAATTTTAGCAATTGTGTCTGGTAATGAGCTTGATTAAATTACTGGGAGATGATCCTGTGTCGCTGCAGAAATGTTCACCTCGTGTGTCTGTAATCACCAGATACACATATTTGACAGCCAATGGTGGTCATATCAGCCTTACTTCCTTACCTCCTTTCCTTCACTTTTTTCACTTTCCCTTGCTCCTTTCTTCCTTTCTTCCTCCCCCTTACCCTGAGTCTCTCTGTTCTTACCACTTCCTCTGCTCTGTGCCTTCAGGTTGTAAAAATTAATCTTCATAAAAAGGGAAAAAAAAAATATTCTTTCTTTCATCTCCCTTGGCCCTCCTTCGCAAAGACATACACTCAGACACACACAGCCTTCCTTTCACTTTTAAATTAAACTGATAAAATTCTCTTTCTAGTTGGCCTTGACAACGACCTGCACTCTCTGAAACACACACACATCCAAACACGCACACACACACCTTGGTGCTTGCCACACATCTCGCATAAATGAGCAGCAGTGAGGGGGAATAAAAGGAAGAAGAAGAAGAAAAAAAAAAAGATGCATAGGGGAGAAAAGAAACAAAAAGCAGAGGGAAGAAAAAATCCAAAGATGACTTTTTTTTTTTTTTTTTTTTTTAAATAGGTCTTCTCACCGGTTCTCAGGCTTTACTGGAACAACATGAAGAAATTAAAACACCAATAAGAAGTTCCAACACCCGTCAACCATCACCGCCAAAAATTCAAAAAGGCCTTCACACACACACACACACACACACACACACACACACACACACACACACACACTTCTTCCCTCAGTCTGTAACCATCTGGTTAACTTATCAGTCCTGTTGCTGTAGCAACCAAAGCAAACAGTGACTGGGGGCTGCCACACAGTACAATGCCTCTCTTGTCTTTCTCTCTTTCTTCCTTCACTCTCTTTATGGTCCCTTATTCCCTTAATCCCTCCATCCCTTGCTCCCTTGTCCCGTCACTCCTTCTCTGCATCATTTCATCTCTCTCTCCCTCACTTCTTTTCTTTCCTCCCTTCATCCTTTTCCTTCATTCCCTCTCTCTTCTCTCCAGTCTGGATTCCTCTTCCTTGCTCCCTTGCTTTCCTACCTTCATCACCTTTCTCTTTGCCTCCTCATTTCTTTCTCCCCCTCCTTCTCTCTGTCTAGTGATCTCTCTTTCTTTTCCTCCCTGTCTGTCTTTCTCCCAAAGGCAACTCAGCCAATCAGACTATTAAATTGAATTTCTGTTTCTGCTTTCTACATAAAATAGAAAAAGCGTTCTGGTTTTGACAAAGGGAGAGAAACTGAGGGAATGTGCAGAGTGAGTATGTCAATATGAGTCTTTGGGGGAAAGAGAGTTGACAAAAGAAGCGAGAATGTGTTTGAGTAAATGTGGACATCAGTAGCATTGACCAATACTGTGCAGCTTTTCCTCTTGTAAATACATTTGGAGAAGTTTTTTTTTTCTTTTATTGTCAAGAAGTCAGAGTTCATTACCATGCTTTTTAATCTATAACAGTATCAGGGCTGCAGAGATGTTGCTGTTGTTGCTAAAATGAACCCAGAACAAAAAAGAGATTTGACATCAACATCTCAAAGATGATTGGAGCTAATTTACCTCACTGCTGCTTTCATTTTCACACTAATCTGCAAAATGGACCATTTTTTTATTTGAATAAGAAAAATGAATGATGATATAATGGGTCACTGATCATTGTTTGCTTTATAAAGTTCTTTTAAACTCAAACCTGTGGCTTTGCAGCACTTGTAGGAAACCGTTGTGGCTATCCTGAGCAAACAGCGGGAGTTTCCCTATGCTGCACATTTAATGCAGCTGTAAAACGTTATTAGTATGTTGACATTATAGGAACACATGATTTGCAGCAGCGGAGGTTTGGCATGTGCCACAGTTTGAATCAGCATGCTTTTAAAAGCTATAGTGCTTTTTATTACTTGAAAACAAATGATCACATTCATATTGTTTAGGTTTTTATATTAGTCTTATGGACTCCATATTACAAACAATAGACTGGACACAATGTAAATGTAATACCTTAATCAATATTTTATGCCTTAAAAAAAGGAAAAGAAGTAAAGCTGACAAAAAGTTCTATAGTAACTGCCATGTAATTGTTTGTGAAGCAGATTTATACCTTTCAGTGATTAAAAGTAAACAAAAGATTGGCTTTAATTAGCTTCTAATCCATTTTGGGATCATTATATGGAGAAATATTATTGTAAGCTGACCTGGGTCTTTCCTTTCTCCTCAGTGCATCTTCTATTATACACAAACTGCTTAACCGTTGTAATGCTGATTGGACTTCTTTTGAGGATTAACATTGTAACTGATTATAATCAATCAAGTCTTAAATAGAGACTAACTGGTGCTTTGACACGGATCGTTTACCTATCCCAGACAAAAATATGAGGAAAAACTTCCTCTGACACCAAAAGCTAGAAGGCTGAAAGGATGAATATCTCGTTGAGTCGGAGTGTGTCACGTGTAGTACTGATGTGTGCTTGGTGTAAGGTGTCAAGGTCTTAAAATTTAGCATATTTTTGCATAGTTTTTTTTAACATAGATTTTGTAAGCATGTGCATGGTGTTGGCTGCACTGCATCACTGTATTTTGCATATTTGCATACATTCCTGGATGTGTTTCTCCACTGCCCTTGCCCAAGGCAGTGCACGTGCGTTTATGTTTGTGTGTTTGTCTGTGTGAGTGTGTGCATGTGTGCGAGTGATGGATGTGTTAGGTGAGCAGGTTAATCTCTTGCTAATGTAGATAAATTGTACATAGCCCATGACACACAAAAAAAGCAAACACAATGCTCACACCCCTACACACACACACACACACACACACACAAATTTTCACAATAGCAAAAGCACATCACACACACACACGCACACACACACACACACTTCCATTGACTGTGGAAAAATTGTCACTGTACTATGCTAAAAGCACAGAGCGACATAGTGAAGAGTACTGGATGGGAATACTGCACTTGAATGTGTTGTTGTGTATTTGTTTGTTTGTAAAGAAAAAAAAAAGTGAAAGTTGAAAGTGAAGCTCTCTGCTACCAAGGAGTCACTATTTTACTCTCCATTTCCTTCTGTGCGTCAGTGACTCACCCCTGCTAGTTCTTTCTGTCAAAGTGCACCCATGTTGGGCTCTGTAGACGGTGTTCAGTGGTCAGCTGTGTGAGTGTGTGCCAGTGTGTCATGGGCCACAGAAGTAAGACTTAATTTGGACACTGAGCTGAGATCTTAAGCTCCTCTGGGTTTGACAGACAGACAACAGTCAGACTTTGATTTGGATCTGCTTGGCTGTACAGAACCACAACCAAACAGGCGTCTTGCCACCTGTTTATCTCCCACAAAAAACCTAATCAGCGCTACAGTGAACCATGCTATTGATGCCAGGAGTCGCTGGCCAAGAGCCAGTCACTGCAAGCAAACCCACGACCCTCAGCGTTGCTCATCTCTGTGTTGGCTGAGCAACAGATAGTCATCTTTACAGGCTGATTGAAATTCACACTGTTTGAGTGAATAGTGGCAAATTAATAGAAATTAGATGAGGAAAGGCTGCTTTATAATGAACAAAGGCTTAATTTGTGCTTCTTTTGTTAAAGTTAGCCCATCACACAGAAGCATATTCCATCACATTTTACTTCACGTTTTGTATGTTTGTGTTGAGGTTTTACCTAAAATAATAAGCGTGTGCACTTAAAAACAAGACCGAAAAATCTTAGGTTTTTAAGTGCACCACTGTCTTTTAATTCAGAATGTTTGATTTAAGGCTTTTAATTCATTTAGCATGAATATAGTGTGAAGGATGAAAAAAATGTATCTATAGGGTTTGTGTGGCACAGTATGTACTCATTAATCTGTAGGGAGGGAAGGCAAATGACTCGGGGGTGTGGGGTGTTTTAATTTTAATTGAAATTGGGATTACACTTTAATGTTCTTTAGCTTCCCCTTTTTTCTTCAGTTTATTAAAAAAATAGTTTCATGCCAAATTTGACTCTGTCTTAGTGCACAGTGGTGTCAGCAAGTCCATAATCCAATTTCACACATCCTATAATGCACTTACATCACAGCAGGGCCAAATGGGGGTTGCAGATTTTTGTTCTGGTTTTTACTAAAGAAATTCACTGTAGGAACTTTTTGGGGTAAACCTGTTTTTTTTTTTTTTTTTTACCATCCTCATTTTGGTCATGATTCGCTTTAAAATCTCAATACTTTGGCTTTTTAATGAACTAAATACTTTAGATTTTTTTTTTTTTTTTGCCGTTATATATTTTCATTCTCATTTGAATACCAAATGATAGCAACTTCTTTGTATAAAAGTCCGAAATGTTAAATGTCTCGATTTTTAAAGAACGTTGCAGAACATCAGAATGCAAACACCGACGTGAACGTGTTTCTGAACTCATGTAAATTAGCTTATGAAATATTGAAAGCAAAGCTTGAAACTTGCGATGTGAAAAATATCAGGGATGTGGTTGACTCTAACAAGACAGCTATGTGCTAAATCACACACAGAACATATGCATGCTGTAAACAATACACACCGGTGAGACAATAATTTACACACTAGAGAGGAATATGGAAACATGGGCACCCCCAAAACTTCCAGTGGTCCTCCTTCATCTTTTCATCATTTTCTTCTTCTTTTCAGCATTAATATTTTATTCTGTATTTTTCTGTTCGGTGTCTCCTTCTTATGCTCCTCCATCTCCATCTGCTTTCCTCTTATGCTTTTCCAGCTTATGAATATTATTACATTATTACAACTATCCTACTAAGGCAACAAGAGAAGCAAATAATTAAGTTTAACTAGTCTTGGATTTTTGCTCAATCCTCTTTTTACTTCTTTAGGGATTCTTCCATTAGTCCATATCTGAATCTCATATATTCTGGTGAGGGTGCAGCCACACTATCATTTTATGCCATCCTCCTCCACTGATTCTTTCAGGACAGTGTTTAAAATTCTTCTCTGACTCATCCCAGTATCGATATAAATGCACAGGCTGCCTGAAAGAATTGTTCACCCCAAAACTCCCAAACTCTACAACCTCAGATATGATGACTTGTTGACCCTTTGCTCCTTCAGCACTAAGCTCTGTGCTACAGCAAAGTGTGCCTACGGCGCAGTTACCAACCCGCCCGGAAACACATCTCCACCAAACTTTGGATAGAAATGGCACAAAAAAAAAAAAAAAACATTTTTTTTTTAACTTTCTATTCTTCTGTGTTCCCAAATACTCCCTGATTATCTTCTATATTTGAATGTATGCCTATATTATTCATATTGTCCTGCTGTGCTGTTTACATTGCCTTTAGATTGGACCACTTTGTCCGTTTTATCGAAACATTTTCTCAGCTGTTTCTAAGTCACTGATATAAAAGAAATGAAATCCTAATTTTATGCATCTTTTCCTTCAGATTTTTATAATGTTTTTTTTTTTTAAATAATTTTATCAGTATTTTGAGCTACATTGTGATAATGTAGCTGAAACTTGTACATAGTGTGTGCATGCATATTAACTCAAATAGTGTAGTGAACTTACAGTTTTGAGCATTTCTGTCTTATTCTACTTTCATCTACTTCCATCTTTCTTCTCTTTATTTTCTTTTTCTGGGGAAAAGATTCTATTTTTTTCCCACTTCATTTGCCTGACAGCTGTGCCAGCAATAACCTTTGAAATTAATATGGTGCATAAACACAAACGTAAAATAAGCTATTAAAATGAAATACCTTATTGATGATTAAATCAGTGGCACTCAACCTTTTTGGCTTGTGACCTCTTACTAAAAAAAGCGTCCTCTAGCTTGGAGCCCTTATCTTATTTCAGCGTTCAGTCCCCTCATAACCGCCCAGATGGTTTCTGTCACTTTTTTTACGCTTCAGTTATGACGAGGTCAAAAAAGCAAAGATTTCAGCAAAGCCTAAAAATATATATAGATTTGTTAAACAGAACTTTTTCCCCCCACTTTGGAGTGACCTAATTCCTTCGTTAGAAACCAGTTCTGGATGAATTAGCTCCACCTTGAACAGCAACAGTAAAAAGTGCAGTAAGAGTAAATAGGCTGCTTTGGTTCATCAATATAATTTATCACTTTGTCACATATAAGTAGGTCTTTTACTTTTGAGACTTCAGCTGATAATAACTGTATTTTTATTAAATAGTAGTAAGTGTAAGAACTTTTCATTGTAATCGAGTATTTTTACATTAAACTATTCACACTTTTTCTCATGTAAATAACCTTAGTATGACCTCTGTTTAGGACACCTTGACTTCAACCCAGTCATAATATATATAGGCTATCTAGTCTTTTATATTAACACAAACTAGAAGGAGCATTGGGGGGGATTTCTATATGTGGGTCCAAAATAGATAAATAAACAAATAAATGTCAACCTGAAAAAGGTTTCTAACCTTGCAGTGATCTCGCTCTAATAGTTCAGAGAGGTAAGAAAGCCTCACAGTGAAAATCCACTTGCTAGTGGTTAACAAATTTGTTTCAGGCATAAAGGCACCGGAGCATCATTCTGACGGAGAATTATGCACGATAGGCGTCGTGGGTGTTTCACTGTAAATAGTTGCATCATATACATGCAACCATGTATCCCTTTCTTATTCTCTCCTATATCTTCTTGCGTTGTTTGTATCTCGCCCTCATCCCCTGTGTGTCTCTCTTTTTCTTTCTGAATAATTTATATAATAAAAAAAACTATAGAGCTGAATTTTATTATCTGATTCAAAGTTTTCAGCAACTACATTCCTCCTTTCTCTCTCACTCTTCCTCTGCTCTCTCTCTTCCTTCCCCCATCTGTCTTCTCATTTAATTTCCATTTGAAATTCTGTATCTTACTCCATAGACCAACTCACACACTGTTGTGAGTTTGTTTAATGATGCAGTTACCCATATGGGGATGCTGTCTGCCATTAATTCCCCTCCCTTAAACTTAAACTATAACCAACCTCCTTTATCTTTAACTAACCCTCCTCATAACCTTCACACTGAATGTTAAAATAGATGCTGCATTTTATTGTGTGAAAAAACAACTTCTAGTGGAACCAGACTTACTCTTGCATGCACACACATACACACAGATGGAGACAGCAACACCCAACACCATTAGGTTGTAAATTCTGGGTTAAGGCAGCAAAATGACAATGCGGCATTTAAAGTTATGGGCAATCTGCTCAAAATCTGAATGATCAAAAAACATGCAACACATAGACACATCCACACACACACCATTGCAACTGCACAGCCTATGAATTATGCATATAATTAAATGCAGTTCCTACTGTAGGTATATAGACACTCCATACTGATGCGGGGAGAGGCAGAGAGCGATAGAGGAAAGGCTCAAAGAAGACTTGTGAAGTTGTACAAAATAAACAATAATGTGGACAAGATGGATCACCAGAATATCAGAACTTGTATCAAACTTTTGTCTTGTACTTCCTGCCATGATAATAATAACCACCTGATGCCCTGATGGTTGGACCAGGGTGTGTGTAGCTCACTGAGTTGATCATCACCACCGCTCTACAGTATCTGGACTGAACTGACGTCTCAGATCATAATTCTGGTTCCTCATTATTGTTGTGCTTTTAGATTTACTTCAACCAGCCATATTTTAGTCACTTAGCTCCAGCACATTCAGACAGCAATCAGTCTTTGATACTTGGAGGGACAGCCACGCTCGGTTATCTGCAAAGAACAGGCTTTTCACACCAAGACACAGAGGCGTTGGAAAGAAAGGGGCTGTAGATTGGTCCAGCTGCAACGCTAACTCATTTATATAAATACGAGACATTGTTTTAGACAAAAAGATGGACACTTTCCTCTCTGAATTGAGCCTGGATGAAGAACAATTTTGATGATTTGGCATGAAGTACACTAAATATTTGTTGTCCTGCAACAGATGTGCAATTTGTTGCAAGACAACAAATATTTAGTGTACTTCATGCCAAAATTAGATAAATGTTTCTTTCTTTTTTGTTAAATCTGCACAAAAGCTAAAATGTCTCTTGTTTGCTGATGAGGATGAGTAAGGTATAATCGTGGTCAATTGTGCAACATCCTGAATGAGAGTTCCTTCGATTTTTACCCAAGACATGCTCATTAAGGATGTTGATCAGTCTGCTGTTTATATTGCTGCTGAATAACTTCCCCACACTGCTGCTTGCACAGCTACCTCAGTAATTACTCAGGTTCAATCTTCTCCAGTGTTGTAAAACAGGCGTAAAAAGCCTTGACGCCAGATGTCAAGAAAAAAAACCAAAACAAACAAAACAAAAAACAAAAAAAAAAAAATTTGGCCCAAATGCTAGATTGAATAATAAGTGTAGCAACATGCATATCCATTTAGCCGTTCATAAGCATCTCATTAAATTTACCACAGCCACACACTCCTTCTGTCTTCAGCACATTCATCCTCATGGTCATCTACACATGATATTGGAAAGTGAAGCCTTGTTTGCTGTTTTTAATTGAAATGGAGATTGGTACAATTATAAGTGACTCAATTGCTATGTTTTATGGAGTTTTTGCTGGAGGATTTAATCCATGTGTTCATGATGCTGAGTTTCTTTTTTTTTTTTTTTGTTAGAAGACTGAGCGCATTGGCCATTTGTTCTCTTTTTAATGACGTTCACTGGTATTAGTGATAGATACTGTATATTGCTAATGACCTTGATATGATCTTTGGCCTTCAATTGATTAAGGATGAATTACTATCCCCATCCAGTTACTGTGTTAATGGCTTGTGAGTAATGGCCTATTATATAATACGAACATAAGCTTGGTAACCTGTAGATATAATCTTAATGTTAAATATTTATCACATGCATCTGCCTTGAAACTCCAGTATTGTTCAGGGTCATAAAACATTAACTTGTTATGTGAATTAAAAATGTGATCTGAGCATCAGTGCACACTCCCCAAAAATGGATATGCAGGAATTACATAAACCTTCATTTTGTATATTTTGGAGTGAATCAGTATAGTATATTCAAGTATATATGAGATTAGATCTATTCATGGGTTACAAACTTGTCTTTCCCATTAAAGTTTTTAAACTTGTTTTTCATTTCCCTGCATTCCTGCAGTCTGTCTCCATTTCCCCTCGTCATCCTCCTCCGTTCATTAGCTGCTCTAACTGCTCTATTTTATTTCACTTTATTACTATTCAAGGTATAAAATCCTCTCAAATTACATTTTATGTTTGAATGCAGGAAGGCATGCCGGCCATGCAAGAAAGGGAAGGAAATTGAGAGAATATGACTTAGAAAATGAGAAAGAGAGAAATAGCATGAGTTTATGTGTTTTCCATTTCAAAGTATCTACTACACATTTTCACCAGGATCCGAATGACATTTGACTTTGATACTGGGATTGTTTTGAGGGAATTTAAAATGTTTTTCTCTGTCACATAATGTCAGCTCATATGCGTAGAGAGTGCGGAGAAAAAGCGATTCGGTTTAGTTTATCTGTGCAGCTGAACAGGCAGCAGGGGAAGATTGTCCTACGCAAAGTGAGCAAAACCTAATACAAGGTGTTGTATTAACCTTTCTACGCTCCACGCCTCATCCTCTTTTTTTTTTAAGCATTCTTGCTGTTCCTCTTTGGTAATTCTGTAATTATCAAACTAAACTAGGGATGAAATTTGGAAACATTCGCAGTGAGAAAACAACAAAGAGACAGAAGGTGAGGGGGACCCAGTGACGAGAAAAATGTTAACAATGAATTAACAAAAGAGACAGAGTGTGGAAAAAGTGATGTGCATTAAAGCAAGAGACATGGGTGGAAAAAACTGTGATATTCCTTTAGCAAACTAAGAACAGTCAGGTTACATATCTCTTGAATTAAACCACTTTGTCTGCTGTAGTCATGAATTACCAACAGCCTTTTAAATTATTAACATCACTGAAAATCCATTTCTTTTGATCAATTGAGAACAATCACATTGAGAGTCACCATTTTAATCATTTTACTATAGTCTATCAGGGTATTGTCCCTTTTCATTTCTCTGTACTCTGTCATTTCTGTTCTGTTCTCCTCATTCTGTCTCTATTTAATGTCAGCTCAGTTTAATTTACTTCAGTTTAGTTGTTGAATTCATTTCAAACATGCTTTCGCAGTCTGAGAGTCAAAAGTGTTTCTGACATATCTTTTATTTTACTTAAATACTTACATAGGATATATAGAAAATAGCAGAATCATTGATGCCACAATGATACTGAAATACTCTTATTTTTTTGTAGTTACAGAAGATAAGTTGGTATTTTTAGCAGCAAAGTTTGCATTGAACTTCTATTTGTTTTGATCAGAGAGACATCACTCCAGGTGTTTCGGTCTTATTTTTACTTTTTGATTTGCTCTTAACATTGATCTTCTCTTGTCAAGCTGGGCACCAGTTGTTATATTGGCCTTGTGGATATTTTGCCCTCCAACAGCAGGTACTTGAACTAAAAAACAAACTATTTAACTATCATTTATTTATCACTTCAGATCTTCTAATATTTGATAAAAATAGACATTTCTTCTGATGTCATTTTTGTCTACTCAAAAAAGTTGATGATGTTCTTGTCTGGTTTTTGTTGCCATCTCTACTGTTAGGATCTAATACATTGCTTGAGACATAACATAATAAGATGGACCGACTAATCAATAATACATTTTCATAGTTTAAAGAAGTGTTTTTTAAATGCATACAAATCAACACAACTTCATTGTATTGCTAGCCACTCTTGAGACACCTGTTGATAATGGAGCCAAAATGAGGTGACATAGCTATTTCTCAGTGCCATCACTTAGTGTGAATTGATGTGTATCATATGTGATTTCTTCCCCATATCCTCATCTCAACAGGCTTCACCCTGTGTATCAAGTGTTGACAGTGTCAGCCAGCAAAAGTCTTGGCAAAGACTTGGCAAAAAAAAAACTTTTATTTTGAGATTTTTCTGGGATTTATATGTCATTATTTGCTTTCCCCAAAATATATTTCGAAGAAATCCAAGTTACTTCCTGTGTTGATTATGAGGAAAACCTTCACACTGTAACTAACAGACTTTTTTCATAATGATTATAGTGCTGGCCTTTTCCTGTCCTGTACCATTTGTTGGGCTTTTTTAGACACAGAAGTCAATGATACGTCAGTCCATGAAAAACACACCTGTTTCTCCTTACGATATCAGTGCTGGTCACTGGTTGTTTGCATTTTCAATGGTCAAACTTGATAAAGTGTGCTGCCATTGCCGGAGGCCTCTCTCACAGCAGATATTTTGACTTGCCACAGCAGGAAAAGCACATATGTAGATATTATAGTGCATGACGGCCGGATTCCTTCTCTCTGCTTCAGTTTTCGGGGTCCTCGTATTGTGCGTGTTGGCTCACTGTCACACTGTCAGGGCTTAGTGGGGCACTGAAATAGAGCAGAGCCATTGTTAACGTTATTAGTAACACCTGTGCTTTTCCTACTATGACAAGCTAAAATGCCTGCTGAGAAAAATGCCTGTTGAGATGGGAACTGGGTGCTACGTCTGCAAACCTAAGTTTGGCTTAGACAACAACTTGCTGATTTCTTCAAACAGCAGCAGCTTGACAGTTCAAAATAGATGTGTGCAAACTGTAAAATGTATTTAGGAGATTTAAGAGCATTTATGTAAATAAAGGCTATGACAAAATTCTGGTCAAGCAGCCTCAGACTTTTTTTTAGATTTTTTTTTTTCTCCCCAATGGAGCAACAGTAACAATGACTCACATGGCTCACAGTGCTGAACTAATGCTGATTATACAAAAGGTCATGTAGTTAAAACTCACAACAGGTCAGACACTCTGCTTACAGAAGCTGCTGGACCGGTGACATCTATTCATCCATTATTTTTACCTAAGGAAACACATGGAGGTCACAAGTTTATCACAGGGCAACATATATAGAAATAAACAACCAGACGCTCTCACATTAACACCTATGGGCAATTTTCTGCTAACCACTGTTCCACCATGATATCCTTGATCTGTAAACAGACTGAGCTTCTTCTGACTACTAAATATTTTAACTCTGACCCTATTGGCAGATCAAACATCAATATTAGCAACCATGTTTTCTTTACAGAAACAGTTAGGAAGTCACAAACTAGTTTGACACGAACCAAAGACTTTCTAAAGTCACACCTGAGCATTTAAGTACCTCAGTTTTTTCCATTAAGTATTGTGACCTTTTGTCTTATAAGCACAAGAACAGTTTAAATTTCTCCTTTAAATGTCTCACAGTCTTTCTTTTGTATTTCTCTGTCATACAGAATCTTCGTACACCAGCACGGTCACCTGGAGTTACTTTGCTATCTGCAATTGAGCTTAATGTCATTATCGAGTCAGGTGCATACCAGAAAAATGTGCTTGTATCACCGGAAAATCACAGTGGGTGATGCTACTGTGACCACAAATTCAGCCTCCTTTTCACCACCACTGAAGCAGCTCAAGGATTTGTCTCGCAGCTTGAGGATTTATGTCCTGATGCTATAGTAAAAATAAAGATAGCCTTGTTCTGCTGTTTCCACAGTTCAGGAAAGACTGGCTTATGTTCACATTTATTGAATGAGTAAAGATCATTATATTAGATGCTATAATGTGGCCCTGCTGTTATTATCTTTTCATTGATAGTTTACATGTCTGTCCTCTGGGTAGACAGGTGTCAGAGTTCAGGGTAGCTCATCTGCAGCTGGGTGACAGGTGTTAGCATATCAGTGAGTTGGATCACATTAGATTTTTGATCTTGGTTCCCCTGCTGCATATCACAAACGATATGGATGATTAAATCCACCCTCACCTCCAGCACAGTTCAATTCAGTGTTCCAGAGTTGTCTGGGTTTTGTTCCCCAAAGAAATGCATTTATACAACTTAAAAAAAAAAAAAAAAAAAACACCTCAGAGCAAAAAAGAAATCACATTGCCTTGTTATCTGGATGTTGCATTTTTGTATTCTGTGACTCACTGAAGCAAATTTCTATATTAAGTTGTTTTTATCCGTTTATTATAGATTTTGTTATAGATTCATATTAAATAAAGTGAGTCGAAAAAAAAAAAAATCACATTATTTTCCTTTTTTGTGTGTGTTTGTGTGTGTGAAAAAGAGATTGTTTCATCCAAAAACCATTTAAAACAAAAGGATAGGTTGTGCTAATGGACATTAATGAAATGTTTAATCTCATATTAATTCCCTAAATTTTGGTGACTACGATTTCCAACTGATGGACAGCTATTGTTCACCCAGTAGCTATCTCAGCACTCTAACCTCATAGTTAGAAGGTGTAGCTTACTCAGTACATGAGTAATTTTTCCTTTGAAATCTTAAATGAGCCTCACCTGAGACTCGGCGGATCAATTTCCAAATTGTCTGTTCTTCTGAAACAGATGTTTTTTTCTTTAAAGGTGACAGAGAATCAGAAAGGGTTTTTATCTCGTCTGTGTTGAAGAACAGTCGTCCACCCACATTCAGGAACGTGCTTTCAACACACCTTTAAAGAAACTGACTACTGCTCTGATGTAGTCAGCCATAGCAAGCTATCGGCCTTCAATATACTGTATCTATCAGCAAGTAACTAACAAGCCAACAACTTGTAAAATCTGTTTGAATGCATCCTCACGGTTTGAATTGTTCTGTGCTGTAACAAGGATGATGTCTCAAATTAGAGGAATAAAATCCCTCCTCTCTGTGGTATAAAGGAGGAACGAAATTGGTTTGCATTGTTGTTGTTGCTGTCAGCATGCAGTAGCTGTGTTGTTTTGTCTCTGATGGCCACTATAACACAGTAACTGACAGAAGTGATGAACAGTGATGAGGCTAATTGATAACAAAAGCTTCCCAGTGGAGAAATGACAAAGACCATCATCATTCACCTGTCAGCTGCACCTTGTAATTACCTGCTGTTGTATATACAGAGTGTGAGTAATGTCCAATATTTTACTGTGTGTGAATTTTATAATAGGGAGGACAATAACGTCCCCATATATGCTGTAAATGGAGTGTTTTTAACAGTCCCTAACCTCAGCCTCCCAGACAGTGTTTGAGACTCCCTTCAGACAAAGACCCTGCCACTACCAACAGACCTGTGACCAGTAACAACCTGCTTTATGCGGCGTATCAGCCATGACACACATATACACAAAGACACACATTTATTCTTCTGTGAGTGAGTGTGTGTGACACCGAGAGAAAGAGAGGGAGGGAGTGTGTGTAGGAGCAGTTAATTTGGCTTGTTGAGAGAATGTGTATATAAATATCTTGGTACCTTGGACAGGGTGATGCAGTTAAGTCACAAATTATAGTTATGGCTGTTTGTGTATGTGTGTGCGCCCATGTGTGTGTTGGACAGTATGAGTCAGTTACAGTCAGTATTTATGGGTGTAGGACGAGGTGAACAGAGGACACAAAGCACGTTCACAAAAACAGACAAACAAAGTTAACTGTACATTAAACTATCCTCATTCTCTCTTTCACTTTCTCTCACACACAGTCGCACCAACACACAGCAGAATATTTTACAGTTGACAGTAGGCTATTTATTGCTGCCACATACTGCTAATCAATAGTTTCTCTATTGGACACATACATCATGGGCAATGAGTTGGACTGTCTTTGTGTTTGTCTGTGTGAGTGTGTGTGTATCGTTGTACATGTTTCTGTTCTAATAGAGGTGCAGATCAATGACAGCAAGCTGTGTGGATCTGTGAGAGATCTTGTGAATGTTTATTTAATTTCTTTGTGATATTCTTGTACTATAGAGCTCGATATTTAATTTCTTTTATTTATTTATTTATTTATTTATTTTCATTTAGCTGCAATTATTTTTGTTGTCTGTTAATCGGTTTTTAATTTTCTTGGTTAATTTATTGAAGAATTTGGTCATTGAAATGTCAGAAATGAGTAGAGAAGCTTGTAGAATTAAATGATTATTTACTCAGAATTCCAAATGGAAAAAATACTTCGGCTTTTTACCCAGCAAAATGCTTTTTTTTGGCCTAAAACCCTATTAAAACAAATTACTATTATACAGTTATACAGTTTTCAGCTGTATTTAAAATACTCCAATTAATCATTTTTAAATAAAACATGTAAACATTCAACCAGAATGGCACTGACACTGCATACTCTGTAGAAACACATACATCTTAAGTCCACAAGATCCGTGTGTTATATCCTAAAAGAAATATGTGGATAAAAAAGAGTTACCAAGGTCGCAACAAGAATCTTGAACTCCATGTATCTTTACTTAAGCAGTGCACAAAATCTCCCACACTCAAAGTAATGGGAGAGGAGGCTCCCCAAACAGAGAAATTTAGCAGTATATATGCCTGAGCCCTCCCAAGAATGTTATTTAGCAACAGCCACATTATCTCTTTATTGTTGCTAAAAGATGGTTTCAGTAGAAGCTATGCCCTTTTGTCTTCAGACGTTTCTGCTTATTTCTACTATCTTTGAGGCCGCTTTGTTTTAAAACTGGACTTTAGTTTCCTGTGACCCTCAACGTGATTACATGAAAACTCAGTATTTTTCTATCAAAATACAAAAATGCCCTAAAAATAGTTCTGGATCAGCCCACTAAACTGGACCCACACCACCAAGTATTAAAAATGTTTGAAAAGAAATCCTGAAAATCAGATAAAATCAGTGATGCAAAACTCGTTTCGTTTCGTTTCCATTTTTACTTATTTTTCATACCATCTTCTTTTAGCACTAAAATCCTTTTTGTTGGATAGAATCTACTGTTTTTAGATGCAGACAAATTTAAGGATCAGCTCCATCTTGTTATTTATATTCCTGTTTTTCCTTTATTGAGATCTATGTGATTTTGTGGGTGTTGGGTTACATACAGTGTGCACACTTTTGTATTTGAGTTGGCAGAATTCATTTAGTAAAATTATGTGTCTTTGTTTATCTAACTCCCTGTGCAACCAACAGGCCCACAACTGTGGTTTTAGTGCATTTATGCAACTGCCTTTGCATTTGCATGTGTGTTTTTTATGTGTGTGCGCAAACTGTTTACCATAGATTACTTCCAATAAGGAGGCAAATAAACACTGTCATAGATCTGCTCAGCAGAAAATCACTTTGTCTTTTTTTGTTTGTCTTTGTGGTTTGCGTCCCAGGTTGAGCAGTCATACCAGATAAAACTCATATCTGAGTGCATTTTACATTCAGGATTATTGGCGCTTGGCTTTCACTGTTATGCAGCTTGACTACCAAGGAGCACAGCAGTAGAATAGGCTTCAATTCCTAAATCATCATTAGCAGCAACCAACAGGCCTCGGCTCAGTGCCCCGAAAACCCTCCTCTGACCCTCAAATGGTCCTTAGAGAGATGAGCTAAGAATAAAAACAGAATAAGCACAAAGATGGAGGGGTACCTTCACTTCCCGGAGTTATTTGTCTCAGAAACAACAGGCTTATTCGTTGTTTTTATCATTTGCTTGAACCATTTCAACCAAGCAAGACGGAACAACAACAATGAATACTGCCATTCTTCACAGATGCAAAAGCAGATAAATAAAATATACGGTAATGCAATACCTTACAAGACTCACCAGCTTGGAAAGTGGGCTGGCAGCCAGACAGTCACTGCTCCTGCACAGGTGGAGAGGCGGGAGTGAGAAATGCTCCAATATCCCTCAATGGTTATAGTGAAAGATTCCCATTCAGTGTGCCATTGCCATGTAGCTGTATTTACTTTGTCTTTGTAATCACACAAGACCATTTTAAAGATGTATTTAAGGCTGGGGTCCCTGCTGTCCCATCATGCTCTGTGGTTGGCTTTGAAAACCCTTTTCACTGCTGGTTATAGCTCCTTTTTCTCCAGCAACAGCTTGCAACATGAAGAACAGCCAAAGTGCTTCTAAAAGTGAACAAAATGGCACAATGGGTAGAATTACAAAATATTACCGTAGGGTTGACCTGCCATTATTCAAAACCAGGTGTACATCTACACACGTACAAATAAATATAAAGTGTACCTGTTATATTAGTAATATGCTTTATATATAACTTTTGAGCCTCATGTAAGAATATCATTGTATTTTTATCCTAAACAGCTGTTTTTGTTCTTCAAAATTCACCAAAACTACACAAAACTTTTATAAATGATTTGTTTCTTGTTGATGAATACCAGCTGTTCAAAATAAAAAAATAAATAAATAAATAAAAATAACTCAAGATTAAAATTTCACACTACGAAAGGGTCATGTCTCGCTGCCAGAAATCAGCATAAGAAAAACACATGGCAGCGGGGGGGACTGTCACTTCCACACTGTGACAGAAATGGATAGGATATAGTTTGACATCGTTAAAACATCTTTAAGAGGCAAAGTGGTCCATGATGAGAGATGTCAAAAGAAACAAGACAGTCACAGAGATGGAGGAGTGCTAGTTAAAGAGTAGGTGGTGTTAAGCTGCTGGACAGAAACGAGGATGTTCCACCAGATAGACTTACATAAATACCCGGCTGCAGCTGTCCGATTGAGAAGGTTTTCTCACTGACTGTTGAATTGTATAAGCTGTCGTGCTATATGTTGATATGATTCATGAAATCTGTTCAAAAACTGTAAATTTACAACCTGTAATGCCCATGACTCCGAGGCAGTGAATGCAATATTCATTTACCATCATTTTAGTGATTAAAGGTTAATTTAAAGTTGATTTTGCTCTGGTATTTTTACATTTGTTCAGATTGAGGAATTTTGATTGAATAGTTAGTAGGTGTTTTTTTTTTTTTTTTTAACGTGACATCGTGATCTGAACGACTTGTAAAAACATGTTTTTTATCTACTTTAAGAGAAATTTCAGTACAAGAGAATTACAGAAATGTTATCAGTAATTAATTCCAGTCGTGCTTTATCTTCTACCAAAATAAATCTGTTCACAGTAGCGTTACTTGCAAAGGGCCTATTGAGGCCCATTGTCCATCAATGAGTTCTAAGTGATTCAGTTGACCCTGGCACCGAGGAAAACCCTTACGCCACCTTCTGCAGTATTAAAACATATTTCTGTCGAAGGGAAAACTGGTTGGTTTTTACCACAAATCTTTTTTTTTACAAAATGACTCTTTGGGCTACATGTGGTAAACAGTGTCAAGCTGAAAAATGAAAAAATTGGCAGAGGTAGGTTTTTTTTCCTCCTGGAATGTGGATTACATGAGTAATATTTCCAAATCTATCTGTCTCGCCATAACAACCCTATATGTATCCGGTCTGCTCGCCTCCACAACAGGAATAATAAATTCAATATTCCAGCCAGACACACAAACCTGCCATTATTCACAATACCTGTTTGTGTGTGTGTGTGTGTGTGTGTGTGTGTGTGTGTGTGTGTGTGTGTGTGTGTGTGTGTGTGTGTGTGTGTGTGTGTGTGTGTGTGTGTGTGTGTGTGTGTGTGTGTGTGTGTGTGTGTGTGTGTGTGTGTGTGTGTGTGTGTGTGTGTGTGTGTGTGTGTGTGTGTGTGTGTGTGTGCGTGCGTGCGTGCGTGCGTGCGTGCGTGTGTGTGCGTGTGTGTGTGTGTGTGTGCGTGTGCGTGTAGTTTAGAGGGAAATACAGGAGCATTATAAGAGAATAGTGTGTGTGTGTGGAGATATGTGTGTATACTGTACGTGTGTGTGGCGCTCACTAAACTGCTGTTTCTGATTGTAGTACATGAGGGCCCTTTCTGTATTTGAACCACATGTGTTACATGCCTGCTGTTCTAGTTTTACATTTATAAAACGTGTGTCTTTGTGTGAGCGCACAACCCTGCTCCTTGCAACGGACTGTTACAGTAATAAAATCATCACACAACCTCATTGTTTCTGACATTTAACCAAAAACTGAACAAGGACAGTAGAGGAGACAACATCCTGTGGGAAACATTCCCCTGTGGTTAAAGGTTTCAAGTCATAGCAATTATTCTGGACGTGATGGCAGGTTTATTTTCATACTAATTTCCTAGCATCACCCAGTGAATCAGATAGCTCTGTCTACAGATGATACACAAGCAACTTGAATCCATCAGTGATGAGAGCCAGGGAATTGGGGCAGTATATTCCCGTCATGACATGATTTGTAGTGGTTAAACCACTGAGTTTTATTGTGGACAGCACAAGGTAGCATTGTCGAAAAGACTTATATATAGATGGTCGAAGAGTAAATACTGGACACAGAGGAGACACTATCAGGTTTAACATCCTACACAGGGGCAGTAAACTGATGAAATCTGACCAAAAAGTCTCCCAAATATCAGTCTGAGTGGGAATAAATATCCTCTTGACACTATTAGGGAAACAAAAAAAATGTTCCAAAACTATTCAGGTGTTAGAGTAAAGTATATTTTGCAGCTGGGTCCACTCTGTTGTCAAGTGGTGTCTTTAGAGGCTTGTTGGCCAAATAGGTTTTACTGTATTTATTTGCAAATTAAACAGATGGCGTAAAATAAAAATGGAAAGTAATGTGCATGGAGAGAAGGAAAAAACCCCAAAAGGACTTATTCATTATCTGCACATAAGTAAAAACAAGTTCCAATGTTTAAGCTTTATTTAGTTTTTTTTTTTTTGTTTTTCTCTAAAATAAAACAAAATGAAATAAGAGCTAAAATTTCTCTTAAAAAATAAAAAAATAAAACCACCATGCTTTGTAGAACACAAATCATGTCTTCAGCTGATATATTATCATTAGGCAATTACTGTGATTTTATAGACTAAACTAGAATATAAAAATAGACATGTATTGCTCAGGCATCTATACCATAATTAAAGGAGATATCATTTATAGATATTATTAAAAATGTAAATAAATAAGTAAAATAAGGTAGTTATTAGTGGTAACATGTTTTTTTCACGACCAGTCAAAATGTTTTTATGTGGACTTGTTCCCACATCTTAAGAATATTCATAAAATGTTGGTCCAGTCTTCTTTGGTAAGTTTAATATGAACTGATAGCTGAAATATAAGTCAGTGTGTGAATTAGTTTGTAAGATGGTGTTAAAAGATCGTGAAGTTTTCTCTCTGAACAGTGTCTGGTATATAAAATTAGATAGTTGAGAAAATCTGAATATCAGAAAGTGCATGAAATGAAAGGCGTCACAAAATGCGAGACAGATTTCCAGTGCAGCTAAGTGACATCTAATGGCACAACAGCGCAAAAGCTCCCATCAAGTCTTTTTTTACTGACTGTCAATGGTCATACAGTGTGAAGTCTATTTCAGAACAGAAACTGGGTATGAATATCTCCACCTACGGTTACCCATAATGGATAGTCCATAATGCATTGCAGCTTCAAGACACGTTGCATTTTCAATAAAGAGTGTGACTCACTTTTTCTTGATAGGAACAAATCTTGCTGTCTTGCTTTCACTTCTGCTCTCTCCACCTACACACTGACAGCTGAAAGCAACAAGTTTATTTCTGATCTCTGGGGATTGGTTAAAGTCATTCTGGGAAATGCAAGGAAGCATGAGCTGGAGTAAGAGACAAGTTGAGAGGTAGTGGGTACACCGAACAAGTAAATTGCAACACTTAATCACAAAATAACTGCTGGAATGCACTGAGCATTGCAGATTGATGGTATGTTGAGAGCGAAAGAGTACCTGAGGGTGGAATTTTCCTTTAATCATGTAGTCAACATCCACTGAGTCACAGCTCTGACACAGTGGTTAATACAAGGGGACTGCTGTCCAGTTGTGTGTGTTATGGATCTATGTGTGGGAGGGCAGTGGTGGCGGTGGCAGCGCAGACTGGAAACAAACTGTACCTCCTGAAAAAAAAAAAAAAAAAATCAACAAGCTGTGACCAAGTTTCAGTAGAAGAGTTGCGGAGGTAAAATTAACGATGCTGGTGCAGCAGCAGCACAAGCACACAAACAGTACTGGAATGAAGTATTTCCATTTTTGCCACACACATTTTTCATGTGATCCAGCAGAAAAAGTTTGGAAAGTTACTCCTGGCGTATAATCCATTACAGATTACTGATTGCCTGCTTAAATCGGCAATCAGTCACAGAATCTGAAGGAAAAACTATGAATTTGATTTTCACTACACTGACTCAACCTATATAACATCCGTGTGAGGCAGTTATTATACAGTCTATATGCTTTAAATCTAAGTGCATCATGATATACAACCAATGTACATACTTACATGCATGCATGTTTGATTGTTTCAGCACTGCCTGCATCCTGTTTGCTGGTCAGCTTTTGCTGTTTTATGGAGAGATGTAGATATGTAGTCATTGCATGACCTGGTGAAAATGGCAGTTTAAAATACTCAAAGGGCTGTGTTGACGTGGGTTGTCATGAGTGTGCACAGTCTGGGAAACCAAGGTTAATTAGTAGATATGAGTTTGAAAGCATAGTAGACCAAAACACTAGGTCAGATAAGGCAGGTTTATTATATGACGCTTTGAGCAAGTCACAGCTTTTTTTTTTCAGCTGGATGACTAGCGTAAAACAGTGGTCTCCTAGATATCAAACAGGAAGCTACATTTGTTTTTGAACATCCATAGTGTCTGTATGCGTCATAGAGAGTGCTTGTCAGCTTGTCGGACAGAGTCTTAAATCCCCTCCTCCTCGCACCCCAGAAACTGGAAGAGCTGCGTTTGACAATATTTTGCAACTTTCCATAAATCACACACTCCGACAAACGCACCTGTTTCACGCAGTCGCCGCTCAGGTGCGCGGAGGTGAGACAGTACGACAGATTTTTTAACTGGAATTCTTTCATGTTGCCATTTTCATTCTTTGCACAAGTTTTCATCACTGTTTGCGTGTTCAAAGGAGTCAACACCACAAATGCCTTTGAGGAATGACTGTCAAAGTGTCTGCCGTTTGAACAAATATCACATCTGGTCTCTCTTTGTGATGGCAGGCTTTTAAGTTTGCCTATTCGGTACAGATATAAACTCATAAGATGTTGGAGCCAAATATTCACTCAAACTTTTGCCTTTGTTATAGACGTCTACGAATATCTTCACAAAAGACCATTAAGATTCAGTTATTCTCTCGGACAAATGAAGTGAATCTGATAACTCCATTAATTTTAATCCCTTCTACAGTCTTGTCATTTGTATTTACTCTTTTCGGCTTTGGCTTGTAGGTACAGATTAAAGCACCGTAAAATAAACAATGAGAGTCATAAAGTTATAAACAGTCTCAACAGTCCCTGTGGTTTAGTGTTGTTTTATTTGATTTCAGATTGATACATATGAATATACCTATTTGTGTCCTATTTGTGTCTTCATTCCAGTATTTATCTATTTCAGGGAGTTTATGAGATGTTAGATTGTTTATCATTTGGCGGATTTAGTCACTTGTTTTCCAAAAAATATGCAAAACGATACTTCTGACTCCCACCTTTGTCATGTAAATGTGATGTGTATGTGTGTGTGTGCATGCGCACGCATCCAGTTATTTATTCTATCTGTGAAGATTCTTAGTCATCCAGGTCACTGCGTTTTGTGAAGACAACTGGACTCACTTTGTATTTCATAAACCGCCTCAGTCAATATTGTTAATACATTTCATTACTATATTTCCTTTATTGTCCTCAACAATAGCTGCTGTTATTACTACAGAGCTTTGAGTGTTTGGAGCTTAGAGGGAGTAATGGCTTTGCCGTGTGAGTGTGTGCGTTCTACTTGAGTAATACTGTTGTATAGATGAATTATTGGCATCCATCCATGACTATACACTGCTGCACCACAAGGGTCTCGAGAGGATGTGTGTGTGTGTGTGTGTGTGTGTGTGTGTGTGTGTGTGTGTGTGTGAACCCATAGCTTTTATATACTGGCTGGTAGACAAAAACAACAACCCCGAAGGTAAAGGAGACAAATCTAATCACACAACACAGGGGGAAAGCAATCATAGACACACACATGTACATGTGCGCGCACACACACACACACACACACACACACACACACACACAGTCAGAATACACAGGCACTCTTTCTTCTTCCCCCTCTTTTACACATACATGCATACTCACAGACCTGGATATATGACAAGTGTGGAAAGTCTGGGAACTGGCTAGTTTTTTAAGAAAGTGTCAGTTCAGTGGACCATTACCGTAGTTCAGCAGGGTTTTGGCCACAGCTTCTGTCCCTTTCCTTTGCAAAATGCACCAAGATAAATAAATACGCCTATGTATTTTAAAGTCATGTATTAAAATGTATTTATAGCTAAGGCCAACAACTTCTTGGTCAAACATAATGAAAAGCAACATGTTTATAATACTCCCCAATTCTGGTCAGAGCGTTTTAATGCTGCAGCTGAGAAACTAAACTCTGTAAGTCTAACAATTATCTTTGAAAATTGATGTTCATGTATCTTTGGAACTGTCCAAACAACAGTGACAGGGATTAGTTTTGGATTCGTGGAGCCTTGAGGCGTGAAACGAACTCTGCATAAAAAACTGGAATGCAAATTTGACATAAAAGAAGAGCCACAACAACTAAACAGATGTAGAAAAAAAATCAGCAACTCACAAAGAAATGAGAAAAACATTTCAAGACAGCAAAACAACAGAGTTAAACTGTACATCACACAATGTGGATGGGTATAAGAATGGGTTGAAGTTTATTTGATGAAAAAATCCTTTTAATAGATAACTGATGTTTTGTTCAGCTTTGTAAAGCTACATGCAGTTTTGGAATTTGCAAATATTAGCACGTTGAATATTAAGTGTGTTCATGCTGACCAGCCACAAGATTAAAGTAGAAAACTGCTCCTCTCTGTTTGCATCTCACTCCATTTTTCTCTCTCTTTGATCAGAGATTTTTGTGATCATTACAAACCTCCGATGAGACGAGCTCGCGCAAATGTGGTGATAAGCACAACATGACGTCTTGCCTATTTTCCCATACTGCATCACTCAATTAGAAATAGAGAACAACACACACACAAACACACACATCCACAGCTGTAACAGCGGTAACATAAAGGAATATGTTGTGACTTTGAAAAACACAGTTTGGCCAAAAGGGCACCGAACATGTAAGGAAACATAAGACGGTGACACAGGGATCAAACGAAAAAAACGAAAGAATGAAAACAGAGAATAGATATAGATTACTAAAACCATAACACCAATATAATGATGGGTCAAAAAGATAAAAAGGAAGGTGACGATGAGAAGCTCTCCGGGTGAAAGAAATACAGAAAGAGAGAGAGAGAGAGAGAGAGTGTTAAGGAACGAGAAAGAGAGAGAGAATCATAGTTTCCATTTTCCAGTGCGTCACATGAAAACAGTCTATTCATTAGAGCATCAAAACTAACACGCAATGTTATGACCACTTCAAAGAGTGGGATGAATATAAACAGAAATATACAAGGAGAGAGAGAGGAATGACAAAGATGGTCTGTCTCTGAAGCCAACTCAAAGCAGCAGTGTGTATGTACAGTATGTGTATATGGTTGAGCTTATGTGCAGTATGAGCATTGGCACAGCCATATACGAGGTTTAGGGGGGTTAAGCCACCGCAGCTGCTCAAACTATCAATTTATTCATCTTTTTCAACTAATGCACTCACTATAATAAAAACTCAGTGGTATTGTCTTTCAAAATATTTTACCTTCGAGGCTCAGTCAGACGACAGGTACACAGAGAGGGCCGGTGTTGCGCTGACAGTGGGGGCAAGGAAAGTCGTGAGGGAGTGAGTCGATGAGCTGTGCAGAGCTCAACAATGAAGCATCAAGCACTCTGTTACAGATCTTTTCTGTTATTATGACACATTTAAAGTATTACGCAACTTAAGTTTTGTTAAGGAACCTTCAAACTTTATTCACTAACAGACCAGGGTTGCTGCAGTGATGGGTGTTACCGGTGTTGCACTGTATCCATGAACACACCGATTACATAACTCGCCCACAGGCTCCGACTTAATATTGACTGAAATGTCAAACCTGGTCATTTTATCAGTTTAGCTCCATGACCTGTTAAAATTAGGCAATATTTAATTCTTTAAGCCTGTAGAGGAAAAGTCTTTAAAATTCTTTCATTCTTTCTTTTATTTTTGGGTGGCCCTGACCTCCACTGTCATGAAACCTGCCCCTGCTCTAGGCACCATTAAACTCTTTTCTTGCTTATTTAACATTATGGTTTAATTAATTCACTTAAGTTCAAGAGCTGAAGTGACACACACATATTTTGGATTTGTTATATTTGACCTGTGCCCAGTGGCAGTCTCTCCTGCTCGTACTGAGATCCCTGTGCTCAGGGGCAATTTTCCCACTGATCTGGTCAGTAATCTTTGCCGATAGGTATAAGTGTGTGTGTGTGTGTGCGTGCACGTGCATGCGTGCGCATGCCTGTGGAGAGGTGAGGTGGGTGGATATTAGAAATGGCCTTTGTCAAACATGCCTCAGGACACCTCTTTTCCATCACCCATACGTTTTTCGTCTTGGATCGGTCCTGTTTTCCACCATGTTCTTCCATGTTTTTTCTCTCCCCCGCCCTCTGGCTCTATCCTGCCCCACCAACACATGATTAACCCTAAGAACGGAAAAGTTTCCCCTGTCCACTTTGCACAAGATTACATAGCCTTGGGATATTTTCAAGTGTAGATTGTCCAAACAGACATTTCCATGTAAATGAGGATGTATGAACAGCGGTTTGAAGAATACGCTGCATTCATCAATTTATTTTCAACCAAGTGCACGTAGCTACGGACTAATTTACCAGTTGTTAAAAAAACACTTGGGGATTTTGCGAGATCAGCCCACCGATGAACTTGCCTTACTAAGTCTTATGCACAGACATCAAATTCATCCGCATGTTCTCCATGGTAACGACTTCACAAAGTGCCCCCGCTTCAACACTTTGTGCTGAAGCGGGGGCAATGCTAAAAGCTGTGAACACAACAGTGGCGTACTTTCACCTTATAAAGTTGTTATGCCATACCAGTGTACACAGAACAACACTTGTGTTTATTTAGAGTCGTGTTTCATGCCACCTTTTTGCCACACACCCCCACTCCAGCAGCTCCTCAAGGAAACATCTGGCTCTTTAGCTGCTAAATGCTCCACTCTGTTCACCAGAAGTTACTAAGTTTGTCTGTTTGCTGTTTGGTTCAAGGCAGGCAATGATAGCACGTCCATCAGAGCTTGTTTGGTCATTGCTGCAATTGTTGTAGCTGGAAATAAGTACATTGAGAGTATACATCAGTAAACTTGTGGGCCGTAAAACCAAAAAGGTGAACTCAAACATGCTATAAGGCTTTGTGGAGCTGCAGTTTGATTTGGAGTGTGATGAGTGTGAATATTTCTCCATTTTTTTTCCATTTTGAGGCCTTATAAAGTACGCAATTATAAAAACTCCAAACGAGAACTACTATCTTGAAAAAACGTATACCCAGTGAAAACCAAGTACCAAGATGTGCTCTTTTGAAAATGCCCAGGGGTCGGGTTCAACTGCACGCATTGTATATAGTAGTGAAAGTACACAAACACACATGCTGACAATGGCTCTTTATTTCATTAACTCTCGCTTTCACACACACAAAGACGTACACATGCAGATGACCACTGTGACCAGAAAAAAGCTTGATCTGACAAACAAAGGGAACAAATACAAATCCACGTAAACTAAAGTTAAACATTTTATCGTGCTTTAAGCGCATTTCGCCCCAGCAGTCACATAAACATGTAAATATATTTAGAAATATTTTCCCTCTGTGGAACATTGTAACGATTATCGGATTATAGTTTCATCTTTTGTTTTGGTGAATCTGGACTGCCGATTTAAAATTCTAAACAGATCGGATAAAAGGACGCTTTGAAGTCCGACTGTTTCACTTTGGTTCTCCTCTTCTTCCCTTTTTTTTTCTTTTTTTCTTTTTGCCCTTGTTTCTGTCTCTTTTCTGTCTTTTGCCTTTTTATCTGTCTCTCAGTCGGTCTGTGTGTCTTGAGTTGAGGTAAGGTTTATTTTTGGGCCAGACATCTCTTCAACAAGCTACTGATGCTCCTTATACACAGCTGGCATCCAGAATTTTTTTTGTCAATTTTGATCTCCTAGTGGATACTCTTTGCCTCTCTCAAGTTTTCAGTTTTCCACTTGTATCGCTCTTTCTTCCTCTGCACGCTTCTCTGCCTCTTTCATTTTCCTCTCACATGTGTTGCGGTAGTAACACTAATTGACCATTCTTAAACATCCCATAACCTAATCCTTGTTTCTATGACGACATAATTCAATCCCACTGCCAGATTACTTAACAAATTCCTCTAAAAATGAGGTATATGCTCGATAAACACTGATACACGCACATGTGTGCGCACACACACACACGCACACGCAGACACACACACACAGACACACATCTGCTTAGTCACTTTTCCAGTTGGCATGTTTCTTCTATTCAAGTAAATAACAAGGAACACCAGCGTAGAATCTGTGTGTGTGTAGAACACCAGCGTTGATGGTTGATAGAGAAATGATGGAACTATTAAATTCATTAAAAGACACATTCGGCAGTCATGCTTTACTGGGACACTGATACAAACACATATTGCATACATACCTACAGAGCTACACACACACAGTACTTGTTTTGTTAAGTATTCCAGGCAAAGGCAGGGTGGTTGGTTTGTATTTTCATCCATATTTATAGGCTGTAGCCTCTGAAATGACCCAATGTCCTCAAGGGAATTTAAATTTATGTGTGAAGAGTGATATACTGTAAGCTTGATGGGTAAGAGAAGCATCGACGTGTTGACACATATACACTCTCTCTGTGTATACAGTCTCTGATGGCAGTTGTTTTCAATGTAAGCAGCAGTGTAAAACCACAAGTAACAAGAAGCACTGATTGAAAATAACTTATAACTTACTCGTCTGTTTAACCTGCTGATATTGTTTGGTGTTGCATTATTACAGATTGGTAAAGTTTTACATGAAGGTCAGGGATGAATTTTAAGCCTCTGCTTTTAGGGTGACATTAACAAGGCTTCTTTGAAAATGCCTACAACACAAAATGTCTGTGCAAAATATAGGCACCCCCCACATGTTTTTAGCGGTGCTTTAAAGACACATTTTCTTTATGCAGATATATTAAGAAAATACAGGAAATGTGTACTAAGTATCTAAGAACCAATAAAATGTACTTCTGATTCTGGATTCAGTCTCTGGCCACCCCCAGATTTATTGCCCCAGCAGTGCTTCAGTGACCCAACAATCACAAGGAATAAGCTGATAACAAAGTTATTGTTCCACACCCAGATCACAGATAAACATGACTAGCCTGCCAGAAACTGTTGGCAGATCCAGATGTGACAGGGGTCTCTGGATCAGCTGCTTCACTTTGGTTCACCCAAAAGAGATGCTGCTGTGACAAGCATATTGGCAAGGCATTGTGAGTTGGGGCCACCCAAAACATGCTGTAGGTCTCTTGTGACCCTCTTTATTGTACACCAAGGGGGGAATTCTGCCCTAGCTTGCCTCATTGGGACTCTGTGGATGTCATCCTTTGGCCATTGGCTTTTCCCATTTTGACCGAGGTGAGATCAGCAGCTGGTGTCGACCCCTGTCATATGTGGATCTGTCATATATGGATCTGCCAACAGCTAATGGCAGGCTAGGCATGTCTGTCAGTGATCTGAGTGTGGAACAGTGACTCGGCCAGCACCTTACCCCTTGTGGTTGTTGGTCACTGAAGCACTGCTGGGGCAATGAATCTGGGGATGGCTAGAGTTTGAATCCAGAGTAATTAATACATTTCATCCTTAAATACTTTGTACAAATTTCCTGTATTTTCTTATTATATCTGCATAAAGAAAGTGAGAGATAAATATGTATGGTCTTTTGGTCTTTACAGCACTGCTAGAACAAAACTTGTGGGGTGCCTATAACTTTTACAGAGTACTGTATATGTGTATATATGTAAGTGTGTGTGTGTGTGTGTGTGTGTATTGATAGCACAGCACATGCTCTACTAGTGCTTTTTCTCTGTCAATAACTGTCATTTTATATATATTTAAGTGCGTCTCTGTAGTATATTTTATTACACAGACAATGTGATGTATTTTAGTCTACATATGGGCTCTATTGTATATTAGTTTGTTGATTTGCTCATTAGCAGCTGTTTCTTGAGTTGTAAAAACAGTTGTGCAGATACACAGGTTGTTGTTACACATTAAATCTGCTGCGCGCAGCAGTTCCTACCACAGCTTGCGCGTTAACTGAAGCATGATGTAAGTTTAAATGACAATAAATAGCCAGGAAATGAAACAGTGATAAAGATTCTGTTTGTTTTTATCATATAAAATGTGTCATTGATGTAGGTGATATGTATAAGTCAAAGTCAAACTCCATCAGCAGAGTATAACATGGCCACGCCAGGAATGCCACACAAAACATGGCGGCAACACACTGAGCTAAGAGGATTAATTGTGCAGTCACACCAAAGGCCTCACTGTTTCTGAGTGCAGTGACACTGTCTAATCCTACAAATGACTCTTTTTATTACATCTCTTCCATACAGCTTACCACAACAGCTTCTTCCAAAGTGGAAGACACAACTACCTGTGTTTATTTAACTCTCATTGAAAATGCCCATTTAAATGAACCTCAGAGAAAACAGAAGCTTGGAGATTAGCCCTCTGAAGTGAGGCTTGAATCCATTTTCTCTAATTCAGCTTTAAAAGTTCAGTCCCTGAAGTAGCAGTAATGGTAGAATGTAGCAATGATTCATGTTGTTGTAATGATTCATTTTATCCTTCCCAACACACATAAGCCTTATGCTTAGCCCTGATTAAACCCCCCAGCACACAGACACACACAAAAGATTCACCCCAGAAACAGATTATATTAAAAAAAAAAGTATAATTAATGGGGCTCTTTGCTGCACCTTTAAATATACACACACACTCCCACTAACAAACATACACAGATGCTGGTGCATGCTGTTTACTCTGTTTATGAGCATGTGGCCTGTCGCTGGTTATCATTCATGTCTGTGTTTCCTGTTTGTAATTTGAACGAGGACACACTGTGAAAGCCTGCTTGGAGCCCACTGACCTGAAACTTGCTAAATGACAAGAGAGAGGAGTGAAGCCAGTGAACATAATAACACAGAGACATGAGATAAGCCAACACTGTTAAGGAGACTATCAGAATGCTAATCAGCATATGTGATTTCCTTTATTTACCCAGGGGCTGTTTGCTGAAGGTGCAGCCTCTTCATATATGACACTTTACATCACGTTGATGCAGTTCATCGACTCCTGCTCTGTAAAAACACATACCCAGCTGCTCCACCAGAGGGGCAGTGGGTTCATTGAATTGCTTCAGGGCAGTTTAATGGTAGAGTCTTAATCTTGAACCTGCAGTATATTTTTGATATCAAAATTAAATTGGATGATGAATCACTCAAAGTCCTGATCTCACCCTCAGTGCAGCTCTGTGAGACTTTTAATCGTCTTGGGGTTTATTGTCTTGGTTGTGTGGCCTTTGAATTTTCAATCTCAGCCACTGTTGTTGTGCCTTAATAAACTGAATGTCAGTAAGTAGAAGAAGAACAACATAAGCAAACAGATGATGAATACAACAGTTCAAAGAGACCAAACCAGATACCAGAGGTGATAACACAGTGAGTGTTGGACTTGGATACTAAAATAACTGCCTGCTGATGCTTGAAACAAAACAAAATAATAATAATAAAATTATTAAACAAATGATACCAAGCAAAACAAGCTGAAAGATGTTAAAATACATAGTTAAACTACATAGTTTGCCAGTTCTTTCATTACAAGTGCTGCCTTTCACATTATACAATCATTTGCCTTATGTTGCATATAAAAATATTGAGTGCAGCTCTTAAAATTCCCAGTCTAAAAAATATCTGTAGTAACTGCTCACTGTGTCCTACTGTAACTTCTCTGCTGTCAAATGTAGACAAATCTCTGCTGAGCTCAGAATATAATTGGTTTAGTAACACTTTTGCTTCATGTTGATTTGTGAATACAAAATATCACATTACAGTTCCGTCGGCCAGCACTTTATCCCTTGTGCTTGAGTAATAATTACTCACTCATTTGTCCTCATGCCCAGACTTTCCCAGCCACTGTGGGGTTTTGACTCATTGACCTTTTACGTCCCTCTGGCTAACAAGTAAACACCAGTTTCTTAGGTCAAATGTGACCACGAGGTTTGCTAATGCCCCCTAATAGGACTAATATGCAAATGTTCTCATAATCACACTTCACACACTTTGATGGCTGGTAAGTTTTGTAGAATCTCTGTAGAACATTGGAGGTCTAATTAATTCTGTGCTCAAATTATTACCATATTTTTGGGACAAAAATTATTTGCATATTTTCTAGGCACTTAGCCCAACTCCTGATGATGGAGGTGATAAGGAAGATGCAGGTTTGCATATTTTATAGATGTTGACAATTAAAGGGCACATGCACACAAATTCATGTCCAGCGATGGACAGATAACATCTGTAACCAATCTAATTATCTAATCTGTAAAATCTATCTTATTTATCTGTATCTGTATGTGTGTAAGTGCATGTATGCATGTGTTGATCAAATGTTGTCTTGGCTCATGTATATTCATGGTCAATCAACACTGAGTGCAGTTAAGCATAGCCTATCAGATCCTGTCCTGACACCCATGGATTTGCATATTTTAATTGCTGCCTGAACGAGGGTATTACTGACGCATCACCTGCCTCTGAATCACTATCTCTCTCTCTCTCTCTCTCTCTCACACACACACACACACACACACTCAAACTCTTACTCACACGCACGTACAGGTAGTAAGACATAGCTACTTTATTTCAGTCAGTGTAATCCTCTCTTTCTGCCGGTCTCTACGATATTCCACTTTTTGTGGTAATATCTCTAATTATTCTGGCTACTTCCTAAAACTCTCTCTCTCTCTCTCTCTCTCTCTCTCTCTGTGTGTGTGTGTGTGTATTTGTGTGTGTGCTTGTGTGTGTGTGTGCGCGTCTTCTAGTGAGTCTCTCTTTTTCCCTGTGTAATTGCTTGTTAAGCTGTTTCAAAAGCAGGTGCAGGTTGTCTGAAAGACTTCTCTGTTTTCTAAGTAGTTAACTGCTATAACCTGCCAACTTATGCTTCTCTGTGTGTGTGTGTCCGTTTGCATGTGTGTCTGCGCGCACGCACACGCCTGTGTGTATAATGAGGGTGACGTCAGTCATCATGTCTGACAGCCCCCTTCCTGAAAACACACCTGAGAAAACACACTCTACCATGCACATATGTGCTGGCACACATGCTCACAGGGTACATTTTCACGAGCACAGAAGCATGTGTACAAGCAAACACGCATGCAAACTCTCTTTTGAAAACACAGCGTACGCCTCGTGTTGCTGACAGACAAAAACCTGACATATATTCAGAAAGTCAACATTTCAGTTGGTGACCTTTTCTGATTGATGGCCCTGTTTGTGGAACTACACAGTTTAGAGAATTTAGTTTCTCAAGGACGTATAAAGAAATCTTTAAAACCTCATTTTGAAATGTTTAAATGTTTAAACATGACTACAGCATCGGGTAAATAAATTGAGGTGTTAAATCTTACAAAATGTCATAATTTGTCTGTTTTAAGAGTTTGTTTTATGTGTACATATACTAAAATACCATATATAACCATATAATCATATTTTCTGCTTTGTTTTGGCTTCAACATGCAGTGCAGCAGTACATTGTGCTGTATGAGGATAAATATTCACTGATGAATGTATATAAATGTCCATATTTATTTCCAGATGATGCTCATGATGTATGGTAATAATATTTTTTTTCTTTCAAATGAAAGAGGGTAGAGACATCGAAAAACGTCTGTGGTCAGGGAATAAAATAATGAATTAATAAAAACAATATTAAGAGGTCATACTGTACCAGTTAAAACAAATAAAATAAAACAGAATGTTGGCAAAATGTCTCTCAACAATATTGAAAGAGATGTTTTCAATTTGGTAAACACTAGAAGCAGAAAAACTGCAGGAATTAAATATAAATGGAACAAAACATTGCAATGTTTTGCTCCTTGCCTGAAATAATTCTTGTGGACACTTGAACCGTGACGCCCCCAGAACATGACACAACCACATCCAGTAGACGTAAGAGAATATTCACAATACGACCTGGGAGTTGACCAACAGAACTGTGTTCACAAATGTTGGATGCAATGTTGTGCAATCGAGCACTTCACACCTTGCTCAATAATGGCAAAAATTAAAACTGAAATGGTTAAAACAAAGACAAACTTAACCTCTTTTCAGAAAAGCAAAATGAAAAATAAAATGTTTTTTTTCCAAAATGTAGTTTCAGCTCTGAAAAAAAGTACTGACATGAATAGAAATGATCATTTGTCTTGGGAGAGACCATGGTCTCTTTTTCTTCATGTGTAAACTGACAATGAAGCACTGAAGTGACCTAAAAACAATACATGACATTGGAAACAAGGTTACATGAGAATATTAAGAGTTGTATAAGAATATCATCATTCATGGCTGAAACAAATTAGATATAACAAGTTAATTAATGATCTTCAGAGGTGTTGACGGACGGATTTAGCTCCCAGTTGACGGACCCTGTTGAGTTTAGCAAGAAACGACAAAACTCCCAACATGCTGAAACGTTTTAACAACATCTTTAACTGCGAGTTCGCAGTTTTAACAAAGACACACTGTTACAGTAAGTAGGTAAATAAATAAATATATAACAGAACACTTACAGAGTTATGAAAACCATAAGATATATTAAAGGAAGTCTCTGTAGTGAAAAAAAAAGAAAAAGAATAAGGAAAAAAAAAAGACATAGAGGTGGTCGCACAGAAACACAGACAAATGTAGTTAAAGTATAATAGGTACAAGAGTTGAGGAGAGTCAGAGTAAAAAAAAAAATCAAAAAACAAACAAAAAAAAACTCAGTGCTGGGGTTCCCTGTTCCAGCCTGTCTCATTGTGAATTCCCTCATTTAAAAAATGTTGAAATTCATTTCTCACACAGATGGGAACAGGCAAGGCTGATTTCATTAAAATACCCCATCTGTTGGAAGGAGAGAGAGGGTGAGAGGGAGAGAGAGAGAGAAAGAAAGAGAGAGGGGGAGAGAGAGGAAAGAAAACAAACAAGGGTGAACCAAACAAAACAGTTCTCCTGTCCTGGAATAATTTGTTTTCCCTCCAGTGGTATATGTGGTGTGTGTGTGTGTCTGTGTGTGTGTGTGTGTGTGTGGTACTGATGGGAGTTGAATTTGAACAGACAGGTCTGCCATTGCTAGACGAGCTGGCCAGAAAGGGAGCGAGACAAGAAAGAGAGATACTGTATGTATAGGATATGATGGAGAGATGGTGAGAAGGAGAAATGGGTGAAGTGAAAGAGTGAAATATGGATCTGGAGCGACAGAAGTGGGAAGAAGTGAGACAGAAAGGAAGATGTCATACCATTAATAATGAGAGTGAGAGGAATAGAAAGAGAGATGGAGGAGTCCACATTAAGTTGGTTTAAGTTGAAGTTGAGAGTTTGAAAACTCAACAGTTTCTGTGCCTGACACCAACTTTATTTTATTTCTCTTAATTTCCACTTTTGACACTGTCGGCGCATGCCAACTATATTGTTAAAGTTTGTGAGAAATCATTGTTCATGTCAAATAAATAATGGAGAAAGCACGGCTGTGGTTAGACCACTTAAAACATTTGATCAAGGTAACTGATACAGGAGGTTGCAGCCCATCCATCACCTCATTCTTTACACACTCGCTCTCCATCTTGTTACATGAAGGCCGTTCTACTTTGTGCCCAACATCCTTCCATTCTTCCAATTTTAAAACTGAGCCAAGCCAGTGTTCCAGTGCAAGGATTATATTTACTGAAACACATGTGAGTGGAATCCATTTTTTCCCTCAGTCTCAGCAAAAAAAAGCCAAATATTTTCTTATCATGTACCAGTTTATATATCATTGTTAAAGTGTGGTGACATTGACGTATCTGATGTGCAGGCGTAATTTGTAACTCAATTAAGTCATAAACACAAACAAAAACAGGTGTGGAGGACACCTTTAAATGTACACTTAACCGAGACTTAACCGTTTTTTTTTTTTTTTTTCAACTGTCATTCTCAAGGTCAAGAAATTAACCCATTTATGCTGAATTTTCTGAAAACACAAAAAGAAAAAAAATATGCAATATGTATGTATGTGCAACTGCATGTTGAGTTACTTTGAGGGGACAAAACAGCTGTGACTCAGCGGAAAAAAAAAAAAACAGCCTGTGTCCTGCTCCTTACCAGATGTTGGCTGATGATGACCAGAGACACAAGTGTAAATAGCTTTTTCAAAAATTGGCTGGCTTGGTGTACACACACTCTGAGAGGGAGAGAAAATGAGGGAGAGATGAAATTGAATCATTTCTAGATGGATGGAGGGAGATGAGAGAGAGAGAGAGAAGCAGCAACCATATTTTACATTTGTTTTCAGATGCTTTGAGTTTTATTGAAGCTTAATCTCCCTTGTGTGGGTGTATGTGTGTGTGCGCGTGCATGTGTGCACACGGGCGGCGAGCGTGTGATTGATGTTCGAGTGGGAGTGAAGGGTGAGTGCGGATCGCTGTATAATTCATCATGTATCCTTTTTATTGCATTTGACCAACAGAATTTCCCTACAGAGGTAATAAAGTTTATCCTCTAAAAAGGCATAAACTGACAGAGAGGGCTAATGAGGGGAGGAAGATGAAGAGATGCAGACAGAGAAGCGTTATTAATGACTTCTGTTTCTGAACCTTTGGCCTGGACCAGGCAGCCACACTGCACCGCTGAACAGGAGGAATCTGGTATCACGCTCTGAAAGAGTGTAAAAGTTCAATAAAACTGCAAGTTACATCTCTTCCAGAGCTGCGGGGTGAAGCGGCGTGACCTCATTTGTTTTTTCAGGCCCAGAGGAGGAGAGTTGTCGTCCCATTTAATGCTTGTTTTCACCGACAGCAGCTCAGCTAAACTCTGTTTTCCAAGTGGAAAGTGATATAAAGTGTAGCTGCCACAAAACAATTGAGTAAGGGGGGGCAGGGGCTTTGACTAACACACTGCACAAAGCCACTTGTAAATGTTTGGGATGAGTGGATTAGATGATACATAGAGTTATGCACTTATTTACGACTCTTTGTAATTTGATTGAGCTGTATATTTTATTTGTGGCTTTTTGTAATTAAGGCAGATCTACTGCATGATGAAACCTGAGTTTCCCCACAGGGACAATAGAATCAAAATTAAGGCTTAGAAGAAGTTGCATTACATGAAGAAATAACCACATGTCTCTGTACTGATGAGCAGACATTAAATTACTGTCAGGGAGGTGAATCAGCTGTAATGTTACAAGGGCGAACACAAGGAGATGGGATGTCAAATTTTAATATGAGCCGCTATTTAAATAACACATATTGCCTGTTTCATGAAAACTCATATTTGACGGATGACAAAGCTCTAGATTGGTATTATTAACGGTAAATATTAAGTGTAAAACATGATATGAGCACCATGTTGTCACATTTTCAGTTACACTGAAATTAAACCTAAACCAGCAAAACCTAGAAATCTGACAGAAATACATCACATAATTATCAGGATAATGTTTAATGTTCTGTGATCCTAACTCTAACCAACATTTTAGCGTTATAACCGGTTGAGTTAATCCTTCATCATTAGACGTAAGATAACTATGTGGTGGTGAAGCATTAAATGAAAATAGCACTTGAGTAACAAAAAGTTTCTGTGGAGGAGTTGGTATTTCTTTGGCTTTTTTTCTTTTAACAACATGTGCAGCGTTACTTAAAATGAAAACACAGTCTCAGATAACGTAATGATTCTATATGTTTGTATGAAATTGGTTTCACATTTTAGATGCCATGGCTCTGAGTATTAAAATACCCATTAGATTCTGCTATGCAGAAGAGGCCCAGTGGAGGCACAAATCAGAACCGTAGCAAATTTAATGTGTGCTGTTGTCACTGTTTGGAACTGAATTCCTCCAAAATGTATCCAAAATCTGAACAAGAAGATTTAATGCACCTTGGGAGTTTTTACATATACAAGTGTAATATTTGCAACTAATTATTCAAATTTCATGTTGATCCAAACTGTGGAAGGAACCATTGGGAAAAATGGCAGCTGTATGAGTGATGTTTGGTTAAAAAAAAAAAAAAAGAAAAAAGAAACAGACTTGAAGCTTTAATCCAGAGGGTCAAAAGTACTAAGTAGTGAAACAGTTTTAAGCCTAATGCGTAGTTGCTCTATAAATTTGTGCAACTACACCAATTCATGTAGGTTCACTCGTGTTAATTTTGCATATCTGAAAAGCTTTTGCATCTTGGTGTGTTGGCGACTTGCATTAAATAACAAACCTGATCCCATTTTATTCTTTTTCAATAAAAAACGCTCAATACTGCCAGCCTCCCCCTCATTTTTTTCTGGCACATGTAATATTACCGCTGCCAAACATAACCTTTGGATGAGATGACGAACTTCAGAAACCTGTGAGGGACTTACAGTCACATTTCGCAAACAACCGCAAACCACCTCACAAACATATCAAAGGGAAAGAGATAAAACCCACACAAAGGCAGCCTCCTGTTTAACCTAAACCACCGTCTTCCCCTCAAACCCTCATTAAAGGCTAATTTATTTGAGTTTTTAGACATTTGGAAGTGACATCTCTGCTTGGGAGATTTCAAATCATAACCCACGCCTTTCCCACACAAGTGGCAAGTTGTTTTCTTTTATTTTTATTTTTTTCTTGCAGAACGTGCTTTGTATGCATCAAAGCTTAAATAATGGTAAAAAAAAAAAAAACTCTAAAAGTTAGATAAACATGTACAAGAATTAATTTAGTGAAGTTTTCATGAGCACTAATAGGGAGTAGAGACCAGTTTGCCAACATTTGTACTATAAATGTGTGTGTATGTCTGAATATACTGACGTCATCACTTTAAGGAGACTCAGCAAAAACCTGAAACACATGCACAAAATGAGCTGCACAGACTTGGTGATAATGCACACTGGGCATTTATCTTTACAGTGAATTATGGTAGACTGGTCTCATTGACTCTGTGCACAAATGTGACTGTGTGTCTCTAAGTGTGTATGTGCAGAAGTGTTGAATTATGTCACACACTGTGTGTGTGTGCACATGCATGAGTGTGTTGAATTGAATTATGGCATTGCACTATCTCATTGACTTCAACTGAGTCTCATTCATCACAACTTAACCATGGAAATAGACTTTATGCACAAAAATGCTGTTTTAGCTATCGTGTGTGTGTGTGTGTGTGTGTGTGTGTGTGTGTGTGTGTGTGTGTGTGTGTGTGTGTGTGTGTGTGTGTGTGTGTGTGTGTGTGTGTGAGATCTTGTGTGCATATGTAGGTTTGGAGTGTCTGTACACCCATGGAATAACCCTAATGAACATTACAGCATGGGCGTATGTCACAGAAAAAGAGAAGGAATCAGTTTGTGCAGTTACTATATATGTATCTAAATTATAAATGTCATGTGTGTTGCTTTAATATATTTATGTTCAAGTCCACGTGCAGCAAGCCCACAACCTTATAGTGAACACACACAAAAAGTTATTTCTTGTCAGTTAGAGAACACAGGACGAGCAAGATTAATAAGACTGCTCATGGTAACCTGAAATATTTCTATGTTCACATGTGCACATATACACGTGTGCATGCACTCCTGTACATTCCTACAGTATGTACAGTCTATTCACGCTGACCTTTTACGATAATGACATAGCTGTTGTTTCTGTATGTATGTGTTTGTAAAGGTCAGTGCAAAGTAAAAGTACATGTGCGGCTTTAAAAAAAAAAAAGGCAGACAGCAGGATTGATGTTCCTTATAACAGGCGTACAATTTTTATACTTCTCTGAGCTGGAGCTGAAAGTTTAGTGTCCTGCAAAGAATTTAACAACAGCAATAATTTCTGCACCCTCTAAATAATATCCCCATGTGTGTTACGAGAGATGACAGGGTCGTAGCATGGCAGGAGGAGGAGGAAAGGAGAGGAGATAAGTCGCCTGGAAACCAGCATCCAGAAATTGTTTTCATTTTAAGCTTATTTTCTGTCTGGTGGTGACACGTCAGACGATGTTTACCACGGTTACCTTGCTCTTCTCTTTACTGGTGTGGAAAGCCGGCAGAGCAGCGCAAATGCAGATTTTATTTTGATTTTACCTACACAAACACACACACACGCACACACACACACACACACACACACACATACGCTTTGTGGTACTGAGTTTAACTCCACAGTGACAGTTTAATAAGAGCAGTCGTCTCCTAGGTTTATGGTTGGCAGTACAGTCACACCTGCATTCGGTCTATGTCTCTGTGTATCTGCTCCTGCTTTTAAAACATTGAACCATCTCTTCCATAGAATCATCAAGCAAAGCCTCCACTCCTCTCTCTGTCTTTTGCGGTATTATATCTTGTAAACTTCCCCCATTCCCTCTGCCCCTGCCCAGCTACATGATTGCCACTGAGGATTTTTATTTTTATATGTCCTGTTGAAGCTTAAGTGTCGGTCGATGCCCCTACATCTCTATTCAATCTGTTTTTCTCGATGTTTATCATGGCTCTTAGGACTTTTCCATCCCTCTCTTTCAATCTTTGAATCTCCCTTCTGCAGAGCTCAGGATTACTTTCTGGAATGTGACAGCAGTTTCTCACCAAGCGCAGTGTGACAGGGTAAACGAAAGACATGATGAAAGGTAAAGATCCCACTCTGCATCAATAGTGGATTAAAGCATATAGTTATCACACGTGTAGAGCTGTTATGATAATAATTGCAAAAAAAAAAAAGAAACAGTTCTAGTCATTGAACACACCTGCGTTTGGCTTTGACTGATTTGTAGAGAGGAAAGATTAAGAAAAGTAAATAGCAGGGTGATGACGACCTACAACATTACATGAAGTGATGTGATGATTCATCCAATCTTAGGAAGCCGATAAGACTATAAAGCTGCAGACACCTGAAGCATAACATCGTCAGATAAAATACATCGATTACACAGGCTAATTGAAATTCCCAAACATGTCACAACTCACAGGAGAGGAGGTGTCTTTCACACATGCTGCATGGTTGTCAGATTCATCAAATTTGAAACATGCTGTGCAGCTGTGCCCATTGTGTGTTTGTTGATCACATTATATGTGAATTTGATTTGCATGGGACCATGTACAATATTAAACGTGAATGTTATAATTTAATATATCGTACCAGAGTTGTCCTAAAGCTAATTTTTTTTTTCATCCGCAGTCCTTTAGCAGACCACAATTTGAGCACATGCACAGTGACACATCAACACTAAAACAGATGAGACGAACAAGAGAAAACACATCATACAAATCTACACACAAGTTCAAAGCAAAGACATTACCAAAAAACATGATAATATAATAAAGTTGAATATGTCTTGATTTTCCTTAGTTTTATTTTCTGAACTTCACATTCTTCATCATAGATGAGTTTGATATGCACGCTCACAAAACGGCATTTTATATCATTAACATTGTTGAACTGATGTAACAATCAAATCTCACACAGCTGTAATTTAACACTAGTATTATGTAAGTAACTGTGGTAATACTGTAGTCCTGACATTGTGTTGTAATTAAAGTACTGTGGTATGTAATGTGGTGCACCCTCACTTGGTGGACACACACACAGGCACATGCACACACGCACAAACAAAAATGATGGAGAGCTGCTGTTCTGACCATGCACTCCTAAACACGCTGAGCCAACAAACTAAACCAACTGCTTTATAATTATAGATTTACCATTCTATGAATGTGAGTGGATGCATGTGTGTGTGTGTGTGTTGGGACTCTGACTTTTGTCTGGTTTTTTCTTTTGACTTCACCTGACCTCAATTTACCTGCTGCTTGCCTCTAAATGCAGCACCACCTTACACACACACACATACACACACATTGAGACACACTTTTATACATGCTTTTGCGTGTACACTTTTGAATACACAACACACACACTTTTCCTGTGCCTCTCTCCCCCCACACACACACACACAATTCTTCATATGAATAATACATTGGCATATAAGAGCTGTCCTAAAGTCTAGAGAACCAGAGTGAACCAAGAGTGTGTGAAAAACTTTCTGTGTGTGTGCTGTGTGTGTGTGTGTGTGTGTGTGTGTGTGTGTGTGTGTGTGTGTGTGTGTGTGTGTGTGTTGTGTGCTGAGGTACCAAGTTTATTAGGTGACTGTCTCTGACTTTCTGCACAAGGTACACTTACTGAACAATTTTGCATTCATCTTCTTCTCTCCGTCTTTCCTGCATATTTCTTTCTCTCTCTCAACTGAATAAGCTTTATGACAACAAACACAACAACAAGAACTTGAAGAATAACTCTGAAGGTTATCAGGTCACATATGCCAGTAGACACTTTGATCTGTGAGTGCATAGGTCTATATACCCACGCATGTGTGTGGGTGCAGTAACCTCTATACCAACTTTAAATGGTTTCTCCATTTATGGTGGTGATGGTCCTATTTATCTTCCACTTGTCAACTTCAGTTTTTCTGGAGACATAGAGACAACAGAGAGACACAGGGGTGGGTTGTGGGGTGGGGGGATAACACAGAGAGATTGGCTAAAAACAGAGTGTTCTGCTACAATTTGCTGACTGTAAATTTGATATATTAACATATATCTTGATTATTTATTGGAGCTGTCATCTTCTTCAGAGGTGGAATGTCGTTATATTAATATGATAGATTACAACCAAAGTAAATTACTTTGGTTGCCAAATATAGCAAATTTGCACCACTCCATGTTAAATGAACCACAGCATTGAGTTGTTGTTGGTAATGACACTGAAAATGGCAGATCATTATTTTTTAACTATTGACAATAACAACATTTTTAGGAATTGATTTCATAGCACTTTGGTAGTTATCAACAGCCAGAGTGAAATGCTCATTGTTAGTAATTAGGAACCAGACACTAATAAGTTGTGCTGGTACAGCAGCACCTACTGATAACCTACTGGTTACATATATTTTATTTCTGAAAATTCATGTTCACATTCAAAAAAAAAAAAAAAAAAAATAGAAATAAAAAAAAAAAAACAAAGAACAAATATGGTTTGCAAAATTGTCCATGACCATTTAGAGTAGCTGTTTCTACTAACTGTTTTATATGGCTACATAGCCAACATTAGCATTAACAGCTGGTTACTCACCAGTGTAACAGAAATATTGTGAGTTCAGCGTCAAACTTGATTCCTTGTCTTGTCTGAGCTGTTTGTTAGTTGTGGAAAGTATCACTTCTTCACCATCACTTCTTTTTCTCAACTGAAGTTAACTTTCTTAGCAGCTAACCCAACAAGTTTACCAGTTTCATCACTGTAGCGACCAATCTTCCCTTAAGTAGTAGCACTGCCTCGTGGGTGAATTTTAACCTCTTTGATCGTAAATGGGACTATGACCGAAGCTCTTGGCAAGACTAGTAAGTAAACAGCTGTTCATGCTAATTTGTGTATGTAGCAATAACAAAACTTGCAATTAGCCCCATTAAAGTATTGATGATTTGTAGCAAAAGGTTTAACCTTACTGTTATGGCCCTTTAAAGAAACTGAAGAATTAAAAAAAAAAAAATCTTAGGAGCGTGCACTAAGAAAAAGTGAAACCAAGTTTGGCTACTATTACTCAAAGTGTAATGGTTCAAACCGTCTAGTTTAAAGTAGTTGCGGGGACTGTTCATATATCACTCTGGTACCAAACTGCCTCTGCTGCCAAGTTCTGTCACCATCTGCTTCTGGTACCAAAGACCAGAGGAATTTAATCTATGTCTACTGCCAGCCTTTGAGTCCTGTGTGTGTGTGTGTGTGTGTGTGTGTGTGCGTGTGTGCGTGTGTGCGTGTGTGCGTGCTTGTGTGCGTGCGCTGTTGATAGTAAGCAAGAGTAATTGTGTTTCCATTGTTTAGGTGTCAACAACTCATGGTGGGATACTTGTTTGCATATTGTTAATTTCCCCCCTCTCACTGTTTCCGGCTGTGCTTCTCTGCATGTGTCTGTGTGATTTGCGTCTCTGCTTGTGTGTGTGTATGTGTGTGCATGTTTGTGCGTGTGTATGTGTGTCCTGCCAAGTCAAGAGGTCCCTCCACTCGATTTGACAGGCCTGCCATCACGCTAGCATTTAGCCCTTGCGCGTGCATGCGTGTATATGTGTGTGTGCAGCATGAGTGACAAGGTGTGACACGCTAGCATTTGTCTGGTAAATGCCAGAACAGAGAACTGACACCAAAGGGCAGAGAGACGACGAACAAAAGTGAGACCGGGAAACATAGGCACGCAGAGAGGAACAAATGTAAGGGGGAGGGGAAAAAAAAGAAATGGAGGAAAATATATTTACCATGTTCTCACATTGAACCGACATCATATTGGATATTTTTCTCAAATCCACAGAAACCAGCACACTGCTAATCTGCCTTTTAAGTAAGTGTCACAGCCTCACACCTGCCAAGGTGTTTGTCGACTGTGGCACCTTTCATTTTGAATGTCACAAATCTTTCTTCCCTTCACAGTGCTGACACATGCTGCAACAAGTCTCCATCTTAGCACGTCTGTTACTCAGTCCTACAGATGAGGTCTTATTTTGTTGGTGTAGCTGAAAAATGCTGCCAACGAGAAACCTGTGGCGAGAGATCATTTCAACATTTTTCCAATATAAATATTTGTCAGGTTTCTTCAAAAGACTGCTGTTGCTCACAAGGCCCTGATGTTGTTGCTCTCTGCAGCAAAGGAGCTCTCCCATGTATTCGTCTGCACATGTGGTAATGGTTACGTGTTTCACCTGTTTGTTCAGTTATATATAACCTGTCAGTTTCTCCTGATTGCAAATTCTTTAGTGTGTATCTCCTGCTGGGATCAGACTGTGTGATGATATCTGCCTGATGATTGCCTAACCTGAAGAAAATGAGCGTGGGGTGCCTCAGTTGCTCCATTTATCCAATATAGCGTACTATAGCAGAAGACAATTAATGTATGTAGCATGTCAGAATTATTTAACTTTCTCTCACTTAGTTTGACAGCCTCTTCATCATGTTCTGTGATGTTTGCCCACAGAAGCACAGAGCGAGCTTCTGTGCACAGCTGTAAACGTGGTGAAACACAAGTGGAATGATGTTTAACTTTATTTCAGGGAATCTGTTACCATTTAACTATCACCCTGCAGGCTAGGAGCATTACACCAATGGGAACAGAGCTCCTAGTGGTTCTGCATTCTGTTTCATTCATGAAACCAATTTTACAGTACATATGTTGTTGTTACAGTCAGGTGGAAGAGTGATTTTGTTTTTAACATTTCTCCGGTAGCTCAGTGATCACCTAATCTGACACTGATTTGAAAAAAACAGAAAAAATTTCACTATTTATTGGATAATTTTATATCTCTTGTTATAACAGTAACAGATGTCCAGGTTTGCAGCATTTTGTTGTTGGCAAGGTTGTTGGCAACTACCTGAAGGTAGTTGTTTGGACAAATTGACGCTCTTTAAATGAATGAATAGATGACTACTCGCAGTACATACAGTGCTGATATTTGATTTTCTCCATTGCTCACAGTTTTGATTTTTACATGTTTTTCTATTTTATTTATTTCTTTACTGAAGTGTAACAGAGTCATGCTGGGTAAGGGTCAAACAAGAGCACTGATTTAACAGCTGACATCACAAATGGACTTAAAAACTGTAAATGTTACAGTAGGCTGAAGTGGCTTGGCTCATATTTGTTTAATAGCTTCATTCCCTGGTTCAAAGATATAGTATGAGATAAATATATGATGCACAGTGCCACAGTGGTTGACAATTTGCATAGGGACTCTTTGAAATGATGCCCACACCAGTGACGCCAAGTTATCTTCTCATGTCATACAAATGAGCTTTGAGCTGCCTGCAAAATGTTCAAGAGCAATCAAGATGTTTTAGATTCAAATGTGTGACCTGGGAACGTATAGATCATTCAACCTGGAAAATGTCTGATGCTGTTTGTGTAAATATTTATATATATATCCTTAATCAAGGGCTTGGCTTTCGTGATTACTTTGCTGTAGGTTTAACTGATTTGTTTTAATTGAAATACAACACTGTCAAGAACAAAAACATGGAGAAATACCAAAACATATAGATTTTAAGTGAAATGGTACACTGCACTCTACTTTAGGGAAAAAAACATCAGTGAATGTGAAGTTGGGGGGAATGCGGAGTTAAGAGATCTGTCCAAAAAGTTTGGCCTTCACTTTTAAAACCCAAACAAGTTCAAGAGCTCTTTGAACCTTTTCTGTTTCTGCCCCGTCAATAATTCCAGTTTGTGTTGAACTACCTCAGCTGGAATAGAAGTCATTTGGGGAAGTCTCTCTCAGATCTCAGCTTTGGAGTTAAGATGAGTAAATGTAGTCACTCTGCCTGGCGTGGACTCAATAAAACATATTAATTCTCCTGTCATGCGGGCACTCAAACTGAGTAAATGCAGTTTTTCTGACTCTGGGACATAGATTCATTAAAATATAATAACACTAATGTCATGTGGGGACTTAGCAGATGCAGCCTGTGCCTCATGCTGAGCTTCACATTATAAGACATAATTATATTTGTGAGAAATAATAGTTCTACCTGTGATGGGAATCTGTTTGATTCTGTTTCAAATAGCAGAATTTATTGAATCATTATCAGACTTATGTATTTGTGATTAATGTTTTGTTCTAATTAAACCAAATGGGGTTCTTGTTATTTTACGTGATGAGCGACGCATAATCTAGAGTTGACACGCTGGAATTCACTCTGCATAAGCGCATCAAAGTGAATGCAGACAGAGTGGTTAATCACTTTGAGAGTTTGGAAAACGCATTTTAGATGATGAAAAGCATAAAATGATACCGGGGTCACAAGTTAAGAGGTAATTATGTTAGCTGTGGTTTGTATTTGTGTGTATTATAAGGGTGTGTATGTCTCTGATATTTTTTCTCTATTTTCATTCTCTTTCTCTGCCACACACTCTGTCATCACAGTTGGCTGTTAAATACCAAATGCCTAAAGGCTCTTCATAATGACTTTAGCAGGTGCAACTCGGAGTATTCAAGTTCTTCCATTAAGGAGAAAAAAAGATTTATAAATGCTTTAGTGACCCAGAAAGTAAATTGTTTTTTGCAGCAACATGTCCCTTTTTCTTTCTTTCGTTCTTTCTTTCTTTCTCTCTCTTAAGTAAAAAGTTGATTTATTTCACAGACCTAAAATGAGTCTGCAACTATTTAGATAATCAAATAATAGTGTTAGTAATTTTATTTTTAAGGTAAAACTCTTTGAACTTGAAGAAAACACCTTGGGCTAATGAGAAAAGGCAGTTTTGTTTTTTTTTTTTTCACTTCAGACATTTTTAAACTAAACGATTGATCGTTAATCAGTTACTTGAGAAAACTATCAAGTGATTCACTGATATGAAAATTCATCAGTTGCAGCTCTTGATTCACTCACTTTTTTAACAGCTTTTATTTTTTAAACTTTCCCTTTCAACTAAAACTAGATCTGTAAAAATCGTTGTGCTTTACAGCTGCATTTTTAACGTTAACATCATGCAGGATGGTATAGACTTTGTTTTTTACGCTTCACTGCTCTTCATTTTTGACCTTTCGTGATCTCGTACCCTCCTCCCCATCTTTAACTTTGCACGACAAAACAAAACAAAACCAGCCCCCTTTACCAACTTAGGCTGGTTTTTGGAGCATGCGATTAAACACAGACATTGTACATGCACGAACCCATGCATATGCACACACACACACACACACACACACACACACATAGCTTATGTTTTGTGTTTTATTGTTTTGGTTTTATTCTGTGGTACACTAATAATATAGTTTTGAAAGAATGTTATTAATTCAGTGAGATCCTAATCGTCATCAAAAAAAGAGGCTGTACCCACTCCCTTGTGTGTGTGTGTGTGTGTGTGTGTGTGTGTGTATCTTATTGTTGGAACCAAAGCCTGTGTGCGTGTTTGCGAATGTCATTGTTTTATGGAAACTTGGGACAAACATGACAAATGGTTTTTCAAACTCCTCCTGACACACTATAGAAATGTGTTACATGTTTTTATGTGTCTAGAGAATGTGTTGTATGGTTTGTGTGTATGTGTGAGATTGTCCTGCTATAGTATATTGTTCTCTCCAGGGGTCATACCCTGTCCCCACAGCTTGTATAGGTGTGTTTTCAGTTATCTAAGTCCAGGAAACTTCAGTGTACTGAAAATCAATTTGACCAAGTTTGGAGTTGACTTCAAAGGGAACATTTTCTTCCTGACTTTGAAATGTCAGGTATAAAAGCCCAGTAATCGGTCTCGCTGTGTGAAGCATTTTAAGAATTACCACAGCATTTAATCACTATCACTTATCAGTGAGAGGAAGATCTGTACATTCAGACTTATATATCATAACTCCGGAATCCAAACTATACTTATTTCACAGCAAATAACTCCCTTAGTCATCGATAAAGCTCATGAAGTTGAGATTTATACACTTTTACCAAAAGTTGTACTCGTATATTTCAAAAGGAATTTGAAAAAAACAACACAGAAATCTACTGCCTCGACATGTTCATGCGAAATAATGATAAAACAAAAGCAAGAATTTCTGTAGTCGGGAGTCCCTCAAAGAAATGAAAACAGAAAAGAAAAATGAAAATAAACCACAGTTTAATTATGACAATATGATTTCCATCTAAAAAGTTGCATGATTATTTTTTTTACCAGTAAATTCCCCGATTTTTTTAGTTTTCTCTAGAAAAACGAGTCGTAGCTTGTGTCGGTGTCAATCCTAGTGTAGTTGTGTTTATATTTACTCTGATTTTCTGATAGGTTGTAAGTAGTTTAATGAATAACTGAGCTAAAGAGTGTATTTAATCTCTAATTAAATCATGATTACTATCAGCTGTGATTTCTATCAGGTTATTGGAATGCAAATGTGTGAATGTTTTACTAAGCATACGTATGAGGTTGTGTACATGGATTTGTGTATTTGTTTGCATGCGTCTGTAAAAGGGGGTGGGGGCGGCGGAAAAGAGTGAGTTATTGCAGCGCATCAATTTGTGATGAATATGTTTCATAAAGTTTGCTCTCTCGTACTTCATTTTTCATAAGTAGACCAAGGGCCAGACCGACACGCAAAACACACACACATGATGAAGAAGATGGGGGAAATCCTTATCTTCAAACACTGTGGCTTCCACTCCGTGGAGATTCTTGTGGCGCCTTTGTGTGTGTGTGTGCGTGTGTGTGTGTGTGTGTGTGTGTGTGTGTGTGTGTGTGTGTGTGTGTGTGTGTGTGTGTGTGTGTGTGTGTGTGTGTGTGTGTGTGTGTGTGTGTGTGTGTGTGTGTGTGTGTGTGTGTGATCTAGTGCATATAATTTCCATTTTAGACAATGAAGTCTTTTTTGTATATGTGTCATCATGTGTGTCCCCTTGTGTGTGTGTGTGTGTGTGTGTGTGTGTGTGTGTGTGTGCGTGCATGCCTGCTTTCTGATGTGGTTTTGTTCAACAGAAAAACAAGCCTTTAAGTTTTACAGAGAAAATCCTCAAATCCCCAAATGGATTGATAATTACAAACAGGACAAGACTGTGTGTGTGTGTGTGTGTGTGTGTGTGTGTGTGTGTGTGTGTGTGTGTGTGTGTGTGTGTGTGTGTGTGTGTGTGTGTGTGTGTGTGTGTGTGTGTGTGTGTGTGTGTGTGTGTGTGTGTGTGTGTGTGTGTGTGTGTGTGTGTGTGTTTGTGTCATTGGGCTGTAGCTGAACATGTTTTACGAGTTTCGAAGGAAAAATAATTACAAATTCCTGTCACAGCTCAAAGAGACAGAGAGGGGCAAAGACAGATACAGAGAGTCTGATATTTACATCGCGGGTTGAAGAGGAAACAATAGAAACAGAGAGATGGGCAGACCAGATATGGAATGATAGAAAAACAAACTCGCAATTTCTTCTCAACTATTATCATAAAGATTGCAAAAAAAAACCCCAACAAAAACCCCATGAAAAACATCAAATTCATATGAATAATATTAGATGCGTAGCCAGGATGGTTCCATTCTGTCCCGAGAGTTTCTCTACTGTACCAAATCTCCTACCCTGGCAATAAAATAAATCCTTAAATGGTTTCACTGTTATGAGCCATATGAGCCAAAAAGCCAATCATTGGTATTGTAAAGAACCTTTTCTCTTTATTATGTGACATAATCAGCTTCCTCTCTCAATTTTCTATACTGTTTTGATACTATTGTGAGAAACTGCGCCACATTCATGACGGCTTAGGAAATATTGTTGATTTTTGACAGCGGTGCCAAGAAAGCATCTTTGATGTGAAAATTAAAACACCGCCACAGAGAGGGGAAGCAAGCGAGGGAAAGAAAGAAAGACGGGGAGGGAGGGAGAGGACGAAGGAGAGCGGGAGAGAGGAAGACAGAGAGGATTGTTTAAAAGAGACATTTTGATGAATGAGCACAGTTTTGGGCCACTGGCAATGCAACTAAGCCAGAAAATTATAGACTTCTAAACAACTTCACACGTAGAGAAAGACCTTGACTTCAGCAGAATACAACAGGACAGAAGAGAAAAGAATAGAGACATTTCAGGAAAACCCAAAAATGTGAAGTTCATGCCGGGATTGAAAGTCAGGGGGATTAGCGGAACCAGCAGGATTCATCCTCTGGGCACCACAAATGACTGTTCACAGCTTCACAGTAATGATTCACTCGTTGCTGAGATATTTGAGTCTGTGGAAAGTGGTGGACCCACTGACCAACGCTTCCTCAGGGCTGATGGCACCAGCAAGGCTACAAAGACTAACCATTAATCATCATTAATAACACAGATGAAAAGAGGAGTTGACTTTGGAACAGACCAACTAATATTATACTCTGACCACTGTTAACAGTAGTAATAACTTAATGCATTAATGTGAAAATGAATCAAAATCTTGTCTTGATTTTGTGCCTGGTTTTCAACAGGTTACAGGATGCATAAACTGTTCCAGTCTTATGACAAACACCTGCATATAATGTCTTAAAATCTTAAAGTAAAAAAGTCTTTTAGTAAATGTTCAAATCTTTATGTCCAAGCTCTCCTTATACTTTCTTGCTCCGTGTATAATTTAAAAGCTGCACTTTTTCTTTCTGAAATGTGTTCCATTTTTAATGAGTTCCTCAGAGGTGCAGCTGTATTTTCATAATGAATGAAAAAGGAATGGGTGCAAACAAATCTTTAAAAAAAAAAAAAAATAATGTGTGTCTAATAGGATATTTATAATATACAGGTGAAATAGAGTGTGTATTTCATGGTGTGTTTGGTATTAATGAAGTGGAGGATATGCTGCTTAGTGCACAGTCAACATCATGCTCATCATTGTCTGCCTTTCTGTCTCTCTACCACTGGAGGCAGTCAAGACACACACACTGACGCTCTTCCTCCTCCTCCTCCTCCTCCTCCTCCTCCTCCTTCTTTCTTTCTCTCTCTCTCACACACAAACACACACTCATAGACGCACACAAACCATCCATCAAGTGTGTGAAAGATCCTTAAGGCCTTAACATTACTCTTGTTTGGTGTGATAGAGTGCTGGACAACTCTGTCTCTTTCTCTATTTCATTCTCTTGTTCTCTCTGTCTTTCTCTCTTTTATTCTCTTGTTCACTGCCTTTCTGTCTCTTAATCTTTTCTTCCTCACGTACTCGCACCCTAAATCTCTGCAGTTCCCCTCGTCTCTTCCTCGCTGCATACCTCTCCAGTGGTCTCACTGCCAGGACTCTCACTCCTCTACTTTTCTTATAATGCTCACTTACTGTTTCACACACATGCCTGCACACGCACACACACACACACACACACACACACACATTTTCTCAAGAAGGTTGTAGTTATCAATCACGCTGATTATGATCTGTATCATCGCAGTTAACATCAATGAGGGTTTTGTGGAACGGTGACATCATTCATCTATACATCACTGCTAATATGGTCTTCATTTTGTGTTCTTGAAGTGGGGAGAGAGGGAGACAGAGACAGAAAGACAGAGAGGGACAAAAGGCCCTATTGGGATGGGATTAGTTTTCCGAACCACGTCTGAGATATAATTACTAACAAAGGGCGACGCTGCTTTCATGTTGCCATTCAGATGTGATTTGAATCGCTGCAGTTTCCAACTCAAAGTTTCAGTTTTTGACATAAAATAAGGTGAGGATACATATGATCGGCACGGCTCACTGAACATTACTTTAAGATATTCATAACTTATATAAATAAATATGCTCCGATCAGGTAGTGCAACCAGTTGCACATTAAGTCAAAAAAAAAAAAAAAAAAAAAAACCTGTAATATTCTGCTTTTGAGGAAACAAAAAAAATAACAAATACAAATAAAAAACACTCAAATAAGACAGAAACAAAACAAAAGTCCTCACTTTGTTGATAGACAGAAAAATAAGTGGTAATTATCTTGATAACTTCATTATTTGCTCAAACAATATGCATGATTGTCAAATATCATCTAGTTCCAGATTCTTTTTTCTCTTTCTTTTTTTTTCAAAACATTTGATTGTTTTGCATGACTGGCCACACTAAACAATCAATTTGAAGACATCATCTTGGACTTACAAAAGGAAATGTCTGTTACATGTTATATCAAAGATCCAGATGGCTTTAAGGACACAGACATGACTGGTTCACAAAGTGACCCAGTCCTCTGAGAGGAAACGACATTTATTTTGCCAGAATGACAAAGAAAGAGTTTCAAAGAGAGACTAAAAGGAATCCAGGCAGAGCTCATTTTCTTCTTCATACTGAATCATGTTGGTATTGTTTGAAAATATAAACAGTTGTTTGTTGATTTTTGTAAATTCAAAAGCAGTTCCCCGTTTGGGATTATTGTTTATTGAGAGACTCATGCCCGTAAGGTTATTGATTTGAAAGTGAAGAGGGTGGCAAGGATGGAGGCAGTAAAATACGAAGTAGACAACAAACAAGACACGGATTGAGTCTGAAATGAGATCAAAAAAAAAAAAAAAAAAGACAAAACGGAGACCAAACAGAGACAGCGAGACAAAGTGAATCAAACAAAAGTTGAAGAGGAAAGTAGGAAAAAGAGGGAGACAAACAGAGGCCGAGGAGGAACGGAGAGGAAAATAAGACAAAGACAAGAAAAATGGAGTTCTTAGTTGAGATGTGATGGATGCTACAGCAGTGCAACCTGGGATTGATTTGGGGGATGGTTGTCTGTCAACAAGCCAACCAGAGAGAGGAAATAGGTAGCAGCCGAGTGAAGATTAACTGCCACGGTAACGACTGGTAGTAATGATCAGTAGGTGTTTGGGTAGCACCGCGTCAGGAAATACACTATTATTTACCAGAACCCACTGTTTGTACCATCTCTGAAGTCTTTAGCTTTAAGACTGGAGAGTTCATTTTCAGATCAATTCATGGGCATTTTGGGACAAATAAAATATTATGGCCATCATTCAATTTCTCTTAAAGGGTCCAGAGACATTCAAGGACATAAACTTACTATGGCATCTGTTAAAGTCTTTTTTGAGCTTATGATACGTTAAAAAAAATCTTTACTTCTTTGCATCTTTAACTCATATAATGGTATGGCAGGATCACCAGTTTCCATGCTGCTGTTGTTTTTTATATTATATATAAAATCTACATTGATTTAATGACAGAACTCATAAAACATCTATTTTATTTGCAGTAGGCAGTATATATATATATATATATATATATATATATATAAAATATAATCTTTTTTTTTTTTTTAAGATTTTCACTTTCCACTGGATACCAATCTTGAATTAGTTGAGGAGGTTTTGATCCTGCTCTACAAGACACGCGACACTGCTGGTTTTCATTGGAGCAAACAAGCCTAGAAATGAGTCACATGTGGGACAGCAGGTGAATGCAGTAAACCAGGTTGTTTGATAGAAACTCAGCAGTGTTCTGGACTGGGGAGGACCACGACTGAAGAGCGGTGATTTAATTCATAAAAACTCGGTACCTTTGATCTGTTTGACTCTTGCTCTTTGACACGAGATGATCGAAACTGAAACTCGACAAGAAGTCTGGACGTCTTTCTTTTGTCTTGATAAATAAAATTGAGGAAGCAAAAAACAAACAAACAAAAAAACATACATTTGTGCTTTTCATTAATAATAAGCTTTTTATGGTGTATTTTTAAATGATTGAGAATTCTGTGCTTTTCTATCTGTCATATTAAATTTAGAAAATGCTGAAATCCTGACCAAAGAATGATGTCAAAAATTAATCAACATTGTCTTCAGCAAATCAAATTGGGAGCTTGTATTTTGAACGGATCAAATGAAAACAAGTAGAGTTTTGTCTCTACTCTGTGTCCATTTGTGTTTGTATTTTTGCTGGAAGCCTGCTGTAGCTCTGAGTTACATCTTGTATAGTGAAAGAGAATTGAAACCATTTAAATTGGAGACAGAATATTGACAATATGTAAACCACACAGAGGAAAACATCTTTTACGGGAAAGGAGAGCATTAAAAGAGTCAAAATGGATCGACCACACTGGGCTCTCTGTTCTCCCTCTTCTTCTTTTTCCTCTCTGCAATCTGTAAATTTTCTTTTTTCCTGTATTTCTTCTTGTCTTTCAATCTCTGCATTTGTACCATTTTGTTTTGCTTCTCTACATTTTCTTCCTTTTTCTATCTCTTTTATGTGTGATGTTATCTCGGCCTAGATCAGACTCTCCTCTCTTTATTTACAGCATTTAGTTTAATGAATATAGATTTTCTGCTGGCAATGTGATTTCCTGGCCAACTTTTCTGGCGGTTTCAGCACAAAATAAGGGTTTGGAGTGACATTCTGGATGGAAGTGAGTTGTAAATGGGGATTACATAAATATGACAATTTTAGCCGTAGAACAAATCAAGCTGCTAGTAATACATGATGCATAATAAGACACTTTGAAATATGAGCAATGTGTGATATAAATTGTGATGGAAAATTGGAATTCGAAATATATGTTTTTGGAAGAATTATCAGAGAAAATTGAGTTATAAGGTTGTTTCTTATAAATGCTCTATATATATAATAGTAGGAATCTACAATTCATATATTACTTAAGATTGTTGTTGTCGAAGACAGCTGATAGTTGATGGTGACACAGGGTGGAGAAACAATATCTCTGCATTTAACACAAAAACATTTAACATTTAACAGATAACACAAAATAACTGTGTGTGTGTGTGTGTGTGTGTGTGTGTGTGTGTGTGTGTGTGTATATGTGTCTGCATGTCTGTGTCTGTGTGTCTGTGTGTGTGTGTGAGAGAGAAAGAAAGTGAGCTGGCATGCTACCTTGTCTATTGCAATGGCCCGCCCATCAAGCAGAGCAGTGTGGAAAATCCATCTGGATTATACACACACACCTAATGACGTCACACACGTAGACAGAGGCACACACACACATTGTGCAGGAGGGTTTTATTTTTGTTTCTAAATTGGAAGAAAAAGTTACACAGATTAAACTCAGTGAACCGAGAGGGAGGGAGGGGACGAGAAAAAAGGAAGATGGGAAAATGAGACAGAAAAATAAAAAACGGGCGAAGGAAAAGAAACAGATAGACGTAAAGAAAGACAGTGGACAAAAGTCGAAGACAGAAAGTTCTATGAGTTTCGCATTTTATACACACACACACTCATTCTCTCTCTCTTTCTCTCTTTCTCTCTCTCTCTCTCACACACACACACACACACACCTAATCAGTCTGTATATGACCACCCCTATCCCTTTTCCCCTCATACATAAATATCAAACTATGTTATGCAGGTACAACTAATCCCCTGAGTGTGTGTTTGTGTGTGTTTGTGTGTGTGTGTGTGTGTGGGGTGGGGGGGTTCTGGCATGGCATGGTAGTCATTTCCCTTCTAGACTCAACATCATACAGATACACACACACACACACAAACGGCAAGCGTTGGAATATCATTACGGTAAGAGCTGCAGTGAGCAGGCCCCTGACACAAGCGGCCCTTTGTTCGAATGCAGACACACACACACACGCACTCACACACATAGCAGACCCAGACTCAGGCCTTCCATATCGCCAATATAATTACAGCTATTACATCTGACTCAAATATAACTTTACATCTCGGCCTGCCTCTCTCTCTCTCTCTCTCTCTCTCTCTCTCTCTCTCTCTCTCTCTCTCTCTCTCTCTCTCTCTTACTCGATCTCCCTCTTTTTTCCCCTCTCTCCTTCTGTCTCTTTTTTTACTCTCGAGTACCCATGTCGGAGCCATGTATAACCATTTGCGTATCTGTGTGTTTGTGTGTGTGGTGGTGGCATAATGCTATATAAACATTACATCAACTAACGAGCAGTAACTGGCCTGCCCCAAATCGTGCGTGTGTGTGAGCGTGGTTTAACTTAATGACCTGTACAGTCAGTTTTTTGTTCAGAAGCTTTTTATTCTGAAAGAAGGAAAAAAAAAAATCTTCTTCTCTCTTTCCCTCCCTCTTTCATCTCTCTCTTTTTCTACACATTGCAGATAAAAATATTCAATTTATCACTTAGTCAAAAGATAGAAAATGATCTAAACCATTTCATCTAATCATCTAAATCATTAATTAAGGAAGAGGCCTCAACATATGCTGCTTCTGGCTTTTCAGATGTGTAAATTTGCTGCTTTTACTTTGTTTTATTTTATTGTGAAATGAGAACTGAATCCTTTGGTTTTGGACTAGTTGGTTGGATCAAACCAGCCATTAAAAGCACCATTTTTGGTCTTTGGCAATTGTGACAATTTTATAGACTAAACAATGAATTAATAGACTAAAATAGCAATAGTTTGACTCCTGGTTAATAAAAATATTTTGTTACCACCTTGTGGTTTAATATTTATATGTGTTTTATGTTTGCTAGTGTCAAAATATGTTGAAATCTGGGACATATAGTTAAAGTATAGTCAGAGTTATGTTAGTTAAATGCTGCGTTTTATGTATCTATAAAAAACACAGGTGGATTTATGGAAACCATTGTAGGAAATAAAAGAAATCTAACTTATTTTGTTTGGGTTTTAAACCCACAAGTGGATTTAATAACAGTGTTTTAGAAATGTTCTGTTGGTTAATACAGAAGACTGTCACACTGTGGGGGGTTGTTTTTAGGTTTATCTGGGTAATAGCAAAGATGAAGAAGAAAAATTTCTTCCATAAATTACTCCCACTGAGATTAAGCTCTCCATTTTTGAGAGAACCAGGGTAAAAAATAGAGTGGCAGTCAGACAACCATGTCGAGAGAACAACAAACACAGTCAGACAACCGACAGCAACAAATAGTATCATTAAAAGCAATTACAAGAGTCATAAAAAACATCATCTAGTAAAGCTTCAAAATTTCCAAAGGGGAATGAAGAATTGAGCTTGAATTTCCATTTTTAAAGGCTGTCTCACCGCCTGTTTAGAAACCAGCATGACACCATTAACCACCATTAGTCAGCAGCACAAACACCCGACCCACGTTCACCTCTTCAGAGCTGACCTGCTGAGAGGTTTCATCCAGTACACCTTGCAGGACAGCGAATGTATTTGTTTATTGGACAGGGTAGCGACCTCGGCAGAGCAGCTTTTGGTGGCTGTTGTAGCTCTGTAGGTCAAGCATGGCATTAACAGGTTCAGAGTTCAGCCCATGCTGTCACTGGGACCAGTTAAAACAGCCTTTAAGAGGAGAAGTGTTAAAAAAAAAAAAAAAAAAAACACATGCTGCACAGAGCTAACGGCAGCTTTAGCAGCAGCTGCAGCCGTGTATCCCCCACCTCCGTGCCTGTAGTTAAAAAGAAACGTATGTCTGGCTGCAACTCTTCTAAATCCTTGATATTTAAACATCTCCCACGCCTTTTCAAAAGCCGTTTAGGCATCAAAAGAAAGGGAAGGGATTAAACTGTAACAGTGTAACAACGCCAAAGACAAGACTTCACTCATTTTCATTCTTCTGAGACAGTTTGCCAACTAGTAGCCATGACATCTAATGGTTTCTTCCAGACCGCCACGCATATGTATGTTGTTACGTCGAATGTTATTGGCCTTTTGTCTGCAACATGATCGACAGTTTAAGTTATTCTGTAATCTCTCTCTCCCTCTCTCTCTCTCTCTCTCTATACATGCTAAGTAGGCTTTTTTCCATGGCTACAAGGCCATTGAGTTCCTACTGTGCTGAAATCACATGTGGATGGCAAACTGACAGCGCATGTGTGTGTTAGTGTGTTTGTTTGTGACAAATAAGTGGCTTGAGAGAAAAGGTGTAGGCGACAGCAGGGGTTCAGCATGGGAGAGAATGATAATGGAAGACAGTCGCCTGCCATCTTATGTTAAATATGTACACATCAGCAAATCAGCTGTGATATATAAGTATATAGATGTTCATTTTATTATCATATAATATAACGTGGTTAATTTTTGTGAAATAATATTCATATGAGGTGATTGCAAATTGAAAGTGACAAACAGCAAATCAGATGTTGATTTTATTGCAGCAGATTATAAAAGTCGCGTAACATCATGTCATGGAGCCCATCTGACGAAACGTCTTTTACACATTTACTTTGTTGCACATTAGTAATATTTATCTATTTGCATGTTTGATTGCAGTTTTCAGTTATATATATATATATATATATATATATATATTTTTTTATTGCAGATTATTTGTGTTGGTTTTGCTGATTTAGTCTCATCTTCAAAAACATTTTTTACCTCCAGCAAGTGATTTACTTTCATTGCCGTGTTTTTATGTCATTTGCAAACTGATGGTTTCATGCATCTATAAAAGTTGTAATCTTTGGAGAGATGGTTTTGAAAGTGGTTCAGCTCCACAGTCAGTATAGACTATGTGATTCATTTTAGAAAGAAAATGATTTGTTTCCATCATATTTTTTATGTTGTGTGTGTGTGTGTGTGTGTGTGTGTGTGTGTTTACTGTAGATAATATTCCAGTCTGGTAATTTGTTTACAGATTGCTCCACCGCTTATGTTTTTTGAAGATATATATTTTTAACAAATGAAGATCACAGACTCACAAACTCACACATCAATTAAACACAGTAAAGCGACAAGTGTGCAACAGTTTGCAATACGCTATGTGCACTGACAAATATCAAAAATACAAGCAGGTTAAGCATTTTTTTTTTAATTAATGAAAAAGGAGACTTCTCTGCTCTCTCTCTTTTACACACGACCAAAATGCAAACACACACATTATCCACTCATGAATGAGTAAAGAGACTGCATTGATTTTCAATGTCAGTTTTGCTTGTAATCTCTTCCCCTCTTCGTTTCCTTTTTGTAAAACAAGATTTCCTGCATCACTTATTTTTGTTTGACTCTTTGCATTCACTTTTTACTTTAATCTCTTATCACATCCAGTTCTGTATTTCCTGCAGTGTTTTTTTTTTTTTTTTTTCTTTTAATCGAATACATGTTTTTTCATGACTTCTTTCTTTCTTGTAATATTTATTCTATGTGGGTGATGCCAGTGGACATTTCTGTGATTATTACGGCTTATACAAACAACGCGCACACACACAGCTTTCACAATCATTAGCCATATAGTGTGACAAATAGTTGAGCTTCTCATTGAGCCAGCTATAAATATACCACATGTGACCACAAGTTGTTAAAATTCAGGGCTCTGGGGGAGATCTGTCTTAACTGCTGTAGGATAAGGAACTGAGATCCTTCAAGCAAACTAGCTCTCTACTCTCACAAGTTTTCACTGGTGTGAACTCTAAAACTCATGGAGAAGTAGCCAATTAGGGCGAACTAGTTGAGTGTAACTTGCACAGACACACACAGAGTTTCCCAGCGGGAGTCTGCATATTCAAAAAACCACACAGCTGGAGGGTGCTGGGCACTAAGTAAATTGCCCTTCTTTAATTTTTATTATTGTAAATTGGCACAGTACTAAGGTCCAAATGGTCAATCATCCCAATATAAACACTTATTTCAGTCAGGTTATTTTGAGAGGGATTTGTAGATGATGCTGAGGGTTGATAAAGGTCTAGATCAGGCTGTGAGTCAGAGGCCCTGACTATTAACATCATCTTAGTGTGCACTCAATAATCTAATGTGAAAATCACCTTATAACAAACTGCACCTAATTACATTTCGTGTGAACTGAATGAGACTATGGACCTAATTATAAATCCAACAAACATCTCCCACATCTCTGTTTTATGGGTCTAATTTTAATCAACAAACAGCAGAGCATCCAGCCAGGCATAAGAATCAGCTGTGTGCTTGACTATGTGAAGAGAATATCAGATTATGTTCTGCATCTTTACAAATCAATATTAGAGACAAGGGAGGTCATTCACAGCAGCCTACAAATGAGCTACATGTTAGCTATTAGCTTGGCTGCACCAAAGCAGTTCAGGAAAAGTTATTCCTCCTTCAAAAATGGGTTTATTTGTGTACAAAGACGTGTTATTAGTGTTTTGCTTTTGATTGCTTTTATCAAACACCAAGTTAGCACTGGAGTGAACACTTCAGATATTAGATTTACTAAACATGTTACATACAGCCTGTGATTTCAATATAAAAGAATAAAAGGCTGTAAAAACATGATGTTCTATCAACACTTATATAGAACATCTGTTGTTGTCACAGCAAACTGCCTTTACTTAAAGGAATCAAAATATAACATTGCTTTTCAGTTTGCCTGAGGGAACCTCCCAAAGGGACCAAAAAAGCTGTCAATCTATCTACTTATTTAGCGAGCCTTTATGAGATTTCACATTTTTGTTAGTTTTCATTCAAAGCCCTTATAGTTACAATGTGTTGATGCCAACAACAAAATTATTGCCAGCTCGTGTAAGATGTGTAAAAAAAATATCATTTTGCAAAACATCAGAATTGAGTCCTTGAGGAAGTAATTTGGAGTCAGCTGAACAAAGATATATGATAATGTTTGTTTACTGTGTGTTAGCACGTGCTTCTCTGTGAGTGTACTTCTCTGCGGGGAGCACTGTTTAACACACACACACCATCTGGACTTCTTCAAACACTGCATCAATCTAAGTTACTGCAGATCAGTTTGTGTGTGGTGTGTTATACACATACTGTATGTTTGAGAACATTTGTGTTATGTGTCTGCAGATAAATGCTTTGTTGGATTTATAAATTTAAGCATGTTCACTTGCCTGCACCTGAATATTTGCGTGTGGTTGTTTGAAGTAAATATGTATGCAGTTCTGTTAAAGTCTTTTGTAAGACTCTTACAGGATCTTCTTTGCGCGTGTGTGTTATTTTTGGTCATTAAAAGCACACAGTTAAGCAAGTTTAACTTGGACAGATCTAAAAACAAACAAAACATGTAAATTTATCATATTTCAAGCTTCAAAATCAACAGTTTGATGCCACATTTTGGGCTCATATATTCAGTTGAAAGTTTACCCAGCACACGTTGCTGAAGTTAATGTATTCTAACTTCATAATGCCTCATAATATTCAATTTGTGATGGGACTATTTTAGAGAGGTGTTGATTCAACTTTATGGCCATTTTGGAGGCTGCTGTTTGTGGAGCTATTGAATTGTACAGCTTCATACCCCATTTATATCAATGAAGGTAGGCTAAATAACAAACACCTTTCTGTTTAATGCAGTGCAGTTGGGTGCGTCTAATTTAACTGCCAACTGAGTGTAAAATGTTTACATTGTCAGCGATTACACCAACACTATCCCGCAAACTGTGTGAATCATGCAGTTTCTGGCTGATTTTGGGAAAGTTGACCTGCGTTATTTGTTGCCCGTTTCCACACCTCTGAATTGTTGCCCATATCTTAATTTTTTTAACTGGTTTAAATGGATATTCATGCGGCTTATCGGGCTAGGCTATTTGTGAATGTAGTGGAAAAATGTGCCAAACAAAATTACTGTGTTCACCACTTTGTGTCTGGTAGGGCCACAGACAGACAGGAGACAGTTTTCTTAACTGATTAAATCTTTAAAATGAAAGCTCACTTAAGGGCTGATTTGCTGTAATCTACTTTAGATAAGTTTTAGATTAGATTGTACACTGAGGGTTATGTAGTTATTGTCTCCAGCTCTTGCCCATATCAACAGTCTACAGCAATTAATATGTATTAGTGTTCTTTCCATTTGCACTAATTACATTTTTTAACCTACTTCCTAACCTACATTACCTCACTGTTATTGCTGTTAGGCTCTATGACGTTTTTGATAATGCACATTATGCCACTCTCACTTGCTCTGCCACAGCAGGTAATTAAATCTTCCATTTCCATTTTCCCATTGCATTTCTTATTATTGTAGAGCTACACCCATTACACCCTTCACATCCATCTATTCAGCTGTCAGAGTGAGAATGTTTATCCTGTGATTCACTCCCTCTCAGCTGGAAAGGCAGGTATTACTAAATGCACAGTCGGGCCACTGCAAGGTGAAGCTCCACTTTGCACTCTATAAATACAATTTTAATCAAATAGTACACAACTAACCCAGTCAATCAGCTGGGCTGTAGTCCAGCTAGTCAGTCATCCAATTATACATTTGGTCAGCATGCCAACCAGTCAATCAGTCATGCGGCCAAGTGATCAGTCAGCCAGAGTAACAACCAGCCAAACAGTCTTCCAGCAAGCCAAATAGTAAATTACCCATTCAGTCTATCAGCCAAAAACAAAAAGCTAGCTAGTCAGACAGACAGACAGAAGTGTAATTAGTGATAAGTGATTAGGATGTTTCAGTCATTTAGGATGAACCACTGCATTCTGCAATTAGGGCATCTCTTTTTTCCCTCTCACTTTCTCCACTCTCCCTTGTTCAGTACTTTCTGCTCCTTTTTTCTACCAGTTACAGTTGTGTCTGGCCAGACACATTACATACACACATCACAAACAAACATTAGGATTCTGCTCTTTGCTGCACTTAGAGAAACTTCCATTGAGAATCCATTAGTGGTATAAAAGCACTCTGGACTAAATATGAATATAAATTCACTGATGTCCTCAGATGCAGTTTCAGCTACACAAAGAATTGTTTTTTTATAAGACAAAATATTTCACTTTTTGAGTTAATGCAACATTCTTTAATCACGACATGTTGAGGTAAAGTTTTATGTGTAAATACACAAGTGAATAAATATTCTTCATTCATAAATTTAATTCAAAATTTAATTTAATTAAAGAACTGTCTCCTATGGTGAAAAGCAATACTAAAAATAACCCTTGTTTTCTCACTTATTTTCTGTTATTGAAGTTGGCTTGCTTACCAGCTTGAGACACTGTAGCATCCAGTCTGCATCAAGAAGACTCTTGGCAAACTACCATTATTTTCACCACCAACCATTCTTGGCAAAAAACCATATTCAGCTAAGCACTACAACGACCACTACTAGCACAACAGCATGACAAGCCGTAGTCCCCAAAGGAGCTTTTGGTGGTTGAGTTGGGTCAGGGACCTATGATAAGATCCTTCAAGACCATCATCTCACACAATCTCAACCACCTACAGGTGGAAGATTGACCGTTTATGACCTGGTGCATGCAGAACACTTTGGAGCTACACTCTTAACAGACAGTAGAAAAGATAGCAGACCTCAGACCCAACTCAACCCACCCACATCACCCTGTGTGACTCACCCATCAACACTGTGGAGTACTGGTTTCTGGGCACCATCATCACACATCACCCCAAGCTGAGGAAACTGTACATCAAGAGTCAGGAGCTGTAGTTTAGCTCCCTCATCAGAAAAGCTCAGCAGAGCATGTATTTCCCATGGCAGTTGAATAAGTTCAAACTGGCAATGGTGTACTTCAACACTGACATCACCGAGACCACCCTCATCTCCTCCATCACCACCTGGTAAGTTGCTGCCACTGGCAAGGACAAGAACGGACTGCTGCATATCTTTCACTCTGACGAAAAGTTGATTGGCTGCAATCTGCCATCACTCCAGGATCTTTACACCTCCAGGACTCCAAAACGAGCAGCAAAGATTATAGTCGACCTCCCTCCAACCCGGGACACAAACTCTTTGAGCCCCCCACCCCCCGCGGCAGAAGGCTATGGTCCATCAGGACCAAAACCTCTCACCGCAAAAACAGCTTTTTCCCGACTGCAGTTGGCCTCATTAACAAAGGTCCAGCTTTGGTGAACTGGTGCCCATTGCAGCCTCAGATTTCTGTTTCAGCTGACTGTGAATAAATGAAATAACTTTTCTAATGAGCACCAAATGAACTTTGATCAACTCATAGTGTGATTTAGTTAAATGTACACTGGTTTCACTGAGGTGTTTACTAACCATTTAAGAAGAAAAAAATCAGAAAGAAACACACCATACATTTTAAATTAAATGTGAGAAGTTTGAATATTTTTTAAAGCAAGAACAGTGCATTCACAAGACTAGGAGTTGGTTGAAAGTGATAACACCAGTGAATACTGTGTATTGACTGTAATTTGGTATTTAGTTTGACAAATTGATTAATTGCATTATGTAGTAAGATCAGTGAAGTTCTCTGCAGCTCTGTTATCTTCAGGACTCCTACAGTTTTGAAGCCTCACCCTTTCCACCCTTTTGGTTTTTCTTGTTCTGAGTCTCTCCTCTGTTGTCATCTCTATGTCTTCCAATCATGTTTTTCTGTGAACCTCTTAACCCTCTGGAGAAATTGGGGGGGAGTTTGAATATTGGGTTTCTGCTGCTAATGGGATACGTCAAAAAGGTCCGCCAGAAAATGGCTTTTTTTTCTTTTTATTGATGCCTTGTGGAAGTTGTCAATTCCTTTTTTCACACATCTCCATTATTTTTTTAATCAGGGGTAGATATGTTGACCCAGAAATGAGAAGGATTGACTGCTTGAGGTGTCTGACTTTATGGTTCGTACTATCTTGGGAAGAAATGAAGATATTTAATGTAAAATTTTGACTGTATCTGTGGCAACAACCTACACTTTAGGCAGCTAATTAATAACTTCTTCAGTTCAGCTGTTATTAAATGGTATAAATGACACCAACTTGTTTATAAGGAAATCCCTCCAGGCATTGGAAGGAATTTCCATCCATTCACATTCATCCATTTCATAAGTGTAAATATTCATGGACTATAATTCAACATTAATTATGTTTAAAATATACAACAGCTAATCTATAAAAATGGGTTTATTTTATCACTTAGGCATTCAAGTTACCCAAAACCCACATTTTACACAAGTAATGTAATGCTAATTTAGGAGCAGAACTTTTCAGTTGCCTTGTCATTTATCTATGAGTTGGTCTCCAAGTTACAAGGTTGAGTCATGATTTGATAAGGAGACACTCAGCTCATTTACTGAAACAGTCTCAGCCCAGCAACAATGCTGCCATTTTTACCAACCCTCCACACAGTGGTGAGGACAAATGTCCTTTTTTGTCTAGACATGATAATCTAAAGCCTTCGTGTGGTCACAGGAAATCAAAACTGAGTCAGCAAAGGCACCAGATTTATGCCAGATGCAGCCATAATATGATTTAAATGTTCCCTCATGAAAGATGTTAATAATTATTGTTTACAGAAGACGGCCGGAAAGATACGAGACAAGAAGACGTGTGACAGAAGTATTGATGCAGATTTGGTCCCAGAGTGTCACAAGCACATGATCCACAAAGCTTTTATATCCACTCTTTCTCTCTGTCTAACTATATTACAGCCATAACACGATAATGTTGTTGTGTTATAGAATGAATAAAGTAATTTTTACCCAGACCTCCAATTTGTCTTCTATAAAGAGGATAGATCCAATATCAGCACTTCACACTGACACACAGAGACACACACACAGACGAACGTTCATTTAATAGAAATTCCATCTAACTTTTAGCTGTCAGAGGAATGAAGATAGTCAGAGTAAACATATTACAGAGAAAGCAGGGTGTTGTGCATGTTTATTTGTGTATCCATTCTTGCTTTAGATTTTTTTTTTTTTTTTTTTTTTTTTGATGTGAATCCGTTGTGTGGACTGTGTTTTATTTTTTTCATATTTTTTCAGCTCATAGTTTTGGTTTTCATCCTTTAACCTTACTATTTACAGCAGCTTTGCAGTTATTTTTATAAAATGAGCTCTAAAAAAAATAATTAGCAGACAGACAAAAGAAGTGCCTGGCAAATATTTATCAGCTCAAGACTCATATTTCTGCGAAGATGATGGTGGAAATAAAATTAAGACGTTAAACAAAAACATCAGATTTACAATCACCAGGTGGAATGAAACGCATTCAAAAGACTGATAATGTTGACCTGTGCCTGATGGATGTGGTGTTGAAAATAAGTCTGTGTTGTGTTTCATTCGCAGTTGATTTCGCCAATTAGCACTGTTCATGCTAACTGGACCAATGTGTGTTAGTCTTATCAAAGCAGAGATGCTCATCTAAACACCTCAAAGTTTGAATGACATTATTTGGGAACTGGACTTCAAGGAGTTAGTCAAAAATTTAGCACCAAAGGAAACCAGGCATGGACACTGTTCACAGGTCAGTCGGTCTTAATTTGTTCAGCTGAATGTGCAGTTTATCTGGTGTTTTCTGTCTGATTGGAGGGTTTGTAGTTGTGCAGACTTTTTTTTTTTATTGTGACATGTCATACTAGAGAGATGCTTGTTAATTCATGTACAATATATTTGTTGTGGTGAGGCATGACTTGCAGTGTTGCTATGTGCAGTGTTACATCAGTTGGTTGTGGGCCATATGTGGTTGTCGGGAGAAATGAGGCCAATGGGTTTAGCCAAGCCCAAGGAGCTGTCACAGGACTAATTCGCTCCTGCTTACATGTTTGTCTTTATGTATGTCTTTTACCTGCAGGTCAAGGAGAAGCCAAAAGTGTAAGTTCATCAAGTAAAATATCATGTGTGACATCTATGTTCAACATAAATCCTTGTTATTGTCGTCATTGATTTTTATTATAATTCCAAAAGAACAGAACAGCAATTATTTTGCTCTAGAGAGAGGAGAGAGAAGGAAACAGAGGGGGAAAGGGGAGCAGAAAATGCAAAGTCATAATTAGGCTATAAAGAATATTGTTAGCAGTAAATGGTCCACATCATATGATGACTCAGCAGTTCTTGAATCCTATCATGAGCCAGCAGTTCTGTGATGGTTGGTGTCACTCATGGATAGACACACTGGACTAAAGGTCAAAGCAATAACTCTGAATTTTGGCTTAGTTACTTTGCCCTGGTAGCACTCTTAGCTCTGTGTTTCTGGTGAGGAGAAAATATTGATAGAAAACATGCAACAGTGTCCTGCATATCATGACTTCAAAAGATCAGACGACCACCATCATATCTTGTCATGGTGGGAGTCGATGGGAGGGGGTTATAATCTCTGAGAAGCAGTTTTGTTTGTGGTTCACAAAGGCAGAGCGTCCCAGATGTCTGAACTCACCACTGAGTTTAAAGAGTTTACTCCAGCACAAATAAAAAGAATTTTCAATCGAGCTTGATAGATCACTGTTGTGTATGTTCAGATTTCACCTCGCAACCAGATCTCTAAAGTTACTCTTTATTTTTGGATGAGCAAAACCAGAATCTGAATGTGAAATGCACCATTTGCCCCCAAAAAACAGTCATTTCATACAAGAATAAAGAAAAACGTTCTGAGATCTGCTGTGTGGTGACATCTGAACTTCATCATTGGGTATGTTTATCCCAAGTTGGTGTCTCAAGTTTTATCCCTGCATCACTATCTTCTTTAGGGCATGGCTGGTACGACTGAGCAGTTCTTTTTATTTCAATTACATTTGAAAGTTGAGGCTTTTCTTTTTCTTCTGATGGCGTATGGTTCCATATAAAAGCATACCACTGTGTGGGTCCAGTCGTCTGTTTTAAATAGATCATAGAGTTGTGTGTTAACTGGTTGTTGTGGTGTCAGTTATCTGGAGCTAAATAACTTTGAGGCATATCATTAAGCCTAACCTAAAAACTAAGGTTGTTTTAAGAAGACATATAATTTATCTGTATTGAGTAATCATATGTATTTCTGTGACCCCAATTACAGTCGGTCACTTTGTGACTCTGGGGAAGATCGAATGATTAAACATCAAAGCAGCTACAATGTGTCCAAAAAGCATTAGAGAGGCAAACTGGAGCTTTTTACCCAGACGTTGAAAAGCTGCATCTGTTTCACCAAGAAACATATTTTACCTTTTGCTATGTGTTATCACAGGTTACTGTCAGTAAGGTTCTGTGACATGGGTACATATATTGTTTGTCTCACTCATTCAGCAAATGCAATTCATTTATGTTTTGTTTTTATTTTTATTTATTTATTTTAGTTTTAGATCGCTCTTAGCTACTGAAGCTAGCCGAACAGTTCATTATTTTGACAGTTACTAAACAGCTGCAGGTGCATCAGCACCACCCCAGGACTGGAGTAGAGTGAAATCTGATTTTCATATGAAATCAGGTTTCAGATTTGTGATCTGGCCAACAGAGACACATATATGTGGAGTTAGTGACATCTGGATTTAATCTGGATATAACATACTTGAAAAGAGTAAGTGTAAATCAAACACAGCATTTGGAGACATAGACATACAAAACTCAGATGATAAATAAACACATGGATGTCATGTCTGTGTAGTTACCACAAGGATGACCAGGAGTTTAAATGTCAACATGCCATAGTTTCCGAGGTCACCTTCAACAAACCTTCAGAGAATTAAAGAGCAGCTAATTTTGGAGTCTATGATCAAGATGACGTTAGCAAACTTACTAAACATGACAGTCATTGTAAGTGCAGTTGGTACACAAACATGTAAAAGAATGCAGTGAGTGCTCAAAGTTTCGGATTGAAAGCTGACTTGACATTGGCATCGAACACAGAACAACCTGACTTGCACTCCTGCGCATGAATAATTTATGAAAAGAAGAGGGACCGTTGGGACTCATTATGGTCTAATGCAGACCTGGCCAGCATCTCCGCAAGCCCCACAAGTTCGGTATCTTGTCCCTCACCATATTGGGTTTGATGTCACAACTCCATCTGGAGCCATTTTTGAGGCAGCCATTTTGTAAACCTCTTGGCAAACATTTCACTCACTTTATTTGAATACAGGGGAGTATTCAGCCCATATGAGCTCGCGACCACATTCACGTAGGGATCGTGATTAGGACGGCAACAAGTGTGCAGTAACTACAGCAGGTTGGCAGGTTCAAACCTTCCGGTTGACTCTGCTATAGATGAAAACGAACATGCAATGGTTCACTCCTCATCATCTTTCCTTTACTATTTTCTTTGCTTTTCTCCCCAATCTACATTAAATATCCTTCTGTCTATGTCCCTAGCCTACTATCATCCACATCTTACTCTTCCCCTGCTTTGTCTTCCTCTCCCTCTTCTTATACTCGCCTCACTCCTCCAGTATTTCACTCCCTCCCTCACCCTCCTTCTCTCTACTTGCATATGCTGTGAAGCAGAATAGGTTTCCATTGGGAACCGTTTTGAATATTATCTTAAATTTTTCATTCCTCATCTCTGCTGCTAGTTTTACCCTCAATTTGTTGCCCAGAGCCAAAAAGCAACATGGGATTCATGAAACGTGCACACACCACAGAAAATGCGATTATAGCCTATCCACCGCTCTTTCCATCTTTCTCTCTCACCATCCAGAACAACATGGGAATCGTGAAACGTGCTCACACCTCATACTGGAGTACTTCTTTCTCCCTCTCTCTCTCTGTCTCTCTCGTCTTCAGTTTCTCTCACCCCATCCCTCCCTGCCTTTTCTCTCCTTTTCAGTCCCTCTTATTTTCATTTATCACTCCTTCTCTCCCAACTTCAATGTCTCTTTTTCTCTGCCTTTAGCTCTGTCTACATTTCACTCCCTCATGCTCAGAGGTAATTCTCTCCCTCCTCTCCCGAGCCTTATTCATCATCATCATCATCATCCTTTTCTCTCTCTCTCTCTCTCTCTCTCTCTCTGTCTTTCTCTCACACACACATTATACAGTCACATTGGCATGCACAAATTCAGTCTTCATATCAGTGTCACTGCCCCTGAACAATATAGATGATGACAATATTTGGGTGGGTTGAGAGGAGAGGAGAAAAGAAGAGAGATGGGGTTGGAGAGGAAACAGATAAGAGGAATAAGTTGAAGTGATCCACACACAAATCTATATAGGTGTGTGTGTGTGTGTGTATATACATACACACACACGCACACACACACAACGGCTAATAGCTGTTTTCTTCATTTCTTAAGTGCAGTCAAGTTTGAATCTCGTGTCCTCTCTTAACACTGTGATCTGTGCATTATAAATGAAGGAAAGTTATAACTACACAAGGAGTGAGAGAAAAAGTCATACAGACAGTAAGAGAGAAAGAGAGGCAGAAACAAAAGAGAGGAAGGACAAAAAGCCCATTTATTATAGAACTGGCTGACGAGAATGGCATGAATAACAGGCTTTTTAAATGAGTAAAATATGGTTTAGTCACAGAAAAAAGAAAACTGACACGCAGTGTTAAGCACTTAAAGAACGATGGAAGAAACTACTTTTTTTCCATGTCCAAAACCGAAGCTGTAATTTCCAAAACTCTTTATCTACATCATGAGGAAATTGTGATTATTTGATTATTATTAAAATGAACGTTACTGTTTAAGTGTCAAAATGTTGTCAGCCAAGGTTCTGAGAATTTCGTAACACTAGAAAGCAAATGAAGGGATACACGGGCCATTGTATGGGTGCACATTTGCATGCACTATTAAATTTGATTAACCTTGATTTAATCAGAAGAGATCCTGGGCATTGTATTTTTCTATTTCAGTGACATTTATTTGTGACGCCTGGAAAGCAATAAAAGACAAGAGAGTCTGTTTTACTGGAGGACACACACAGGAAAACAACAGAATGAAGACGGCTCAGACAGGATACTCGAAGAAACTTTCTCCAGATTTTATATAGGAAAATAATTCAGCTTTTTTCTGCCAGGGATGTGTAAATGAGAAAGGAAAAAGGAAATCAGATAGGATTACATGCATTAGTTGTCCTTCAGATACTTCTGTTGGTTTGTTGTGCATGAATTATGTATTGCATTGACTGAGCTTTTTTTTCTTTTGTTTTTCCTCCTGAACACAACAGATGTACAATTTTCAAACTGTTGTTATTTAGGACGCAACTTTAACCACAACCTTGTGTTGTGCAATTACAAAAGGTTTTAAAACAAAAAAAATAAAAAAAATACTGACATTTCTGTCCATTCAATTAACAGAGACGATCATGAGCATGTACGCACGTGTACCTGTGCACCAGTAAAGGAATGAAGATGAATACGAGTCCTGAGTTTGTTCAGCGTCGCATCAACACACAAAGAAGCACACGCATTTATGAAAACAATAACATCATAAAAATGGAAACACAACGCTAAGAGAGATAGAGGGATGAAAACAGATGAGAAGAGAATAGAGTACACAGAACACACACACACACACACACACACATACACTGGGGAGGAATGATAAATTAACATCATGTGTCATCATAGACAGTTTACCCATGTGACATTAGCTAAGATGATGGATGAGAGTGGTTTATAGACAAAAACATTTTTTGAGCGTGTGTGCGTCTTTGTGTGTCTGTGTGAAACTGACTGAGGCCGAACGATTGTGCGTCTCTCTGGCTTGCGAACGTGCAAATATGTATGACTTTTTTTGGTCTTCACGGATTCAAGCTAACCTATTTTTCCGTCCTTATGCACACGTGTATTTTCATGTGTGTGTTTGCATGTAATCTGTTCCCCGTGACTCCTGCCTGCCTTCGCCTTTTCTCTTCGTCTGTCATATGAAGTTAATTGTTGCGACAAACAATCATGTCACTTGATTTAGTTAAAGCTAAACTGGTCAGAAATCAGTTTAGTTCAGTGTTTTAAACATGAAATAAATATTAATAACTCTAGTCCACTATGGGTCTGTAGTCCACACTGTGTCAATTAAAATGCTGCAATGAGAAAATAGGTCAACTCTGTAATAAAAGTGCTAGTTGTATAAAATATAGAATATATGATAGAATAAATAAAGATGGGATGAGACATGATTAAAATCTTAGCCAAAATATTATACATTGCACAATATATGTATATATGTGTGTGTGTGTGTGTGTGTGTGTGTGTGTGTGTGTGTATTCATGCCTGACTGAATCTATTACTGTCATCAAATGTGTGCCTTATTAAACCAGATTAGATCAGTGGATTAGATGAGTAAAGGGCTTACACGAAACAACTGAGGCAAGTATTTAAAGGAATTGAAGACAACAGCAATAAAGCAGTCTGTGGTGTATTTATTACCTAATGGGGAAAGGGTGGGGTCTTTGCAGAATATCACAGATGCAGCTGAGTTGAACAATATCTGATCTGATTCTCATCAGTGACTTCAGTTGATAACAGGGCCGGTGCAAGGATAGGAATCAAGGGAGCCTCTCTTTTCCTGTGGGATATTGGCATCAACCTGTCTGCTGCTCAGAGTAGCTGCCTGCTTGTAAATTCTGTGATTTACCAGGAAATGTCCTGTGTGGACGTACAAACACTTTGGGGAATTTACAACAGTCCTCACAGTCAAGGACACTCCTTCAGGCTGTGTGTACATATACCAGTGTTGGTTTTGTGGGTCTGTGAGTGCATACAGTATGCACAGCTGTGTATTTTAACATAAACCAGGATTTATTGGCTGTACACTGCAGTTTACATACAGTGCAGCCTCTGAAGCTTTATGTGTTCTAAGTGAGGTTGTATTAATGCTTTTTTTTTTTCCATAATCACATTTTCAATCAAACCTGGATGTTTGTACATGTTTGTTCATCATGGCACTAGTGTACCTAATTATTGATTGCTCATTTCAAAGCTCTCAAAGCTCTCCTTAAAGCAGCGCTCCAGAGATTTATGTTGCCCCATAAAGTTGGTGGACTCAACAGAACTGGCGTTCAAGTCGGTGAAACATGGACAGTGGTCTGCTTACTCATCTTATCATTTCTGTGACACAAATTTTGCGTCATTATTCTGTCAGACCTCTTTAATAATAAATGCACTTGATTGACTTTTATAGAAAACATGGTTCAGCGGACCAAATGGTGGTAAAAAGCTCTTTCTTTTTTCTCTCTTCTTTTTCACCTAAGCTCGTTTCCCCACTTCCTAAATCACCATCATCTTCTTGAACTTAAAGGTGACAGAGAATGGTTGAACGGGGTTTTGATCCTTGTTCTGTGACGTGACATATAAACAATATAATTTTGGTTGGATGTGTAACGCCTCAGAAGCTTCCTTAAAAACACTCTCAGAAAACTATTTTAGGGTGGGGGATTTTAAACGCATGGTTTTACACCTATGTGGCATCTTTTCAGGTTTAAATGGCAACCTCATTCTGAAATGCAAGCACTTGACACTGATTGGCTTCCTTCACTGTCACTCAAATCAATGTAACTTTGCCGACTTCGGGACACGGACAGACCATCTTTTTACAGCTAATCACCTTTAAAGGGGAGGGAATGGAATCAGAGTGGGGGGGGCAGTGAGATACATTTTATGTCACAAACAACCATTTCTGAAATTGATCCATTTTCTAGTGGATATTTCTAAAAGAGGAATTTCTATGCAAAGGAGAATTACACAATTTCCTGAATGTGGGTGGACGACCATTCTTCAACAAAGACGAGGTAAAACGCTTTTTGATTCTCTGTCACATTTAAGTTCAATCCTGTCGCAAGTAAGATGTTTTGTCTCTTAATCTGTGCTGATATTTCAGTTAAACCTTCATAACTTACTCTGACTTTTTCAACAGAACATTGATCACTGACTAACTAATATGATTGTGCCATCTAAAAGCTTTTTTGATATAGTCTATGGAGACATTATCCATGTTTAATGCTGTGTATCATGTTACAGTGTTGGAATTTGATTATGACATGTAAGTGTGTTTGTGTGAGACACAATTATCAGCAGAAATGGGATGAAATGTAGTGATAAATCTTTAAAATCTCTTTTTTACTTGTGTTAAATCATGTTTCCACACCACAAAATACTTTAACAAAGATTCGACTCTGCAAACAATTAAAAATGTAATAATTGTTGCATTAGCCCTTTAAGATAGACACAATCACATTGTGTTAGTCCTCAACATCAACTGAAACATTACTGGTGAACATCACCAATTCTCACAAACTCTCTTACAGAGATGTGACATCCAGATTTGTTCCACTGAAAATAAATAAAAGAACAACTTTGTAGATGAAACAAAAAAAGGCTGTTTGAGCTTTTCCATGAAGCTGTATTATAATTCACTTTTGTGCCAATGGTTCTAATGAGGAAAATATGTCCTTATCCCCCCAAAACTGACACTGTTGATGTTCACAAATATGGAATAAGCTGTGAGAGATCATGTGGAAAACATGTCAAGTCTGTTTTAGGGTGAATTAACTGTCTTAATCAGGGCCACTTAGATGCAGATTCTTAGAACTGACAGTATGTTGTCAGTGTATGCAGCGTAAATAAAACATGCTGCCGAACAGTGAAAAAGGACAAGTGAAAAACCATATGGAAAGCTGGATTGCGTCCCGCAGAAATGGCTTTGATAGCAATGTGTAAAAGTAGACACTGGTAGCGTGTAGACGATTGGCACCATGAGACAGACAAAGACACAGTGAAAGAGAGCAACACATCGAGGGAGAGAGACATTGTGGTTTTTCTTCTCATGGACATATAATCAGTTTAAGAGGAAGTTTTTTCCCCTCAGTTTTGCTTTGATGCACAATCAGATTTCGACCCACACTGTAATTCTGTGTCTCTCTCTTCATCTGTCCCTCTCTTTCTCTTCTCTTTCTTTCTCTGTCTGTCCCTCTGACTCCCTCTCTTTCTTCGCTTTTTGATGTGGTGGCACCCTGGCATTGTTCTTGCTATTGTGCCAGTGTGGAAAGAAGGGAGGAGGGACAGGGGACGGGACGGAGGGAACGAGACAGAGATAGATGAAGGGATGGTATTGCAGTATTGATGTGGCATTGAGGCCCCAGTAAAGTTGAAAATCTGGATATAATTGACAGCCACACTGGCAAATCTGGGATTCCCATCAGAACGCGGCGGAATGTTCTAGAATGTTCCGGACTGACCTCTGAGAACTCTCTGGAAGGGCCAGCAGGCAGCAGGACTCATATATCATCATATCATCATCACAAATACCAAACATTCATGTTTCTAATTATTCCTCCTGCTCTTTCTCTTTGTTTATCTTCCACTACACTGCCCTTATCTCCCTCTCTCGTGTGTGTGTGTAAATGAGGCTGTGTGTGTGTGTGTGTGTGTGTGTGTGTGTGTGTGTGTGTGTGTGTTTTTGAGCTATTTAATGTATGAATCCCTCAGCATTTGTTCTTTTCAGTCAGCATCTGTGTGTATGTATTTTCAAGTATTCTCGTGTTTCTTATCTTATGAGGACCATTTGTGTAATGTTTTTCCAGTTCTCAATTTTTCAAAGTTTGACGCTTTACACTTGGTTTGGGGCTTCAAGATTAACATAACACTTCTTAAAAATCTTTAAAAATAATAATGATAATAATAAAGAAAATCTTGTTCTTGCTGACTGTGAGTTAATTAACGTCTGTGATAATGTACAGGTGCAACACTGGCATGAGTGCTGGGATGTGGTTACAGTTGAAACAAACACCACCAGAGAGGGCAGTAAGACACTGCTTTTCAGACTAATATTACGTTACTCACTTATGGGATTTTAGGATGCTTACACAGGAGGTGGTTTAGCTATGTGGTTCATATGTCCAAATTAAGCATGTCTGAAGGATCAGATACACTTTTACCTACACAGCTACCTACACTTGCTGTGATTGTGCAATTACTTGCATTTAACTCTTTATAATAATAACTTTAATGATTCGGTGTTGGGCTGTTGCTGCTGTCAAGAAGCTGCTGTCATTCAATAATGTACATGAACACGTGTGAGTAAACATGTGAGCAAACAGACAGAGGACAGATGCTGTTGATGATGCTCAACTAACCTACGCTGCCCACACTATACCTTGTGTGGTGCCATGTTGTCAGAATTATGCATGGTTAAGATATATAAAGCCAAGTCAAACTAATTGATAGGAACTGAAGGAAATCACACTATATTACTGTGATTGACGTTGTCCATGTAGCAGTGCCAGTCTTTTTTTTTTTTTTTAATTGTTCCCAATGATGAGAGAGCATATGCAGCTGCGTGGCCAGTGGATCTATTTGAACGTCTCTGAATTTTGTGGAAAGTTGTTGGTGTCATCAGTAGACTGTCATTTCAGGCAACCATCACATAGCGTGGATTTGGCTGTCTATCTATCTGTTTATCCCAAGCTGTATAATATGTTGACAGAAAAACCAATTCATGGGCACATATTGACACTCCAAACACACAACACTAAATCCATGCATAGTACCCATTACAGAACATAACAGCAGGCTGTAAGATGCTGGCAGGAACAGTGCACATGGAACAACATAACTCAGTGGCTGGCATAGTGTAGGGAACATATGTAATGAGTATGGGCTGGAAATCCCAAGGTCAAAATGAAAAACATCTTTGAAGGTGTTAAGACAGTTAAGGTGGTTAAAATCCTGTGGGACTTCCAGATCCAGGCTGACAAACTGATGATAGCTAACCAAAACAACAAAATAAGGCAGTGGTGATAGATGTAGCAATCCCAAGTGACAACAAATCAGGAAAAAGAACACAAGCAGCAGGAAAAATATAAAAGGCTGAAAGAGGAGCTACAAAAGATGTGGACAGACACACATTTTTATGTTTTTTTTTTCTCTTGCTTTTTATGATGCCTTCTCACCAAAAGGGATTTTTGGGGAAAAAAAGGCTCCAGTTCAGTAAATTGTCATCGCTTGATCATTTTGTGGTAATTGTATTCACAACAGCAAGCTGATAAATCCGCTGAAGTATTTTGACATAAAGCCCTCATCATTGCAGATGCAACATCAGAGTATTTTCTTTTTAAAGGGCATATCATCTAAGGAACCGTAATCAGTCAGAGAACAGTTGACTCTGACAAGAAAGCAGAACATATTCAGAATCAACAGGTTATTCAAATTAGAAGATATACTTCCATCAAACTGAGATAATGTGATTGTACTATATGCTGAAGTGATGGAGAGGTGCACCTGTTTACTCTTCATATGTGTACCTAAACATGTTTCCTGCTGAATGATCGACTTTGTGCATGTGTGGATGCATTCGTGTGGAGCGTCTGTATTCATGTCCAACTCCTTCACTTATCTTCACTGTCACATACGCACACACACACACACACATAAACAGGCTATTCTCACTTTCTCTTTCTTTTCTCTTTGACACACTCTGAGTCTTACCATTGATCAGACTTCAACAAATGATTAATACCATTTAAATAACTGAATACAAAAGAATTCCTTTACTGGCTAGTACTGAATGTTGAAAACACAACCCTGAAAGTGACTTGACTGACTAACCGATTTATCTGTGCTTGCATACGCCACATACTAAAAAGGAAATCCCATCATTGTCTTGCAGTGTCAGTATCCCTGCTGACAGATATGTATAGTGCAGAGCAGAGCTTAGTCACTGCTAGCGCCTGTTGTATCTGCATTGTTTGTTCATGATGATGAAAGTGTTTAAAGGTAATTGTATGATCAAATGGGTTTTTTTTTTTTTTTTTTTGACATGAATTTACAACAGGGGATTGTTGTGTTTCACTCTGTGATCTTTACCTGTGTAAGTTTGGTCAAAGATTTTAACCTCCTTGTTTTGTGAAGTTTAGATGCAAGATGATGCAGAACCATAATTAAAACGACCCCAAATCTAAGAATACACATCCACATCACTAACAAATGAGTGCTGATTGCTGGGTAGCCTACTCCCTGCCAATAAAGCTTTTCTTGTTTGAAATCAAAGAAGGAAAGTAATTTGCAGTCTCAGAATGGAAAGTCATTTGTGGAGTATGTATAGTTTGTGGTGATGATATGGTTCCAGAGCCTGTCTGCTTCTTTGCATTATTATTATTATTATTATTATTATTATTATTATTATTATTATTATTATTATTATTATTATTATATTCTTGAAAACCACCAATTTAAGCCAATACAAAGACAATGGGGACCATACCTAGCTGCAGTATAACAGGTATGGTCCCCATTGTCTTTTAACTGTAACACCATCGTCAACATCTATGAGCTAGGATTACTGCCTCACGGTTATATGTTTCTGTTAACCACAAAGTTGCAATTTCCATCTGTGTGTGTTTGGATTTAATTAAACAAAGTGTGTTTTGTCACAGTTAGCCTATGAATTATTGAGTTATGGCTGAAGCGTCTTTTTCTGTGGTCACAGTGGCCCTTCACCACGAAAACCAATCAGTCATCCTTGAGGCAGCTGAACAGTGAATTGTTTGTGGCAAATTTTAGGAAATTCCCTCAAGGCGTTACTGAGATATGGCGTTCACGAGAATGGACTGACGTTCATAATGTCTCCGCTGTCAGAGCTCAGAGGCAGAAAGATCCAAATCTGCTGTTGTGTTTGTCACGTTCTGATGCAACATTTTCATTTCAAGAGGAATTCACTCACTCGCTTGTACAGATGTGGATAATGAAGACTGACTTTGGCATTGAATAGTGATTTTTCTAAAAGAGGGTCAGTCAAGTAGAATTTTCACAATTTTATCCATTATAAACTTTGCTTGGCAGCTGCTGTGGAGGAGTTTCTTATGCTTCTTAATTGCTTTCAACAATGTTTGTTGCTGCAACATAATTTTCTTATTAGAGCTTGGACAGCTTTGTCATAGTCCAGTTATCATTTAATAATATAACAGTAAAAGAAGAGCGATTCTTCTACCTGCCTGTGGCCACTAAGCAAATTACACTGAATAAAATGGATGAGACCTTGGTATATAAAACAGATGGATATTGAGTTGATATTGAGTTGTTCAGATTTCAGATAGATCTATTTTCCCAAAAATTTAATTTGGAAATAAATCAAATGTTAACTTTATGAATCAAATCTGTCTTTGTTTTAACTGCCCATCAATTTAAAAAAGCCTCTGTTGGTTTACCTCTGATGTTTTGCTCTGAGGGGGAAAAATATAAAAAGTGGAAAAATGTCACCTGTAACTGTCAGGCATAACTGTGTTGTTTGAGAGAGAGAGAGAGAAATTCAGTGGTTCAATGACAAATTCAAAAGAAGAGATAAAGCATATGTGAGAAAGAGAAAGGCTGATGATGAGAGACTTAAAGAGAAAAAGCAAGAAAGACGGAGAGACACTGAAACTCAAAGAGAGTGAATGAGCCAGAGAGGTAGGACAGAGAGAGAAAGGAGAGAGACCGAGAGATGATTGATGGAGCCAAAAAGACGATTTCTTGCTTCATCTGATCTGCATTATTCTGCAATCAACACACACACATGCACACACACAAACTTTGCAATCAACACACATACACACTCTCAATGTCTCCCTCACAGACTATTAGTCTGCAATCAGCATACAGGTTACTGATCAGCAGCTGTCATCAACACACACTGTATACCTATAGAATGCATACATTCACTCACATACATCTCTCTTTCTGCTGGGAGAGGAGTGAAAAAAAAATGCTGCCCACTATGAAGGATACTAGTTTGAACATGTGTTAATGCCAACAACTCCCACCATCTTGTTTAGCTACTTTGGGGTTTGTGTTTTAGACATAGCCGGCCTTGCATGCTTTAGAAAAAAAAAATTAATTGATCCCCTAAGGACAAATTCATCTTTCATTTGTCTTCTCAACAGGAAGGACAGGTTTGCCCATACAGCTGCTCCTCTGGAGCTGTAGGCCTTCAATATCTTCCTCTAGGACATTACTTTCCTTGTGGCCGGAAAAACAAAATGCAGGCCAAAGAAACCAAACATCTTGAATCCACAGTTTTGTATTTTAATTATATTCGCAGTATGAAATGATGAGTGTCATATGTAGTTGTCCATTTAGGGATATCCTAAAATGACAAAGGCATGAAATGACAAATATGGGTCACTGCTCCATTTTAAAATACATCAAACCTTTTCATTTCAAGCAAAATGATGACTGATTATTACTTTAAAACATAGGCTAGATTTATGTAAAACATTCAATTCTTTTGAAGGAGCTTGTCACAGATAGCTGGTGGAGACAGGGCAGACAAGCTCACATGCAGACACTAGGCACACTGATGCAAGTGAAGTAATGTAATCAAGAAAAGCAGACTTACAGGCAGATGGTGGATAACCAGGCAGAAGAAAAGACAGATAGACGGGCAAGCGAGACGACTGGATCACACAAGGGACACATGAAAATAGACAATCTGACACTGGGTGGGGACAAAGGGCTGGAAAAATGGAAAAAAAAAAAAAAAAAAAAAACTGCATGCAGATTTGTGTCTGTAGGTGGTCGGACCAGGTGTTTGAGTGGGCGGGGCAGGCAGGTGAGTGAGGACATCTGCTGGGTAGAAAGAGGAAGGCAGATCTGGTTGGATCACAGGAATATTCTAATTCTCATCCCTGTAAACTCTGAAGAATGACATTTTCATTTTAAAGTTTTGTTTTAGTCCTTGGGTGATGTTTCAGTTCAATGTCACTTCAGTTCAGTGGTGTGTGGTGACTTTTACAGGTAGGCAAGCAGAGCAGAAGAGCCAACACCCCCGTCCAATCCAATCTGGCCCACAAACCACCATCTCAGTGTGTGATTCAACTGTTTATTACATCAGACCAAATGAAAACATGCCCTCTTAAATTCACGACCTATACTGTCTTTGTATTGTTTGTCTTTTCAGCGCAAGTCTCCTGCATCCTGCTGCACTCTGCCTAAACGTCACCACCCTTCTGCTCCACAATACACCCTGATGCTTCGTCATCATCATCATCATCATATGTGGATCACCAGTGAATATATGACAACTTCTACCGAGATGATTAATTAGTATAATTGGTATGTCACCTTGCTACTGCTACTTCTTGATGCTTCGAAAGAAACACATCTGTGGCATGTGTAAAAAGGCGTGTGCATCATAGCTGATCTCAGAACAGCTGAGTGAATGGCAGCTCCTTGAGCAGACTTGTATGCCGCTAGCTATAGTTAGTCACCCATCAAGGATCTCAGGATTATCAACAATACACGTTTGACTAATGGAAAAAAAAAAAAAAAAAAAACAAAAACCTGTTCCCCCTGCACATGACAGCCTACACCTTTATTTCAGTGAGGCTTGGTCACACCCATGAAAATGACATACCTGATCAATGTAGCAGCTGGTAGTCAATGTAGCCTCCACAGCACATTGCAGCCACAAGAGGGCACTGAATACAAGATGAATACTAACAGGTAATATCAGATCTTTTATGGGACAGAACTCTATTCTGTGATGTAAGGTGACATATTCCTTTTACTTCGATATTTGTCTGCTTATTTTTTTTTCACTTCTCAAAAAATGTTTACATTGGTTGGCAAACAACTGCATGACGAAATTATAAATTGGATTTGTGAGATTTGCACATCAGATCTTTACTGCGGTATAAAAAATGGCTGCAGTTTCATGTAAGATACTTTTTTGTGCTGTATGTGCAATATGCTTACAGCTCTGTGCAAACAGAATGTTGATTAAAATGTATTTGTTAGTGCGTAGGAATAACAACGTGCATATACATACATGCACAAATACACACATATAGACACACAGAACAACAGTCCTGTTTTACTTAGCCATGATAAATGACTGTGCAGTTTTGAAAACGTTCTAAAGTCAATGAAACAAATGTCTCTCTTTCTTACCCCCCTCTCTCTCTCTCTCGTGTTGGTTGCGCACACACATACATACATACATACACACACACACACAGAATGACTTATTAGTAACTTAATGTATGTGAGGTCTTTCAAAGCAAATTCATGCACACACGCACTCAACATAGATGAGTGATTAGTAACTTAATGTTAGTGAGGCGTCATCATTTTTCACTAGAGTGCTGGAGGTTTGTTGGTATGAATTATGACCTCTGTATTGCCATCCATCTACCACTCTGTTTTTCCTCCATCCAGCTCTCTATCTTTATGTATGTTTGTCTGTGTGTGTGTGTGTGTGTGTGTGTGTGTGTGTGTGTGTGTGTGTGTGTGTGTGTGTGTGTGTGTGTGTGTGTGTGTGTGTGTGTGTGTGTGTGTGTGTGTGTGCGTGCGTGCGTGTGCGTGCATCTCCCTCTCTTCCTCTGTTAGTCTTCCTCTCTCACTCTTTCTCATTGCTCATCTCCCTGCCTGCTTGATCATCATAATCAGATATGATTTATAGTAACACACACATGCAAACGCACAGACTTGCATGCCCACTCACACACACACACAAATTGTTAATCACATATTTGTCCTGAGGGCTATCATAATTCTAATGATAACAGAATCTCGGGAAGATTAAAAAACACACTGCAACAAGATGCTGTCTGATAAATTACTCTTGTTGAGTGGTTTATGTGTACACTCACACACTCCCACAAACAAAAACTCTTTCTTCCAACAAATACATAGATACCTGCATAATATACAACTGCAATGAATCAAAAAAAAAAAAAAGACTAATTTAATGTGAGTAGACAACACACATACACACACACACACACCTATCCTTCATCTGTGTCATTGTTTTCACTTGGCTCCAGCCAAGTCATTCTTGAAGTGCTACACACTGACTCAGGTTATCTGATGTAAAAAGTGTTAAATAATGCCATAGCATACTAGTGGAATGTATGTTGTGAGCATGTTAATGTTTGCTGGTAGCTGATGTTAAAGGTGCAGTCAGTAATATTTCACTGGTCTATGCACAAAATGAACATAATTTATGATCCAGAGTTTGCAAGTGTTGCTGATCAATGCCAGCAGCTCAGCAGCCACTGAGGTAACAGAAGAGCTTTCAAACTTCCTAAACAGGCAGGTCTGTTTAGAGAGCTTGTTTCTGTGAATGTGAAAGTAATGGCAGCCGGGGAGGTTATTAGGCCTGGGAGGACTTCTGCACTCTATTGAACTGAATGATTTTGTGCTCCAAAATGAAAAAGATGTCATTTAAAATAACTAATGCCCAACCTCTCTGGATGCTTGTGGGTATGAAAATAAGACATTTTATAGTTTGGCTTTGACATTACTGGTGATTAGAAAATCTTTGCACTGAAAATTTTTTCTCCATTTATTTCGTGAGCACCAAATCTAGTGGCTTTTAAGACACTGACTATGTGGATTGAAGCAGCTGCATTTCATACAAAATAGATTCACGAAGACTTGAAGCGAAGGTCAAAAGTTGAGCGACTTGAAAGATGCGGGAGAAAGTTTGCACTCAAAATGAGGACTTTTAAAATCGCCTGTCTTTGTCTTGTTTGACAGAAGACACATACTCTCATGCATATGTAGATGCATTAAAGGCTTTTTAGGAAGTGCCTTGACAGTTTAGACACTTTCACCACTGACACCAGCAATCCTTTGAACACTGGGCTGTCTCCTCATCGCACCTTGTTATCCATAAAAGATAAATAACACAATCTAGAGCTAAACTATGTCTTATTTTATAGACAATCAATAAAATGTTGAGCTCTACTCTAAATTTTATTGTCAGAAGATATAATGAAGCTATATAAAACGGTGGTGCACTGGGAGAGTGGATAAAGGAGGGGGCAAAGAACAGAGGGCAGATGTGAGATAGAATATACAGTATATAGGAGATGGGGGGAGAAGAAAGAGGATGATGAGAGAGGTTAGGTAGAGAGGTTGTGGTAGAGGGGTGAAGGGGGCTGCAGATAAAAGAGGATGGGATGAAAGACAGGGAAGTAGCAGGAAAGAGAATAGGGGAGATGATGAGGCAAAGAAATACATACAGAGAAGTGAAGGTGGTTGCGGAGGCTATAAGTCTAGTGATGACCATATTGTCTACGTTATCTGTGGTCTGTATGTGTGAGTGTTAGTGACACAGAGCAGAAACTATCCACAGAGATCAGACACTAATACAGCTGTTATTTCTGTTGTTTTCCACTTTATCACAAACGGCCTGGTTCATACTCAGAAATGTTGTTTTTTATTTGTATTAGAAATATTTTCAGCTGTGGTTGGGATATTCTTTTTTTCTTTTCTCTCTCTTTTTTTTTTTTTTTTTTTTTTTATTATTGTTCCTGCTGTCCTTGCTTTCTTTCCGTGCCAGTCTCTTTTTATTTGTATCTCTTTCAGACAGAGCTGGCATGAATGCGTGCAAACTGAAAGTAAGGAAGTGAAAGCATTGAGAGAGACAGGACTTTGCTCAAAGCTGTTTGGTCAAACTGCAGTTTTCCATCTCGTGTGAGAAATTCACATTAGTCTCCAGAGCAAAAGCAACTAAGGTTCATTACCAGCTGTGACAGTGTGGCTGGTATTGTCTTCACCTTGTGACTGAGTATGTGCGTAATCATGGCAAAATGTGTTCCTGGAGATGCCTGCTATGGCAGGATCTACCACTTAGATGCCTTTTGAGTATTTCTGCAGGTGTTTGAGTGTCTGCGGACAGATTTTGTCACCACAACAGCGTCACAACAGTGCAAAATGCAGACATGAAACTTTACAGGTGTGCAGCTTAGATCTAAAATAGGGGCAAAAATGAAGGCTGAGTTCAAAGATGGATCGTATGAATGACTGATGAGTGCTCACAGGTCAGATGCTGTTGCCTCCAAATTAAATTAATTTTAGAGATGCCACTTTTCCTTCCCAGTACTAACATCACTAATTGCTATCCTTGTTATGTGGCGTGCATATTGTGCACATTGTCTTTTTACTTTTTAGAACTCCCAGAATGTGTGCGTAGTCTGGCCAAAAGATCATACCACAGTCTTTTTGAGTACACACAGGTTTAGCTGAGCTCTTTTTATTTCATTGGTGGTCTTACTCCAACAAAGGCTCAATGAACAAATATCTACTTCCTGTTTTCTCTCAGATTTTATTCTGACAGTCTGACTGGATTAATCACAACTTTCTGCTGCTTGATGCTTTTCTAGGAGTTTTACTATTATTCTTTTGACAGCACTATCAGTGGAGAAGTTCAGTTCCTGCTAACCAGTTAGCCTGTTTCCCTGCCTGCAGATAAGTCTTTCATCCCTCAGACAGACTGCAGCTCCAACTGTCTTGGATTACAGCGAGAGATGGTATTTCTGCTCAGATGGAGAAGTCAGACATGTGCTATTACACCAGAATTACTGAAGCTGCAGCACAAAACAAGGACAGTCTGGGACAGTCTGGTTAGCAGTGACTGAATGTTTTATCCTCATGTGAAACTGTTTATCAATAAATCATATCGCTACACTATTGGTGTACTGAAGTACTGAAGCATATTCACTAATGTCCTATCCAGTATTTTAGGCAAAATTGGATCCTTTTGAAATACTAAATAATAAAGTTGACACATAGTAGCTCTGCTTAACTTACAAGTCAAGTCAAATCAAAAGTTTGTTTGTAATAAACAGAATAATTGTCTGATCCATGGCATAAACCTGTTAACAGATTTAGTTCACTAATGATAATAAAAAAAAATACATTCTCTATTAACTCCTCTGTGCTCATTGGATCAGCATATTGCAAAATTTCAGTTTACTTATCAGGAACAGTGTTAGTTACTATCACTATCTTGTCAGACTCTTGCCTGTTATGAATATGAAAGTGATTTTGTTTAACATAATTTTGTCGGAAATGAAACCAACCATTAAATAGATTAAATCTCTAATGTTACTAGCATGATGAGTAGATGATTTGTTACACAGTGTTACATGAGTGTAGTTTAAAAAAAAAAAAAAAAAACACAAAGAGGAACAGAAAGTTGTAATGAGGATGTGTGTGGGGAGAGTTTTCCCTGAACTTGCTACCACTGTAGCCCTATATATATATGGCTGACTTGACCATGCTAACCTAAAAACAGCCCAGTATACGCATCACATAGAATGAAATCTGTATTATTGAAGTCTGAGTTATTACAATGTCTTCATTTACTTGTCTAAGCTTAATGGTAACTTCACTAAGGTTTATTTTCTGCAGCCACAGTCTTTTCCCAACTTTAAAAACATACCCAAACTAATAAGCACATTTATTATTAAAAAAAAAAAAAAAAAACAAGAACTTCAAAAAATGTTGGCATTGTTAATTTTAAAAAATGGTGTCATTGATTTGAGAATTTCAAGGATCATCCAACACTGACGATGGTTTCTGGCTCTAGGTTCGACACATGTGTCATCGTACTCTAAATAGCAATGACTTTGCCGTGTCCTCATGGGCAAAATGGTAGGTTAACCACTAAAAAGTGCCACTTTGGGCTTTGATTTTCACTTCACACGCTGGCTGTAACATTTTACAGGCCCTTATTTACTGCTCACACAATGCACTCTTGACTGCAACTTTTTTTTTTTTTTTTTTTGAGCAGCACATTTTTACATCACATATCACACCACATTTGCTTTCACTGTGTCTCTCGACCTCCTTTGCTCAGCACGGAGGACACATTAACACAGCTGGAGTCACAGCGAGTATATTGGTATTTGTCTGCATTACCTTATTCAACAGCTGTGTGAATATACAACAATAAACCTCATACTATTCAGGGACTACACTGTGGGTTTGGTGTACCACTCTGCAACTTAAAATGTAGCAGACTGTGACTGCTTTTTCTTTTTTTTTCTTTTTTTTCTATCTCTCATTCACACATACTGTCTCTATTTGAGTAGCAGATAGAAAGTAAATGGGTTGTGAATAGTAACATTATAACGAAGTTTCACAGACTATATGATAACTGATATGGCCCTCGATAGTTAATTTTTCGTCTTCCCTTCTCTTGCTCTCTGTATCTCGTTCCCATTTACTCTCCCCCTCATATACCCCCTCCCTCTCCCTCTCTCTGCCATTTCATATTAGGTATAAATTATAGCAGAAACGTTGAATCTGAATCTCTTTTGGGATACTCTGCAAGAAGCAACAACGCTCTCATTGTTATGCCTACCGCTGTCTTGTGGTAAAGACGGAACAAGTTAGAGAGAGAGAGTGAGAGAGAGAGAAAGAATTGTTTTTTCTCCTGTTTAACCAGGAGGAAATCAGTATCTCTCCTGGTGAAACCACCACTTCTAATTTTCGTTGATTTCCTCTCCATTTCCTGTTATCTGACTTCTCTGTTGCCCCCTGCACAGAGTCGCACACATGGGTATGTGCACGACGCCGCGATGACACACACACACACACATACAATTGTGCTAAAGTTTGCATTGATTTGTGTGTACATCAATCAGACCCGTGATTTCCCTGTGGGTCATTTCCGAACTGCTTTGTTTCATTTCTGTGAGTGTGAGTTGGAGTGGTTTTGGCCTTTTGCCTTCTTTTACTGTGAAAGAAAATTGTCTTTGTTCTTTAATTTCCAATTAGAAACAGAAGCTACCTCTTCCTACCATTATTTATCACCTTCAGGATCTACCTTTATTTTTCTCCAGCTTCTAGTTTTTCTTTAGACAGAGTTTAGGGACTAAAAAAATCCATTGCCCTCTCTTCATCTCATCTTTTTTTTTATGTTGCTCCCTCCCTGTGTCATGCGTAATCAGGTATTCTCTCCACCTTGTCCTCATCCACATCTGGGAGCATGTGATGAGATGCATGATTTGATCCCGATCTCCGTTTTCGTTTAGCGACTTGATGACTTCATCTCCTTCTCATCACTGGATGTGGAATTCCTCGTGTCTCAAAAGCCAGTTGCCAAGTGGTTCATGGGCTTATCCGACTGTGCCGTGTATAGTAGATGACTGTTGGACCATTGGATTACCACCTGGCTGTCAGCATGTCATCCCTGTAACCTGGTAACAACATCTGATTGGAGCCAAAGACACAAAGCAACCTCGTTTTTTTTTTTTTTTTTGGTTGTCTTCTTTTCTTTGTTCACCTCGTACTCTATGACCCAAGCTTCTCCCTGTAAAAATGTGGTGATGACTTTGTTCTAAACACACGTAAAGTCCTCTGGCTCATAATGTGTAAAGTCAATCTTTCCATCAAGAGTACAAGCTTAACAGGTCGTTATTTTTGTGGCATTTCAACATTAATGTCTAACAGACTGTGTTCTTATGTAGGGCATAAACACCTCAATAAACTTGATGCCAAGTTATCATTATTATTTTTCTGTTGATGGTTGTTGGTTGTGGAAAGTCAAGATGGTTACACAATTAGTCTTTAAAGTAATTTTGATGAGATCATAATGGATAATAAATGTTCACTTTGTCACTGAGGTAGTTTTCTGTGTTAACCTGATTCAACTGAGACGAACAGTTCAGCTGTGAACAGTCAGTGGAGGTCTGGCGATGCACCAGGGGACACTGGCAGACAACAACCAATGGCACTTGTGTGTTGCAGCCAGTAAGAACCTGGCACCGTGTAGCAGCAAGTCTTGGTGTTAATGCATTCCCCAAAATGTAACAGCAAATTATCTCTCCAGTAGAAAGTCTTCATTTCAACATTTTTTTATTTGCCTGATTAGCAATGAATCAATGCAAAAGTATTATTTCTACAATTTTAAAGTAAAACTCCATTGCAAATGTTCTAATGCAGAAGTCATCTGATAATGTCAGTCCCATGTGAATCACACATCTGGAATTTGGGTGGTCACATTCTTTGTCTTGTTTTTGTTGTCGTCCCTTCTTCTTTGGGTTAAAATTATGTATATGACCACAGAAAAAAATAATAGCAGCCGAGATAGTATGTTGGGTGCAATTAAATAAGCTCATTTTACTGTGTTTTAGCTGCATCTGGAGATAATCCTTGAAATTTGCTTTGTAAATGTGGGTGCGAGATTGATTTAGTCTATCTTCTGTGAATGTGACACAAAAGAAACAAGGAAAGAGGATAAATCACATGTAGTCTCATGTGAATAGTGTTGAAAACTGATAACACTTGGACACTGAGTACAGAACATTGATCACACAGAGGAAAATTTACTTTATTACAACATTACTACTGCCGCTTACAAAGTTTGTAGCATGAGAGAAAGAACTGAGAGCTGAGATTGCAAGCTAAATGTGTCGGATGACCTTGGGACAGCAGTTAAACCATGGCGGCACATTGGTAAAAACAACTTTTCTGCAGGACACAGAAGCTGTCCCAATTCTAAAGTTGAGTGGTATCCCCATAAAAGAGGGCCGGTCTTCAGGGTCACGAAGGTTCACTGTCGAGAAAGACGGACGGAGAGAGAGTTTGGGAGGAAAGAGAGAAAAACAGACAACAAAAGGGCACGGAGACAGAGGGGAGGGCAAAACCTCATCAAAAAGGGGAAAAAGATATACAAAGTTTAAAAACAGTTTTATGAAGACAAGAAGCAGAAAAGAATGACAGACAGAGGGAGGGAGGAAGGGGTGGAGGCATGGTTGATGCCCATGCATGAAAACAACAAAAAAAGTTAAAAAGAAGAAGGAGCTTCACCACAGAGAAGTCGATTGCATGTTCAGATCTTTAACTGCTGGTCAAAACAACTACACATACATAAACACACACACACATCCATGCATGCATGCAGAGCCCGACACACTCAGAGTAGGGTTATTCTAGGCGATAATGTCTTTACCAGGGTAGAGGCCTCTTTGGATTTTGGTCCTGAGGTCGTGGAGCTCTGAAGCCACAGGCTACGAAACTAACTAGCTTGTTGTGAGACATGAAAAGCCCAATCATCAGCCATATACTGCACAAGTGACAATAATGGACATGGCTTTTATTTACCTTAACAAGGGAGAGCCCCAATTACAGGTTAACCTCAGTTTCTCTTGGCTGGTCTCTGGTGCTTGGCTTGACTTGTTTGAATTTGCCAATATTCTTTTCTACGCAGCTACTTCCAGACTAGACTGCTGCTGTTGGATGGCATCTGTAATACTGTTACACAATGTGCCAATAATACAACTGATAGTTGTAATGCAAAAAAAAAAAAAATAAATAGTATCAGAGACAATGAAAAAGAGCAGCTACAGCATAAAATAATGAAAATATGTTTGCCATGTGTTTATTGACAAACAAGTTTGCATGTGAAACCTTTATGCATGGTTGCATGGTTCACTGTCTGGTGAATTGGAAGACTTTCATAAGAGAAGCTGTCACTATGACAACACGGTAAACATACCAGCAGCCTCTCTTATGTCTTTGATATTATTCATCACGGCATAAAATGTTTCACTAATTTGTTGTGTTAAATTATTCTTCTTTATGGTAGTTCTGCCATAAATAGCTCATTTATTTATTTGTTACTACTTAAGTATAATCACCAGCCTTTATTTGTTCATCATCGCAGTTGTAAAATACGAATTTTACCCTTGTACAATCTTCCTCTTCTGTCGGTCGTTTTTGAATCCTTCCAGAGCAAAGAAAGTGAATGAAACACCCATCAGCCACTTTTAAAAGTGCCGTTGAGCAAGGCATTGTGCTGTGTTTGCTTCCTGTGTTTGTGTCAGATTTAACAGACAAACCTGTGAACATATGCAAGAAACTAAGCAGGGAGTCTTCCTCTTGTTACCATTGTATTTCCACTCTACAAAATAATGGTAAAAAAAGAAATCTGTAAAAACAAGACAACAATACAGATTGAGTCCATGTCCAGTGAAGGACCAGTGGAGGTCCGTGGCCTCCATGCTGAGCAGCGCTGTGTGTGAGGGAGTTGTTGTGTTTGGAAACTAAATTTCACAGGGAGGCCCCGTCTCTTTTCTGTGGTCGGTTTGTCTCTCGGTTTCTTTCCTTCTTTTTGTCTGACTATCAGTCGATCTGTTTGTCTGTTGTGGTCGATGCTCATTTTAGCCCGAGGACAACCCAACTCTACACACACACACACACACACACACATGCACAGTATTTTGGCATTGAGCTCAAACAAAACCACAATGGTCCAGCCCTTGGCAACACAGCCAACATGAACTGACCACTTTGACGTCCGCCTGGACACACACATACGCACAAACACACACAAACCAAGTAGAATAGAGCAGAACAGAATATATCTATATATGAATACTATCCATGCGATCCCTGTGATGCCGTATTACGTTATGTTATTCTGAGCGAATGACAAAAATGATTTCTAAACAAAAATATTAGAGCGGCCTGGATGGATGTCTACCTGTAAGATCTGCTCTACACTGTCTCCTGCTACACTCTGAGGTTCTTTTACAGTAAATGTCAAATTGTCACGCATGTACAGAAATTTTAGGGATCACTTACAGATATGACTCAAACTTGGAAACACAAGGCGGACCAAAGGCTTTGCTTGGCTCTGACGAAATAGTGGTACATGAGTATTTCTTTACTTATTGATGTGTTTGAGTGGGCACACTACACACACACACACTACACACACACACACCCTGTGCAGGGCCCCAGCTAAAAGCAGAGGGGACCATTTCCTGTCTGTCGAACCACGCCCTGAGTGAAAGAGTGAAAGAGTGCAGGGCGCTCATGTACTATGGCAAATATTGTTTATCTGTGCTTTTTCCATTTTTATGTAGTTTTCCATGATATAGTGTGGTAGCATGGAATAAATACAGTAGACTGAGTACTAGTTTGTTCCATATATTCTGTATGTAAGCGTTATACAACAGTGATACTACATGAAGATCTTTGGCTTTTTAATGCCCCTTTTCTCTCCCTTGTTTCCCTCTGTAGCAAATCTACATTGACGTTATTTAACACGAAATTTCTTTGTTTCACACTATTTGTCACTTTTTTCCACTCTATATGGCCAAAAGTAGGCAGACACGATGTCTAGCTCTGTGGTTTATGGTTTTGGGCTATATTCCCCTTAGATCAAATCAGGGGAAATGTGACTTTTGCGACACGCAAAAAAACCTTGTGGCAACAGTTCAGAGGGGGGTAGTGCACCTAGTGAGGTTTCACTAGCTCGGAGTGGAAGGACTTAATTCTCTTGACTCTGATAGCCCTGATCTCAACCCCATCCCCAACACCTCTGGGACAGATTGAAAGAATACCAATAGCAAGCCAGCTCTTATCGTCTAAAAGCAGTCAGCCACACTAATGCATTTGAGACTGCATGGTTCCAGCTTCTAATATGTCAGGGATTTCATGATTTTCTTTTTTTATACATGATGGGAAACTGAATATCTTTGTATTTTTGGAGCGATTGTTGGACAAAACAAGGAATTTGTTTAAAAAAAAAAAAAGTTGTTATCCCAATATTCTCTTTCTTTACAGACTCTTTATAGACAAAACAAGTCACTGAGTTTCTTGATAAAATAGTGGCAGATTAATTGACCAGGAAACTAATTGTCAAAGCCTTAATATTACCCATGATTTTAATGTTAGATTCTTAGAACTCATGTATGAATCTAATACACAAACTATCCAAATACTTTGAACTATTTGGATGTATTCATCTTTTTATTGTCGTCATTAGAGGAGGACATCTTTCATTCAGGACAAATTGTTCTCTTTGGCATTTGTTTGTTTGAGTTTTTTCCCAGGTGGTCATCACAAGGATAAAAAAGATTATAAAAATCCTTCAAAGTGAGGATACGTGTATGTGTGGGTGTCTGTTTGTACATATGTAGATTGTGTGTGTGTGTGTGTGCTTGTGTGTGTGTGTGTGTGTGTGTGTGTGTGTGCATGCACTCAGGTACATAGTATAAGAGAAAACTTAGCCAAGTATAAAATTGGCTTTGCTGGCTGGCTGCTCATATTCACTCAACCAGTCCTGTAGCTCCACACAGAAACTATCGTTCAAATCACCTTGAATGGTGATTCTTTCTCTCTCTCTCTCTCCAGTTCCACAGGCTGAGCTCTATTTTAGCAGCCAGCCATAAGAGTGAGGGCGAAGATTCAAATTGAAACCTGCCCATTTATGAATCAAATTTGTTCCGCGTATACATTTTCCATAGTGCACAGAGTTGCATTAGACTGTGTTTAGATAAGTATGCATATGTGTGTGTGTGCGGTGGGGGACAGGGCGGTTCTGGACGTTACATGTAGTGAAAGTCTGTGTGTATATGATCCTGCATGTGTGCGCACAATTATATATTATGCCATCGTTCCCCTCATCAACTTTGTTTACAGTGCACTTGACTTCCCCTGATGCTCTCTGATTCTGAGAAGGGCTGGATTTATTAATCTGCTTCTGATTTAGTTCTTTGCTTCCTGGAATCACATATTGTTTATGCAGGAAAGAGTTACCAAAATGTTGCTTGGCATCATTCACTGAGTGGACAATATATTAAGACCTGCTCCTTTGACAAAGCTGCATTGACCCCGATGGTGGACGAAGGTTAAAGCTCTCGCTCCTTATTGATTCCACCTCTTAAATCCACTTCAGTCATGAGAAGGAGAGGTGAAGGAAAGCAGAGATATTGAGCTTCGACTATTGAGACGCTACTGAAAAATATAGTGCACATCAATTAAAGTGCAGTGCTGGAAATTACATATTTCATAAGACTAAAACTAATTGCATATAAAAGGTGATTGTGTAGATGAGGTTATTAAGATTTTAGAAGATTTCTGCAGATATTGCATATGGCTGGCTGCTGAAAATTAAAACATGTTATGCTTTATATAACTGAGTTCTGATACATTATAGAGATGTCATATATTCATATTCTCTCTCATTCGTCTTGATTCATCATAATCCAATTTAAGAGAACAAGAAAAATTAGATATGACACATACACTCTGAAATAACCAAAAATGATTTTATTCACAAAGAGACAGAAAAATCAAATGCAGTTATTAAGTAGTTAAGCAATTTAAAAATTCCAGAGGTTTTAACTTTTCTCGGTAATTTCCTTGTCATCTAACTTGACAGATTTTGACCGTCAGGGAGCAGTTTTCAATCAGAATGATCGTTTCGCTTCCTCTTCATAACAGAGCTACCAGTGGAGTGAAGGCGTCTCAGCCCTCCCTCCCGCTACATATACACTGAACTTCCTTCAATCACAATAGATGAACCGGGTGATTGCGTGCACTTTGGGACGTTGTCCACGTCAACTTCAGAGTTTAAAAAGAGAATTACTTTGACGTTCTGTAAGCATATTGGTCTGATTAAATTTGTTTGTGAAACGCTTTTATAAATGAGGCCGCCGGGAAGATAAAACATGATCAAACGAGCCATGAATGATTAGTTACACAATAGACCCTAACTTAAGCACATCCAGTATTTGGCCATAACAATAAACACATCTGGATCACCGCACAATAAAAATAATTTCTGAAGGCCAATTACAGTAAGCGTATTGGGTTTTATAAACTCAGGATGGATTGTCAGGGTCCAGATTTTGAATGGTGATTATTGCATTTTTTTAAGTACAAATAACCAAGTACATTTCCGAAAAAAATTAAAGCAGCATGTTGCTTATATTATGTAGGAAAATACCTCTAAAGTCTTGTCAATCTTCCTTTTCTTTAATATACCACATTCACCCTAAAGCATCAAAGGAAGAAAGAAAGACAGAAGAAAGAAGTTTAACAATTAAAGCATGGAAGATAAAGGATTAAGAAAGATAGAAGATTTTGAAGTTGGTAAAGAACGAGACAGCAAAGGGAAAGAAAGAAGGTCTGCTTAGTCTTATATAAACGACAGTTCCCTCAGCCCTCGTCTCCCCTGAGCAGAAGAAAGAAAAGACGAAGGGGAAAAAGAGGCAGCGAACAGTGAGTGAACATGGTGAGATGGAAAATGTGAGGAGCGGGCCGGGGCTGAGCCGGCGGTTTCACCAGTATAACTGTCCTATTGTCTGACTCGACCAGAGTCTCAGCGCAGGAGACACATGTACACACACACACACACACACACATAGGCATGCTGCTGTGTTGTTGTCACGACTGTCATCAAATGCTGAGTAAATTCTAATGCCGGTTTGTTTTTGCACTTGTGTAAAGCATAAGCATAGAATAAGACTTAATAGAAAGGACACAGCGAAGAGAAATATACTGAAATAGCTGCTGTGAAAGCACAGTGATAATTATGTTCATATCATTAGCACATAGACTGTGCACGTATCATGACACATGCGATCTACAAGTGTGATACTACTCTTTATACTTGATATAAACCTGTAGCTTCAACTAATTGGACACACTGAGTGGTGAAGTCCAGTAAAAGTGATCATCTGTACTTTTTTGATTTTACTTTAATATTTTACTCCACTGCAATGCAAAAGCAAATATTTAATTTGACACCTCGTACATAAGCTCATTTAAGTCTAATCTCTCTGGAACAAAAACAAAAAACAACCACTTTGTTTTTGTGGCTTCTTGGATTTTTTTTTTCAGACTTTAACTGTTGTTTCTTTTGTGTCTGATCAGTAATTAAGGTTATTTTGAACAAAATCTTCTTCTAAACATTTAGAGTTTATACAAGAGTTTACTTTAACAAGAGTTTATAACTATAGCTTTGTGATAATATGTATGTTGGTCCTGAAGTGTACAACTAATTTATGGGAGCACTTGTTTTTGAATGAAATTTAATTGTGACCTGATACATTTTTTATATTAAGATCATGTTTTGTTAATTATTATACTTAGCATGTTGCAAAAAATATGAATACTTATATAAATACAATTTTGACAGACAGCAATTTTTTTTATTTTTCCTCCAGTCTTTTAATACTCTATTGAATTGTAGTAACGACAGCATTATTAAACAGTTTTACGATCGTGTTTAAGCAGTCACAGCTTTTGGTTAAAGTTTGGGAACCATCTGGTTTAATCCACAAAAAGTTCACAGTGACTTGAGACACAACGCATTTCTTACCATTTAACCCAAACCACGATCTTTCCTTAACCTTACCCAAAAGTACTTTTGTTGCCCAAACCTAACCGCAGATGTCACAGCTGTGAACTTTGTTCAACTCATAAATGTGGCGCTTCTTTCATTCGAAAGAGTGGTGCCTCTGAACATAATCCAGACAGTGATTACGTTTGTCACCACAACGTAGCTGGGAAAACAGTCTAATGATATATAAACATCATTTCTAGGAGACAGGGTTGAAAATGTGATGCATTGTTAAAGATTGATATGATGCAGTTAAGAAAACAAGGTGAAATTTGGCTGAACATTGACCAACTACAACATTAAGACGCAGTTTTCACGTTACACTGTCAGTTATAATAGTCTAATTGTTGAGTCAGGTCAATGTATTTGTAGAGCGTATTAAAAAAAAGTGCTTTATCGGAGACAAAACGCTATGATTCTTTACATGGATAGAGCGTAAACTGGATAGAGCAGTGATTGGTCAACACTTCTGAGAGATGCGGGGGTGGAATAGACGATGAGAAGTTTACAGACGTAACCTAGTGCCAGTTCATACACAACTTTAAAAACAACATGTTAAACTGATTTAACATACTCAGAAAAGGGGCGCCCTGCATAATGAGCACTTACAGTATATTTCACTGATGGTTTACTCAAGTAAAATGTTGAAGACAGGACTTGGCAGAAGCAATTCTCATAAAACGGCCATGTATTGTTAAATTATGGGAGTTTAGTTTGAATAAAGCAGTATAATTAGTGTTCAAGTGAAATAACAAGTGTGTAACTTGTTAAGCAAGTATTATTAGGTATGATATAGGTGTTAAATGATGATAGTTTGTTTGTATCATCAGTAAATATATTGTCCCCTAACGAGACTCCGTCATCAGTTGCTGTCATGTTGAATTATATTAGCTTGCATCCTCTGTTCATTATAGGAGAAAGTTTTGCCACCCCAGGGGGTGAGGACTGGAAGATATTTGGAAAGTTCAGTAAACTCATGCAGCTGTTGACAAGTGAAATTACATAAAAAATGGATAATATGTTAATATTCACTGTAGCCATGACTTCTATGTGACGGTTATCCTTTATGGACCAAAAACTGGTCTGAGCCAGTTTTTTTTGGAAAAAACTCTCTTCGTTTGGCGTAAGCGTGTTTCGTGCACCTTTCATACCCGACCAATGAGCCCGCCTGTCACCATGAATAAACCTGTAAACAGAATATTCCAGTCCAGCTGTGGTGTCCTGCTCGCACAGGGAACAGTCTGCCAGAAAAAAAAAAGAAAGAAAAAGATGGGGCTGCCAGCTCCCCTCTGTCTCTCTCACTGAGCAGGAGGTCACTCCTAATGCAGTGGAAAATAGTGATGATCCCAGTGGTAGCAGCAGAAGTCAGTGCTGATCAGCAGCATGGTTTCTGTTGACGCTAACTTGAAGTTTATTTATACGTACAGTACATTGCTTCATCACAATCCTGACACTTTTTTTTTTCACAAAGGAAAAATAAACCGAGAAATGGATACAGGAAGGGAAAAACACAAGAGAGAAATCACATCACAGCACTAAACAAAACAAAATAAACTTATGTATCTTCGTTTTCTAATCTTGTCAGGGCTCTCGACACTACATGAGCCACAGACTGTGCAAGATACAGGTAGTGTGTTTTGGCAAAAACCAAAAGTCTAACGAGTGACATGATTCAAAATGACAGTCAGACATCCTAAATGGTTTTCCATTAATCTTACTATGAGCTTAACTGGATTATTTTAACAGAGTCTTGGGTCCCAAAGCAGGTAACATGAGGATCTGTGTTTAAAAGGATAATTCTTTGTGTATGTTTGTGGAGTGACGATGCAGTTTTGTGCAAAGGTGGAGCTTTGCTGCCTGAAAACCCAAACTTCTACATAAACACAATGATCTTGAGAGAGTGATGTTATGTTTACATGGGGACCAAAGCAGGTCACTCAACTGTACCTGTAGTCATATCAAAGCCTCCATAGATCTGATATTGCCCAATAAAATCAGCGTTAGTCTTATCTAAGCAAAAGATTGCATTTCAACCAGTGCAGAGCAAGTCTTTGGAAGTTGTTATACAAATAAGTTTGAGATATATAAATAAATTAAAATGAAAAGAAAGACGCAGAGAAGCATGCAATTTAAGAAAATCTCTTAACTGTCAAGAATTTCTCTCATCTCAGCTTTTATTTCTTTTCTCTGCTCAATAGTGATGATCCCAAATTAATAAGCTTCAAGAACACAAAGCACAAAGCTTTATATATTTCCAAAGCAGTCTTCTCTCTGTTTCTTTCTGGTCAAAGACATACTGTATGTCACAATGAGACCAAGATAGATTTATATCTGTACTTTAACTAAAAGCCTCAAAGTTTCAAAACAACATTTTAAAATCTCATCTAAGTCCAGACACAGAGTCTGTCTATGTGTGTGTGTGTGTGTGTGTGTGTGTGAGTCTAAAAGCCGAAGGAGACAATGAGCAAAAAGGGAGAGAAAGACAGACAGGAGACAGGGAAAGAAAAAGAAAAAAAAAAAGACAGAGACGGGCTGTTGATTTGTGAGCAGAAGTGCGTATGTAAAATCTTTAAACGTTTCACCAACATATGGAAGAAGCGGCAGCTGGTCAGCATGTAAACTGAAACCAGATTTACTTTTCACAAGTTACGCTTTCCAATCAGCAGTATCTCTGTCACTCTTTCTCTCATTCGTACGTTCGTACCCCTTCTCTTCCCTTGTCTCTTTTTATGTGAAATCTACTAAAAACTACAGATTTATGGTATAGGAGATGTTTTTGAGTGAGTGGGAAATAAAAAAAAAAAAAGAGAAAAGGGAAAACGGAGGGAAAAATTCCACTGAGAAATTACTAAAAGACTTGATTTCACTGCAGGTGAACGATATATATTTAGATATTATGATCCTCTGTGGGGCGGGTTTTATTTGATCTGCCTGTTTATGATGAATGAGCTGAAACTGAAACCTCTTGAAGCTAAGTACCTTTGGAAAAAATAAAACTATACATATATTATCTGAATTAATACAAATGAATGCTTCAGATAATAATAATAATAATAATAATATGATAATAATAATAATAATAATAATAATAATGAGTATTTCCTGTGGATTGAAAGGAATCTTTATTTATTCTTATCTGATCTACAAAATAAAACTCTTAAAATCATGAAAAAATGTACTTCTTTCGATCTCATTAAAAGTTTTACAAAACTTTGTTTTACATCAGAAATAACAACAATTTAAAATTCAGACACTAAAATAATATCACCCCAGTCACTGCCTTTTTCTCCCGACTTGTTCCCACAGGTCTTGTGGTCAGAGTACAGCCAAAAAGTTGTGGTCTGCGCTGCTGAATACAAGTATGCATACAATCTTTGTAAAGCTTTTTGTAACATAAATCTCCTTAATTTGATTTTACAACTACTGCAATTTTTGGACGTTAAACCGAGTTTGTTATAAGCAACAGTTTTGACGACAACAACATGTTTTAATCAGAGTTTTGCAGTTTATAATCCACTCGTAATAGTTTAAAAAAATACTGAGGTCAGTAGGACAAAATGATAAAAACATTTTTTTCCTCTAAGTTAAACTCGTAACATTTGTCAGACTATGAGGGACAACACTGAGACATATTTATAGAAGGAGAACATGTGTGTCTGTGCGTTCGGTCGAAGGAGAGGAAGTGGAGGGAAGACGAGGATTCAGAAAACACAGAAAATGTCTTTCTGGTCATTTTAATTCTGTGGCTGTAGTATATGTGAACATACACACATATTTACTCAGTCTGTTATACATCTACAAATAGGACAAAACACATATTGTAGTGGAGTGGCACCCTCACGCATAATGTTATGATTACGTATGTTCAAGTGGACCACAGTGATCCGTGTAGTATATGCGACTTTAACTACAAGTAACATACAAACTCATACAAAAAAAAAAAAAAAGAATTCTTCATGTGACACATAATATTATGGTTTAATTATACATAATATAAAGCCCAAAAAATAATAATTCTTTTGTGAACTAATGCACTCACGGCAATCACATATCCTGTGTTCACATGATGTCCTGTGTGTGTTTACATTTCATGGTAAATTAATGTGGAAGATCATTTATCACTTACTGACATTTCCTCAACATTTTGTCATTTTATCATTCAAATACTGGAAAACACAATTTCTCCTGTGATGGTTTGGTCTTGACTGACTGCAACTGTTCATAATTAATTTGCCATAGCAACTTACTTCCTCGTTTTGACCCTTTCCAGTTCAGTGAGGATTTGAGATATGCTTTTGCTCATGCATAGGTTTATACCTTGAAGTCTTCAACCTGCTCTTTGGAAACGTGTAGTTGTCTGACTTTTGTACCTTCCTGCACGGCCTTCGGTTTTCTGTTTAGAGCAATAGCAGCACAGCACTGAGCTGGCAACACGTCCTTGGGACATATGAGCAAAATCTCACTTGACATTATAAATAAAATGTTTCCAGTTTCATGTGCCATGACAAAGATTCTCTCTGTCAAAAGGAAGAGAAGTTCAAGGGCAGTAGTTTGAGGTATATATGAAAAATATCAGCGCATATAACAGCGCATTCATACTTGAGTTTATGTATGAGTCATTCATTCATATGACTCATGAAACAACACAAAAATCTACGTCTGTGTGAAAAAATCAGAATATGAACAAATTATGATTCTTGCAAAGCAAATGTGCAAAATGACGTAAAGAGAACAAAACAGGATCTTTGCACAGTGGGAAAAGGGCAGTTATCTTTTTTTGGTTTCATGTTCTCATATACGCAAATATGCTTTAAACCAGATATCTGCAGCAATGTTTGGTATATTGGGAGATTTATAACAGCATGGGAACCATCTTAGTAGAGTCATTAGATTATGTGAGTGCTCTGTATGGTCATTATGCCTAAAGCCATTTTACAAGACGTTCCCTATGGTGCAAAGATTATTCCTTCAATGTGTTTGCTTATTTCAAAACCACAAAGCATCCATACAGACGGTACTTCCATAAACAGCAAGATAAAGTAAAATATCTTCTGGGACCTCACCAATCACTGAGATCAACTTTAAAGTACTTTATTTAATTATTTCATACTCCACTGACACTTCGTTTCACAGAACACAGGAATTGCAAGTCAACAACTGCCTCCATTAGTTTGTTAGTTTGTGTTTGTTCAGTGATGGTAGAAGTATTTAGATTCCACACCATCTTTTAAATACAATGACAACCACTGTGATTCTAAGCTGGCGACAGCTGCTGCACTCCACCTTTCATGTCTACAAAGAGCTGATTGTTTAATAGTCAAGAGATACAGTTTGGGTGGTGTATCTCTTCACTGACGTTGAGGGCTTGTCTATGCTGGTGGGGACCAGTCTTAGTGCTGCACCTCCCTTCATTGTAGCTGACAGGTTTATTAAAAAATAAAAGGAAAAAAAAGTGAGTCAGTTTAGAAAAGTTTTTGATTTGGTTGGCTGTTGGGGTGTGATTCTAAATGAAGTGGAGGCACATAATGTACGCTACACTGTTTGTTTGTTTCTCCTTAGTGTCAAGGCAATAATGTACCTGTTTGGTCACTGTTCTAAATTATGGCTCTTATAAGATTTGAATAGAACCATTAACGGATACAAATGGCATCAACTAATGTGCAAACACATGCTATCTTAGTTACATCACAAATGTATAAAGAGAAAGGAAATGGCCCCCCAGAGATTCACAGTCTGACATTTCACCTACCATGGGTGTGATTTCCTCTTTAACAGCCTCTCACACCACACAGTCGCTGAAAGTGTGTTAGAGCAGGCTCATAATGTTAACCTCAGGGAGGATGCTCAGTTCCATTTGGGGACTGGTCTCACTATCTGCCGAATGATTTTGTAGAAGCTGGATCTCCTGCTGCACAGATGAATCAGCCCTCTTGGACACTTTCATTTCCAGTGTTATGCTGACCCCAGGAATATAATCCAAATGTTTTTCCTCTCCTCTCATCTCCACTAGAGGAGGAGGGCTCATGTGGGATGCTGTGAGAGGCTTTCAGCGAGCACTGATATTCTTCTGCAGCTCCAGATCTGTGATAAAAGCACATGGTAGACTCCAGGGAGACACATTGTATCTGTACTGTAAAGCATCAGCTTCTTACAATGCTGTAAGGGCTTTGTGACTCATTTGTGCATGTCCCTGCACCTCAATTGCCGTGTATTGTTTTGGACACCCAAACAGGATGATGGTATTTAACATTTATATACAGCAAGGACAGCAGCACCACAGACTTCATTTTATGTAATGAAAAGTTAACTTTCAGGTAGACATTATATGGTCACCCTTTTGTGTCTCAGGAGACTTGTTTATGCAATTGCATCCCTATCACCACACAAACTGCTCAAGGGAGACTTTGATGAACAAAAAGAAACATAAAAGTAATAAAAAATAAAGTCTGGTTTATGTATAGGGAAGGTTAGGCCACTGACACACTTGATTGAGATGAAATGGAAAGTAAAAGTGTAGAAGGTTGTAGGGAATACGACTTGCATACCAAAGACTGTGTATTGCACCATGTCACAGATAACAGCTGATATTGTCTTGTTTTGTAAACTTCAATCAAAATCTCTTCCAAACTAGATAAAAGGTACTCCATTTACTAATTAGGACCGGACATAAATCATGCAACTTAACTTGTCCAGAATGAATGAAACCACTAAGAATACTGTTCTGGTAGTTGAACTCTGGAAACCCTCTAGCAGAGATTTAGTGTCTAACTACAATGCAGACAGCTAATCCCCAACCACCTTTACCTCACAGTTTGTTCCCAATGGATGACAACTAGCTTTCAGTGGACTTTTATCATCTAAGACTATTACTATTCTACTCAGTGACTTAAAGGTTGAGGAAAAAAATAACTCCTCTGGATCTTCTGTAGAATTGGCCACAGCTCATCACTTTTAGCACAGACTGGCTTTACTCTAGTTCAGCCTGTGTGTTCACAGATCTTGTAATCTCAGAGCCACCTTCACTGAAGGCCAGTCGACATCATCCATAGAAGGTCAAGTACATCAGAGATGACGAGTCAGATTTTGATAGACTCCTCTGTTATAATCCTTCATATATTGCTTCCATTATGGCAAATTCGTTTGCAACATAAAAGGTCTTCCCTTACATGTTTACTGGCTCATTTGAACACTGCGGGGGTGAATAGAGAACCAAAAGAAAGACTCAAAGCATATTCCTTCTCTGTGGTGATAAGGTACAATTACATGGAAAATTGTAACCATGGGTTTTTGGCTCATTCCTTCCATTGATTGTGATGGTTGTGGTCATGATCCTGGCCATAATCTCTGTCGGACCACCAGAGGGAATAGTCATCTTTTTTTTTTCTGCCTAAACTCTGTGGCCTCTGAGTCCAACCCAGCTTGCAGATAAAGCACTTGGCAAGAACTGAACATGAAAGTGAATCTCGCTTTAGGAAAGCTGGGTAAAAGTTACAGTCTGGCTGATAGTAGCTTTGGCTGATAGCTGTACTCCGCAGTCCCTCTCTATTTCTCCTTGCAATGGAGGATTTGAAGACGAATATAATGAAGTCTTTCTATCTTGAAAAGAAAGTACCATTTAACTGCTAATTGATTTATATAGACGTTATTATTTGAAATATTTGATTACAGAGAGAGAGAAGCAGAGGGAGGGGAGATTATGCCATGAATTAAATCAGGGAATATTGTTGCTGTTTTGTGAGAACCTTGTCATTCCTACAATAGTTTTGATCCACACTAACAAATTGAAGGCAACGTGTTAGTGTGTGCACCAGTTTTACTTTAGTTTTTTCCCATAACTATTCAGCCGACTATTTTCTGTTGCTGAGGTCAGAGATTAATATCTCTATTAGAATTGGTCAATAATGTATTGAACAAATAATGGATTTCATTTCAGCGGGTCATTGAAATAAATCATTTTAAAAGATGTTAGTTTTGAAAACAGGAATATGACAACAAATAATGAATGTAATGCAAAAAATAGAAAAAAGTAGGGTGGGGCAGTGACTCAGTAGGCAGAGTTCCTGGCCATGTAAAAGCAATGGCCAAATTCTGAGTCCAAGTGAATGACTTTGTTACCCTCAGTTTCCCCTGCATTACAAATCTCATAAAACCTAATAAAGATGAAACAGTAAAACGTTTTTTTTTTTTTTTAAATAAATGGAAGAATGTGTCCTAAGATGTACTCTGAATCAGCAAGAGAAGAGTAACTGAAGGCACCTCTTTGTCTAAATAAGTGCCTGTCCACAAGGCAACCGTCTGCCAGTGAGCCACACTGACCAACTGGAAAAAATCAGCAAGCTCCTCCAGGTCAAACTGGTGTGGAAAGCGACAGAACAAATGTAACAAATGTTTAAAAAATAAATATCATTTAAAAACTAACAAGTTAGAAGTTAGAAGTTAGTTTAAGATAGGTAGGGCAGAAAGGTAACAGCAACAAAGACGACAAGGCACTAAAACCAAGAGGCATAATATGCAATGCACATAAAACGCTTGAGAGATGTTTATTATTTTATATAGAGAAGGTCACACCAGGACAGCCAGTTGTCTGTGTCTTTAAGTCTCTCCTCTTTTAAATATAGACAATTGTAACAGTTTATATTTTTCTGAAAGCTGCAAAGGAGCATTAAGCATTAAGTTTCAGATGACAGTCACATTGGAGCATGAAACACCCAAGAATGAACTCTAAGACTGCCAGTGTTAGTCGAGTTTTATTCAGGTTTTACTGCTTTACTTGTACGAAACATAATCATGATACAACACAATATAATACAAAAAAGTGTGTATGGCATATAATTGATTTGGTGCCTGTTTCTTCTTTTATTATTTAAAGTTGTGTTTGTTCAACCCACACTTTCATAAGATTGTATGGTTTTATTGTGTTTTTGAGACAGTAGTTGTAGGTGGGTAGAAAATGTACGATGATTATTATTCTTTTATATGCGTTTTATATTTGTGTTTTGCAGACTCGGTTGAATACCACAAACACACTCAAACAGCCTTGTTCACCTACTGCTTACAATTGGTATATCTGTGTTTTTTTTTCTCGTTTTTACTCACTTTAGAGGCGTAAGGTTTGTGTACAGCCTCAAGAAGCAAAAAAAAGTGTTTAATGCTTACAGAATAATGAAATGCAATTCTCTCTATGTGCTGACACAAAAGCTCTTGTTCTCACAGGGATTATGCATATTGCTGATTACTGGGATATGGTATTTTGTTATGTGTACACACACTTACTCATTGCCCCTTTTGTATTCTTTGATTAAGGTCAGCTATACTCCAAACTTGGCAATAAGAATGAACATCTCACCGCAGTTTCGATCTCAGGCGGCAAAGGACCCTCTCTATTTGTTCTTCAGACAGCGGAGTCAAAAGATTTTCCGTTCATTTGACCTTGTCGCTAGTAAAGAACATGCAGTAATTCTTTCAGTGCTGTGGTGAATTCTGAACATCATTTCACTTGAGCCTGAAAGGGCTATTCTTATTTTTGCACGTTTCAATCCACCTACTTTATATCTTGCCCACCTATGAGAAACCATAGCACTTTCCTCATGCTGCTTCATTGTATTTATTGTTTCTTTGGTCACGCATGAAAGCCTCTTGATTAATGTTAGCCTATGTTGTTACACTTGTGCTAATATTTCAGTTAACATTTTCAGGGTGAACAATGTATGTTATTCTTAGTAACACTACCTAGGTGATAAGAAAATATATAGTTATAGTTTATTCTAGATAATTTGTTTTTTTTAGTGATTTTACAACCTATACTAAGTAATGGACTGTTGTGCTTATGCACGTTCAGCCATTTCAGGGGAGATGAGTTGTGAAAGGCTTATATCTAATCAGCACTGCACTTAAGATTGAGGCAGGATGAGAAGCAGCAGAGATGAAGGAATATGTTTGACAAATTTCCCACTGTGGCAGCCTTATACTACACATGATGGAATGAGGGATGTGATAGATATAGATTGAAAATGGATTAAGAACCCATATACATTTCAGATACCACAATGAGCAGTGTCTAAAAAAAGAGGAATTAGACAGCTTCTCTTAAGCAACCATTCAAACAGTGATAGCCATACATACAATGGTAACCATTAGATGTCATCTCAGCTAAGATTGTTGCACTGCATTGCATATTACCTTACATACCCTTATTTCTGGGTACAGGAAACAAAATATAAGTTTCTTAACCAGCATGAGTTGGTAAGTTGCAAAAAAGAAGAGGAAAGTATGGGACAAGGGTACAGTCTCGAATGAGGTACTGTTTTGAAGAAAGAAATTTTGAAAATAATGGAGTCGGGCAAGGGAATGGTAAAGTTGAAAAAAAAAATCAATTGACATTCGGCAGCTGGCAGGTGGATTATTTCTTCAATGTGACTCTCTCTCTGTGGTTCGTCCAAAGTCTGCATCATTCTGGGGGGGAGGAGGGGGGGGGGAGGGGCAGTGTTGCCAGGAGGCTGCGCTATTGCCCTTTGTTAGCAAAAAAATTTTTTTTCTTACCTTTGGCTTTCGAACGGCAGTGTTTGAAAAATAGACTAAAAAAGTTCACAGTCACTCTCTCCCTGTGGGGCAGTGGTGGTAGGACTGTGAAGGGAAGGGGGAGAGACTTAGCCAAGAGCCTGGTTTTCATACTGAGCTAACAAGGGCATATTCATTATTTATGTCATCCAGCTCACCACAACATTCCTGTAAACTAGTCTTTGATTGGTTTTGCATTATTACCACCATAAAAAAAATCAGAAGGCCTAACTGAATGCGCAATACTAAATCACAGATTAACATTTTCTACCACCCACGCTAAACATTTGCATGCACTCATGACATGGTAACATGGTAACAAGCTTGAATTAAAGCATCCATTAAATCACATAATATTTGACTTGGAAGTTCTGCAATCTCTAACAACAATGATAACATCAAATTGAGAATGATGTAATACCAGACAATCAAAATGTCGTCAACTGAGTTGTAACATTACCCATACTGTATCCCCAAAGGCCCCAGTAGATATGTTAGTCTCCCATCACAGGATAAATTATCTTCTTATAAATCCATTTAGTGATTGAGACTTCGATCATGCTGACGCAGGTTTCATTTGCCCTGTGGTTAAATAGGTAGTGATAAGTTATTAATATGTATAGACTTCTGATTTTACAGCGTAGAGGGAAGGCTGCACTGAATTTCATATTAAATACATTATTTAAAATGTATATTGCCTGAGGTTTTGATTTAAGATATCTGTTGGGACTTGCTATGAGAGCATAACTTGAGTTTCCCATGTATTTTGAGGTTATGAAAGATTGATTTACATTTTAAATTGTTGTGAATACAGGCTGCAAAACTGTAGACGTTAGATATATTCATATTTTTAAAATAAACTGGCAATCTTATCCATAGCCATCCTTATCTTGTCCATTGATTCAGTGCACTGAAAGTGTGCACTAGAACTTTTAATTGTGGTATCCAATTACCTTTTCCTGCTAATACTTCTGTACATTTGAATGCAGGAATTGTACTTGCAATTGATCCTTAAAAATTTTACATTACCTTAATAAACTTACATTACCATAAAGGTGACAGAGAATCAAAAATCGTTTTACCTCGTCTTTGTTGAAGTACGGTCATCCACCCACATTCAGGACCATGCGTTAAAAGTGCTAGAAATTCTGAACATCTCCTTTTCAAATTCTTCTTTTAGAATTGTCCGCTAGAAAATGGGTCAATTTCAAAAACAGTTGTTTGTGACGTAAAATGTATCTCACTGCCCCCCGACTCTGGTTCCATTCCCTCCCCTTCTAAGGCGATAAGCTGTAAAAAGATGGTCTGTCTGTGTTCAGAAGCCAGCGAAGTTACATTCATTTGAGTGACAGTGAAGGCAGCCAATCAGTGTCAAGTGCTTGCATTTCAGTGAGGTTGCCATTTAAGCCCGAAAAGATGCCAAATAGGTGTAAAACCACACGTTAAAAAAATCCCCCACCCTAAAATAGCTTTCTGAGTGTTTTTTAGGAAGCTTCTGAGCTGTTACACATCCAACCAACATTTTATTACATATATGTCACGTCACAGAACAGGGATCGAAACCGTTCAAACCATTCTCTGTCACCTTTAATTACCTCAATGGTGATACTACTTCTAAATGTGGTGATATTTTGAATAAAAGTATGTTGGAATTTCATGCAGTTTCAGATGACTAATAACGCAGCTATTTGGATGTTTTTTTTCCCCTGTGTATCCACTGCATAGCATGCGAGCATATATCAACAGATGGTGCGATTGGTCTTCTTGTAGCTGACTTAATTCATTAACCAAATAAGTATACGACACCAAGATAACAGTATGTGTCACTTTGAAAATCTGACTTGTGGTCTAATAATTTACATAGGAGCTACAGAACAGTATGTCTCACTTGGGAAATCTGACTTGTGGTTTAATAAATTTAAATAACAGATACAGTATAAGAGATATAGAGTGCTAATCACGGTTATAATCACACTCTTTGTTTTAGTGTAGTTGATTTGTTTCAGTATTAACTTTGCAATAAGTGAGATGTGAGAAGTGAAACTCTTATCAGTTTTTTCAGTAATTGCCCCAATAACTGTTCCAGTAAGGGGCATTTTCTGATAAACCTTGCTTCAGTATCTTCTCCCAGAGTAAGACATGCGTATTGGAGGAGCCATGAATCAAACCACTGACTTTCTCATTAACAGATGACTCCCCCTTCCCTCTTAACCACAGCCACCTGCAGTTTAGTAGTAACTTTGTACAAAAGTGTGATTTCTTTTCCTTTTCTGAAGAGACAGCCACCGTTTATCGAAAGTCAAATTTCCCAAATGTGCAATATAGTTAGTCTTTTTTTGGGCTCAGTGCACTCGATTTAGTGAACTAAGAAGTTTGTAAATAAGTTCAGTTTCACTTTAAGAGTCAGTGTTGTTTATTTAAATGTAGCTGATTTAGTTTAGTATTAATATTGTAAACAAGTAACATTATGTGTTCTTTTTTTGACTTTACTGTAGTTGACAGAGTATAACATTAACTTAGTAAATAAGTAAATTAACCATGTGTCAATGTAGGTCAGTGTTCTTGATTTAGTAAACTTTTATATAGACTAATAAATTGGATTAAACTTTAAGAACAGTCTTTTTGATTGTAGTGTAGTTGATATAATCAAGCTTTAAGTGTGTAAATAAGTTGCAGTGTGTCACTTTAAGAGTCAGAATTAGTGTACTATTAAGTTAAAGAAGTAATAAGTAAAGTTAAATCAGCGTCACTGATTTGGTGTAGAAATAATGTTAATAGTAATATAGTAATAAATTAGCTAATAAGTTACTTTAAGTCAGTCTGCTTTATTTTATTGTTGATATGGTGTTGTTAAAATTTTAATAAACGGGATAAAGTGTGTGTCACTTTAAGAGTCGCAGGTTTGGTTTTAATGTAGTTCATATGGTGTAGTATTAAGTTTATAAATAAGATATAGCGTGTGTCGCTTTAAGAGTCATTCTCGTTGGTTTTAGAGTAGTTGATATGGTGTAGTATTAACTTAGTAAATAAGTGCGATTACAGTGTGTGTCACTTTAAGAGTCAGTCTTCGGGTGGCTTCTTGATATTAATAGAGCTGCTGTGTCTTCCTCCTCTGACGTAATGCCCACAGCCTACAGAGAGACAGGCAGAGAGGTCCTGTCACAGCAAAGCGATAACACTAGTCTGCTCAAAAAAAAAAAAAAACAGATAACGAGCTGCTCCGCTTTGGTTTGCTGTGACCAGCAAAGCCGGGCTGTGGGTGGCTGAATAACAAACTATAACAGCGGAATATTGAACACCAGAGCCAAACTCACTCACTTATCAGTCGGTATTAGCTTAGTTTAGTGTGTTGCCGAGATGCATTAACTATCCCTCTTTCCCTCTCAGACCAGAGGAAAAAAAAAGAGAGAGAGAGACAGCCAAGACACAGTCACCCCGTCCGACATCATCAACAAACAAAAACCCCTCAAAGAGACGAACCAGCCAGCCAGCCAGCCAGCCAGCCAACCAGCCAGCCAGCCACCATCTTAACAGGCTGCTGAAAGAGACACACACAGAGAGAAAAGAGGCTAATGCTTATTTTGATCAACAGGTAAGCAGCACCAAAAGAAACACTAGCAACACAAATGCACACCATGCATACAGCCCTCTCTACTAGTTGGTGCAGTGGCATTGTAAAAACGGCATTAAAAAAAAAAGATACAACGCATCCGCGACGCACGGTTTGGGATTGTTAGATGGCGATATGCATGCTCTCGGACAAGTGGGAAGATGAAATTTGTTCGTGTTGAAAAAAAAGGAAGCCAGGGCTATCAGTGCTGCGTTTTCAAAGGAGACTAAATATTGCTCTGTTAGCTCTGTTGGTAGTTTTACGACGGGCAGCAGTCGGTTTGCGTCTTATGTAACTAACGGCCTGAGCAGCGTCGGTGAGGAAAGAGGGATCTGCTGAATGAGAGAGAGAGAGGGAGGAAAAAAGAGCAGCACCGCTTTGAATTCACATGGCAATTTACATTTAGGTTAGGACACCCAAACGCTACACAAATACAAATTGGGGGGCTACTGGGGACGGCTACTGCTTTGATTTACACTGAGTTTGAAGCCAGCAGCAAGGGGACGTGGAGTGACTTAGTCGTCTCAAGTAGGTTTGTGTCTTCTGTAAGTTTTGTTTCTTGTTTTCTTTTCTTCTTCTTCTTCTTGTTACTTGAATTTATTTTTTTTTGACACTTATTTACGACAAGTGGCATCCAGACGGAGCCGCTACAGAAGCCGGTTGATGCGGATTTGATGTTTTGTTTCTTGTTTTTATATATATATATATCGCTACACCGTAACTCTACTTCTCAACTGCTACAAGTTACTTTACTTACTCCTCGTTATATTTTCATTGATAACTATTTCGTTACTATTCCGACTCGCAAAGTTGATACACAAGTTCAGATTTCTCGGTGCTCCGAAGTGACGCACGTCGCAGACACACGCACACGCACACACAGAGAGGGAAAGACGTTCGTGCTGAAAAGCTCAACACAGTTTGATGCTTGTAGTTTATTTTTTGAGACTAAAAGCGAGGAAAGAATCGTGTTGTTAAGTTTGGATCAAAGAAGTTGTGTTTATTAGGCGCTTTACAACCGATGTGGCGCTGTTTTTTTTTGCACTTCTTTTCATTGTTAGGAAGCACGAGAGCGCATGGTGGATGTGAATTGTCGTAAAAAAAAAAAAAAGATGTCCAAACATTCTTTCTTATCAACTTAAGAAGAGGAAGGGGGAAAAAAAACAACAACAAAAACAAGCACTTAATAGCTCAAATATCGCACGTTTATTCACTCGCCGCTGCTGCTGCTGCTGTTGTTGTTTTGAACTTTTCGTGATTGATGCCGGGAAGCATGAGTTGCATTTCCACTCGACTTTGAAAAAAGTCCCCCCCCCTCTCTCTTCTCTTCTCTTCTCTTCTCTGTCGTAAGAAACTGTGATGTTCCTTTGAGATAAGGGAGCTGGGTAGGCATGACAACTCTGAGGGGAGAGCAGAGTATGTGAAGCCAGTACAATGAGGCACACACTGCAAGGAAGCTTTTTACATAGTCCTTCACAGTTCTCCAATTCTGGCCCCCCCAAAGAACTGCTTATGCGTGGACCAACTTTTATTCAGCAGATAACCTCAGAAATGTCTTGAAAAGCGAGGAGAGCAGAGAAGGTCTGTGAGACTTCACCGTGACCTCCCTCACACTTGATCACAGCTGATTTGAGAAAAAGCTGTCACTTTGGGTTTAACTTATATGTTTATTTATTTATTCATCGAATAAGTTTTTGTACTCGTGAAATATTTGCTGGTTGTTTTGTACAGTCACTGTTTTTTTTTTTTTTTTTTTTTTTAGTTTCACAACGTTTCGGTGTCGAGCACAAACGACTACGAGCCACAGGACAGACTTTTTTTCCCCAAAGCACTTTAAAAAGTAAAACTTAAGGTTTGCGATTTTTAAAAAAATTATTATTATTTTGATATCTTAATAACACTGACGTCAAAAAGTGTCGCCTGTTGATGCTTCTCTGAAAACTTTCTTTTTCCTCTGACTGAATATTCCTTTTATAACTTTGGTAACTTTTTGTCCTCGGCTACAGCAGCAAAAAAAAAAAAAAAAGAATAATAATACACACGTCTTCGATTCATAAAACTGTAGGGGATCATATACAAATTAATACCACATACCAATACCATTATTGACATTTTTAAAGTTTACTTTACTCACGTTGTCTCACAAGCAGCATTCTTAACAAATCTAATTCTGACCGATACTTTTTCTTTTTCTTTTTTTAAAGCACGTAACTTGTCTGAATTTCAGATGAGGGTTAGACACGCTGCATGTCTTCTCTGAGATTTATGATCATGACAAATTGTTGTTTTTATTACTTCTTTGAAAAGAAAAGACTAGCGAGTCACAAAAAGGCCGTCAGACTTGAATCAACTCACTAAAGTATTACTGTAGAAACTGAATATTCAACACTCTTAAGTCCAAGTTTAGTCTCCAGTATATTAATGTGATGTATCAGCTTCATGTGCAACAGTGTCTTAACGTGTGATTTCCAGCATTTTGCATCTATAACGTGGTCGTAGCTCAAATTTCTTCTAGATGGAATCAGCATTTGGTGTTGCTTTTTATAAAAAGCAAAAAAATGGAAGTTTACGACGAGGCTCTTTGTAGGAAAACCGAGATCAAGTTCTTTTGTTTTTGTTGTTTTTATAACAAACGTCCATTTTTTTTTTTTGGAAAAGTTTCTCAACGTTGTTTTAGCTGCTCTGTTACGTGCGTCCAGCCCGGTAATGGTAATGTTTTGATAGATACGACACACTCTCATCTTTTCGAGTAGTTGTTGTTATTTTGTTTTGTTTTTTTCTTTTGGTTTGTTTGTTTTTTTTTTTTTTTTTTCAACTATGAATAGCTGTATGTCCAAAATAACTTGTTCTTATTTCCAAAGCTATCGTGCATGTAATATGCCTTTGTTAAACTTTTATAAACTTTTAACAAGTCACTATAAAAAATGTTAAAAAAATAATAAAAAGAAGAGAAAGTAAAGAGAGACAAAGATCTAGTGATGTATGAATCGTACTTTATAACTTTTAAATTTTTCCTCTTTCCAGACACTGGATATTATTGTATCTTACGGCCGTGTTCGTAACTGCTATTAAACGTCAAAACAGTTGACGACTTCCTAAAGAGAACCTCTGCTTGTAAAACTCTTTCCTGTATGTGTGTGTGTGTATGTGTGTGTGTGAGAGAGAGAGAGACAGAGTGGGAGAGAGCACAGTACTTTTTTCCTGTCTGTGTTCATGTGTGTGTGTGTGTGTGTGTGTGTGTCTGTATGAGCAGTGGAGACAGCCATGGCTTACTCATATGGCTGCAATATGTGAAGTCTCTGCGGTAGAACTGGGAAGAGAGAAAGTTTTGGGAGAGAGAGAGAGAAACAGAATGAGAGAGGGAGCGAGAACACATGGAGTGAGGGAAGTCAGAAATGTCCTGTTCAACTAGCTGGAATGTATCTCCTGTGTTTTATTGATGGTTTGATGTTCTGTAAGACATGAGGAACAACTGTAGTGATTTTGTGGGCTGCCATGCATTTGTCTTTGGTCGTTTCAGAGTAGTACTGCATTACAGGGGGAAAAAAGGCCAGTTTTAGATGGAGTGTAAAAGGAGACTTCAACGCAGCTCAAGCGGCTTTCTGGGGGGAAAATTGTAGTGATTTCTGTGGTAGACAAGTGATTGATCGTGTTGCCTCAAAGTCATGAAAGGATTTGAAAAGAACGGACTGTGGGAATGTTTGTTATGCACCTACATTTTCTTCATAATCCTTTAACTGTTCTTTGTTGTAGCTGATATCTAAAAGTTTGCTTTTTATTTTTGAAACACTCGATTTATATCAGCGCGAAGAGGAAAAAACTTATCTTCAATTTAACCAAAGTTAAAGAGCACGTTATATAAAGTTTGGGACACAAGACAGTTTTGCAAGTAGTGGGTCAAGACCTAAAGGAGCTGTACTAACCTGATGGGACGGACTGTGAATTTAACACAGCGAAGTCAATAATCTCACCTACACTAGATAAGGAGTCAGAGGAAAAAAAAAAAAAACTTTACAGGACTGATCGAAGTTTGTAAAACTGTTTTAAGATCCTCCTCCTGTTCTTGTTCTACACGATACAGCGGATGTATAGAGGTATTTAATCTGCCTTATGTTACAAGCTGAACTCTATCACTTTAAAAGGGAATGCCTGGAATAAGTCCTGTTGTAACCTCCACTCAGTTGCTGTTGTCTCTCTCTCCTTTTTGGTCCAAACTGATCCGCGTCCTTTTTGTCAAAGCACAGCGCAACACAAGCAGGGATTTTAGTTAATCTTGGATTGTGATCACTTTCTTAACAACAAGTGTTCTGTGGGAACACGGTTGCCCACCACAGATGAGTATGTGGAAGTGAATCCCCCCTCCCCACACACACACTCAAAAAAGTCAGTTGAGATGAACAATTAAGACAGTTTGGAAATGAGGTGTTAGTTTCTACTGTGGTGACTGAAGTGGAACCAGACGCAAGTGTTTCATCAAACCAAAACTTTAATTTTCCCATTTTATTTAAGTTTCGACTTCTACTTCCTAACTTTTTTTTCTTCTTTTGTGTATTTTGATGTGTGAGATAATTAGACATATGGAAAGTGCTGCTCAAATATCATAGGATAAGTGCTCACATGTGACGTTTACTTAACGTCTCCTTACCTCTGAATTAAGATCCTTGCTTAAATAAAGTTTGTTGTCAGTCAGTTTAAACAGCATAGCATCTGCTGTTTTATTAAAACATAACAGACATCAGATGAGAAAGACTTATTTTTCCTCCCGAGTTTTCAAGGACTCGTCTTGACACACGGCTCCTATGTATTTTTAATTTCTAATCCCATTTATTTATGAGCTTGAACTGCTTTAACTCTCGCTGTTTCCAATAAGCAGGAAAAGATAGCATCTATTAGAGCAATCAGCCCAAGTTATTCATCTCAACTCTGCCTGCAGTTCAGATAAAGGAAAACATCCATTTGTCACGGATAGTTTATTTAAAGAAAAAACCTTTTTGCAAGGCTTCTGGCTCTCTTGGCTCATAGTTCTGTAGCTAGCACTTCTTTATTACCCAGTCTCTTGTTTTGCTCATATCCCAAGGACACAATTGTTTTTAACTTATTTTACTGTCTGGGCACATTGTTTTGGCTCTTTCATTGCTCCATATTAGCTGCTTGTAACGTTGGTGATACAGGGATTTGAGCTTATTCTCCTGTTGCAGTTACTGGAAGTCAGTCTGGAAAAGAGTGTCTGCTAAATGCCCAGAATGTCATCCCCACTCTCTGTCTGTGGTTAGTACAGCCTTGTTTAGGCTTGAGTTAGTCTCTAATGTCTTTGGTCTATTTTAGACTTTTAAGTCTGTCTTTTAGACAGCCTGCTCCAGATAACGAGCACATGGTCCTGGTTTGGTTGAAATTATCACCCCCATTCCTTGTTTTTTTTTTGTTTTTTTTTTTTTTCAAACTTTTTTTTGGGGACATACAAATCCTAAATATGGGACAGTTTTTCCTCCTTTGATCTGAGAGAGTAAATAATCTTACTGTCATGAAACAGTGCTGACTGATAAAGCGTTGGCTGAGCAGATTTAGGCATATACCAGTAGAAGGTGGTGACACAGGCAGCAGCAGTGTAGCCCTGTGGTTACAGACGTGCTCCTGTTAGCAAAAGGTCGCATTGTTATACACCGACTTGCTCTTTGCAAATTACTACATATGAGTAGTTAAATCCTTAAAATACACATAGATGAGATCGATTCTAAACAGGCGTGTACTGTATTTTGTCGGAGCGGATTTATTTTTAATCTTCACGTAACACAACTTTGGCTGAGTGACTTAATAAACGCTCTCCTGTCTGAGAAACCTGCTGGCTTCTCATCTGATGTGTTATGAGTTGCTAGTTGTGACTGCTGCTGCTTTGACTCAGCGGCGTTACTTATCACACCGATGCTTCCTGTGGACCCAGACATTTAGTTATCAATCACAGTTCATGTGAGTTTTGACCTTGTGTAGAACACGGTGAACGATTTGCTCCAGCGCTGTGTTCAATTAACTTTCAAATAAATCATGTCCTAATTGAAAAATGAATCGATGCTCATTTGCTCAGCCGTGAAGCAAATGAATTGCTATTTTCCACCGTAAGAATTCTGTTTTATGGAAAGATTTTGTCACATTTTATGCCACAATACGGTACTTTATCTTCACATTCCATATGTTGAAACTTTATTCTTTAATCATACAGATGTAAGTAACACGTTTCCCATAAGTCTAAAAAGCTGTGCAGCACTGAAACGCTTTAAGCTGTACCACAGGTGTTGTCCCAGGTTGGAAAGGAAAAAAAAAAAAAGAGAACAGAAAGGCAGTTCAGTTGTTGATGACTGTAGATCATTAGGAAAGAAATGTGGCTTTCCTATAAACACTTGTCAGTGAGTATTTTAAAACAAAATAGACAGAGTGCATGTGGTCTTAGAAGTATGATCAGATGTTGGTGTCACAGAGATCTTAATAAGAAAAATTTGAGAGCCCTGGGTTATTTGTAACAAAGCATTATGAGACGGTGGTAAATTGTATTTTTATTGACGGTCTGTAAATATAGTCTGCCAGCCTATTTACACTCAGACGATGCATTAAAAGTTAGTTTGATTTATACTTTCCACTGTGCTTGTAGATCTTGTTGTTAATAGCCAATAAAACTTTCCACTTAATAATTTAACCTTTGACAATGTGGTTCCACATTAAAAGGTAAAAGTCTGATTACAATAACCCTGTGACAATACACACTGAGCCAAAGCCAGAGAGGAAAAATCATTAAAAGAGAATCAGTTTTGTTCAGTTGAGGTGAATCATTGGTAAATTGCCCTTTTGTTATGTTTGAATTCGAATGAGCTGCATTGTTGCTTTTTCTTGAATAGCAGTGGTATTTCATGAGATTGAAGTTATTAGAGTGGATCAAAAATACTTCCACTTGTCACATCAGGACCTTATAGGTACATTAATACATTTATTTTTATGTAGCTAGCATCAGGATTAAAAGTGTAGACTAGTCGCTTGAAGAGTCAGGAATGTTAAAGAAATCATCTTGCAGCATGATTTTAGTTTTCTCAGATCATTTTTACTTTTACTTTCATTGTGCATCTTTCATGTTTACCTATTAGAGCACGTAATGTATTATGTGACGGCGCATGGTGTCAGTTACGTGACATTAACAGGGAGATATCGAAGTATGTGTCAGGATATAGTTACCAAAAATATGTCTCCTCTCAAGTTTTTATCACATTTCTGTTTGTTTGTGTTTATAAATGGGATATCACTGTTACCAGTGTATCTGTTCCAGCACTTGTGATATTTGTATTAAGAAATTAAGTTAAGTTAAAAATGTTTGTGGCATGCATTTCAAAACAACTTGGAGAGATAAACAAAGTGTAGAAAGATATAAATGAACAATATCTCTAAGTAATTTGAGTTTTTTTCCTTATTGCTAGTTATCAAGATGCATTTCTGAATACAGATATTATATTAATACATTCAAAGGTCAGTGTAGACACACAAATTAGTATTTTTATTACATTTATGTGATATAGTAAACAGTCTAGTAATGAAGGGATAAATAGGACGTTACTGTGTCTGCGATAAAGCTGTAAAAATGAATTTCAACTTGCGTTGCTGTGTGTACAGTTGTATACTTTTCATAAGTGTTCCCTTTAGCACGACTCCCATCTGTAATTTTTCTGTACGTTTCCACAGAATACCCAGCAGAGAGAGAGAGAGAGGGGGGAAAAATTAGCTACAGAAAAAGTGACAGTGGCATAAGTGGCACGAATTCGGACGTGATTTATGTCACGAGCGTCTTTGTGTTGAGGCTGAAAAGGCTGTGCGCAACGCGCAGATGGAGAGAGTACTGAAGCATTTTCCTCAAGTACTGCATGCTTAATTCAGCGAGACTTTTCTCGAGTAGAAGTGGCAAGTTGATTTTTTTTTTTTTTTTTTTTTTTTTTCTTCTTCTAAATAATTGTGATATCCACTCGGGTAAAAGTTGTCTCCCTCTAAAGTGAGGACATAGCGAATTGATTCCAAATGAATGAAAATCATTTACTTTTATGTTAAAACCTCAGAACTACTCACTCTCACCTGTTTTAGAGCAGAAAATTCTTAGATCAGGATCAAGCTTTTACATGCACATTTACAGGTTTTGTATTTGAATTCTATCAACTGGTTCTAATACGCACAACACAATATATTATTATATTATTTTCAGGTTCTTTGTGATGTGGGTGATATCTGTTCACAGATGATTTGAAGCCCATTAAGTTCAATATATTTCATTAATCTGATATCAGTTCCTTTACAGCTTATTCAATCAGAAACACACCACTTCTCATGGTTAGACTCTCAGTATTACTGTGTTAGAAAACACTCAGTTCCAGACAGTTGAGCATTGTTGATAGATGGTTATCAGTTATTGTAACAGTCTTATTGTAATCAGCACTTATCTCCTAGAGTTGAGGTCAGATGTGTCTCATTTACCGCCTGGTTATGACTGAACTGGCTCACTAACTGTTTATTTCTGTAACTGTCTGTTGTGTCAGTAGTCAAATCAAGAACCTGCACACCCTCATACATACGGTTAGATTTCTTAGCTGATGAATATGTTGCTTTCTCCCCCGTCTGAGTTTCACTTTTTCCCTTTTTCTCTTCAAGTGCCTCATTGTTTCTTTATCTCTTAATCTCTGTGTCTCTTACTTTTACTGTAATGCAAGACAAGACAGACTGTCAGCGTCACGTGTGCTTGATCATAGTGTAACCACTGTCAAAATATTCCATTTACTTGCTCAGAGTGCAATTAACTTTCATTTCAAGTGTAAATACACACTGACATTTGTTTGCTATTGTGATCTTTCTCAGTCACAATAATATTTCTTCCGAGGTTTGATGTGGCAGACTTTCCTGCAGCAAACGTGGCTTCTCCCCAGTGCATTGTCTCAGTGCAGTCATACAGCATTATCACCAGCTAATACCTCTTTATTTCATGGATGGGTGTGTTTGTTGTGTGTGTGAAATGCCGTAAGCCCTTCACGTTTGTCTGTGTGCATGCAATACTAACCCTGTCGGCTGTGATGACTTTTAACAATATTTTACGAAACATGCGTACGTACGTGTGTGTGTGTGTGTGTGTGTGTGTGTGTGTGTGTGTGCGCATCCGTCTGCATGTAGTGCAGCTTGTGTGAAATATGAAACAGTTTGTTTCATTTCTGAAAGTGCACACGCAGCCTTGTTATTGCTATATATGTGCTGTGGAAAGGGACCCCCCCCCCCTCATACACTCACGCGCACGCACACACATTCACGCACAGCCCCATTAGTATTGTAGTCTGGGATCTGGCTAAAACATCTGGTGGCTGAGTAACTTTTCAAAGTAGTCTTTGTCCTCACTGTGTGTGCATGCATGTGTGTGTCTGTCACTGAGACTTGGTCTGTGTGTGTGTGTGTGTGTAATAAGGGGCAGACTTTTTACGGCGTCCCGTCAAATTAAAACTATGATTTAAACGACTAACATGTACGTTTTTTTTTTCATTAAAGCACATAGCCTCTGCTGATTTTGAGCGTGTGCCTCTGGCTGCGTGCACCGCCAGGACTGTTGAAAAACATAGATTATGCATGAATCTAGGAACTGTAATTGATGAACGTTCACTCTGGCTTGTTGTGTTTTATTTATGTAACCCTGCTTGCTCCACAACAGGAAAGAAAAAAAAAAAAACACGAAAAAGCCGAGGGACATATTACAACCCTCCAACTCCCCCCACCCTCCTCTGGTCCAGCTTGATATTTATGTCCCAAATCTGAAAGAATCTATGAAATACAGCTCAATGCATCTCAATATCTCACCTGTTCCCTGCAAAATGGGTCTGGGTTTGGTTTACTGATGCTGTTAAATAGTCCCGCAGTAGCAGCTTTGGGCTTCAGAGGTTACAACCCTGTTGACAGTTTGAGCTGACGCCCTCAGGGTTTCATATCAAACCGCATAAACTTGTAAAAGCTCACAGCAGTTGATTTTCTCTGGTACAGCATTTTTTTCAAAAAAAAAAAAAGTGTAGCATGTAGCGCAGGTATTTTAAGTAGTTTAGTTTAATGTGCGTATCATATTGATGCACACACTTGATGCACGAAAATTCTGTGACGTAAAATGAGACATTTGACTTTGGGCAGAAAGCCACAATGTTGATCGTTTGGCTTTAGGGAGAATTTTTTTTTTTTTTTTCCTCATGAATTTTAGTGCCACTTGGTCTTGCAGTTTAATGCCGGTGATGGGGTTGTCTCAGTGGCGGCGTAGCACAGTGGAATGGTTTTGAATAGTGATGGGATCATATTTCAAGACTTCCATCTTGTTTTGAAATGTCATTGCATTAGCTCTTAACTTTTTAGCACTATATAGGTTGGTAAAAAAAAAGAAAAGAAAAGAAAAGGTTTTTTCTTTAGGTAATGTTGCAAACCAACTAGCGCTGTGTGGTATCGTCTGAATCGCGCTTAAAGATGCAACGATTAGTGAATGTAGGGCAGAAAATTAATCAGCAACATGAGCTCTGATAATCAATTTATCATTCTGATTTATCTGTTTAGAAAAAAAAATGCCTTTTCTATCGTCTAAAATGTGAATCTTTAATTTTTTTTTCCAGGAAAATCAAATTAAAGTAGGCTCAGCTTCTCTGAGAGAATAATTATTTCAAACATACTAATGTGTCTAAAATTAAATAGTGAATTAGAGTCATAATATAGATTTTTGCTAAGTTTTTGTTTTTCTTTTACTTAATCAAACTCAGTTTATGCAGATTATTGTTTAATGGAGCGCAGTCATCAAAACTGCATATATTTATTTTAGAGAGAGCGATTATCTCCTCAGGCTTCACCTTCAGGTCATGAACTAACATTTGGAGACCACAGAGATTCATGTAATTTTGTTATCATCAGCATGTTTCTTCTCATGGGTAAATAATTAATTTTGATAGTCAGCATATTTAAGAACAATGTCCCTGAACAGGGAAGTCCTCCATCAGTGTTGATAATATACTGTGTTTTACAGTTCAGCACTCCCCTTTAAAGGATCAGATAAGTGATTTTTGCCATGGTCAGTGTGTGCATGCGTGTAACTGTGCATGTGTGTGTATCTGTGTGTGTGTGTGTGTGTTTGGAAGTGGATGCATGGATAGATGGATGATGAAGGGAAGGAGGTGGTTCTTTTTTGAAATGGAAATGAAGGGGGCACACATCTGGGGGTCTTTGAGACTTTTGTAGGGGGAGATGAGAAGGTGGGAGGCCCACAGCCAGAAGTGTGTGTGTGTGTGTGTGTGTGTGTGTGTGTGTGTGTGCATGTGGGGGGTGAGGGGTGTCAAGGAAGAATGGATGAAAAAGAGGGAAGAGGAAAAGGGTAGGTTCTCATTTCTGGAGAGGTAGGGGGGAGAAGATAAGGGGGAGCGAGTGGAGGGGGGGTAAATGTGGGTGCCTGTGGTCAGTGTTGGCCTGTGGAGTGGGAAGACAAAGAGAAAAGAGAGTGGGAAGAGGTGGATGGATGGTCAAATTTAAATGAAGGTATGGCAGAGGAAGCAAAGTAATGGATAAGTAAAGTTAGTGAAGTGAAAGTGTCTCAAACTTTAAAAAGTTCATTTTACATATTTTTTTGGAAGATGCAATGAGGGAACTTAAGGTGAAAAGTAAAGTCAGAACAGAAGAGTGGAAGGAAGGATAGATGGATGGATAGAAGGACGGACAAGGAACTCATTTACATAGACACAGGAGTGGGAGGAGGAAAAGAGGAGAGAGAAAAGGGGGCAAAAGATCACTGGCTATAGTCGAAAACTTTACGGCTGACAGTTAAATTTACTCAGGGCTTGTGTGTGTGTGTGTGTGTGTGTGTGTGTTGCGGTGGATGGAATAGCACAGTGGGGTGCATGGCGTTTGTTCTGCAACATGGCTTTTGGGCTTTTTAGTCCTTCACACACAAGTTGTCTTCTCCCTTTTCTTTAGAGGCTGATTTCACCTAACTGTGAGAACCTCTCTCACTCTCCCTCGTCCTGTTTCTTTCTGTCCTTTTTCTCTCTCTTGCTCTTTTAGGCTGGTCGGTGCAAATGATTAGATTAATCTGAAAATGACAGTTTGGTGTCTAGACTGCATTTGTTTATTGTTTGATTTGATGTGGATTTCATCTTAATCAGATTTGAATAGAACTTTAAGGGATGTACCTGTAAGATACGATAATATATATTTTTGTTTTTTAAATAATAAAACTGTTCAGGTTTAATTTAGCGAGCTGTGAAGAAATAAAATGCTCTGGATTTATCTTGTTATGCTCTTAAAGCAGCTTTAAAATTGGACTTGTATCTAGGAGGATTATATAACAGACATGCATCTTGCTTTGTTTTTGAAATATATTCTAATTGTATTCCAGTAATGTAGCTTCATGGACCAACACTCACTTAGATTATGTAGGAGAAGGACACATGGAAAGAAAAGAAAGTGAAGAAGAAAAACAGTATTAGGTGTGAGAAGTAACAGATCATACTAGATGAGTTAGAACTGTGATTGAAAAAGTTGAATGTAAATGCTGGGGTACCACAGTGTTGTTAAAACTCACTACACACCATCAATCATGGTAATGTGTACGGCCATTAATGGGTTGCTATACCACTAAAATCTAGAGGAAATCCTAGAGGAATAGATTCAGTTTCTGGATCTAAAGAAGACAGGATTTGAAATGACGATGTCTGGAGCACATAGCTAGAAGTTGAGCTTATTATCATATCATACTTGATAATTTAAAGCTCTAAACCATGTGCTCTAGACCGTTACCCGGTAAGTCCAAACCACATCAAATAATTTTCCTGTTAATGTGAATACATTCCTCCTACACCTGTTGAATGTGAACTGACTTTTATCAGTGGGTTCTTAATCTTGTGAAAAGAAAAAGTACCAAAAAAAGAAAAAGTTTCCTTTAGGTGTCCTTTAAAAATGTGTTCCTTGACATCACATAAGGAATGCTATGGCTCATAGTTTCTCCATTTCTTTACAACAGTTATTGTAGAAACTGTTCCTAGCCACAGTCGAGATAAGTGCGAGATGCTTCGGCTTCAGCCAGAAGATCAGTTTCCGAGATTTATAGAAGAATCAAATCAAAGGAAAGTTAATAGCTCTTAGGCACCGCAAGTGCCTTTGATTGTGAAATATTAAATTTTGAAGCATGTTTTCATTGCTGTGAAAATTCTGTAGCAAAGAAATTACACTGACTCACTGTGATAGTATGATCGTACTTGGCTTAGAGTTTTGATTAAAGTCCAGTTTTTGAATGGAGCCCATCCCTGCATTGACATCACCGAGGCCCTGAAACCTCCCAGTCTCGCTTCCCGATAGTGTTCAACAGGGAAACGCTGCTTCACTTGGCCAGAGCGCCGATAGAAGGGCTCTGGAAAGGAATATAAAGTCAACATTGTGGGTTGAAAATGTTCCGTTGTGTGTCTGTGTGTGTACGCGAGTGCGCGCGTGCGTCTTAAGTTTGTCCAGACATTTTTCCCGTCGGGCCGGCCGCTCGCAGGAAACGTCCGATTCTCCAGGAGTGGAAAGTGCACGTGTGTGTGTTTTTGTGCGTGTGTGTGCATGTATGCGTGCGTGTGTGTGTATACGTTGCGTTGAGTGTGTAGCACCGTGCACATTGGCCAAGTGTATCAGTCCGTTTCTTTCTGTGGATGTGCGTGTGTGTCTGACTGACGTAATGTTTGAGCTTACCCAGACAGAGACAAACCAAACCATGACACTCACACACACACACAAACACACAGAGGGTGTGTGCATGCATACATGTGTGTGTGTGTGTGTGTGTGTTAAAAACCATCAGATATGTCTTGCAGACTTGGGCAGGGGGGTGAGATGTATGTGCGTTGTGTGTATGTGTGTGTGTGTGTGTGTGTGTGTGTTTATGTGTGTGTGATTCTGGCAAAGCTGTAGTTTGTTTTCCGTATTTTGCGGAAAAAGACAGCTAGGCAAAAGTCAACAATCAACATGTTGATTTATGCAGCTACTAGTTCCTTCCATTACGCCTACAACTACCACTGAAGCAGAGTTTGTTCTCCATTATTTTTGATGTATGAGAGTCTTAGCTGTGGAGAGCAAGGTCAAAATCAACAGTCCCATTGTTGATTTATGCAGCTCCCAGTTTCCTGCTACTATCGTACATCAAGGCGGGACATTAACACCATCCACGGCTTAATGCAGATGTTGTCTTTAGTGTGGTCGGTATGTTTGTCTCCTCTACTCGGCACAGCAGCAGTTTACCAGCCATCATTTGGATTTTATGCTTTGAAAAAAATTCAGTTGGCTGAAATGTTTTACTTTTCTCCAGCAGCTTCCAGACTTTTCTTTTCCAGTTAACGAACTTTAAATCTTTAATAAATTAGATTCAATTGTTCCATTGCCTATAACACTGTTACAGAGGTGCAGATTAAAATAATTGAAACTTCAAGGATAATTTATTGAGTGGATCAATTTCTCTTCTTCCACCAACCATTTGCTTCCTATATGTGTGTGTGTGTGTGTGTGTGTGTGTGTGTGTGTGTGTGTGTGTGTGTGTGTGTGTGTGTGTGTGTGTGTGTGTGTGTGTGTGTGTGTGTGTGTGTGAGAGTGTGTTGGAATCAAATGGTTGGTGGAAGAAGAGAAATGGATATCTTTCCTTTTGATAGTTTATTTCGGAACTTAGAGGAAGAAATCTGTTATAAGGAAGTGGCAGGGTGACAGTAACTTGCACGTGCATCTGTGTCACAGCAAAACTTGAAAATTGGTTGGGCGTTGCTTACAGTAATGAATAGACAGACCGCTCCCTCCCTGTTTAACCTCAACAGCTGAAAGATCTGGTTGATCAAGGTTACTGACTGATGTTCACAAGAGAGTGAAATCACTGCTGTGATCCTCTTGTGACAATGTTTTCTCGTCTCATGACAAACTCGACGGAGGAGTTCCTCCTTTGTCCTCAACTAATATGCGGATCACAGAGGTGGAGTGACTTAACAGGAAACCAGATCTGCTATGTAATAGCTGATATCATTACAAATGTAGTTACTAGGTAGAAGCTTGTACAATAACAGGTTCATTTTATGGAAATAATGTTATAATAAGTGATAATTGAGACAAGATAACAAATAAAGCTAATAGTTTTAATTTAGAGCTGCATTATTGATTGACCTTGATTGACTTTTCTTGATTATACATCTCATTGTTTCGTCTATAAAATGTCTAAATTTCCATTTCTTCATACTCCATTTAGTTTCCTATCAGAGATGTGACAGTTAGGAAACAGGCCCCATCAACTGGAAAAGTTGGAACTTGTTCATTGTTGGAAGTTATGCCTCAAAACGATTAGCTAATTGGAAAAAATTTTGCCAACTAAATCTCTGATGATCAGTTGTGACGCTAAACTGACTTACGACTGCGAGGTGAGAGCCATCACACAAAAGGAATTCATTAGGAAGAGCGAAACGTTCGGTTTGTGCCAGTAGACAGTCATCACTACGCAGCTTTGACACGGACATCAGCAGTTAGCGTCAGCTGCTCATAGTGGGGTCCATTTTTTGACATGTCCTCCGCTGGGAGCTCTCATGTTCGTTTTTTTTTTTTAGGCCAGGGATTATAAACCGTATTGTTTCATTTATCTGTGCTCCATCAGTCCGTTGAACAGAAAGCCCTTCTAACTGAGGAGCTGTCACTGGCTGACTTGACGTGGCATCTGTATCATGCCTGGGGGACAACGAATTTAGTCAAAACACATTTGGTTTCTTCATGAAGGTGGCGTGGAAGTGCAGTAAATTAAAGAATAGTTTTAATATTTCAGATTTTTGAACTCACAACATCAATTTCAGGCTCCTCTTTGGAACATTTTAAAAGCTTCTGGTAATTTGTGTGCTTAAACTAGGAATGAGGAACAGATGTATCTCCTATTTCTGTTGTGTTTACTTGCTGTTATGTTTCTTATTCGGCTTTTGATGTTAAATCTAAGAGTCAACAATTAAAAAAAGAGACTATCTACTTATGCTGCTCTGTTTATCCAGTTTTGTCGTCATGTCTTTAGCATTCAAAGCACTAAAAAACAGTCAACAACAACAAAAAAAAACTTTTAAAACATTTTTTAAAGATGAAATACATAATAATTACCATAGCCACTTGATGTATTTTGGAGAATGAGAACCAGTGGAATTATGTTATTTTCAAGATGGAGATACTTTATAGTTATATATTTTATTTCTGCTCTTTTTTATTGGTGAAAATTAACCCCAAATTTTATGTCTTTCCAAAAAAAAAAAAATCTGTCTTCTGATCTCGTCGGTCTGTGTGTTATCTGATCTTCTGTCTCCCTTAAATATTTCTTAGAACTTTTTAAACATCACGCTTTGTGATTTCAAAATACAAACAATCAAAACAACAGAATAAACCCATAATTTTCAGATGTAGCCTTTGAATAAAAAAACAGTGTGGTTTCCTGTCTGCCCAATGTGTAATTGATGGAATGTGGAACTAAACTCAGTCTACATGACATCTGAAAACAAACCAACAGGCATCAGAAGAAGCTCTTATATCTTCCTATCTGTTGGACAGGCTATTCGTTTGTATTGATACAAAATAGCTTTATTAGTACATGCGAACATCAGCGTTTTGTATTTGAAATCCAAACAACAAAACTGACTAAAATAATCCATTTCAGATGGAACAGTTGAGTTGGGTTGAATATGAAACAATGTGCTCTCTGTGCTCTAATTGGTGGAACATGGAGCTTAACTCTGTCTACATAATGTCTAAAAATGCAGCGAGACACATCAAAAAGGCCTTTCAAAGACAATCATTTTCCCGGGGACAGAGGAAGGGGAAAAAAAATCACTGAAAGACAAGGAAGAAACAAGCGTAATTAGTTTGACCACCATGTCATTTGAAACGGCATTAGCAATAACAAATCAGAAAACAATAAAAGATGAGAACAAAGATAAATTAAAGGGCTTGTGTTTCAGGGTAAAAAAATAATTGAGAATGAGTTTTGAGTGGAGTGAGCGCAGTCGGGAAGCGTGCATGTACATTATATGTATGTGTGTTTGTCTGTGTGGTTAGGTGGCGATGAGAGCGCGTAACATATGTACGGGTACATGAATACATGTCTCCGACTCCGTGTGTGTGTGTGTGTGTGTGTGTGTGTGCGCGAGTGAAGCAGAGTTAGAGAGCGGGTATTTGTGTGTAATCATGTACGTCAGGCCGTCATGAATGGTGTGTTTGAGACAGAGCGGAGTGTGGAGTTCCTCGGGCTGGACCAAATTGGAAACAGAAAAACAAACATTCCCTAGGAACCCCCGCTCTCCTTCCCCACCTCCTCCACTCTGCCCCCCCCCCCTCCTCGTCTGCTGGCTAGTGGCGCAGTCCAACCTGTCTGGGACAATGTAACGGTCTATAGTCGGACTGGACCACACGCATTCATGGAGGGGGGTCGGAGCACAGGAGGCAGCGGCTGCAGTGGTGAGGAGAGTTGTGTGTGTGTGTCTGTGTGTGTGTGTTTGGGGTAAGAGGTGTGTGTGCGTGCGCGTGCGTGTGCATGCGTGCGTGTGTGCGCGGGGGGTGGGGGGGGGGCTCAGCCACAATGACAGTTGGAAAAACAGACAGAGGCATATGAATATGAGTCTCAGTGATGGATTGATAGGAAAGATGGAAGAGAGAGAGAAGAAGGAAAAGTGAGACAGAGAATAAAGTTAACGGACATTAGATGCAGAAATGTGAGTAATTGTGAGAAAGAGAGAGGGTGTCAGAAGTCAAAAAAAGAAAAGATAAGTCATGGTGGAGAAATATAGAAAAAAGAAGAGGATAAGGAGAAAACCAGAGGTGCAGGGAGAGAGACAGTGATTGAGTAAATGAATAAGCAGCAGCTTGACTGAGTCACAGTTCCACAGGGAAAATATTTAGACTCACTCTTTAACAAAAAGAAAACTTTTTTCCTCCCTTTTCTTCTCTTGTTGTGAGTACTACTGACGAGTTAGTCGCCCTCCAGTTTTTTCCCTTTTTCTGTCTTTAAGTTCTTTCTCCCTCAGCTCTAATAGCTTGATGCCATTATGTTGTCAATCATGTAATCCCGGAAGCGCGTGTGAGTGTTCACTGTAATTTCACAGTTAGGATTTTTACAGCCTGGAGAAAACATTAGAAGATATGACTGTGATCTTTTTGTTTGTGTGTGAATGTCATAGTGTTGTATGCTAGAGCTAATTAAAATCTCTGCTCATTTAAAGCAGCAAAATATCATATGTTCTGATTAAGGACCCTTCATTATTAAATTAAAAGAGGAGGATAGTTACCTAGGGATGTGTGACATTTTTATCCAAAATGTCTACCTGAAAATTATCTAGAGTTTCTTTTTTTTTTTTAAATTGCATTTAGAACCACTAAAACATTACTGTTTTAAGATGGGAGGGTCTTTGAAATGACTCATAATTTCAGTAATGACTCATAATGTGCTTTTCTGCTCATGCCGACAATGTCTCGCTCTCTTTTTTTTCTTTTCTAACAGCAGATATCCCTTTTCAGATAATGACGCACTCAAGTTCTCAAATGGCTGGTGTGTTAATTTTCTTGCCATAGTCTAAACAAAGTTAAAACTGCATTAGGATGTGGTCAAGACCACATTGTACCAGGTAAACCACCAGACAGGTATCCTGAATTATGGCAGCACTTCCTATGCATCCATTTCAGTTCCTTTGCTTTTTTTTTTTTTTTTTTTTGACATGTAAACATCAAGGGCAGAAGTGAAACTTGTAGTGGAAATACAAAATCGGTGGTTCTGTTATGTCTAAAGAATAATGGGTTGACAATATGTAGTCTTTGTTTTATCAAAGAAGAAGAACCAAGGCTTTTATAAGAAACCAGGAAACAAGTTCCAAATATAGACTGTGCTCTGAATTTACATGTGTGTATGTGTGAAGACGTTGGATTTGACTCTTATCCGCCAATGATACACACACACACACACACACACACACACACCAGTCAGACTGACCCAAGGAAACTGGCTTTGTATAAATACAGACTCAGATTTAGATTTGCGGTAAGAGGGAGAGAGATGGATGGAAAAAAGAGAAGAAGGGGTAGGGAGACAGAGAAATAGAGAGAGAAATGGAGAGAGAGAGAGAGGAGTGGTACAGACAGAGAGGGTGGAGTGATTTTTGTGGTTGGGGCAACAAAAGGGGGAACTGAGAACTGGAGAGTCTGACATTTAACACTAGAATTACCAAATAAAGACGATATATAATTGTCAGCCGTTACAGCCGGTGGAAATTTGATGTGCAATGTTTTTTTTTATTTTTTTATTATTAATACCTGGAAATTACTCAGCGGTGACTGTTTTCGCTTTGATTTACAAAGTGATCAATATAGAAATGGAGTGAATAATAACTGTAGGAAGAGAGACAGAGAGAGACTTAGTGCTGGTGCCACTGATTGCCACCACAGGCTGTAATGGTTATCTAATTTGAATTAATTCCTCTTGGTATAAATGGCATTTTGTATTTTTTTTTTTTTTGTCACCAGTGTGCTGGCAGCAGACGGAACTGAACACTTTATTTATACTAAATATATATTTTTAGCTGGCGGTATACCTTACCGATATAGTGCCATAGATAGCTATGATTAGACCGCACCAACTTCTGTAATAACCTCCTCCCTTCCACCCACATCCACATACTTGTTGAAATGTAGTTTTTGCTCTTAATTGTGCTCCTCTGTGAGTGGTTTTAAGAAGGTGGAAGGTGGCCCCCCTCATCATTCTTAATAGCAGATTTTAGTTGAAAATGTGAAAGAAAGAAGTTGCTAATGCACTTATGTGGGTTGATAATTTTCCCTGTAAATGGCACACACTTTTTTTTTTTTTTTTTTTTTTGATGTTTTACACTACATTATCACTGTCTGGACTTAATTCCAGACTTGTAAAACAATCCTCACATGTGGGAGGCGTTGTCAGCTGTCAAATCTGGTGATAAAACAAAATTGGTATGATTACTGAGTTTGACTGACTCAGGTCTCAGAAGGGCGCCAGATATTTTTTTGCTTATTATATACCTTTGATCAGCTAGTCAATTTGGACGTCCAAAGTCTGGACGAAATTGTTTCCTGTAAACGTTAAATATGAACAAAATGTCTGAAGTCAAATAGGTTCCAGTAAATGTATGAAATGTGCTAGTTTCTAACGTTATTTGTCTTTCTGTCATTTTTCAGGTTGTTAAGGTGATGGTGGACTCTGACAACCGTGACTGAGACCCTAAACCACAACTGAAACATTTTTTTTTAAAAAGACAGGACGGGAAGAAGGGCAGCCCGCACAATACATCTTACATGGATCTACAACACACTCGATCATACTCAAAAACTGTGTTGGCCCAGCTGTAGTGCGTAAGAGGAGCCACAGCCGTACCGGACCAAAGGTAGCTGATGCTACATGGAGTTTTTTTCTTAAGACTTTCTTGAACAAAAGGCAGAGCAGCTGAAAAGTGGAGTGTGGAGTTACGTGGACCTGATAAAGAAATGGAAGGATATTAGTTTGGATCCAGGCACCTGGTTTCTGCTTCTCATTACACTGTGGAGTACGGAGGGCCAGTAGCCGAACTGTGCTGCTGGACGGAGCGTCACAGCGCGGGGGTTGAATCGAGCCGCTTCAACAGAACTGATGCCAAGGCCTGGAGTCAGCCATGATGTTTTTATAACCTGATGATCAGCAGAGGTAGGACTTTTAGATGTTTTAATCCATTTGCTCGATAAGGTTTACTTTACTGGTTATCTAAATCAAAACTTGTAACACCTCTACTGTGCATAAAGCATAAAATGAAGTATTTACTTTTATGCCTGTTTAAATTACAACTCTGCATGCTGAAGTAACATTTAGTAATTAGCAGTGGGATCATATCATATATTGTATTTTTTAAATCTGATCATTGATAAATAATGAAGTGGTTATTTTTATTTAATATTATCAATCTAAAGTAAAGTCATGAGTCACTGTTGCTTATGACTGATCCCTGCTTGTATTTCTAAATTTCTAAAGTTTCATAGTTTGAATAGTTGTTTCAGAGACAAAGACAAAGTTTAGTTATCACTGAAAATGATGAGTGAAAAATACTCGAATCTTTTTGGGCTACATTGCTTTTACTCATTATCCGAGGGAGTCTGAGGCAATACACATGTGTATACATTTTTGTGTGAGCGTGCGTGACTACATGTTGTATAGTTCAACAAGTCATGATTTTGTTTAAACTTCCAAAAAACAAATAAACGCAAAGCTACATGTATAATTTCTTTAGATGAAAGTTAAAAGCTCCTGATCGACGTCCTTCGCCTCTCGAAGCTCGTCCAGGTTCGTGGGTCTCGGTAGATTAGCGTTATTGCCTTTAGTTGGAATAAATACAGGGTTTAGTTTACTGAGACTAAATGACTGCTGATGAAAATGGCGTTATGCAGAGCAGCGGTACTCTGACAAGTACTATGAAAAACTCTTCTTAGTCATCACTGTTGGAGGAAGTGACTGTGTGTTGCCTCGAAATGCTACCCATATGCTGTGGTCTTGAAGACTTTAGCTGTTGTAGTGAGGGTGCCGACGAATAACCCGTGTGTACATTGTGTGACATTATGGAGCGATTGAGCCAAACATTACCTGCTCCTCCATCATACCCATTGTGTTGTACTTGTTGGTTCAGTAAACCTCATTAGCAGAGCTCATTAGTTCCCTACACACAGTAAAGTTTAGTGGTAGCGACTTGGTCAGTTATTTTATCGTAACATTATATGTACTTAAGGGCAAAATATGTCAGTAATTGTTACCATCCGTGTCTTGTTAACTGAACTTTTTTCTGACGTGACTGTTTTGATTTTGCTTTTATTTCAAATGTGTTTAAAAAAAAAAAAAAAAAAACACTACAAAACTTGCCTCGCTACTACTTTGGTAATAATGTTGATAAGCACCAGTGTTGTAAATTTATCTAAAATGCTTTGCAGAAGCCGTAGTGCTTTATAGAATTGCGAAAGCGAGTTTACAATTACAGGATGATGATGTCTAACTGCAGGTTTTTCTGCCCGTTTACAGAAAACACAGGACCTGTGTGTTTTAAGCTGTCGAAGTGATTAAGTTAAAGAGGCTTTAGCCCATTCAAGAACGTGCTCACACATATGCGCATAGGTTAATATACTGCAGCAAATACAAATATATACAGATGAGGTAGTTGATGTTAGTGTGCGCATGAAGTTGCAGTGGTTTGTGGTAGAGGACACTTGGTAATTACAGCGGCGTGAATGTTATATTGTTTCACTTTAAATACTGTATGTGTCCAACCGCTCGTGTTTATATGTGTATGTTTTGTATGTAGCACAAAATACTGTACATGCAAAATGCTTTATTCTGCATGTGTGTGTGTGTTTTCTATGTTCAGGAGACAGACTATAACTAGAGTTTGTTCAGTTTAGTAAAGTAAGCAGCTATAATGCTGTTTAGTATGGTGCACCTAAGCTGTGCTATATATATATTTTTTTATTTATTTATTTATTTTTTGCTGCTTCAGGATTATTGTTAAAGTGTGCATTTAGGGTGCACGCACATACACAGACAGGTTGAAATATCAGAATTTGTTTGGGCCTGCTTCCATTTTCCCCCAAGTCATCAGCTGTATCAAGTGTGCACGCACACCGAACAACTGCTGTATTATCCTCCTACACCTGTGTCACCACACATGCTGAAGCACTCTCTGTCTGTTTCCTTTCTCTTTCACACACACACACACACACACACACACACACACACACACACACACACTCATACGTTTTTTTTTTCTTGCTGTCTCAACAGTTTTCATTGTGAACTGTTTTTACCGAAGTTAAAAACCCAAAGGAAAAAAAAAAGAATAAAAATGGTCCACAGTGAGGTTGGTTTATGAATTATCTCATTGTTTCTGGAAAGATACTGCGTATCGGGGAGGTGACAGAACTCTTAGTGGAGAATTTCCCCAAATCACCTCCAGTCAAACTTTAACTATCTGTAATAGAACAGAAAGTTGGAATGTAGTTTTTTTTTTCATGTGTAATTGAGTGTAATGACCCTTTAAAGGCAAATTCAGGGACATTCATTGACATAGTTTGACTATTTGTGTGTTTTGATCGTGTCTATGTCCATGTGTTTCTTTGAAACTCTCATTATTTCTGTATTTTAACTTAGTTTTGATGTGTTTTTATGGATGCCAGTTATCCCAGTATGTTTGTATAGATAAATGATTAGTGCAAGCCTCAGTATATGATAATGGTTATACGTATGAGGCCTTTTGCGTACATGAGTGCGGGCATATGTGTGTATGTGTCTGTGTGTGTGTGTGTGTGTGTGTGTGTGTGCGCGTATTTGTGTATGTTTTTCATTATGCGGTATGGTGGCTTTGCTTGGTGATGTTATTCAGCAGGGTGGATTGCTTTGAGCTGCTTGATGCTTTTAGCTGTGGTCTGTGTTTGTCTGTGTGTTTGTGTGTGTCCAGCTGTGTCTTCACATGTGCATGCATGCACGCTTATTCTATGTACGTGTGTGTGTGTGTGTGTGTGTGTGTGTGGTATTATGTAGCCTTTGATGCGCTAGTACAAGTCAGATTTGATAGATTTTTTTTCAGAGTTTTTGAAAGCTGAGGAATGTGGAGTAGAGACAATTCATTCAGGCCCACAAGCAATTTGACTCTCATGCTACACACAAACACACTTACACACAAAAACACAAACATTACCAAAACATCCAGAAGTTTATTTCTGTGATGTAGTGGCCCACAAATGAGTTTTTCTCCTCTGAGGCAGTGAATCCCCATGTGTTTCTTCCCTATGTGTGTCAGTAGCTCTCTTTCTCTCGATTTGTCATCCTTTCGACGTCTGTCCATGTGTGTCGCCCTCGACTCCCACACACATATAAACACCAAAGGTCACAATAGAAGCCAGTTCAGAAGAAATGATTGACTGCATGAATGCGTGTGAGCTACCTGTTGACCTATTTGCACAAAATGGGTCGGCCAGTATTTCATTGTGTATATGATGATCTCATCTTCTCATAACTTTACAACAGGATGCACTGCTAATAGTTCTCTCTCACACACAGGATTTTGTGTCACTGTCTCAGTGTGCGTGAGACAGCGACAAATACCCATTCATTATTTTGTAGAGTTCACACACACACGTGCGCATGCAGCAGGTACTTTTTTTGTCACCTAAATCCTAAACAACAATTAATACTAATGAATTCCAATTATGGCTCGTTCATTATGCAGACAAATATTTAAAAAAGAGGTGTTACCTGTTGTCATAGCAATTAATGACTTAATTTGTTCATTCGTTAATGATCAACTTGAATCAATCAAAGGTCAAAGTGGAAGATGTGTGTGTCCCACTGTGGGGGTTTCTGTGTGGGAGTGTGTGTTGGTTTGCATCTGTGTATTATATTTTTTTTGTTACCTTTATGGAATTGAGGCAGCAGGTTTTTCTTGGGTCTTATCTAACTTTCTTTTAACTTGAGAGTTATTTTGGTTCAGGTAACTCACAGCGGGGCTTTAAATCAGTGTGACATCACTCATTGGAGGACTGTTTTCTGGTTTATTGATCGGATCGTCTGTCATGTATTGATTAAAGTTGGTCTAACTACAGAGGCTGATGAGCCGCTAGCTTTCCAAGTCTGACGTTGGTTTACACCAAACAATCATGATGTTTTGAGGGGTCGGATGCCGATTCATCGAACTACAGTAATCATAATGCACAGTGTTTATGACAGTATGACACATGTCTGTACACAGTTGAAACCAGAGATAAAACAGATGATCAATTTGTTAGTCAGCTGACAGAAAATTAGTCAGCAAATATTTTAATAACTGATGATGAATGTTTTAGTTTTTTTTGAGGTTCTGGTTTTCTCAGTTTTCTGTGAAAATAAACAGTAATTAAGACATTTGGACTGATGGTGGTCTGTCAGAATCAACAGAGAAAATATGAAGAAGTTATTTGGACTTTGGAAAACTTTGATAAATATTTTTCATTTTTTTGTCCCTCTGTAACACTGACTAGTGTTTTTAAGTTGTCTGCCCAGTCCCATTCTCTGGAACACAGCATTTCAGGAATGCTTAGATGGTCGTTTACTTTTTCAAATTTGGCACAGACATTTATTTGGATTCAAGAAGTTATGCCCTATGATCAATCGCACGCAGTACGTTGATTAAATTCCTATTAAGTCCTCACTACATACATGAGTCTGGACAAGCATGGCTATGAACTTGACTGGCAGGAAAAGGCATCCAACCACACAGTGATAATTCCGGTTTCTCATAGATCGTTCGTTGGTTAATTAGGATTATAGTTATTAATAGTTTTTAAACATTGAATTTAGTCATCGGTTGCAGCCCCAAAAACAGCATTGCCTGATGATCAACTTTTATTCAGCATTGAGGAGCTTATTCAGGTAATTACTCGGGCCTAGCAGCATCCATACTTTGGCAAATCTATTTGCTGAATTCATGATGAATGGCCGTCCAAGTAATTGGATATTTTGATCCAAGCATACTTGAGCTTTCTCTGAATCTTGGGCTAATTCCATTTGCCGCCTCAGACTTAAAGCTACCCCTGAGCACTGCTAACTGGAAGTTACTCTCTGCCCCAAATTTGCAGCCCCAATACCTTGTCAAATCTGGCAGCCATATATGGGCCAGACATGGCTCATACTGTCTGTGGATGGAACACAGCTGTGTACACTGACACTCAGCCCAGTTGGCCCAGCTTGGCTTCTGATTTGCTCTGTGATTGATAGTCAGTCAGTATAATATTACAGTAGCTAGTTAGCCAATATTAGCTTATTGGTTTATCGTATGTCTTATAGCTTAGCTTGATTGAGTTAAAGAAATTTGCTGGCTAGATTGCATGTGAAATTGCAAGCAAAATTCTATAAATCACTCAATTCCAAAAAAAAAATAATGTAGTAGTATGTACAATGGATTTGAACACAAAACATTAACTGTACTTATTTGTATAGACACGTTCTCCTGACACATCAACACTTCACTGATACTAAATTGCAGGAAACACCAGATCAGATATTAACCCCAGGCACCATGTACATCTGACTGTGCTATCATGAAAGCAGGAACTGAAAAACATGTTTTTTATCATGAGTTCTCACTTTAGTGCCTCTTTAAACACCATTCACCTGTCCATCCAGTGTCTATGCAGCTGTAAAGCAGCAAGAAGTGAAAGGCATTTGCGTGCTGCTTGTTGTGTTAATTTTCCACTGCTGATTTCATGATTGCTTTTTTTGGTCTGGCCATTCTGGAGAGGAAAAATCCATTAATCAGATTAAGAATGGTAACTAAGCAATACAGAGGCAATGAGCCCAACCTAGTTTTCAGAGCTTCTACCAATTTATCTTCCCTTCTGTCTGTTTCTGTGTTTGAAGCAGAATTGGGGTTGAAATCCATTAATCAGATGAGATTAACAAGTGACCACATAGCTAGAGAATGACCAGACCCCTGATTATACTCAAAGCGTGTTTGTTACACAAACTTTAATACACATTAACACACACACACATCTCTGCTCATTGCAAACACACAGACTGCTCAGTCCTTATCAAAAGCTTCCCCTTCACTATCTGTCTGTCTGCGTTTATCTGTCTGTGTGTGTGTGTGTGTGTGTGTGTGTGTGTGTGTGCTTTCCAAGCCATTAGATCCAGGCATGTGTTACTACTTGCTTCTACAATAAATCGTGCTGCACTGTTTCACCTACACATTTACTCTTTAAGGTTGTTTGCTTGGGTGTGTATGTGAGGCTACCTGTTTGTGTACATGCAGCTTGCATGTGTGTGTCCATGTCTGGGTGTGTGCAGCTGTGGGTGTGTGTGTTCAGCTCGTCTACAACTGCGTGTTGTAGCCAAGTGAACAAGTGTTAACAAGCTCTGTGCAGACTGTATTTATTTAATCCATATGCTGGTGAACTATACAGCTGTGTGCTGCTCCTGGTATGTCTGGAAGGAAAAATCAGTCCGCAGTCACAGCCTTGTCTGAGGTACAGAAATTAATGCTAAGTCAGCTTGAATGTGGCTGCTTATATTGACAAAGGAGTGCTTAAAGTAGTGCCTTGCTGATATTCAACATTGTATACCATCCATTAGTCACAGGGATGACATACATTTACTGGCAGAACTGGATGCCCTCTGTATCACTGCAGCCAACTTCCACCCTTCATTTGTTCTGTATATCCGAACATAATAAGAAGAGTTTAGCCCAGGCCAGCCAAGTTATACTTAAACAGTGGATTTTTATGGGATACCTCATATTTTATAACATCTTGTCAGATTGGATTTTCAGAAATGAAGCAGAGAAAGGCAGAGGCGCCGGTCGATGCTGATAGTGCTGCTGCCGACCTGCTGGCACAGCTACCTGAGACAATAAAGACAGAGCTGCTGGGAGCTGACAGGCTAGTGGCTAGTGGTTGCTGCTGCGTCTAGCATCCAGCTCAACCAGCGAAAGCATCCAGGGTGCCTGGCAGCAGCAGAACAACTCGCCAGAACAATGAAAAACAGAGTGGCTGGAAGCTGACAGATAGTTCCAACTGGTAGTTTTTTCAGGTCCAGGTGCCCACCAACCAACCAGCCAAAAAAAAAAAAAAAAAAAAAAATGATAATAAAAAAAAAAATTTTAAAAAAAAAGCAACCAACTCAGTCAGCACACTGCAGTGGGGTTTCACAGCAGACTGCTGTGTTTGTTTGGCTGTGTTGCCAATGCAAGTGTAGAGGGGGTGCTTGCTGGTGTGTGGAACAATGTGGGCAGAAAATTGTGATCACAGAAGTGGAAGGAAAAAAAAAGAGAGAAAAATTTCCAGCAGGAACAAGAGAGATGTTGACTGAGTATTTCTGTAAACATATGCTGTGTTTGTGTAAGTCCAGCAATACTAACGTCGATGATGGCATGATTACTGGTGTTGTTGATCTATGACACATTTGATGAGTCGTCACAGATGAATCACAGTGTCTTTCCATTTAGAAAAAAAAAAGATTAACAACATGTAAAGATATTTTCTGGACTTGAAGTTGCTTTTGATATTGACCAAATTTAAATTTTAGTGCTTGGTTTGGCATCCAGTCTTTGGTTAGATTATAAAATTGTGTTTGCTATTAAATTAATGAAAAACAAACCTTACTTTGACAGTTGGTTTGACTCATTGGTGTGTGTGTGTGTGTGTGAGTGTGTGTCTGTCTGTGTGCATGCGTGTGTGTGTGTGTTTGTGTGTAACAGAGGAAGTGTTGATTCCTAGTCAACATTCAGTGTGCACATATAAGTGTTTGCATGTGCTTCTTATGTGCACGGATTATGAACCAATTTTCTAGTGTGTATGACATAAGATTGTTTATCAAATAGCCTGTTTGACAACTCCAATGCTACTGAACCACTGAAGATACACAGTGTCGATATGCATCATCTAATCACATTATTTGCAATAGCAACTAATATAATTATTTTGTGGTACATCTAATAATATATTAATTTCTAAGTAATGAAGGCTTTATATAGTACAGTTTAGTGTAATTTAACCAGCATATTACTTTCTTCCCTATTCTTACGAAAGGAAGTTTTCCTCTCAGTCAGATGACTCATTGCTCTCTTCCGCTGCATCATGTCTTACAGAAGTCACTTATTTGGTCTTAATGAATCAGTGCTGAGCAAGTCGAACTGGAAAATCGGACGTTTTGGTCTCCAGCTGCTTTGAGTCCCTCGGATACGTTTGACTGCAATAACAAACACTGTTGAATTTGACTCCTGAATCCTTTCAGAGCCAATTGTCAGTAATGGAACATGAAAAGTTCCATATTGTTGAAGAGTATCGGAGAACCTGCTGTGTGTCTGACTACAGGAGGAAAAAAAAAAGGGCTTTGGGATGTCGACAGAAAAATGGATTTAAACATTGTTGTGACTGAAAGATTGGATGAGAAACTTAAACAAAAAAACATTCACGTTTCCAAAGCATCAGCAGGATATTGTGGTGACAGTACTGAGGTGAACTTAGAGACAGAAGCAGAGATACAAGACACAGTGTATTACCATCAGATTAATGTTAGGAGGATCTCGATGCAGACTTATTGCAGAGGTGTCTGTGTCTTGTTTAACTAAGAGGAGCTCACATTTGTCATGTTATTTTGTCATATTGTAAATGTTAATAGCAATCCATGTAAGACTTGACTCCAAATCAGCTTCATTAATTGTCTTGATGGAAATTCTTATCTCTCACTATACAGGGTGCTATACTTATATGGATATATGAATATACTTTTTTTATCTTGTCATACTGCCAATTATTGCAAATTCAAGAAATTCTTACAACAGTTAGAAATAATGTGATATGTCGTAGTCACACATTTCACTGTAAAAGTCTAGAGGGTTCAGTCGGGGGTCGATTGACACTGCACTTTTGATATCACAGTTCTGTGATGCCAGTCGAGTCAAGTGTTAAATTAGCCAGTGTAACTGGTCAAGCTTCATCTTGCGGTCTCTGAAGAGCTCCAGCTTCTAGCAGACATCTGCCCCAGCTGCTTAACAGAGTAGATTTACAACTGCCTCTGTTGGAATATTAAGTTGAATACCTACTTTTAGACTGGGGAAAATAACTAACCTCTCTAATGGATAAGTGCCCTAGAATGCTTAATTCTGAGCTGCTGCATGCGTGTGTTGTGTTGTGTGTGTGTGTGTGTGTGTGTGGTAATCTTCATGGCAGGTTCCTTGCCATTAGTGCACCACTGAACAAGGCAGCAATTCATTCAGCAGATTTAACTGTCTGCGTGTGTGTGTGTGTGTGCGCGCGCGCGCGTGCGTGCACGTGTGTGTGTGTGTTAATGGGCGTGCGTGCGTGTGTGTGTGTGTGTGTTTGGGTATGAGTGACAGAAAGAGAAAATCTGTGTAAGGGTTTAGTGTATGCGTGAGTGTGTGCGTGGCCGTGTGGCAGGTTTCTAAGTGCAGAGTGTGTGTTGTTTTTAGAGAATTGTTTCCGTGCGCCTGTCTGCACCATATGGCCCAATGTGGAAAAAAGGCCCCTTTAGGGGTCTCTGTGTATGGGTATATGTATGTATGTGTGTGTGTGTGTGTGTGTGTGTGTGTGTGTGTGAGAGAGAGAGAGAGAGAGATGGGATATGTGTATTTGTGTGTATGTACAGCGGTCTGGTCTGTACAGAGTGAAGCTGTAAAAACAAAAAACGTCTTGTGAAAAGCAAGAAAAAAAAGAGAGAGAGACTACATTCAAGCAGTGATGTCAAATTCAACCCCATTTCTCCCTCACTCACACACACACACACACACACACACACACACACACACACATATGCATGGCCACTGTTCTGCTATTCTTTCTTTTTATTGGGGATGAGCGTGATTAATCAGCTAAGTGATTAAACATTGAAAAGAGATGGTTAAACTAATTATTAATGCTTTATAAATGTATAACGCAGATTAACGGTTGTGCCTAAGACGTCACGCAGCCATTCACCACTAGCTGGAGCTGCAGCAGCACACATCTATCTCGCTAATATTCGGATGTTGTAAATGAGGAAGGTGGGAAGTGAGACACAAATGATAAATACAAAATAAGTTTGTTTTTATATCACATTCAGCACAGGTATGTAGACGTTCACTGACAAGGAAAGAAGGATCGGGTTTGTTAGCACTGCTAATGTTAGCCACAAGCTAACACGGCAAGCTAATATGACATTACTTAAGTGTTTACTATTACTTCCCCAGTCAGTTCTGTCAATTTAAATTTCTGTTTAACTCAAAAGGAAATTAGTTGCAAGGATCGTTCCTGCTTTTTTATCTTATGTAAGCTTATTTTTTAGTTTTTCGCTCCTTTGGTTTAGATAATAGTGTTTTTTCTATCTCTATCTCACTGTCTCTTTACACTTTTTAAAATTTTTTATGTTTTGCTTTTTTTTCTCTGGACTTAAATTACGTTAAGTTTAATTGTTGAGTCTAATTCACTGTTTTGCTTCACTTATCGCTTTCTGTTGCCATCCAGTGACAAGATAAGTTGCGTTTCCAACATTTATTTAAAATTTTGAAACTCTGATGTCTGCTCTTTTTTTGTTTTTTGTATTGTTCTCAGATTGGTGAAAAATAATCCCTTTAATTTTTCCATCGGTAATCACTTTCTTTTCTCTTTTTGTTTTTCATTTGTCTGTTTTGTTTTTTTGCTTGTCGTTTATTTTGTCTAATTGGCGTAAACCTCAGGGCTGTGGTAATGACTTCTGAGGTTAACGAGCTTCTGCTAACAATCAGTCACTCACTTACACACACGCACACACACACACACACACACGCACACACACACGTTAAGACACTTGTGCAACCATGTGCTCAAATGCATCATCTATGAAACGTCTATATATCTAAATACATCTAGATACAAAGATATGTAAGCGTGTGCTTACTATCTCATTAGTGCAAGGATTTACACACAAAGGTGTGCACAATGCCACACACATGCATGCACTTTTGCGACTGCCTTACAAACTCTGCAAGCATTGATATCATTACAAGAAGCCTATCACATTTGAGTACAGCTTCGGTTTGAGTGTCGGATCTGACCCTAAACGTGTATTTTGTGGAATAACATTCACATTAAATGATGTGTGCTGGGTTTTTTTTTCTTCTTAAACATGCAGATCAGAGGTGTCAAACTCATTCCGCAAAGGGCCGTGTGGCTGCAGGTTTTTGTTCCAACCAGTCCAGATCACACAGTTTGACCAATCAACTGTGTGAAGACTGAGATCAGTTAATTAAATGAATCAAGTCTAGTGTGCTGCTGCTAGGTTGGAACAAAAACCTGCAGCCTGCAGCCTGCGGCCCTTCGTGGAATGAGTTTGACACCTCTGATGTAGATAAACAAACACACGCACCATCATATTGAAACACCGCAAGAACAAAAATCAAGCACAAAAAGATCAGCATCGCTGTTCATTTGAAAATCAAGAAAGGTTTGAGGGAGGGACTAACATCAAAGACGAGCAGGAGAGGAGAGAGAATTAAGAGCTTTCACCAACTTTTTAGATGCAAAGTTCCTCATGGAATCAGTTTTCTGACTGACTCACAATCTCACCAATTCAAAATCCAATCTCAGAGGAAACTTATTTCACAATTCCCAAGCTGTGATATGGTTTTGTTCACAACTGCAAAGACAATGGGATCTGAATTTGCCACTACTTTAATTTATTTATCTATTTTTGTCCCAAAAATGAGATGATTAACTGGTGGCGACCATAAAATAAACCTACGGTGCCGTCAAATTACCACTGAGGTTTCTGTGTTTCTGTGTTGAGGAACACTGTGGCTGTATGATGCAGTAACAATTGTAATGCCACATAACTTAAGGCAATCTTTAATATATTCAAACAGAAGTTTATGGAAGAGGAAGTGAATGTGTATGACCAGAAGACAGCACTTCATATGTTGTTTCTGTCTTTCCAAACTAAACCCGGCAGCATCTGTGAGCTGCGCAGGTGTCTTAATACATGCAAATCATCAGTTGTCTCAAACTCAGTGCATTCCCTCAAACTCAGCAACACATTAAGGATTTTGAGCGTGTAGCTTGGAGATGCTTAATTCCACTAAGCCTTATTGATGACTGGAATCTGACTTGTCTTGACTGCAGTCTCCTGTTAGTTCTCCTGGTGTGAACTTTGCTTTAATCTCTCTCTCTCTCTCTCTCTTTCTCCCTCACTTGCTCTCTCTGGTATCTTGATATGGTCTGTGTTCTGCAGGGACTTCTAAACATTTACATTTCTGCTTTCAAGTGCTGTTTATATATGGCTCTTATCTGCTATCTAACACACCACGCGCATACACACACATGCATACAAGTGCACATCCAGACAGGGACAGACGGTGAATCAAACCTTTAGTCGTCCTGACAGTAACACTGGTGCTATGTCCATAATAGGACAGGAGGAGAGAGAAAGAGGAAGGCAGAAAGAGAAAAGAGTGCCACATAGACAGAAGGAGGGGGAGGCAGATAATTTGCCACCAGAGTGTTTTGTGGTGAGGTGAGGCGTGGAACTTTGGTGACTGTAGCTCACAGGCTTTTCTGTGATACTCCACTGATCCCCTATAGTGAAATTTCTCTTTTCATCCCTCCCTTCCCCTTAAATTGCCACCTCTGCTACAGAACAGCACCCATGGGACTGGTTTGGGCTCGGCATCTTGCTCAAGGACACTTTAGCAGGGTGGATTCTTCCAGTCACAGGGGAGATAACTTGGCCTTCTTACTGAAGGATGCTTTAGTCTTTAGTCACGCTGCCACCCTGCCCTGCTACCCTTGGCTCGTGCGCCTCGACACTGCCCTATCTAGATAAACTCTTGACAAATTTCCAGTGTGGAAAAAAACACCTTTGGGACCAGTGGCTCTATTCTCTTCTTCACGCTGTAGGTCAGACACCAGCTTTTCATTTACGAGAATATTCTCCCAAAAAATGTACTATTATTCAGACAAAACATATAATTATGCCATTTGGGCCTTTTTTCTGACATTTTATTGACCAGAAGAAATAAAAATAACCAGCGAGTCACATCAGAAAAGTACCAAAACTAAAAGAGTCAACACAAGTTTGTGTTTTGCTTTCCTTTCCAGTTGTCTGTCTTGCTTCCCCCGGGACTTTTGATCCTGTGACCTCACATCATTTTAAAGGACCAGGACTACACCCAGGTCTAAGAGTCAGACTCTAACATGGCTGAGAGGATGTCACCGAGTCCCAGTTGGTTCCTAGGGTGCTGCTCAGAGCTGACCCTGACATTTTGAGCTTACTTTTTTAAGCCAGCGAGAGATGAGAGCATTCTGCTGTAGGGATCAGAGTATCACGGCAGACACAAGACTCCTTTTCATGTGATCAGGTAGTGACATATTGTCAAATGTCCCAAAATCGACAATGTATTTGCTGCTAACTTTATTTTACAGCTCTAATCTGTTTTCTTTTATTGAGGATAGTTGGATTTATTGCTTCAGGGAGATATGCTTGTAAATGGCAGGATGATAGAACAAGGTAGGCTTGTGGAGTGGGAGACAGAGTGATGGAAAGCCTTGTTATAGTAAAATTATGGTGAGAGAGGGGGAGAGAGAGAGAGATGGAAGGGGTAATGCATTGAGAGAGAAAGAGTGAGAGAGGGAGGAAATGACACATAGGTGGAAAGAATCTCATCCCTGCTCCTGTCTCACGCTGGCTTTCCCTTTCTGTCTGACACATTTGCGCACTTTAACACACACACACACACACGTGCACACACCACAATTGAACAGTGATTGAACACTTCTTATCTACTTATCTGTCCGAAGAGTTTCAAAGCAAAGATTCATGGAGCCTGTGTGTGTGTGTGTGTGTGTGTGGGTGTCTGATTCTTATCACACTGTTTGACTCAGAGCTGCTTTTAAGGCAATGAATTTGCATCTCGTCCTCTTTCTGTCTTCCCATCTCTTCCTTTTCGGACTCTTCTAAATCTCTCAGTCTGCTCTTGTGTGTTAATCTCTCTCTCTCTTTCTCTCTCTGTGTCTCTCTCTATGTCTCACTCAAAGTCAGAACCATCACTGTCAAAAAAACATAAAACAGAATTAATTAAAAGTCATACATACAATCGTCAATATTTTGTAACTTCATTTTTTCGTCTCTTACTGAAACCACTTTCCCCTCTATCTCCATTTTCCCACATGGTTGTATACATACAGAAAACATACCTATTTAAATTTGTTTCTAGAAACATGCAGAGTTTCAGGTTTGACAAGTTGAAATATAATAGATAACAGCATTGCCCATGTTCACTGTGTGTTCTCTCCTTTTGTCTCCGTGTGTTGACATTACAAAGTATGAGTGTTTGGACAGGGCACGAGTGAAGTTTTGGGGACTTCTCACAAAAGATGAGTTTATCGCACTTTAGTGGTGAGAATGACTGATGTCAGAGACCTTCAGGCCAAACGCTGCAGCCTTGATTTTTTTTCTTCGGTGTAAATCTGTCCCAGAGGGTAAACGGGTCTGCATTGCCAAGTGTTTGCAGAGTTCTGCATGTCTTCAAGCTTTTGAATTGGTGCCAGAATTGCGGTTTGTTATGTTTGACTCATGCATAACTGGTATTCAATGGTGCAAGTAGAAATATTGCACACAGACAACAGGTAGTCTTTGACAATGAAGGTTATAGCTGAGAGATAGACAGAGTTGGGAGCAGTCAGTTAGACCTCTGGATAATTTACCCAGCGATGTCCATATATATATTTGACATTCTACAGTCTGCTGTCTGTGGTTTGGCTCAGGGCTACAAAACATTTTTGAACATGCGGAATACACTTCTCAGCTGTCAATTGTAGTAAAAGTTGAACATGGAAATATGGAAGAAAGTCTTACCAGCACACCAAAGGTATGCTTTTTGTTTTTTAATGTCATTCATCAGCAGTGTAGATCAGAGAAAGATTAGAGTGAAGAATAAAAAAGAGATGAAAAGGAGGAGAAGACAGAGGGAGGGGCTGGGTATAAAATAGAGATGAAAGGATTTAGGGTGTAGTAACAGCTAGATAGGTTTAAGCATTAAACTGTGTGTTTGTGCACGTCCCTGCTTGTATTTGTGTGTATGTATGTGGATTTTTTAAGGGTGTACCAGCAGTTAGATGGGTGTGAGAACTAAAGATTACATACCTGTGCTCTTATTACTGATCCACACCTGAATCTCTTGTGAATCTTTGACCTACTTAAGGTGTCCTGATCTAGTGGAGGTCGCATGACTTATCCTCAGCATGCACTGAAAAGAGGCTGATAAGTTCTGACAGAACAGGCAAGATAGGGTGTGTTAAGCTTCATTTGTTTCAAAGGTGACCATGTCATTCTTTTTAGGGCCTGGCAGACTGATGGCTAATTCATACTGGATGTCACGCCCACAGAATAAAAGAGGTCTCACTAAGTGAGATCAAGAATTCTGCCAGTGTCTTTGTAAATCAACAGTAAAGGTTACCCAGTCCACTGTTTTGTGTTTTAAGTTTTGTATGTCACTGAAGTTTATATTAAAAATCCTATCTATTTTATAAGTAGAGTATATATACAGATACATGTAAAGGCTTGTTTGCACAGGAAAAGCAACTAAACTGCAGAACTGTGCATGTTGTATATATTAGTTAAAGTGCATGTAATGCAGTGTCTGCCTTCAGGTCAGAATATGGTAAAATCCTGACTGAATTCAAAGTGATTTTCCACAGCAGGTGTTTACAGGGGACTCTGTTTACAAGGTACAGCCTGCTCTTTTTTTTGTCAGTTATTATCCAAAGTGCATTGCAGAGGGGATGCTGGCGCCTACTCCACAATATGCGATTAACGGTCGATACCTTTCTGTCGATATTTCAGTCAGAGGACCCATGTCAAGGCAACACTCCCTGAATAATTGCTGCCTTCTTCCCACTTACAAAGAACCTGCTCCTCTGCTCTCCATAAAATCGTCCAGGGGCATGCTGAGACAGATAATCACAAGTGATCGATTTCAGTTTATCATGTTGTGAATGCAGAATTCGACCAAATCAGGTCAGTGTATGTTACACTCCTATCTTTGGTGTGTGCGAACACATACGCAGGCAACAGTAACCAAGTCATCTTAGGTTAACTGTTATTGATTTGCAGCATGTATGACAGATAAGAGTTGACACTGAGCAAAAGCGAATAATATCAGTGATTTTTTTTTTTTAAAAAAACTATTGCCTGTAAATTTCAGGATCTCTGGAAACGACATTAGTGAAAGGTGTTGTTGTTGCATCAGACTCTTTCTTTGACAGCTCAACCACATGAGTGAGGCGGCAGAACTTCATAACACCAGCCTATTGCATGTGTCAAGAGCTCATAATAGCTGTTTTTCACATACTTTGATGTGAATCCCCCCCAGCCCCCCTGTAATGTTTACCGCTGTGGGAATGTTATCTGCCCTTTAAAGCCAAAGTGCTTTTGCAGTAACTACCAGGATGGTTAAAGTGAGGAAAAACAAGATCGGAAGATTTATTTCCATCTAGGCCAAAGTCTTCTTTTATTGCTGCTTTGGCAGTGATTTTTTTATTTTTAAAAGGAAGTTAAAATCAAATCACTTGTGCAAACCTCTCACCTTTAAAAAATACACAGGTAGATAATGAATCCTTGCCTTTGATATGATGCGTAGCGTTGTCTGACATGTTTTGCTCTCTCTGTCGGGGCAAATTCACTTATCACACACTGCAGCTCGGTGCTTTGACAGAAGTCATGATTTGATCCGTTTATTCATGATTATAGTAGTGAGGTGCTCAGTATCTTTCAGCAATCTTCTCTCTGTAGAAAAGATCGGCTTCAGTACATTTTGCTTACACACAAGTGGGATTTTTCTTTTTTACTACAGTTACAGACACAGAATTTGTTCACATTTTCACTGGCAGTCTCTGCACATGGTTATAAAACTCAGTTTATTTTAGAAAACCCCATTACAATAAACAAATGTCTTCAACTGAATCCATAGTATTTGTCGGGTGTGTTCACACGTGTGTGTGTGTGTGTTAAGGAGCTTTTATCTGAGGCTCTGATGTCGCAATGACCTGCAACTTCCCCTAGTACAGGAAAGCTCGATGTCTGTGAGCACACACACACACACACACACACACACACACACACACACACACACACACACACACATTGAGCTTTCTGAATGAGAACAGCGGCGTGTGGGTTTAATTCAGAAGAGATGGATGTGAGCTTAAAAAAAAATGCCATTTTTTTCCCCCGGACGAACCTTTTCCATCACCGTGTGGCTCGGCGACAAAGTAGTAGCTTTAATTAGGAAAAGAGCTTTTATCGCTTCTAAGGAGAAGACAAGATGATATTCCTTTGAGTTTCCTGAGGTATCCACCTTGTGAAAAATGTGACACCTGCTCTTGTAGAAAGAATGATAGCCTGAAGTTAAAACAAAAAACTTGACACTTAATAAAGAATTCTCGCTGCCTTCAGACTTTGCCTGACAATTCAACCTCACTCTGTGTCTGTTATAGCTCGGCTTCAAGTATTACCTTTTTAGCCGAAAAAGCTATAAAACTGGATATAGGATGATTTACAAAAAAAAAAAAAAAAAAAACTCAGAATGTGCCTTTTTGGTGGTGTCTATTGCGTGACAATCATGCCGTTGCTGGGATTATCTTTTTAACCGTAATTGTCATTATTGTGAAATAGTTCCTATTTTGTTATTGCTGCAAAGTTTCTAGTTCATTTTTATCCCCAGGGAGAATGTTTATTGTTCTGTCTAGTTGAAAAGCTTCTTGATTGTTTTAGAGCAGACTGTGGTTCTTGTAGTAATTCTCTTCTGCTAGTTGTCTACCTCTGCAGACCCTCTGGGTAGGCCGAAGTCTCATACCCATCCGCTCTCTGACTGTATCTGTGTGCATGTGTATCTGTCAGTTGTTATGCAGGATAGAGGAAATGAAAGCTCAGACTGAGCCCCAAGGCTTTCTAAACTGTCTCAGTGTCCTTCACATGCGTGCGTTTTCGTCTTCGTGCTTGTATGTGTGTGTGTGTGTGTGTGCTGAGCACATCTGCTCCCATAAATAAGTATGTGATAAAACATGAGTTAGTACCGAAAATGAGGGAAGCATCCACTTGTGCTTTCTCTGTCCTTCTCTGCTATATTTAAGTGTTCACTTGCATGCACACATGCACACACACACACACGCAAACACACACGCATGTATTGAGCTCACACAGTGAAAGGAAGTGATTGAATCTCAGCTTTTATTGTGAAATACTGGGCAGCCCTGCCACCTCCTTCCTCTTTTTCTCTTCTTCATGCTGTGCGTTCCTGCGTGCATGTTCTTTAACTCTTGCCTATTTGTGTGTCTGGTGGTATCTGTGTGTGTTGTGTATGATTTTAAGCTCGGTGTCCTAGAACTGACAATAGCCTAAGCTGCGAAAACACTGTACAATGTATTACATCATACAGGTGCTAGTGGCTGTTACTTTTGTCTGCATGTAACTGTATATGTGTTGAGGGAAAATGTCGTCATTTTGCTTTTTGTCCTCACTGACACATTTATCGATTGTCTCGGTTTGTGTGTGTGTGTGTGTGTGTGTGTGTGTGTGTGTGTGTGTGTGTGTGTGTGTGTGTGTGTGTGCGCAATTTCCTGGTTGTCCCCCAGCAACCCCCGAGCTCTGATCACAGGAAGTTGAGAGGAAGTTGTCGGGTCTCCACTTCACAAATAAACGTATGCACACACACAGACACACAGACACACACACACACACACACACACAGACACACACACACACACACACACACACACAGACACACAGACACACACACACACACACACGCATCTACCTCCTCCCACGCTTTCACACTAAGAGGAGAAATGTTAGTGGGGAGCGAATTAAAGTGAAGACGAGCAAGAGAAAATGGGAGGGGACAGCCTTCAGGTGTGATAGTCTGTTTTTCATGTGGCTGTGTTTCTTCGTCTAGCGTGAAAAACCTTGTCTGTTTCTACTCTGCCAACTCTCACGCTTCTTTCCTCGCTTCTTCTCTGCTGCTCCTCACAAAACTTGCAGAAATTGTGTTTACATACATTCTAGTAAACTTATAATTATCTCTTCTCGGCATTGGCCTCATTTCTTGGACGCCTTGTCAAGGAGAGAGGCATGAGGCATTATAGGAAACCTGGTTAATGTAGCTGAATTTCTGCTGGAGAAACCTGATTATGTGGTTTCTGATGGAGCCTTAACACATTTAAATGCACATGACAAAGAACAGGACGCAGAAATTATTACTTTGACAGCAGTGTGGCAGAATGAAAGGTAACATTCTCACATCCAAAACAATAAAACCCTGGAAAACACTAAATAAGTCAGTTTCCACAGTTGAATTGTAGATGATTTGTGAAATCCAGCAACTGAAAGCAATAAAACCAACACAGTTTAGAAAGCAGGTTTTGAGTGCAGCTTTGAAACGGTGTCCTGTGGAGCTGCAGATGTACTATAAGTTGCAATGGCAGCCATTACACTGTTACGGTGTACGATGGTAAAACGTCTTTGGTCAGTTTGTTCTCTCAAAAGCAGAATCTCTCCATACTGTTTGACATGATTGTTGCATAGGTGGTAACAGAGGTTAGCGGTGTTTGAGTGTGTTGTGTGGGATCAGTCTGTAGAGTAATTTGCAAACTACGGTTTTCTGGTCTGTGTCAGACTTCTCAGACTCAAACCACAACCATTCGACAGAACTAGCCCTTCTTTTTCACTACGAGCTCCTCATTTTGTCTTGGCTGGCAGGAGTCCTTCTCCTTGAATTACTCTGTGTTTCTGTGTTGCGTTCACTCATCTCTTTTATTTGTTTGTGTTGCTTTTCATGCACATTTCCTGCTTTCATCTGCTCTGTGTGGAAAAACTCAAAAATGTTGTCCAAATGACTAAAAACATTACAGCAAGGGGCGCGATATGTGACACCATGAAATAAAAAAATAGCGGATCCTTTGAAAAAATGACTTTATTTTGTTTTGTTTTTGTTTTTTTGTTTTTTTCAGTTGTCACATGATATACCATACGTTGTCATATTGCCCAGCTCGGATGCCAAACTGTTTCTGACTCTTGCAGTCAGTGTTTGTCAGGCGTGCGTGCCCTCAGTCTGCCAAGTTAAACTGTTTGTGATAGTTTCACCCTCAATCAATACCCGGAGACAGACTCCAACATTCTGCCTTTGAACACGAGCGCAGAAAGTCAGGGCCTCTGTTTTGAAACTTAAAAAATATCGGGTTACACTCTAAAGCAGTTGCGTCAGGGGATTTAGATACATTGTAAGCTTTACGTCCTTCAGCTGTGTGTAATCGTCAGACCAAAGTACAATATGTACATGTGCATAAAAAAGCCAGTTATTGCCAATATTGTGGCTTGCCCTTTACTCTTCATCTCCACAATTGTGGTTTTGAGATGTTTTATCACTACGGCCATTTTCTTTCTCTTTCTCTCTCCTCCCAGTTGTTTGTCCTTTTCAGGCTTTATTAAAAATGCTTTTCATAACAGACACTTCTTTGTTGTTTCAGTATGTCTGAGCTTTGGGAGGACGTCCTTTAATTATTTATCAGAAACCACTTTTGATGTGTTCTTCATTCATGTGTATTGTTTATCTCGGTGTACTTTGATCAGAGAGCAACATGGCTGTCTTTTTTAGTCAGGAGAAATCCAAGAAACATCTCAGATTATTGTTTATCCCATTTGTTCTGATGGAACAAGTCAAAGTGGCAATCGTGGTGTGTGTGTGTGTGTGTGTGTGTTTACTCTAAGCTGATTTGGAGGAAAAAAACTAAATGAGGATTTAATTCATTTTAGATTAGATGCAAATGGTGGAACTAACCTTTTTAATATTGTTATACATTGTCATTTATCATTTATTATGATCACATAGAAATACATGTAATTGTCCATATATTTATTTCACTTTTACAATATTTTACTTTCACTTTAGGCACTTTCCTCCATAATCAATTCCCACAAAATCTGTGATTTTCGATGCGGACTTGTGTGTGAGATCCATAAGGATCCTATCACACTACCAACCTCTTCCTCCTGGCAGCCAGTTCAACAATAAGTAATCACACACACTCCTCGCTGTCTGTCTCTGTGTGTGTTTTCCATACTCCCACATGAGCAAGACTGTGCTCTCATGACAGTCGTATGATTTATCCTTAAAGTTATAAATGAGATTTTACACACACATATAACCGCATAGACACACAACAAACAGCCTCTGACCACAATATGCTTGCCGCAAAAAAATGGTTTAAGTGACATCATCAGTGATGGTGACTGAGTGAGCAATCGCGCGCCAGAGAGAGAGAGATAGGATAGAGATCCATTTTTAAAGGAGCTTTCTTAGACGTGACCACACACACATGGTATGCTCCACACACACATTCACACACAGACAGAGTATGCTCTAAGGACCATAGCTGGGGAGCCGTGTCTGTATCTAAGTGTGTGTCTCTGTGTGTGTGAGAGTGTGTGTAAAGTTAAAATCCAGACAGCCATTCCAGAGGCCAGACTATTGAGTCTTATAAACTCTCAGGTCACAGATTATTGAAATAGCAGAAGAGATATATAGTCTGTGCCTGTGTGTGTCTTCTGTTCCACTATTTCACTAAAACATCACAAATTGCCGAAAAAGGTCCAGAAATCCAGACGCTAATATAAACACACACCTGCACGTGTACGTACGTATGTATGTATTTAATGAAGCAATGTTAGTGTGTGTGTGTGTGTGTGAGTGTGTGATTTAGATGCAGTTGTGCAGGCCAGTAGTTGGACTAGCAGCCTGGATTTTGTGTGTTGTAATACTGATTTATTTCAACATCATTTATTGTCCCATTGGGAACAGAACCAGCAACCTCTTGGCGGCTATTTCATTGTAACAGTCTGAAATACACACAGACAGTCTATTGTGCAGGTTAATCTGACAAAATGTAGCTTTTTCTAACCTGCTAACCTCCTGTGATTTGACAAGGAATGCTTAGACAGCCAAATAAGTTTAAACCAATTTCTTGAGTGAAACTGAGTAACCTGTTTTTACACTCCCATGACCCACCTCAGGGTCTCGACACACACAGACACACGTCAAAATAAAGTTTTATAGGCAGAGGGTCTCAGGGTGTCAGCACAGTGCTCCCAGATTTGCCTTTGCAGGTGAAAACAGCTACTTTGTGTCATGTTGCATAAGTCACAATTGGAAAAGTGGGTTTCTGTCACTTGTAACATTTTCGGCTTGAGAGTCTTTTGTGCAAGTTGCAAAGTTAAAGAGTTAATAGAACTTGAAAGCAGAAATTCAGTTTCCTTGATTTGCAGGAGCAGTTTGGGCTTCAAATGTTTTTCTCTGATCTGAGTAATTTCTGAGGTGTATTTGAAGAGGTCTAAACCCCAAACGGCTCCATAGCTAGACGCGCGCGTGTGTGGTGTAAACCAGTGTTCTGCTTTGACTCCCTTAAGGGGAAGATGTTGCCTCCTGCTGAGAATCACACACACACACACACACACATAGCCACGCAGAATCCAGTGCTTCCCAGACCCTGTGTGGTGCAGTAATCCAATGTAGTTATTCAAGGTCAGACTCTCCCTAATATACTTTTAATAAAGTTTTTTTTTTTTTTTTTTTTTTTTTTTTGGGAAGGGTGGGGTATGTGTGCATTTGTGTGCACGCAGGGGGTCTGTGCTGCTTTTCTTAAGAAGCTTCTCCACTGAGAAGTTGTGAGAACTTTGTGGAATGTAGTGTGTGTATATGCGCGTGTGTGTGTATCTCAACACAGCTTTATTTATTCGTAAACATTTCCCTGTTTTCTCAGTAATTATCAGTATAACAACATTGATTTGAGAAATTGAGCGTATTTGAAGCAATAGTGTGGTATGAAATATAAAATGGAAGAATGTAGCAGCTTTTGCTTTTACGCTTGTACGCAGATACACACACACACACACACACACACACACACAAGCACAGGCTGACACTCAAGTGACACAGTCTCAGCTTGTTCTATTTCTTCTCTTTGATTCATGAGTAGGTGTCCATGTGCGTGTCGCGGAGAATGATTGAAGCTGTGCTTTCCACACCTTTCCACAAATGCATGGAGGTTCGTGTCAGGTTAGGCCAGAAGTGAGCATAGCTGAGAAATGGAGATTGGGAAGAAAACGGCAGCAGAGAGGAAGGGAGGGATGGAGGGGAGGGAAATTGGTGGGTGGGAGCGAGAGATTAATTGAGAGAGCTACATGAAAGATGGACAGATAGGGAGAGGAGGAGTAAAGTGTGTTCATAACATCGCTTGTGTGTGTGTGTGTGTGTGTGTGTGTGTGTGTGTGTGTGTGTGTGTGTGTGTGTGTGTGTGTGTGTGTGTGTGTGTGTGTGTGTGTGTGTGTGTGTGTGAGCGTGAAAGAGGCCAATATAGAGAGCAAGTGAGCCAAGTGAGGCAACTCGAGAGAGAAGGAGTCGAGGTAGAAACAGGGAGGGAGGCTCGTAATGAGAGAGAGGTATTGAAACGTGAACCTCTGATTAAGTTTGACATTTAAGATGACATATTTTGCATGCTGCTACCCCATTACAAATGGGTCCTACACTCTGCGAGAGTGTGTCTGCATGCGAGTCTATATGTCTGCGTGTGTATGTGTGTGATTTGCTTGATCCGTGGCAGGAATGAATTTGGCCCCTGCTACACAACAGATGAAGGGAGAATGTGTGTGTGTGCGTGCATGTGTGTGTAAGTAATAGTTCTGGCATTGATTAGGGGCCTTGCAGGCAACTGAAAGCTTTTAGTCTTAAAATGGCAGGTGGACCCGGTCTCACAGTGATTTTATGTTGTCCTCCTAGCTCTCCCTCCTCCCGCTTCGCTCTCGACTCTACCCTCAATTAGAATCCTGCCTCTGCAAAATCAATTCCAAGCTGTTAGTCGTCCCCCCAAAAAAACCAAAAAAAACAGAAGTATTCTGTAAGTCTCGCTGAATCTTTCCTTCCCTTGTGCTGCTGTTTCTGGAATACGCCTGGCACACCCATGCTCCCATCCAGCCGTTGAAGTGTGTGCCACTTGCGGCTGATTCCGATTATCATCCCACCGCCTTAAATAGACTTGGTTTCACGGACTGATCTGTTTTGTCTGTGCGGGTACTAAAAGGGTCTTGCGCACGCTTTCGTTAATATTTTCTTCATCTGCTTCAGCTCTGGTTCGCTGACACGTAACGTAAAGCTACAAGCCGCTTTAGCATGACTGCCATTTTGTGCATCAGTGGCCTTCCTAGAAGTAACGATCTGTGACATTTTCTTATAAATGAATGACTGGTGAGCGATAACAACGCAGACGTGAAAGCTTTAACATTTGCGGCAACAGCAAAAGCCGCTTTCTGCCAGGTCCTTCGAAGGGGAAACTCCTTTTTACAGGAAATGATGTGCGTCAGGTTTTCTGTCAGCCGCCTCAGTGCTATTTATTTGGAATAAGTAAACAATTTCAGAGAATGATCATTAAACCACGTCAGAGAAGATAGTACAAAAAATGTTGCCAAAAAACATAATTATTGGAGAATTTAATGAAACGGTGCCAGAAATATTCAACCAGAAAAGCTTAATTGATGAATCCACCTCCCATTAATGAAGTCATTTCTCAAACAAAATGACAAACATTTGGTGGCTCCAGCTGTTCATATGGGCAAACACTATGCATAGCATTTATTTTTAATCACTAAACTAAATATCTTTTGGGTTTTTAACTGTTGGTTGAACCGAACGTGTAAGTTAAAGTCATGGACACGAGCTCGAGAAAATAATTGAAAATTAAAATTTTTGGCAGCCGACGTGAATGAGTTCTGATTTCTCGACTTTCTGCTCACAAATCCAACCTGTTCATTAAGGAGGAATGATGAAATATGTTACACAGTCAATTTGCTCTCACATTAATTCAACTAATTAAAGTATTTTTTACTCACAGTGAGTCCATTTAATTTATTCACGGTGCCATTTGGCCAGGACAGCTCGCCCCCTCATGTCCACACGTGCTCACTCACTGTCAGCGACGGTTCTGTCTTCCACTTCCTTAAAGAAAATTCAGACATCTAAGAAGGATGAAAATTGTTTTATTATATTAGTTAAAATAAACCCCGGAACCACATTGCAGGTTGTCAAATTAATTTAAGCAGCAACTGTGTTACAGGTTTTTGATGAGTTACCAGCAGGAGGTCTGATCTGAGGTATGACTCCAGTTTAAGTGTTTGACAATTTAGATTCAAAATGTGCAAGAATCTCTTAAAAAAGACTTAAACAATAAGAATCTACTTTTGATGTTCTACAGTCACTTTGACAGAGAAGAAGAAAAGAAGCTCAGCTGTTGCAAATAAACACTGTTTTTTTCCAAACTTAAACTCTTGTTGGATCTTAAGGGAGCTTTAAAAGTAGATCACATACAAGTCAAACTTGTTTTATAGGGAATTCTTATCAGTATCAGTGTGGGGAGATTATCTGCTCTTTTCCTATTGCCTTTTTTTCTCTCTTCCTTTTCGCTATCTCTCCATTTCCCCAGACAATCTCTCCCCTTCCTTTTAAATGACAAATATATATACAGTTTCCTGTCGAAAAACTTCCTCTTCCCTCCAAAAATCACCTTTTCCCACTCCCTCCTTCCTCCAAACCCCCTCTCAGAGGAAGTTTTTTTTTGTTATAGCAATTAACAATTTATTTTTTATCTCATTTCACTTGTCACTTCACTCATCTGTCGCTCTCCTCAATGAACTTCATCACCACCAATCTTCTCAAACTCTTTGGAAAAAAAAAAAGTTAAAAACAACATTGTGAATCAGAGGCAGAGGGGATGGCAGCGAAAGGAAAAATAAAAAAAAGTAAGGACAGATGATGGGGAGCGAGAAATGTAGGGACAGAGAACAAGAGGATAATGTGAAGCGACAGAATGACGCAGGAAGAAAAGTTAAAGAGAGATCTGTGGAACAAGACATTGCCTTTAGCATTACTTCTTCATATGTTGTGCATTAATCCTTTGTTTATGAAAATGTGGAGATGCCAACTACAGCCATCACACAAGTGTGGAGGAGGGGTGGGCAGAAGATAACTGCAGGCAGCAGAAATATGTGGATGTGTTTCAGTAGCGCTATCACATTGACCTGATAATAATACAGTTGTTGAGATGTGCAGCTAATCTGTTTTTCTCTGTAAGTGAGATACAAGCCAATGAAAACAGATTCCCACTAATTTCATTTTAATTTCCATATCATCAGATGTTACATAACAATTTTATACATTACGTCTTTTCATATAACATGATAACAGCTCATCACGATGCTTCTAAATGTTTGACCACTGGCAAATGTGTCTTCCTCTGTTGTTTCCACAAGGTCATTTACTCAGTTTCGAGTGTGCCTGTGAGCGAGAAACAGTCATTAACAATTTTGATAATCATTTAAAAATGTCATTTAAAATGCCAGAAACGGAAATTTTGCGAGTTCCAGTTGACAAATTAGAAAATTTGTTGTAATTATGTTATTTCAAAATGTATTATTTTGTGTTTTTTTTTTTTTTTTTTCTGGTCAAAATGAGCAATTTTGAACACGTCATCTATGGAAAGTTCAGACTTTTGTGCCTCTGCGTCGGCCACAGTTGTGGCCGGAGGCACTGTGTGTTTTTTTGGATTGTCCTTCCATCTGTACTGTTCCTGTAAACACAACATCATCTCAGGAACGCCCGGAGGGAATCGATTCAAATTTGGCACAAATGTTCACTTGGATTCAAGGATAAACTTATTAGATTTTGGTGCTCAAAAGGTCAAGGTCACTGTGACCTCAATAAACATGTTTGTGGCATTAACAGAAAAAAAAAAGAGAGATTAGAACTATTTTACTGTAACTCAGAAACATTCAACCTCCTTCAAACTTTCAACTTTTCCTGTAGTTTTACAGACTTGAATTGACCAATCAGAAATAATGTCCTGAATATTAGATACAAAGGGCTGAGGGTTGCAGCCGTGATCACTTTCATCATATTCATGGTAACATGCATTAGAATGAAAATTCTCCATTATCGTCTCCGGGCTGTTATATGTCTTCTGCTACAGAAACTTCTCACATCCTTCTCTGTCCATCCTTCTACAGTTCTACAGTCTTTGGGTGATAATTGACAATTTCAGATAAAAGCTTCAGTGGCATTAAGGCTAATTATAGTTGATGGAAATGATTAACTGTTGCATTTATCCTCGCTGTGGTATTGAGGCCATTGTGGTGTATAGGGGCTAATTGTAGCTAGTAGCAGTAGTTGTTATGCGGTATGTTGTGGTGGGTTGTACCTAATTGTAGCTGATAGTAATGGTTCCAGTCTGTGTATACAGCCTGAAGCAGACAAAGGCTGTACTGCAACTTGGACCCACACACACAGATGCATATGCTCAGACACAGATACACACACTACAGCCTTGTGACACACACACCTCGTCTTGTTGCCCACATCCTGGAGCATGCAAGCGTGCCTAAAGTATGCAAATGAGCAAGTGATGCCACTCTAAATAAATAATCGTAGATCATAACGTCGCTCGCTACAATTCACCTCCTGTTGATCCTCCTAAGTCAACCGATCATTCATAATTTTTTCGATTAACTTTTGAAGACACCGTTCAAATCGCACAGGGCAGATGGAAACACAGTTAGGTCAGTCAGAGCTTCTTAGGTTGGGATTTCAGCTTCATTGCTTTACCACAGCGATCTGTAGTTTTCCACTGTGTGTGTGTGTGTGTGTGTGTGTGTGTGTGTGTGTGTGTGTGTGTGTGCACGCGTGGATATGTATGTGTGCAAGTGAATGATGAATTCTGACTGGGTGTGGTGAACATCAGATGAGATTTTCCTCTGCTCCCTGCACTCTCTCACTCTCCCTCTCAGACAGACAGACACACACACACACACACACACACTTAGATACACACACATGCAGACACACACAGCGAGTGCCAGGGCTGGTCTAGGCGTGGGCCCTTGCAGACATAAATTGCTTTATTTTAATAGTTGTTTGGTAGAGAAAGAGGGAGAAAGAAAAAATGGTAAAACACTAGAAAGACCATAGAGAGAAAATTGGAATCAACAGAGAAATCAGGCCTCACTCTGTCTTCTCTTCCTCTTTTTTTCTGTGTTTGTGTGTGTGTTTTATTTTCCTCTTTTGTCTTAATCCTTTAGATTACATTACAGAATTGTTCAAATATGGTCCTTATGGTATCTACATTTGTTTGTTTATGGTCATTTGATTATCTGTTTATAGCTACATTCCCTCATTTCTCTGCCTTTAAAAGAGTGTGTGTTTGTGTGTGTGTAAATAACAATACGTATCACAAAATTTATCTCTTAGACTAACATAGACTTACCCGCTGGGTTGCATGCATGCCATCTCTCTTCCACACACATCATCAGACATGCATTACTACACACGCACACAGACATACACACAAGCACACATTCAAACACACACACAGTGTCTCTCCCCTCATATTGTATTGATCTAAAAGTGATCAGAATTTGGCGTCCATCAGGCGTCTTTTGGGTTCGACTGTGTTTATGACCGAAGACGCGCACACACATACAAACACAGCGTATGGGTCAATGGGTTGACTGTGTTTACGACTGAATATGAACTGAACGACCACAAATAAACACACGCTGGCACGCGCGCACACACACACACATGCTCGCACAAAGCACACGCAGTATCTCTCTGTCACGACTGTTGTGAACAGAACAACCACAATTGTTCTCTTTTCAAACAAAAGAAAGATTATGGTTTAACATAAAACACATGGTTGGTTATTTGATGGCTCTGTATAGTGATTATAAGGGAGGGGGGTGGGGGGGGTAACAACAGAGGGGGAGAGAGAGAGAGAGAGGGTAGGAACAGAAAGAAAAAAAATGCAATAAAGGAATTACTTAAATTACTGTAGCAATTATCATTGCATGTGAAAGAAGGCACCAGAGAGGGAAAATGACTGGAATGGCGAAAAAAAGGCACTTGATAAGTGGCTTTTTTTGTTTGATAGTGGTATTTTACGCTGATTATAAATGTGAACGGTGGGGGTAGAAAGACAAGGGAAGGGATGAAAGGGACGAAAGGTTTAGGGTGAGGGAAGAGGAGGTGTGTGGGAGGTCAAAATAAAATGGGATATGAAATGAGAAAGAAAAGCCGATAAAAGGGTAGTAAAGAGGAGGGAGGAAACCAAGGACGGGAGGTGAAGCAGATGGAACATGAGAGAGCGGGAGATGAGAAAAAGAAGATATTTGGAGACAGAAAATGAATGAAAAACTCATAGAAAGAAATGCAAAGAGAGAGAAATTTGGAGAGCTGGAGGGGATATATTGCAGTCTGCTGTCTCTCTCATCCATCTTTCTGATATGGGGTGTGTGGTTTGATGTGGTTGAGTGTTGGCCATTCTCCCTGTCTCTCTCTCTCTGTCTGTCTCTCTCTCCTCCCCTCTCTTCTCCCTCCCCCATTTCTCTCTGTGCCTCACACCCTCTGTCTACCACCCCATCTCAGCCTCTCTGATATGGTTTGGGTTTTGATGTGGTCATGTGTCGAAGATTCTCACGGATGGTTTCCATAACGATAAAAAGATTCACTCCCTGGTTTGAGGGGAAAAAAAAAAATCGCACTTCAGGATGCAACGAACATCCCAAAACACACCCCCTGAAAAAATCTCTCACAGCTAAGATGTTTCTGATTTGCTGGGGCTGTTTTTCTTTGACGAGGTTTGTGGTTGATGATCGTCACAGATTTCAGTGTTCAAAGAAGTTTGTAAATTGGATCAAAGCTATTCTGTACACATACATCACTGTAAGAAAATTATGTCTGTGTGCACGTAATCCATGCTGGATTATTTCTTTTTATTTGTGTCCTGCAGATACCTTGTGTCTCTTAATGTCTCAATTCTAAGGGATTATAGAAATCTGCTTGATATTATCACCTCCCACATTGTTCATTTTGTTCTTTAGATAACATAAACACATCAGTAGGAAAGTAAGTAAAAAACAAACTTTTCCGTCTCTCTTTTCAGAGATGGTGAGGAAGAAGAATCCCCCTATTCGGAGTGTGGGAGGTGAGGAGGAGGAGGAAGAAGAGGGGAGGAGGCCAGCAGGAGGAGAAGAAGAGGAGGAGGGAGAGGAAGAGGGGAGAGTAGGAGCAGAGGCTGAACGGATAAACCGACCCTCTGAGCCAGAGTCGTCTGACCGGGTCAGAGGTGAAGAGGAGCAGGAAGAGGAGGAGGGAGAGAGCGAGTGCATCTCCTCCTCTGTCTCCCCCTCATCAGTCAGCGATCGCTACAGTAATGAGGAGAGAGGGGGGAGGAGAGGAGCTGGTGGAGGAGGGGGGAGAGCCAGACAAGGAGGAACGGCGTTGACTGACAGACCCGAGAGCCAGTCGGAGCCCGAGGACGGGGAGAAAGGGGTCGAGGAGGGAGAGAGGGGCGACAGAGACAGGGGGGAGGCAGATCCTCGTACTCCTCCTCCTCTCCTCTCCACCTCCCACCTCATCCCCAGACAGGATGGAGGGGAGGAGTCCACGACCGACACCCCTCCACTTTCCTCCAGCCCCTCTCCCAAACTCCAGGACTTCAAGTGCAACGTGTGCGGCTACGGTTACTATGGCAATGACCCAGCTGACCTGGTGAAGCACTTTAGGAAGTATCACCTGGGTCTGCACAACCGCACGCGGCAGGACGCTGCCCTCGACACACACATCCTGGCCCTCCACAACATGGCCCCGCAAAACACACCTCTCGGTAATCCCAGCTCTCACATACATGTCTTTGACCTAATATGACTTGTTGTGGTTGTTATAACTAATAATGCAGAATTGTCTTGTGAGGATTTATTTTCATTAAGACACAAGGTGTTGACTTTGTAAAGTTTATTTTTCCACTGTGCTCAGACTGGAACCAGTTACCAGCTTCCACAAATTGTTGATCTAAAACGTTTTCCATCTTCCCAGATGTCAGACTTGTGCTTGGCTTTTTTGTTTTTGCCTCAAGCAGCTTGACCCCAACTTTGTTTATCTGTCCCCCTTCCCACTAACTCTGACCCTCTTCCTTGTATTTCTGCTCCCAGACATACAGACAGGACAAGGGCAGAGGAACCAAGCCAAAGAGAAGACACGGCCTGATTTACACAATCAACAGCATAGGGCAGTTATGATGAATGGCACATATGATGTACAGGTAAGCACATACAGATTCACATGTGTGATAGCTTTTCATCAAGTCTAATAAACAAACAGATTCAAAAGTAACAGTGCTATTCGAACCGTTTATAACATGTTAAAAGAACTGAAGTGAACGCAGCCACAAAGCTGCACAAAGCATTTTGTGGTGAGACCGTGTTGAATTAATTGGAAGGAAGGGAAAGTATTCGAGGGGTGGAACAAAGATTTACTAGTTCAGTAAAGCTCTCGTTTTGATACCTCCTCTGTGCTGTGAAAAAAAAAAAAAAAACTGTTATAAGAGCCGATGTGTCCCGGCTAGCAGTTGGTTTTACAGACCATTTTTTCTACTATCACTTCCAAAAAAAAACGGAGGTCACAATAACTGAAGGTTTCCAGTTGGGACAGTTGTTGTCTGATTATTTATCCATCAGCCTCTTTCTGCAAGAACAACATGATCTCAGATTCAGTTAAAATTCGTCCTGTCAGTATCACATTTAGCTGCACAGAGTTTACAGTACGTCTTCATGGGGGTTCATGGTCCAGTGAGGGTGTAAGATCATCAGACTTCACACAGAATATAAAGGACCACGCGGGATTATAAAGACCATATATATTAAAATATTCCTATTCTGATCTTTTCACACTCAAAGCCTCAAGTTTCAAACAAGCGAGTTGACGGAGCGTTGTAGTGCAGACGAGTCAGCCTACCGTGTTTAGATGACATGCCATGTTGTTTGTTGAACCTATGATATGCAAAGTGCTGTTTGTATCCGTTTTAACCAAACGCAGCCACAGCAATGACTTGGGGCCAATTCTGCGTAAATGTTCAGTAAACACAGAGTGAATTATAGATCAGTTAAGCCTCAAAGTCTCCATTCGGTCGGGCACTTTCAGAGAAACAGACGGCAGCGTGTCAACCAACCAGTCGACTCCAGCTCTAGATTAGCATCTTTTTCACTTTTGATGATTCGGAAACGTGACACAGTATTATTCACTAATGTTGCCAACGTTTTATGAATAGGGGAAGCTGTGCAGATTATTTTTTTAATGTGCTTCTTATAAAATAATTAAGATCAAATTGAAAGATGTAGATTTCACATTGGCACCTGAAGGTGAATCCCACTAATGTGACACAGTGTGTCAAGAAAGTTTTAGGGAATCAATCACTTACCAAACTTTGATCCATAACAGGTGACATTTTCACTATAATTATTCCTCATGGCCATAAATCTGTAAAAATTCAGCCATAACTGAGCTGAATAATTTATTAGGTTGAAACAATCTGCAACTGATTTGTAACGGTGGGCGTGTGTGATTTGGACAGTGAAGCATTGTGTTGCAAGTTATAAAATTTTATAGACTGACAGATGGATCGACATTGAAAAGAAGACAAATTGGGCACCTGGCAGTCAGGCTGCACATAGGTGAACATGTGTGTTGAAACGTACGCATATACAGTCAGTTAGACACACATATGCGTATAGATGTTGTGCATATCATTCACTAATTCTTCATATTCAGTCCTTCGTCTTTAAAAACTTTAACAAAGACTAGTGTCTGCTGTGAGAAATGGCCTTTACCAGCAAAACGTCGTCCATGTACTTAAGATGATTGAATTTCACAATTATCCACAATCAGAGCGCATTAAAGTCTGTTGTCGTTAACACCTGCTGTCTGGACATTTTACAGATCAGACAGCCAATTTGTGACAAAAAAAAAAAAAAAAAACCTCCAGTTATTTTGTTTTCATCCAGCTGATTATTGCACTTTAAATCAGGGGATACACTTAGAACACTCAATCAGTGAAATCAGCAGCGGTGAACTTTGCTCTAAAGCGAGAAGTGGAAATATCTGTCACCATGTCATCATTCTGTGACCTGGGTGGAGCGGCTCTTATGTAGTGGGAAGATGAATCTACTTAGTTTTGACCTCAGCATTTAACAAACACCTATTTCATGTTCTGACAGATGCAATAAGTTGTCCACATCTTGCAGCTTAATTACTAATTATCAAGCTATTTTTATCCATATTAAATCATTTTATTATTTTTTTTCACATGCTGTCATGTTACTCACAAGTGGAATTTTTCAATGGGTAATATGTTAATAAACAAGTAACTTTCCTTTGCTATTCTGCAGTTATTCTTATTGCTACAACTAAGGCTTGAATTCAGTGTAATAACAACCTAACGTCCATGTGTTGAAAAATATGCTCTTAAATTATAATATCCCCCTAATGAATTGTATTTTTCTGCATTGGGTCTGTTCCAGTTCCGGATATGGGTCAAGGATTAGGATTTTTAGTGGCCAGGAACAGAAGGGTTTTGTCTGAAAGCTTTCAACAAGATGATCTAATAAACATTTGCGCGTATGATTATGTATAAGGAATAGTCGAGGAGTTTCATTTCATTTAAACCAGCAGACTGTAATGGCCGTAAGTCACGTAATGGACACACACACATGCATACGCACACGCACGCACACACACACACACAATAGTCATGCACACATGCACACTGAGTCAGAAATAGAAAATCCAGTGGGCTTAAGTCGTCATTATGAAGAAAAAGTGAAAGTATAAAAAAAAAATCGAATGAAAGGGGTCTCTATTCTCTCCATCCCTCACTTGCTTTTTCTCTCTCCCGCCCACGTTTGGAAAATTCCATGTTGTCATTTGCTAAGACGAGGTGGCCTTTCAACCAATGAGATCGCAGGGAGAGAGAAAAAAAAACGAACTCACGGAGGAGAGGGATCCTGAAGAGAAAGGAGAGACAGAGAGAGAGATAGAGATGGAGCAGGAAAGGAAAGAAGGAAGCGGCAGACAGTGACGTCTAACAACAGCAGTTATAATCAGTTGTTTTACAGTATAATGAAATGGCTGTAAGACATATTTAACTTTCTTTTCTTTCCCCCTGTTCTCCAACTGTCTCTCTCATCATACGTCTTTGTCTCTCCTTCACCTTCTCATCCGGTCTGTTTTTTTTTTTTTTTTCTTCTCACCATTTTCTCACTCTAATCCTTCTTTTTCTCCAACTTCTCAATTTGCGTTTCATCCAAGTCTCACATATTTCTTTTTCCTCCGTTTTGTTCCTCATTTTACGTACTTTTCTCTCAACTTGTCCTGTTTGCCTTTTGCCTCTTTCTTTTTCTTTCTCTCTCTGTCCTCTGTGATTGCCTGGTCCATGTGTTCATGATGATTGGATGATTGCTGTTGTGAGATCACACACAGTAATAGCTTTCATTTAGCTTTCTGAATTCATTCTCTTCAGCGAAGCTCAAATTGTACTGATTTTGCTCACACACTCATAAGTGTCTTTTAACTCATTATGGCGTTCTGTGCTTCAACAATAGCTGTTAATGAAGATGAATTCCTTCTATTGTCCTCTCCTTTATTGCTGTAAGAGACACGAACTGTAAGGAAATGAAAACAAAGCAAGTTCAACTGTCTTATTTTCCAAAAATCAAATCTGATGTTTAAGGACCAAGATGACAATAATGGATGAATTAACACATGGTTTATTGTGAGAATATGTTCATGTTTTAAAATAAAAAGGACTAAGACTAACATTAGACTAACATTAAAAACCGCAATCTGTATATTTATACTGTGAAAATAAAGCTAAATGTCCCTCAGTTTGAAAAAAAAAATAGCAACAATACAAGTCTCTGCTCTTTTAAAGTATCATTTTCCATTTGCATTTTGTTCCTGCCAAACCTCCATTAACAGACTGCACACAGTCAGCATCAAACCACAGCCCTACAAAGACACAAATCCATATTGTACAGTAATATGTCTTATGTCACTGTGAGACTCGTCAGGTCGCCTGCTCACCTACACAGCCAGCAGCACTTTATAATCACTCACAGTCCAGGGGCTAATCTAATAAAAAACAGACGAGTGTCGGGTTTCTCGCTCAGTTATGTGAAATCTTGGCTTCATATATTGCATACTACAGTGCAGCCTGCTAGATATGTTGGAGATAGGTCAGTTAGTTAGAGCTAGGGCAACATTTTAATTGTCTACTGTTACACTAAAAAAATGATGGATTGCATTTGCCGCAAGTTTAAGCACTAAAAGGAGCGGAGGTAGAGTTTTTTTTTCCCAAATTTGCAGCAGCACAGTTCTGTGATTGAAGGATTAGGTCTTGTGTCCCTAAAAACCCTACCACATTGGAACGAAAAAAATAACAGACGTATACCACATCTTACTTGTATTACTTTTAGCTGTACAAGTCACTGTACACCACATATGTGAATAGTAGAAATTGTATGTGCAGTAAAAATAATGGCAGTTGGTAGATTTATATCTAAGTCTGTTTGAGTCTGGGTTTGGGTAGATTTTAATGAATCGTTTCAAAACTAATTATGCTCTGAGTCTTACAGGTAACTAAAGTTTAAAAATAACCAAAAGCTGCAGATCTATAATTAGTTTTGTCAGACATAAGACATAAATCAATTAACTTTTGAAAGTTTTGTGAGTCTACATAATGATCTCAACTGGAAGCAACAAGCCGAAAATTAATTTTAGATATGAAATGTTGGTTAGTCATGTGATGCATTGCAACAACATTTTGAGATTTTCTTGTTTTAAAAACTTTGATTTCGCATTTTCTCATTTTTATAGAGAAATCTCTCATTCAGCTCAGTGTTGTTGTTGTTGTTTTTTTTTTCTGAGTCGTGTTTGTTTTGCCTCACAAATGAGCTTTGGCTCATTAGAGACACCAGACAATCGCCCAAAGTTGAATTTTAGCTATTACAATATTGTGTTCATTAGCTCCAGCTGATATAATCTGCCACTAATGAGACATTTAGCATCAGCTGAAAATGAGCAACCTGCTACCTGGCTTTTGTCCATATTATTTTTGCAAGATGAAAGGTTGTATAAAGGATTTGTAGCTCCAATTAGCATATCCATGTGCTCCATTAAATTCAAAATAGAATCAGCTCTCTGGACTCAAAACTGGTGGTAAGAGCAGCAACCAACAACATGGTTTTCCTTCTAACCAAACCACAATCGCTTTCAATTATGTGTATGACTTTAAGATGTAGGGAAATATATTGTCAGTAAAGATATAACAAAAACTATTTTGTCTTTTTTTTGTTTGTCAACAGGTGACATTGGGTGGCACGTTAATTGGGATCGGCCGGAAGACCTCTGATTGCCAGGGGAACACTAAGTACTTTCGCTGCAAATTCTGCAACTTCACGTACATGGGCAGTAATTCTTTAGAACTTGAACAGCACTTCCTGTCCTCGCATCCAAATAAAGTTAAAACGCCGCCAAGCACGCCGCTCCTGGCCAACAACCTGGCGACGCATGACAACCAGGCGAAGGGGAGGAGTCAGATCATAGACGGGGCAGAGCGAGTGGCAGTGAGAGCAGAAGACGATTCCTTGGTGGGGTACTCCATCCCGGTCAGGGCGTGTTCAGATTCGTCGGGCTGGACGGGGGAGTCGGGTCGAGGCGGCGTGCAGGCGTATTATTGGTGTAAATTCTGTAGCTGGAGTTGCGAGTGGTCAGGGGGCTCAGCGAAGCTTTTAGAGCACTATGAACAAAGACACAGAATGAGCATGGGAGGTACTATGAGCCCTAACAACTCAAACCCCGGGGCGTTGGACAGAGAGAGGGAGAGAGGAGGGAGAAGAGAAGGAGGAGAAAGAGACCACATGGCATCCAAAAGCCGCAAAGATCTATCATCCAACCCATCCAGCACCAGCCAAGGTAATGAAATGGGAGAAAGTATGGTGAAATGTGGTGGTGAATAGCTTTAAGAGTTTTTCAGTAGAAGGCAGCTATTTTTATGAAGCACATGATTAATGGTAAAAATTAAATAGAAGTCATAATGATTTTCACTTCTTCCAGCTCTTTTTTTTTTAAAAAAGACTAACGACAATGAAGGCCTCTATTTATTGACTTTTACCAGTACTTAAGTCCTACTTTAACCTTTCTTTTATATTATTTTGAACGCTATGATACTACTTGGACGTCTGTCCTTGTTTGCTTGCTTTGAGAATCATGATGCACTTGACCCCTCTTAGAATTTCTGACCTTCCTTTTGTTTTCTCTCTACTCCAAGACCCAAACTGTTTTATTTAGGAGAACTTTGCTCTGTTTTCTGCTCACAGGAGACCCAAACAGCAGCGATCCAGAAGCGGTCGTGACCAGTTATAACTGTCAGTTGTGTGATTTCCGCTACTCAATGGCCCACAGTGCAGACGTGATCGTAGTAGCGCCGTTACTACTTCACTATCAGCACAACCACTCCATTCACCGATGCTGCATTCAGCACTGCATGTATTGTCCACAGGGGCTCTGTCAGCCGCATAAACACTTGGGGGAGGTGAGATTAATAAAATATTGAAATGTTTATTTGCTTGGTATTTGCTTGGCAATTAGAAGGAAAAATTAGCTGTTTTGTAAGCACAAGAAAATAAAATGTAATATGTGAACAAATGTAAAGTTAATTATTCCAATTTCCAGCCTAGTTAAAATTCCCTTACTTCCCCCCAGTCCACCCACTCACACTCCTCATACTCATTTGTTCCAGCTGCCAAACAGTATTGTTGCAACTCTTAGAAATGAACAGAATGGTTAACAGCCATCGTTCTCACTATAATTTACATTCATAATGCCACTGCTGACTTCCAGTTCTTTGATATCACCTGCACTGACAAAAAGACAATTCAATCTCAGTACTAAAGTGAGACACAACATGGGAAAACTGTATCTGAAAGACTTCAGATTCACCACCCATATGGGCAGCACTGTGAATAATTACAAGGCTATAAAGTAGAAGCATGACGTAATGATTCATATAATTGTTCTGTCAAACTTTGTCCATTTTTTTTTCTTGTTAGGTTTCACACCCCTTTGCTTGCCGGAAGCCGACCTGCCCTAAATGCAGTTCCAAGTTTCCTCAGTCTGGGAAACAGCAGGACACAGCCGCTTCAAAACCTGCTGCCACCACCTCACCCAGCATGACCCCTCCAAATCCCAGAGCTGATCCAGGTGGGATATCTGGTTCCACGTTTCCCCCCTCTATCCCTGCCCACCCTGTTGTCACACAAGGTATTTAAAGACATAGGTCACATGTGGAAGAAATGATACATTTTCCATTTTTTTTTCAGCTCATCTCTGAGCCTGAGTGTTACCTCTCTTGGGCATATGTTAAAGTAAACATAATACGTAGACATTACACGCTTTTATTTTATTTTTTTGCATTCATTCTTTGCTTTTTTTCCCCCTCATCCTAGGCGTGACCCACTTGTGTGACCAGTGCGCGTTCGCCACCACTGACATCGATGTGTTGCTACAACACTACGAAAGCTGCCACACCCTGATCAACCTTAAGGGGGCTCCCCCGCACGTCAAGGCCGAAGACGAGGTGGGGGCGGACAAGGAAGGCGGGAGAGGAGCGGGAGGAGAGAGAGAGTACTCTTGCACGAAGTGTCACTTCATCACAGAAGTGGAGGAAGAAATTTTCAGACACTACAGGTAAGAAAGAGAAGGGATGAGTCATGTTGAATATTAATTCTTTATCACATGTTTCTTGCAGAGTTGCTTGTCATCTGAGGGTATTAACAAGCTTCAAATATTCAGGGACAATGAAATCTGCTTTGTTAATGTTAGTAGATGGGAATGTTTTTGTATATTTTCACAAGACTGGATAAGATCTCTTTGTCCACTGGTACACACGGTGACTGAATGTGGCATCAAGTGACTGCATAGATGTGAAGTAGTCCCATCCAAAAAGTCAATATTCCAGTTAGAGTTTATGACTAAATGTTCCAGTAAGTAGATGACTGTGTATAAAAGAAATTCCACTCTCAAGTCGAGAAAATGATGAAGTATTGCTTGTGTTGGGATTCAAACCCCTGTAATTCTCTCTCTCTTTTTTGCACTCAGTTATGCAGGAAATGTTAACTGAGCACACTCATTTTCAGCAACAACCCATTAAACAAACACTCACACTCACACTCATTGGCATCTTTTTAGACATTCAGAACTGGAAGCTTAAAGAGCTTAAGAGTCAAGAATCCAGCAACACTTGTAGTTTATATAAGAACTATTGTAAGACCAGTCTCTGGAACTCGTTTCATCCATTTCAAGCCCGTGATTTACAATGTTGGCCATTGTCCGGTTGAGAATCAAGTACCTTTCGCATACTGATAGTTTAAAAAATAACAAGGGGATGAATGTGTGCCTTTAAATTCATTTCGCACCACAAAATCAGCACCAGGTTTCCTTACGTGCTGAATTAGCAAGGACGTCTCGGAATGAAGTCTGGGTTACGAAACTGTGAGAATCTGGTTTTGTTGTCAACCTTAAGAGAAGATTTAAGCAAGGGGGGTTTTCCATCACTGTCCTGTAAAAAATAACCTATTTAACTCTGATACTGGATGTTGCAATGTTTTGTATCTGCTACAAGTACAAGTAATCGATGCAGAGTTGACCTCCTGCATTAACACTGACAGACGCGTGACTGACAGACTGACAGGCGCAAAGATCAAAATCGATGCAGCAGAACCAGAGGCCAGTTTTTTTTCTTATTCTGTTTATTTGTTTTCCTTCTCAAAAACCAAGTGCTTACATTATCCACAATTCAACTCAGCAGCCAACAGGTTAAGTCAGTGTTACATCAGGAGCAGCTAATGTAGCCTGGAGCCTTTTAGCCTCTAGCAGACAAGAGGATCTGGCTACAGTGGTCTGGTTTGCTCATTTCTTTCTAACTTCACATCCCTATGTCATTTTCAGACTTGTAGAGTTTAGAAAACCCCGCATCATGCTTTTTCCTCCAGAACCTGGAAGCAGACTTTGATGTTTAAAATTGGTATAGTTCCCTGTAATTATGACTACTATAATTTTTTTTTTTTTTTTTTTTTTTTAGCTGATTATCTTTCCTCCAGCAGCTTTTTAACAAAAATATGGAGCAGTCTGGCAAGTAACTAATAATTATATGAACTAATATTTATATGAAATATTTAGGAATTGATCTAGATGATGATGCTTCTTGATTTAAGTTCACAAACAAACAAACTTACCTACACAAGTTGTTCTCTCTTGTCTCTTTTCTCTCACACACACGTATAAAAAATACATTCTGATAGAAACATCTTCCCAAGTTTTCTGCCGCAAATCAATGAAAGATTTAAACATTTGATTCATTTTAGGGTGAGGGCAACTAGAAGAAGGGTTGAAGTGACGAGAGGATTGAGAGAAGGGGGAATAAAGAGATAGATAAGAGAGAGAATAGAGAAAGTTAAAGAAAGGCAGAGAGGAAAAGAAGATGAGGTGACAAAATGAGGGAGGGAGAAAGAGAGAGAGAGTGTGTGGAGTGGATTTAACAGTCCACTCGCGCCCGTAACTGAATCTAAGCATTGGATATTGGAACTCAAATCAAATAAACTGAAAAAAAAAAGCCAGAGAAGTTTCACTCCACTCCACCAAATCAACCAAACCCAAAAGGCCCAAGTTTTTGAAAACAAAAACTAGGATTTAATTATAGGGAACACAGAACAAAAGGCCAAGGTGTTGAGGAGGGGGATTAGCAGCTGAAACAAACTAATCAATCTCACAGTAATTTGAACACCTAAACACCCACAACATAGGTGATGACATAACTCTACAACAACAAGAAACAAACACCAACAGGACGTTACCATCAAATGCTGTTGCCGTGTAGAAAACCACTCTTTTCAGCTGTTTGTGTTTGTGAACAAAGAGCATGTAAGATATTTTATATGTAGTATGTAGGAGTCATGACCCTAAACACAGACTTCACTTTGCTTGTTTGAGAGATTTAGATAAAAACTAGTTAATAGAGACTTATTACACACATGGTCAAGTGTGATATGAAGAATCTTTGCTAATAAACATAAATTCACTTATGTTAGCTTCTTTAAGAACAACCTGTAATAAATGTTTATATTTATAAACTATTTCCTATTTACTGATCCAAGCACTGGTAAGGATTAGCATACCATTACAAATTCGTAATTTCAAGTTATTTGTCATTTCCATTGTAGTTTTATTAGTTTCAATCATTAACTAACTATCTTTTTTTTTTACATTTTATTAATGAATAATGATGTCTACACAAATGATGTAGAAATGTAGGACAATGATGAGCTCTTTCTACTGCAGATAACCTAGACAACAATCATATTTAAGATCACTGCATAAAACCTATGTATTCAAGCTCCCTCAACATTTGTATTTATCTTTTAATACTAACTAATCCTCCTTTTTTTCCCTTATTTTCCATGAAAAAAGAAAATGCAATTCGGAGCAAGTGAGATAGATGCTGCTGTTGACAGCGTTCGGTGTGAAGTTGGATTAGATCAGTACATGTGTAGAATGAATGATATAAACTTCATATATCATTTTTGTCTGCGGAGAGAGAGAGAGAGAGGGAGTGAGAGTGAGTCAGTGAGCACACTAGACCATATGTGCACGTGTGTGTGATGTGTGTGTGTATGGTGATGACAAACAGAGAGGCCACTGTGTCTTTGTTCCGCATCTGGAGACATTTAAGTCCACTAGGTACAAGGTGTACCTTGGCACACACACATTTCCACAAATTTCTATGTACACTTGAACCTTTTGATCTGCGGGAGATGTTCAAAGGCCCAACTTGAATCTGTCGTTGCTCAGGACATCTCTTTTCCTCAGCAATTAAAGGGGCAGGAGATACACACAGACGGACACACACACAAAAAGGAGGGAGGGTAGAGCAAGAGTGACAGACACTCGATATAAACAAAGAGACAAAGGGTGAGGGAGACAGAGAAGAAACACAAAGCTGCACAGAATTTAAATGTGTGTGTTTATGTTTTTTAAAACCATATGTCATATTACCATTTCACTGCCTGTCAGTCACACAGAAGTCATGTGTCAGACATCCTGCTGACAAACAAGTAAGATGGATAGTGGATATATTCTCAGAAATTGTAATTCCAGGTGTCGTCTTAATGTATGTGTGGGTGTTCATTTCCTGTTCTCACACACATATCCACATTAATGTTTATTTGTTCTACATGGAAATAGTTGTTGCAGAATCCATCCAGTCCACATGCTAGAACAGAAAAAAATGGCAGATTTTTTGTAGTTTTCAATCTAATGTTTGAAGTTAATCAGAATTCAAGTTCTTGATATAGATGTTTGATTGATTGATGTTGTTGGCAGGTCTGAATAAGAAGCGTCAGGAAATAAAAAGCCTGATGCTGTGGTGCTGTGTATACTGCTGGTCATTTAGGACTTAGCTGACAGGAAACAAAGGTGGTTTGTTGATGACTGATTCATTCTTGTCATCCAGATTCATTTACATCCCTCACAGTTTTTGTCTTAATTCATCGTGATTTAGTGGAACACTGAGTCACTTTTTTGGCCACAAGCTCAGTGAAATTGTACCTGAGTGGTTGGTGGAGAAAATCAACCCAAGCCCTAATGCACTTTAAATGTAGGCAATTCAGGGAGTGGATTTTCTTCAAAATGTGATCACTGAAAAACTTTTTTTTTTTTTTTTTTTTAAATACCTGTCACTAGAAGCCCATTAAAAACTATTAGAGATGAATGCTTTCAACATTTTGAATCAATGAAATAACTCTAGCCTTGAAAGGACGGGGAAAAAAAAAAATAAAAAAAATTCAATCTTTTTGTTATGCACCAGTGTCACTGGTGTTACTGTTCTGACGTCAGTGTTACTTACTCTCAAGCTGAAGATAACCCTCAATGAATAAATCTATTTTTAAAACATCACATTGAAATGCGGCAAGTATAGTCCAGATGGTGTTTGACAAACCCAAGAATACACTATTTATATATCTGCATAACTCAAATATTTTTTACTTCTAAACGGTTTATTCATTCTGTTTTTGTGTCTATAATATATATGTGTATATATATATATATATATATATATATAGACAGTTCATACAGTGCTTTTTTCTCGTCTCTGTAGGCGTGTCCACGCGTGCTGCCGTTGTCGACGCTGTGACTTCACTGCTCCCGATTCATCCGCCCTTCTTGACCATTTTAACTCCGTCCACTGTCACGACTCCTCTCCCTCATTAAACTCGCTGACAGCGGCCTCCTTACCCACCTCACTGACGCCCTCATTAACACTGTCAGCCAATGGCTGCTCCGCTCCCTCCACCTTAGCCATTAAAGAAGAGAGCAAGGGGGATCTTCGCCTCCTCTACTCCCTTGCACCGCCTGAGGGACGGTTGGCAGAAGGAGGCAGAGAGGAGGCAGGGGGAGTTGGTGTAAAAAGTGAGGGAGGCGAGGAGAAAGAACGAGAGCGGGAGAAAGGCTGGGTACTCGGAGAGACGAGAGGAGTAGGTGAAAGAGGAGGTGAACAGGCCCACGGTTTACTCTGGGTGCCCAAGGAGCGAATGGGACCTGACCGAGGAGTAGAAAGAGGAGCAGGTGGTGGGAGCCCCTCTCTTTTTCCATCCCCCCTCCCATTGTCTTTTGTTTCAGCCAATCACGAGGCCTCGCAGCAGAAAAGAGGCGTGGCCTCGCCGAGCATGGTTTACCTGGGAGACACCAAGTCATTTTTGGGAGATACCAAGTCGTTTTTGGGAGACGCCAAGCTGTATGGAGGAGGAAGGCCGGGAGGAGCTGCCGCAGGTGGAGGTGGAGGAGAGAAGCAGAGCCAGATGACCCCACAGCAGTACACAGGAGGAGGAGGAGGAGCAGGAGGAGGGAGTGGTGGAGGTGGTGTAGGTGGCGGAGGGCAGGAAGGCAAAGGAGGAGCTGCTAAAGAAGAGTCCCAGTCTCTGCTACGGGTAAGGTGGAACGTGTGCACATCCTCCCACCTCCCTCTGCTTCACATTCACCTCTTTCTCTCATTTGGCCAAATCTTCCCTCTTTGTCTCATTTTTCTGTCTGATATTAGCTTTAAGCTCAGAATAAGGCCTTTGTACCCAGATCCTACCTGCTGAGCGCATTAGTCGTTAGAGTAATGCTATTAATACGCCTTCATTCTCATTTCCTTTGAATCACATATAAGGATTAGACCACACGCAGTGAGCAGCTACAATTAAATCTATAATTCTTCCATCACATTTAGAGCCATTTATGTCGATTTGTGTAACAAAGTGTGCACAGATGTCCCTACGTGCTCCTGTGTATTCATATCTGTTTGAGCGCTTGTCCAGGTGCTTATAATCCCATGACATAATTGTGTTTCCCATAAGTTGCAAAGAAAGAAAAAAATTAAGTCACAACACTGAGAAACTTGCCGGTTGCTTTGGTAACGGGGAGACACAGTGACAGTTCCCATAGTTACTACCTGTCAGTCAGTTCCCTCACCCTACTTTGTGGCCTACAATGCTTTTCACTTACAGTGATGTCATGGACTGGCAGGAACAGATTGTGGTTTGCCAGCACCGCAGAGCTTATTGGCTATGATCACATTAGAACAGAATAGACTGAACTGTGTGTGTGTGTGTGTGTGTGCGCGTGTGGGGTGGGTGGGTTCAGGACATTGACATGGGTCTATGTAAGTGGTAGTATAGAGTGTGAGAACGGTGTTCGTGGTGGGTGTTTGCACATATCAGTGTGTAAGTCTAGTGTATGGGTTCTTTGTACAAGTTGTGGGTTGGCCCACTGCGTGTGTGTGTATATATGTGTGTGTGCGGGTGTGCGTGTGTGTGAGGTGTTGGCAGTAACTTGGCAGGCTGGGCAGGGTGGGGCGGCAAGAGGTTTACTCATTATGGTGGGTGGGGCAGTGTGTGTCTGTGAGACTGCATGAGACTGCATGCGTGAGAGAGGGAGGGAGGGAGGAAATCTAAGATGAAGATAGGGAGAGTCAAATCGAGATAAAAGCATGTAGCCAAAAAAAAAAAAAAAAAAAAAAACCTGCTTGTTTCACATCCAGATTTTTCCCTTATGTCAAATCAAAGGAAGAAGTTCTTGGAAAAAAAAAACACTCCATAACTTCCCTAAAAAGCATGTTTACATCATCGTTTGTGTACAGATTAAACAATATATATGCAAGTTGACACATTTTTACATTTTAGACAAAGACAAACTTATTGTTACCCATTGTTTCCAGGCTAAAGGTTCAAAAAAGCTGCAAATTTTATCCATCTCTATTGGATAAGAGTAGTTTCTTTGTCCATCAAATAGAAATATTAAAAGGTGAATTCTGTCAGTTTAACCAACTTTTGGCTGCACATCAGGAGGATTTAATGGTTGACCCACCAGTGGGTTAGTAATAGCCAGAGTCAGCTTTTACTTTTAGAGTCCTCCAGGGTGCCCATCCATCTGCAGACATGGCGTAGTGTAAACCATGTCCCAGTGTTGCGTAAAACCACATCTGCTGTCTGCATCTTCTTTGGTGTCCATTAAGGCCTTTAAGGAGTTAAAGAGTTCAGTAAGCGAGTGTGTGTAAAGGTGAGAAGAAGAAATAGGAAGGGAGAAGAAGAGAGGGAGATGGACGAGACAAATAGTTTAATAATTTATAAGAGAGGAGAAAGTGAACATGACTCATTACTTTAATAGCTCCATAAGATATGGCCTTTGCTGCTATCTTTCTTCCTCCACTCACAACAATATTTATTCTCAGTTTCCATGGCATGCGCAAACACATCGCACACAAACACCAATATACCACATGCACACATATGTGCACACGCAGGCTGGGGTTGACTCATCACTGGGCAGGGTTAGGGAGGGGCCCTAATGCAAAGGATCATCTGAAATAGCTTAGTACTCACACACACACAGAGAAAGAGACGGACACACACAGACAATTTCGTTCAATTTAAATTTGGCCTTTGACGCAACAGGGCAGAGTCTGAATTAGAAAAGGTGAATCCACCCAAAATACAAATTGATTCTTAGTAAATGGCAAGTGAAACGTAGCGATGGAGGTTGAGGAGTAGGAAAAGCAATGATGGACGTATGCAGGGAGGAAGCAAAGGATTAAAAAGAGACAAAAGCAGAAACAAACAGCTGGAGTCACATTTCATTGAAACGTCTACATGCATTTTTTTTTTTTATTATTATTATTCCTCATGTGTCTATATGCGTGCACCTCTGCACTTGTGTGTTTCCATGTTTGCTTGTTCCTTGCTTGTTCTTTTTATTCTACCCTGCATCGATCTGCCTCCTTGAATCATTCTTTTTCTTTCATTTCCCTCTTTCAAAGGACAACTCACCTGATACACGGCGATCGATAAACACCTCACATACACACAAGCTTTCAGTCGTGTGGACACTCACACGTACACAAACACACACAAAATCTGAGTTCTTAGTATTCTGGTATGAGAGGCTTTTTGCTTAGTAGAGAGGAGAGAATATTTTCTTTTGAAAGGCCTGATCCATAATTGCTGCACAGTGTTGCCTTGTTGAGACATTGCCCTCCTATTGGCTTTGTTTTCATGGTGATTTATTACATTGAAGACACTTTCTCAGTCTGAAATTTTATTTTCTGGCTGTTTGACTGACTCCATGAGACAAGGACAGAAAGCGTATGAGGTTCAGAGATGGAATTAAAGTAAAAGCTCGGTTGACGTTATAGTTTATAAATGGAACGAGACAGACTTTGAGTAATGGTGGTTTTTCGAGTTAAGCAGGGCTGAGAAGGGTCCACCTCTGAGCCAAACATATGTGAACATATGTGAATATACCCAAACATATGTGAATCGCCCCAAAAATTTAGATCATCTAATAAAACCCAGATTGTTTTCAAAGGGAACTCCACCTCAAGGACAGTGGAGAGGAGTAGATAAATGGACGCAAGTGAAGGAAGGGAAGGCATTGTGGATTTGACCGTACAAACACAATATAATTGTCTTCATCTTATGTGGTCATAATGCAGCACTGAAATGCGTACCTTCAGGGTTTTTAAAAGTCCCATGCGTGACATTTAATTCCATTTGAGTCAAGAGACAGACATGAAATACGAAGACAAATGGAGAGTGATAAACGGGGATGTGTGCGTTCAGCAGATCAGAGAAGAGTTTCATTAAAGTTTTTCTCGTTTACATTTCTACCCAACGGAGCTAATTACGCTTGAAAGACACGTGCACTGTCTCACACACACACACACAAAGAAATATTTCCATAAAGTTCTCATTACTTCACATTCTATTTCCTTTCTTGCCTTTTACTTGGGTAGATTCATGTGTGAGTTTGTGTGTGTGTGCGTGCACTTTCCGCTGCTTGTACACTTAATTATATGTGATGTGTCTGCATTTGTATTCTGTGTGCGTGTGCGAGCGTCTGTGTGTTTTGTAAGGAAATTAAAGCTTGAATTGAACTTATTTTCCGTGCTGATAATTTAGCATCACTTTATATCCGCTACAGGAAATTACGGAGCTTATGCTCCACTCAGTGTGTGTTTGTGTGTGTGTGTGTGTGTGTGTAACTACGTGTTTGTGTGTTTAATTCTTTTTAAAGACAAAAATGAGGAAAATGCTCGTGGTTAATTTAACTATTAATGGATAATTGTGTTTTTTTACAAGCCTCGCACTATTTCTTTTGTTACCTCTTGAAGTAGCATCCTTTTAGTCTAGAAACGTGCCAGTATGATCATATAGAGATATGATCATGAAATATATATATCACTTTCAGTAATAAAGCTCTGACAATTTAAATTCTTTAAAAAACAAAGACAAAATAAATTATCAGTCAATCAAAAATGCTGGTTTATATCGTGTTAATTTACATTTATGACACCATTTACCTCTCAGATATTGATGTGAGATTTGTATTCGTTAGTACATCGTTAGTACTTTTGTCTTGACAGTAACCAGATAATTACAAAGTGCAGCCTGAAGTGCACAGTAAGCAGCATCTAGTCAAGGTTCTCTTGACATTTGTGGCTTCGTTCTTTTAGTTGCTGATCGGAAAACTTCAGAACAAGCCGCAGTCAACTGTCAGCTGTCTTACAGCCATTAAACACCATATTTAGTTCTACAGCTATGAACAGTCTTAGCTTAAAGGTGCACATTTGCCGAAATCCCTAAAAAGAAAAATAAATAAATGAAGCTCATATACGCTGACGCTCTGCTAAAGCGAAGCAGCATCTTACATGAAGTCCCTGGTGGAAAAGATGAAAAGAGCAGCTTTATTCTCTGAAGTCACTGAGGTTCAGTTTGTTTGTTTGCTTATGTATATATAAGTTTGTGTGTGTGTGTGCGTGTGTGCGCGTGTGCGCACGTATGTACACTCCTGCGCACTGGAAAAAGGAAGACATACTGATATATGCCAAACTGCTCTACAAGTCTTTCTCTCTCTCTCTCCTACAAACACACACACACACACACACACACACACACACACACAGACAGAGTTGTCTGTCCTGGGCTGTTCAGTTTGTTTGTGTAGCAGTCACATTTCCCATCAGGACATAGACTCAAATAAACACAGCCATACTGGAAAGAGGAAAAAAGTAAAAGTGTGTGTGTGTGCACATTTGTGTGTGTGTGTGTGTGTGTGGCCCTAGTGTGTAAAATCCAGGCTGTGTTTAGTGTAACAGAAACATAATCAGACAGCCTACTTACTGTAATTTTGACCTGCGTACGTCTGTCCATCTGTGGAAATACTGGTGGATAAGGTTAGGTTTGAGCCTGTGTGTGTGTGTGTGTGTGTGTTTGCGCATGTGCGTGTGTGTCACAGTCACAGTTAAGACCCATGTGTGGCTTTACGCTGTGTGACAGTCTACAGCAGTCTCATTGTCTGCTAGGAATATTACATGTGGCTTGAAAAACAAATTACACCATTTTAACCACATTTAAACCCAGTTTGGCTATTCCACTCGTATGCCACGCACACACACACACACTACAGCTAACAACATGCGTAGTGGGAAGGTGACAGCTTGGCATTTTTGGCTCACACAAATTAAAAATTAGCTTATTTGCTTGACTATATCCTGGCTCGTGTTTGGATTTTAATCCTCTTTTCAAGAGTGCTTTGAATTGTCTGATTCTTTTTTTTTTTTTTTTCAAATTTTCCTTTTCAACCCGCTTAGGAAACACTTATTTTACGGTTTTGTTTTGTTTTTTATTTATTTTTTTTTTTTTCTCAATGTCAGACTACTTCCGAAAGTGTGAAGTCAGTCATCAGTCATAGAAAAGTGCACCCAATTGACTTTAAAATCCCAGGATTTGGCACTAGAATTTTACTTTGGATTAGTTTTTTTTGGCAGTGGGGCAGTATAATGATTAGTGAGATGTCCCTCAGCTAGAAAGCTCGAGCTCAATCCCCTGTGTCTAAAGCATCTCTCTTGCTGAAGTGTCCTTGAGCAAGACGTTGAATACCTGTTTGCTATAGGGCCACTGCTGGGAAGCTGACCCTGCCAGTTGAACCTTCATGTGGAGTTGAAGCAGCGTGATGAGGATTTACTCCTTCTGGGATCAGTGAAGCATTGAAAAAAAAAAAAAAAAGAAACTTTCCCGTGATTATCAAAACTTTACTGGCATTGAGTGAATTGTCCTATTTATGACAGACCACACTGATCTGGCACTAAAATAGGAAAAACCATTAAAAGTATTCATATAGTATTTGCGCTGGCTTTTAGATTAAGTATGATTATACAAGAATCTTGATGTAAAATACATTTATAGAACAAACTGAGCCAGACATTTTTTTTTTCCTCAATGATGCAGTAGTTTATATCTCATAATATCATGTAATGTGATATAATGAGTTTGTCTTGAGCCTAACATGCCGTCTGTTCAGATATCTTCTCATTAGAGTGAGTATTTCATTGGTTCGGACACATGTCATTAACACACGCGGCCTTTTCATTGGTTGAGCCGAATGCCCATGACACAGATGTTCCACCCTCCCCGCCAGTGAACCAGCCAGGTGTTTTTCATCATGTCGACATGGCAACGGTAAAACACAGTGGTTATTTTAGCTCCTAGCTGTAATTTAGACGTTTACATCAATTACTGTTACAATCAACTTACACACACACACACACACACACACACACACACACACACTACTGGAAGTGTGTGTGTGTGTGTGTGTGCATGTGTGCGCTCTTTTTATATTTCTCAGTGTTTTGCTGGCTTTCATATCACGGGTCCTGTAGTCCTCGTATGTTTCTCTCTCTTTTTTCTCACACACACACACACACACACACACACACTATTTTGCTCTCTCTCCTTTTTTGTGTAAGGCAGGAGCAATTCACCACAAGTTTCACGTTTGTGTGTGCACATGCAGACGTGCATATGCGTGTGTGTTCACACATGGAACTAATATTGAGGCCAGATGTTCATTTTGCTACAACAAGAACTCTACACGCAATGCTAGCCAGCAACACACACACACACTCACACACACACACACACACACACACACACACACACACACACACACACACACACACACACAAATACATAGGCTTTTCTGGCAGCACTTGTGTAATTAGGAAGCTGATTGGTTAGATTAAATGTCCATCTGACCCCTGACCAATAGTTAATTTGAAAACCCTGCCAGCCTTCTCCTTCCCTCTGTCTTCTGGCTCATCACCCCTTTCCTTCCTTCATCCTTTTTTTTTTAAACCTGAGGTTCTTTCACACAATCAGGGCTTTTGCCTTCGTAATGGTGACTGATGTAATTTGACGAACAGGAGAAAAAAAACGGCTGGAGAAAATGATGGTGTGTGATTTTTTCGTAAAAACCGTTTCCAGTAGATGACTGGAAGTAGATTGACAAATGAGTACAAATGACTTTTTTCTGTTTTCATCTATTACGTGTGATGTAAAATCGTGCTTCTTAGCAGAAACACCTAATGAAGAACAATGTGCATCTGTTTAACACACAGTATCAGTTGAAAGAGCTTCTTGTCTCGATTTTCTGTTCTTGACTTTCCTGTTTTTGGTTCGAAACGCTTTCCAGCTCCTCACATTTCAGTGGAAGGATACATCTTCCAAAATCAGAATTCAGAGCAGGAAGAAGGAGCAAGAGGGAAAACAAAAAGTTAAAGAAGTGTTCACTTAATCAGTCGGCATTTCCGTCCTGTATTCTGACACACCTAACATCTTAAGTGCTTCTTACATTTTGGCCAAATTTGAGTATGTGGGCTGGAAATCATTGCTGCAGCATCCCTCCTGCACTGTGACCAGAAAGTTGATCTCACCAAGAACCTAAAGGTTCAGCTCTGACATCTACACACACACACACACACACACACACACACACACTCTCAATCATATACAGTATAGGTAGACATCCACACAGACGGACCAGTCATCTTGACATTTTAATCCACTTCACTTTAGGACACAGAGGCACTCCCTGATTTGGTTTGTGTGTGTGTGTGTGAGAGAGAGAGAGAGAGAAAGAGAAAGTGTGAGAAAGTGTGTATATGTTTGTGTGTTTGTGACTGAGCAATGCCATGGCAACATTGGCGGTCCGAGGCCCTCTTGGCAAAGCAGTGACCGCCCTGGGCACGTGCGCGTGCAGCAGTCTGTACCATCCCAGTGTGTGTGTGTGTGTGTGTGTGTGTGTGTGTGTGTGTGTGTGTGTGTGTGTGTGTGTGTGTGAGTGGAATGTAAAGTAAATAATTTCACCTTTAATTTCTCTGCACATCCTGCATCAAACTTTTAATACACAGTATACATAGTGTCATATCTAGTAGATCTGGGGATAAAGCCTGAAGACTATACATCAGTTTTTGCCCCACATGGTCCTTAGCTCCATGTTTCTTTTCTGTCTGTCTCCCCGTATGTGTCCGTGTGCTCTGTGAGACTTTCACTCATTAGGAATTCTTTACTGTGTGTGTGTGTATGCAAGCACGTTTATGAATTCTGCTCCACTGGCATGATGCATCTTGTATACTCAATTTCCCTTAAGAGCATTTCTCTTCTCTTTTGTTCTCTCTCTCTCTCTCTCTCTCTCTCTCTCTCTCTCTCTCTCTGTCTCTCTCTCTTCCTGGCGATACAGCACAACAGGATCCAACACAAGCACAGCTTTAACTGTTCAAGACTTGTTTGCTCCTGGAGTATATTGACTGGTGTTGTGTTCCTATGGTCCAGTGTAGCTCAGTGGATAGAGCCAAAGCTCAACACATTATAGTTTAGTTGTGTTGAAAGGGCCTTGTTTTCATTCAGTCTTTACAACTAAGAAGTTTTGATGGGAACCACAGAAAGAAAGAAAGAGACTCCAGTTTGCTCAAGTTACAATTCAGGCTTCGTGCCACTACTAATTCTTCTTCCACCATATCAACAGGCGACATTCTCATGACAACTGACATGTCCCACAGAAAAAAAAAAAAAAAATTGAGGCTCCATGTGAGCAGTTTGAACAGAAAAACAGAACGCTTTTCCTGTAAATATTGAGCGTGCATCTTGCACAAAGTGCGACCTGAAAGATTGATAACAGAGTCTTTACATGTGTGGAAACTGTGACTGATGTGTTGAAACTTTTTCAGAAAGACCGTGAGAAGTGATGACACTGAAGTACGTGCCATCATTTTAGTCCACATAAAATTACACAGCTCTTTAATGATCATACCCAATATAAAACATTTTATGCTTGTTTTTTTTAAAAGTCCTCATCTGAGACAAACATTATGTTGAAATTCAGACAGGCTGATAAAGGGATTTTATCACTATCATTTTATCAGTGATACAGTACAAGAATTATCATGAAAACAGCTACAGACATAATAAATCATATAAATAATAACTATATGATTGTTACAACTGTAATCAATATATTAAACAGATAAAACAACAACAACAACAACAAAAAACCAATTAGAAATAACATCTTGGAGTCTTTTATTCACTAAAATTGTAAAAATGCAGTTGTGTTTAAGTAAAAATGAAACTTAAAGGAAAAACATGTCAGTTTCAGTCAACGACCACAGAGCTGACTAATCTGTATTTTATGAATAAAACAGGTTTTTCTGTTTTCTTCAAAGTCTAAAAGTGGAAACAGTCAAATTTAACGAAAACTCCTCTTGCCAGTAAGACGCCTCCTGTTGAATAATTGTAACTGTGCCTAGAGCTTTAAATCATACGTGACAGTTCAAAACAGCTGTGATTTTTTATATTTTTTGTCTGAATTTTATTTATTTTAAACATTTGAATGAACGTCGGCCTGTTTTGGTCTGTGAGCAGCAGCTCAGAAGCTTCCTAAATGTTATTTTCCATTTCAGGTTCAAACTCAAAAGTGAATCCCATGGAAATTTAAATAAGCAACTTAATTACAGTATGTAATTATTTAAACAAGTGCTTTGACCACTTTTATCGCACTTCACTGTTAGTTAAAACCTTGTGTTTTTATTGGTGCACTGTAGTCTTTTACTTGGAAGTCTGTTCTGTGTGTGTGTGTGTGTGTGTGTGTGTGTGTGTGTGATGTGACTCATGCGGAGGAGTTGAAGAGCTTTTTAAAATGTTTTTGAGAAAGGAGTTTTTTTTTTTTTTTCCTTTTCTGTTTCAAGAGGGAAACAAGATAGATTTCAAAAGAAATGAGGGGAGAAAGGATTGTGTTAAGACAAAAGGTGAGTGAACACTGAATATGTTGTCAGACATTATTTTAATAACTGCGTAATTTGTGTATTTGTGTTTGTGTTTGTACTGTTAACTAGAGGATTCATCATCGCTGCAGATGTTTGGCTTCTGAAGTTCTACAGATGCACACAGACACACACACACACACACACATACATTCTTGACACACATGCACTCTGAAACAAACAGTCAAGTCCCCTAGTCCCATCTATCCTGTTCCTTAATAGACCAGGTGCAGCTAAACAATGGATGTATACGCACATGCCTGTGTGTGTGTGTGTGTGTGTGTGTGTGTGTGTGTGTGCGCGTGTGTGTGTCACTCAGGGCTGCTGTTGTGCTCACACGTCCTTGAGCATGTTTTATTTCATTTTATTTTTTCCCCTCTTAGTTATCTTTAAGTTTTTGCTGCATAAACATCTAAAAACTTCAGTCTCAAAAGTCACACACACACACACACACAGTGTTTGTTGAATCTGGCTGTATCTGTAATTCTGTGTTTATGTTTCCCATTAGAAAAAAACATAGCAACTGGCTTCATGTCCGTTCGCTCTAGATCAGCACTATTACAGCGCTGTAATCTGTCTCCTCAGAAATGTTGGAACCATGAATCATCTTTTCTAACGGTAACTGGATATTCTCCTCTTATTTAAGCCAAGTCCGATAGCATCCACATTCAGTCCTACATTTGGGTTCAGGTCGCTGAGATAAACAGACTCATTTTAGAAAGAAAATCCTCTCTGAAAGTGGATCCATGTCATCGCTTTGATCTAACACAGCTCACTTATTAAGAACAACTTTCCCTCTTTCAAACAGGGAGTGCGATTCAGCTTAGAGACGTGAACTCTAGTAATTACAATAAGAGATATAAAGAGAGGAATAATAGAGTGGAATATACGTAGACATTTTAGGGGTTTTTTTATGTCTAATTGTGCTCAAAGGATAATTCCTGTTTAGCACCACTTATTTGGTCGCTATTTCTGTCAAAGCTTTTCTGACTCGTCACACTAATGGTGAGATTTTAAAATAAGTCAAATGTGGTAAGAAATTTGAGAAGTTAAATGATTGTACAAAAGTGTAGGCCATCTTATTTCAAAGAAAAGGTGTAGATGAGCTGTGAAATTATTACTCAAGATGAGTCAGATAGGCAGACTTTCAGATCAACTTTGACCCACCATACTTACCGAAGCACCCACACAGTTTTTCCTCTGCAATGTGGTTTTTCGTTGACAACATTTCTGTTCACTATCAGTTTTAGTACCAGTTTACCACCTGTTTGCCTGTCGGAGAACCCCTGTTTCTTGCCTTAGGTTTGTTATGTTTTTTTTTTTTTTTTTTTTTGCTTCATTCCATTTTTTTTGACTAGTAAATTGTTGGAATAAGTGATGCATGAACTTCCAAAAATCCAAGTTGTAATAAACTGGAATTATCTTTATTTTCTTAGGTAGTTTAAAGATGCCCTGTGGAATTTTCTTGCAATCAAAGAAAATATGTGTTTGTTTGTTTCACCAAAACAAATGGACTGAGTCATACAGATTTCTCAGATCTCGTTTTTAAAAATTTTTAAAATCAAGGATTGTTTACATCCGTTTTTGGCTGCTGTCATCCACGTCACTGAACATATTTTAAATTGCAATGCTCTAAAAAAAACAAAAAAAACAAGGTCTCATTTATAAAATCACTGCTCTATAGTGCCTCTAGTGGTAAAAATCTCCACAGCCTACCTTTAATCACAATGTTACTGTGTTTTATGCTGCCACAGTTAGAAGTTCCATGCTTGTGAATATGTATGAGGCATGCAAACACACAAACATGTACTCCCTTTGCATGCTTTGCAAACATATGCAACAGATCATAAGGATTTAAAGCCCCCTTATTTGCAGGTCAATCAGGAAACAAGTGTTACATTACCTCAAGACCACCAAGTGAGCGAGTGAGCAGCAGACAGAGGAAGACAGAGCGAGAGAAAAGAGAGTGCCAGCGGAGATGAGAGTACGAGTCAGAGAGACGGAAAAGAGCAGGGAGGGATGACAAAGACAGGAAGATGAGAGAGAAGACAGAGCGAGAAAGAGTAGAGAGAAATAAAGGCAGACAGAGAGAGAAAGGGGAGCAGCTGCCAAGCTCTGAGTGGGGTTAAGCATCACCACAAGTACAACCTAATAAGGTCTGAAAGTGTGCACGCTCACACACACACACACACACACACACACACACACACACACACACACACACACACACACACACACTCACTGTTGGCCAGTGTTCAAAATCAGTGTTTCTGCAGTAAGCAACAGTAAGCAGTAACTCACATCTGCCCCCAGAGCCTCTAAAGCTGAATACTGTTGTGATGCACACTGTTGAAATCTTGTGGAGGAGTTTCCCCTGTTCTGACCACACTCTTTGTGATATTTGAAGCTGTTGTAACTCTAAATTCATGTCCGACTCCAGTAGAATCACTCAAGGCCTTCTTACTAACCCAATTTTTTTTTTCATGATGTGAATCCAATCATTTATATCAGCATGAGTCTTAAATTTTAAAGACAATGTATGCAAATATAAAGCAAAAGTAATGTATACTCTTGATCAACTGCTGCCAGATAGCAGTGTCTGTTCTGTCTGTCTTTGTGTAAGTGTTAAAATGATTACCACTTGTCTCAGATTCTGTCTGCAGTCACACATCGATGGTCACAGGATGTGTTGCAACAACAGCAGGTATCCTGTCTGCTGTTTTTGCTATGTTAGCCTGCTATCTACCAAGCTACACTTGAGCTGCAGATTGCTATCCCCCCTCGTCTCTGTCTGCAGTGTGTGTGGTCTGTTGTCTGAATTGTGTGCAGTGTTTTCTTGGCCTGGTATACTGTAGTTCTGCAGTTATGTGTGTGTCTTCCTTGGGCCTACTTTAAAAAAAAAAAAAACAAGAACAGTTTAATATTTAAAACAGGAATATCAGTCCACACAGGATTAAAAAAAACTACAGCTTGTGACTTATGGTGATTAAATGTGAGAGTGACAGATTAAACGTCCTACAATATATTGCAGACATTAGTTGAGTTAGTCATTTGAAACATCTTAGGAATCAAACTAAATGAAGCGCTAATTTCTTCTGTTTGTGACAGCAGCATTAAACCTCATCAGAGTGAGACCATTCAGTGAATACTGCTCCACATCAGACAGTGTCGTATTTCTAAATACACTTTATAAGCTGCTTTTACTTGGTAAGTTCAACATGTTGGTTCACAGCTACAATGAGTCACAGAAAAGCATTTAAGAGATAGCATCGTGCTGTGTTATCAGTGCGCTGGGCATCATCACAATTGTTATTATGCACTAAACGTTTGACAAATGTCATTGGTTCAAGTGCATCAACTTTAGAAATATTTCATTTCCTTATTTTCACCATCTTTTGATGATAATTTGAAACAGCAGAACGTCAGCCATTTACTGAAATATGTAAACAAATCCAGAACTGGATATACGAGAGAGAAGATTGTGAATCTCTGATGTTCTGGTTCCCAAATTCTCCCTTCAACGCCTTCAATTTGTTTAAATATTATCAATCCCCGGCAGCATTTTGCACTTGTTACATTTTAGCTGAAACCCATACTGTACTGACTCTATTATGAGGTGCAAATCACATTATCTGGTCTAAGCAATAAGTAGTGATCCAGTTTTGAGGCCAAATGTGAGACAGAGAAAAAAAAAACTATGAGATAAGCTCTTAGTGATTCCCTATTATTAGACAGTGCTTAATTTAATTTAATGCTGTTACGTGCACAGTTTAGGTTACACTTTCATCACCTCATTCTCAAAAATTAACAAAAAAAAATGTAGCAGTTCTACAGTTCTACACACACAGCTTAAGGATGAAATTGTGATGTTTTGGTGGTGATCCGTAGCACGGTGTGTTTATTTTCTGAATTTTAAAGCGTGACACGTGGGATTTCAGTTGTTGCACGTCAGTCGCAGTGTTTACATGCCATTTGTCTCAAATGAACAATGATAACTGTCATGGAGGCGGCTTTGCGCATCGGACAGAAGCAGAACTGGAAAAGGTCTAAACAAACTTCAAAATAAAAGTCAAAAGTCAACCATTCTGATGTTTTTCCCGTGAGTACCAAGTGATTTATTAATGTTGACAGCGGTGCCTGCAACAAAGTAATGTTAAGTAACTCCAAGAAGCCAAAATGAAAATTTTCAACTCCCACAGTATTCAGACAATAAAAATTAAATTGTGCACACACATCCACACATGTGTAAACCAAAGTAGACTACTCCCGCTTGCTTGCCCCTGCTTCCCCCCCAGAGGCAGGGGAAAAAAAAAAGAAAAGGAGTCTTGCAAAACAAAATGAATAATGGGAGGATGGAGAGATAGAGGATAACTTTTTGTCTGCCCTCTCTCACTGAATGGTTATCACTTTCTCTCACTGAGTGCACATTCTCTCTCTCTCTTTCTCTCTGTGTGCCGTTCACTCCCTCTCTCTTTTCCGCTGAAGGGAGATTAAAAGCTGATAGGAGATTGCAAAGACATGTTGCACTCCTGTTCTTACAAACACACACACACACTCGCATATAGACGGTAACATTAGCTCTTGTATAGCTGGGAGCTCTTGATGTAAAACACATGTTCCTTCCTCGGCAGTGTGTGCCGGTGTGTCTATGGCTGTTTAAACCAACTTTATCGCTCCATCAGTTCAGAGACAAGGAACGATTCATTCAGAGAGAGGGGGAGAGAGAGAGAGAGGGGAGGAGGCGAGGGGGGGAGGAGAGAGGAGTGTGTGAGTATAGATGTGTGTTGGAGAGACAGTGATGGACATTTCTTTTTTTTCCTATTTCTCCCTAATGTATAAATCAAACCTCCGGAATGTCAAAACACACTGTTATTCAGGCTGTGGATTATCCCCCAAAAAATCCAGCGTTGTACAGAAATGATACATGTTTTGTTCCCTCTAATGATAGAATGATAGCTCCTATGTTTAGTAAATGTTTGACAATGTTACAGGCTGTGAGTGCTCATAAATATATGTCTTTTAGTGGTTCCATTACTTTTAGCCAAAAGTAGATGGAGGAGCCAAAAAAAGTCCCTGCTCTGGGACTAGTACTTTCTGGTGGCTCAGGAACTATCGGGCTGGAATTTTCACGGCTGAACGTAGTTAACAGGTCAAACACAGACACTGTGGCAGCTGCACATTATGCAGAGCTATATTAAAAAAAAAAGACAGATATGTATCGATATTAAACTAAGGGACTGGACATTTCTAGTTGGAAAAAAGGTTATTTTGTATATTTGATCTGTAGACACATGCTCTGGAAACTTAAGCCTCCTTTTAGCAGTGATGTATAATTATTTATTAATCATTCTATTACATCTGTGTTCAGGTTTATCTGCCTGATAATTAAGTGCTTCAAATGCAGCTAGATAGGACTTTTAGTTCCCGTGTCTGTATCTGGGTCAATTCACTCAACAGTCACATAGATTGTAACTGTGGAACTGATCTGAAACCCCCATCATGGTTTAGTCTAGTAAAATGTAAAAATACTAAATACAGGTGACTGTAGCATATACACCCATATATTTTACACTCTGCTCTGTGTTGCGTCAGACTTCAGATCAGCCCATTCTGCTCCTAACAGTGTTAGAAAAGAAAGGAAGAAATAACAAAGATGGCTACTTGCTTGAAAGGTATAATCCATCAAAGCAGAATCAGCGAATGAATGTATGACTTTTTTTTTTTTTAACTTTCTGACTCATGTACATGTGCTGCTTTCAGTTCGGTTCTACTTTGGTTCCCTACAGTTTGACAGTAGTGTGTTACTGAAGCACTGGATCAGAACTGTAGTCACATTTTAACTAAATTGCACAGTGCTGTGAAATTAAAGCTACAAAGCACACATGTCGATAACATTTTGTTAAACCGGCTGATAGGATGGTCAACCGCTGTGAGTGGAATAGCAGAAAACAAATAGATTTGCTTGATAAAGGTTTCTTCTTGCCGCCAGTCGTTCTAGCAGACTGAACTCATCTACATTTAGATTCACCGGCCAATGTGTGTGGTCATCCGTGCCTTTGATTTAGAGTGTGTGCATTGGTGTGTATGTGGATGCGTGTGAGCTTTATTGACCAACAGATGAAGGCTGCGTGTGTGATGAAAAGCAGGCTACCAGATGGACTTATGGGAAATAAAAACCTTTTATTTATTTATACCATTTGATTAAATGGCATTTGTTTCTGTCTCTTGGTGTGTTGTGTGTGTGCATGCGTGTGTGTGTGTGCTCTTTCTATTTAATGACAAATAGAATAGAAGGATCAGAGCAATCAGGTTTGAATGATTACTATGGGAACAAGGGAGAGAGACTGATAGGGAGGGAGAGACAGGGAAGGAAAAGAGACACAGTCAGATTACAGAACCAATGGATTCTCACACATCAGCACAAAACCAGAAATATTACTTCTTTTTGTTGATCTCTGTCTGTCTGTCTCTCATTCTCTCCTCTTGGCTGTGCTTCCTACATTCTCTCTATTTATTCACCTCCTGGTGAGATTGATACCAGTTTTTTCTCATTTCTTTCGACTTTTCGTTCCTCCTGCTGCCCCTTTTCCCTTGTTCTCTGCTTTTCTTTTCCTCTCATTCCTATCAAGATATCTCTTGTGTCAGTGCTTCTGTAACAGTGTCATTAATTGCAGATGTTTTGTTAAAGCTTTCACAATATTGCTCCTGGATATTACCTATTAATAACTATTCATACTGTATAAGCCGTTCTTTACTTAGCTTTAAAATACAATCAGAAAATGACCAAAATGACATCATTGGATATCATCCCAGTGTCTAGAGCTGCAGCTAACAATTAATGAATGAATGAATTAATTAATTTGATACATTGATTATTGAATAAAAAAAAGCAAATATTTCCCACTAATATCTTAATCTTCCATTTGCTTGTTTTACTCAACTTGTTCATTATTTTATGAATTTTCTGTTTATAGACATCAGCTCAGAATCAGATTATATTTCACGTGCAGTGACTTAACGAGAACAAAAGAAAAAAAAAAACATTTCTCAAACTGGAACCACAGAATGTTTGACGTGAATGTTTCGCCTCATAATGTATTCTGATCACTTTTGTGCTGAGTGATCAATGAATCGGTCTGCGTCGTCACGTTAGAGAGATTTTATTCCAAAATCAGCATTTTGTAAACAGCAATTTACATAAAAAACAAAGACATGTTTATGTAGCAGTTGCCAATATTACAGTAAAAGACACTGTAATTAAGTTAATAAAGTGTTAAAATGGTCAATTGGGAATGAAATTATTCATTTAGCTTTTACTCCAAACAAGAAGTGTTTAATATTGTTCAATTACTTTTGGCTGTATGCTCGATGGTAGGTAATTGACAGCTGTGTTCATTTGTGTATTTGTGCTCACGACTAAATTTAATTTGTATCAGTTGAAGTTATAGCACATAGCGCACGTCTAATAGATTTTGAAAACATCATTTTGGAAACATTAGCAGAAGCAAGAAACTCCAAGCAAATGCTTTTTGCAACTCGGCTCAGTGTGGTCCTTTTTAATGTGAGTGTAGAAACACAGAGATGATCAAAGTCAAGAAATAGTAAACCCCCAAAGAATTAGGTCACTCACATTTTTGTGTGTGATTTGTAGAAAAGGGCTGTGGTATTCTTTTGTCTCAGTTGATTTTTCTCATTAAGATAATTTTAGGTTGGATGCTTTTCTAGTAAAGTTTTTTTGGATGGTAACCGAAATGATTTAGAAATGTGGCTCCCCAGAGAAACTGAATGTAACTGCCTCCGTCTGCCAGTATGTTGAGTGCGTGCACATGTGTGTATAAGTGTTGTTTATGTGCAGCACAGTTCTTATGGAATGGCTGTAACTTACAGAGGATGTAGTGTACAGCCTCACAATGTATACCTGTCTGCTCACCACCAAATAACAACCTGCGGCTTCCTAGACACACTCAGTTTGACTAAAAAGTGTGAAGAGTGTGTGGGTGTGTGTGTGTGTGTGTGTGTGGGTGTGGGTGTGTGTGTGTTCTCGGAGGAACGAACGAAAGACAAGGAGTGTCTACATATGTTCCAGCACAGATTCCAGCCTCATAAATCACTTCAACTGGTGCTCAACAGTCAATCTCTGTCTCTCTTTCTCCCTCTCCTTCCCCCTTCTCTCTCTCTCTCTCTCTTCTGTCCCTCTCCAACCCTCTCTCACTCAGTAGAGACACACTGTTCTTCCTCTGCCAACAAGGAGATTTGTGTTGTGTGTCTCTGTCGTATAGGATTAGAGAAGAGACAGAAGGAACAGAAGGAAGGAGAGAGAGGGAGAACAAGGAGGAAATAGATAGAACGAGGCATGAAAATGAGGGAGGAAGGAAGACAGAGAGGGAGACAGAGGAAACAAGATTTTTTGCTGCTATCTTGGCTTTGTGTGTGTGTGTGTGTGTGTGTGTGTGTGTGTTTGGCCATCTCTCTTCTTCGACATCATCTAAGTAACTCGCTTACCCAGCTTTTGTGCTTATGTGCGTGTGTGTGTGTGTGTGTGTGTCTTTATCTGTGCCTGTGTGTCCTGATGTTATCCAGATGTGCAGCTACAGTGGGCTGTAAAACTCAGAGTTATTGTCATAACATTGTTGCTCACTGTGTGTATCTGTGTGTGTGTGTGTGTGTGTGTGTGTGTGTGTGCATGCGCGCGTGTGTGTGTAGTGGGGGTGGGTCAGTTAGTGGGTGTGTGCATGTGTGTTGCTTCCTGTCGTCGTCCTAACACTTTATTAGCAGCTGATGTAGAGCCAACACATGGACTCTTTCTCTCTTTCTCACACACACACACACATTCACACACACATACACATCCAGATGTAACACACTTACATGTACTGTATGAGCAAACACATCAGTCAATTTTCTACAGTGTAATTGCTTCCTATATCCTGTATATTTACAGATGCTTTACTCCATCTGTGTCCATGATGTCCAGCTCTTTCTCTGTTTGCTCATCTGTGTTAGCAGAGTTAAGATAGCCGGTAGTGATTTGGAATCAATAATCTGTTGTCATTGTAGCAAAGCACTGTCAGAGTGGGAGCAGACATATAGTCTGCGCTATATGGGACTGGATGAGTCGCGCTTTACGTCAAAAATATCACTTAAAAGATGCTAATTTGAAATCACAAGATTTTAATTTCAAGCCGTATTAGAAGTTGTTACATAACTTAATAGCTAATGAGGGATATACAATAACATGTTGATGAAGTGTTGTAAATCAGCATTGACTTATCTATATCTTATCTAAACTGTAGTGATTTCCTTCCTTAATTGCGTCTACATCTAGGCTTCAGTCAAATGATGTTTGCCTTAGTTTATGTCTGTATCTTGACAATGGGATCATAACATTAAAAGTTACAAAGACATGAAGGAAATTATAAAAAACATGTGTATGTATCAGTTTTGGCAGTCATCTAAAATGAGTCTGATTGACCTGAGGAGGTCCCTATCAACAAGCAACTAATTTATCTGTTTCTACTTACGTACAATTCAGATCAGTTCCCGTCTCCACTTTGAACAATCATTCATTGTTTAATAGCATGACATCCACAATTACAGGCCTGTAGTTTAAAAAGAAATATCGCAATCAGATATTTTTCCACAAATCATTCAGCTCCAGTCCCAAGTGAACAGAGAAATATATAATTTATGAAATGATGAGTCATACAAAATGCTAAAACAACAAGTAATTTAAATGGCTCTTCATAAATTTTAGTTTCCACTGTTTCTTTACATCATGTCTGCTGGTATCTGTCACAGAGATGTGACAGTTAATTTCCTCACTTTGAAAAAAAAAGTCTTTTGTTTCTCACGTTCACATTCGGTATCAAAAACTGCAATGACTAATAACCCATCTCGTGCAGCCTTATTGTGGTTTTGTTTCGGTTTCTGCTAAGATTTGTTCCTCTCCTTTCTCTCCATAACACCAATCTGCTTACTGTGAAAAGCCTGACGCAAGTAAAAGAAAAAAAGAGAGATTTGACCAGGATATAACTCTCCCAAAGAAAAAAAAATGTGTGGTGTGGTCTTGGAAATCCACTTATGACATTGTTGTAAACACAAGCGGACAATGTTAATTTAGGTTTGTCACTCTGAGGCCTGTCAGACGCTGGCAGCAACAGGGCGAGTCCCTTTGATAGTATCGAGGCTTATTACGCCTCCATGTGAGGGATATTCCCACACACCACCCCGTGGCCTCGTGCGTGAGATCTTAAACCTGAGCGTCGGGGAGGAGGCGACTCTTAACCCATGACAGAGCATCTATGAATAAAACTTTCAGCCACTAGAGGGAGCTGAGCTGTTGCTTCCAGCACGAATATATAAAACTAAAGTGCCATGTTTAAAAACTTGCACGTATTGTGTTTACAGGAAGCAAGAGAGATTAAGCCGGGGTGTCATCAGAATGTGTGACATCAGATACAGACAAGTCTGTATTTGTATCCCTTCTTATCCCTAAGTGCCTTCACTGATGCGGCCTGTCCATCCCGCTCTTCATAATGTACTCATGACACCATTAGCATCGGACATACAGAGGAAGAGCTTGATTGACTGCTCTGGATTTCCGCTGCAGTCCGTCTGTGTTGCTGTTGTTGTGTTTCTGTGGCACAGCTCCTGCTGGAAATGATCAGTATCTCTCCTCCACTTCCCTTCTGTTTACTCCGCTCCAACCAGTAGTGTTTGTGTTGTTTTTATTTTGTTTTCTCGCTGTGTAGAGATGAAAGAAAGATATAGCAGGAGATAAAATAATGAAAGAATAACCAAAACAAAACCGAAAAAGAAAAGAGAGAATCTGTGCTGAGGACGACAAGAAGCATCCCCCTTCCTCTGTCGCTTTGCTTTTTTCTCTCCGTCTTTAATATTTTTTCTCCTCCCTCCTCTAACTCTCTAACTCCATCACTCTCCATCTCTTTCTTTCTCCTTTTCTTTCTTTCTCTCATAGTGACTAGGTACTAACTATCACTTTGAAGGTCATGATATTTGCTGGCTGTAGGTGTCTTTAGTTGAGTGTACAAGCCTGCGTGTGTGTGTGTCTCATTATGAGAGTGTGTGTAGCAGTGTGAGCAGAAGTCAGCCCTCAGGCTGTATCCAGATGAATGATAGTGTGTTGCCGTGTGTGTGTGTGTGTGTGTGTGTGTGTGTGTGTGTGTGCCTGTGCGAGTATGCTGGATAAAATCAAGCTGTTAGTACAAAATCTTTTTCACTTGTCTGCTCTCCTTCCATGTTGCTTTCCCTCAGTTTGCCTCTTGTTCTTTCTCTCCCTTTCTTTCTCTCTCTCTCCTGCTCCCTCACTTTCTTTTTCAAGCAGTTTGCTTTCTGCAGGGGTGAAAGAAGAAGAAGAGCTAGACAGAGAGAGAAATTGAGATTCCTTGTCCTTCAGTGACCTACTTCCGTTTCTAGCTGATAATGAAAAAGTGTGCTTTGTAGTTCTCTTCAACCACTGTTTCCATTACAAGGATTTCTTTTGTTATTGTTTTTTTTGAATTTGATAAGTTTTGCACTGTTTGACTCCCCCTCCTCTATATGAACCAGCCAGTGTTTTATCACATGCAGATCCTTTAACCCACACGTTAATCACAATCACCATATTCTTCAGCTCATATAATGCACATCAGATCACAGTTTACAGTCAGTTGTGTCAAGTATGGAGATAATTTGTGACATTTTAGATAAAAATAAACATCATTGTAGTTTGCAGAATGCGCGTCCATTTGCTTTATGTGGCCGAGAGGAAACTTAGCAACCTGTTTCTGCTCATCCAGATGTAACACCATTCGAGATAAGATTAGTGTATAGATGCTAGAACGATGGGTTTGTTGACAGTTAAATCATTCATAAAACAGCTCATTGCAGAGGCACCAAGTATAGATAGTTCACTAGGTTTTTTCTGTAGCAGCTGTGGAGTCAGTGCAGAGCTTGATTTCGGGCCAGATTTCAAACCTGTTGATAGATCTGAATGTTTGACAGTGACTGTTTTCCATGTGTGAAGAGTTTTTTTTTTTTTTTTTTTTTAAAAACCAATTAAGGCTTCAGATAAAATGACAGCTTGTTCTTTGAAGCCAGACAGGACACATTTCTTTGCTGTTGCTGTTTCTCAGTAGATGGACGACTGTGTGAAGCACAATATGAAAATCTCTCAACAAATAGGATGTCAGGTGATATCCCCTAAGCAACCATTTCTCTCTCTCTCTCTCTCTCTCTTTGATAACATGAGGGTTATCATACATGCTGCTGTCTGGAGCAAATGGAACAAAGATGAGACATCGATTACACACTCACACACACACACACACACTCCTTGCTGATAGCTGATCTATTCAGTTCCTCTTGACAGCTAGAGCATGGCAATCAACACCCTGTTACTGTGTGTGTGTGTGTGTGTGTGTGTGTGTGTGTGTGTGTGTGTGTGTCTTTTCACTGAGTGTGTATTTGTGTGTGGCCCCAGTGCAGCCAAAGGACTTTGTGAAAGAGAGAGGGATGAAGGGAGGAAGGGCTGGAGACGGGGTCAGAGTAATTCAGATATTGATGTGTTAGGCTCTAACTCCACCCTGAGGGCCTGTCTAGGTGGAAACTGTCAAATGGGTCCTGGACTGGTCGCACCACTTAGCACCACCGGTGCCTCAGCGGTGACACAGAACAAACACACACACACAAACAAATGACAAAGAAGAGCCTACAGTCATGAAATTAAATATTTTGGATATATTTATTTTTCAAATGAGACTAAACAAACACCGTGAAGACATAATTTCAACTCCTGACCATATTGAATACACTGTTTATATAAAGTGTTGGGAATAAACTGCCACCATTGAAATGTGTTAATTAGCAAATGTCAAAATGCTAAACAAAGATGTTGAGTCAAGGTTAACATCAGTATTTGAGCAGCATTGTTACAGTGACGTTACCATGCTGATGGTAGTGTTTAGCTCTAAGTGCAGCTGTGCCAAAGTGCAGCCTCACAGCACCACTAGCATGACGGTTATGATAATCAACAGATTAATTGCTAATGAAAATAATTGTCAGTTGGAGCCCGACACACAATGTTTCTGAGCTGTCACTTTTTCCTCGAGAATATGACTAAATGCACTCTTTGTCTTAATCCTCAGACATAACCTTGCTGAGCTTGTGAACAGTCGCCCCTCCTCAACCCTCGCATCTCTGTAGGATTTCAGAGCAACAAACAACCCTGGGGCAAAGTTTTTTATGTAAATCGCAAAAATGAAGCCAACATTAAATGGGCATCTTTTCACATGGAAGCATTGTAACCTATTTAGACATGCTATATGCATTTCAAAAGGTCTGTGTGTACATACATACAAGACTGTGAACAGATCCAGAGTTGTTTGTCTGCCTGCCTCTGTCATAAACAAGTGTAGTGATGTCACAAGCTCCAGGTCCTTCCCCATAAATAATAATATATAGCCTCGTCCTGAGCAATGCAAACACACAGTGCTACCTTGCTATGCATTCACATGTGTATACACACACAATACTCAACAAACCGACTTCTCCATCACTGACACATCTCAGGGACAATGTCAGCATACAGCCAGCAGCTCGGCAATATTCCGACAGTTGCGCGCAGTCATCACAGTCATATCGAGGCTCGCATAACAGAATTCTACAGCGCTGTCACTTCCACAGTAATGATGGTTAAAGGTCACAGTATTTCATTAATTTCAGGCACTTTTTATCACCAAGCAGTGGGGCTCCTGGGTATGTATTGCTGTCACTACTGAGCGAATACGTAGGGAGAAGTTGGTGCGTAGATGGAGATGGATCGGGAGACAGACAGAGATGCAGACTGAAGACAGACTGAAGACAAAATGTTACTGCTTCAATTATTACCATCATGTTTAAAATCAGAAATCTCAGCATAACCTCTCAGTGGGAATGTGATTTATAAAGTCATCATCTTTTGAGGGTTTACCTCGTTCTTACACACTCGTCTTTAACTAAAAGCTTGTTTCTACTTTCATTATGCTGCGGACGTATTGTTCATCTTTTTTGCTGGGACTTCAGTATGGCCTCTGCATTTTGATGAGTGGACCTCACCGAGCTGGCTAGCTTTATCTTTTGTCCTTTTGGCTTCAGGTTGATGGTGCAGTGTGAAGCTGCAGAACTGCTCATTTGGCTGTGGATCATGTAGTGTTACTATTTTTGTTTTTATGTTTTAACTTTGTACAGAAGAAATACTTTTTTTTCCTGTGGACTGAATATTAATATTGGTAAATATTGATTTTGGAACACTTTGCTACTGTTTTTTTCTCTGATTTATACAGAATTTTTCTAACATTTTTTTTGAAAAAAAGAAAAGAAAAAAATAACAGTTCTGACACTCTATATGTCAGTGCCTGCATTTTTCTGTGTGTGTGTTTGGGTCAGTACTGTAAAACCTGTGAGCGGTACTGAATTCAGCATGAGCCCTTTATTGAGCATTGTGCATTTGTCCTGCTGTGTGTGTGTGTGTGTGTGTGTGTGTGTGTGTTTTGTCAGGTCTTTGTGTTTCCCCGTGTCTTCCCCCTACTCAGTGTTCACCTTGACCTTCGTGACCACGCAGTGTTACTCATTTCCCACAACCATGACCTCTGACACCGACACACACGTTCACACACATGCACACATACACTCACATATATAAAGCAGGGAAAAAAAATACAGAATGTAGCACCAAGATGAGGCTTTGTTTTTGTTTTTACTCCTTTCTACATCTATTTCCCTGTTCTTTTATTATTTATTTATTGTTTATTTATTTAGGTACTTATTTTATTTTACATAATGAATTATATTCTTTTTTCCAACTCATTTCATTATTGAATTTTATTATCCATAACACTTTGGCCATACTGTTCACCTGAAATCCACACCAGTAAAGCATATTGAATTGAATTAAACTGAATTTGAAAATATTCCACTTCACCAAGGAGGTGAACCATCCAACCTCTCAACACGGAAGTGAATTTGGTGATGTCTATGTGTATAACTTGTGGGAAATAGGTCACATTTTTAGAAAAGCTTTTCTTTTTTTTTTTCTCCTAAACATGACGTCACACACAAACAGACAGGCAGGTTTCCTTTAAGAGTGAAAGTGAGAGTAAATTCTAATAATTTATTCATTCTGCAGTGTAAGAATATAAATTAATAGCTAATAAGAAGAGCTTATTTCAGCACTGCTTTGGAATTTAAAGTATATAACATATATTCTTACCTTCTCCTCTTCTCAACACTCCAGCATTCTCATCTTCCCCCCTCCTCTTCTTGCTCTTCCTCACTAGTGCTAATTGGGCAGATAAAGTCATTTGCCAAGGCTGTGTCTGTGTGTGTGTGTGTGTGTGTGTGTGTGTGTGTGTGTGTGTGTGTGTGTGTGTGTGTCATCTCCCTTCCTCTCAAAGTTTTCGGTTTCTCTTTTTCTTTCACTTTCCTTATCTTTTCTCTTTTTCTCTTCTAAACCAAGGAAATCCTCTCCGTCCAAGGTCAGTTAGCAGTTAAGATGACTTGCCATTGTGTGTGTGTGTGTGTGTGTGTGTACACATTTACCTGCTGCTTTGAAGGAAAACGGTATCAAACAATTACCTCCACAGCTGTTACCATCACTCCAAACATGAAAACGGGTTGTTTCCGTGTCATTGTTAACACAGAGAAATCTGTTTGTGCTTGTTCATGTCTTTGCAGCTTTTAAACAGCCACAGTTTATTGCTTTTGAGGTTTAGCGATGGGAAAGGCAGGCTTCTCAGCTTATTGAATCATTAGAATCAGTTCACTGAAAACACAAGTTCTCTGAATTGCAAAGTGCTTGACCAGTTCATCTCTGTAACCAGGGAACTGACAACAGTAGTTAAAAGGAATTCCAGTGAGCTGAGAATTTAGTTGGATTAAGATACTGGTTGCAAATTGTAACAAAGTCTTATTACTGTACTGACCCGAATATAAGACAACCCTGAATATAAGACGACCCCTCTTTTTCAAGACTCATTTTTGGAAAAATTAGTGAGCGAGCACATGATCTTTAGTTGCAAGCATACATCATGTAGGAGTTTTTTTTTTTTTTTTTTGCCTTTGCCCTTAGTGATAGAGACAGCGTGTGGTGTTATGTCATAACCACTGCGCTATCCAGGCGGCCCCTAGGAGTGCTATCTAACATGCATGCAAGCATTAGCATCACGGCTACCAAACACTTGTAATGTACAGAGGACTATTAATACTGGCCCAATTTTGAAACTATGGTGGCGCCACAGTCTCGTCAGTGTCTGATAAACACTGCCCTCCTCTGCTGTATGTTGACTTGCTCAACGTTTGAGTCACTGTTTTTTAACAAGTCTCTGTGTTGCGGTCGCATCTCTCCAGGTCACTGGTGTGTGTGAGTGAGAAGAAGTTCTGACTCATTTGGAGAGAAGACGTTTGACACCACCTGTCGGTTTAGATCTCTGGATGTCTGGACCCCGAATATAAGACGCTTTGTCTTTTTCAGACTTTTTTCTAGAGAAAAAATATCATCTTATATTTGGCTCAGGACGGTAAATGCAATATCTGGCATTAGTATTCAGGATGTTTTTTGTTTAAAATATGCCTTTGTTAGTAGTATGACTTACTAGATTTTGGTGCTGTTATCACTCAATTTTCAGCGTACAACAATATGGAATTTGTAACTGGATACATTAACTGCATATGATAATTTATCAGTTCAGGTTGGATATAACAAAGTTAAACAGTCCTCAGCCCATAAATTACTGGTAGTGTAAGAGGACCTGTTGTTTTTGGTGGTGGTGGTGTTTTTTTTTTTTTTTTTTTTCAGATTAGATGACACAGATAGTTTCAGATTTTCACACTCAGACTCAGACTGATTTCAACACGTCAAACACACACACACACACACACACGTGCGCACACACACAGTTTCATTGTGCAGCAGCAGCACCAGTGAGTTCATTTCCAGTCTGACCGTACCTGACTGGGTCATGAAGGTCTGTGTTGTGTGGGAATCATCCCACTGAACCATTCTCAGATAAACAATGAAGTAGAGTCTAAGACACTTAATAAGACACTTAATACCAATGGATAAGACCACAGGTATTAAGGATGCACATTATAATATCTCTCTCTCTCTCTCTCTCTCTCTCTCTCTCTCTCTCTCTCTCTGTGTGTGTGTGTGTGTGTGTGTGTGTGTGTGTGTGTGTGTGTTCATATGTTTCCCTTTCACTCCTTATGTTTCTCTCTTTTCCTTTGGGCAGTGAGGTGAGTTAAGGTTTCAGTGTCCTGGTTTCCACACTAGATTATCTGGTAGTTGTGTGTGTGCGGGTGTATGTGTGAGTGCGTGTGTGCATGTTGTAGCAAAGTGCGTTAATGTCAACCTACAGGGCCTTCCCATAAGAGTCACACACACACACACAGACATGGTGCTTTACTGGTCAGTATGAAGTGGGTCAGTGCTCTCCAGACACACATATAAAAAAGTTTGTGGAGGTAGGAAATATAATTTTAGATAAGGAAAATAACTTCTGACCAAGGAAATGCACATGTAGCTTTTTAAATAAGAAAATGTAACACACAGAACCAGATAAGAACATATAAATTATCAGTCTTAATAACAAGTGTTTGTTTATAATGATAATTCAACTTAATTCCTTTTAATTCTATGGTGATTACTGCTTTCACTGGACCGTGTTCTCTGGTTGTTGTTTGTCCAATAATGACACAGTATCCAAAATGGCAAAAATTCAACTACAATGATAATATTCTTCAAAATGCATTTTTGTTATTCAAAAAGTATTAAACGAGCATCTACCTTGAAACTGTGGTGATTGTAGATAATGGTTCACCACAGTTTCAAAGGACACGTTCAATATAGTTAGAATTTGTTGCTTCCGTTTCAGCGACACACAAATCAAAATGTTGTCTACTGCCAACGATTCAACTTAGTGTTCAGAATAGGCTTCATTGTCCGAGTATGTGAATAAGAAAAATGTGTAATACAAAATTATGTGCAACCGAAATGGTTGCAGATTCATCTCAGGTTTTCTTTTACAGTCACACCCTCTCAGTTTGGAGCCACTGCTCTGGATCAGTGATTTTCATCTCTTTCAGATTTGCTTTGCTTTTCTGTCACTGATATCCATATGAGGTTGAAGAAAGTGTAAACACATATAGCTTTGCCATAGAATAATGCTGATTGGTTCGATTCTGTTTGCAGGTTAATTTTATGAACCAGAGAAAAACAATCTGGTATCTCTGAGCTTTTGCCCTCTGTTTCACATTCATCTCAGTGTAGTACCTGCTCTATCACTGCACAGCACCGCACAAGCCCAAGGTTAAATCTGGAAGATTTCTATTACAGAAAGAAGAAAACACACACACACACAGACATGCTGTATATCTTACACTATCTTATCAAAATGATAAGTTTTAAAATCAGTTGCCTGATAAACAAAAACCCACTTAACTTGGATATCAGTAGTTCAGATACAGACACACACAGAGAAGAGACACATAAATACAATTTAGTGAACACACACAAACACAGGACACACTCATACATACACAACTGTGGTCCTCAGGTCCACGGGCTCCCAAGTCTGCATGCATTGAGGCTGTTTATCAAAATTAGATCAAAGTGAAACGATTTCCCTTTTTCTCTGTTTGCTAATGTGCCTCTCCTGCAACCCCCCACAGCCGCTCCCACACCCCCACACCTCCACCCCCACTCACAGTTCACTGGTTATCAGGCTTTTACGCAGAACACATAACTGTGAAGTCGATGCGACTGCGATCGTTTATCAAAATTAGATCAATGAAAGTAGGATTTTGCTTAAGTGCAGCTCAGTCTCTGTTTGTGTACAAAGTTGTGCACATTTTCTGCACTGAAATTGAGGCCTCTCTACAAAAAGCAGTGACGCAGGAGGTGACACAATGCCTGAAATTTTTCTCCTGTATTTTCAAGAGGCTCAGCTGTCACTCCTGGTCTCTCTCTCTCTCTCTCTCTCTCTCCCCGCCACACACACAGACACGCATGTACATAGGTAGTGACACACACAGAATGACAGGCCTGCAGTGAAAGCTGACACGTCTCTTTCTGAGTGTGTGTGCCTGTGGGTTTGTGTGAGTATATGTGTGTGTGTTGTAGCATCTTATTAACAAATGATCTGGGTTGTTGTGTTTTCTACTTCTGTTTCCTCCGACTGCCATTGTTATATATATTCATGGTGTAGTTGCAGCTGTATAATATTCTCATTGCACAAACTGTTATCACAGCCCAGCACATAGCACACTCATCAAGTTTCAGTTTCAACTTTATTTCATCCCAGTGGGCAGTTGCTTCTGCAGCAGCAGCTCTTGAAATCAACTTGCATAAAACAAAAGCACTAAGAGACTCTGCATCTGACAGCAACCAATGCAAGAAGCTGATAGAGTGTCAGGCCTGCAGTTTAACGCAAATTACCATCGTCATCATTATTGCAGTCTTCATGGCCATCAACACCAATCAATGACAAGCGATCATCACCTTCCTCCTGCTTATACCATCACGTACAGGCCTAAGGGGGGCAGGATAAAGGGGCTGCTGACCTGATTTTCTTGTCAAAAGAGAAACTGTCACATTTGCAAAGATGTGGCTCTTATGATCCTCCTGACCTGTCGATTAATGATAAGTCATTTTATTTTTTTCTCATAGTGATGTGACGAGGATTTTCAGCTGAACTTGACCTTTTCCTCATATCCAGTGAGCAGTTTCAGCTTCACACTTATTTTCCTTAACCGCTATTTCATCATGATTGTATATGTACTGCATTTACTCAGAACAGGGGATGCCCTTGTGAGTATTATTGCAGTACAAGACTACAAATCCAGCATCTTAACATCGCCCAAGAACCGCCCAGCTCCTCTGCAGCTCTTTGCATAACTAATGTGAGGACAGATTTTATTCTGTGAGCATTTCTCGTAATTCCTCCCAACCGCCATTCACGGCTTGTAAATAGTCTCATACCATCACCAAGCTTTTTTTTCTGAGCTGAAATTCAATTTTGTCTAAGTTCTGTCACTGTGGCTTCTAAAAAAAGAGGAGAAACAGGAAGCTGCACTGATAACGTTGTACTGGGAGTGCGGAGGTCTGCTGTAGCAGACTGTTAGAGGTGAGCTGCAGGCAATGGAGTGGAGGGAAGCTCCAAGCAGTCGCACACTGAGCTGAAGGTCATGTTGAGTGTCACTGAGCAGTAGGTGGTATGTTAGCAGAGACTGGCCATATTCATTTTTATTTTAAGTCTGTTATGAGCTCTTTTTCATTTGTTTTCATGTAGGATTGAAATTTAAATACCACAGAAATCCATATGACATTTCAGTAAAACTGTGTGTAGCTAATGCTATAGAACCCGGCTGTGACATTCAGTGTAGTCACTTAGAACTCAGTAGGATAACTGTGCTGTTTTTTTTATTTCTTTTTAGATGTAGCTGCATCACATCTGAGCAGAGGGTGGTGCAGAGCCAAGTCTGGTTCCACTAGTCACTATCCTGTGTTTTTACTGGATTTGCCTTTTTGAATTTAGCAGCCACCAATTTTGCAAGTACCTTCTAAATCTTTTTGCATTCAGTCTAACCAGCTAATAGAAAACCATCCCACAGCCCGTCAGGTTTTGCACAGTATCTTATCATTATCCCCACCCCCTTTTTTTTTTTTAAATGTCTGTTGATTCCTGAAGGGGTAATTAGTCATTTTGTTGCACCCTTAACAGAGTTACCAGGGGCAGGACACTTTTAGAATTTTGCTGCAGTACTAGTTTCTCCCCACCTCGATAGTAATGTCATCTGAGTAGATAATCAGCAGGAAACGCAGCCTCCATGGCAGGTCAGAGTTGGACTGAGTCCATTTTTCCAACCGAATAAAACTGAGCCGAGGGGGCTCAGCTCTTAATTAATTTTCCCCCTCGAAATTACAGATAGTAGTGGACGTTTCTCATCTCTGCTCACTTTTTACAGTCTTTAACTATTGAACCGGCTTTGTGCTGTTTGAGCTCTGGGTCGGTTGTTATCATTCTAAAGGTTGTTTTTTGGGAGTTTTTTTCTCCTTGTTGAACAAGAACAAACTTGTAGAAAGTAGAGTTAGTTCAGCTTCAATTCGTTCAACTCAAACCCAATTATTCTATTAGGAGACGCAATTTAAATGCACACGGTAGTCTGAGAGTGAACCACACAGATGGACTTCAGCAGCCATATGCCTAACACGTATACGGACCTACACACAAACACACACACACACATACAAATAGTTGATGGTTGGTAGCACCTACGGGGAGGGGGGGATCTCTTTTAGATTAGTCCCAGATGCTTTTCAGTGTGTGTGTGAATGTGTGTGTGTGTGTGTGTGTGTGGAAGAATTCATACAATCAGTCTTTATCTGAAACGATCCCTGTATCCTTTTGCACAGGTCCATTAGGTCTATTTTTTCTCTCTTTTAAATCTATCTCCATGTATATATGTATGTGTGTGTGTGTGTGTGCGCATTAGGGAGAGAGCAAGAGACTGATCCAGTGTATAGGATATTGGACTTGGCAGTATGGAATTTAGTTAATTCCTCCAGCTAGTCTTCTAGCTTGATTAAATAATCGCTGATTTAATGCAAGTCTGTGCATGTATCAGTTTAAGTGTGTGTGTGTGTGTGTGTGTATCTATCTGTGCATGCATGTGTGTGTGTGTGTTAAAAGCAGGGCTGACTTACTCTTTAAGTGAATTAAATGTAATTTCATTTTGAAAGACTTTGTTTAGAGAGCCCTCTTTTTTAATTTATTTTAGACCGCAGGGCGCCTCAATCTATTTCTTTCCTCTCATTCTCACTGCCGTTTCTCTCTCCAGTTTGCTCTCCATGTCTCGGTCTAGTTTGACACACACAACCCCAAGGATTATAGCTACTTTACATTAGAAATGTTTCTCTGTAATCATCGTGCAAAATGAAAAAAAACCTGTTTTTGTTTTAAAATGGTCAAAAAAAAAAAAAAATCTAATCTTTCTAAGAGGAGGTTGCAAATTTTTCCAAATTCAAAATTTACAGTGGCTCTCACACACATAAATTACAATTATATTTTTAAAACTGAGGTAAAGCATTTATAAACGCAGCGACTCATGTGTAGAACACCAGTCTGCCTGGTCAAATTAAGTAAAACTACACCACAAGTTTAAAGATGCCACCACACATTGGATGCAGATGGCAGCCGTAACATCAGGAGTAAAGAAAGTAAATTTTAGGGACTCCGTGTTGCTGCAGAACCAAACCAGTGGATGCTTATCTACGCAGGCCAGCTCTTCCATAAAGATCTAAAAGACCGTACAGTGTAAACAGTTTGTATAACATCTGTAAATTTATGGCTTCAAGAGAATCTCTGAGTGGACTCAAAGCCACAGCTGAAGGGTTCAGCCACTGTGTGGTTGCACCATATGTTCTGATGTTGAATAAGAATCAGATTCCCGAGAATGAAGTTATAATTTATTAGTGCATTTTATGAGCAGAGTCACGAAAAAGTCACCGAGAACAGCCCATAACTTCTGTTTGAATTTAAAGGATAGCAATCACTTTAACCCATTTAACGGAAAGTTGGCATAGCAGCGTAAACACATAAAAGTCCAAAAAAACAAATTTAAAATTGGGGAATTGTTGTTCACAAACACAGAGGGAGAAAAACATGTAATATAAAATTTTGCCTGTTTTCAAAGTGCATATTTTCCCAAACAAACAGTCAGGTCGTGTAGCCTCTTTAAAGCATTAAATTTACCACAAGGGTAAAAAAGGCTTTCTGTTAGAGTTGTTGTGCATTAAAGCACAGAGACTGACCAAACTGATTGTGAAAGTTATTAAACCAGTAAATGTTATTTTATGTGCAGGCTGCCACTGAGTAGATTGTACTCCTAATTTCTGCTGGCCTTTTCATGAGCATTATGGGACCGATAAACACTGCAAATATTGTCAACTTGTCAATGTTATAATCCTGATGAACACTCGTTGTTTACGCTGATATTTTCTACTGAAGATTAAATGATTGTATTTATACGTCTGTGGCCACAGGCTTGATGATTTCAGGTTGTGCAACCATCTGCTCGTCCAGTTTTTGTGAACACGATATGTCAAGAACGCCACAAAGGAATCCTTTTAAATTTGGGACAAACGTTTACTTCAACTTGACGATAAAATGGTTAGATTTTGTTTGGTCAAATGTCAGAGGTCAAGGTCACCGTAACCACAAAAAAAAAAAAAAAAAACTGTTTTGACCCTCTGAACTCACAAACACCATCAGGTGAAGACCTGCAGTCGGTTGTTCATTTTCAACATTCACTTTAATTCAAAGTTGAACTCTTAAGATGGTTTGTGGTCAAAGGTCAAAGTGACCTCAGTCCTCGTTAACATAAGATAACGGCAGTAACACCTGGAGGAGATTTCACTACATCTGGCAGAAACAATCACTTGCATTCAGTGATGAAGTGATTAGGATTTGGTTGTTAAACATCAAATGTCAAGATCACTGTCACTCTGCAAAACACATTTTTGTCCTCGTGAATATAAAATCTTGACGTGTCTGGAAAATATTTTATTCTGACTGGCACTGAAGTGGTTAACAAAGGCAAAACAACTCCATGGCTTACATAACTTCAACCTTTCTTTGTATCTAAACATCAACTTTTAACTTTTTTGTCCTGGATTTGGCTTGATTAAAAGGGAGTTGATAAAGAGTTTAATTTCCTGACTAATGAATGTTTGTGTGTGCGCGCCTCTGCATGTACACGCCGCATGTATGCATATCAGGGGGTGTAGTCGGTGGCGCTAATTGAACGGTATCATAGGTCGCAGATAAATAGATGTCATTAAGACCCTGTGCTCTAATTACCAGCGGCACCTCCTCTGCAGGCTGAGGTGAGTGGGAGAGGCCAGGTAGCTGTAATCAATCAGAAAAACATGCCCTGATACACACACACACACAAAAAGAAAAAAACACATTCTGCAGATACACACACAGATGCATCAAGAACACAAACACAGTTACAAAGCCACCAACATGTATACAGTCATGTAAACCTGAAAACCTATGTGTGTGTGTGTGTATCTATGTATGTATGTTAAGCCATGTGTCAAACCAACCAGCTGATGACTGAAGATGAAGTTTAAGACCATGAGCAAACGTGTGTGTGTGCGTGTGTGTGCTTTGGAGGATGGTGGGGGACTATTTCTGTACTTTCCTGTGCAATTGACACTTGAACCTCTCCTCTCTCACATACACATGTTCACACACACACACACACACACACACACACACACACTGAGCTATCCTTGTAGCGTAATCTTGGAGTAGCCAAGACACCCCACCTCTCCTCCCCAATTCACTCACACATGCATGCACACACACACACCTGAAAATATTTGCTTCCACTGGCTAATGAAGGCGAGCAAGAATTGGATGAGAGACAGCAATCCAAGTGCGTCTGTTGCACGTGTGCGTGTGCGCGTGCATGTTTGTGTGTGTGTGCGTGTGCGCGTGTGCATTAGTGCTGCGATGAGGGGCAGCTGTGGGGCCATATGTGAGTGATTTGGGTGCTCGGAGGGAAACTGAATTCTGATGACAGACGCACTGTTTGGCTTGCAATACTAGACACACACACACTCTCACACACACACACACACACACACACAGACACAGGAAGTGCACATCAATCAATCACCTGGCTCTGTCTCTCTACATGTGGTGACCGTATGGTGTGTGCAACATACACATGTACGCCGACACACACAGACACACAGACTCTGGCTCAGTGTGCCACTGAGAGGATTTGGTCATGTAAGTGTTTTCGCTGTCTGATGTCAGATGGACAAAAACACATGTACCATAAATACTCTAATATTTGCTCAGGTGTTTATTATATCCAGCATCATTGAAAACAGGGATGTCTTATTATCCAGACTTTGTGACTTAGTGAGGGTTACGTTTTTTTTTGTTTATTCTTCCATGTAAATAAACACGTCTATGGTGTTCCTTTTATATTTAATCTTTGTACTATCAAAAACTTTGATTTTCTGCTCTGATTCCGACAGTATGAAGAATGTCATTGTAAATGTCTGTTTATGAGCTAAAATTACAGCAAGGAAACAAAGGAGCTATTAAACACTTTTCACTGGCAACAGAATGTGATGTCTAATCGTTAAACCCTGCTGAGCACAGATGTTTAATCAGTTCCTGATCTGTTAATATTTTGATGGTCGTATAACTCTCCTTTTTTTGGATTGTTTTTCCATTAGCAGGACCAGTAACCTTATATGTGTTGAGAACAAAGCAAATGAACTTTGCGTCACTGCCGTCAAAGTCTTTCTGTTGTAACATTTAAAATTCGATGAATTCTTCATCTCTTCTGTGCATGATTAGCATGTGAACTGTATCTGACTGCATTAATCAGGCCACATTCGTGTATGTATGCAATGTGTGTTCCCAGAGAAATATAAAGTGGTTAATTGTGTTGTGATCCTTGCAGTGCATTAGCTTACAAATATAAACTGAACAGTGCTGTGCCCACTGGGCTTCTCTGCTTTTAGCTGGCAGCACAAAACAGATGCTCGGTGGACGTGCGGGTAGTGGCTCCATCTGTAGCTCTGAGACTACAGAAAGCCTAATTGAAGTGCAGCACTCTTTTGTGAAAAGTTGAAATGTGTTTTAACTTCTAGCACTGGGTGCTCTGAGCCTGAAAAAATATGCTAAGCTCTCAGCACTGTCATGAACATAGAACAACAAGGAGGCAGAGCTGAAAGGAAATATCCCAGTGGAGACATAGTCCATGATGGAGGGAAGAGGGGGGAAACAGATTGGAGTAACGGAGGGAAAACAAGAAAGAGGGAAAGATGGCAGACGTACAGAAGGTGTATTGTGGATTTTAGTGAGCCGTGCCTATAGGTGCTTACAGTTTGTAGACGACCACAGTGAAATCATCATCTGCTGCTGCTGCAGTTTCTGTGGTGACGAAACAAATGTCAAAAAGAGACTAAGATGCTCACAAGACCGCTGGGATGCAACAGGATTGGGTAGACGGAGAGGAAATGAGAGGAGAAAATGAAGATGGGAAAGCAACAGTGCTGAGATAAAAAAATAAATAAATAAAAAAAAATAAAAACTTAAAAGAGCAGATGGAGAGAGAAAAAAAGACATGGTTGGATAGACAGGTAGATAGAGAGTGAATAGACAGACTCATGGAGGAGAAAGATGAGGTATGCTGTCCTCACAGGGTCATAAAGGTGGTGAATGGGACCAGAGACTTAATGGGATGGAGAAACGTTGTGATTGGCTCATTACTGTGATGGAGCACGTTGCCACGACAATTGGCCTTTTCACCCACACCCTCTTTCCTTGCACACACTACTTTTCTATGCACCGCTGCTCTGTGAACTGCAGAGGTGAATGTATGTATGCGTGTGTGAGTGTATGTGTGAGACTTAATAGCGTAAAAGTTAAACTGTCGCCCGAACCTGCTGCAGTTCAGATAAACACGAAACCACTTCATGCTACAAGGAGGAAGCGTAACTCTTCTTCCATGTCTGTCGAGTAATACTTGACAAAATCACAGCAGCTTCTCACATCTCTCTTGGAAGAACTCTCTGAGGCACGCACACACACACACACACACACACACACACTTTTAAAACACACATCAGTTACTCAACTGAGGCGGATCATTTTCTCCTTGTTTAAGTATGTTTTGGTGTTTTTATTTACCTTCGTCTATGCTGAGAAAATTGGCAGCGAGGAGAACTATGTTCTCAATAGGATTTCCCATTAAGCATGATAAATGAGACCGCATCATCTCTCTGCCGCCAAGCCAGTGTGTTTCCACTCTCTTTCTTTCTCCGTTTCCTAACCTTACTACCAATCCATTGTTCGTGAGTGACATGAACAATATAAAGGTATCACAGCTTAAGCCCACATTTTCTCTCTAGACCTTTGCATCTTCCTTTCCTTATCCCCACTAAGTTTATTAATCAATCTACATTCTAATTTCACTGCCTAATGTTGTGTGTTTTTCTCCACCCACAGCGGCGCAGAGGTAGCGGAGTCTTCTGTGCAAACTGTCTGACCACCAAGACATCGCTGTGGAGGAAGAATGCTAATGGAGGCTACGTCTGCAATGCATGTGGTTTATACCAAAAATTACATTCGGTAAGTCAGGAACAGGCGCCAACAGATGCTCTGTCTACACCAGCTGTACATTACACCAGTGATTACTCAAAACAAACTGTAGACCTGAGAGGAATGATGAAATGTAGCAAGACAGACCAGAAATTGAATGTAATGTGCCAACAAGTGAGCTGAAACTATCTCTATGTATTATCGTGCAAGAAGTTAATTCACAGTCCTGAACTCATTAAAGACATACATACTGTATACTCTGTCATAAAGGCTGTACTGGATCAGGAACCCAGCATTTTCAACTGTTTTATAGACTCTGTGCTGTGTTTTACTACAGCTTCTGGGTGGTTTTGACCACCAATTATCGTTCCTCCTGTCTGGCTGATTAGCATACGATGCAAATTAAATGGTGCATACTGCAGTTAAATGCTTGTATATATTCTGTGAATCCCGCTGTGAGAAAGTAATACTGTGGAAAAAAAAGTATATTTGATTTTCTGGGTGCTGGGAGTTACACACCGTTTCAGCAGTCACAGTGAGCTCGTTCCATGGAGTGAGAAATATGATGGAATGAATCAACTTTACCATCTAAGCCTGGGGAAAGTCTATGGAAATCCCAAATTTAATTAGAGTGCATGAATTACAGATGAGATAAAAACCCAGACTGGAATTTAGTTGACTAGTTGAGAATATTGAGCTTTCTTACCTCAGATATGTCGAGTTTTAAGCTGATTTAACACTTCGATACACCTATTTGACTAAAGAGTTTACAAATATTTCCAGAGCCTCCAGCTCCTTAATGTATATGTCCAAAGTCGTGTTCACGTATTGGATTTTTAACATCAGCTTGTAAAATTTGTAAATGAACAAAAATGTTTCAGTCGGATAAATCACAGGGTCAATAAATGCATCAGCAGGGTGACTGTGCTGCAATTATTGAATGGAGCTTTAAAGACCTTTTAGAGGATGACAAGCTATTGCAGTTTACTCCTTCCTGCCCCTGTCAATGTCCTTGGTTCAACCCGTTCATCTCATCTGCTGCTCCAATCACGTTCCTGCTCCCTCTACTCTTGGCAATCTTCACGACAACCATATTTTATATCCCATGATAAAAGTTTTATATGCTCTACACACATTATTAGAGAGGATAGCAGCTAGTAAAACACTTGAGAGTGAGAGACGGGAAGGGAGAGTTATGAATAAAGAGGGAGAAAAAGGTAGACATAAAGGGAGGAAGAGAAAGGAAGGGGGAGAAAGACAAACAGAGATTAAAAAAAGAGGGGAGGACAACACAAAAAGAGGAAAAGATTAAGGTAAAGAGTGAGGACGGAGATAATGAAGGTGGAGGGCATGTATGAGGAGTGAGAGATGGAGAGAGGCGAAGATTAGGAGAGAAGGAAAGTCAGGAAGATGGATAGATAGAGGGAGAGTTATATGTACCGCAAGTAATGCAGCCCAGGTATTTTATCAAATTCACCTACAACCATAAATGTGTACAATATTACACACATTGTGTGTGTGTGCGTGTGTGTGTGTTACACACAAGAATGATGAGCATCCTTTCTTTTTTTAATGCATGTATCTAATTAATTAGGCTAAATGCTGCCGCTGCAGAACATGTTATGGAAGTTAAATGAACAAATAAGTCACTGACTCATGTAAAAGTTTCAAAAGAAAAGACAAGAAAAAAAAAAAACAAAAAAAAAACCAGAGACCATTGATCCATTTCCCAACCTGAAACATATCATACATCATGTAGTCCCACACCCTCTGGTATTTGGAGGTAGACAAGAAGAGACAGCAACATCAATGGAGAGTTATGAACGAAACATGCTCATTTTTTTTTTTTTTTTTTTTTGCCAAAAGCAGAGAAATCTAGTTCAGTTGGTAAACAATAAAAAGCCGTTTTACAGTTCTATAACACCAGGGATCTTCTGACTGTATCTTCTGGATTATAAATACGCCACTGCTAATTAATCTAAACAAATAATCAGTAAAATGTTTATTTGATCATTTTTTCCAGTGTGAACAGATCAAACCCTGCTCAGAATCAGACACAGCTTTAAATCATCTATCATCCTCTACTGTATTAACTCCCTTCTCTTCTTCCTGTTGCTTTTTCCCAGCATTTTCCATCCTTCTTCATCTCCTTTTACTTTCATCTTTACATTGTCATCTATTCCTGTCCTCACTCTTCTATAGGAATACAAACATAAAGAACCTTAAAAATAGATTCTGTCAGTCGTCAGTGATTGACTTGTTTACTGTAATGATCCAGGCTGCTGAAGGAAGGTGCAGTTGTAAAATATATGTGCACATATCATTATACTAGAGTGTTGAACCTCATGAGGATTTTTGTACATCTTGTCTGGACTCTGAGGCTTTTCAGAGTAAAGATTGTTGTTTTATTGTCAGGTTGAATGTGGTAATGGTTTCCTCCTGTCATGAGTGTTACAGAACATCCCTGGATTCTGGCTCTACACAGGCACGATTCATCCCACACTCTTCACACACATGCATGCTTTAATACGCCGGCTTTGAGGGAAACACACTCTCAGGCACAGACTTTGTCCATCCACATAGCTGCATAGATAATCAAAGAGATATACAGAGGAATAAATGTTTCTTTCTACAGGATTCCAATACAGTCATAGCATATGTTTTGAAATCATGAGAGATTTATTTCTTATTACCTTCCTCCACTTCTTTTTGCTCTCCATCCACTAATACACCTATTTGATTCCTCCATATTGTTCCATCATGATCTCCCACTGTCTGCTTGCTTTAAGTGATGCATGCTCTGCTGCATCACTTATACTGCAGAGATTTTCTAAACAAATCAATTATTTCAACCTGGTAGTATAAATTAAATAAACTATGAGTAAGCTGTTCTCTTTAGACTTAATAGTTAATACTCTGTGGAACTCACTCTTCATAATGTTTATGTAGCAAGTTGGTTCTTCCATAATGAAGGGATAGAAAATCTTTACTTTTTGAGTTGAAGTGTAGACACTTTAAAATACACTTTAAACTGTACTGTTTATTTTACCTCCAGTAAAGAAAATCTTTCACTAATTTGTCTGGAAATGTTTTTAACTTGAATGATTTCTGCCAAATATTTAAGAATAAAACATCAAAGGTTCCATCATCCTTCATAAATCTTTATAAGCGCTTTATTAATCCCAGCAGGAAATTGATTGTGTGAAGAGGGCTTTAGAAACTGTGTATTGTAGATGTTGCTGAGCAGTTTTTATTATTTGGAATTCTGTTTAACATCTGCCTTTTTAGTTAAAGCACTTGGTTAAGTTTGAATACTCTTTGCTTTTCTGTTTTTTTTTTGTTTGTTTGTGTTTATTTTTTATTGACTAGTCTGTGCTTGATAAAACTATATTAGAGGAAGCTACCATATACATTGAGTGATAGAGATATTGTGATGATAGTTTAGACATGAATGAAGACATGGGTTCAGGTTTGTAAGGGATGTAAGGGATAAGGGAAGTCAAAGTTGAGTCTTCAGGGCAAATTCTATTTACATTAGATGTAAGCGCTCCCCCTTGTGGTCTGGGCAAAAACCACAGTCGCCAGGAGTGCTGGGTATTTCTCTAGTGTCACACTTAATTATATTTAGGTCAAATGTATAATCTGTATGAACTGAGACTTTTAAAACTTTGACCTGTATTGTTTGCTGAGGTCAGACTTTGAGACTTAGACTTTGAATTAGCTGTAATTTCATCACAGTCACAAAATGCTGAGCCGTGTTTGCGTGATATTACTTGTCAGGTCACACAATTGACCTGTGAAAATGATGAGCACTGTTAACAATAAACATTTACTAACCCGTTTTCCTGACTTTTTTTTCCCCCTTTGTCTTCTAGACACCCAGACCTCTAAACATCATAAAGCAGAACAACGGTGAACAAATCATCCGACGCCGAACCCGAAAACGCCTCAACCCCGATTCACTGTCGTCTGAAAACCCCAACCCCAAGCAACAGCGAATCACCAGTGAGGAGCGAATGAATGGGGAGGAGTCGGACCGAAGCTGCGCATCAGTGAAAAACCAGCAGCCTTCCCCTCGCTCGCGCTCACCACGATCCACTCAAGCCTTCTTAGCCAATCAAACGTTGGAGATCCACAGACGTATGCCGCCTCTCCTCCTCCCCACTCACCCCCCATCCGCCCTTGTAGCTGAGGGCAACGGGGGCATTGCCGAGGGAGCAATAACATCAAAGGCTGAAGGTGGTAAAGGCGGAGGCGGGTCAGAAAGAGGAAGTCCGATCGAAAAATACATGCGTCCATCAAAACCATCCAGTTATTCACCTCCTGGTTCACCAATTGAAAAATATCAGTATCCCCTTTTCTCTTTACCCCTGCCATTAACCCTATCACCTGATCTGACCCCTGAGTCGGATTGGCTCAGATTCTGGACCAAGTACAAGATGGCAGCCACCTCTGGGGTTCCTGGTAGCATCAGTAATCTAAGCAGCCCTGGTAGCCTTGGAAATAACGCCCATTATCTGGGTGCAATGGTGTCTCCAGTACAGCATCATCAGCAAAGCTACACGGTGCCTTACTGTGCCTCTCCCTACTCTCCTCTCCCACCTCCACCAGCTCCTCCTCACTATCCTCCACCTCCCCTTCATCCACAAACGTCCTCCTCGTCATCATCATTAGAAAACGACGCTCCATTGGATCTTGCAATAAGACAACGAGATACAAGTGCTGCGAACGCACACATGTCTACAAATGGTGCAGAGAGAAGAAGGCAGGAGTCGCCACTAGCTGAGAGGTCGAGAGAGAGCTGGAAAGGAGAAAAGGAGGAGGAGGAGAGGACTGATGAAGGAGGGAATCAGATGGAGGACATTAGAAAGGAAGAAAAGGATCATTTGTCAAAAAGTCAGTCAAGCGTTTCACCGAATCGCGCAATGGTGGAAGTGGCCACACAGGATGACCTGACCAATCGCTGCATTCACTGTGGGATCTACTTCCTCGATGAAGTCATGTATGCCCTACACATGAGTTGCCACGGTGACCAGGGACCATACCAATGCAGTTTTTGCTTGCATGTGTGTGTGGACCGTTATGATTTCACCACACACATACAGAGAGGCTTGCACAGATACACGGACAAGACGTCACAACAGAAAGGTCACATGCAAGACGGCAAAACTCAGAGCGTCACAGTGATGTCAGAGCACGACTCTCGAAGCGTAACTCCAGAGGAAAAGGAAGATGGAGGAGATCACAACGAGATCAAAGGCGAAAGCGATGATGTCACGGAAGTTAGTCATAACGATCAAGCAGAAGAGATTACCGCCAACGATGCCAATGATAATGAAACAGGAGCTGAAAAGGGGGTAAGAGTAGAGAGTCTCGATACAACAAACCAGGAACTAGGAGACAAAATGGTGTCAGAAAGTAGCATTGACATCACAAAAACCATCAAGGTCACAAGTGTTGCAGAGTCTAAAAACTTAGATGAGAACGCAGAGAGTAACTAATCCGATGCCTTTGACTCACACAAACCTTTAAGAAGCGTTTCATTGGATGAATAAGCTGTTTGCCTTCGCGTTCCTGGAGGCTAGCTCATTGGGCACTAAATGGAACACATCCTTATGCTGGAAGCACTTCGCTGTCAAATGGTCAAAAATCATTGTAGGATCCCGCTGAACTGCTGCAGGGACAGTATGGAGAAATTGCCTAAATCCTGTGTTGAGAGACGGTCACCTGACAGCTCTATGACAAGCATTCAACAATGGAGTCCGGGCATGCACCTGAAATCACCTTCAATAAACAGCCACTTAAGTGCTTTCCAAACAAGAGGATTGGAAGCTCGACTGAAAGTTGGACTGGTCTCATTTAGGATGAGTTTTAGGAACTCAGCACTTGCACAGCCACCACACAGCAGAGCAAAAAATGACAAATGCTATAGAAGCAAAACACTTAGACTGAACTGAACTGAACTGATCTGATCTGATCTTATGCACCGTGCTAACCTGAACCCCGAGCTGGCCCAAACTAGTCTGATGCATCATTCAGACTATTTTATCTTGGTACAACTAGATCTGATCTGGTTAGAACTACTTTGTTCTGGTCTGGTCTGGTTTTTAAGAGTTTTTCCCGCTGTGCAAATTGATCCAAAACCAAAATTTACATTGAGAGAGTTAAACCAGTTTGTTCTGGGCTGCAGTTCAACTGGTGTTACGCTGGTACAGAAGGATCAGTTTGTTTCTTTCACTTGTGTGCCCTGTTGTCACTGAAACTGACCGTGTTCTTGGATCAATGCAATTCACCACCGGCTGCAAAGTGGCGCTAAATGGTGGACTGGTTGGGTTTGATTTAACCGTGACTTTTTGAACTGCTTAAAAACCAGTTTCAGCTGGTAAAAACCGGTAAATACCGGACCGAAGTGTTCTCTTCATCCATTTGGATCGAACCAAGTGACATTATTTTCTACCTTCCTCCGTGCCATGATACTAGCTATGTGCCTGGCTGCCTGCCTAATAGAACAACCATCTATTAACCTGCTTAACATTTATATTAATAATAATAATGGTAATAATAATGATGATGTTATAGTTCAAAACATGCAATTTGCTACACTTTCCTATATAATATGTTATTTTGTAAAGGCAAATAATGCTTTTTTGCAGGAAATGGTACTATAAAAATTAGTCTATTTGCGATTTTTTTCCTTGTTTTTGAGCTATTTGTCTTTTTTTGTTCTTAAAGAGACTTGTTACATTGATAACAGCCGTCTGACAGAAATGGTACAGGAAAAGAGGGGGTTGTGTGTGTATGTGTGCATTTGTGTTAATTGCGTCTTATGTGTGTGAGGATCAAAGGATGTGTCCGTCCCCAAACGATGATGTAAACATAATGAAGGCTTGCGCTTGGTTTTTCAGTCCTCAGGGGTCACAAGTGTTGCACACCAACCCACCTGTTTCATAGCATGTGACACATCATTTTTACATGTTAAATGGTTTAATGGTTTTAGCATGTTCTCTTATATATATGTTCTTATCATGTTCCTTATGTGTTAATAGATCAACATGGTCTTAGTATGTAACATTTTTTTTCTATATGTCTTTTACATGTTGTTAGGTTACATGGTTTTATAGAGAGACTTAGGAACTTAGGGTGAAAAACCCTAAAATTTTATCAAAAGGATCAATTATTTGGGTTAACTGTATAAACTTTTGCTCTGTATTGAGTCTACAGAGCCTCTTGCCTACAGTGTTTTATTCAGCCGATATCATATTGCTGAGAGTTTGATAGGTTACCTCTATGTAGCATGTTAGCATCTTATTAAATCTGCAAAATAAGTTGCCTTTTCTAGGGATGGGAACTGTTAGTTGTTAGACCTAAAGAATACTGAAGAATACATAAGATTGTAAAGTTAAGTTTTTATAATTCAGTGAAGTAAAATGATCATGTTGCTTTCAGCTCCATCACCAGCGGGTCAGCGGTGTCAACAACTCTCATTCTCTCTCATCAAACCAAAATTTTGCAGTTCTCATAGTTTACTTTAGTTATTGAGAGAGCTGTGACAGGTCAGGTCTTTGAAAGTTCCCCCTGTTCTTTAAAAATGGAGCAACATGGTGGCCATCTTTATGTTTTTTTTTTTTTTTTTTTTTTGTTTGTTTTTGGGATTTTTTTCCATGAAAACAGAATCAATTCTCCAGCCTTGCTGCCTTAGTTGCTAGAAAACAAATTAACGAATAATTTAAAAAAGAAAAAAAAAAAAAAAAAAAAAAGAGATAGAAAAAACACAAAGGGACTCCTTTGAAGGAAATAATATAAGGCTGAGTGAAAATGAAAGACAGGAAAACACAAGCTAAAGAATGAGGGAAAAAAAAAATATTTTTTTATGCTTATCCAAAAGAAAGACATGTATGAAAAATATTCCGCCTAGTGCCTGGTAATGTGTAGGGGCTTTTATTTTATTTTTTTAAGAAGTTTGTCTGTCTGTGTCAAGAATTTGTGTTTTTCATGAGTCGTGTCAGGCAGAAGTTGTCCAAAACAAACTAGTATCGATTCCACACATCAACATATCAGAGACATTGATTTTGACGTGTAATTTCAGCTGAGTTCAAACTTTCACATGTGCATTTTCAGCATGAGAAAAATCTATTAAATCCTTTAAAAATCCCAAAAGATAGAAGAAGAAATTGGTGGCAATACAAACTATTGATTGAGTAGTAAACTCTTTCATTTTCACGTGTGTGTACACTACGTCATAGAAATGTTGAGACTTTTTTTGAGATTCTGTGTTCTGTGTGAAAACTCGACATCAGTCGACTGTGTGTTTGGTTTATTTGGAGGTTAAAGCTGAATTATGTCATGGTTCATATCACGGTGCAGGTAGCAGTCCTTCTAGGACTGCTACCTGCTAGGAAGGAGGTAATTCTAAATATAATTTGATCGGTTTTTACTTGGGAGTTAACTTGGGATCGGAAAAAAAAAACAGTAACTTTCTTTTTTTTCTGAAAAAAAAGTGTAAACATCAGATCAATTCTCTTGCTCAGAAATCTAGCAAATGGAAACGTTGAACTTTTCACCCATCCAATCAGCATGTTGTGGAGCGCTGGTTGCAGGTTAATACCTCTAATACTTAAACCTCGAAGCAATCCTTCACATGCATACTTTGTGATGTACATAAACAAAGCATCTCAGTTTCTATTTAAATGCCTAAGGTACTGTTTATTGCATTTGCAAATACAAACAAACAAACAAATATAAGCAGTCTAACCCGTGTTTAATATGTCAAATTAAAGCTCTATAACATAATTATATTGGAGTTGGATTTGTAGCAATGATGCTGCTGTGTAGATGAAAAGAAAGGGATTTTTTTTCCTCCTCAACACCTTTTATTATGTACAGCTCCAATATCCATATCACACCTGTAAGTGAAGGAAGTGATCTTAACTCCTCCTCTTTCATGGTTTAGAAATACTTGAAGTTTGCTCTTTGTTTAGTGACTCGGTGGCATCCTATAGAGGCTGACACATTCAAAACAAACTAAATTTTAACAGAATGAGTTATGGTTTCAGCTGGTTTCAGTTGTTGGGCATTTCTTTGAAATGTTTGTTGCTAATGTAAAGTTTTCCGACTTTACCTGTTTCGGGCTTCTCTGAAGGGGCTGCTAACTTAATACAAACTGTTTACATTTGCAAATGTAGCAAAAAAAAAAAAAAAAAGAAAAAGAAAAAAAAGGAATGAAGCATCGCTTTCCTAAAAGACAAGAGTAAAGGGAAGGTTGGAGGGATGCCTGCTGAGAGGGATGGATGGGTACCTTTGGAGCATAAATGGAGTGAAGATGGATGAATAGTGGGAGGATGAGATTAAATTAAACTTGAAGTGGCTGATAAAAAAGAGGTTTAGTTGATGTATCCATTCTCCCTCTCTCCTTTGTTTTGCTTCTCTTCACCTCCTTTCAACATCACTCCTATCATTCTCATCTATTGTCTTTAATTTGACATATACCTCGCTTTTTTTTTTTTCTCCACACCTGCTCTGCTTTCCTCTGCTTCTCATCTCTCATGTATTCCTCCACTCTTCCTGAACTTCTGTCTTCAAATTAAAGTAATCATGAAGGTATTCAGACTTGGTAGACAGGTCCAGGGAGTTGAAATGGAGTTAGGTGATTGTGTCGTAGCATGTTCAGCACAAAAAGCTGATTTTGACTCTTATCCCAGAGCTGACAGGGACCCATCTGCTCACGTTGATTTGGGTTAAGGCTGATTTTCTCCCCTGCATTAAACGGACTTTGGGTTTATGCAAAAGAATTGTTACCAGCTGTAAAATTGTCTCCGATTTGGGTTAATTAATTTTTTTTCCAAAGGGACTGACATTTGATAAGTGTTCCAACATCAATCCTCGTTTTTTTTTTTTTAAAGATGTTCTTTAGGTAACAGTTCTCAAAATGTTCACTGGATTTCCAAGATATAGGAAAAAAGGATGAACTAGTTTTGCCTGTTTGTGTTGAGTCTGTTCTTTTTTTGTTTGTTTGTTTGTTTGTTTGTTTTATTTTCATCTCATCGTGATGAATCACCAGGATTTCTCAGTGGGCTGGAGACAAATTCTGATGCCAAAATATTCGAACGGTTTAGCTTTTGAAAGAAAATCCTCTCCCTGTACTTCCTGAGTTGAGAGTTAAAAGAACACAGCCTTGATGATGAAACCTTTGTTCATGCACTTCATATTGTAAGTGCTGTGCAGAACTCTTTCCAAATATCTGTTTTTTTTTTTTTTTTTTTTTTTTTTTTTTTTTTTTTTGTATTTGCCAGCTTAACATTGTCCACTATGTAAGGATTGTGTTTATCTACAACTAAACTGTTTATGCTGACAGGAACATAGGGAGAGCATATCAGCAGTCGTTTATGGTTCAAACTAGGCAATTTTGTTAAAGAAAGAAAAAAGGAGGTTCTGTGGGGCACCCGTGACATGACCTTATTTTACTTCAATATTGAATTGTATGTTTTAGGTTTGATGACATTTCACATCAGCGTTTACATTGGGGGGTGGGGTGGGGGGCTTAACAAGTGTTTTAATTTTTGTCCGTGTCCGAATGTGTTATAGAAAATGATGCTGTTGCTTGCACTCTTGTTTATTATGTTCTTATTGCCAAGGAAGGGACAACACACACACACACACACACACACACATACACACAGACACATGCACACACACACAGATGGTGGGACGGATTGAGTGTACATTTTGGGATGTACAGTATTAACCATGGGAGACAAGGGAGCTAAAGGCCAGTGTATTATTGGTCAAGCAAACACACACACTCACACACACACACACACACATACACATACACATACACATACATCAACTATGTACATTTAACCAATATATTTTAGTAGAATTTTGTCTCTATTCAGTTGAATGGCTTTTATAGAAAAAAAAGGATGGGATTTTTTTTAGGTTATTTTCTCTTTCATGTTGTATTTTATTCTGCTACTTTTCTGTACGTTATTGTTTTTAGGTTTTATTTCATGCAAAAATGATATTTCAACGACATATTTTGACAGCCAAGAAAAGTTTGTTACACAGCTAAACTTGAAGAATAATGTTGATGATGACGACGATGATAATAATTAATAAAAGTAATAACAAACATACATGAAAATGGGCAATGAGTGTTTTTATTTTGTGCTTTTAAGTGAGATTCTTTGCTTATTCGCACATACCACTAAAAGAAATGAAATTACAACATACATACAAAAAGTAGTTTTTTATCAAATTTAATTGTGAATATTTTTAAATGTAAAGATTTCAGTGTAGATGTGAACTGGCCTCAGTGTGTATTTATCCAAATAGCCATGAATTAATTTTATGTTTTGTTTTTTCAAAATTTCATTTAACAAAGTTAACGAAGATATTTCCATTTATATCTGTTGACATATGATTGTTCAGGTCAAAAACATGATTGCTTGCAATCCAAATGTTGCCCTTTTGCTGTGCACGGTGAGAATTCATTGTCTTCAGAGGATGAATCTTTATTTGGTAGTGACTTTCTGACCTTGTTTTACAGCTATTGTCAAGCCAGGCCAAAGAAGCAACAAATTATAATGATAAAATTGAAATTTGCTTTTAGAGTTTTCCTCTGCAGCTGTATTTTGGTCAAAATGTCAACCAACTTTGTACACAAGACAATCAGTGGATTGGCATGAAATTTGCTGAGCTTTGTTTCGACAATCTCTTGACCTTGGCTCTTCTTCAGCGCCACTCCCCCACCAGCACCACCATCCACAGACAAATCTGATATTTATCTACATTTTTTTTTTTTTTTTTTGAAGGTGAAGAGTGTGGGTGTTTGGGAGGTATAATGCACTATTCTTCTTATTATGACAACACTTAGCTCATGGTAAAGACCTATGATAACAAAGGCAACATATTGTAACCAAAGGCTCATTTGTCACCAACACACACCTCACAGAAATCATTTGAGAGCCTCCTTTAATCTTCCCACTGCTGTCAGAGGACAAAGACTTCTAATCGCTGGTCTATATTATGTTTAGTGTTATCAATTTATCTTTGTGTTTATAATATGAACATTGATTAGAGATGATTAAGTCTGTTTTATACTCAGCAGAGAAATTATGTAGTGGCAGGTCATCATTTAAGTGTGTGTGTGTGTGTGTGTGTGTGTGTGTGTGTGTGTGTGTGTTCCGAGTGAACAAGTGTGTGATGATTGGCCACAGAAAGTCAGAGCCAGACAAGAATACTAAACATACTAAACACCCTGGTGTATACTAGAGAGGTCAACGCACCGACACATGCAGCTGCACATAATTATGAAGCTGTTCAAGGCAGAAGAAAAGAAAAAAAATGTATATATATCATATAAATAAAAGGCTAAAGGTTACAAAAAGAGGAATACAGCAGCTCACAACAATTCACAGTCACGTTTATATACTATTTACCCTCAAAAGGGATAAACACCTCAGGTGTATGTTGGCGCACACATTGACTTCTCTTCAGTGTGTCCATCCTCTCTGTCAGTCTGTCTACATGTCTCTCCCTTTTACAACATCTCACAAACATTTCTGTTCATTGTATTGCATGTTTATGTATGGACAATCTAGCATTGCTGTTGCTGTTGTCATGTCATTACATAGCTTGATTGAGACGCTACCAGCCTCTACTGTGGATGGAGATAGACAGACAGACAGACAGACAGACAGACAGACAGACAGACAGACAGACAGACAGACAGACAGACAGACAGACAGACAGACAGACAGACAGACAGACAGACAGATAGATAGATAGATAGATAGATAGATAGATAGATAGATAGATAGATAGATAGATAGATAGATAGGGTATAAATATAATCTCGTTTGGTGCTTTGAATTATAAATGTGGCTCATGTTGACAGCTGTGAAGTTTGATAGTGTGCAGAGACAAAGTGAGAGAAAGAAAGAAACATGGAGAGAGACAATAGGATTGGGAGAGAGAAAGAGAGAAAGATCTAGCTTCTAGGCATATTGAATATTGAATGTTTCCAACACTGCTGTGGGGTCTGTGAGCTGCTTCCATAATCATTTTGAGATATAAACTTCTCACATGGATGGATGGATGGATGGATGGATGGATGGATGGATGCATGGATGGATGGATGGATGGATGGATGGATATATAGAGCAATAAAAAAGAGCCATTGTAATATGCAGGTTCTGTGCCTCTAACCAATCCCTGTCCCTGCTGAAAACATAATTACTGCTCTGCCTCACCTCAGTATGTTGTCTGTGTATCATCAGCTTCACAGTGTGGTCCACTGCTGAGGGATTTCATGTGTTATCTCCTTTCCTCTTATTTCCTCTTTAGCTTTAAAATGTGCACGCTCTCTGCTTGATTCGTTTTGTTCATATTCTTGAAATATTGTGTTTTGTTTTTTGCTTTTATTCCAAAACCAACACAGACAGACTCTTGTCTGTCTCACAGCCTTGTGTTTTGGGAGCACTAAAATTCACGTTTATTGTAAAGGTAGTGTCATTTAGTGACATTTAGCGACATTGCCTCCGTTTTCTTCTGTAAAAATTCACAGGGTTTTGCTTTTTGCTGCAGAAGTAAGAAGGAATAGAAGAAATACACAGACTCATGCCTCTAAATCTACACACACACAGTCACCCACAGATTAAGTCACAGTCACACAGCTTTTCCTTGCTCTGTCCTTCACATTAGTGCTTTAGAGTTCTTTTAATAATAATTCACTTAATACCTGCTCTCAATAATACTGATAATGGTATGCAGCTGTGTGTGTGTGTGTGTGTGTGAGAGAGAGAGAGAGAGTGTGTGTCCTCAAAAGACTATTTCTATTTCTGTGGAAAACTCTGATAAGCTTTTGCTCAGCTTCCACACCTGAAAGCCAAAACTCTTCCACTGTATGACCTTCCCCTTGCTTTCCTTTCCAAATAAAATACATTTTAATTCTCTTTAAAGCACAGGAGAGGACATGAGGGCAAACAGTCAGAACAGCTGACAATAAAACCTTTTCTCTTCTATTCCCGTTAGATATTTTGTTCGATCTGCCTTTACTTTCTAGTTGTCGTTTTATACTTTGGAGTATTGTATTAGACTTAACAAGGTCCTTGATGTGTATGAGAGTGTGTGTCTGTGTTTGTCTACGTTTTTGTATGTGGACGTGTGCTGAATATGTGTGTCAGTAGAAAAATAATTAACCAGAAAGGAGATCTACATTTTTTAGCCTGTAAAAGTTCTATAGATATTATTTTATTCTTATTTTTTTTTCCTATTTTGTTGTTGATTTGTTATGATTTTTTTTGTGTGTGTGTGTATAAGGCATTGTTTGGGCTACGAATGTGTTTTCCTCCAAGAGTTTGAAAATAATCACTTTTTCTTTTTTTCCCATTAAGTCATTGTCAGCACATTACCCATGGTCCTCGGTGCCCACAGAGCTCTGATGTACACACACGCAGCAGCGACAGTTCTATTCTGCTTTATTGTCTTCCTCGCTCTCTGTCTGCTCAATCATCAGCCTGCTTGTTGTGCTATGTCTCCCCAACAATTGGAGCTTGATCAAATTTGGGAAGCTGATATGTCTCACTGCTGAATTCTGGCATCCACAAAATTGAAGTGATTGTTGAAAACAGTGCTATAAACACAGGTCAGAGCAAGAGATGCAACGAATACTGTCGACAGCATGAATCCTGTCACCTTTTGTAGATTCTTGAACGCATCATCTGTGACAGAATACTTACTTCAAATTTTTTTTTTTTTTTTGCCAAAAGATCAGTCTTGAAGTTGAAAAAGTCAACACGGATGAGAGTTTGTTTTATTTTTTGAAAAGTATGATGATGAAAAATTGTAGATACATAATTTTTTTTTTTTTTTACATTCAATTTACATTTTAAGCATTTGCCAGTGCACCAACAAAAAGTGTTGTATCACCATAATTCTAAGCAGATAACTTTTAATGCATGCAAAGGCAGCAGTTCCGCAATCAGTGTCGAGGTAGTAGAATAAGTTAAGAAACATTCAAGTGCCCCTAAAACATTCATATATCATTAATAAAGAAAGTAGCACATTACAACCACAGTACAGCATGATGGAATATAGAAATGAGAAAGTATTTTCTGCAGCAATTACAAATTATAGATGGAATATGAATAAGCATCTTGCAGTGGCAAGATGCTTTCTCACTTAATCATTAAGTTGTAAAAAATGTAACCTAATGTATGGATAAGGACATTGGTTCATCTTGTTTTTTTTTTTTTTTTTTTTTTTTTTTTTTCCTGAAAGAAGAAAAAATGCGACAACTTAGTCAAATTAGCCTCTGGCCTCAATGAAAGTAATTTGCCTTTTAAGCACATAATGATGTCACCGGTTAATAGAAACAAAATCTAAAAAAATAGAAATTTAAAAAATTCAAAAAAAAAAAAAAAAAAAGTTAGACAAATGGTTTCTCCTGCTTGTGGTTCACACTGTGAGCCTTTTTTTCCACTAAGAAGATCAGTGAAGCAGGAGTTTATTTCACAGCACTATGAGAGTCTGCAAAAACACTGTAATGACCAGCTTATTGGTTGATTTAATCTCCCATTCATGTTTATCAACCAAGCACTTTGTGAGCTCTCTCTGTGAGAAGTACTACATAAATAAATGTTACTTACTCTGCTCAGAAAAATCTGCTGCTTTACAGAATACAGCCGATGGCAATGTCACCTTTCGCTCCGTGATTGACTAATTCCCTCAGATAACAAATTCAGTAACATCTTAACTTCACTCCAATCAACAACCAGCAAAAAGATTTTAAAAATACACAAGCTGGTGAATTAGGAATGTGAAGCTCAGAAAAAGCAGAGTTGCTCAAGGATATTTAAATAAACTTATTGATAACATAAGATTCATTTTCATTAATATATTCCCTCCTGGGTAACATAGCTCGGAGAAACGTACAGAAGGATGGTGATTATGAAAAAAGGGTCAGTCGGCTCCAGGCCTCGGTCCAGTTCTGCGCATCAGCAATATTATACTGAAACAGAAGCTCCAATAAAACTCAAGTTGTGTAGAAGTTTTTAGCATCTTGCTTCATAACACAACTTCCTTCAAGAAATCACCTCAAGAAAGTGGAACGTCTCTTCTCTTCCACTGCGACGATGAGTTGAGTTGAAGAATCGTACCAGAAAGCTACTGCTGAGCTGTGTCATCCTTCAGTACATGAAAAGAAACAGCAGCAAGCGGCAACTTGACATTTTAAGATTCAAAAAGGTCTCTTTATTTATGCTGATTAAGTGCATTGTATTGGTTTACATCAGTGCTTCCCAACCTTTTTGACTTAGTACATCTAAAAATTAGCCTGTGATGTTTATTTACAAGGAAACATGAGGAAAATGAAAAATCATAATATATGTTTTCTTTTTGTACAATAGGGTTTGTTTACCTTAGATGATACGCCACTGTGCCCACACCCTATTTGTCTATTTGTCTTCAAATCCCCAAGACGAAAGTTTCTGCATTCAGAAAATCACAGAAATGCAGGAAACAGCTGGACAGGGAACAAAACTCGTCTATATTCTTTCAGATGGAAAGTGAAATCTGGACACCAGTACACTTGACTAACAGACTGTACCAACTCTTTGATAAGTTTTAATTGTGTTATTGTTTATTTTTCCCCAAGAAACAAAGTGTTTATAATATTTTTTTTTACAGATGAAACAAATTAGATTGGAGTTTGGTAAATGTCAGCCAGGAAAAAAGAGATGAGATGCTCAAAAATAAACTCTAGCCGCTCTGTTAGATTCTGACCGAAATTCCCATGTGATGACACCTGAGTCAGCTCCAATTGCCAGAGAAGATTGGCTGAAAGATGTGTATAACAATATATCATATAAATACCACTGCTACATTGCAGTATATAGAGATCATTTTTACCAACTTCAACTCTCTGTGATTTCATTATCATTTCTACTTCATTAAGTACCTCAGCTTTCCCCTTGGTCACCTGAAAAAAAAATACAACAAAAAAGAGTTGTGACACACTGCTATGTAACGACTCGCACAGTGGTGACAATGTCACCACTATTTTTGTTCGAGCACCAGTGCCCTGATTTTAATATTCCCCCTCTCTTGCCTGCTTGTTATCGCAGAAATCCAGGAGTAGAAGTTTATTCATGTGCTCCACTAATTGACCGTGTTTTGCAGCACCTCGATCACTACAGAGTTATCGGCTGCAGGTGGTGTTGTGATTGCAGTGTTTACACGGGTCAAAGCGACGCAATTTCTCAATCAAACTCAGTTAACGGGGATCTGTTTAATAATTGTTGTAGCGCTTATCACTCCAGTGCACTACGCTGTGTGATTTTCTGAAATCCAACCTCCACTTGAGTCAATGTATGTCTACTGACCTACTACTGCCTGATGAAGCTGAAGTGGTTCCACTTCTTTACTCAATAAGTGAAAATTACACACACACATACACACACACACACACACACACACACACACACACACACATATATATATATATATATATATATATATATATATAATTGAAAGAAATTGAAGAAGAGGCTGATATTGAAAAGACCTATCAGTGGCTGGAAAAGGCTGGATTTACAAAGAGCACAGAGGCACTAATCATGGCAGCACAAGAATGGGCCCTAGGCACAAGAGCCATAGAGGCCAAGATCTACCACGGTAGACCAGACCCAAGGTGCAGACTGTGCAAAGATGCCCCTTAGACAGTCCAGTACATAGTGGTAGGGTGTAAGCCGCGGCAGTGTACATTGAGAGGCACAACCAGGTAGCTGGAATAGTGTACAGGAACATCTGTACCCAGTATGCGATAGAAGTACCCAAATACCAATGGGCCGTGCCACAGAAGGTGACTGAGAACAACAGTGCCAAGGTTCTGTGGGACTTCAGCTTCCAGACTGACAAACAGCTCTTGGTCAAGTAACCAGACATGGTGGTGGTGGACAAAGTGCAGAAGAAGGCAGTGGTGATAGATGTGGTGATACCAGCTGACGCCAACATCAGAAAGAACACAAAACACACAAAAGGCTGAAAAGTACCAAGGGTTGAAAGAACAGTTGGAAGAGATGTGGAAAGTCAAGGCAAGCATGGTCCCTGTGGTAGTAGGAGCACTCAGGGCAGTGACCCCCAAACTGGGAGAGTAGCTCCAACAGATCCCAGGAACCACATCTGAAGCCTCAGTCCAGAAGAGCACAGTTCTAGGAACAGCTAAGATACTGCGCAGAACCCTCAAACTCCCAGGCCTCTGGTAGCTGGAGCTTGAGAATAACACACACACAGATACCACCCAGGAGGGTGAGAAGGAGATTTATTTATTACCTCCCACGCTATATGTTATAACCCTACTTTTCCTATACATAGAAATAATAATTTCAAACATAAGACAGTCTTAACCTTATAGTTTGCATGTAAATGATCAAAATGAGGAAGGAAGAGGAGACGCATTAAAAAATAAAATAAATAAATAAAATAAGAGTAGAAACCAAGAAAAGCAGAGGGAGAGAATGAGGTGATCCTGGCTCCTACCTCTCCTCCCTTTCCACCCTCTACTTCATCCATCCATTATTCAGTATACCTTCAGGTCAAACTCTGAGTGTCTTCTTGACATCCTCTATACTGTATCACCCCACTCTTCTTTCCCACTCTCTGTATCTTTTCTTTTCTCCATCTCTCTGACTGTCACCCTTTCATATTCCCCAGATATTACCTCAGGGATGAGAGACCTAGCTGTGAAATGTCAAATTCTTTATTGATGTATTTTTTTTTTCTTTCGGATTTTAATTATAGGCACATGCATATAACTTCTAGAGGGGTAGAAGTTCCTGACGGTAAAGAAAAGTTCTTTGTCACCTTGTTCTCTCTCTCTCTCTCTCTCTCTCTCTCTCTCCTCTTATACATAGAAAGCCTGATGGCAGTTTTTCACAGCACATAAAGAAATCTACGGATAACGACAAACTGAAAATGTCAGTTTCTTTCTTTTTTTTTTTTTTTTTTTTTCATAAGCAGCCATTTTGTATTTCATTTGTAAATTCCTGTAAGTGTTGAGTCAGTATTGGTCTTTGTGTGTACAGTGTGCATGTGACCAATAACGCCTGCGGGGTTATTTTTTCCTCTTAAGTAAAAGTCATGGCAACCGGATATTTTTTTCTTCAATGCAACACGTGTCTCTTCAGTTGAAGGTTTCTTATAAAAACAGTCATTAATTCAAAGACTGATATCAAGTTACTGTGGTAAAAAAAAGAAAAAAAGAAAAAAGAAAAAAAAATCAACTTAATGGTGTTCCTATTTCTTTCTCATTTTAAATCAAAATGTGTCACTTTCATATCACCTTTTCCTTAATTCTTGTTTTCTCTCTGTCTCTCTTTATCATCACATCACCTCTCACCCATGGTAAACAATGCTGGAATGAAACACATTCATTTTGTGAGCGAATGTCACATATTTATTCAGTTCGTCTAAACGTCATTGAATCTGCTGAACCCTGTGATTGTTAGGTTGCTCACTTACCACTTTCATGATTGCAGAGACAATATAGCAAAAATTGATTTAATAATATATTTATTTATGAGAAAAAATGGTAGCTGTTACATGCATTACAAAGCATATGATGTAAAGCCACTATACAATCTCACACACTTTGAGATTACAGGACAAAATATCACTTTAGGTAATAATATAATATCACATTTTTTCCCCAGTTCCCTCACATCTAACGGCATAAACTGTAATCTAAAAAAATAATATATGATATATGTACTATCATATTCAGCATGTGGCATAATGTGCAGATTCAGTCACTGTTAAATGGAGCAGAAGATGATGAGCTGAAGGCTACAAAAAGCCTAACAGGTGGATGTGAGACCCGCTGCAGGAAAGTCAAAACTTTGAACTTGTAACAAACTTAATCAGGCGTTAATTGTGTTGACTCAGTAAATATTAACAATATTCAACATTTAAGTTTTTTTTTTTATTTTTTAAATATTGTTTATTTGCAACAATTGTTATAGAGTCAGTTCGGTCAGTTCACTTCCACACCTTCGCAGGTGCAAACGATTTAATCACCGACCGGAAACGATCCATATTTGGAGATTGAGCGGCACAGAGTGACAGGTTGGTGTAATTAGCTCTGTTAGCCAGAGTTCAGAGAACAGCATCGATGTGTGTGTGTGTGTGTGTGTTTATGTATCTATCTATCTGTGCGCGTTATGTTCAACGACGCGATAACCTCCCTCTTTGCCTTTGGAGCGACTTGTACTTCTGTGTGACTTTTTCACCTCTCAGAAATGTCTAGGAAACTGTGAAGTCATTCGGGAAAAAAAAAGGATATTTTGACACTGACGTGAACTCAGAGATACTTCACCCGGATACAAACTTTATTGCCAAACGGGATTTATGTTAATACAGGACGTGTCGACTTCATTAACAGGTGAGTTTTTCCAAACTCATAATAAACCGACAGTGTTTTGAATACATTTACTCATATAATGCTGTTCCTGTTTTAACAACTTGTTATTGCTGAATTAAATCGTGTCGTTGTTTTCATTAGCTCTGTGTTGAAAGGCTTTGGTGCAGGTTATGTCTCTTGTGTGTTCACGGTGTTGGTCTGTGTTTTCTGGTTGTGTATTATTAAACCAAAGACCTGTTACTTTTATGTGATCAAGCCTTCTGAAACACCTGGAGCTAAATGTTTTTTTTTTTTTTTTTTAAATAGATAAGTAAAGCATATAATTAGGGATCTCATACCCATCACAACATTCCTTTAGACTTGTGCTGCCACTGTTGAACAGGCCTTCTATTGGATTCAGATATGGTGACTAGTGAGGACGCTGAATTGTAGAATTATCATAGTTGTTTGAGGCGACTTTTGCTGTCTGACGTGGTGCTTCATCATTCTGGAAGCAGCCATTAGAAGACGGTAAATTGTAAGCTTTGCTGACCAATTGCATCCTTTTATAGCCACAATCAGATGAGATGGGCTGTAGCATTCAGGTAATGGTTAGATCACAGTTAAGGGGCCATGTATGTTTTAAGGAAACAATCTCAGCAGCAGCTGCAGCTGCATTATTACTACCTGCTTGAAAAATCAACTTTATTGACTACCAAATTCTGACTCATCTGTGTCCTTCAATGGGACATAAACACTTCAAGATTGATCTTGTTCTGTTTTGTCTGAATCAAAAGTGATCTTCTTGTGTTGTTCACTATTTGTCTCAGTGGTGAATGTATTGTGCTTTTCTGCTCCCCACAGTTGTTATGAATAGTTGTGTGACTTAACTCAGCCTTTTATGTCAGATCCAGCCAGTGTGATCATTCTCCTTTGACCCTTCTTGTCAAAAAGGCATCTGACGTGTAACATGTATGATTTCATACACTACACGACTGTCTGAGTAGATACTTGTGTATATATACACAGGTTTACTGATCTTTGTAATGAAGTCCATATAATGAAAGTAGAATTTAACCAGTGTGAGTTTAGTTAGTAATTTTTAGATACGTGACAGAAATGAATCTCAGCAAAGATTCAGCGCTGCAACTACTGTACACTTTATTTCCAGTTAATATTCCTATCACTTTTCTGTTCAGTTGACATATTATTTGATGTAAGACTACTCTGTTTGACATTTTAACAGCTTAAAGTCTCAAATAATGTAATTAAATATGTAAATCTCCACATTTAGTGTTTGTATATAGATAATATTTTCCACTTTCTAAAGAAACAAACAATTTCTCAGATGAGAAGTTCAGTTGCATATGAATTATGTCTCAGTTAACTAATCTATTAATGATCAAATAAGTTTTAACTCTGCAAAGACCCTTACAATTTTAACTGTTTGAGAGTGTATGAAATTTTGATCTGTGATTATGTAACCATAAAGCATCCAGCCTATTTAACATTTAAGCTTATACACATAAGCTTTACAATGCTAAAATGAATTCAAAAGCAGTTACAATATATCATGAGTACGTCTGAAAAACGCCGAGGTGAACATAATTTATTAATGACATGTAATTCCTTTTAAATAAAGACACCTTTAGGGTGAGAACACTGAAGGGAGAAAAGAGAGGATTTTTTTTTTTTTTTTAAACACGAATGGAAAAAGTTTGAATAACGAGCTTATGACGAGATGAGATGTGAGAACGGATCATGTGAGATAGAAAGATTTCGAACTCTCAAATTAAATTAACAAACTGGATGGATAAAACATACTTATGAGTATTGGAGTGTATTGTAAGTAGAAGTGTAAAAAAAAAAACAGACCTGAATGAACGATTAAAGTAAAGTACTTTAGGAAAAAAAAAAAAAAAAAAAAGCAGAAAAGACATTTTAACATTGAAAAGTGAAAAAGCACCGAAAGTCCTGGAAATTAAGAGGTGTGATGAGAAACAAAGACACAAAGGGGAAACATAAATTATAAAATGAATGGAATAGCTTGCATGACGCGGAGGTGGGATATGAGTTGTAAAGAAAATGAAAGGCCTCACCAAGTGATATGAATCGACCATAGAATTTCACCACTGAAGACATTTAGAGATGTTGAATGCGGCAGGGAGACTGAGGTGGGACATGAGAAATGGGGAACAAATGCGTCGGAGGGAGTTAAACAGTGAATAAATGAAGCAGCAAGAGAAAGCAGTAGATGATAATGATCCTTGAGGAGTTAAGAGGGCGAGCATTAGGAAGGAGCAAGGTGGAGATAGTAGGAGTGACGGATGAGGGGACGGTCAGGGAAAAAAAAAAAAAAAAAAAAAAATGGAGGGAAATGAATGGTGAGGACAAGATGACAACTGAGATAGAAAGGTGTAGGTCTCCTCTCCCTCTCTTTTCTTTTTTTCATTTTCTAATACTTATTGCTCACTGTCATCCCATCATATCATTCAAGCCCTTATTTTTTCTGCCTTAAATCCCTCATTTGCCTGCCCTTCGTCTCTTTATCTTTCCTCCCTGTGCCTTTGTCTCTCCCCATTTCCTTTTTCATCTTTGTTTTTTTTTTTTTTTTTTTAATTCAGTTAATGCCCAAATTAAATCCATTAATAACTGATATTGATTCAATAATGTACATTTCTTACATCCTGGTGTGTTTAAAAACCTTTTTAATCCCTCAAACACTGAACTTTCAGCTCAGTTGTGTTTCAAAACACTCCATTCATTCCTTTAAGGGCAGTTTGAGGCAAGTGAGTGTACAAGGACACATAATTTAAACATGAAAATAAAAATGAGGTTGTTAAATTGATGGCAATTGAAGGAGGAAAGGGGCAAAGTGAAGAGAAATCATGCCTTTGATTTAGATCTTCTCAAATAGAAGTTTCCTACTTACAAACTTGGAATAAATTCACTTTATCACATTTTTGTTTTTCCAGTTTTTTTTTGTTTTTTGTTTTTTTTTTTTTCTTCTCCATCGTGCCACGTTTCATTTCCTCTGTTTCCACCGAAAACGTACCACTAGACATCTACACCATCCATCACTGTACGAGCCAAAAATGCATTCATCCTCCACTCTGATTGTTAAATGGAGGCAGGTGGGGAAGATTTCACCAGCAAAAGGGGTTACTGAGTAAGCAGAGTCGGACTCTAGAAATGATCTCATTCATAAAACAAAAGTGATATAAATCACCCATGCAAGTTCATTAATCACATTCTTGGAGGAAAACCAAACCTCAAAACATCTACTGTCGCATTTCTGTAGTAGTGTACACACAATACTCAGATACTTAAAAATACACCGACACAGGTGGCAATTTTAAGCGTTTTCTCACAAGCTGCAAATCAATAGAAGTGGTTTAACATTTGAGAGAACTCGATGGAAAATCCTTTTATAGGCATGGTTGCAATTTGTGTGACCTTCTCTCTGGGCTGCTATATGATTTGTAGGACTGCGTGAATGTAGCGCAGAATGTTACGGATCTATTTATTTTTTTCTTCCACCAAGTGACTGACAGACGTGGCCTTAAACATTACTTCACCTTCACCTGCACAATATCAGTTCACTCAAGGGCCAAACTGAACCATGTGTAGTAACATAAATCTTAAATACACTGATGACATTTTTCTGGTAATTTTAATAACTAAATAGAAACTAAATGCCTCCAAAGTACGCAATTAAGTTTGTCCTTACTGCTGAAGCAAGTTATTAAGGAGTTCAGATAATTGGAAAATAATATGAATGGGCACTTATTCAATTTCCATAATTCTGTATAATAATATTCTTGGTTAAGAGCTATTTTTATATAAAGCAAAGAATATTAGATGTATTTTTTTTTTTTTTTTTATCTAGTCCATTTTTAGCTGGTGTCAAAAGTATTTTCTTGTATAATTAATTGTAATTTTCTTCTGTGCAAGTTTTTAGCTTACAACCCACATCATCACCATTTTTTTTTTTTACACAAAAACCAGAGCAGCTCCAATTATGACGTGACTCGGAGCTCTGTAATGTAATTGGACGTCAGTATGTTGGTAAATTACTGCCTCTGGAGTCATTCTCAGTGGTCATTCCTGCTTCAGTGGGCTGATTGGTACTCACCACTGGTGCTGCTGTGTGTAGCGTCACATGTGTCACAATAGTGAATTCATCACAGAGGGAGATTATTGTTTTGTTGCCCACAAGAGCTCTGCCCCCACTCCAGTCCAGATACCTTCCGACAAACAAGGAACGCCAAACTAGCCTATCACACTACTCAACCGTCTCCCCGTCAAACTCATTATAGGGCTCCCTCTGATATTAGGACCCCTTCAGCTTGCTAAATTAATACCTCCCTCTCCACTTTCAATATGCCCTCCATCTTCAAAGGAACCATGATTAAACCTCTGCTTAAAAAACCCAAACCTTGATCCTGACGCCCTCAATAATTACAGGCCAATTTCAACTCATCTCTTCCTCTCTGAAGTTCAAGGAGGAAATCAGATGAGCCCAGTGGTTGATTTTCTTCAGCATTGGTCTGTTTGGAAAAATTGTAGTCTGTCGTCACGGCTGTTTGACGTTACCAAGCCAGTACTCTGAGGGGAGAGAAAAAAAAAAACAAAAAAACGGTGAACAATCAGCATCTCTACCTAATCCTTTGTTCTTCACACATTTAACCCTATTTGACATTAACACTGTGTTTATTTTAATTTCACAATCAGAACAATTTGGAATTGTAGTGAGTCGGGATACAATACTGTAAACAAGATTAAAAATAACATGCACAACACACAAGTTCACGAAAAGTGAAGGGCTCTCAAAACCATTGTAATTATTAAAGTCCTCCAGTAAAAATTAGCCCATAGATCACAGGACCCACAGTAATATTTTATTGTCCTAAAAGATCCTAAAGAAGCTGTAATAATGATGAAGGAAGCAATGGATGAAGTCAGGTGATGTGGTATAAAGAGCAACATTGTCTGTGTTAGGAGGAGGTTGATGTGGACAAAATGGTCAGAATGGAGACAACCAAGGTTTGGTTCAAAAGTGAGAACAATGGTTAAACCACCAGTGTATTTCTCCTGCTGCAGGGATGCAGTTTCAGGGGATGTGTAGTGTTATTTGAACCTACATACAGTTGGAGTAACACGTTTGCATATTTATTCTTAGATAGAAAACTGTCAAACTCTAAAAATCAACTTACATTGATCTTAAATATTCTAAAAACTCGACAGGTGCTTCACTTCTAAAAAAAAAAAAAAAGTATTGTGAACTTGGATATTGGATATTACTCAGTGTTTGAACTGTGCATGTGTGTCTCACTCATAAGTTTTGTGGGGTCTAATTTACATAAATTAGACATTTTTTTTTTTTATTATTATTATTTTCAGTTAAAATTCTGATGAATTTGTGTGAGTTGTAGATTTGTAATATAAGCGTTGGATAAACCAGGGAAAAAAATCACAGTGAACATCCATATTAAATGAGTTAAAACAGTGAACAAAACTTGAATTTATGAATTGTCTTTTTTTTTTTTTTTTCTCTCCACAGTTGCTTCTTTTAACATCTTGTGTTTTGTGAGAGTCTGTTGAACAGCACTTGTTAAAATGTGGAGCTGTTGTGGGCCAACTACGATTTTAGCTGCATTCAGCCTCAGCAGTGTCCAGTATGGGCATAATTGCTCATTAAAATTGAATGACATTGAATTTGTTGTCTAACATGTACCTGTGTAGTCTGAGGTGTCCATATGTGAGCTATTAAAGTTGAGGGGGAAAAAAAAAAAAAAAAAAGACTGCACTGGTTTCTGTAGATGGACTGATGAGATGAAAGGTGATATTGAAGAGCAGAAGTAACAATAGGAAGCAAAGAGAACAGATTAGAGGGAGGAGAGGAGACAAAGGGAAAGAAAACGGGAGGAGACGGGAGTTCAGGAGAGGTGAAGCATGGAGAGGAGAGGAAAAGGACAGGGGCTGGAGAGAGAGAAGGGCAAGAAAAAAAAAAAAAAAAAAAAAAAACGAGGATGAGCAAGAAAAGAAGTGTACCCATGCTGAGACAATTAGTCTCACCTGCAGCTATCTCAAACTGTGACTACCTGCATGCACATGTCAGGGTTTATGTGTGTGTGTGTGTGTGTGTGTGTTCAGGTTACTGATTGAGTGAGATATTGAGCAAATGGATCCTTGTATTTGCTACCATGTGGTAGTGTACTGCACGTGTCAGTGCATCTTTTGGGCTGTGAGTATGTGCTGTCAAGATGTGTGTGTGTGTGTGTGTGTGTGTGTGTGTGTGTGTGTGTGTGTGTGTGTGTGTGTAAGGGGGATGTTCTGTCAAAATATGTTTGTGTGTTTTTCATATATATATTCCAGGACAGTTTCTGGCAGTACATATTTGAATATCAGTGAAGCAGTTCCAGCGAGATAAATAAAGTGACAACCAGTGAACCAGTGAAAGGCAGAGGGTGAGAGGAGTTAGATGGAAGGACAGATGGAGAGGCTGAGCTGAACAATGTAGAATAAAAACACAGCAGATAAACAGTGACAAGTGGGTGAAGTCACTTTCTTCCATGTGTGTGGCTCTATATCCAACCATAGTCCACCTCTGTTATACTCCACCCTACACGGTTCTTTGCTGCTGGCGTGATGCTCATTTCCTGCCTCATCTCGACACACTGAGTCAGTCCCTGCTGGTCTGTTCCACTGAATAACTTTCATTGTGATTATTATTTGCAGAATGCTGAGAAATTTTCTCCCTGTAACCACAACACAAATAGCCCAGGATGCTGCGTGGGCCATTATCCATCCTCTCCCACAACACTGCGTTTATCATACTCAGTCTCAAACATACTGTAAACTTGCTCTGCTGTTGTACTTGGTGTCAGGATGTTCTTGTGTTGTTGCTTGTTGTATCATCCGTCTGCATTAGTGTTGCACAGCACTGCACCGGCAGCAACACTTTGCTGTAGGAAACGGTGTTATGCCCCCCATTTTCTTAGCACAGATACTTTAAAAATGCCAGTGATTTTTTTTTTTTTTTTTTTTTTTTTTTTTTTTTTTTTTTTAATAAGAGCTGTATTTCCTGAGATGTGACAGTGAGGCAGCATGTTTATGCAGAGCTCTGCCTCCACTCACCATGAAAGCGACAAAATGACTGGCTGCAAATACAAGTGTTCTTGATGACTTGATGACAAAGTAGACGCGCAAAGTGAAATATGTCATTATTCGTCTTGCATCACCGATGCTCGGTGCAAGCTTACAGATCTCCCAAAGGCCACCTGTAAAATATATTTTAAAATGTGCACAAAGAAGTCAACATGTTCAACTTGGCAATAACTTAGCAAATACGACTGATAACACAACTACATCATATCTGTACATTCTCTCTCTCTCTCTAAGATATATATATATATATATACATATATATATATATACACACACCTGTATACTACAGTGATACACTGAAGGCAAGTCAACATGCCTCACTGGCAGAGGTATTTATTTTCTTGTTTTCTTTTTAGTCCAAGTGAATAAAAATGACAGTTATTGAGTTTGTGATATTTTTAGGTAGGTATTGTATTAAAGACAAATTAATTAAGACGATCACAAATCCACGTAAGGCATCATGTGCTGTTTACAGTTGCTTAACGACAGTTCCCACAAACAAGTTCTCACAAGCTCTCGCTGCTTGTTTGCTTTATTGTCCTCAGTGAGTAAAGTGGATTGTGACACTTCTCAGCCAAATGGCCTTTAAATAAATATGATTATGAAATACATCATCTTCGGTGTGTGTGTGTATATGTGTGCGTCTGGTGTCTCAGTGGGACTCATTTAGTTTGGGCATAAAATCTAGTCGTATAAATTATTGCTCACACCGTAGTACGGTGCTGCAAAATGGCAAAACACATGCTGAATTCACAACCGTGACACCCATGTTTCTTTAACACAAACTGCTTCAATGACTCTTTAATGGGTTGACTTTGTGTTAAGTCATAAAGTTAAGTGGTAGGAGTTTCCTTTCTTGTCAGTTTAGACCTCAGAGTTATTCAAACTAAATGACTGACTTAATTCTACAAGTATATGTTTTAATGTTTGCTATGCTATTGCCTCAGTTGTGACAGCTAGTAAGATTTGTCATTCTGTAGCACAGACTGAAATCATAGTGAAAAGTCACAATATGTTCAGGATATTTAAAAATGAAATGTTTGAGCCACTCAAATGATGTTTGAAATTGCAATAAAATAATTTTGATTCCATTAGATGTTGGTGCTGCCTTGGCTCTGCTGGATGTTGGCTGCTAAAACACCTATATAACAACAGCCCCTAAATGCCCCCCAAAAATCAGTTAATGCAGGTTTAACTGAGATTAACATCATTAGTATTTAAGTATGATATTTTTATCAGCCTGTCAAAGTGTTATTGCCAGTAATGTATTGTTTATAGTCGGTGCTTTACTGTATACTGATCTTAGGCTGATATTAAGACCAGCTAACGGGACTGGGTGTGGGCAATTGGTGCTCATGCCCGTCTGACTGAGAAGCAAGCGAAAGACTGTATTGTTAGTGCTGTTCAAAAGCTTCGCTTGTTGAACCCAAACTGTCCAGATGTATCCCCTAACCACACAAAAATCCAGATGTCTATGGTCCCACAGCAGATTAAAATTATCTGTGTTGTGCGGACACTGCAGACAGAGAATCAATAGTCAGCGAAGCAACCCATGTCACGATTTACAGTGAGAACTGAACCAGAAACAAAGATTTCTAAGTGGTAATCCTAAATGGTAGAAAGAGTGTCTTAATGTGCAGCTAATAAGAAAAGAACTACTTGAAGAAAACATCAGCTGGCTCTGTGATTAAGTTGTAACCTCTAATAGAACGACACAATCAGCCAATGTAGCGATTTTAGAGACACATGAGGGAAAAAAAGAGCTAAGCTAAGATGAGGCACAGTCTTAAGGCAGCTTTGACACCGGTAGTCTGCTCTTAGGAAAAAGCTTTTCTGTCAGCCATGAAGAACAAGCGTCGTCTCCCAAAGCGTGTTATCTCAAGCAGGTCTTTGTCTGGGTGAGGGGGGTCATGGGAATCTCTGCTATACTTTTCTGACACTTTGCTGATCTTTGATAGAGAGAAGCAAACAGCTAGTGACCTGCTTTTCAGGACAGATGAGACCACCAATATTTCTGAGGGATATCAGAAGACGAGAGGACAGTGCAGTGATGGACGTTGTGCTGATGCTTTTAAAAAAACAGATGTGCTTAAGTATTGGACAAGACATGTATTGTTCTCAGGTGTGACAACAAATCAAAAATCAATTGTACATTTTTTTTTGGTAGTGGCTGGTGGGCACAGGTTTTAGAGTGTTGAAGATAATGATCCTTGGGAACTTAACAACTCTCTAATCGTCACTGCAGCAACTTATTTTATAATAATGTGATGCTTTATTGATCAATAAACGGTCCCTCTGTCCCTCACAGGGACCGAATGAGGAGCTGACAAACAGGTCCTCCTGTTAGAGTGATGTCTCTCTCAAGACCGAGTCACCCCGCTGCCTGTAATATGCAGGAGCGCCTGAGTGGGTGATTATCTGTGGAAGTGTGAGACCTGAATCTATTGTTTTTCTGTGCATTAAGCTCCAATTTGTTTGTCCGCACTCGACGATGACAGGCGGCTGACCCGTCCCGCATCAGTGTCAGTGTGGTGTCATCAGCGAGTTTAAGTGTGCTGATGGAGGGAGCACTGAAGGTGGTCGTCATTTCGTGCAAGGAGCAGAGAGGAAGGGCTTGGGGGGCAGACTGCTCATGTCTTCACGATGCACCTGCGCTCATAATCGGGGACATAAACAGACGCACAAACACGCAAACATGCTTAAGAAGTGGTATTGCCAGACAACTCATTATTTAAAGAGCACTTAGTTACCATGGCAACGCATACTGTAGCTTGACCAAGGGGCTCAGTAGCGACCGCATGATTACCAAGTGTGTGCGGGTGCATGTTTGTTCAGAGGTGATATCGATGTGTGTTGCACATGTGTTGCATCAAGACTGTCCGTGGTGTAGCCGAGCTTTTGGTCAGTTGTTTCTGTGTTGAAGCGTGATATTAAAAAAAAAAAAAAAGATGTAACAAAGTCATTGAGACTTTAACAGAAAGAGCAGGGCAGACAGAAATAAAATGATATCTTGTGTCAGGTGTGTGAAACAACAGATTTTCCACTTCAGGCTGTACTGGTGAGAATTGCCTCTGTGCTCTTATCCTCTGTGTGTGTGTGTGTGTGTGTGTGTGTGTGTGTGTGTGTGTGTGTGTGTGTGAGTGATGCACAGTATCTGTACTTGTTGACTGCATGTAGGATGTTGTCTGCATCTGACAACGAAGAAATTTACAGCAGAAAACAAAGAACACTTGAATTATAATTAGTTTGTTTGTTTAATAAAAAGAAAAAAAAAAAAAGATTACTACAATGTGTTAATGAACACTGCTCTTGATATCAGGCTCATTAACGCACACTGCTGTCATTAGAGGTTCAATTGGGCCTGAACCGTCCAAGAAAGGCGCCGTTTCTAATGAGAGGCATAAATATCAAATTGCTCGGCAGGAATACAATGGAGGGGTTCATAAACTTTAATTAAAAATGCATGACAAAGCTTCTTAAAAAGTGAAGTTTAGACACGAGAACGATCCTTTTAAATATTATGCAATTTGTCCGCAATCCAAAAAGGCAAAAAAAAAAAAGAAGTTACAGTGGGATCTGGAGGTTTGTAAATAGGGCAGATTCCCCAGAAACATGTCTTGAAAGTTAAAGTTTACTCATATTAAAAAAGAGAGGGATACTTCTCCCACTTGACTGTAGTTTATCCAGCCATAGATTCAAGATTTAATTTGTTCAGGTTTTGCAAGATATTCTTTTGACAGATCTGCTGCCACCCTCATGTATTAGAGATAAATTGAAACTTCTGTGCGGTGGACATGACATAAAATATATATATTTTTAAAAACACTAGCAGCAGATTGTTTTTCTTTTCCAGACACAATGCACTGTCATAGATATTTCAATGACACAACCTATAAATGATCGTCTACGAACTGCAAAGAGCACTCCTAAGATGGATAGCAGCAGAGGTGAGTGATGATAAATCTATTTTTTAATACGTATGCTCATGTGTAGAATCATCCTCCATCATTAAGCAGTTAATAAGCCAAAGATACGGGATTGATGATCTCCAGGGTGTGAATATGGGCCAAAAGAAAAGTAAGAAATCTGTGCATCTGGTAAAGATATGATTCACACTTATCAGCCCCTGACAAAAAAATAAATGTCTTTCTGCTTAACACACCCTTTAATTTAACACCTGTCATTTTTTTGTGTGAAAAGTGGCATTTTGGTCCTCAATGTTTTTTTTTTTTTTTTTTTTTTAAATCAATGACCTCTGAGATCACAAGTAAAATTATGCTACCGGTTGTCATCTTCTGCACCTATTGCACAGATGCAACATTTGCATTTATCAAAGCCAGTGTCCCTTTAACAAAAAGGTCATTCACCCTTGACTTCAAGGGTCAAAATGATAATGAAGTGGCAAAGAGTTAATTATAATCTTTATGTGCGAGATAAAAGTTTACAGCTCTAAGATGTTTAGTGGGCAGACCGTCCATATCTGACACATACGCAACCAAACAGACGGCAGCCTCAGATGCAAACAAGAGCACTCATTTAGACACACAGTCGATATCTGACACCTATTCATAACCTTTAAATATGAGCAAATAAACCTCTCACACAGGGAGATACACACACACACATCACTGCTTCCTCTAATCAATGTCTATAGATCTGAATACGGACACACACAATCACGATGATGCACACATGGACACCAAAATGACACATGGTTTCTGTGGGACTGGTCCATACACGCAACTTGATCTGGGAAATGTATCCGTAACCTTTAAATATGAGCTGACGTGCAATACACACAAGAGACAAACTCTGTCAAGCGCGCACACACACACACACACCCTGAGTGACCCTGCCATTTTCTGTGATTGTGTGATTGATGAGCCTATTGATGTTCCATATGGTTCATCTCTCGGGTTATGACCTGATGTATTGATCCAGGAATGAGCTTGTGTGTGTGTGTGTGTGTGTGTGTGTGTGTGTGTGTGTGTGTGTGTGTGTGTGTGTGTGTGTGTGTGTGTGTGTGTGTGTGTGTGTGTGTGTGTGTGTGTGTGTGTGTGTGTGTGTGTGTGTGTGTGTGTGTGTGTGTGTGTGTGTGTGTGTGTTGTATCTGGTGTATATGTATGTGAATAATGGTGTGTAGCACTAGACATGAGTGTATGTTAATGCATGTGCGTGCGTGAATCGGGTGTCTGTGTGTGTCATCCCTCTGTGGCTGTGTGTGAGTGTGTGTGCTTGTTTGAGGTGTGTGTGTACATGCGTGTGTGACCTTCTGTCATTGATTATAGGCAGAGCGTGATTGGAATAATTACTGTGCTGTCAAGAATTCAGGACATCACCTGTATCCTGCACAAACCTCATCTGAGATATTTGACATTTTGACAAGTGCTTTGAACAACAGTGAAATTTGAATGACATACATAAAATGCCCTTAATGACACTGTTTTAATGCTACACTAGACAAGTTTCTTTTTCTACTTCTTTTTTTTTTTTCCCCCTTTGGGGGTTGAGGGGGTAGGGGTGATGGGTGATGGATGCCCTAGTCTGAAGAGGGGCAGCAGAGTTGCTCAATGTACTTAAATGGGAACGTCTGGTGTGTACGGTCAGTGGAAGCAGGTGGACTCTTGAACACTGAGTTGTAAAAGATATACAAAAGAAAGAAAGTAAACAGCCTGTGTACATGCCGATGATATCATTGCAGATGATTTCCGAACCTTTGTGGTTCAGTCGTTTTAGGACCACAGTGTCCTGCCAAGTTCAGCTTACACTGACTCACTCCAGATGTAACACATCAGTGATATTGAGTTATTTTTTTGTGAGGGACTATCAGTTCAGTACATTTTGCTTCTGGAAAAAAAAAAAAAAAAATAGCAACTGGCATCTAGGCAAGCAGTCGAGCAGGGATGTGTTGTAGAAAACACAGCATCTGGCCAAATGTCTTTTTCAATCGGAACAGTCACAACTAATTATTTTCTCAATGGACAAAATAGTTTTAAGCTATGGCTGCAACATATGAAGTATTTACTGAAGCTGCTGTTTGGTGTTTTTATTTAATTTTTGCACTAACAGAGCTTTACATAACCAAAGTAAGCATCTGTTTTAGAAGCACAGCACACAGGTGTCATGTTGGAAGAAATTGCTTGCATAGTATTGAAGGCTGAGTGATCCTGTTTATTCTTTGTTATACCTTGCTGCTCTGTTCTGCTCCATTCTGCTGAGTCATCACAGCAGCATGGGGTGGGTGCTGAAACCATTTCAGTGTAGTGAATAGGTGGATAAAAAGATAAAGGCATCATATAAAACGTCACCAGGATTGCGCTGACATCAGTAAATGCTATCTACAGTGCCACTTATAGACACTGTATAGAAATAATGAGCTCTAATGTGTTTCGTAAATCACACAAAGCAGTTTTTGGTTTCTGGTACAGAAAAAAGTAACTCTTTATGGATGCAATCCAAAAGAAGAAAACTTTCTGTGGACTTCAATACAAACAGCAAGTAGGCAATTTCCAACCGATATGTATTTTTTATGTTCGACTTAAAACAGTACGATAGGAGAGCAATTACAAACAAAAATTTATTTTCTTATCTCCTTTCCAATTTTTTTTTTTTTGTGGTTCTCAAGAGGCTGTTTGGACCCAGCATGGTGCTCAAAACAGTTGAAACACATGCATGTTTTCACGGACACAGCGCTGCAGCTGGAGATCACTGGCCATATACACTATAACATCGCCTGAAGCCAATCCTTACCTTTTGTTTTCCCCCCTCTTTTGTTTCTTTCTGCTGAGTTTGCAAATTAGCATCCGCACACATATTTCCAGGGATCCATACTTCATGCACGCACACTCCCACGGAACAAAATCTGAAGTTTATGCCCCACAGAAATTGCTGGCTTTTGACTCTAAGAGAAGCAGAAAAGTTCGGGAGGATTTTTGAAATTCACAATACACAGCAAAACTTAAAGGAGGAAGAAAAGAGAGAGGTATAGCTCCAGACGTGGCCCCATCGATCACTTTGATCAGTCAAACATCTACTTCATCATCCTGAAACTTGCTTAACGCCAACTTTGCTTTGAAATAAATGCTAATATTAGCATGCTGACATAATGATAGGGTAATATAGAGTCAATTTGCAGACGTAATGTTTAGATTTAGAAAGTTAATATGGTTGTTTTGAGACCGTGTGTACCAAATTCATTGGAATCCATTCAATAATCCACTTGTGACTCAAATGTTGATAGAAAGTTAAACAACAATGCAAAAGAACTTTAACTGTCAGTCATCTGACATGGAGGACAGTGTGTTTATCTAGAAACTTACCTTGCTCGTATCCATGCTCTCTGCATAATGAATGTCAATGATTTATCACATCATGCTGTTTGTATTGTGCAGTTTCTTGAAGATGGTAAAAATGTATTTTAAGGAAATGTTGTGATGCAACCATTAGGGGGAAGAATAAATGGTGTTTGGGCCAAGTGGGGGCAAGAAGCCTGACTGGGACTGTGAAAATCCTGCTGATTCCCATCCAGACCACATCTAAACATCTTTTTATGCTTCTGTCAGAATGTCATAATGTCAGCCACGTCAGCTCTTACACATGTTGCTGCCTTGGCTGTCAGCAGCCTGGAAAAAGCAAACTGATAAAAGAAAAGTGATAGCTTTGGAATGTAAATAGGCATGAAGACTGGTAACATCACTCACAAACCAGCAAGTAAATGGATGGTTTGTGTGTATCAGACAAATAATATACTGGAAATGCAATTTATACTGTAGGTGCGTGCCACTAAAGCAGTAATGCAGCTTTTGTTATAGATACAAGTCGATGTGAAGGTGTCTCAGTTTGCAGATCGCACCTGTTCACCGATCTGCTAAGTGATGTCAGTATTGAAGTCAGTAGTGTCTGAGCCACCTCAGACACTACTGGCATGTTAAGGTTACGTCGGTAATTTCCCATTTTTCAGAATAACTCATAAAACAGAAGCAGAAGAAAGGAGAATAGAGCACACAAGAATACGACACGAGAATGATACTTTGCAAACACGATGCTGAAGAGCAGGATGAGGTTTGGGTTTTAACGCTTCTAACCTCACTATGGATTTCTTCTCCTCTCATCTGTTCCGACTCCTTTCCTTCTCTGTTTGAAGTCAAAATACGGTTACAGAGCTTATAAACCCATGATGGATCAAAGTATTAGAAAATGATTCTCTCTCTCTCTTTTTTTATTTATTTATTTATTTTTTATTTTTCTATTTTTGACCATGATTTATTTGACGACATGCCAACTTAAAGAATCAAAATTCTGCCTCACAATGCACTATTGCATAAAACCATAAACACAAAATATATGCAAGATCACAGGAGGGTTTTTGATTGTCCTGCATACACAGATGGTCGTTGGATGTGCAGTGTAAACATTTTATCAGATTAAACAGGAAAAAAAGAGCAAAGTCATTTCCATTTAGTCTAAATTTTGGTGTTACTACTTCTATCATCTAAGATGAATCTATAATTTTTTCAGACTTCTTCCTCTGTGCCTCATGATTGAAATAGAAATGATTTCGATTCTGGTAAGTAGTTGTGATGACAAGAGAAAGTATGGAACCTTTAGATTTAATGGGTTTTAGAATGACAGGTTGTAACTCTCGTCATACTAAAAGTAGTGTGTGATAGTGATTGTCATCGATTAGGAGATATTGATTTTGCTATTTGTTTAAATATTAGTCACAAGTTGTTATATGACTGACACTGGCTACCGTGATATGAAATATGTTTGATATAAATATTTTCTTACTCCTAATGTTTCACTCATTAAAAATCCATATCCATCTGGCCAGTGCCATAAATATCCTTTGTTTTTTTTTTTTTTTATCCTCTAGGCTAGAGCCAGTTCTGTTATAATGTATGTGTGCATATATTAGCATTTGCACTCTCTCTGCTAAAAATTTTTATTGTATGGCATCAGAGTTTTTGAATATGTATATACGTCTATCAACGCTTGTTAAAATATTACTGTGTCAGGCACAGCCATGTGTCATATTGCCTGATATGCCTCAATTTTTCATCCTGCTCTAAGAATAACTAATGATAACTAGTGCTAATTGGTCAGATGCCCACTTGAATGGTTGGCACCGCGATGGTTACAGGAGCCCACTATTTATTTCCCACTTAAATATGATTGTCATTGGTGCTAATGCATTGATCGATTGGAACACTGTCAGAGCATAATTCACAATGATCGCAACAGCCGTGCCACACCCGCAGTAATAGCACAGTACTTCACAGAGCTCGGATTAACAAGAAATGAAAGCTAGTGTGAAGCTCAGAAAAGACTAGATTGTTATCAGACACGTGTGCAAGTTTACCATCCTCAAATTAGAGGCTTTAATCTAAATGAATTTTTATCATCACTAAAGGTCCTGTTTGTAAGTTCCCTCTGCTGCCAAATGTGGTTTCTTGCTTTGAGTGTATGTGGTTGTGGTTGCTTGCCACGATCTTAAGCCACAATCATGTTTATAAGACAAGAGGTTATAATGCCCCCTCTGAGCAGTGCTACTTCTACAGGGCAAACTGGACACTACAGTAATGAGATGGGTTGTCTGGTTAAGAGCTAATTGCTAAAACAGCTAACTTCAGTAAAATCAAAGTACTAACAGAAATAATAGTTGACATTGGTGTTGGCGTCACTGCTGGGGGCAGATTTTGGCAAATCAAGGGATGGAATTTAATGAGGAATGTATCAGCAGCATTTCTAGTGTTTTGTAAGCAGCTGTGATGACAAAAAGAAAATAATACACATATCACAAGACTGCTGATATATGTGATTGTGGTGTTGGAAAACCACAACCGCACTCTGACAAACCGATATGAGGTGTCTCATTAAAACCCAACAGACTTTTGTGGACATGACAAAAGTACTATAATGTATAGACTTTTCTTTATATTTCCATTTATTTTCCAGTATGGGGATTATACAGCATTGGGTCTTTCAATAATTCAGAGATTCAGATGCGAGACAGGACAAGTTGAGTTTGACAGGGGACCCCTGTGTCTTTTTGTCTTTTTTTCATTTTTTTTATTTTTTTTTTTCACTGATTTTCACGTCACAACTTCCATGATTTCATATTAACAGCCATCAAGACAACAACCTGTTTAATTGTGTAAATTCCCGTTCTTGTCTAATTGTTGGATGAGAACAGTGGAAGGAAACTACTCTGATTTTGTGGAAATACTCTCACATACCACAGAATGCAATTCAAGTGGGCTGGGCCCTCTAAACTGTACTTTGGCATGAACATAAGTAGATCTGAGTCAATCTGCAGTGGTTCAATGATTGGCTGGTGACCCATCAAAGACATCACACTACACAAGATGGTCTGTTTTGACTTTTTCTGACGATCCTTTTTCAAGTACAAAGCATTGCTGTAGCAGCAGAATCATTCATAGATTATAGCACAGAGGGATTTTATAGGTATTTGCAGTTGGCAATTTTTAACTTGATATTGAAAACAGACAAATACAAATGAACTAGAATGAAATATGCTAGATTGTTCTCTCTATTATTTGGTGGGGCTAAAAACAAACAAACAAACAAACAAAAAAAAAAACACATTTGTCGGGCTGAAAGGAAACCACCGTATAGGTTACTGGGTGGAAATTAATTATCTAAAAGCCCATTTTGGTACATAGTTTGCTCAATTTTCATGGGCGAATGCTCGCCAAACTAAATAATTTATTTTGGAATGAAAGATTGTTTTATCACAAGCTTTCTTTGGCCATTTTGTTTAACATTGTTCTCAGCAACTTGAAGCCTTCAAATTAACCCTAAAATAAATTCCCAACCTTCAGAGCAACAGCTTTTGTTCCCCAGATGGGACATAAGCCCTAGTATAAGCATGAAATATACACCAAGCCTGTAAACTTTCAGATACAGTCACAGTATTTGTGCTAAAAAAAAAAGTGGTTTTGTTTAACTTTTGTTTTCTTGAATGATAAAATGGAATTAGTCATCTGTCCTCTATATGTATTCTCTCTTTCCTTATTGCTACCCTTGGCCTGGTAATAAAGCTAGTAGTAAAGAAAAGCCCATATTTGAAACGGATTTAATGAGAGCGTTTCATGTAGTAGATAAATGAGCCACTGGCTGTAGTGGTGGGGTTACCAGGGTTGATGATGTGTTTTTGCAGATCCTGCTCAGTACAGAGTTAATCAGTGCTCAGGGTTAAAAAGAATAGGACTGTGTTGTCTATTTTTTGTTTCTTTGTTTGTTTTGTTTTTTACATTTACGAATCCAGGGAATGTTATAAAAGCATGCTTACTTTTTCAGCGGTGCCCATATTGACCTTAATGCTGCTCTCACTGACCTCTGGGAGCTGCCCTAAAAAATTCAGCTGACTGTAGCTGTTTGGGGTTAATTATCCTGCTCAAGGGTGCAGTAATAGTAACCTAAGTATGGCAAGTCTATGGATACATGCCCCTTCATTTAACCTTAAAGGATACGTGGCCCACTGATTTTGCACTTGAACTTTATGTCCACTGCATTTTACCCAATGGATATTATCATATAAAAGTATCAACGCATTATAAAGGATATTAAATGAAACACTAATTGATTAATGTATCTCACATTTGCAGTCTTTGGCACTTTGATATAGGTGTCAACACAGCTGCAATTTTTACCAGATGTTACAGTTACTGGCATATTCAAGCAAATCTTTCTCGTATCCATTTGGTGTGAAAAGTCTGTGGCTTTTCCTCTAAGACACAAAACACAATGAAGTCCTGAAACGGCATATTTTGGCTCCTTGCGTTGCCATTGCAAAATGAAATAAATTACAGATCTAGTAGGGTCCATGTCAACATATTCCTGCCTCCAAGTTTCACTCCCACCTCTATGTCAGTAATGAGCAGTCACTGTGGTCATCCTCACCAGGTCCATGCCAAACATGCTGGACCCCATCTGATCCAAACAAATTTATTTTGGTTTCACCAAATCAAAGAATGTGCTGCCAAGATTCAGCAGGCTTCTTTTCATTTTCTTTGGCAAGGTTTAATGTTGCAGTTTGTGCAGAGTTAATGTCCTTCACACTGTTTGAGTAGTCAATGAGAAATCACATATAACCCTGATGCCAAATCAGAACCACGTACCCATCTGTTTTTCAATGCAATATGGAGAATACAGTGACTTTTGCTCAGCATATTTTCTTAGGATGGCTGCATACACGTTGGTAGTATGTCCCCTCATACCTCCTCACCACTGCTGCAACCAACCTTCAGCTTATGTTCAGAGTCAGTTCAATCTTTGAAGTCTCACAAGCTGAGCTGCAGTTGAAAAATAAGAAGTGTCATAAGGTCAAGAAAAGCTGTGACAGAGAATTCATAGGAACTTAGGAGAAGACAATGGTGGCTTCGCATTGGCAAATGGAGACATTGTGTTTTTGGGGTATCTGTTCGCTGCAGCAATTCGTCCAATACTTGAGAAAGTGATATCCCAGTAACACCTCAAAGATATACCTTTCTTTGGGATCAAGGAGCAATTTAAACTTTTATAGTCAAACATAACGGTTACTTTGACCTTACAAAATCTCACTACCCCCTTGAGTGAATTTTTTCAGACTTTTCTCAAACATTCATCTGGGCTCAAATCAATTGATTACATTCTGGTGATGAAAGATCAAGGTCGTAGTGACATCCTTACTTATGCATGTGATACATTCCAAGCACTCTGACAGAATTTTATTACTTGCACAAACATTCACTTTTGCTACTGCATGAACTGATTAGATTTTGGTGGTCAAAGTCAGTGTGACCACTAAAAACATTTTTTTTTTTTTTTTTTTTGCCTATAGCCTAAGAATTCAGATGGTTTAACCAGGAGACAGTCACCATTTTCTTTGCTATTAGAAGCAGAATTAGCAGAATCTGTCCTGTTATTAGGCAGCATACCATTATGCAGAGTGCTGGAAGTGAACACCCAGAACCCGTTTGATGTCTTCTTTAACAATCTAAGATAATCTAAATTATTTTCTGGCAATCACAAAATACATGTGTGAAGTTCCTCACCAACCCACATTCCCTCTGGCACAGTTCTGTTGTATTTTGAGGTAAGAAACGGGGTGTTAAAGTACACAAGTTCCACCAACCAATCGTATTTCTTCCATTTCATCTATGTTATCAGTTAATTTCCTGCTTTAAATGTTTCCTCCCATTTTTCATCCAGTATTCCAAACCTCCATGTTTCTTTGACATGCATTTTATTGTTGTTAATTCATTTTGCAGTGGCCTTTTGTAGTGGATCTAATTCATGATACCATCATTTTCTTTGCCTTTTTTCCTGTAAAAGATTCCCATTCCTAATGTATCAGTAGGTAATGTCTTAATTATAGATATTTATAGAAGTGGTTTACTGATGAAATTCTTGTGTGAGCTGTTAAATTATTTCACAGCATGACTAATAAACCCTTGTACTGTACATGTTGACCTTTTTTCTGCTGATTTATCAAAACCTGCAATCAGTAATTCTAGTTTTAAATAATTTAAAGTAAGATTGAGTGTAGTTAACCTTAACTTGATGTCACAGATGTATTTTATGTACATTTTTCCCAGTGTAGTCCCAGTTTAAATTGTTTATTTAATAAAAAAGCATTAGACCTACTTACACACTTAATTTTGAAAAAAAAATGGTTATTGTATTACTGATGTTTTGAGTGGAATACAATTAGATGCTATTTAGAATCATCCTTAGATGACCTTTTATATGGATTGTATAAAGACAAGTTGCTGTAAAGTGGTTCAAATTTTAGTGCACATCTGTAACAACTGAACTCAGATGATACTCGGAACCTAATCCCTTTATCAATCAGTCTCGTTTATCCTTTAATTATTGGGTTTCTTTTCATCTTGGAAACTAATTTCATCTCTACCTTTTATGGACTTTGTGACACTGAGAATTGTGTTGAAGGGTTTCTGTTGTCCACTGAGTTGGTATGGAGTGCAGTAGCAATATATTTTCTCAGGACTTAGTTTACTGCTTGTCGTGCCAACTTGTGATATATGATTAATTGTCTCCTTAAGTAGCCTCGAAGTAACTAATTAATCAACTAATTAAACTTGAGAAATTCTGTTAAATTTTGTTTGTGAAATTTGCTGTGTTTACTAACACTGATGATTTCTTCCCTGTTTGGTGACTTCATGGTCTTAACCCCTTACACTCGCTTGGAAAATTGGAGTTTTACTCTGTACATATGTATTATGACATCTTTGCTCTAAATGGTCGACTGTTAAAAAATTGGATTTGGGTGATTATTCAGTCTGTAAAAGTCTATATTAGACTTAAAATGTTCATAGACATGATAAGAAATTAAGTGATGTTACATATGAAAAAACCCATCTGAAACAGAACATGTATCATAACAGTGGGCTGCCAACAATTTGTCTTAGTTTGAAGATGTGGAGATCATAAAGGCAACTGTTAAAACATACAGAAAATCTCTAGGCAATGCATACAATATAACTGTCTGTTCTTTGTGTATAGAAACGTGGGGAAACAAAAAAAAAAAAAAACACCAAGAAGTGAAGTAATTCAAGTTTCTGTAGAAAGCCATAATGAATACCCTCCAGTGAGATGAGAACATCTACTGACTAATGAAGAGAACTCGATGGAATGCTGTTCTGGGGGCAACTCAGGAGCCTCATTGTTAATCAATCCTCACAGTCAGCCTTGTCCCAACTATCACCATGCCCACAAGTTATTTTATATGAGCTGTATCTCTTGTTCCAAGGACAATCTTCACAATGCTGTTTGCACCACTGAGCAGATCGGATGCCCATTCATCAATAAGCTATATGACATACCTTAAGAAGAAACACAGGGCTGGTGCTTTGAACTGTGTTTTGACCTGACAACAATATAATACTAAAAACTGAATTTGAATTTTATTTTACAAGAGTGATAGACATTGACCACAGATGGAAAAACTGGGAGTTAGCTTAATTCAGAATGACTGTATTAACTTGTCACACATCACTTTGAAAAAAAAAAAAAAAAAAGATCTTGACAAATGCATACATACGTCTTCTGACTCTAGTCCTCTTTTTGCTTTCTTCATTCACACAGCTAACACATTCAGAATATCATATAGTAGCTGGTGGGCTGTCAAATAATGTATTAGTAATAACATGTACAGTATATTTCTTCAGTCTTCCTCTGCTCCCCTAAAGGTTTTCAGATACTCAACTAGGCTAGTATAATAGGTTTCCTGTTTGATTGCTGTATAGACATTGTTTGATTTTGAGCAGGGTGTTGGTGGTTCGTGGAAATGTGAGGTACTGATGCAGATCAGTGATATAGAAAACCAGAATCAGTAGTAAGCAAATGTTCTATTGGAGGTAAGACTGTGTATTGTTAAAGGAAAGAAATACTCTGTTTTAGGCCACAGGAGTGGTCACATAGGTGGTTTATTCCTTCTTAACCACACTTAGCAAGTATTAGCACCATGAAAAAAATGCATTGCATTATAGCTATGTATGCCAGTTTAGAATAACTGTTTTAAGTACGATTCTGTCTCTACCCTGTATCTTTTACATTATTATATCTGCGTATTTTCATGTATGAAACACACATATTTGTGACCAGTTCATTTTAAAATATAGGTACAGCACTTTGTCATGAAAGTACTTAGTTCAGCAGTGTGTATGAGGCCATTTTCTTCCTGGGACATGGAAACAGGATCTGCTCCATTGGGTGCATCTGGGTCTGTAAAATGGTTTCACATTCTTTGGCTGTTACACTATCATTTAGAACATAACACCTAATGAGTACCACAAGATAACTGGCCACTATAACAGTTTTGACCCCATGTTTACTAGCTGCTAATGCACACATTATTGCATTCTTTTGCTTTTCAGAAATAAATATTTGAGAGATGGGTAAAGACACCATGATACATTACTATGGGGCTTAGAATGAAGTTTTATTTATTTATTTTTAATTCAGTCAGTGTATGTTTGTTCCCTGCGACATCAATACCACTTTCTAAAGTTAATTTTACCAGAGAAGTGGATCGACTCTTGACAAAAGTGTCTTTGTATCTATCTTACAGGAGATACTTTATTCCTGATAGAGATTCGACACTTTAGACATTCCAATTTGGTATAGACTCCAAAAGCTTCTTTAGTGTAACTTCTACCATAGAGGACCTACAATCTTAAAACCAACATGTACACCACATTTACTCATATCACTTCAAAATTTATAGCCAATTGATAATGCTATTCACACGCACAAGCTTAAGTGTGACCACTTCAACTTGAAGCAGAGCTTTTCAGTGAAGTGTTTTCATGCTGACACTTTTATGACTTGCACCGTCTTTCTGGTCTCACTTGTGTTTTCATGTGCTTTTAGCACTGATCTACCCAGGTGTTTTAATTTTATGTATGGTTGTTGTTCATTTGCTTGTTTATATTCATAGTTTGTGTGGATTTCTATGTGTACTGCAACACACAGTGTGTGTGTGTTTTTTTCCCCTTGCAAAAGAGAAGATAAAATGGATGAATGTTCAATCATTGGCCAATTTGACCGCCTCAGTAGTCTCCTCACACTTGAAGACATTGCACTTTCTCTTGGATCTAAAAAATGTTCTGCTGTGAATACTCTTTGAATCCCCCCCCCACACTATCTCTTTCTGCTTTATTTTTATGCTTGTGTGTATTTGCACGTGTGAGTGATACAGAATGACAGTTGAATGCAGTGCTAGTCAAACATATCTGACTTCAAAGATCCCAACTCTGTGGATTTCCTCTATACTGGTGGGCAGCTATATAGGTCAATGCACTCTGTGCATCTCTGTGTGTATGTGCACATACACAATGAGAATTTTTTTTTTTTTCTGCATATGTTTGTGCGATATATTGCAAAAAAAAAAAAAACTGCATTGGGAATTTGATGGCCTGGGTGACTTTTCTAAGAAGAAATATACTGCATCTTTTTTGCCTGCTGCTGCTCAATAATTGATGGTGCATCTTGTTGCTGCTGGGATCATGTATCATGTCTGCACTAGGATCTGTCCAGGTTGAGCAAATTTGGGGTTGGGTCACGTTATCCTGGTATCTATTGTGACTGTGTCCGACAGTCCTCTCATGTCTTTCCTTTTGGCTCCAGACTCTGTAAGACCCTCTTCATCAATAACCCAACATAGATGAATGAACAGACAATCACTAAAAGAGGAGGAGAGGTATGTCTCCATCTCCTTGTCTTTATTTTGTATTAAGAAACCCAGTCCTAGGTTATCTGCAATATTTTGTTCAGACATCTCATGACAATGTTGCTGGTCATTAGGGAGTTGAGGAGATCCACAGTACAACTGTGTCTTGCATATTCTTTCTGGCTTCACCAGGCACTACAATATATATATTGAATCTTGTCACAGTAACAACCCAAAATCACTTATCCCACGCTTATCCCAGGCTTGAGTATTTTGCCACCTAAGCCTCCATGACTATAGATAATACATAATTATAGGAACACACAAATAAACACATATGCAAGTACACACTCAGGCAGACACACACGCAAGGGACCGAGTACATCCACTTATGCGTTTCACACACAAAACCCAGGAATGCACAGAGAAAACATCCACTCAAGAGCCCAGATGGCCTTTTTTTTTTCCCATTTTCCCTGCCCTCATTAAATATCAAATATCTCAGGGAGTAATAACACACAAGGACCCACACACATCTCTCTGTCTTTCTTGTATATGTCATCAAGATTTTAATCTGTTACACACACGTAGAGTTTTTCATGGTTGGGGCAGAAAACTCTTTCCTCAGGCACACACACACACACACACACACACAAAGTGTAACTATTGCTTCCCTCCACTAAGTCTCAGACCTGCAGCCCAGTGCTCTGTCATTCCCTGTTTTCCTTAGTAGAATGCTTATGAAATATTCAGCCTGTTTTCAAGGTAATTACACATGAAATCATGTGAAAAGTGTAAAAAGCCAGAAATAAATTACTCCAGAAGGCCCTAGATACCACACCCTGATGTTTTGGATGTAACTTAGAAATCAGAACAGTGGAAATGGAGCTGTTAGAGCAATTACAAAGGCTTCAATCAGAATATTAATTATTTCAGGGATTCACGATATCTGAGCAGCTCAGTGAGCATGAGAAGACCTGTGAAATAGCTTTTTTTTTTTTTTTTGAAACGGTAAAGATAATGGGTTCTAAAATTCACTGTTTCTGATGTATTAGCCAACTAACACAAGCTGAACTCATAAACCCCTGATGAACATTTAAATGTGAAACTGATAACACCAAAGTGCTTTAGAGGACACTTCGAGAGGTGTTGTGGCTGCACATTAACAACAAACCATTAGCAAGGTTTTTCAGTAACCGTCCAACTATGCTTAATCCAAACACTAACCTGCAAGAATACTGGGACTCATTTAGGAAATTTCCATGCACACAGATTTGATCTCACTGCAGCTCTCACTAAATATATTTGCAGGTTAATGGATGTTTTCATATTTACAGAAATGTTTGACTATTGTATAAAACAAACCATTATTATGTTTTTGGGTTTTTGCCCATAAGCTTTTTCATTATTTTTTTCTTATTCAGTTCCACTGTATGTTCAAGGCAGTACAACCAGACTGAGTCCATAGACACAGTAGCTGCTGTAACATTTGATAATTGTCACAAAACACGAAGTATTGTGTACTTTAATAACCTTAACCCTGACCTAGTGGGTGCAGTTCATCCTGATTGTGGCAGGATTGTCTGTGCCCTGTTTCATGGCAATAAATCCAACAGTGTCTGTATGAAATTAGTGAATAGACTCACAGGTCATCAGGTTGACATTGTCAACCTTTGACATTTCAATAGCCATCCTCATAGAACTGCAATAGCTATTCAGCTATATTTCTAAATATGACTTTTTATTCCTGTTTCTCATGCAACGTTTAACTTATGCAAAAGGCATGGAATGCATATTCATGTAGCAAAGAATGGTCAAATGAAAAGATCAAGACAGGAGGAAAAATATGTGCAGATGAGAGGCGTCTTTGACAACCAAACCAGACCACATTCTGCCTGACATGTAACCAGCCCAGTTCATTTTTCCTAATGCTGATTCAATGACACACATAAATGGTAATGAATTCCCTGAATACACACGTATTAGTTCCACTGTTAGCTATACAACATTAGCATAGTGTATTTTTGTACATTACCTTCATGTCATTCTGATAAAGCAGATGTCTTCACCACCTTTCAATATTTGCCTAGCCTATACAAACGCAATATTTCCCTGTGCTTCACTGTAGGTTTACTCAATCAAACTGTGCACAATACAGTTAAAAAAAACATAAAAAAGATAAAAGTACTTTACAATTAAATGTGTATGTTTGTGCCCATGAGTGCAAATTTCCACAGGAGGGTAGGGGGGCGTGCATAAATGAGTATAATGAGTATAATACTTGATGTATTAGATGAAGTTGCTGGATCTGCTACCTCCATAACTGTTACTATGCCAACCCTCCGTTTTAGGCCAGAATAACAATATCGGGAGAGCTACCTACAAGTTTAGACACAATCATTCTGCCAGTTTTTCCCCCAAAGTTGGCACAGCTCTAACTGCCACTCCAAAAAATGCAGTGCTGATTGGTCATAGAGTGGTATATTATGCAGTGTTATATTTGGCTATGATACTAAAAAGTGGCAGGAAGTTTTATAACTAAAAGTGGCAATCAGAGTAAATCTGATCGAAGTCTTGACAGCTGGGAGGAATATCTTGTGCTCAGTGTTCTGTGTTGGACCGATACATTTCTGTGAAATAGTCATTTGACACTTCATCTTCGGAGGCTGTTACTGTGGATTGTTGTCATCAAACGTGGCAATTTTCATGGATGTTTAGATGGGGAAGAATACAATTTTATACACAGTGGAAATCCATGGCTGGGGGAGGCCAGCATGAAATGGGCACCACACAGTTCACTAAAGCGAAAAGATTGATAGAGATGTCAGTTTGAGAATGGCTTGAGAGTAATACATTTTCCCATGTCTACAGACGATCAAGGAGGCAACGTGTTACAGAAAGGACAGAACCACCCTCCGTGCTCTTTCTCCTGGGGTTGTTTGTCATATAGAACTAATTGTATGTATGTACACTGCATCTACACTGTATGTGTATGATACAGAAACAGACATGCAGCAGTGCTTCATTAATCTCAGTCAAATGGAACACATCTTCTGAAATCTTATGTAGTCCTATGTATCAGCCTTCAGCTTTTTTTGTTGTAATTCATTTCTACTGTGTAAATCAACCACATCAATTGACCACATCAGACTTAGCCATGTGACCTATCTAACCACGTTACAGGGCTCTTTTCCTTGACTACAACTAAATAAAGAATCCTTGTAAAACCTAAAACACATTTTGTTAACCAGATGGTATCCAGATGAAATAATTTTTTAATGTGTAGTTTTACTGCCATATCAAGGACAAAAATAATTGGGCAAGTCTTTTGTAGGTATCTTTATAGTACAAATGTTAGACTTCAAAACAGTCTAATAATAAATTGGTTTAATTTACTAAATTTCTACACCTTCAGTGCAAAAATTCTACATCAGCACCAGCTATTTGTTGGACCCTAACTCAACTCTGTTGGTTCATTGAGCATGACAAGAGGAATGCTTTGGATTGAGAGGGACTTTGTCCAACTTTGAGCAAATTACGAGTATGAGTAATACGAGACTGTTTGGTATGGATATCTTTTGTTGTTTCTTGTTCTTGTTAGGGTCAGTGTAGGTTTTTTATTAAGGCCTATTGGTGCACAAACACTTAAACTATCTGCTAGGGCAGTGGAAAAACAGAGCAAAGCATGTAAGCAATTTAATAAAAAAGAAGAAAGCTCCAGTGCTGTTACACTCATATGACATGTGCTATGTGGAGCCTTTCCAGTAGGGCCTTATATGAGTGCCTTCATGCACTGATGAACAGTTTGCTCTGCTGCCTTTGCTGCTGCACTGCTCTTCTGAGACCTCTGCTGTAACTACTGTGATCATTTGATTCTGCTACTTGCTGTCTCTGTGTTGTTGTCATAGCATTTCGTAAGGCCCACCTCCACCAGAGCATCTGCCTGTAGGCTCTGAATTAGAAATGTGTCTCTGCTACTTTTCTCGTGTCTTTGTGAGGGTGCACCACCTCTTCAGATTATCTGCATTCATGTAACGATGCATGTGACTTGGCTGCCTCAAGTTTGGGAGGCATTTGTTGACCTTCTTTTTGAAAACATTAAAAAGGAAAAGTGTTTGGGTCTGTAACTAAAATGTCCCTGCATTCAACCCCCCATGCCCTCGTTGCAATGTCTCATTAATGTGTGAAGTGGCCCCCAGGTGTTGTCTACCTATCGCACTTTGTCTTGTTATCCTCTCTCATAATTGACCTGTGCTCGTTATCTCTTCTAAATTGAGGACCTTTAAACCAGTGTTTAACGAGGAGGGGGACAAAGAACAGAGGGGGAGGTGTAAGGGGCATGACCTGTGATATCGCAGATGCCTGGGTTCAAGTGATCAAAGACTCACACATGCACGCACGCACCCACACACGCCCATCTACATGCAAAGTCGCTCATGTTAAACATTCTCTCCTACACCCTCAGATGCACGACATACAGATACAGAGTGACACACAGGGGCACAGACACACACTGCACCACACGCAGATGTGCAATTATGCATGGGTCAAGTCAGATCTCTGCATGTCAGAGGTATGAGACGAGAGGTCACACTCTGAGAGACAGAATCAGAACAGAGAGGAGAAGTAAAGGAAGACTTGAGATGCCAGTGGAAGCATGAGATTGAAGGGAACATTAAAGTAAAGGATGGGAACATGGTGATATTGACCAAATCTGAAAAGGTGTTACATCGCAGAGATGGTATAGCATTCTTGTTAAAGAATATGATAGAAGGTAGGGTGTCAGGGTTTTTGTTTTTTACTTTAGATCAATGTTTTTTTTTAAGTGTTGATATATTTGGATATGCGGTACATGTTCTATTTGAATTCTTATACAGTTCCAAAGTGTTTAAACAAATAAAGAAAATGCTCTAAAAACAAGGTGCTCTGAAGGAAGAGAGAGAGTGGGGGAAAGGGGGAGGTTTAAACATGAATTTCAGTTATTGAATTTACATTAGTGCCACATTTACAGCTGAGAATGGCACAAACTGCAGGGTGTCTGCGTGTTCAGTTGTTTCTGAATTCAACTGGAATTTCAAAAACATGTTGTTTTGTTTTTGTCTGGCTGGCCACATCACTAAAAATGGAACATGGTTTGTGTCCCAGTTGGAGGAATTAATGCAAAGTGGCGGAGCTGTGAAAAACAAAGCTGTGCATACAGCAGTTTTTGAACAACAATTAGAAGTACACCACATTTTACCAAACACGATCAAAATAACTCCCTGAATATCATTGCGTGAACTGTAGATATGATGCTGTTTTCCATGATGATTCCTGATATTCTCCTACCTCTGCTGTCATGTTTTTAATATTCTTTTAACACATACAAGAACATCTGATAGTCTTATGAAGAAAAAAAAGTACCAAATCGTATTTACTTTTCCAAATTGCAATCTTAGATCCAAAACTCTTGTATTAGTCCTGTCCTACTGAGTGTGTGTGTGGATGTGTGAGTATGATAAGTACTGTGTTTCTTTGATTGTTCCGTCTCTTACACTGTGCTCCACGGCAATCACTTTCACAGCTCAGTTGGCATCTGATTATCTCTCTCTCGCACACACAGAAATACAAATGCAGAAATATTCACAAAGACACACACACACACACACACACACACACACACACACACACTGCATTATTTGCATACTGCTTCCATCTTGAAATTGTTATTTTAGTAATCAGACAGACAGAGAGGAAACATAATTATAGAACTGGCTTCCACTTAGTAACAGCAAAGCTTTGTTAGTGCGTGTGCGTGCTTGTCCATGTGTGTATGTGATAAATGCTGTGTTTCTGTGTGAAGCAGAAAGTGTCAGAATATAGTTTATCAACAAACATCAGGCTTACATGGCAAATTAACCTCTGAATGACAATATCAAGATAAAATCAAAACTCAAACCCTACAATTTTACCAGGACTCAGAGAAGCTAGAGATGATACAGGTTTGAGCTTATGCGCCAGTCAAAAATGGGCCTATTCTTTTTAATTATATCTGTTTTTTTTTTTTTTTTTTTTTTTTTTTTGAATATCAAAGTTTTCATTAGTTGTTTTTGAAAGTTCTCACTGAGAAAGCACCACTACAGCGATTGATCACATGCTGCATGGTCAAAAAACTGCATCATAACTTCAAATGGCCTTGACCCAATTTTGGACAATGTGCTTTTATACATGTACCTGTGGGGTCATAGCAAGATTTAGTCCTTGAAATATTAGAGTGACCAGTGAAATATTGCCATGCAGTCAGAGACCTTGTGGTATTAAAGAAAAAAAATGGCAGAAATATAACAAAAAGAATGAAAGTGGACATGTCCACTGAAGTTACTTAAAGTCATCTGACATTTTAGACTTTACTTATGGATGTTTAGGTGACGTCAAAAAATTAATCTCAGCCAATACAATCACACTCACGTTTGCACACTGATAATACACAATATGCAACTATCACATAGAATGAAAGCTTGAGCGACTGTCTATGTATTTCTTTATTTCCCTTTTTAAACTGAGTATCCATAGATACAGAACATGAGTTTGTGTGTTTTTGCAGCTCTTATTTACTTTCATGTGGTTTGTTCCTTTTCAAGGTAAATATTCACTTCATTTCACAGACGCTGTAAGTAGAAAATAGGAAAGTGTGAGAGGTGATACCCAGTTAATACACATACACACACACACACGTTCGTGTTCAGAGGACAAAGAAGCCATTTCAGACTCTTTTGATGATGTAGCAGAAACTGTAATTGATAAACTGCGAATAATATACACAGTTGCACCACTACATGCACACACACACACACACACACACACTCTCTCACTTTCCCACTGTCTCTCTCTTTCTTTGTCTAGTTTGTGGTGTGATTATGGCTACAGTTATTCGCTCTCAGTGACAGTCATGATGGCCCAATTACCATCTCGTCTCCTCGTCTCACACCTCCTCCCCCCCGTCTCCCTCTTGTTTCCTCCCCTTCTCCTCTCTCCTTTCCTATCTCCTCCTGTCCTCCCTGCTCTCAAATTTGACAAGGTGGGAACAATATCTGTCGTGTGTCCCATTGACCATTTGGTAAATTGCTGCGTCTTCTCCTCCCTCTCCCTCCGTCTCAGTGTCTTTATCCCATCACCCTGCTCCCTCCTACATCTCCATGCCATTTGTTGAATAATTCAGTATATCTATCATTCAGCCATTTGGTAAATATTGCGCTTTCTTTCTGTCATTTAACTGAATGATTCTCACAATATCCATTTGCCAATACAACCTCATAATCATCTCCTCTTCTCCATTTCTCCCTTTCTCTCTCTCCCTCTGGTTCTCTCTCCAGCCGTCTCTCTGTTGCTTACCAAATGATTTCCACTACCTCCCTGTCTGCTATTTGTTGTTTAATAATCATGTGTCAAGGATATGCGTGTATATCCATAGACAATTTTCTGCAGTGGTGATGGGGAAATCTATTACACCCTTGAGTGTGTGTGTGTGTGTGTGTGTGTGTGTGTGTGTGTCTGTCTGTGTGTGTGTTTGTGTCTGTCAGAGAGAAGGGAGATGGGACCAGCTATTTATTTTGTGCAGCACTGACCAAAAGTCAACAAGTGATTGTGCTTAGCAGGTTGTGTTTGTGCAGATGTGTACATTTGTGTGTGTGTGTGTGTGTGTGTCTGGTCATACTGTTTGGTAAAACCGGAGCTGATATAGGTGGAGTGCTGTTCTATATCCTGAAGATTGGATTTGTTCTGAATTCAGGAGAAATAAACGCAACACAGACCTTGTTACAGTTTACCTGTGAAGCTGTGTGTTTTAGTTGAATAAAATATTCAATCCTGGTGTACGATGGACAGTAATTCGATACAAAATAGGCCATTTTCTTTTTGTAATGTGTTAACAAGTGTTGTAAAAGGTCCAATACAGAACTGCAGGAGAGAAAATATACCATCACTGCGGTGTTGGTTTTGTTTATTTGGGTAAAGGGAATATATATATATAAAATCATTTTTACCCTAGACTTTATTTTTATACATACAGACAGTATCTAATTGTTACTTCCTTTGAGTATCTACACCAACTGAAATAGATTTTTTTTTTTTTGATAAAATCATTTGATAACATGATGCCATTGCTGTTATCAGTATTACTGTTTTCAGTGTTTACAATGAAAACGCATAAGGCTTTAAAGCCTGGCTGCTTTCAGTAGCCTAAATCATCCAGAAATAAAATTAAACAGCTGAGAAATGCAAATGTTAACATGAGGTAAACCTGAGTAAATAATTTAAATTAATACTCTTACATACATGCAAGTACCACGGGATTCCTTACAAGCCTTGAATTTTTTTGTTGATGCTTAATCAAGTTCCTATTTATATTCTGACTTGTTTCAAGTGACAGCGAGCTGATCCCTTGGCCCTGAATAATGCATGGAGAACCTTTTCAATAGAACATAATCATAATGTTCTATCAATATTCAATCAAAAAGCTGAGGTCTCCAGGTAGTCAAAAAATAGGAATGGTTCAGGGATCATGTCTCTCAACATCATGATGTAAATTATAGATTGTGATTTGTGGATACTTTAACCAAAGACAATACATTCATGCGTAGAACCATTTAAAACTCACATGTGTACACACTCGCAAACACACAGGCTTGTTAATAATAAATGTGATTTATTCTGTGTGGATGTGAATATGCCACCTTCCCTCAGTCCATTCCTTCCTTTCCTTGATTGTTTTTACTCTGCTCTTTTAAAATTTAGATTGGAAAGTATTAAAAATCTATGGCACACAGCAAAGTACATACAACTGGCCAAAATAACAGTGTATGTCTTTTTTTTTTTTTTTTTTTTTTTTTTTTTATTAAGAGCCATGTGTGATTTAACCATGTCTACACCAGATTTAATGGGTTCTTCCATATTCCATGGTTCCTCTATAATGTGGTGCAAATCAGTTCATTTCTTGTCAACACTGCAGCTTGGGTTGTCTTACAACAACATGTGACTATGACATGGAATGCAAAGTAACTGTGCAAGTTTGTCATTTGAAATTGGCTGATTTATGTCATGTCATGTTCTACCTATGCCTGAGTAATTTACATTGAATTTGCTCCTATGGAAGTCACAAGGGAGATGCTTAGTGAATCTGTTCTACTGCTTTTTTCCCTGCTGTGGTTTTGTGTCTGTGTGGGTTTGTGTTATACAATGGTTTTTAAAAACCTCAGTGGTCACAACCCATATCTTTTTATGTGTGTCAGGCTGGAACACACAATCTCTGCAGCAGCAGTCTAATGTGTCTCCATAGCTTAAGACACACACCAGGTACTTGGCATGTTGAGGCTCTCCAAACCTAGTGTCTCTTTGTCTCATTAAAAGAACAACAATGAGGTGTCGAGCAGTGTATCATTATGAAGGTGGCTGAGAGTGGACTTGAATGTTGATTTTCAAATGAGTTCAGATTATGTGTTGTCTCACTCTGCACTGAAAAAGAAGACTTTCAGAAAGCAGAGGAAGTCTGACTGTGAGTAAGTAGATGCTCAGTTTACGGCAATGTCAAATTTACACTTTGTTCTCAGCTACTTGTGTATGTTGATGTGAATGACATTCTTGACTTTGTAGTTTTTTGAAGGATCATTTGACGTTATTTACATTTATTCCAGATAGTTTTCAGCCATTAACATTACCATATTTGTGGGAAAAAAAACTCACAGCAGTTTTTGTTCCTCCAGTGAAAGTCATTAATTTCACCAAATAATATGTTTGCAATATAATGAAAACATATGGAATCTTTACTTGTTCCAGCTGCCCCATCACAAGAGGGGCAGTCTTCACCTATAGCATGTTCCAATCTCGGCCAAAGGAAATACTGTATATGACATGACAGTTAATCAATATCATGAAAATTATTGGAAGTTATCGTTTAGCCAGAACTAGGCAGATGTAGATGCAGTGCAGTCGTTTGGTTATTGTAGCGTCAGTGATGACTACTCAAAGAGGTCACTGGAGGGTCACTTGGTTTCTTCATGGCCCAAGGATTTCCTTTCTTTCTTTCCCACAATTATGTTGTCTTACTAACCTGAAATGGAGACAAAAGGATCCTCTCCCAGGATGAGACCAGCTTTTAGCGCATCAGTGAGATTTATGACGGTGGACTGGTGAGATTTAAACTAGATCAAATGGCCACAAGGCAAATTGTATGAATGTCAATCAAAAACTCCAGAATGAAAAGGAGCTCATTCTATAACAATAAGGCCTCATCTGTGATTAATATTTCACAGTTACTCTCTCAAACAGGTGATATAAAGGACTGTGATTATGACTGAGGTGTGGAACCGTCTTTACACGATGAGCTCACTGATCTACATTCAAAAACTACATTCCAGCCCCTCTTTTTTTATGTCTCTCAGATAATGGGCTTATAAATTATGCTGAAGACCAACACTGATTTCCAACCCTCTGTAATCAGAGGCCTGCCAGCCACTTTTAAAATAGTTAGCCAGGCTTTTTGAAATTTCACTCATCCAAAAAATATATTCATCCTATAGCCTTATTTATTCTTATATTCAGTACACACCCAACACAATTTATCTGAGAACCCTAAGAAGTTATTGGTCTTTTTTTTAATCCACTGTAAACATTACAGTACACTTTTCCAAAGCCTTACTTTACTTTACTAGAAGTGCTATGATATTTCTGGTCAAGCCTTTTGAGCGATAAACCTTGTAAACATAGGTAATGGCTACACATATATCCACACTGTCACTGCCAAAGGCAGTTTCAAATGTTGTCATGACCCTTACTGCTTCTCATGCCAATGGATTTGGAAAGTCGTGTGGAGTTTAAAAAGGGAAGGGTCAATCACTGCCTTTTTTACCTTTTTGCCTTTTTCAAATATATGGTGGATAATGATGAATAAAATGTGAAACACATTATGCATTAAATTACTGGAAAAATACAGGGAAAGGTTTTGAATAGTTTTTCCAGAAATCATTCAGTATTAGAAAAATAAAAATATGAAAATAAGAGTTAAGAGGACTGCATTCTTCTGGGCAGAAACCAAGACCTGGCCCTTTCTAGCTACTGGAAGGATTTCTTGAAGTCACTAATCCTCACTGTCTCTCTTTGTTGCTCTTAGTTACACAGGTTGTTTGATTGTGGATGAAAATCCTGAGGAGTTTTCATTCCATTGCTGATCAGCAGCAGGCACAAAGGCATCTTGGTACGTGTTGCACTGGATGGTGATTTGTGGTCTGGATGGCCTTGGTTTTGGCTTCCAATTTTGTTTCCCGCAGCCGCTTGGAGTTCTTGCTGAAGGTTATCCACATACTGTTAGCCTTGTATAGTGCCAAGCACTGTACAAGTATCCATGTGCCCTGAGTTAGCCTGAAATCCAGCATGGGTGAGTGTGTGTTGTAAGGAGCTCACACATTTGTGCTGCCAGGCAGTGGTGAAGCTTTAGCTCCTTTAGCCAGTAGGAGTGGATCGTGTCAGGTCCGGGTGCTGTCCAGCTCCTCATTCATGTGACTCGTGTTTGGAAGTGTGCCTTTGTGATGTTGACTGGTTTTCGTTCTGGGTTGGCTTTTAGGTCCACCAGCCACTTGGTGTAGGTTCATAGTGTGATGCCTCTTTCCCCCATATGTGCTTCCAGTATTTTGCAGCCTGGACTCTGAACAGGCCACTCATATTTCTGGCCTCTGCTTCTTCACTGTACCTCTTCAGCCTTTGTGCTCTAATCTCAAGTGGCCTCACTGGACATTTTCTTGTACTTCTTTGTTATCCAAGACCCATCCCTCATGACACCCCCTGCACCACTTTAGGGGAGATGCAGTTAGAAGAGTCTTTGGCTTCTTTTCATTCTCAGCTCAGTGAGTGCAGCTGTCATGATTTGTGGTGGGGTATCATCTACTTTTTTAACACTTCTCTCTTTGACTCCATATCTCTGTGTAGTGTTCCCATTCTGTTGGAGCTTCTTAATCTCCTGTTGTGATAACAGCTTACTTCTATTGATACTACACACACCCTCTCTTTTTAGTTATGTTGCTGTTGCTCATGTTCTGAGGCTTGTTTAGCCCTAGGGATTGAAGCCCGAGGACCTTTACTGAAGGCTTGCCCAAACTGGCAGATATGATGTTTAAATTCCGGTAAGGGAATGTCCAGTGTTTGTAGAATTACCTTGTATGTATGTATTAATTGCTACCAACTTAAATTACTGATTCAGCGGGTGGATTTTAACAAACCTTGTTAGTGCTGCATCTATTTATGACAGAAGCCATATGATGTTCTGGTCCTCTGCAGAGTTGATGGACAGAAAATAATAAGTAATTATAACAATAATAAGTTACTCATTACAAACAATCTTGGTAAACTCAAGTCTAAGATCAAAAAAACTGTCTTCAACATTTTGTGCTGTGTCTTCATAGCTTTTATCTCCGAAAAAGTTTCAGCAAAAGGTGTCATTGTTTATAGTGGTATTTGATTAGCTTAGCTTCACAGCTTGTTCATATATTCATCCTGATATGTTTCCTAAATGTCATTTTTTTCATTAAGCTTAATTAATGTGCTCCATAAAAGCACAGTGCCTGAGCCTTTCTATGCCAGAATGTGCACTAGGATTCAGAATCCACTGCGTAGAGAACAGGATTGTCCCAGAAACTAATTTTCCTGTTTATTCAGAGATTTTTCTCATAAGGATAGTTTTAAAATAATTATGTAATATTTTTTTAAAATATTCAGTTAACTTTAATATGTATAGCACCAAATCACAAAATACATTAATTTCAAGGCACTTACAATAATTTTATTGAAAACCTAATTATTCCCAAGGTGAGCAAGGCATAGAGAGCGAGAGAGACTTAGACAAAAATAAAGAGGGACAAAGGAAGGAAGTTATAGGGGTGTTTCCCCTACAGATCAGTACAGAATGCACCTGAACCATACCTAACTATGAGCTTTATGAAAAAGCAAAGTTTTAAGTCTAACTGTTAATGTAGAGGCAGTGTCCCAGACCCGAACTGGGAGCTTGTTCCATAAGAGACAAGGGCAGACAGGTCTTAGAGACTCTGAGAACCACAAGTAAACCTGCTATTTGCGGTGTATACAATAAAGGCAAAAGTAGAAATCTGGACACTGTCAACCTTTATCAGTATTTGCATTCAAACCACCATGTGTTCAACAAATGTCAAAATATGAAAATCCACTTTACTCAGGTAGTGTTTCTCAGCACACCTCAGTGAAAGTCTTGTGATGTTCAGCAAGGCGGATGTTGGTAACTGAAAGGAACGTGATGCATTTCTCTTTTTGCTCTCAGAATTGACTTTAAACATACCTGACAGAGTGTCACTACATGTTTAAAGCTATTGTCCAGCTGAGAAATTTTCGACACAATTTTAAGCCAGAAGCGCTGACATGCCTCAGAAGAGTAGTTACTGCTCTTTGGTTGGTGTGTAGTTAAGCCTGTGCACATCACCAGTTCCTGAAAAGGCAAACCATCCCCACACCTGAACATATTCACCATCATATTTGACTTTAGGCTTTATTCCCTGTTTTATTAACATCTAACATGGCCTGGCTTTGCTGTGGGGTAGTGACTATGATCTGTGAAAATCTATCCAGCATGGGTTGTAGTGCCACAAGTTTCAATTTAACTGCACTTTGGAGCTTTACCCAGAAAACTGTACCTGTAATACCAATACAATCAAATTAAAGCTACTTTTCAGGTTTAATCATAAAACAACTTATTAACAGCAATATAGTGTGTAGAATCCTGCATGAACAATTAAAAAACAATGAAACAAAAATATACATATTTTATAATGCATTTTCAGAAGATTCAGAAAGTACCTTTTTTTTCAGATCCATAGTTAGATCCAAGTCACATAATCTTGAATAAAAGAAAAACTGAGTACATAAAGTGTACTTTTAATATAAAAAAAAGTGATTTATTGATCAATAGTTCAGTAAACAGTACAAACATCTCTTGGTCCCGGTAGACTGTGATTGAACATCATTTTATGTGTATAGTACATCGAGTTCTTGTTCTATTTTTCTGATGGCGCAATAATTTCCTTTGCACTTTAATATACCATCAGCATTATGAAAGTCTGTCTCAATCATAATCTACTCCTCACTGAAAGAACAGTTTATTTGCTCTGTGTGATTAGGTTTGATAGGTTCCAGGAACAGATAAATGAAATGTGTCACCTCTGTCTGCCTGACCTGAGTTTGCCTCTTGATGCCCCTGGCATTGTATTTCAGATGATTGTCTGCCTCTATCCATCACTCTTAGCAAACTGTTTCAAAGAACTGAAAGTGCCCATCTGTTGAACAGTCAAGCAGTGTTTGTGGCTTTCTTTATCTTACTGTAGCTGTAGCTAATAATGTAAGAGGTACATTGTCACAGGAACTAAATATAAGTAATATGCTAAATATTTGATTATTTCAACCACTGATTCATTTTAAGATTCTTGAGATCTTTAGAACAATATGTGTCTTTTGTGTCTGTCAATTGTGGGGATTTGAAAATCTGCCGACATTTTCTATAGCCTAATGTATTGTTTAGCATATGTATTTTCATCCCATTTGATATCTTTTGTACTGAAAACACCCCATTTGCCGTAGTAAAAATAATCCTACCACTACCACACATTACACCAGCCGTGTCACCAGAAAATTTTTTGCATAATTCATTTTTACTGGTAAGTTTTGGGGGGATTTTTGTTTTTTTGGCAGACAATCATATTTTGTTTGAAATTTTGATATAACATGTCTACTAGACTTTGTGTTTCTCAAAACCAATAGTAGTGACTGTTATCTGCATGATTCCAAATCTTAAAATAATGTTTTGGTAATGTGAAGTGCAGTATTGGTAGTATTAGTCAGAATGATGCCTTAAAGAAATCAGCCCAGCGACACAGGAATTTAACTTCAAGTGATCACTGTTGAAACCCACGGGTGGAAGTGTCCGGCTTCAGAAAGTAAAAGTCCTGCCACATTCCTGCTCTAACCATTCACATGAACCATCTGATTCCAATTAGCACAACTCTTCAGCCAGGTTGATCAGCTAATTAGTGAAATCACCTGTGTTAAGTGCAAAGGTAGCACCAAAACATGGCAGGACTTTTACTTTCTTAAGCCAAACACTTCCACCTCTGTTGAAACCAAATAAAGAGATTCCTATTATTAATCTGTTATGTTTTTATTATTAAGTTTTATACAAGAGAGTGTGTGGGAGTGTGCGTGTTTTATTGTCATCTCATTCAGTTTCCTATGTGGTTCACCACTCACCAACATAATTAATAGTTGATGCATGGATACAATTAAGAGTTGTTTACACCCCAGCATTTGAAACATCTACATGTTTCTGAAACATCATAATTGCCTCCCACCTCATCCTTCATTCTAAGAGAATAGAGAAGCAAAAAGTTAGAAAGCTCGCAGCATCAGTAGACTTTGCAAATTCAAAATTATATGAAATATTTCTGCAGTCTGAAAAGGTGTAGGCTGAAGATACAGTTTTTAATGTCTACCATTTAACAATATATCACCATGGGCGGTAAAAGAAAACAAAAAAAGTGTTTCAATTTCAGCCTCCTCATGGATCCAACACTTAGCTCTGCAGATCCCCACAACTGACCTCTAATAGTTGCAGATTGTTATTTATTTTGACACTGTTTTATATTCTCCAAGTAACTATTAAAATAAGGGAATGTTACCAGATTGAAATTCAGATTTTTGTGTAGTTTCTTCGACAAATAATAGTCAACAGTGTCAAAGTTTCAATTCTTTATTTTCTATTGTACGAACAAAGTTGTCCTAATGATTCTAAAGCAATATTGCGACACAGTAGGTAATATGTTATTTTCTAGAATATTTTTTTCAGTATTTTATAGAACTGTAACAGCCATGGGTGCGTGTATGGTGCTTCATTCCCACCGATATGTTTTTTTAGTGGTTTGGTAATGGAAAAAAGCTGAATGTTGCTGTTTGTGCTTGTGTATGTGATTCGGCAGCAAGAAATAGGGAAAAAGAAAAACCAAGTTGCCTCCAGTCTGAAACGTCTGCAGTTTAATATTGTATCCGAATCTCATCTTTATTCTCCTTTGGCAAGATGTGTGAGAAAATGTGCATGCAGTAAAGTCTAGTTTCCCTGCTCTCTTCACATTACGTGCAGGAAGAAGTATTTGAGACTGTGTGTTTTTGTGTCTGTGTCTGTATGTGTATATAGACATTTGAAAGCCCATCTCAAGTTTTTTTAACCAATAAATCTTGTTACAAGGTGTGTGTGTGTCTATATATCTGCATGTGCACCTCGGCCTGTAGGTGCACTTATAAACATACAGAGATCAAAGTAACTTACTATCATATAAAATGTAAGCACAGTTGGGTGGAATCAGCAGTTTTCAACCAAGTAGACTGGACCCTCCAGGGGGTCACCAGATGCTTGTTCTGGGCTGTATGAATATTTAAGTACATTGGCAGACGACTTTATTTTTCTCTTGCTTTTTCATGCTTAATATATATTTTTATTATTATTACATATTTATGATGGTGTGGCTTTATGATGGCTTTTATTTTTCAAGGTCCTGATCCAGTAAAAACAAAAGAAAGAAAAGAAAAAAACACCCATACGATAGGATGCAAAAGAGTCCATTAGCGTAATACATACTATTAATACCAGCAAGTGTGAATTAAAGTGTTGATGTTTGGAGCTTGAATCCGAAGAATCACTTTTATTCTAAAAATTAGGAATCGGTTCAGTTCAACAGCATTGTTGTACATTGCATCATGCATCATGAGTCAGTGTTATGTAACTGTGGCAATATGCAAATCCCCTGACAGGCCTGTTGCTCTCAATGATTCTTCAATTGTAACATTTTGCCCACAGTGGTCAATTTGAATTCAAATGTACACTCCATGATCCATGGGAATAGAAATCAAGCACTTTGTTGTAATGCTCATATAATTAAAAATATACATGAAAAGCATGAAACTTTAGAGAAACCTTAGAAATATTGCAAATTCCTCTGCATGTATGCATACATGAATATAACTTAAATACAAAAATATGCTCCAAACAACCAAAAGGCACTCCCACTCCCTAACATGTAGTGCACATCAAAACATTTACATGTAGCTAATTCTTATATGATGTTCAGCCACTTAAGGCCCGTTTCATCTTCCACGCCATCTTACATAGATTCTCACCTGTTTTGTCTTGCAAGCATTAATGGTGCTAAATCTAAGTTTCCTCTGCTGCCAAACATGGGTTCTGCTCAGTTGCCAAGAGACTCAGCAGTTATTGCATTTACAAGGTGAGGTTATACAAAGCCCATTGTGCCGTGTTAATGTTAAGTTACAGTGACTTGCTATCTGTCCCTAATGAGATGTTTCAGCAGGGCTAGCATTAGCTGGTTAGCATGCTAACTAAGTGGAAATAAAGACTTGATGGGAAGCAAAACAAGACTTACCAACCTGCATGCAGTCAAAAGTCAGTTGGTTCTGAGATATGGATTATTTGTCTATTTTGAATGAAAATAGGCAGCAGAATATGTCTTATAATAAGATGACCTTCTCCACAAAAAAATGACTTCAAACCCAGTTTGGGTGATATATATGGCAAAGCAGATACTGTGCGAAAGTTCAGAATAAAACCTTCACTAGTCTACACTCTCTGCTGCCTCCACACAGGTGAAATGACCCTATCACTTCTGTCAGAACAGCAGAACAGCTTCCTGTCTACCATGTCATTGTCTTACCACTCAATCCTGCTTACTTTACTTATTCTTTTTAAAATAAAGAATAACTCAAAATCTCAACTCAAGCAAGACCTCATTATGTCTCTTTGTTGTAATACCTCACTCTGACATGACAACTTTATTGTTGCAAAAATACTGGAAGCAGTAAATCTGTAGTAAATTTCCATCTTCTCAAGTTTGACTGCCTGTGAAATAGGAATAATTTATTCTTAGTCTACGTTTCCATTCATTATTCACAAATCACTCTGGATTAAGCAGTGAATCACCCAAAAGTAAAATAAAAAACCTAAGAGCCAGACCTTTTTAAGCATACCATGTTGGCACCAAACCTGTCACCTTAAGATCTTTAGGCTCATTAGATGATACCACAAGTTGTCTTTCTGAGATTCAAACAAGTAAACGTTGCCCCTATGCCTCATTAAAACATATTAGCACTCATGTCATCTTGAGACCCAAACTGAGCAAATGTTGTCTGTTTCCCTGGGAGCCAGGCTCATTACAGTATACAAGTACTACTGTCACGTGGGAGCCCAAAATAAGTCCTTTTTTTTCTGTCACCCAGGGACCAAGGCTCATTAAAGCGTATTAGTACCCCTGTCATGTGAGGATAACCGAGTCCAAGCCATTGTGGGTCTTGACCTGCACTTTAAAAAACGAGACCCTGAGTAGGCCATGAGGGAGCAGCAACACTATCTCCTTGCCCAAACTCTTTTGGCCTTCACTGGACTATATTTTTCCCATCAGTCATTCTGTTGCGCTGAGAGGGGGATGGCCCAGAGGTCATTCAACCAATCAGCATCTAACACCGTAAGTGGAAAGTGGACTGATTATGTCTTTTTCTTCTTGCCTTCTCTCATCTTGATTACATCTTTGTCTCTTTCCAACTCATCTTTGATTATCTCTCTCTCTCTCTCTCTCTGCTTTTCAATCGGTTCCAGTCTCATTCTCCAACTCCTTTTTTTTCCTCTCTCCTAGTGCATGGTTTCCTCTTAATGTCTCCCATCCCCCCTTTCTTTTAAAGTCTCCCTTTCTTCATTTTCCATTAATCACAATGTCATTCTTATAGAAAATGTAGTTAACAGACAGATGACTATAATCAGCTTCAGTTCAACTTCAGGTCAGTCAGCATATAGCGTCTTGGTATGTGCCTCTATGCACACATGTATTCATGCACATGGATGTGTGTGTGCGTGCATGCAACTGAGCACACTGAACCTATTGTACTACGTGTATGTGTGTGTTTTGTTGGTATCATTGATTATGTGACTTTCCTGTGTGTCTATTGCTATGTGTATGTATGTGTGCAAACGTGATTGTGTCCATAGTGTAACAGTGACTGAAGCTCTCTCTTCTTCATGAGCAATACATCAATTCACTGTACTATTGAATTCCATAGTAGATTGGATGGCATATGATCTGCATATCGTAGCAATATTATCACTACCAGTGTTCTGATGAAACCTCTTTTCATAACCTAAATGAGAGATGAGTCAGACCTGTATTAATATATAGAGAACCTTCGATCCTGTCAAACTGATGCCAGTTTTATACAAAAGAGTGATGAAGTGTTGAGACTCGTATGAGGAAATGAGAAAACGCAAAATACAAAAAAACGAAAGGAAAAGGGGCAGAATAAACACAAAAAGCGGTGGTAGAAGGAAAAGAAAGCAGAAATTTTAGGTAAAGTAGATACTGAACAAGATACAGACAAAAAAAAAATAAAAAAAAAGAGGTAAACCAGATACAAATATGTTGAAGAGAAAGAAAAGAAAAGAAAGAGGTCACCTAAATCCAGTCTGGTGAATCATGGTAATTAATTTCAAGAAGTTTACTCACTGAACCTGAAATCATTTAAATTTTGTGATTTTTTGACAGTGCAGCCCTTTATGAGGCCCACTTGAGTGTGCAGTCATAAAGCAGTCTAACTGGGCACATCGACATATAGCCTGATGATTAAATATATGTGAGTAAAGCAGCCATTTCTGTCCACGATTGGTTGGAAACTGTCCATGATGATGACTTGAATATGAACAGTGTAGCATATGATGAATTCAGAGAAGCATCTTCCATAGACTGTTATGCCAGTGATATGAATCAGAAAATTCAAAATATTACATAGTTAAGAAACAAATATGTGCAGCGGAGAAGACAAATGATTCGTGTGGCTGGATCCAGGCTACAGGGACAAAAAAAAAAAATGGGATTTGCAATGTTAATTCATGTGGGAATAATAGTGCTAACACTTTCAGACAGAGAGGGATGTAGCAGCAGGGGTGGAAAAGAGAAGAAGGGAATAAGAGAGGAAAAGGAGATATAAAAAGAGATTACAAAAAAGGGATGAGAGGAAAATTGGAGAAAGAAAAGGTGAGGAAAAGTCAGGAAGCAAGGATTAGAAGTGCAAAAGAACCTGAGAGACAGGACGAGGTAGTGGGAAGACGAGGGAAATGCGAAGCAAGGAGGGGATGGCCTCAGAACAAGAGTGGAAATATTCCTGTCTGTGGGGAAAAGGTAACTAGAGGAATAGAGAGATAAGAGAGAGGATGAAGATGAAGAGAGGGGTGCAGAGGAGCCAGATGGAGTTAGAGGAGGAGCAGGGAAGAGCATTGACATGAAGAGGGGGAGAACAGATGAGCAGAGAAAGGGCGGAGAAATTCAAGGATGACGTGTCTTATATGAGAACAGATGATGTCATTCAAACTCCCGAAGAGAAACCAGACATTTTATGACAGCACTTCGAAAAGTGGAAAAAAGAACAGTGGAGACAGGAAAGGAAGAATGACATGAGTGGACAGATGACGGGAAGACAAACTTAGTGTTTTTTTTTTTTTTTTTTTAACATTTATAGTTTTTTCCGTCTTTGCTAAGTGGAAGTGGAAATGAAATGAAATCTTTATTTTGGTTCGTTTGCACAAAATAAGCAATTTACAGAATCAAAATGAATCAAATGAATTTCAAACTGACCGAAATGAACTACCCCCCTTATTTAGTACATAAGTATATAAATAAATAAACACTGAACAAAAACACAGAAATTGCATAGCAATAACAATGCTATATATATATATATATATATATATATATATCCCAACTGTGTATTCATTTTAGCATTTGTGATTTGTTCTATGAAATCTATAAAAGCAAACTATGTGGTTCTATTTTTTCTGAATCCATACTGTTGTTCACAAAGCCTCCTCAAGTCATTAAGCCTCCTTACAAATATTTTTTCTAAGATTTTTGAGAACTGTGACAATGCAGAAATGGGTCTTTAATTTGTAAACATATGTTTATCTCCTGATTTGTGAAGTGGAATGATGATAAGTAGGTATAACGCTCATCTTTTGTTAAGGTAATGGAGCTACTAGGACTTAATTATCAGTCGAGGCTCAGTAGGGAATTTATTTAATTCCCAAAAGACTAAATTCAGAAGATCCCCACCTCATCTGTATACTGTATACTCTGCTGATGCCTCATATTAGCTTTTTATTGGACTTCACAGTGTTGCTTTTGCACAGAATGGATTTTGTCGATTATATCTCCCAGATTAATCTCACTACAAATCCTACAGTCAATCGCTAAAATGTATCAGTGCTCTATCATTATGATAACAATACAAAACATGCGTCATTGTAAGAAAAAAAAAAATAGTAATTACATGTAAACAAAGGTTATGATAAGCTGCTCTCACTATGTGGGTTGTTTTTTCATTGAACACTAACTGTAAACATAAACCCATGTCAAACCTGTCTAACACCCTTTTAATACAGGCTGGTGTTCACTCACCAAAGCTGTAGTGCTTGGAAAGCTGGAGAAGATACAGGAAGAGAGCTAAATGAGGAAAAACCAGAGACAAAGAGGAGGTATACTCACAGGTTTGAAAAGAGGAGGGAAAGGATGGGATTACAGGATGAAGACAAAACAAGGATTTTCAACAAAAGCGCTACAAGAGCAGATTAGACTGGGCATATGATGAGAGAGAAAATGGAAAGAGTTGGGGACAGTTGATGAGTTAATAGGAGAGGTGTGTAGAAAGTGGGGAAACACATGAAAAGATGTGACACATGAAATGATGCGATGGGAAAAGAGAAGACTTCACATTCATGTCATGTCAGTGGTTTATGGTGTAATTGAAAGGTGGAAATGGGAGAACGTCAAAGGAGAAGGGGTGTGAAAAGAGAAGGGAGGTGGATCAGGGAGGGGCATAAGGTTTCATATGTCACAGCTTTCACATGTCATATGTCAAATAGAGGCTCCATGTGTCACAGAGGAAATGTCATGTCAAAAACAACATTGTAATTTACTGTTAATGAAGAGAACCAAGGAGTGTGAGTGGAGGGTGGAAGAAAATAGGACAGAAATGGACTGGAGACAGGAAGGTGAGGAAGCAGGACTGTGAAGGGTAGAGAAGTAGAAGCAAGCAGTATAAAGAGTATGGAGAAGAAGGGTTGAAGATGAGAGAGAACCAGTTTAAGAATACTGCTAGGGTTCGTTGATTGTGGTTAAATTCCTTTGCAAAACTTTTTGGTCACTGTCAAAAATTTATTCAAAACATTTAAAAACTTCAGATCTGACCAGATGGGGAGGGGTAGGGAGAGGAGGGGGGGGGGCAGAAGAGAAAGAAGGGAAATGAGCAGAGGAAAGAAGTGGGGTGAGAGGAATGTCATTTGTCACTAGAAATGGTGTAATTATTTGCTGCAGAGTAAGATGAAGCAGCTCTACACTGACAGCTTTCTGACATGAGTCATTTTCTAGTATGAAGATGAATACTAATGAAACATCTATTGCTAAAGAACAGACAACCAGGCACTTTATATTTGTAAGAAAAAAAAAAAAAAAAAAAAAGCCAGAACGTAGGTGTGTACATCATTAAAACACTGACTATGAGTCATAGCAGCGAGTTAGCAGCTGGCACTTAGCATTTCCTTTGTGAAATTCATTTGGGTGAATACAACCATTCAATAAAATGTAAACAATCAGTCAATCAATATATGATATACTCAACTTTGTGGTGCAGATTAAATGTATGTGTGCACTATACAGCCACTTTTAAAGTGAGTATTAAGGGAATATCCATTAGTGCACTGGGTGTGAGTCCTCTAACCAACTGAGACGTCATTAAACTCTTAATTTTCTACTCGTATCAGCACGTTGTTGTACACATTGTGTGATGACTATTACACCATAGATAATGTGTTTAAACCAAAAATATTCAGACTAGGCTTCCTCTCTATGCCCAGACAAAAGGATGCCTGTGCATGATTGTGCAGGTGGCTAATATTCAGACATAATGAAAACTGCCCCTGGCATACAGAAGTTAGTGTGTGTGTATGTGTGTGTGCCCCTGTGTGAATGTGTTAACTAATCTGCTTTATGTCTGCAATCAGTACCAAAGTTCACCCGGGGGATGAGCCTTTAGGGAGAAAAGGTGATGAGAGGAGAGGGGGAGGAAATATTTCTGGTGAGGGGGAAAATGGAAGAAAAGAGAAGGATGGAGACAGAAGCTAAATAGCCAAAGAGATTTATTCATAACTTCAAGCCTGATAAAGAGAGAGAGACGGTGACAGAGGAAACATTTCAAAACACTTCATGAATTGTTACTGAAGTCACTTTGTCTTGGTTGCTGTGCTGTTCACCTCACATGACCTGTATCAAAAGTTTTATTGTAAAAGTGCTTTTTTTTTTTTTTTTTTTTTTGCTCAGTTTGTCGAATGTGCTGTCAGCAGAATTTACTGCTCTGTGTTTCTTCTGCCCTTGAGTCAACTTTTTGACCCAGTGAATATTTCACCTGCCTTCATTATTATTAAATGTTAAACAGCATACATTAGTAAAGATGCCCCCCCAAAATTTAGATATATAAATAAATGCATTTGCTGCCTTAAAATCTGGACTCGTGCCTTCTGCTCGTTGATGTATTCTGATGAAATGACAATTGTCGGTGCTCTTGGCAGCAGGAGGCTGGTGAGGGATTAAGATCACAGCGTATCCAAAAACTGGGTTTAAATGTCACCAATCTGATATGTATTGAGGTTGACATCACTGTTGTATGTTACATGTAATGACTTTAAATGTGCCACCCACTTTTTTTTTTACCGTTTTTCTGAACATTCCCAATTATGATCTCATTGACTCCTAAACTCCACATGTATAAAGTATTAAAATGTTTTAAGTTACAATTTTTCACACCGTCAACTGTAACCGAGACAGTGAAGAGCTTGAGTCACTGTTTTCTGGGCCGTTAGCCATTACGGAGACTGTAAAGTTGTGAGCGCCATAGTCAAAAATAGACTGCGCTTGTCAAAATGTCATGAGGTAGATCTATGACGCGGAATGTACAGTGGCCTCCAAAATATATTTTAGAACAGGCCTATAATGTAAAATAGTTATTCATGTGATTAGTCATTTTAAGAACAACTCTGTAATAGATCAGACTGTTCTGTTCTTTGTGCAACACATGCAGAACATATGCAGTCAGTTTTATTTGGAGTAGTCTGAAGTTTGAGATGCATGAAGCCTGTTTGCACTGATGAAAAGGAAAGCTGGGAAACTCTGGAATTACTCCTGCTGTTCAAACCACATGTGCTACACTGCTAAATATTGACATCAGTCTCTTAACAACCATTAAAAGCTGCTTTGAACATGTCATATCTCAGTGGAGCAAATGAAGGGAATATTGACATAAAGTCTATAATATTGTAATGAAGTCAGTTATTATTTTTAAATTTTTGCTCCTGTATATTATGGATGTCTGAAAGAATCTTTTTTTTTTTTTTTTTTTTTTTTTTTGCACTGCAGCATGAATGAGGCGTAACAAAGCTTTAGCTTTACAAGCAATGAATGCTGTGTAAACAATACTTTGCATTCATAAAACCTTTTGATATTCCACATGTTGGGCGAATTAGGGTGTTCGTACCGAAATCGTGTGAAATGCTTGTAAAATAATGATAATCATATTTGATATCTTATTTAAAATACATTAGTACAAAGACTCTTGTGTTCCCTCAAGTAGAGTGTTAAAGGGAACAGGCAGTGCGGAATTATAATGAGGGTAATTTGGAGGTTAGACTGAGATGAGGGGAGTAAAAGGCACACTCATATTTAATGTAAGATCTCTACAGAATGGGGAATGTGTTTTAAATAAGTAAATACACTTTTAATAGGATATTTCATAAATACATTTGATAAACTTTTTTCTTTACAATGTAGCAAATCTATTTCATGAGCCACTTATATTCGAAATATTCTTTTTTCTTCTTAAAAATTAAAAGCAGAAATCATATACAGTAGCTTGGTGAAAAATATATATATAAAAAAACAGGATCCTACTGACAAGATAGACATCATTTTTATAATTACACCGCTGACATGTACAGATCTAACATAGGCAAGAAAGCACACACATAGATTTATAGTAATCGTGACAACACACTTTCTCTACATCTTCATCTCTTGTTCCCCCTTTGTATCTTTTGCATCATCTCATTTCTCACACTGGAGAGAAAGAGGGAAATGAGGGAAATATGATGTGATCAAAGGGCTGAATTGATTTGCGATGTGACTTGGATTTAAACAGTCTCGCTTAATAGCAGGCATTACTTGATGTGACAAATTTGGAAGGTCATAACAAAATGATCTTCTCGTTTATTGTTTTGTTTTGGAAATATAAAGCATCTGGCTTTAATGGGTTTATTTTCTCTGGGCAGCCACACTCAAAGCAAAGGCCATTGGCTGCAAGCTACGCACAGAAAAACACGAAGTCGTTCAGAATATTAAAAACATATCAGTAGCTCAAGATTTCTTACCACAAGGCTGATGCAACATTTCACTACTTACCTGTATTTCAAGGACTTTGAGTATTTTCATGATTATGAAGTAAAGAAAATCACATTGGTCCAGATGCATTTGGTCTTTTCTTCATCTCCATGAATATATGGTATAATTTTGCTAAAATGCCTGATGCCCTAAATGATTTGATTTCTTTCCAAAATGGTAGTTTCATGATTTCTTACTCTTGTATAGATGATATATTAAGTGACATGTAGTTTATACGGACTAAAAATGTCCTCAGAGGAGATGTTAAGAAAAGAAAGGAAATGAGATTTTAATGAGTTCGTAGGTAATACAGTTGAACATCACGTATTCTGTGTTGACTGATGAGATTTGGGACATCTCCAGCGTGTGTTTACAAATAAGTATTTGCTCTTATTGCGTACTTTCTATTTAAATCATTATGGCTACTGTGTGAGCTTCTTCATTCTCCAGACTTCTTCATCTTTATCTTCCAGTTACGCTTCCTCTCTCTCTCTCTCTCTCTCTCTCTCTCTCATTTTCTCTGGTTATTTAACTTGTTGCCATAACAACTGACACTTTGACAATCCTAGTTAACCTTTAAAAATGTGGATAGCATCCGCACACATATATGGACAAACTCACCTACACACACGCACTCGCTGATATTTTGCCCCCCGTGTGCCAGAGAGAAAAGAACACACAGCTTTCGTTTGTGTTTCTTTTATTGCTTTTATTGAAACATGCAGTTTCTGCTCATTCTGACCTCTTTCTCACTCATGATCTTCCATAAACACATACTGGACAGATACTGCTTTGACATTTAACTGTAGTTTGTATCCGATGTCATTGAAGGACACATTATCATATCCACAATCGTGATTCCTAATACCTGTTTGTGTATATAAGTGTGTTCTAAACGCTATAATTAGACTTCATAGACTGGCACTGTTTGCTGACTAATTTATTCAACTCTTATATTTGAGATATGATCCCTTTTGTTTATATCTAGGTTCAGGTAAACAGGCCATTCACAAGAGCCAAATGCAAAACAAAGTACTTGAGTTTTGTATTATTGATGTGTATGTAAATTCAGTCATTTTGATGTATTATGTAAGTGATTCTTTTCCCGATCTGAGTAATTATTGTTAGATCTGCCGGTACAGACACTCTTGTGATTATCTTTTATATTATAACATTAATGTGCATATAAACAGTGACTGTGGTGCACCTGTCAGCGCAGTGTTACTTAGCGTCTCATCATAATATTTTATTAATTTATGACGCACCCTTGTTGTGCCTGTCAAGGGCCTGACTTGAATTCACAGTCATCCACTTCACTCGGTCCTCGTCCAACTACAGTAGTAGATGCTGCAGTGAGGAGCTTGAGAGAATAAAATTAATAGTCAAATTATGTGTAGTAGATTACCAAGTTGAAAGCCAATTCAGTCCAGTTACAGCACATGGCTGTTTCACTGCTTTAAGTGTGAAAGACAGAAAATGAGTAAAAAGGGTTCAAATTTCACTGCTCCTCTCTTGTCTTGTTTAGCTTGCAGACTGCAGTCCTCTGATATCTCACAGTCATGTTTTGTTAATTAGATTGAAGCGTTCTGATTGATTAATTAGCTCTTATCTCATTTCAAAGAAGTTTATCAGAGCAGAAATGTAATAAGACTGTTGTTTGGATTTAGTTTTTGTTGTTGTTTGCTCATCAGTTCATTTCGCTTTGCGTGATCCAACATGACGATCTCAAGCACACGCAGTAGTGCACGAACACCTACACATACACACTATTTAAAAATAATTTTTTCTCAAATGCAAACAGAAACTCATATGCAATATTGGGGTTTTAGACTGATTCATTTCAAACAGACATATCTTTGTTTGGCAAAAGCAATGATTTATTGTTCATGAATATAGAATTAACTCAATTGACAAGAGACAATAATATACGAATATGAGAGAATGGTATGAAAGGGAAAGAGAAGACAAAGGTGATGGGGAAACACAGTTAGTAGTTCAACCAGTTTCATAATAACAATGACATTTTCTTTTTTGTTTTTTATAGATCTGTGTTTTTTCTTGCAGTCAGTTGTGCATAATAAATGTAGCTCACTTAGCAGAACACTCTCACATTGGCCCTAAATGTAAATTACACAAAAGCTGCACCACAGCCAGAATAACAAGATACACACTGATGCAGATGCAAAATACTGGACTAGTGTAATAAAATATGGCTTTATGCACTGCAGACAGTCAGCGGGAATAATCAGCGGGTTAGATGGCATCAGTAACAACAAAGCAGGCGGAACATTAAAGTTACAGTAAAGTCAAAAAGGCAGCATAGACGATCTGACAGGAAATCTGTTAACGCCGTGCGGACCAGTCTTATTGTCTGACTATATTCTGAAGAATTACACTACTCGACTGACTTCTCTGTATAACAATGAGTCGTAAAAGAGGAAACGGAAGCAGCCACTGCAGTGTAATTACTTCCACATGAAGTAATGAGATAATAGGAGCCAGCTGTGGAGACAGGTGTGAGGAGCACTAAGGCTGATGAGGAGATGAGCAGCAGGTGTGTGGATTTTGGGGAAACACACAGAGCGCACCTGGTGGACAGGTGAAGAACGGCCAGATGTGAAAGACGTCCGTGCACACAAGCAAAGACTCTTACAGGAAAAGTGGCAGAGAAAGTCGGAGACAGAAGGAGGTGACATCATCGTGACACACATAAACACACAGACACACATATAACATTGGAGACTGTAACCAGCAAATTTACTTATTTGAGAAATAATTGCACAGCTCTGTGCTGCCGACAATACTCGGAGCATTTTAAAATGCATCTCAATAAGCTATCAGGTGTGGGCTCCGGGGACAGTGAGTATTATCATTTATATGTCAAGAGAAACTGGAATACAAGTAGGCTGAGTAGCGAATACACACACACACACACACACTCACTGTTGTCGTTTTGTCTTCCTGACTCATAAACCCACACTGACTAAAAAAAAGTATTTTCTCCCTCACAGTATCACCCCTGCGTCAGCACATTTATCAGTCGTCTAGCCCGACATTAATCAAGAAGTAAACCAGCGCTTCCCTCACTTGTAAGCAGAAGTTTAGAGTTGTAAATAAAAAAGAAACCAACTCTGAACAATTCCAAGTTAGTCTAATACCCTATGCAGTTGTAAAGGTTGAATTCCTGTCTCAGTCATTGACGTCCTGACACTGAAAAGACGAGTCGCCTGAAAAGACGAGTCAAATCTCTCTCAGCGCCACGGGTGATGCTCAAAGAATGCGATGATGCTTTGATGCTAGAAATCCTGACCTCAGATAGAAAAAGTGTTTAATTTATCTGTGAGCTCAGGTCCATCTGTCCACCAAATTCCCTGGGAATCACTTGATAAGTTTTAGCAGAGTTATAAACCAAGAGGAGAAACAACATAACCCTATTGATGATATTTTTATATTTTCTACAGGAATTGAAAGAAAGGAGCACACCAGGCTCTTTACTATGTCACTGAGTTTATCATTTAATGCCAATCCAGCTCTGTAATACGCAATCTCCCCTCAGGGATCAATGAAGTATTGTGATTCTGATTGAATACTGTAATAGTTGTCTGGTGGCCAGCCGTGACTGTTGTATTTTTGTACAAAGGAGACTAAAAATGACATGCAATGTCGGAGTGCTTCCTCTTGTAATTTCTGAATAACTGGGTGCATGAAGCATATTATTATCAGCATTATTATTAATTATCTTTAAATTGTCTATTATCTACGTGACTACTTTCATCCTCGTCTTATTTATTTTATCATTAAGTCTGCCAAGAGTGACAGCTGGTTCTCTAAGAATATTTACAGTTACAACACAAAGGATCCTATTTGTCTAAAGAATTATGCAGAGATGAGAGTTTATAGATAATAATCATGTCTGAGAGACATTGGAGATGTGCTAATTTTACACAAAGACTTTGAACATGCACATGTACGTGTGTATTCATCTGAGTACACTAGTAGATATTGTCATTTGTGTGTGTCTGACCTGAGGAGAAGACAGTGGGTTGTTTTGTGCTGTTACCAGGGTTACACCAATACTGGCCCCTGGAGTTTTAAATAAGGGTTGCTAGCACAATTCACTCAATGCCTCGAGAAAGATAAATTGCTTTCCGTCTCCGATTTTTCCCCTGTGTCTGTGTCTGAATACCTACCAGTCCTCCCTGTCCATCTGTCTTCACAGTGCCTCATGCTTGTGTGCTCTCTGCCATTTTTGTGGAAACTAAAGCGTTTTTTGTTCATTTTTTTTTTCAAATGTGAACTCATTTGCCACGAGTCACTCAAAACCCAATTTAGATGAAGCTGTGTTGAGAGGTAAACCCCTGAAATAATTAAGAATCAGAATAAAGAGTCTTTAATTGCTCCGGCAGGGCCACGTTTCGACTCGCTCCACCCGCTGCCGCTGATGCTTTGATACTTTGCGTCAGTCACCACGTGAAGGAACACCTTTTAGGCGGCATTTCTTTTCTGGTTTTTACAGTGAGGATCTGACAGAAAGTTGCTGATTTTTGTTTTTGTGTGTCTGAAATTAAATCAGCAACAACACGTCGGTGGTGATTACACAGACATTGAGCAAGTATAAGGAAGTGAAAGAGCTTGTCAGCGTGCGCCTGTTGTGTTTCACTGTGTGTCTGTGTTCCTTTCTGTGTGATACTCGGATGTGTGATGCTCCCTCTGTTTTTGTTGATAAGTGTGTATTTCTGCCGGATGTTCAGTCCTGTGCAACATGTATGACTATCTCAGAGGGACAGCGAGTTTTCTTTCTCTCACACATGGTTGACAACGCAAGACTTTGAGTGTGTGCGCGCAGTTGATGCATGCATGTGTGGCCAGGACCTTAAGACTTTTTCAACCCAAGGTGACCTGAGAGAAGTGTTTTAATGGTTGCAGCAAATCCCATTTATTCCTCCAGGTGGAATATAGACTCAACAACACTAAGCTCCTGCAGCCACGCTAGCAGCTTTCAGAGGCTGTACCCGGATACAATAGTGCTTTGGTCTAAATGGTAGCATCAGGATGTAAAACTCACAGTGACAATGTTAACATGCTGATTCTCAGCAGGTATATTGTTTACCATGTTAACACGCCACCATTATTACTATACACAGTCTAGCTGAGGCTGATGGGAAAGCTATTACAGGCATCATTAGCCTATAAGCCAAAGTGATGTGTAGATTAAACAATATCACAATAATTGAGAGACCAACTGACCTATTACAGGTTATTACATGTATGGATCAAATTTCAAGACAAGAAAAGAAAAAAAGATTTGATTTCATTTTACTTGAAAGAGCAACACCTGCGGTTACATTATGTTCTCTGTGTTCGAGTAAACTAAAATCAGTCTGCAATTAGATCATTTTAGATATTCCTGTTTGAAACACAGCCAGAAATGTCAAAGTTGACATTGTTTAAAAGATGTAAAATAAAATCACAATTTAAAAGGTAATTTAACTGATGATTGTGGATCCTGCTAGTTCACTTTTCCATCACTCTCTCTACATTCTGAGTTCACAGGAAAACTTACTTCCTTTCTTTTGTGGCAGCTAATAATTTGTTCACAATTCAACATCTTTCTCTCTCTTTCCAGTCTTGTCTTACTGTTGCTCCTTCCACTCTGGCCTAGTGCCTTCTCCAGCTCAAAAGTCTGTGTGTGCGGATTATCACTGGGTGAGCAGTCCTACTATGAGAAGTCTAATCCATCATTAAGAGACAGAGGAGTTACACAGGATTTAAAAGACACAGAATGACTGGACGTGTGTCTGGACACAAATATTCAGTTCAGAGAGGACACACATGCACATGCACATGCACATGCAGATGGAACTAATGGTTGCCATAGTTTACACATTCAGGTGGATAAAAATGAGTGCAAAACAAAAAAACAAAACAAAAAACCAAGATGTTATGTCTTGGAACATTGTGCAGAACATTGTTTCTTTGAATATAAATTGCATTTCATCAAGAGCCATGTTAGGAATTCATCTCCATGCTCTTAAACAGATACTGAGCGATGATCATCATTTATGAAATTAATATTGTCGCTCTTTTGGGGAAAAAAAGACAAAAAATAACTTTAATAAATAAATTTACATAATAATTAGAAGATTACCAAAGATTGACTAATGATGAAAAGCAATTCTTTCCTGTAGTTTCAGTTCAATAGATGTGTTGGTGAGAAATGCAGGACAAGAACAACAATTATTATTTATTTCATTGTGAAAACAGATCGCAGTAGATGTTGTTTTCATCACATTGCTTCATATTTTTGGTTTCTGACAGAAGTGATATTTTCATACTAAATGTCATGACTGTGAATTATGGAGAACTGTGCTCCAAACCAATCCGCCTGTTCAGCTGAATTGGCGAGCAGATCGCCCCGTCGCACACTGAGCCGAGTTGTCCAAGTTTCTACAGTCTCAATTAACAACTCCTCAGAATGAGATGTGATCACCTCCTGCTTAATTAAGAACAGCTAAAGAGGGTGTTCTTGCCACAGCAGCTGTCACAAGTCAAACATGTTAACCTTGAAATGCATCCTGACGCTCCCGTCTTTCTCGCGCCTCCTTCATTTCCAAGGACAACGGGCCAACTTGTTGGTCCTGCTGGGCAGTTCATTGGCTGGCAGCTGCCTTTCATGAAGTGTGAGTAAAAGAGAAGAGAGGACTGCACGACCCTGCACAGCCAGGAAACCACCTATTCTAAAAAAGCTCTGTTGAAGACTGTAGCCATCTTTTAAGCCCCAGACCACTTGCAATGTCCTCTGCTTCCCTACAAGAGCTGTCACACATCAGTAAAATTCAGTACTTCTTGTGGAGCTGACATTTTTAAACATTGTTGGTGCAATCACAGGTTATATGGACTGTGTACTGTCAGTGCATTTTATACCATTTAAAGTACTTACATACACAGCACACCTTGCACTTTAAATGCAAGACCTTATACAGTATATATATATATATATATATATATATATACAGTATATGGGGAAAATGTCAGTTTCAACTTGCTGTATTATTACTAAAGCACTCATCTACATTAATTTTGCTGCATCAATAAATAAATTCTGATGTAGAGTGAGCTCAGCCACTTAGTGTTGCTGCTTTAGAAAAATGTCAGATCTTTAGTTGATATACAGTCTGACAGTGGCACTTTGTTTAAGACACACTATACACAGTGACCTTGCAGGAAATTAAAATTGAACTTGCTGTTTCTTGCAGGCATATGCTTTCCTCCATGATGTGTGTTGGTTGCCTTGTGAAGCCAGGCAGACTGAACAAAGTTATAAAAAATGAATGACACCTACATGTTCTTGTGTGAATGTCTGTGAGAATCCTTGTAAGTTTTCTTGTCACCAACCAGGACATTGCAAGTTGCCTCTTTGCTTTCCTTATGTAGAAGATGAGAATAACAACAAAAACATTTTGTGTGCGTGTGTGTGTGTGTGGGCCACAGAAGATGAGGCCTCCATGCATATGGCACTGTGATGCACTTGCTGTGTTTAAAAAAAATACAGAATTCACATGTGAAAAGGTTAAAAGACTTTGTGGCCAGCATGGAATAACATCCCTGAGCTTGTGCCAGCGTTTGAGCCTGTCTGTGACTGTATGTCTCAGCCTTCGTGATAGTATTGTGCATGTGAGTGGTGTCACAGTCTGACCTTTCTCTAAAGGTCAGTGCATTTGGAAGAGGAATAGAAAGACCACACACAGACACACATGATAACTGGTGATATAGATCCACTGCAAACGACAAAACCAGACTTTACTGACCTTTATCTATCTATATATCTCTATAAGTAAGGAGTTATCTGGTAACTGATATAATTCATATTGTATGTGTGTGTGAGAGTGGATCTGTATAGTCAATTTCAAGCATCCACTGATAACATTACTGTTGCTTTGCTTGCTCCTCAACCTGGATTGTTTCTTTGCCTGCCTCTATGTGCTGAACATATGTGTATGTGTGAAATAAAGTCTTAATTTATTGTTGGTCTTAACTATGATCTGATACCACTATTGTCATGACAACACAGATTTCTTAAAATGAAAGCAGCTCTGATCTTACACTGCTAGAATAACAGTTTGATTAAGTACTTGGTTAAGATCACTGTTGCGATATTGAAAACCTGGTTATAGTTGTGGAACAACTGCATTCATCTTTTATAGAAGCCACTATAACCTGTCAGTAGAGAAATAAGAAACAAACATCTTTCTCCCATATTTTAATGTTCCGATCAGTTGGATGTTAAATGGCTTCGTCACTTGACTGTTAACATTCTTTTCATGGGAACTTTGTTTCTGTGTCTCATTATTTTTCACAGCTAACATTAATAAATATTCATAACAAGGTATAAATTTACAAACTTACAATAATAATAATTTGCATATGGGTCTGTGTATGTAGACACTCAATTTCTGTGTTAAAGGCTATAGGCATGTTTCTTCCCTTGTTTTTTTTTTTTTTTTTTTTTTTTTTTTTTTTATAGTTTTGTAAAATATACAGGAACCGTTCCAGAGCATGGCCAGAGGAAAGGATTATAATTTTAATGTGGCAAATTACTGTATATGTAAAACAATAATTACAAGACAGTGTTTTTATCTGAACATGGCAGGAACGATTTCTCGTTCAAAGGAAGGTGTACGTTAAGAAAGGGTGAGAAAACCCCATTAAACACAGTGGCACAAATTGTGCGGTGCCATGTTGGGAATACATGACTGATTCTCATTAACTGACACAGATGAATCCTTAATTACTGTAATTCTGTGTTCTTGGGACTCACACGTACACATAAAAATATACTCACACAACCAAGGGTGCACACATGAGCGAGTCATTATGGTCAGTAATGTCATGGATATTGATAGTATGCAAATGAAAATGTTATAGTGCTGTGTGTTTTAATAGGCAGAGAGATGCTAATAAGGGATTTGTCAATGTCATTGAGTTAGTTAGTCAGTGAGTTACTTTATGCATGGAATAGTGTCGTGACATTATTGTAATTGAATGTGGGTTGTATTTCTATTAAGAGGTGTGGTCATATCATCTTTTCTCTACAATAACCCAAGATTCATTTTTGAAATATCTATTAGATGTTATCTATTAGTGGCTGGCAAATGGCAAATGTCTGTGACAAATGTGTCACAAGCCGTTACAGAGTATTTGAGCTGGGAACATTAGCGTTTGCTTAACTGATTTTGTTTCTGTTTTAACCCATATGGTTTTACCCGGCTGATTGTTCTTCAAACACATGGTGACGAGGAAGAGAAGAAAGTCTGACAGAGAATTAGAGAGATGGCGTGTTAATTAGATGACTAAACTGGCTAATTAACAAATGATGAAGTGTCTCGGTGCCCCTGGGAGACGCACACACACACACACATACACACACACACACACACACAGCTGTTGAGGTTCCCTGTTGCAATTTGATGAGGTCAGATCTCACACCCAAGTAAACACACATCACCATCTATACACAGTCTAAGCTGCTTGTGTGCATGTGACGCCTGCAACTTAATTTTCCATTTTTCCCCACTGCGTGTGTGCCTGTTTCTTTCCTTCAGTGCTCGTTCTATTGTCGGTCTGCCATTATGGCTGAAGATGGATGTGGTTTTTAGTGACCTAGCCTGCTCTGATTCAGCTTCCCTCATCAAAGACACAGTAGGAACATTTAGAAAAAAAAACAGCTAAGACTAATGCACTCCTCTTTGTCCTCCCCCTGCCTTCTAAGAAAGCAACATTTGGCAAACGGTCTTGTTCAATTAGTCAGTTGGTGGCATTGCGTCAGCGCCATACATAAAACCTTTATTAAATAATACTGTATGGAAAATGTCCACTGCTGATATTTAAATTACCATTTACTGTTGTTAATAAATACGTGTATGCTGTCAGTCACACCTGTTGCTTCTACCTAGGTTCATTCTCCTGCTGCAGCATGTTGACTGCTGTCCTCCTCCTCCTTTTCTCCTGTATCTCTCTCTTCATTAGCAACAGCTATCCCTTCCTGACTGTCTTGTCGCCTCAGCTGCCACAGCAGCACCAGTTGCAGCCCTGAAATGTTCGAGACAAATTAATTGGACAGCTAACCACACTAGCCCACTGTCCACCTTTTTTATGTGTGCTTTCCTGAGATTCTAGATCCTCTAATTTGCTAATTCCTCTGATCCTGACCGTCTCTGGCAATAGCCACATTGTCAGCATCGGAGTTAAAGAAATAACATCAGCATTATCCACTTTCACAAGCTGTCGATACTGACCAGCAGGTACGCTAGCCAACAGCAATCCTCCCTCCTGCGCAGAGACATGTTTTGATTCAGGGTGTACATGGAAATGAGGGGACGGGTCCTTTGTCAAATGTGTTTACGAGAAAAAAGAATGACACAATCAATGTTTTTCACACAGCTCTACAATAATACAACATGTGGCGGTCAGTGTTGATGTCATGGCAGACCGCCACAAATAAAAAAAAAAAAATGAATCAACTCTGGGCTAAACATTTTTCATCCAAGTACATCAATTGTGATCCAGTTCTACTGTGTGGTGGCCGTCCCTTTAAAAAGGCAACAACAACAAGCGTACTCCTCATCCAACACATTGTCAGTGACTAGCGGAACAGCAGGTTGACTTGTTAGACAGCTCTGTGGGGAGTCTGATAGCTACACCCCCTGCCATTACACTGACTCGACAACATATAACATTAAGCCATGCAACATGTCAGAAAGCTGCCACTCTCCAGCTACTCCACCTACAAAGTAAAGCACACTCAACGCAGTGTTGGGGTTTGTTGTTTGTTTGTTTGTTTGTTTCTGTTAAATACTTAACGGATAAAGTCAAGATTTAAATGAGATGCACACAGAATGCAAGAGACAGAAACTGAGAGAACGATGTATGTGTTTGTGGACAGCTTTTGTTGTGGGAGGTGTGGGATTTTCTGTTTTTGGTGTTTACACAGATTGTCAGTTTTATTCACTTTTCTTTCTGTCTGACTTTTCAGTCTGATAAGCACCATTACTCTGTTTGCTGGTCATGACAGCGGCTTCATCAGTGCAAACACCCACACACTGAGACAAGTCAGCTCCATTTAATGCCATGTACTTGTCAAACAGTCTGTAGTTTTTTTTTCTCCAGTGACCCCACCTTTGAGTGATTTGCAGAGCATTTTTGTACTCGACACCCTTTTCTCTTGAGGTGAGACTATTTCTGTAGTGTACTTTCATTCCCTTGCAAAATAAATTACAGGTTGGTGCTCACCTGTTTCAGACACTGAATTTATATCTCTTTATCTGATTTGATCATTTTCCTTTCAGAAATCACTGCATATTTCATATCTGAGTCGAGATTCAGAAGTATTTTTACAGTAACAATGATGAGTTGGTGTTTGTATGTAGCATTGCTGTTGTCCTGGCTGAAGTGGTAGTAGAAGATAATTACAGATAATTGATTTTAATCTTACAGACGTTCATGATCTTCTCCAGAAGGGATTTATAGCTCACTTACACAGAGCAGACCACTGTTACATAGCTCCATTGCTGCTCTTTTCCATCTATCCCCACTGTTAGACAGTGGTGCCACCACACTGCCAACAGGGGAGGGGCAACTATGTGTGTGATTAGAAGCTGACTTCCTCAGCTCTCTGCTGCTTGCTGCCAACAGATCAGTCTATAGAGAGCTGCAATGTAAAGGGCTTCCTGTACTGCAGCCAGTGAATGGTGTTCAGGTATCAATGCTCCCACTGCTACATTTTGCTCAGACACATCTGCTCACTACTTAAGAGGGCAGCCAGCTTCAGAGGAAAGAGTCACCGAGGTGACAAACCTGTCTTACTGAGCCTATCCTCAAACAGGTCTGCTCTCCGAGTAGCAGTGTTAGCTGGATGGTACGATGACAAGGAGGGCGCTGACACAGTCCTGTTCTGCACTCCAGCTGGAGCTGTGGGATCAGCCCCCGCTGTCTAGGCCTCACTTGCCTCCAAGCCTAATGTTCTGGGAACAAAATAATTTTTTTAACACCACGGCTACAGTTGACTCCTACTCGCCAAAGCAGGCTCCTAGCTGACTCACCACTATCAGTGGTGCCTTTCACCCCCCACTCCCAAAAAAAAACCCTGGCGTCCAGAGCCAGCGGAGCAGAGAGCATGATGCTGATTTTTAAACTGAGCTTGTCTCTTAACTCCTCACCCACTCGCAAGGTAGCATGCAGAGAGAAAACAGCCACAATAATAGATCCAGGGTGAGGGTGGCAGCGAGAGGAGTAACCTGCTGCTCCTAGGCTGCTGTCAAAGGAGACACTCAGGAGGGGAAGTTGATAGTAGTGCAAATTTATGGCAGGATTGAATAGTTTGACACTTATCAGCATTAATGTGAGGGTTGGGAGGAGGTTGTGTTGCCATCATTAATGCACAGTAAGACTTTGCCAAGCAGGGCAATTTTCTTGTCTGTTTAGTGTGCAGGTCTTTCTAAATACCCAGATCACTTTGTGTTTATGAGGAGCGACCTGCCCCCCCCCCAACCCCCCTCCACCCGTCGCTATGTAAAACCATTTAATGAACGGGGTTTAAGGTCTCGGGAAAAGAAACACAAACATCATTCATCTAAAAAATGTTGCAGATTAACACTTTAAATGATGTGATGTTGTTTGTATATTGGTCAAGTATGTGCTTTTAGCAAGCCACCTGGGATAAAAGAGCATTATCAGTTTGGTCATGTTAAATAAGAGTACTTCAAATATTGTTACTATAGCAACCTTCAGATGAGTTTCTGGTTAATGAAGCTAGATACATTATACACAAGTTGTGGGATCATAATTAGCTTTGCCCCTTGGGAAAAAGGGGGTGGCGGTTTTACACTGCCTATTTGCTGTTTGATCTGCTGACAAGATTTCAGCAATGGCAGCATCGTAATATCAAATTTTAGCTGATGGTCAAGGAGTATTGATTCATTTTTAAGTTAAATGTACTAACCATACGTCAGTGTTGAAGACTATACTGCTTTTATTTTTTAACTGGAGAGTACATGCCAGTAAATGCCTTGGCAAAATGATTAATAATAGTAAGTTTGGTTGCAGTCTCCAATCCCTTTTTTTCAGTCCACTGTTTGTGTGTTTCTATACTGAGCAGTAATTTTTCAAAACATAGTAAGACATGAGAAGGTTTTGTCATTTGGATAAATGTCAAATATTCAAACACGTATGGCCAAATCCCACCGTTCCATCCCTCTTTCTCCCTCTTCACCCGCTTGATCTTCCTCCCTCCCTCTCACTTCATTAGCAGTCTCCTCTCTCCTCCCCCCATCACTCCATCCCTCCTCATTTCTTAGTCAGATGGGGCTTTGCAAGGCAGAAGGTCACAGAAATGTCTCTTACATACACACAATAACTCTCACTCTTTCTCTCTCTCACTCTAGGCCTCTCTCCCCTTTTTTGTACATACTTGCACCCTTTCTGTTCACTCGCTTACATGAAAATGCATACATTATCAAATGTCTCTCCTTTTCTTCCTTGGCAGTAGTCTCTCACCCTCTATCTCTTCTTCTGAATACAGTACATATATTATTCTTTTTGGTCTCACTTCCCTGGGCTGGGCGGATACAGACTGTGACCTAAAACTCCAAAGGTAGATTCAATACCCAGAGGAAAGAGGCAAGTAGCACTTTTACATGGCTGACTATGAGCAAGGCACATCTATGCACTTACAGTAAAGTATTCTGGTCTCACAATACACCCAACCACTGTCCAACTTGTTAAAACTTACATGTCGAACTAAAACTACAAGAATTTAAAAATATTAGTATGACAAACACTATCGTACTGACATTGTGTATGATAAAGAACAAACTTCGTTGTAAGTGGTTGAACAGTAAACCTGTGTGTTTTTTCTTCCAAGGGTAAAGGAGAGGCTAATGTTAGTAGTGCTCACATGCTGTTAATTCCCTCTATGTAATTCCCTTTGGTGATGGAGATCCCTTAATGTGAACAGTCCGTCCATTGTTCAAGGCAGAAGGTCACAGAAAACCCTGTTTGATTTCTATTATTCGGCTGCTGTTTCTCATATTTCCTCCCTAGCGTACTTCAAAATCACTTCCAGTTGCCATAGCAACCGCCAATGCCCAGGCATTACCTGGATGAGTTCATGTTGCTATAACGTGCAAGACATCTTTAGTCTACATTATAACCGTTAGTAAGTTTGCTTTGGTACGTTAGCGCCACAATAAAACATTCATTGTTTCATCATTAAAGAAGGAAAAGGGAGCAGAAATTGGAGAAAGGAGAGATGGAGAATGTTTTATTCAGTTTTTCCAAAGTGGACCGGATTTATTATTCACTCTGCCAGAGCTCATTGTGCAAAATTCAATAGTCCCTCATCAGTGATGATGACCATTCTGGTCTCTCTTACCCAAGCTCATTAACATTGTGAAGGCTCACGTGACTCTTATTTTCAGTCTAATTTGTGTAAAATTGTACGAGAGCCAGAATAATCTACGAACCACCATGTTTTCTCCCCTATAGAAATACTTTAGAATTCTGAAGGATTTAATTTTTTTTGCTCTGAGTTTTCTTCACGTGCAACATAACAAGTGGAATCACACACATCTGGCAGGTGAAGACAAGGACAATTGTGCCGTGGTCCAAAAGAACATTTGGTGTTAATGCCAAAACGGAGAGTGAGCGGTAGGCAGAGGTGTGTTACACCCACAACGCACAAAAACTGAGAGGCAAAATCAATAATCCTTGTCTGTTTGTACTCACTAAGACATCAATGATGTGACCCCACCATAACCATAGAGATTACTTGTCACACTCATGTCAACTCTGCACTTCATCTGTACAGTGATGACTGTTTGGGATTCTGTGTGTGTCTGTGCTACATGTTATGAGAGTTTGAATCTATACTGATATTTCACTTGCCATCTGTCTTTATCATGTGATATCTATGTTATTACTATATAACTATACTGATATAGATGACATTTTCAGATGTCAGTGCTGTTACATACTGTTTCACTCAAGCAAACTCTTTGGGTTGAGTCCCCAACGCACCCTGTGCAATAATGTTGTTTATTTGACTTGACAATGCTCTGCCCAATTTTTTTTTCATGCTGCTGATGCACTGCTCATTAGCAAATGCTGCTCATATAGTATTTCAGCAAACACAGCATCCAAATTCTAAGGTCCTCAGGGGCTGTTTACTACTGTCATTCCCCAAACCTCTCGGCACTCATTTTAGAGCCTGCTAAAGAATGACAGTCAGAGCTGAGGCACCGAATAACAAAATAATTATACCACTTATTTTATACCAGCCTCAGAATGCATAGAATTCTCACAGATCCATATATTATTTACTGAGAAATTGACAAGAATGTTGAAAAATGAATCTCATATTGTTAAGGTAACAGTGATTAAAAAGTCCCCAGATCTGCCCTTTTAACCAGATCAGCACTAACATTTCATTGATTCCTCCCTGGCCTGTGCCCCTATAGCATTGCCAAGTGTGGTGCAAATCTGTTCTGTGCTTTTTGTGTAATCCTGACAAATATTGTGACAAATACACAAACCAACAAACAAACAGACAGCAGTGACATGACCTCCTTGGTAGAGGTAATAAATCAGTTCCATGCGAGTGAGCTTGCTTCATGTTTTTTAGTTACATGGATGAAGAGGGATATTTCTTAGCCCTGACATTTGACTGATTTACTGTTGACAGCTGGTTTCCACGCTGTATGTTTTCTTTTCAGTCTATTCGACTCCAGTCTATTCAGTTTTATTTACATAGCTCCAAATCATAACAAAAGTTATCTATGGGCACATTTCATACAGAGCAGGTCTAGACTGCATTTGTATTATTATTATTATTATTTAGAGAGACCCAGCAATTCCTACCATGAGCAAGCACTTGGCGACAGTGGTGAGGAAAAACTTTTAATAGGCGGGAACCTTAAGCATAATGCAGTGGAACAGAAGTGGTCAAGAACTGATGCTGTGTTTATTTGCAATTTCACCATTTTATTGGTGTTGTCTTCAGTACAGCAAGAGGATAGAGGCATAGAGCAGTGTGGTTCCTATTATTTTGTGGTTTGAACTTATTTATTATATAGGTTGCATGTATATTGTGAGTACTAGAGTTGAAGAAGGATTTTTAAATTTCTCTAACTTTTAGTAGCCTGGTATTACAGTATTTCACAAGAAATAAACCAAAGTTTAGAGAATAGCACAAAACCTCTACAACACAATTTTATCAGGAAAAAAAAAAAAAAAAAAAAATCATTTTTTTCCTGTTTTCTGCCCTGGGTAATCATCTCATGACTCACTAGATTAATGGTGCAGGGGACCACTCACCTAGGGGTTCAAGGCACTGACCATGAACCACTACACCCCCGCCTGTAACCGACTGGGGATTCGTGTAACATGTTTATTTCATTTCTCTCTTCTTCTTTATTTTCCCGTCACCTCTCTGGTGTTGACATCTCCTGTCAAACTCACACCAGGCTCAGTCTAAATATGGAGCACAGCGTTTGTTCAAGCAAAGAACAGAAGTAGTTCTTGCATTGGCTAATTGGCATCACCTGTTTCATTCATGCTCCATCGTCTCAGGCTCAGTCTTCATCTGTTTGGCTAACAGCTAACTAGTTGCATCCAAACGTGATCACACGGGCACGCAACACTCCTCATTATTTCCTCTGTATGCTCAGAGTGACGCTATTGTTGTTGCATCAACCTCTGCCACCTCAACCTCTTCCTTACGTGTTATATATTTTTGCCATTGTCGTCCTCTAGTAGTTGATCGTCTGATTCTTTCTATCAGCACACTGTTTCTTAGCGCAGTTTGACTCGATCCCACGAATTGTAGCCTTCGCTCTAAATATTTGAATGCATCATCTAGGGATTAATTAAACAATAGTGTTAAATGATGGATGGATTGATAGGACATCAGGCTGATTCCTTAATTACGTTGATGTACAAAATTCTTGTCTGACTGTAACCAAGCAACGGATTGTTCTGCTGTGTTTTACGTTGTGTTTACAAACAGTTTAAAACCCTAAATGTCGTCTCCTCTGCTAAACTACTGTCCTCAAACCATGGCCTCTCCTCTGCAAAAGTGCATCTACAGTACTGTGTGTGTGTGTGTGTGTGTGTGTGTGTGTGCTTCTTTCTCTTGTAATGTGTGTGTGTTTGTGTGCGTGTGCGTGCGTGTGTTTGTGCGTTATCACCAGCAGAGCAGTGAAGTTAATTGGCTTCAGCTGAGAGGAGAAGCAAGACAATAGCTTGAAACACACACACGCACAGCTCGCGTACACATCCTGTCAGAAAAACTCCCATAGATACGTACACTGAACACTTTGCTCAAAAATAGACACACACACACACACACACACTCATACTCATACTCATATACACACTCCCAGTGCATAGCTCGGCTGAATCCAAACACTGAAGCGTATTGTTGTGTCTTTATTTAGGCACGTAGGTTACATTGGCCCGATAACAATATCTGTATGTATGTGTATGTGAGTGTATACAAGTGTTAAGGTCAATCAGGTAATGTATAGATCCTGACACAGGCTTTGTGTTTAAATGGCTACAGTATGTGACACGAAAATTTTGCCACCCAATTATATTTCTACCTGCCAACATTGTAGAAGGTTAGAGGCGGGCTACCTGCTGGAAATGTTCGACAACTGAAAGAGCCAATGAAAACCACAGCACCCACGCTGTCCTTTGCCACATCTCTCTTTTCCTATTTTCTTATTGCCTTTCCCAGACTCTGTTTCCCTGCTTTTAATTTTTTTTCCCGTTTTTCGGCCCTCTATTATCCGAGCATGCTTCTTTTCTCTCTCACATCCTGCACTCTTTTTTTTTCTTTATAGATAAAAGACAAAAATACCAAAAAAAAAAAAAAGATGCAGAACTCTAAATCTCCCCACTTTGATATTATTGTTTTCTTTGTTTGTGCTCGCCTTTGTTTATCCTGTTTTGGAAGTGCAGGTGCAAGATACTCTAAATGGGTGTGAGAGATTGAAATAATGCACGGTGTCACTTTGGGATATTTCTGTGTGTGTGTGTGTGAGTGTGAGTGTGTGGGAGATGAGAGAGAGATGGCAGGAGAGGTCTCATCTCTGTGAAGTCCAGACGTGCTCAAGCACCCAAACCAGTTCAACGCACACGCGCTGACACGCATCCATCCTAATCCAGCACCACTGCATCTTAGGCACTCCTTGGTGAAAAGAGAGAGAAGGAGAGACAGTAGAGAGGAGAAGAGAGGGAGTAAGAAGTGAATTTAAAGTTGAAGTGTTTTGTCTGGGTTTTTTTCCAGTGGGCTTTACTCTCTATAACACACATCATGCACACAGCAAAGTACTGCGGTGGAAATGACTTTCAGATTTTCTCACAAAAACTCTTTCACCGGCAGGAAAACAAACAGTGCATTTATCAGGGTATCAGATAGTCAAGGCAGAGATAGATTCCACTCACTATAGCCATGTACACTTAGTACATTTTAACACTGTGTATTTGGAGAAACAATGCATTTTTCCTTTTGGCATTGCTGTTTTTGTAATACCTTAGAAAGCTGACACTATATTCAGCTTAAGATCAAGGTAAAGGTACATGAGGATGATACTCACAACATTGTTCTCTGGGCTTGTGTAGCTCTGTTCAGCTACCAGTTCACCCTGCTGTTGTGAATTTTGAAACACTTAAGACATGGAGAGGCAGAGTTCAGAACAGGAAACCACCAACAACCTCAGTGAAAACATTCACTTCAGCCTTGTACGTTTTGATCTTTTGCAAAGAAAAAGTGAAACTGAAGTAAAACAAATCATTAAAATTCTATCTGCAATGTAAATTCAAGTTTGTGTTATCCTGTCATAAATTTTATTTGGTTTAATTCTGACGGTGTTAAAAAATTAGGACAGGCAGACAGTAAAAATTCCAGACCTTTGTCTGCGAAGTCTCCTGGCTGTTCTCCCTGTTGCTGTCCAGGGTGCTGATCCCTGGTCTGTCGGCAAAAAAAAAAAAAACAGGAACTGTCCAAGGTGCTAGCTGGTGTAAGCTCATGGTCAGTACAAACATCCAACCAATCAGCTTGTCATTACCGCTGCCTTTTCAGTCATGCTTTGCTCAGCCTTGGAATCGAACACACCAGACAACACCAGTTAAGCCAGTGTATCTGTTTTGTGTCTCCTTGTGTAGCGGGAGTGCTAATTAGCTTCTGTTAGTTGTTCAGTGTGGTTCACTGTTTGTTGTTTTTCCCTGCAGCTGTGTGTCCACAGTCGGTGTTTAGTGTTGCTGCCGTCCCGTTGTCAGTGGTGTTTTGTTGTTTCATATTAGTTGTCCTGCTGAGTCATACATAAAGAGACTTTAACCTGTGCCAAGAGTCTTTGTCATCTCTGCAGTTGGGTTCTACCCACACAGTGTTGCAGGTTATTTCCTCCACCAATGTCCTTCCTCACATTGGCACTAGATTTCAAAGCAGACATTTTGTAATGCTAACAGGCAAAAAGCCAAAACCGTGAATGACTGAGTGAACTCCACCATCAAATACCTGGATGGCATATAGAAAACCTGTACTTGCAGCACCTTTATACTTTCGTTACTGGTTTTCCTATGTCTTATTACTTATTACTTAAGAAACCTTTTATCTTTCTTTTTTTCCAGGTATAATTGACAGCTGAGGTTGTCTCCTACATGTTTCTGAAGGGAGCTAATCACGTGTGAAGATAACTGAAAAATAAATGACTCCGTCTTATCCTTTTCCTTCTCTTGGCCTAGATAACAAGCCTTCTTACCCACCTCCCTCTTCTTACCTTCTGTGTCTTAAGAGAAGATTTTTGCATGCCTCTGGCTTTGCACAGGAGTCAAATCACGTCTTATGTATTTAAACCAGTATTTATCCAAAGACAATGTACTGAAAACATACCCTGTGTGGCATATCTGTTATGTAAGATATAGTCTCACACGTGTATAGCATAGTCAGTGTTCAGTACTAGATTGAACACATAGATGCATACACTTATAATTCAGAAACAAATAATACTTTCTTATACATTTCATGTGATGAAGTGACGTCACCTTACATCTGGAGCCCTGAATCAGACCAACTATTGAACCAGAAAACAGCCTTAGGGTCAGGTTTCTTCTTCAACCTGGAGGTTTGAGCGCTAAGTCTTCAATATGAATCTCTGAGACACAGACAGAGTCAGATTGACCAGGATGGTCTGGTTCTTTGCGCTGGAATAAAAATGAGTGCAGTGTGATCAATGTTGAGTGGAGGCTGTAGAAAGGGTGTTGTGCTAAGATGTTGACATTTTCTGCCAAACCACATGTATCAAGAGCCTAATTTCACAAGGTGTTTGCAGCAATTCGTGTACAAAAAGTTCTCTTCCAAACCCCATTGAACTTATTTGTATTGAGCCATTAATTCACTGTTTTTCTACACGTATGCACTGAGCAAACACTGCGCAACAGTACAAATGTTCCAACCATCCTCCATCTGCTGCGAAAATTCTAATTTGCTTCCATCCGCATGACCTGTACATACAATGTATCCTGCAGTGCAGATTTACACAGCATACACAGTGAGACGCTAATTACCTCTGAAACCAATCATCCAAAATAGCTTTTTTTTTTTTTTTTTTTATTTTAATGTTTTCCTTGCAGATACCAAGCGTTGATTAGCTTATAATTCCCTGCTATTTTATAAAAGTCAATACAGTGGAAAACAGCTTATAGTGATCACAGTTACAGTGATCAACCGCTTATATGGATCAGGCTCGAGATAGAATCATTCCTATACAAATGCTCTTAGAATAATTGTTTTATAGTAATCCAGTCGTCTGCTTTTATTGATTTCTGTTTTCATTTGGGTTTCTTCTTGTGTGACAACACACATTGTTTTGGTTTTCTACTGTAGGCTGTCATAGGCTTAGGCACTCTTCTAATGTATTTGTACAAGGGACAGTGTGTAATGACCACCCCTGCCTGCTCTCTCAACATAAGTTCACTGTGTGTGTGTCTGAGTGTGTGTCTGAGTACGTGCCATGCCCATTCACACCCCATGTGATATCTTCCTCTACTCGCACCACTGTGGCTCAGTGAGTTATTTTACTCTCCTGTTACTGCTCTGCTAACATTTTGGGACTTTTACAGTGCGTAACTATCGTCTCTGCTGTCTCACAGCAGCAGGTGTGTTATGTGAGTGGAGTGTGATGCTTTTATACGGATCATTTGGTTTAAGGCCTTGTAGAGGAGAGAGATACAGCAAATTTGTGTTAGTCTTTAAATAGTGAAGTAAATAGTGAAGTTGTCTGTCTCATTACTTTATTTCCATGTAACATATATAAGCTACATATGTGGACACAGCATGAGAAATAAAGAAAAAGAGAAAAAAATGGATATAATAATTATCTTGTAATGATTTGGACAAACTGATTACTAAGTGATTTCCTGTGTAATTAGCTTCGGCTTTGTGAAATATGAAAGTAAATGCCAGTAGCTATTTTCTTTCATTTCTGTTTGTTTGAAGAGCAGATAATAGGTAGATTTCTGAGAATGATAAGGTTGAGCTAGGTCTTTCCGCAACTTGTAAAAAGGGCGCGCAATGTGTTGTGTAACACATTGTGTTACATTGTGTTACAATGTGTTAAACCTTTTCCGCATCACAACTGATCGAAAATTCAGCACATATCAGCAGAAAAACAGAGGTCATGTCATTCTTCCATTGTCCCGACTCCAACTCTCAGTTCTCAGGACATTATCAAGCACCTTACAGCACCCATGGGTCTCTGTGGTAATGTAGCTGGGTCTCAGCTCTTCTACGGACCAGGTTAAACTTGAAGAATAAGAGTGATTTTGTTACTGTACCTCCTAAGATCATGGGACAACCTTAAATAAAGTACTTGGATGCCAATTTTAATGACTGATAGCATCTACTCTCACTCTATGGCCACTCAGTGTGACTGTTTTTTTTTTTACTATTTCACATTGTTGCTCTGTTATTGTTTACTTGCTTAAAAAATTAACCACTTTAAAAAAAAAAGTTGTAACATTGTATTATTTTTGTACCTATACTAGACTTATACTCTTATTTTGCCTTCAAGATAATTATAACAGCCATTTAACACTTATCAAAAAATAATTGATTTTTGTGTGTTAGTAATAACCATGAGTAATAGTAATTCATGATGGGATGTCTGGCTACATAATTGCTCTCAGTGGTGACACCGGACACATGTCTGTTGTGGTTTACCTTCTCTATTCATCTACAAGGGTTGTCATTTCTGTCCTATTTTCCAGTTACGCTTATATTGAGAGCTTTTGAGAGCCAAAAACTCTTCAAGCTTAATTTTAAACCCCAGATCCACCAGTGCAACACAAAGCCTCAGTTTGCTGCAGTGTGTCACTTTCACTCTCTTTGGGTCCTAGACAGAAAAAAAGTTGAAGAGGCTCTCGTCTCACATTCAGCTCTGCTTACAGAATGATAACTACACACACACACACACATGCCAGAGGCTGACTTTGGAACAATATACTGACTGCAAGATTGTGTCCTCTGTGTGTGTGGAGTATAGCATGTGTGTGTGTCTGAGGTATTACTGCAGACATGCTTGGGAGGTTTTCATCTGCTGAAGTCTGTAGCCTAAATCCTGCAGAGAGCGAGAGAGGGAAGGAGGGAAGGGAGGGAAAGAGAGCAGAAGGAGAGAGGGAGGAGCGGAGAAAACAAGAAGGTGAATGGGAGAAAGCCGACGATGGTGAAAGTGAAGAAGCGAGTAGTGGAGAGAGGTGTTTTTAGTGGAATTAGATTGTTCCTGAGTGTGAGTCAGGCTCTCGGCTTCAGCCTAATGGTGATGGATGGTCCGGCACTTTGAAACAATGGAACACACAAAAATCTACAACACAGTGAAGCATAGACACACACACATGATGCGCACACTTTTACAGCCTTCAGCCTGTAAGGCAGTGTCATGCTACCTGATAAGGTTCTTAGGATTGGTTAATTCGCAGCATAATCCTTTTAAGTTGGTCAGACTTGACAAAATAAGACATGAGACAACAAGTCTGAGACAAATTGTTCGTGGTTAAAGGAAATCCCTTAAGCTTAGCATCTATTGCACGTCAGTGATACAATAACAGAGTGAGACAAACATCCATTGGCCCAGACTAAATTTATTATATGTTAGATGGCTATATTAGAAGAAAAGCAATACACAGCAGAAGCCTTTTTGAGCATGATACTAAATGTAATTAAATATATGAGACTCTAGATTATGTTTACTTTTGATTTTGATTAAATTTCATGTAAATTGTAAAGATGCCAATTAATTACAACATTTACACTGTATTTATCCTCTCAGTGTTTGTCAAAAGAAATTATATCTTTCACAAAAGGACTAACTAAACTATTCACTTGATGTAACAAATAAATTGAACATGTACAATGAAAATAATAAGAATAAAAAGAGAAAATAAATAAAATCCAATTTCCTCCTGAGGACAAAAAAAACATTTCTCATCCTGATTCTGCCACAACAGGTTTTTGAGGCACAGTTCAGATCATTTTTCGGTCCATATATGGAAAAAAAAGTGCAATATGGGGCATTACATCTTAAAAAAAGTTAAAATAGACAAAAGTTAAAAAAAAAAAAAAAAAAAGTCAGCAAGGCATACCTAAATGTACAATTTCAAATTCTTATATGTAATATTTTTAAATCCTTTGTTCTCCAAGAGGGAGTATGGCCTTAAGGCCCATTTATGCTCCTTTTATGTACGTAAGTACGTACGTCTGTTCCTAATGTGACTTTTCATACTGCCCATGCATGTTTCTCATTGCCATGTTTTACGTTGGCAGTGCCGAAGGTCCGAACTCCAACTTAAGTTTCAAACAGTAACAAACATGGGAATAATGAAGGAGATCACATCGCAAAGTCTAAGAAAGCAATAAAAAGAGCCAGCACTGTAGGCAGAGGTGGTTTGTGCCATTAAATATATTGCAGCATGTGAACAGAGATTTCTTCTTCTTTGTTCCTCTCACTGGTCAGACTAGAGCTATACTGCGCAACACCGCCCCAGCAGTTTCTGGTGTTATTACTCCTTTTGCGGCGTACTGCTACTTAAACATACAACTGGCTTTTTTAAATAATCAACCAATCGTCGAGTTCCAGGATAAAAAACAGCCAATCCGCGGTACACATGCGTTCCGAACTGTGGCGAGTGATCACGGTTCAGCTGTGATCCATTGCACCACTACACACCACGCATCCTCTCTAAACTTCATCAAGTTGCCAAGTTGGAATTGGAAACAAACGCTCAAGTTCAAGTTGCATCATCTGAAGCTAACCTGAATGCCAATATAGTTTTCATTCTAAAACATCAAGTGCGGACTTGCCCCATGTCTGTAAGGCAGACATCTCAGCACGTTGTTAAGTAATTGATCAGTCACTGGTATTGATTAGTACTCTTGGTTTAAATCAGACAGACTCTATAAAGAATTAGTGCACATGGGAGTGGACAACATTTCTCAGTATTTTTTTTTGTGACTGAGTGAAATGTGCGATTGGCTGAAAAGCAGCATTTAGGACTGTGCTACTTGTGATGTACTGTTCATCAGCGAAAATGTTTCAAGTCCAATTAAGTTGATTTAGGAACGGGAAGCCACTGATTTATCGTATATTGGAAACATAGAGTTTCCACACGACAGCGCTGGGATGAAAAAGCCTCACTCTCATAATAATACGTTTATGAATACTCTGTACCACCTTTACATTTCAGTGTGTGTGAACAACAGAAATAGAAATAAAGTGGGTTATCTCTATTGCCACAAGGGATGGTAATTATAGTACTGAACTGGAAATTATAAAACTATACATTTCATATATTACCCCAGAGGAATGTAAACATAAAGACGTGGTTGAAATGAACTGTCTAATGTATGTAACTGTTGGCTCATGTAAATAATAGGCAGCAATTCTCTGTTGCCTCAAGGAATTTCCATCAGAATGAACTGATGAAAAAAAGGAGATTTTTCAATAACAGGGTTTTTACATTTTTCATTGTCAGTAACAAATACAGCACACAGGGCATGTCTGACAAGTTACACTGACTCACTTGTCTAAGTGGAGTCACTTGTTTAAAGGTGACAGAGAATGGTTGAACGGGGTTTTGATCCTTGTTCTGTGATGTGACATATACACAATAGAATTTTGGTTGGTTCTGTGACACCTCAGAAGATTTGCACCTATTTGGTATATTTTTGGGCTTAACTGCCAATCTCATTATGAAATGCAAGCACCTGACATTGATTAGCTGCCTTCACTGCCACTCAAATGAATGTAACTTTGCCGGTTTCAGAACACAGACAGACCATCTATTTACAGCTATGGCCTATTCACAGAATCAAAGTCGGGGGGGCAGTGAGTTACATTTGATGTCACCAACATCCTTTTTGAAATTAACCCATTTTCGAGCGGACATTTCTAAAAGAGGAATTTCTATGAAAAAGAGATGTTCAAAATTTCTAGCACTTTTCGCATGTTCCTGAATGTGGGTGGACAACTGTTATACAACAAAAAAACGAGGTAAAAACGCTCTTTGATTCTCTGTCATCTTTAATAATACAGATTCTGAATAAGTGTATGTGCATGTCTATTTCTGTGGGTGTTCATAAAGATGTGTGTGTGTTTGTGAAGATGTAACTAGGTTCATGTTGTGTAACTTAATATCAATATTATATTATTCAGTGGAGTCTTTGTTATAGCTTTTGATAAAAGCAAGTCTGTGACAAAGCTCTTTGAGTGGGTCAATGACATCAACAAAAATAAATAAATAAAACAATTTCCACAGGAAGTCGAACCCTTGTTAGCAGCAACTCAATGTCTAGTAAAAGGTTTGAAAGCTCCCCTGGATAATGTTTATCTAAGATTTGGGTTATTTGTTCCTCTCCTTATTTATTTGTATATTTCAGTCTTTCAAGGATAGAGCACATAGGAATACTGTCATGAAACCACTCAACTCAAGAAATGCAACACAAAATAAAGCTGCTTGACATTATAGTTAGTGCTGCCCCCGTCATTTTCACGCAGTCAGCAGAAAACATTGCTGAAGTGGAAAGTTATGAACGGTATATATGAAAAGTAACTGGCCTTGCTCTCTTTTATTGAACTCATAAATGGGGATATAAGTGACAGAAGATACAGTGTAACCTTTCACTTGCCTCCGTAATGGAAATATGACCTGGGTTTAACTGAATCACCCTGCATTTCATTTAATGAAAGGTATTTAGCTATTTAACAATTCATTTAAATGATATATAACAATATTGTTCGTGTGTGTATTGTGCCAAAGCACGAAACTCTGAGCAGCAAGTTGGTGCCAGAATTTTCATCATCCTTCTCACCTATTATGTGGTTTTTACAATACCGCATTCTGTGAATGGAAAGTCAATGATTTTCTCATCCTTCAGTATCTGAAGACGCATGAAGATTTTGTTTTCAAATTCTGCCACAGTCTGACCTCTTTACTGTTCTGCTTTTTTGCCAATCAGACGGAATCGTTTTTAGTTTGACATAGACGGGGGCACTGAGCAGCTGGAGAAGAACGAGAGGGCTATGCAGTTAATTTTGTTTGAAGTTGAAATGTATATAAGAAAAATATATGAGCAGGTTTTTCTTCAGTTATTCTTGGTCTCTCCACAAAGTGAGAGAAAAGTCTGCAGGAATGAAGTGAACTCTGAAGTATTCAGACTTTTGAACAGGGGCGATTGCTCTGAGACTACAACGGAAGCCAAACTTTCACTAACATTTCACACAATAAATGGTCAAATAAGCACTGTTGAATTTACATTAAATTGAGATTTACATTATCTTAAAACTGAAGAGCATCCTAGAATGTATTTAACTTCGTAACTAAGTCTTTTACACTCTGTTTGTCCAACGCGATTTTCCGATGATTTTGAATGCACAGCGCTGTGTATGAAACCCCATTGACACTGAGTTTCTATGGATTTCTATGCGATGCTTTTCTTTCAATGCAGCGAAGCCAGGTGGTGATTGGTTAATTGCTGAAAATTGTCATTCCCTTTGAAGCCAGGCTCCACTGGGGGTGAATAGAGCAGTGGGCTTGCCATGAAGCCATAATGATTGGTGGAACTGTCTAAAAGACTGAACCCCTTTTGATTGGCAGGGTAGAATTCAGTCCCTATCGGATTTCACAGAGTGAAGTTGTGAAACAACATGCTGTCGTGCTTGTTCCTGAGATAGCTCATTTTACACATTTTCCATGTTACACTAAATAAAACATACTAATTACCATAAAGTTAGTGATGCTGTTGTTCCATTAGTTCGTTCATAATTATATCATATCTCCTAGTCAAGTTGTAAAGGGAAACTATAGCCTGCCAGTTAGCGTGCTAGCATGCAGCCTCAATAAAACTTTCCTTTTGTTAGTAACTGTCATGCTGCAGTAGGATACATTTTATAATGTACACCTAAAATGAGCTTCCCCAGTTAGCAGCTGCCACTGCTTTTGAATGTTGTGTTATTGAATGTTTTGAAAAGCTGGATTGATGGAGTAAAAATGACAAGTTTAGTTAAGCTTTTAGAAATAACAACAGGAGGTTGAAAACATCAGAGAAAAATACATCAGTAATGACAATGACTGGGAGATTAGTAGTGGTGAGGATTATAGTCAGAGCAAAAAGGAGACATGACAGATGACTTCACTTCCAGTTGGACTGATTTTGGTTGGGAACATATTTTTAGTGCCTCAGCAAAATTTTTGGTTACTTTAGTAAAATAACAAGGACATAGAGAATTCAATCTTAAAGAACCCTTTTATTTATTTTATGTTCCTGCTGTGAAAGTGGAATAAACCACTATTTGAATAACAGGAAACAGTCCTATTTTTCTATCAGGGACCTTCATTCTGTAAATAGTAGTGGTTGAAATTTTTCACCATGATGGAGGTTTGTGATTTCCTGCACAGCTGCATAGGGTTTTTGTGAGGAGCTGAAAAGCTGCAGGCCAGAAAAAACTGTTAAAGTGTTAGTGTGACTCCCACCAGATCTGTAGAAAGCGCTCTTTATTTCTACACAAGATGAAAATATATGACCGGTTAGCAAAGCTGGCTGTGAATCTTGTTCACTACATAACTTTTATATCCCATGGAAATTAAATATAATTTGTAGAGCTTTCATATGGGGCAAGACTCTAAAGTCTGTGAGAGCTAAAATCTTGAAAAAATATTGGGGTGGCTTTTACGATTTCAAGTATTCCTTCTGTTAGAGCCCACGTGATTTATCATCGGTAAGATCAGATAATATGTGCTACAAATATGCATCATGTATTATTATAATGTATTACACGTTACAGTTCTGCACATAACATTTGTCGACACCAATTATTAAGCCCTTTCCTACTCAGCAGTGTGTGTGTGTCTGTTTGTCTTTTATCTTCTCAGGCACTTGTGCAAAGCAGTGTTTTTGTGCATCAGTGGATGCTATCAATGTCATAGTTTCCACAGATGTTAGCGCTGGCTGACATCCTATCTGACACAGTGTTTTCTACCTGGCAGCGGGTACAGGTGCTGTCCTGGCTTCTGTTCATGTTGGCTCAAAGTCCTATTGCTGTCTCAGTTTCCTTATCTTATTGTCATTGTCTAAATTGTCTGCTTTTGTATTTTGAAGCCAGTCCATATCCTCTTGTATGTTTTTCTTGGGATCTGTCATTTTTTCTCTGACAGTCTGAAATGCAGTGTGCATTATTTTTGACTCACTCCATTTTATTTCGACATGCACCATAGTGTACAGTATCTAAATCTCTGCAAATCCTAAACTGACCAGGTTTATTTTAACTTCTTTTTGGCTGATCACAATCCAGTGTCAACCAACCTCATGTGCTGCCAATCCTTATAGCATTAATCCTCCTATTGTGGGCAGTAGACATTTCAAACCTGCTCGTTTATACTTTCAAAATAGGTTTTACCTTAAATACAGTTTGTTAAACTGTCCACTGGTACCTCAAGCAAGCAATCCAAGATTTAGAAGTCGTGGTTAAATTCTGGTCTTGACGCCTAAGTATCTAAATCAAGGCAAATCGGCAATGTGCCCTCCAGCCAAGTGCACTCTTTAAAGTGGATGTCATGTTCACTACACGTTGATTACTAATTTTACATCCGTCTCTTGTTCACTGATTATGTCTTTCAACTTCTCGCTGCCATTTGTTTTCAGTTTGGCTTGTTACGTCATTGATCCATCCTGGCCATAGGGTCTGCTAAGTAGATGCCCATGCTGTCAGTCACAGAATGCAACCTGTGATACACACACACACACACACACACACACACACACACACACAAGGCTCAGAGATACATGCACAGAGCCCCTTCTCTTACTCATTTCGCCAGGGGCTACTGCCACCTGTGTGTATCTGTGTGTCTTTGTGCCTGTGTGTGTTCTGCCCTTTGCAAATGTATGTCTTATGATTAATTCCTGTCATTCATCCCCGTATTCCCAAAACACATTCACTGTGTCGGACTCTTTATCTCCCTCACTGCCCCACCCCCACCCCCCCACCCCCTGCTTTCCGTTTCACTCTCTATTTCGCACTCATTTGCTTCCGTCAGTACCTCAGATTCTCTCTGACATTTTTCCCATAATCCTCCAGTACCAGGAAGTTAAGCCCTGCAGGGGCCAGACTGACATTTAGGAACTGCTCTCTAAGCAGGATAGCTGAACTACAGACTTTTCAATACAGAGACACACTCACAATGAAGCATATGAACAGACATACTGTACACACATTTGCAGATGTATATCCATCTTTTCCACAAGAACTGCAATAGAAAATTCATGTTTAAGGAAAATGTAAAAATGTATGTTTTGTTGACCAATATATGACCCCAAGCAAGAAAAAAGATGTCTTTCATCCTGAGCACACTGTATTCATTTCCACGACAAAATACCTGCGATATTGATACATCTGACTACGTCTCTACTATGTGATGCCTCCAAACCCAGATAAGATGTCGGCACTCCTGAACACAGTTAACATAAAGCGTCTTTTTGGCTCAGTAAAGTTTCAGCTGGCATGTGGATATAACTCCTATTTGTAGCGATTGGCAAAGGGTTTCCACAGTAATCCCAAGCCCATGTGGTGGAGTCAGCTTCAGATGAGTGATGATTTTTGATGCAGTGTCATCTGAGGGATCAGAAATCACCGCTGTTGAGTTTAGACTCATCCCTTTCACACTAGTAAAGTCTTCAAAAATGGCTCAGTTATTTATTTAAATATCGTGCAATGTCCAATATGCAAACCTGTTTCAGTCTATCTCAGAATCACTATTTCAGTTTTTTTTTCTTTCTTGGATTTATTGCAACTGCTCAGTTTTTGGTGATTTGAGGCTGTCCAAGATACAAACCAAGACAAGCTTTCTTGTTGGCTTTATTGAAATGAACCATCTACTGATGATAAGCTACACCTGAAACATCATATGATTATATAATAACCATATGATCCATATCTGTGAGCAGTCATTGTTTTTTCTATTCTCAAATGTCTGTGTGTTTGAGGTTATCCTGCTCTATTATTTCTATAATATGTACATGAATATGAATGCTAATTGACATATATTGATGTTTATTCATGTTAACAACCAGAGTGGGTTTTAATCAGAGTGTTTTATAACCAAACCAATGTTTCCAATTTTCAGTTCATATTCCAACTCCTACTGATGTCGAAATGCGCCCTCTATGTCAAGTGCTTAATTAGCTGATTTTGGACAACTGGTGGGAAAAAAACGGAACTTTTTCTGACCCTTAAAATACGGATGCTTCAGGTAAATCAATTGTGCTGTCAGTGTGAATGCAGTTCACCGCTTGGTTCCATGTTCTGTGCAGTTTAGATTCAGAAATTATAGACTTTATCTCACACACACAAACATACACACACACACACATGCACAGAAAAATGAATGGCACACTCCTCCTTTGGAAATAAGAAGTGAGTTGCCAAAAAGTGATTGCTATTTCATTTCCAAGAAAATCCCAGTGATTTTCATCCGTGTTGACTGTGTTTCTGCTGTCATCATGTCTGTGCTTACAACTACTCCAAAGAGCAAAAGGTAAACAAACCAGGTGGGAAGGAGGGGACGATGACAAGAGGAGCGTAAATGTAGAGGAGGGGATGAGGGATTGCTTTGAAAAATCTAATAGTGGGGATAAACAGAATAGAAATTAGCAGCAGAAAGGAGTCGTACAGGTGGTGAACAAATGTCTCTACAAGCTAACTGGTGATGGTGTCAGCTTATTAAGTTTTGAAATGTGATGAGCTTGAAAATGATATGCGTTTGTAAGACATGATTTGACTCCACACTTCCCTTTCTGCAGCTCTAATTCAAGAATATATATATATATATATATATATATAAAACGTATAGCTTTTTGAACAAGCTTTTACTAGGTCAGATTTTCTGTGTTTTCTGAGACGTTCAGAAATTTCTGTGCTCCCTCCCGCTTCCTCTCAAGCCATCCATTCATCCATCCTTCCAAAATCCCCTCAGCTTTTTAGTTTTACCCTTAAAGGCTTATTAGCACTCCTTCTGTGTGTGTACATGCCGAGCTGTTTGTCTCTCATGCTCTCCTGTCTCCTCCTCCCTCTCATCCTCAGTATCTCTCTCCACATCTTACTCTCTCTCTACTCCACCCCCACCCCCTCCTGCCCAATAACAGCCCCTGGCCATGAAAAGTTTTACAGATGTGAGTTGGCAGACCTTGTGTGGTTGGGTTTCTGTGTGTGCGCGTGTGTGTGTGTGTGTGTGTTGGCAGACCTTGAGACCTGTCAGTGTCTCACTGTGTCAAACGAGGATGCTGGCATCGTGCCGATCCCTCATCTCCCTCCTCTTTCTCTCTCTAATACACTCTCTCCCATACACATGCAACCATGCAAACTCACAGACAATTAAGAAGCCCCAGCTCCATGGCCCTAAACTGGGCACACATCTGAGTGTTGCAAACTAGTTGCTAACAACCCTGCAGATACTATTTTATTGGACAAACAGAGTTGGCTCTGGAAAGCCATTTTCTTTCCTGGCTCTTGATTAGCGGCGCCATACATGTCAGCCTGGGAGACACACTAGTTATAACTTGTTGTCCATACTAACTTGTTGTTTATCGTCTACGTTTTAGCCAAGAGGCATGCAGCTCCATCGATTGAGTGTAAATTTTAGCTAGATGTTCTTCCAGCGTCTGCAACAGTCCTCTGTGCAGTACATCAAGGTTGTTGAAAGGTATAGTATGTTTCAAAGAAGGTGCTTGTTTGATAGTCCAATAGCGTCGTAAATCCCCTGCTCTTTAATGTTTCCAAGGTCAGTACCTGACATTTTTCTGTAACTTCCACAATTGGCACTAAGAGGTTAGAAAGTAGCACAGGATTTGAACCTTTATTTCATCCATCACACAAGAACTTCCATCACTTTCTTTATGTAGAAAATGGGTGCGACACCACAAATAATTTTGAAGCGAGACTGTAAAACGTGCCCTCCATTATGGTGTGCTCCCTTGTGTCATACAACTCTATGATGTTGGGAGGGCTTCTTGACCTGCTATTGAATGTGACCACTTGAAAGAACTCTATTACTTCTTCCACCAGGTTTGTCTGATGATGTGGCCCTCAAACTTCATCTCTGATATACTCTGACCTTAATTTACATGCATTTTAATTCATTTATTCACTCCACATAGAAGGTTTTGTTATGTAATTTGAATCTCAATACAAGTGAATTGCTATTCATCCAGTTTTACCAGTGGCAAAATCAGTATCTCATAGAATTGATCAATATGTGTTGATCTAGACCAGTCAGTGTTGGCCGTGTTGTGCAATTTAAAGTTATTGGAAGTTGTGGATTATATCTTTTTCGGCTTTGTTTACTCGAGTGTGTACCAACACAAACAGAGTTACGCCTCTAACAGCTTTGTATGTGCTGTTTTTCTATTTTCCTCTCTCCTTAAGTTGAATGTGCTCGAGGCACCGCAATAAAATCAAATGAAGTCAGTTCGATACTTGTCATTATATTTATTTTTTTGGAAAAATAAGATGGGTAGACCAGGTGTTTCTCAGTAATGTAGAGCCAAGCTCTGTTCCAAATGCTGTGAGAGAGAAGCATCAGACTGTGCCCACAATGTGCTTACACAGCTGTTCTTGTGGAGGTGGTATTAACTTTAATAAGTGGCCAGACCTCAGTGCCATAAAGGAAAACTATATTTCAAATATTTTAACCTTTTCCCCCTTTATGGGTTTCCAAAAAGATCTTTTATGTGTCTTGGACTTGCAAGTATGTGTGTGTGTGTGTGTGTGTGTGTGTGTGTGTGTGCACCTGACAAAATATCACGTTATTTTATACAACCATAATATAGTCACACTGCCATTCTCTGATGATGGCGGTAGGGATATAGTGATTACACCTGATTATTATTTATGCTTGATTGTAACATTGAAAATTATAGCGTTTACGTGGCTTGATTCACATGATTAAATTGAGCAAGATAAAATTGATTTACGTCTCCTGAAGTAATATTCCCTAATGTGATTTGTTGTGTGTCATGTTGCGAACAGACAGTACAATTCCTGGACTCTACACTAATTTGTGTATGTATGTTATTCAGTTATGGCCTCATGCAGATGAGAATGAATATGAAGTGGTGGTAATGTAAACTACGACACAGTTGCATACAGCCACGATGGAAACTAAACTGCAAGAAAAATGATACAGATACACATTGTTGTACACAGACAGGTTAACGTAGAATGATGAAAACTGCTTGCAACTGTTGAAAATAGTTGAAATCTTCAGCATCTAAATTAGAGGGTTGAGACGCCACCCTTTGTTCAGTTACAGTTTGTGATTTTAGCTGATAAAAAGGGTATAATTTACATAAAATGTGTCTGGTTCTGTTTCAAATAGGTCATGTTCTGCAGAATGTAAATTCTTGACAAACTCCTACTCACACACATTTACTTTTAACATTGTGTGACATCTGGACAGTGATGTGACCTTCTAATATGAAACAGACAGTTGCCATCGGGAAAATAAATTCTTAGTCCCCTTGCTGCTTTTATACTATATCTATTTCTCTCTCTGTTGTTTTGTGCCATATTTCTTTTTATGTTTCTACTTTGTTCTGTCGTCTTTCTCCCCTGTCTTTTTCTTCTACCCCCCTACATCTTTTTTGTGCCTTTTTCTTTGTGTCTGTCACTATATTTTGCTCTGTCTCTGTTTCTCTCAATCTGGCTGCAAGGAGAGCAGATGGCACTGATCCATAACTTGGTTAAGTGACTGTAATGAGGAAGGACATACACACAGAAAGAGAGAGACTGCCAAAATGATTGAAATTAAGAGAGAAAACCAAATGAAATCCTGAACTGTCCCTTTTTGTGAGAAACAGCTTGGTTGAGAAATACCTGACATGTAAAGTTTGAAAACTTTGATGACAATAAAAAGTAATAAAGAAATATTTGTCATTTGATACTCTGTTCTTTAATTTGCCCTGCACAAACAAGCAGCATATTGATGACTTGGCAAGAAACGACAGTGTATAACTCCAATACTGTCAAGAACAGCTTCACAAGGCATAATAAGCTAATGTGGCTCAGACATCATTCCACTCGGGGAGGGACGATATATGCACAAGATATAACACACAGTTAGATAGTCAGTTTAATAAATCAGCTAATCTAAATACCTAACAGCCTGCAATACTAGCCAGTGTTCATTAGGCACTGTACAAAGTGCAAGCTATTTATACCCAGCACCTATTTTTACACACAAATAGAGTCTGTTGGCAGAAAGTGGATAAGCCTTAAGTGCAGTTTTGATGAACCTCAATTTATTGACCTCTGTCCTCTCAAGAAGAATAGCAGCATAATTTGTTCCAGAAACAGTTCCAAAGCAACATTTTTTTTGCAATTGTCAAAGTCCTGATGTAACTACTACAGTAACTGTAGTAACTATCATAGAATTTTTGCAGGAAATTGAGTGATAAATCAAAACCTACCCGTGACCATGGTGTTGTTCTCGTAACTATGATGATGAACCTGATGATGACGTGTCATTTAACTCATTTTAACTCAACTCATAGCATTGTCACATTAACAATTAATATATTTGTTTAGCAGTAATTTGTTGCCCAGCTGGTTTGATTTGACCAGTTTGTAATATTCAGAAAGTAACTGGCATGCTATTTCAACATCTACTCTTCTGTGGCCTCTGTGCAAGTTGATTTCTGACTGGAGTCAAGACCTTGGTAGAAAAACACAAAATATGAAGATAGATTACTTAACAATTAGCTACAAACCAAAGTAAATGTGAAAGACTGATGTCAGTGATGCAGAGAATAAATTCATTATAGCCCATTTGCTTTTCCATTATATAAGTGATGAGATGGACAAGCCAAATGTATCCAAGCACTGTAAATCAGCATCCAGGCCACTAGAAATCAGAATGCATTTATCCGATAAGTGCAGAAAGGACAAAGAGTAGCAGAGCCGTCAAAGAAGTCCTTAACAAATGCAGGGTAGTTATTACCAAGGTGTTTTATTTCCCATGGAGACATCATATCCTTTGTATGGTCAACATTATTATCTAATGATATTATCAAGTTACATTATGTTGCAAAAATGCTGCATATAACATTAAACTAATGTACGTATGCACATATATTTTCTTTTGTTGTGTTGATAAAAGGCTGAATGATTCACCTGAAAAACCCGCCCTTTCAAACTATTATTATTTCTCCTCTGCATATCTCAGACACTTTTTTTTATTAAAATTCTAAATTTCTTGATGTCCTCAACTTCACTGCTGCTGAGGACGATCAGATTTGTATTGTTCATTGCCACTGTTCACAAAAAGCTCCTGAAATGCCCTGACTGTGAATCCGCTCTGCAGGTTTTACATGCTGCAGTCTGCCTCTCTTTACTCGATACAGTGTTTCAGTTTTGTCTTTCCCACGGGGGAATTTACAAGCAAGGGGCTAAAACACTTTCATGGGGTTGTCTTTTGGACAATAGACTCGCCGTGTTCTTTGGATCTGGTGAGCTAAACGTACAATTGCTGTTATGGACCCACTGGGATTTTGTGAAACTCTAGATCCCTCTATCTGATCATAGACAGGTCAATACTTTCATCAAGAGATTAGACAATGAGTCAGTCTCAGGGGTGCAACCAGGCCTTATGGGGAACCTACACAGTATTTTCGAATGGACTCTAGCTGATGTTCAATTTTTTAGACTTATATAAAGTGACATTACCATTTGTCCTGCCAGATAATAATGAAAACACCTGGTTGCTGTTGGAAAAAAGTATTATCTGCAGCTTTATTTTGTGTCAATGCTATTTCAGAAAAGTCACCAGCATCAAATGAAGACCCAGGTCAGCGTTGTGATAAGTGTAGAATACAAAACTGAACAATATCAAGTAATATTTGGTTCATTGTCATTTCACAGACACTCAGCAGTAAATAGTTTGGACTAAAACACCTGAAACACAGTGGTGAGGATATGAGGGTGTCTGGGCTCACACTTTTAAATGATATGATGCAACCAACAAAAACAATTTTAGTTTGAAAGGTTTGTAAGAGAGTGTTAGCAGTTATTTGATATGGCAGATGACATAGAAGGAAAAAAATATATAATATATAATTACATCTGACAGGGACTCTGTGCATCCATATTACAAAGAAGCACAAATATACTTTTCAAAGACATGTACAAAATACAAAACTCCACAGCTCCTCAGTTTAGTGATTGGAGTAAATTAGAAGCAGACAATAGCAGGTGTGCTCCGGAAAAGAGAGACAATCCTGACCAGACTGGAAATATAATCTCCTTATCACTTCATTTCCTCTGGCTTTCATTCTTTTTTACTATCAATTTCCCCTTTTTGTTTTTTTACTCTTTGTTTACCTCACTTCCTATCTCTCTTCACACTATTTTTTCCTCGTTTCACTTACATCCCTCTCCTCCTGTTGTTCCTCTCGTCTCCCTCACACCTCTTCTCATGCCCACTCAGCAGCCTTTTTTTCCCCCTCCTCTGTTCTAACAATTGCTGGCTGAGGCTGAAAAAAGTACAGTGTGTATCTATGTGTCTGTCTAAATCTCTTAGCTGTAAATTGAGAGCCAACAGTTGTTATAACCCTCTCCGTCTCCCTCTTAAACACAGGCTTAAAGAGGTTGTTGAAGGGTGGAAGGCATGTCTTATTCTGCCTCACCTTCAGTTTTCTCAAATACAGGATTGACTGGCTTTAGAGAGGAATAACTTCAAGATCGAATGAGAGGCAAAGGTCTAATGTAATGGTATGATAGATCAGTAGAAGACAGAGTACGAATCATGGATAAAAAGGTGCCAGTCTAATGGTTTTGGGTTTAAAATCTTGAGAGCGACTTAGGGTCCCATAAACACCCCAATATACACTTTATGTTTTCATAAAGATTTTATTTTACCCAATTTAACACCTTGTTTTGGAAGTTTTTTTTCAGAAATAATTGCAAGGTCCTCACTTTTTGAGTTCATCACCTCTCTCCTCATATCATGTCAGGCTTGTTTGTGCTGCATAAAAACAATCAGATGCATTCCTTGCTGTACATTTGAGGAATGGTGAGATATATCTTAAAATAAGTAAATGGTGATGTTTCCGGTTGAACTGCTCATCTCCTGCCTGCGTCACTGACCACACTGCTGCTTCTACACTGTCAATGGCAGTATAAAAATCACATCAGGAAAATGTAAAAGTTCACAACAGTGCTCGGCTCATGCAGTAAGGCTGGAAAGTGGAAGGTGTGGGGGTGGGCTATGCATACAAAATATCTCTGAACACCCTCCCAGCTGGCAGCAGCTAATGCTGCTGCTGATTTTTGGGAGGCAGTATAGTAGGGTTGGCTGCTGGTTGGGAGACTCAGTGCCTGATGAGCTTTTTGGCATAGCTTTGTAGAATGAGCCATTGACTGAAGGTCCTCCATTGGATTGACAGCATGTCACGGAGAGGGGTGGAGGTCATCGCCCATTATAAGAGAGAGTTTTACTAACATCCTTTTCCTCCGACACTGTCATTAAGTCCAGGCTCAGTCCAATGTCAGAGCTGCTGTAGCCTTTCTGAGACTCCATTTGTCCCCTGAGTTGACGTTGCCAGCCCTGCAGCGTATAATATCACAAAAAGGACACAGGCTGCAGCAGTCTGATAGACAATGCGTAACAGTGTTTTGTACAAGTTCAGACACAAGAGCCTCCTCAAGAAGACGAACTTGTCTGACGGTCTAATACTTTTTGCCATTGAACTACAACTCACTTTCACCTATCTTTACCTTTTAAAGTTTATCCTTTCCTTTTCTCTAATGTTAATGAGGTTTGCACAGAAACTTTCAGGTATACATAGTCTCAAGTGAAATTACTCTCAGCTGGGAGAAGCTTACTCGGAGATTGTCAACATTGAGACAGATAAAATCCTGAAATTTCATTTTAAACCACTTCCCTTTCAAGGGAGTCATAATATGTGTGCTTCATTTCAAACCCTAATATTTGTCTATTCGCCTTGTGTGCCTAACGGGCAGAGTGAGGAGATAATAAACATATGAAACTTAGTGGCTGACCTCAACGTCCTTGATGAGATCAAGTAGAAGGTACTGTCACAAATCTCTTTATGTTGCCTTTAGTGTTTCATTGGATTAGTGCTTTTATTATCATGAGAACACTGACATTGTCAATCTTTGTCTTTTATTAAGGAAACAAAAAGTCAACAATCATAGTAATATAAGACAAACCATCAAAGTTTAAGTCACTGTTCAGCATTTTATTTTTAAAAAATCCACATCTATGCTGGTCTGGTGGTCTCATAAAGTGGGTGTGCAAATAGTAACTTGACATCAAGAAATAATGGTTTACGGCTGAATTTGGCTTATCTGTTGTTTTTATATATCGGACTGAATTTTTTGCACCAGTCACCACAGGAAATAAGAGTCTGTGATTATTCTTCCTTTTCAAACTTGCCTTGTACATTGACTTGGTTGGTTGGTTGATGGTTGAGCAGAACTATGTCCGAGAGATTCTGAGTTATGATTTCATAATTGGACATCTGCCAGCCCATCAGAAACCGTCAGCAGTGGAGTGGGACTAAAAGTCAGCCTGGGGCTTTTTACTTTGACTGGTCCATCAAAACCTTTCTGCAGACTACATCACATATAGGCTGCATCTTTATGAGAATCATCTAATAAACAGACTTTATATCAATGATATATCAGTATCATTTTAAAAGGTTTAGTCTAATTGCTAGTTGCATAATTTAATTGTAGGTTCTCTGTTTATTTTATTACAGTAGTGTATAAAGAAACAGCCTTTTTTTTCCACAACTGCATACACAAAATAGCAACACTGACAACCCTTAAGGTGGCTGGTATTTACTGCTGTAATGTATTTCTGTTTTTCACTTTCCTTTCAGCACTCCACAGCCACGAGTCAGTTGACTGAAGAGGGTGTCAGATTAGACTTCAAACTGGACAGTGGACACTGCAGTAGTAATTGCAGCACCATGCATATTTGAATTTCAGTGGCTTTTTTTTCCTTCATTGGATCCTCAAATTTAAATCCTCTGGGTCTGAAGTAATCACACACAGTCTGAGGACTTTAATTAGTGTATTAGAGTTTCTGATGAAAGCAGAGCAGAAAATGAAGCCATGGGCTACAGTGTTATCCAGCTAAATAAACTTAGACCATTTTCCTGCTTTATTTATTTATTTATTTGTTATTTATTTATTTATTAGTTGTTGTTTTTTTTTTTTCCTGTTATGCTGTGAAACTCAGCTGATGTTTGTGCTGGACTCACTGGTAGGTGTAGTTCAGTATCTACTTTGTATGCACTGCTCCCCCTCACTGGTGTCTGCAGAGTTACTGTTGCTAGATGCACAACTATTTGAAGCACTTTGCTGCCTGAGAGTTAAAGTGATGATAAAGATACAAACACATAAATGGTCACACAGAACTACAGTGGCTCCGCTGTGACACTCATCATGACACAACCACATCTTCCTCTCTCTTTTTCTGTCTTTCTCTGATGTCTTATTTTTTCACATCAAGCCATCGGCCTCAGTTTATGTAGCATCCCACCAAGGAAAAATGTTAGTTCTCCCAATGGCCACCCTGCAATTGGAAACCTTTATATTCTGGAGCGCTGGTATTTGTTACAGACACTACTACACAGGAGAAGTGTACCATCCACTTTGGATGACAGCAGTTTTCCTTGCAGAATCGTATCTGCCAGAAAATCATTTGAATAAAAATGAGAAATTCAGTTCAGCTACGTCTCAAATCAGCGAACCAGCATTTCTGCACCTTTAATCGGCATATTTGCCAGAAAGAGAAGACCCTGTCAGAACCACAGAAATCCATGGTATGTTGGGCTTTGTTTTAATAGCATACTTCATGTTGCAAGAGTGTCAGTGAGGAAAATTTACCACACTTTGTGTTTTTAAAGTTTATTTAACAAAACCGTATTGACCAGCTGCATCCACGTGAATAAACGATAAATAATTAATTCTTTCTTGTGGTTACCCATGTTTTCAAGGTTGTGAGCCCTTCAAATCTCCAAACCATATATTATTCAATAGCCAATTCATCCAGATTCATATCCTGTCATAAAACAACAGAGGAAAGAAGTAGAGCTACAGTCGGGAAGTGATTTCATAGCGTGACATGACGGCACATGTGTGGGCAGAGCAAAGGCGTTGACAGGAGTATTGACCATACTGAAGTAGCAGTAGCTATGAATAGGCATCCGTGATAATGGAATAAAGGATTTCATTCAGAGTCTGTGTTAAACATGAAATGAAAAACAGGATACTTGTAACATGAATAAATGATCTGGGTTTTTAGAACTGACTTGATATTTTCTCTTCAGCTGCTTCACATTAATGCCACTATTAATATCTTCCAAAGTCATTATTTCATAACTTGACACTATCAGACAAAAATAATAATGATTGTGAAAATTTAGATACAGAAATTTTTATTTAAATTTTATTATCTAAAGAGTAAGGCGTAATTTAGGTTAATGACAATATCTTCATTTCAACCAGCTCAGTAAATAAAATTAGCTTTATAGCCTTTAATGAAAGGATGAATTGGGTGAAGTGGGTAAATGTTGAATGAATGACAGTCAGTAGGAAGGCAGAATTAGCAGTTTGAATGAAGGAAAGATGGGTGGAGTGAGGAGATGAGGTTAGGTCAGACATGCATGAAAGGAGTGAGGGTGAGAGACAAAAATGAGAGGTTCAGGAGGCAGAGAACAAGATGAGACCACATGAATAAGGGGGGGAAAGTCTGAAAAGTGAGAGGATGTGAAATAGAAATATGATGGATGAAAGGAAAAAGAGAAGGAGAAATATTTCCCATTCCTTCTGTCTGGTCTGCGTCTACAAACTGACCCCACAAGTATTCTTGAAAAGAAAAAAAAAAAAACTTTTTTGAAATATGTGATCGCTGTATATCAAATAATGTATATTTCCCAGTTTTTAATAATACATTAGGAAATTTTCACACAGTGTTATATTCTTTATGTTTTTTTTTCCTAGAAGCAAATAGAAATAACTTAATTGTGTGTTTTGTTTCTGTTTCTGTATCTGCATTTGATTTAGTTTTAGCTTCAGCTTAATACAACTTAACCAAAAGATAAAAAGAGAGGCCAGAGACATAGTGAGAGAAAAAAAATGAAATGAAAATCCACTGACTTTCTTTGCTTTTGGCAATCGAAGTTTGTGTTACCCTCATATTTCTAAATTCATTCTGTTTGACTAGGTCACAGCTTGAACACCATTGATAAAATGTTGCCTTCTTTTATTTTCTTCATTGCTAAGTTGCACATTTAAGTGGCGTCATGATGAGATCATTTGCTACAATGCAACATGTACAGTTTTGTTTGTTGATACAACACTGACATGCTATTTATTGTATTGTTTTGTGCAGGATGGTGGACAGCCTGCAACCTTCAGTGTTTGTATGAATTATTAAATGGTGAGAATGATGAGAGACAGCAAGAGAGAGGGCGAGAAAGCATTGGAGGTTTTTTTTTTTTTTACAGACTGTGGTACGGTTTATTCTCTGGCATGTTTGGAGGAGGGCTTCTTCTTCTTCTTCCTCTGCAACATCATCTATCGTTAAACCTGCAAGCTTGTATTTTTTTTTAATCTGCCAATGTGTGTTATACTGAAATATTCAGTTAGACATTTATGAGAAAGTGAATGTGTTTTTCAAATAGTGATCACTTGTCAGCAGTAGTAGCAAAAAGAGACACAGAGAGAGAATAGCTGCTGCTCAGCACTTAATAATAGAATTATATTTGTCTTTATCACAGTGTGTTGCCTGTTTCCTAATGACAATAAATACCATATCTCAGAAATTAGAATTATATACTGCTCATTTGGAAAATCAAGCACAGTTAGTTCTAATTAATACAATTCAGAAATGTTATACTTAATGTGTTGTTGCAGCAATTTTATAACACTAAACACACAAAAAATGTTGCCAGCAAATATAATTCAACCAGCAATTACTTTGCCCCCTTTTCCAAAAACAAACGGCTCACGTATAGACGTCATTTAAAGTCTGCATCGCAGAGAACTTTTTCTTTTTATGTCAAAATATGTTTTACCAATTCCTTCTTGCTGTAATATCTGTGTTTGTTGCACTTGAATAAGATTACAGTTGTACTGTATATTGTCCAAACACAGTTTTATTCACAGTTCATTCAAATTGATTCAATTACATTTTGAATGGAGACGCTAACAAGAAAAGAAAAGAGCAGCTACCTGGTTACCTGAGGTAGTGGTTTCCTTAACGTCTGATGTTTTTATGATTGATTACAGCAGTGATCACTCGCAGTAAAGGCCATTCCATAACTATAAATTTTTTAGAGGGTCTGACTTCAGTTATACATCTTTGATATAACAAAGAGCTCAGGTAAGATCTTATAGGTTGAATTACTTCAGTTTAATTTAGTTTTTCACTGTAGGTACCTTGCTTGTGGTTTGTGGATGGTTCACGTCTATGACATATATATTTCAGGCATTTACTAGGCAACAATATGTTGCACTTTTTTTTTATATTTAATCTTAAAATACTAAACGAATAAAACTACACCTACGTCTGACATTTCTTCTGCTTATGTGCTGAAATGTGCATATCAAGGCTTTAGTCTAAATTGAATGCTTGTTGATTCTGAGCATTAAGTACCACATGGAATAAAAAGTAAGTATAAAAGCAACTTTTGTGAAAATAAATGCTGCCGGATTGATGGGTTGAGAGGTATAAAAACAGGAAAAACATATTGAATAGATTTTTTTCTGTGGTCAAAAATGTTGTTTTATTTGTTTTTTTGTGAGTTCTGTTTAAAAAGTGTAGCTGTTAGCAAAGAAAAATAAAAAGAGAAACATACACATATACACACACACACACACAGACTGATTGGACAGACGCAGAGGTCCCTCGGTATGACATAATAACTGATATGCTGGGTCACGTTCAGGAGACACTGTGTGTGTGTTTGTGTTGGTGTGTGTGTCTGAACAAGTAGAGGACATGCAGCCTGGAGCAATGAATTCCAATAGCTTTGTACCCTAAGGATACACACAAACACATCTTTGAAACCATGCATACACAGTAATTCAAACCATCAGATCCACATGCAGCTTGTATACAGTTGAAAACAACAAAGCAATGTTTTATTCAGAACAATACAGGAGCCTAAACAAAATGCTAATGAAGACTGTGAGATTCAGAGATGGATTGATTTGTTATGTGAGTTTGTAAGAAGGTGGTTGGGTTTTTTTATGCACCAGTCTTGCATTGCATTATTCAAAACCAAGCCACGAACCCACGCCAAGTAGAAAGGCTGCAGTTGTGTTGGTTTTGTTGGACTGTTTGGGGGTTAAGTGCATTTTCTCAAGGATGATTAGATGCAGGAAGTAAACTCTTAACCTCTGACTACAAGCAAAGATTACGTTTAAGTCTTTAACAAGTAGTGACATTGGCACGCACCCAACAAGAGTCAAGTTTAACTTCATCAAGGTCCTGACAACTTTAAACAGTGACATCTCGTATGATGTATCACTATCGACACTGGTCATTACAGGGAAAGCGGAGCTCAGCGCTGGTTAAAACAAAAAGCTGTCATTGAAAGGTGACAGAGAATCAAAAAATGTTTTTACCTCGTCTTTGTTGAAGAACGGTCGTCCACCCACATTCAGGAACATGCGAAAAGTGCTAGAAATTCTGAACATCTCCTTTTCATATAAATTCCTCTTTTAAAATTGTCTGATAGAAAATGGGTCAATTTCAAAAATGGATGTTGGTGATGTCAAATGTATCGCACTACCCCCCACCCCTCCCCTCTCCACTCCGATTCCATTCCCTCACCTTCAAAGGCCATAAAAAGATGGTGCGTCCATGTTCTGAAGCCAGCGAAGTTACATTGATTTGAGTGACAGTGAAGGCAGCCAATCAGTGTCAAGTGCTTGCATTTCATAAAGGTGTTGCCAGTTAAGCCCAAAAATATGCCGCCAAATCATGCGTTTAAAACCCCTACCCTAAAATAGCTTTCTAAGAGAGCTTTTTAGGAAGCTTCTGAGGCGTTACAGATCCAACCAAAATGTTATTGCGTAAATGTCACATCACAGAACAAGGATCAAAACCCCGTTCAACCATTCTGTGTCACCTTGAATGTTTTCCACAATGCTCTGCTAATGATTGGCCTATTAGCATCTGAGGTTAGTGAATCTGTGTTCACTTCCAACTTCAGTGTCTGCACTCGGGAGTCAGTCACCGCTGTGCCCAATTACCATTTCACTTTCAGGCGCTAATTTTTACTGTTTGATGCAGTGGGATGGTGTGCTGTAAAGCCTGTAGAGGCTTCCATAAGCAAATGATGATTGATTTTTGAATGACTGCAATATGTTTTATTTTTGGCTTTTCTTTTTTTTTTTTTTTTTTTTCTTTTAGCCTGGCAGAGGTTCTCATTGGGCTGGTTGCTTGCCAGGTTTTACAACTATGGGGGGAAAAACAGTTAAATCATTTGGCTGATGAGCCGTGCACATCTCTAGCTGCAACTCTCTGACCCTGCAACTTCTATCACTTCACTACAACATATATATATATATATATATATATATAAATATATGTGGGTTACTTATTTGTCAGTTGTCTTTATCAGTTAATTCTTTACACCACAATGAAGATTTGTATTCTTTCTTGGTTTTAATTTCCTTTATGAGTCTGCAGACATAAAAAATGAGCACAGAAATTGACAGGCAGGCAGCTGGCCAGTCAGACAGATAAAAGTTCACACAGACAATCAGAGACGGCAAGATCAACATCATAAGTGTCTGATATGCAAATACAGCCAACACTTTTTCACTTCCTGTGCTGAGAGAGAGGTGGAGTCAGTTCATCTGTCAATCACTCAGAAAAATGGCTGTTTGTTTGTATACTTCCATCTTTGTTCCATCTTTGTGGACTATTTTGTTGTTTACACATTGAAAGTGAAGAAGTCTTATGAAGTGGTGACATTTTGGGTAGCCCTTAAATAGAGCTATGTAAGGGCTAAGAGTCAGTTTTAGATTTTAAATCAGTATAATGTTAAAGTTAGTCTTACAGTTGAAGATATGAGTGTAGCTGTTGTCAGTGGATGCATTTTGCTGATCAGGGTCCTCACAAGTGCAGACTTGCAAGTATGAGCGTGTGTGTTTGTGTGTGTTACACAAGATCAGCAAAGAACCTTGAACATACCTGACCCTATGATTTTCCTCTTCAGCTTCTGGAGAGACATTTACATATGAATAATTCATAGTTTGATCCAAGTCGAACAACTGGGGGGTGCTATTGTAATATTTGTATTTTATATTTTAATATTGTTATGTATTGACATACTCACACACACATACAGGGTTAAACTTCCAAACAAAGCTGATATTGTTTTTCATTGTTTCTCAATTTGATGGGCACGCAAGCTTGCCCTTAGCAGTGCCTCCAGCTGTGTGCCTTTGATTTGAAAGAAGAATGCTAATAATGCCAAGAGGCTATCTCAGGCTAAGTGAAATGTATCATTTTTATTTCATGCCAGTCAATGACACAAATCTTTCCAATTTCTCTGAGTGTATGATTTACGTCTCTCTGCACTCTCCAACCAGCACATCTCTGTACCTCTGTACATATCTCCTTACAATAATCTATAATAAGTAACAACATTGTACATACTGTATGAAATTAAGATAGAAAGTAGATGTGAAATTCAAAATTTAAGAATTCAATATGTGGACATTATATTGATTTAAAGACTAAATAAGACAAGAGCTAGAACTCTATCTTAATTCATTTTAGTATTCATATACTGAATGTCTCACTGACTGTCACATACCCTATTGATATTCCCTTCTGCATGATTATGTGTCCTTATTTTACCTTACTTTCTGAGCCAACATATTTTCAAATCAGTTTCTCAAAGGTGTCATTTAATACGCAGCTACTGTTATGGATTACATAATAATTTACGATGTTGCTACTTTCTCTGTCTACTCTGTACATGTCCAATATATATGGTCATGTTTTTTATGTTAAAAGAAAAAGAAAAAATGCAGAGCACAACAATAAGAAATGACTGCCAGAAACACTTCATCTCTTTCAACACGATTATAAAATTCACAGCCTCTGCCATGCTCTGCTTTCTCACAAACGTCTGCCCCTGATCTTCACTCACAGAGTATTCAAGAGCCTTGAGGTTTTTGGTTCTGAACACTGCAGCACAACATTTTTTTTTTCTCCCCCTTAATGGTTTGTCTCTACCGGATGAGAATCAGCCACATGTTTTAGTCATCTGTCTGTCTGAACAGTAACAGTTTCAGGCTGTGGACTACACACGCCAGAGCCTCAGGTCCATCATTCATGTATCAATACAACCTGAAGCATTGTTCTCTTGTGCAAATCTAGTTTTCCTTCTACTTGCATTCATAAACCAAAGGCTTTTGCCTCAATTTATCAATATTCTTATAATTTCATGTGCTAGAAGAAAAGTAGTTGGCAGACCGGGGGGACCATGAGTGAAAGAAAGTGGAGGAAGACAGACAGATGAACTGTGCAAGTGAATGCATATTGCATTACTTCTGTAATTTTGTCAGTAAACACTTGTGTGGCATTTCAGATAAAAATAAACTTCTGTGCTGAAACTCTGAGTCCAGGGTACGGGGTATTTTAAGACGGTTGACACCATTTAAGACCAGAGGAGACTCTAATTACTCAACAGGGACTGCCACAAGCACAAGTGTACTTGAACAGATCTAGGGGTTAAGATAGCGAATAAGTCAACCTTTGATCTTAAATTCTCATGTAAGATTTTTGTAATAAATTTGTCTGTAACAATTTAAATTGTCAGGGTTGTTATCCAGTCCAGTTCTGCTTTGGTCATACCCTATAATTTGAGATTTCTAGATCCTTGTCCTTGGCTAGCAACTACAAAACTAGATTTTTTGAGAACACTTATTTCTAAATTCTGTAAAAATCAAGTTCCACGTGTGCCATCCAGACTCACTTTCAATTTACAGCCAAACATGCTGGCAGTCCTGTTCTAAACCACCAACCCACCCCAGCAGTTCACAGAAATGTTCTACCAAGCCGATGCCTGTGCTGTAGAGCTTTCTTGACTAATAAAATAATAAAAAATGTTATTGTCTCTGGTGCACCCACCCCTGCCCTCCCTCATGTACTGGCAGGTGTACGACTGCTTCATTAAGTCAGTGGTGCTTGTTTCAGTGGTTTACTCTGAAGGCTTAGCAGGAGGATAGTGGTGTTCTGTCCCTTAGACTTTGCAACTGTTTGTACTGTAGTGAATATCCTGAATGCTTTACCCCACCTGAACAGTCCTACTTAGCCTCACACTTACCATAAATAGACACGAGGCTCCGGCATTAAATAATTCATATTTGTCCCCAAACCCAAAAGTAGTCAACATGCTGAATAGGCATTTATGGTGTGCTGTTTTATCTTGACCTGAACCAGACCAACCATCTTACGTTAATCCAGCCAATTTCTAATTTTTTTTCCATAAGAAAGTGTACTTGATAAATAAAGGATAGTTGTGCAACAAGTTATGCAAAACCAGTCTAGAGTTTCTGCAAAACCTTTTTGTAAAGCCTTTTGTAACACCTTAAGACAAAGAGCTATAGTTATTAGTGTCTAGATTTCCCATATGAAACATGGACATTTACATGGACATCGTTATAGATAACAGTCTCCTACAGTAAATAGTCATACTCAGCACCACCAATAAAATATAGTAGTACAACATATATAAGGCTACACTATATGACAACATGTTTTTATTTTTTTAACTTAACTAAATATTGCCTCTGCATCTGTCATTAGATGAGTAAAAAATATTAAGGTGAAACATCCTCTCAGAGTTGCTGCTAGAATTTGGTAATTTTTGTAGTTTGATGCAATAAGCTTTAGATTTCAGCTTCATTTCTGTGATTTCACGCCCAAAGAAGGTCAGGTGAAGTCTGGTGGCTAACTTATAGAAACAAGAGATCACTCTAGTCAAAACTTTATCTTAATTAACAACAAGCCATGAGACACAACAAGGCTGAAGCTGCAACAACACCCATTATGCTCAGTATCACTAGAAGTTCACTTGCTGCTTGTCAGCTGCTTTAACACTTACCTCTCCAGTGGCAGTGTTGTTAGGAGCACACTAAAGCCAATAACAAAGAACCTCATCATCCATTTCCATCAGACTGTCAGCGGTCACAACCTTGCCCCCTTCTCTCCTAGCTAACCTACAGTATGTCACTTAAAGGTAAAATATCATTCCATGTTTCTGTGAAAAAGCAGAGATAATGGAGAAAAAAAAAGCCTTTACTGAGTGTACACATTTAACAAGCTCATCAGAAAACAGAGAGTATGAAGAAGAGAAAAAGATACAAAGTGCATTTTTGGCTCCTGCATCCTTGGGGACTAATTGACCTCATTCTGCACAGATGTCTCCTCACCTTATTACAAGTGGTTTTATTGAATGATATCTGGTAAAATCTGTTATCTGTCATCATGCCTCATGTCTGGCTCTGTCTCAAAAGATAAAAGGTAAAACATTAACTGCAACAGGAACACCTGACCTTTCACTTTGAGACTTTCCTCATTCATCTATCTTTTTCTCTTCAGCGTTCTCCATACTTCACTTCCTCCTGTCTCTGGCCTTCCAGCATTTCTCATCTTTCTCTCCTTGCACATACTCTGGTATATGTCCATCCAAATAGGCCCAATTTCATAGTTCCTCCCTCTCCATTTTTATTGAAAAGTTTATGACCGGAATAAAAAAGGAATCTAATTTTACTGTTTATTTGCGATTCTACTGATCATTGTATAGACTTGTTCACATTTTGAGAGTACTTTTGACTTTGCGAGATTAATGTTGATAGGCATCTGTGTGAGTTATATATATTTATATATAACTCATGCAGATGCCTGTCAACATCAACATCCTAAAAACATTTAACCCTGATTTCACGTACATTTTTTTTCTGCCAACAAGCAAGAATTTTTGTTGAAAAATCAAAAGTTTTACTGAGAGAGAGGATAGTGCTTTTGTTTTCTTTGGTAGCCACTGGCAGTTTTCTCTAACTAGAGAAATGGTAGGTAGTGGAACTGCTGGTGTAATTGGCTGGTGTAAACAACATATAGCAAAAGAAAAAGCCATATTGCCGGAGGAGGCAAAGGTGGTAAAGACAAAGTGTGATAGAAACTGAGGTAATGTGAAAGATGGACATTTCCTGGATGGATAGAAGCCATAGTTGGACTGGGATATAAATTAGAGCACAGTCTTATCTAGAGGGACTGATTGAATGGATTTTGTTTTTCTCTTAATGATCCATGAGCTTACATTGATGTGGCAAGCCACCAGGATTTGTCACAATAGTCACGACTGTGGAGAAAGCTCCAAATTGGCCCTCAGTTGACATTTTTTCTACTGGATCAGTAAACCTGCATTGTTATTGATATAACCAGATGTTTTACTTTGCCTTCACCATAGCGCTGAGATCAGAATTTTGGGAAAATTGGGATTCTTACAGTTGTTTCTTGCTTTTTAGCCATGTTGCTAACACTACTGCTGAACATCTATGATTCACTGTCAGACAATTACAAATGAAATGTTTTTTTGGCAATGTCCTTCACCAAAGTAAGTACTGCTGAAACATACTGTTAAGACTGTATTCATTAGAGACCTTCACTTTAACTGCAAATCACAAAGCTTCTGATTGCTACTCTTGATCCCAGTATGTCATTTTTTCTGGTCTCACTGTGTAATACAAACTGAAACAGAGATGTTACAGTATATGTCTTATACATACGGAACATTATTTCTCTGCTGTACAGCTATCTATAGGTGTACTTGACAACAGAAAGCTGTCTATCTAAGTAAGACATCAAACATTTTTCCACTGCACATTTATCCACGTAATGAGTGCACAAGCCTGCATTCAACACTGTCACTGACAGCTTCGCTAAGTGCGACATCAAATATTTTTTTTCCTGCATTTAGCCATATTCGATGAGTGTAAGAGCCTGTATTCAGCACTGACAGCTTCTCTAAGAAGAAACAGCTTCCTGAGATGGATAAGTGTACAAGCACAATGCTTAACGACAGTTCAGTGTGATGACAGTATTGTCTGTTACCTTGTTTCTACAATGAAATGTTCTGCATTTTGGCATGAAAGCCATCAATTTAAAAAAATAAAATAAAATTTGATCATTTTTTTAAAATACAGCTTTCACTAATTGTATTTCAAAGCGCAAGTTCTTTCCACATACAAACAAAGCTTTCCCTTTTTATTATCTCAGTTTGATTTATACAGACAGAACCCCTCCATACGTGAACTTGAACTGAGTAAGCGGGAAAACATTCATGATCCTTCTCAATGACCATTTGACATGATATATGGTTGTTGATAGACATTTGATTACATTTTTTTTCTGCAATCAAGCCTATGACCTTTTTGTAATTGGATGGTATCTCTAGTCATTAGGTCACCCTGCCCATGTGTCACAATGCTAGACCTCAAACCACCCTTGCTTGCTCCTTTGTGCAAAACTCTGAATTGAACTGAGGAATAAAACATCAGCAGGAGTTTTTTTATGTGCCCTGTTTCCTCTCTGGCATCATATTTATTGCACTAACCATTTTTGATTGTTGCTCTCTTTCCTGTTTTTATACCCTAAACCTGAGGTGAAGATGTTTCCCTTGTGTTTGGTGCTTTGAATGGCAGCTTACATAACAGCATGCAGAATCTTCACTTTGAGAATATTTCAGATATTTGTAAACATTGTACCACAATGCCTTAAGGCTTCTCAACCCGTTTCCCATGAGAGTCCACAGGAAATGCTGCTTCTTGCCTTTGCAAATACACAAATCTAGGATGTAGAGCTTACACCTTTTCACTGATTACGCCTAAGTGCTTTCTCCCTTACCATCCCTCCCTTATGACACATATACACGTGATGTGCTCCATCTTATTCAGACTATGTCAGAGGTTGTGACATAATTAGATCAATTATGTGTGCTGTGGCTCTAGCAGGTTAACACTGCTACCCAACAGCAGCGCTGAACCCTGTGAGCACCTGCCTCTTTTTGTGTCTCACTGACTTTGCGTCTCTTTCACCTCGCCTGTTCCTGTTCTGTCCATCACAGTCTCAACCACTCCACCACTCTGACACTTCATCTATTCTGTCTCTGTCTCCAGATAATTCTCATAAGTCCCTGACACAGATACAGTAGATGTTAGTGGAGAACAATTGACTGCGCACTGTCCTTCAAGTGAAGATGTCTTGTCTTCCACTTCCCATCAAAAGAATACACCAAGAACAAAATGTAAAATATATGTCAAGTATCACATCGGTGCACAAGACTATTTTTGTCTGCAAAACAATGCATCTTTTACACTTTCTGACTTTTTAGCAGAGGGTACTGTGGGGAGAAGGAGAAATATTTCAAGTGCCATAAGCAGCGTCATGGAGGAAATGTGTTAGCACTGCAGAAAATTAAAGCAAAACTTCTCATGGCTTTACCTCGGGGAATAAAATTGTGAGAAAATGTGATGTGTGCTGCAGCAAAATGCTTTGTATGAATTGCAGTGAAAGATTGGATAGATTATTAAATGAATGTATGTTATGCTTTTTGGTCTATTTAGTTTGCTAGGTAATCAGTTTCATCACCTTGACACAACAATATAACAAAATAGAAACTTCATTATATCATTATGAGATACATACAAACCTCAGGCAAACATTACAGGTGAAAACTCTTCAGCCACTTTAAAAAACTCCTTATTCCTATAAAACAGTTTCTAATCATTGTCTGACATATAGCTACATTTATACTGACAATCATAATGTAAGATCTGAGCACACACTGTAACATCCTCATGGCAATCTCTGTAAGCAGCTGTAGCAGTCTGTGCACACTGCTCTTCTTATGCCTTTACTATAGGTGTGCAGGAAGCCACAGAAATCCCTCAGCAGTGAGTTGTTGACATTAGTAAATATACAATGCATGTACTAGTGTTTTGCTCCAAGCAATATTTTCCATCTCAATCTATCTGTGTCTACATCGTCTGTTGAGTAAATTGTAAAACAATGACAAGACCAACTCAGAAATTTAATACTAGATATTTAGAATTATATTTCCTTTCTCTTTTTTACATTGAATTTTTAACTAGGACCAACAACTAAACTGCTATGACAGACTGTGGATATGTCCATCCACTCATTTTCCATGACAAATTTGCAAAGTTAATCTGTCTGATCTGTTCTTGGACACAAAGTGTCTTTGTTGCACAGTGAACCATCAATCACATATCATTCTTGATCAGCTTATCAAACAATCAAAGCAGGCCTTTCTACCACATGTTGTTGACTACAACCAAAAATTTAGGGAGGGGCAGGAGAAAAACACCAGGGAAGGTTTGATTGCAAAAAGAAAAGCAATATCACTTGTATGAAATTTTCTCAGCTACAAGAGGACATGGAGACTATAATACTAATCTTGTCCTGTGCACAGTTGGTACCCACTCCTCTTTCATCTCCATCACCCTCTCTCTGTCTTTTTCTCTCAGTCCTCATCTTGTTCTTGCCCAGAGCTGAGCTTTGATTGATGCGGCCCTTAAATTTTTGTCTGTGTCAGTGAAGAAAGTAAATATAGGACCCACTGATATTTATATACAAATGCTACAGGCCTCTACCAGGTTAATGTTGCAATGAAAATGAAGATGCAGGGTTACCTCATTCTGATAAGAGTTTCAACCCATTCCACATACTTAATGAAAGCTGTAGTACTTCTTTCATTTCAAAGGTTGTCAGTCTGACATTACAAATTTGGAATAATTTTTTGTCAAACTGGTTAGTTCATTAATTCTGTCATGTGAAACTAACCAGACAGGATCATGATGATGGCCACTGTTTTAAGTAGTTCATCCACACAGGAGAAATTCATTAGATGATGTCCAGGGACAAGTGTCATTGAACTACAAACTGTCCTCTGGTAAAATCATTATTTGTATCACACTTTGGCAGTGTTGGCTGCCTTTTAGGTTTATTGTCATAATCAAAGATGGCGTTGAGTAACGATTTTGTAGAAATAAGATCAGTCACTCCACCCAGCCATATACAAGCAATTAAGCCAGTTATTGAGATGAGAAAGTAAGTTATCTTGGCATTATACAATAATTAAATAAATCCTCTATAGACAAATAAGACAAATAATCCCATCTAGTCCAACCTCAGTCTAACTCAGCACTCTACCTCCTAACATATATGGTCTGATATGAAAAAGTTGTTCATGAAAATAGAACACCTTTTTGAAAATCTCATTATCAAGTGTAACAAAAATCTAAAATGTATCAGTCAGGAAAGGACATATTCAACAAACCTGTTGTGACTTAATCCACACCACAGCTATAGATAAAGTGCTTTCCAGTTTCTGCAGCAGCAAGTTAGCTCTAACCCTGCACCTTGGCTGTTGCTAGGTAACTTGTTGGCCCATGCTTGTTGAACTTGAATCTTGGTCTTCTTAACATGGTGGTGTTATTGAGGGCATAGTTATATGATTGGAGATAACAGTTCATGGAAGGATAAAGTGGACAGTGCAATAGTTTCCACAATACAATGGCTGTGATTTACAGAGCTGCTGCAAGATTCATTCAAGGACCTTAGCGTTGCTAAGGCAAAGAAACCTACAGCTCATGAGCATTCATGCAGATATAATGAGCCTCCTCTTTCTACAGGTAGTCTTGTAAATATTCATGCTTGGGATTTGGATGTGTTCAGGTCAGCTTGGGCTTTGCTCGGCCAAAAAAATATGATCATGAGCCTGTAATGGTGCACAAGTTGCCTCTGTAATGAGGAAAAACATTTTCCTTCTGAGAGTGGTGTGATGGTGTGAAACAGCACGATATTGCAGCAGTAACCACTAATGAAAGAATCTAACATTTAGCAAAATACACTCATTAATTTATTTGACATCTTGCCATCAAAACTGGTCCAGGAGACTTCCAGGAGTCTCTCATAAAACAATAATAGGTCACTATTAGTTTGTGTGGAGTAATCTATAGTTGATACTGATGTTTATCAGTAAGTTTTATTGAGTCACTTTGAACACAATTTGCATGCTGAGCTACATATTTACAGAGATGAGAGTGGAAGGGAACTCCTCCTCTGGTTCTTGGCAAGAGCATACACATGTCTAATTTTGATTTATGCATGCTTACGCTGCAGAGGTGTTCTCGTTCATTAAAGAAATGCTAGGATCTTTGAGATAATTTAGAAGACAGTTGAACCATCAGAGTGCTGCTAATCATTTAGCGAAGACTTTTAAGAGATGCACGTTTTGACGTGATTAGATTACACACAGTTTTCTATGTTTCCTTTTTGTCTCCACAATAGACAGACATCCTCTTACTCTACCATGCTCATCCCTCCTCTCTCTCTCTCTCCTCTGATGATTTTCTAAGTGTGACCTCATTGTTCACTTCATTAAACTGAAAGCCATAAATTCGACTGCTCCTTGTCCCAAACACACAAACCCATGCGTAAGTCTACATACTCGCACATGCACACGCTCACAAGCGCTCCTTATTTATTTGGTGTGGCTGGTGACAGCTTGTTGGTTGGTGCTAGATTTACAATCCCAAAACGCCCAGCCTGTGTATGAGTAAGTGTGTGTGTGAGCATGTGTGTGTGATTGAGGATGTGTTTGTGTCTGCTCTGATGGGAGAGAGAGGAAAGAGGTAGTGAAAAGAGGGAATGAAATGTAGATAAATAACCATTTTAGGAGATTCCTCCTTTCCTGCAGGCAGTGTGTAAGACTGAAAAAAGACTAAAGTAGTGAGAGAGAGAGACAGAGAGAGGTAGAGACAGAATTAGAGGGATGGAGTATCGGCACAGGCAGTACAATACTTCGATTCAGTTCATCTCACTCAAAATGGCTGCACACGCAGTCCATCACTGCTTTACTAGAGATTACACACAAAACACCCATGACCACACACCTGCACACACACACATATACATATAGTGTACATGGTGCGCAGTCGATCACATCCAAATCACCTCCTTCTGAAAGTAATGGTTGGCTTTAGGCCACGTCCACTTCACTCCACTTCACTCAAACCAGACCAGCCGCATCGATATTTTGCCTCAATGTGCAATAATATCACCAGCATTGCTCTGAGACTTGTTTGAACCGTTTAATAATTCAAAGTTCATGTTTTCTGTGTCACTTGTGAGGGAACATTTTTCTCTTATCAACTGAAACACTAACAAAAACATCAGTGGATGTAAATGACGCTATGTGATCACCGAGAACATTCCTGATACATGAACTTGAAGTGCTAATGGGATTTCCCTTTATGAAGAGAAATATCTCTGGTGCTGTTCTCATCTGCATTTTTTATGTTTAGTAAACTAATGTCTGTCATGGTGAAAAAACTTGAATCCCAATCAAACCAACCCTTTAATTATTCAGCAAGTGTCAAATAGGACAGCAGTGGACCTCAGTTGTATTCAGTCTCTACAAAGTTTCTTATTTTGACACACAAAGTTTATCACAACCGTGGGCTCTGACAGCAGTGAAATCACCTAAGTCAACCTTTCTGAAATGAAGAAAAATGGGGCCATATTTTTCCCTATGCTGCGGTCATGGGACTTACTCAGCACATAAAGCACTATTGCGGCCTTCAGCTCAACATGAACACAATATACAAAATGTTGTCAGGCTGTCAGAGAAACCTTGTAGCACTAGTGGCTGCGTGTTGCACATGCTGGGTTTCTGCAGGCCACCGGTAGTAACACCATTCCTTCCCTTTTCTCTTCCCTCTTTTTCTCTCATTCAGATGACAACGGAACATGTCCTCACAATAACCGAGGGCAACGCTCCCCATGTTGTCTGCCAAGTGTGAAACTAGTCAGAGTCAGAACCCAGTCAGAGTGTTTATGTATGGGTGTGTCTGCTCGCAACAGCCGTTGACACTTTGTTGTTAAGTCAGTGATACTGCAAGTTGTACATTACCTCCTCTTGCATCCTCATACACTCATAGGCAATCTGCCACTCTCTCCATACACTCCCCACAAGCAACATTGCTTCTGCACAAGCAGCTGGTAATGAACAAATATTCTGCCCGTTGTATAATATGTGGCCATAAATGTGTGTGTGAATGTGTGTGTTTGCGAAATGGAATCATTCGATTGTGTCGACAGCAGCCGCCTTCCCGCCCTCAGGCGCTGTGTCTCCTGATTGGATATCTCGTTAGTCAATTACCTCATTAGTGGATGTCCCGTCGAGGGACCATGCTCCGCTGACGAAAAATAAATAAATCTGTCCTTTTTTGTTTTGCTTCGATGCTGTTCTTCACAAGACTTCTCGCGAAATGGGATTCCTGTATTCCATAGTTGCAGTTAAGCCGCTTTCTCATTTACAGATCCAACCACTTTATGCCAGTCCCTGAAGGACTCAAGTCAAACAGTGAGAATCCACATCTGGCTGGGTCTGCTCACCACCCCTGCTGTGAAGATGTTGCTGCCCCACTGTTCCAAAGCATGGCCCATCCATCTGCAGCCAGTCCCCCTCCATATCAAACATGCTTTCATTGCAGATCCTGTCACTGTTGGGCAATGACGGTTTAACATTGAGCAGTACATGTAATCTCTGTGAGGCACCTGTGTGAGCATCTGTCTCTTGGCCATTTCTATCCACAGCTCACATGCCTGTTGGATATCTAGATTAATAGAGAAGAAGAGAGATTACTCCTGAACCTAAACATACTCAATTTTTCAACAGGCATGTAAACATGAAAGCAGATGGCCATTTGTAATGGGGAATCCTGTGACATTTACTGCTTTCCCACTGTGCGTATTTATCTGGTGTTAAAAGGACAATGAATAACTACAGAATGAGTATGTCAGTGTGTTTCAACAGATTCTTTGTCGGGCAGTAGAAGAGAGTGTGAAACCTCTTCTCGCTTCAAACCTTTTAGATTTTGAAAGTTCTGTTACTTTCCGAAACCAACAATCCAAAAATCACACCCACTCCTCTTAGTACTTATCCAGTATTCAGTTGTGTGGAGGAGAACTAGTGGGGCTAAGAACATTTTTCTTTTTCTTTTCAGATGTCAGTTTTCATATTTACTACAAGTTAGTTCAACTGTGCAAAAGTCCTGGAAGTTCCACATCGTACATTTCAGAGCTATAGAATCAAATTAAAACCATGACAATGACGATGTGATAACATGCTGCCATTGTTACCTTTTGGCTTTTTTTTTTTTTACGAAAAAGGGAATGATTGTTTGCCTGAAACTGCATTTGCGATTGCATAGAAGCAGAAGGAAACAGAAGTTCTTTCGTTTTTTTTTTTTGAGTAGGTTACCACTGAATTTTCTTTCAGCTTTGCCTGCTGCACTGTGTGCGTCAGCGTCGGGACAATTCAGAGACATGACAAACACAATACAAAACATAATCTGTGGAAAGGCATTGTCATTTGGCGTGTTCCATTGTGGCATCCACAATTACAACGGTAATTTTCATGTATGGGAGAAGAAATTGAAGATTGATTTAAGTCCTTGTCTGCTGTTGCTTTCAAGATCCAAAGAGAGACAAGCTGTGCTATCCCAAATCATATACAACGAACTGATTGTTTAGATCACAGAAATTACACAGTAATAGATACAAATAAATAGACTTTTGGAAATATGATTATATGTGTAACCTCATGTGAACTAAGAATACTCCTCTGTAGAGAAAAGGGGGATAAATAAGAACAAGTTGACAGGTTCAGTTCTGTCAGTGATGTTGCTTTGAACAAAAGCCTGAAGCTTCTCTGTCTGTAATATATATAAATATATATATATGGTGCTCTGGATAAGGCTTCGTGTACAGTAGAAAAAAGTGAAGTATGTACTGTGGACCTTGGTTTCTGGAGTTTCTGGGACATGCTGGAATATATTACATCTGCCTGTTCAGTATGTCGACTTTTTGGGGCGACTGCAAAAATGAAACCATTGAGGAAAGTGGATTATTCATGCAAATCTTTCCAACCTGAACATCTTGGCCATCTCATTCCTTCTCATTTTCTTTCTTCCCTTCCTCCAAGGAAAAAATGCAGCCCCCACCCACTCCACCCCTCTTGTTATATTGCCTTTCTTTTTTTCTTTTTTTCTCACTTTACATCCTTCCCTCCCTCTTGGGTCCCATCCCTTCTCCTATATTCTTTTCTTCTGCTTCTCTCCCTCATCACACCCCTGTATATCTCCCAGCTCTCCCCTCCATCCTCCCCTCTTTAACTCCCTCCACTCTCATCTCTTGTTCTCTCTCTCTCTTCCTCTCTGTCTCAGGACATGAGCCTCATACATGGCTTATTGATTTCTGAGAGCGGCACGCAGATGAGTTTGCGACACGTGCAGTGAAGGGACATGCATATGATCTGTATGTACAGTGTGCGAGCACATTCCCAAAGACGTCCGTTGTGCGATGAATATTTAGCCGATGCTGGGATGATTAACACAGGATTTGTTATGGGAGGGAGGGAAGGAGGGAGGGAGGGAGAAAGACAGAAAAAAGGAGGGGGAGAGCATGTGCCTGTAGATGGCAGAAGAGTGCTTTAAGGGAGCATGTGGGAGTAGATTTCACACACACACACACACACACACACACACACACACGGCCACACTCACAGGAACACTCACCCACACACATTCTCATTAACCCTCAAACAGACACATTTATATACTAGATACACCTGTGAGGATTTTCATTCACCCTACAGATATTCCCTACACTGATTTCAGACAAGCAAACACACACACATACACACACACATGCAAACCCTGTGGATTTACACTGAGGCTGCACTCAGACTCCGAATGAACGGTCAGAGGAAATCAGAAGCACTGTCGCTAATTTAATACTTTGATTATGATATGGGAATGAAGTTGACCACTAACATGACTGGTTTCCCAAATGAGTTTTTGCGTATTTCCCTTGGGGCTGCTCTCTTGACAACTCATATTCTGACAGCTCCCTTAAATTAAACTTAATTCATTAAAAGTGATGGTTATTATAGTGTTTTTTTCTTTCTTTCTTTCTTTCTTTTTTGAATTTTTTTCTTTTTTCATATCTTTGGCAACAGTACACAAGTTGTTTCTCTGTCTTTAAAATAAATAAATTAAATAAATCAATAATTTCTTTATGCAGCGAGTTGGTGGTTCTTAATTTAATCATCAAAGTAAATGTTAAATCAAATGTAACTCTTGAAATCAGGTTGACTCTACTTTTGTTTTTGATGCTCATCTTCAGCAGTGTCCAGTGTTTGCCAATAACGCAACTTCCTAACCTGGCCTTGCTCTCTGGAGAGTTATTTACCTTCTATTTTATTTTCACTGCCTCAGTGTAATTCAAAATCTCTCTTTGCAAACACCTAGGCTGGATTATCCAAAGACTCTGTAGCTGTAGCTGCCTGCTCTTGACTCAAATGGCTCAAAATCAGCACTCATCTCAAGTCTGAACACAGCCCATTTACAACCTTGTAGAGAAACCACATGCCATGCATCTAGAAAGGGATGGTCAGAGATGGGCTCTGAATCAGAGCCCATCTCTGACCGTCCCTTTCTAGATACATGTGGTTTCTGAAATGAATAAGAAATTTTTTTAGTAACCCTCAGAGGAAGCTATTACACCAGAGTCTCTGATGTAACATCTTCCTCTGAGGGTTAATAAAAAATGGATCTACTGGAAAACACCTGATGGATCATTCAATAGTGAGAATCAGCACAGAATACTTCAGAATAAACCTACACATTTCTTATTCATTCCATGACACATATTGTTATCCTGTGACAACAAATACAGTGTTTTGCTGTTCTAAGACAGAAATCCACAAATATTAAACTCCACTGGCCTTAAGCCAGGAAAATGTCAGCTGGCAAACTCTGGCTGATGAAATACATTTGTGTGTGATGATGTGAGCATGTATTTTCCAGGCTTTTTGAGAGAGTCTTTGCATTTTGTACAGCTTATTAACGACATAGCATCACTGTGGATTTTGTTCTTATTGACTTGGCTATTTAATCATATTTCTTTTTAAAGTGAAAATCTATATGCAATTTGATCCTTGGTCTTAATAATTTTAAGTATAAAAGAGCTCTTTTAGCGCCATTAGTACTGTTGGATTTAAACGTCATGTAAGAATATATTGACATCAGGTCAACACCAGTGGCGAGTAACATTCAATGTGGTGGTGAACTGTGTTGTTACCAAGCACACACAAGTATTGACCAAGAAAAAAAAATCCATTACAGCCCATCAAGAACTCAACAGTGTCTCTTCACCACACCGATAGATGCGCTAAAGTGTCTGTGTCTGTCACTGGACGCCAAAATCCAACGTCTTCCGTGTATTGATTTGGTTTCATTTCAGAAGACAAGCAAAGGAATGAGCAATGACTGGCAAGCCATTACTGGTAGAGCCATGTGACTAATCAGCTCAACACCTCATGTTAAAAGGCAATGTTCTCTCCTAATTGAGTTTTTCCTTTTAGTTTGACTTTGGCTTCCAAATAGATTTCTTGTTTATATAATCAAATATGTATTATATATATTTAATAAAATCTGCCTTCAGGTGAAGTTTTGGCAAGCATCAGTGAACACCCCTGTATTTTATGCTTTTCCCACACAACTGCAAGAGAAAAAACGGAAACATCCACCCAAACAACAACCTACTTTTAACACTGAGTCCATGTTAGGTTATTATTTCCGACCAAAAGCACGTGAATGGAAGCGGGAGCTTACTAGGAGCACTTGAAGGCAGCATCTCTGTACCGGCGGGGAGAAGGAAGAGACGCACCAGCCGCTACCAGACCTGAGAAAAGACCTGAGTCCAGCAAAGCAGAGAGGGATGATACATTTCTCCTCTGGTTTCTGACAACAAAAGGGATTTTCATATTAGGTTACGATTTTTTTTTCCCGAGTAAACCTCTGCAGAGAACTAAAGCAGGACTGTTTCAGCAAACGAACAAGCTCTTGCTTTGGCTTGTTTGGTAAGGGAATTGAAAGGAATGACTGACGGTGATGCTTATGTGACAAGAAGTGAAAACGAATGACTGAGTGAGTAATGAGAGAATGATACGTTTTTTTTTCTTCTTTCAGGAGGGTGTAAAGATGGTACATTTTCCTCGGCGCTTATTGTGAGAGGAGGAGAAAAAAAAAGAGAAGAGGAACGTCTGACAGACGCGCGAGTCAAGAGACGGAGAGGAGAGGCTCTGTCCGGCCAGAAAAGAAAAGACTGTTCTTCTATCTTTCTTTCTTTTTTTTTTTTAAACAGTAGGTGGACAGAATCAGAGCAGGAGAGATTTGCGGAGGAGAGGTGACACATACTGTACAAAACGGCACCGGAGGAGAGGCACATAAGGACGAGAGGGGAGAAGCCAGAAAGAAAGAGGGATATTTGAGAATGAAGAGGGGATGCAGCTCGGAGGAAGTGTGGATCTGAAGCTCTCCCTCCCTCTCCATCACTCTTTTGCAAGGGAACGGGACGGAATAGAGAGATACTGACGACAAGCATCACTAGAACCCAGCGGAGAGTGGATTTAAAGACAGAGACAACCTGTGTGCACGTCCCTGCTTCCCTCTCTCTCTTTCTCTGATACTCAGCTTTTCTCTCTATGGATGTTGACTGAATTCATTTTTCGGATATGAAGGATTTATCTAGTCTCTGTTAGAAGGAGGAGGCAAAGAAAACGCTCGCGTCTCCCATCTCTCTCTCTCTTTCTCTCTCTCTCTCTCTGTCTCCCCATCTCTCCCTCTCTCCCTTTCTCTCTCCCTACTCTCTCTCTCCCCCTCTCTCTCCCTCTCCCCCTCCGTTTTCTGGATGTGAAGCAGCATGCGGCCCGGTGAGAGCTTAGAGGGCTCGCTATCGGCTCGCGGAAGATGTATTGATGCTAATGATATTTCTGATAGCGGCACGGAACGCTGTCTCGCGCACCCCTCGTCTGCAAAGAGGAGGATGAAGAGGGGGACGACGAAGAGGAGGATGAGAGGGACGAACGAGAGGATGACGGACGGAGGAATGACGGTGATGCGCTGTTTTCTGTGGAGTCTCGTTCTCTGCTCGCTCTCCTCGCGCGCGCAAGGTAAGGGGATGCGACACGCGCGCGCACACACAACACACACAAGTCGCGCGCGCGCGCACACACACACACACACACACACACACACGCAGTGACATAAACGCCCTCACTCGCGCGCACAGTCGCGGGTGAGACTGGCTGCTGACTTTTTTCTGCTCTTTTTTTCCTTACTGCAGTCTTAAGAAATGTTCTGCGCGCGCGTTTGTCTGCGCGTGAAATGGTGGTGGTGGGGGGGGGGGTTGAAAAGAGAACAGTGTGTAGTGTGTTGTGGGAGGGTGTCTACGTGCGCGTGAAGATGTCTGTGAGGTGTCTGTGCGCGCGCGCCTTGTGTGTGTTAGAGGGGGTAGAGGGGAGGTGGGTGCGTGTGGGCGCGCGGTGTGCGTGCGTGCGTGGATGTATGGTGTGTTGCGGAGGAAAGCGGAGAAATAGAAATTGGCTTACAGGGTGGATGAAGGGAAAGGAGAGGGATCGAACCGACAACAGCCTCTTTCCCTCTTTCCTCATTTTCTGCTTGCTTCAGTTTTGCGCTCTCTCTCTCTCTCTCTCTCTCTCTCTCTCTCTCTCTCTCTCTCTCTCTCTCTCTCATCCTTCTCTTCAATACAGCCATTGAGCTGGTAGCCAATAAATATTCTTGCGGTAGCTCTTGGGCTGTGGCAGCGAACGTGAGCTGCTTATACCAAAGTCTGTGCAGGAGTGAGTGAGTGAGTGAGTGAGTGAGTGTGTGTGTGTGTGTGTGTGTGTGTGTGTGTGTGTGTGTGAGAGAGAAGGTGAGTTGTTTATAGTGATGGGACCCAAGCCTTACACAGCATTTTATGCCCAAATTTTCTACTCTTGTGCCCATTTATTCATCCTCTGCTGTATTTCACTCAAAAGATGTTATATAATGGTGTCTCCCCCTCTCCCTCTCTAACGCACACTTTCTGTCCTTGCCCACCCTCTTCCCCATCTCTCTCTTGTCTCCCCCTCTCTCTCTCTCTTCTCTATCCAGTGAAATAAAATGTTAAAATATTCACAGTATAGCACACTCTCCCGCGTTCTTTGTCTGTCTGTATCTCTGTCTTCCTCTGCATTTTTAGTTTCTGTCTGATCCTGTTCAGAAATGCTGTATGAACACACACACAAACACATACACAGAGATATATACACTCATGCAAACACACCCATTGCTGCGTCAGGTGGTATGGAAACTAACTGACCATTTATCACTGTGTCTTGAGAAAAGAGGAAGGCAGAGGAGGGAAGAGATGCAGAGATCAGGAGAGGAAAAGTGGCTTATGAGGAAAAGCAAGGTGATGGGGAGGGGGAGAGGAGGGGGGGTAAGAAAGCTTGAGAAAACCATCTCAAGAGACAGAACAAGTTTAGAGACAGGATCAGGTTGAGGTTTCAGACTAAACATATGCCAGAGCCTGGGAGCTTCTGATAAGACCCAGCCTGGTTGATTTTTGTCAGAACAACTTACAAACTGTGTGGGTTGAGATTTCTGAGCAGAAAGGTGGAAGACTTGAGATTGAAACTTGTTCAAAGAGACAATGGAAAGCTTGGAAATCCAACTTCTATGGAAGCTATTGTGACCCATTTGTCATTGTCATTGTAAAGTCTGCATGATCCTCCAGTGTGAGGAGATGGTGTGTTGGCGGGCAGAGCAGAAGTGCTATGGATTTCTCCAGTGATTAAACAAATCAACACCAAGAATGAGTAGACACTTGGCTTTACCCCGTCACAGACTTTGGGATTGTATTTTCACTCTTGTCCTAGCCTGTTTTTAAAGGGTTTTGTACGGTTCACTTTGATGGACAGATGAGAGACTGTGATTTGTAGGGTGTTGACCGAACAAATGGCAAGAAAGGTGGGATTTCTGCAGGCGCTAAAAGATCTAATTTTAAACCCTTTGGGGGACAAATCCTGGCACTGATGTCCTCATGGCTATCTAACCTGTGAGAGACTTTGAGTATCAGATTATTTTTAAACTTCTCATAACAGAAATGGTCATTCAAGTTGACAGAGGAACCATTTTATCCTAATGTAAAATCATATTAGGATTATTAAAATGCCAGAGGTAGATTGAAGGTAGAAAGTTGTCCAAGCAACCACATACAGGCCTTTTAAAATGACCACAAAGGTAAATAAATGTGTAATAAAATGTCCCTTTGATCCATGCTGACATTTTGGGGTCCACAGCTTTGAAAAAAAGGCTGGAAAATTAAAACCAGCCACCAGCCAAATGCTGTTACATTTTGGCTGCGACTGGTAAATTAGTCTACTCTACTGGCCATTGGCAGGTAACCAATCATTGTATGGACCTGCAATTCTATTCTCAAAAACAATCTAGAAGGTAAAGTAATGAAATAGGCGTTAATGGATTCACACGCTGCAGCAGCAGCAGCCAGTGGACAAAAACGTTAATTTCTCGAGTAGTAGCATCCTTTAGGCTGATGAAAGCTTTCAGCGCTCCAGCTTTCTTTGGTCCCTGTTTGTGTATGACAGCTTATTACAAGTATATGTTTTTTCCTTGTCTTTTCTTTTTTTTTTTTTTTTTTTTTGTAAATTTGTCAATGCCCCATGAGAATGCAATTTCAAAAGCATAATCTTGAATTTTAAGTCAGAAAATGAAGTTTCTCTTTGAGTCAGACGGTGAAACATCGTCGCGCTCGTCCTCTGCTGTTTCTCTCACCTCTAATCTCCTCGTCTCCGTTTCATCTGTTCTCCACCCTGCTGCTCTGCTCAGCTTAACTCCACCTCTCCTCCCTCCTTCCCCTTCTCCCGCACCCTGCTCCTCTGTTTTCTTCTCCTCAGCTCAGCACTTCTTCTTCTCTGCTATCTGCTCTCAGCTCCCTCTCTGCCTTTCGACTGTCAGATTTGTACTGTGGCTCCCAGAGGCTTAATTTACTCACCAAACATACTAAATCAGACGCGTGTACATGCACAAAAAAAAAAAAAATCACACTCTCCCACATCCTAAATGTCTTCTGAGTTACACTCAGCCTGTCTTGAGTTTAAACGAGAGCATCACCCACTTTGACAAGAAATCTCCACCAAGTGTAGGATTAACCTTATTGCAGATTTTTACTGACAGTAAGGATTTCATCAGCACTCCATCAAGGGACTAACACAGATCAATCATCTAGTAGTAATTATCAATTAGACAGCCAGGTAATTCATTTTTGGTCATTGGTGGAATGAGCAATTGTGACTGGTTCTACTAAAAGCCAGTCTCCTGCATATGACCGAAGCAATTAACTCAGATGGATAAAAATAGCTAATTTAATTTATATTGATGAGCCATGGAAATGTAGTGCTTTGTTCTTGCAACATAGCTAAATTGAAATTTATCAGTCATCCCTTGGTGGTGTAGTAATTTAATGCTGGTCATCAGTGTTAAATTGGACAGGCTGTCAGGAGCGGTGAAATGGTCCTCCAACCAGGTTTTATAACCCATCGCTAGATATCAGAGATTGATTGGTGCAGTCCACAACTCTGATGCTGATTGTAAGTCACTGATTGATGTCGTCCATAAATATGTCGCTGCTAATCATTTACCTGTATTAGTTACTGGTTTGAGTATTTTGGTAATCACTCTCGGCTGTCAGTTATCGACTGATATTCCACGTACGATTAATAGAATGGGTAATTGGTGAGCTTTGAGGCATCTTTTTGTCTGCCCGTGTGACATGCACTCATAAATTTGCACTATTAGTACTCTGTGTGCATACACTGTGAGGCAGACGAGAACTCAAATACCGAACATTAGCCCAACACAGACTCCCTAACGCACATTTAATCCTGTGGCTTATGGTTGGTTTCTCAGGGAGGGAGATGTGTCTGTCGCAGAGTCAGCCTTTTGATTATATAAATACATTTGACTTACAGAGGAGGAGAGAGAGAGAGAGAAGGGAGGGAAATGAAGGGATGGAAGACTGAGAAAGAGAGGGATGGGGAAAGAATAAGGCAACATACGTCTGTGTGTTTTTATTTTATACTTATTCATTTTATGCCGTTGCATCTTTAGCGTCATTCTCTCCATCTGTGCCTCTTGACTTTCATCCACCGTCTTCTCCTCCAGTTACAACCTCTATACATCACTTGTTTTTCTTGATTTTTTTCACCTCCTTATAACCCCAACAGTAGTTTCACATTTATATATGAGAGAAACATAAAAATAGTGACTTGACTATGACTCCAAACACCAGGGATTGTTTTTTCATCACCTTTCTCTGTGATTGTGAAGCTGATAAGATGCATACACTAATTATGTTATGAACATTTTCTGTGTATGTTTATTAAGGTTAAATAGTTGCTATAGATGTGATTCTTGGGATAATGGTTGCTTCTAACTCCAACATAAGAGCAAGTGTGAGTGTATCTTGCTTCATATTTTTTAATGAATCTGAATCCTTTGATATGTTAAAACACAAGAGGGCATTTCACTTTCAGTTAGAGCACTCACTCCGTGCCTGTTTCTACTTAATTTGTTCTCTCTGTACCCTTTTTTCTTCACTGTTTCATTGCCATAAAAATCCTCATGCTTTGGTGCGACTACAGTAGTTGTGCTGGAAACTTCCATGTTAAGTAGTGAACGAGTACAATAGGAGGTTAGTAAGTATGTCCATGATTGTGATGTTTCACCACTTCTCCCCTTCACCCTCCAATCACCAATCACCAATTCTTTTCTCTTGCTGCTCCCTTCCAGCATCCACCCCTGCTGAATTTGTAATCAGCACCTTTCTTTCATCCCACACCTGTCTCCTCTTCCTCCTCTTCCTTTTGCTTTTCTTTCTCTATTTTCTATCCTCCATTAGTCTTTCTGGTCCTCTCACCCTCTCCCTTCTCTCCCCCCTAGCTCCTATCCTTAGTGAATTTGTTATAAGTGTCGATTGTAATAGGTGGGCACTCGCAGGGTACAGCTCTGTTAATCTCCCATGTGTGTTTCTGCTCCTAACCAACAACAGCGAACACATTTAATTCCTGCACACAGATTGCCACCCAAATGGTGTGCTTTTTTATATAGCTACAGAACCAAATCTACTCATGTATTTTAGATTTCTGTTTTCCTGCGATGATTTTAGAAATGTCAGGTTGTGCATATTGAGCCATCTCCGCTTTCAACAGGCTGTTAAATTGAAAGTGATCATTTTGCCATGCAAATAGGAACAAAGCGAGACTGCACTCAAAATAGCTGTTCAGGTGTAACAGGGCCTTGTGGACCCATAACATTTTTTTTTATAGACAATTGCTTTTTTCCCTCTAAGGTCTAGTGAAAATGTGCATTTACAGAATGGTGTCATGAGAGTGATAAGTATAATCATAATTTGTCATAATTGAATGCAAAGATATGGTGGCTTCCTGCAGGAGTCATAAGCAAAAAGTAGCACAACAATGGATTTACTGTAACTGCAAAGAAATGATAGAATTCCACTGGGTATGCGTAAATGTATCTCTAATGTATTGTGTGACTGAAACCATGTTTTTTTTATCTGAAATTCAATAAAATCAACATAACATAAACACATGTACAGAAATCAAATGCAGTGTTTAAACTGCTATGAAGCATTCCAAATAGGAAACAAGGCTCGGATGAAAGAAGCGTCAAACTGTGAAAAATCTCTCACTCAGAAGGTGACTTTTAGGAGATGTGAGGTTTCCACAGAACGCTGCCATTTTGCATGTCTAATACACACACACACACACACATACACACACATATTCACACAATCTGTCAGTCTTCCCTAGCCTCTTCATTATTTCAGAGATGATTAGAAGTAGACATGACGTGAACATGTTGAGTAGGCAAGCGCATGCACACGCGCACAAACTAATAAATAGGCAAAAATATGTTGGGCACACCAAGATAGCATGTGTTACCCTAAGGGTGTGACTGCAAATACACACTCACAGAGACATATACAGAGATAGGACACACTCTCACACACACTGGCTCTCTCTGATGCATTACAAGAAAGGCAGATGAGAAATTAACAAAGACAGACAGTCTCATATCCAGCTGGTGCTCCCTGTTGGCGTGTGTGTGCGTGGGTGTGTGTTTGTGTGTACGCGCAAGGTGTTCTAATCCTTGTAGAGAGACATACAACATGGTCAGTATAGAAGAAGGAGGAGGAGACATCTAAGATAGAAGCATGGAGGAAAATGAGAAATACTGCATATAGGAGGATAGATGGATGGACGCATAAAGAGCAGCGTCGGTCAAAGGTTCGATCCCCGGTGACAGCCAGAGTCTGTCCCTGTCAGACTGTCCTTGAGGAAAATACTGATGCCCTTAATGACGGTGTGCATGCCCTCTGGGGAAAATACATATTGTAACTGACATGAAATTCCTGCCAAACGTCAACAACAGAACAGGAATAATGAGAAGTAATACTTAATAGAATAGAACACAGTAGTCTTCAGCTGGACTCAAAAGAATATAAGAACATTGAAAGTATTATTCATTGTGGTCATAAAAGCAGGCTGCATTCATCACGAAAGCTCCACAGCCCAAAACATGTTGATGTCATGGCAACCAAAGATTAACTTGAGCTAAATAAATGTGGTGACAGTCCTCTTACCTTGTCTTTGATTTATATCTGAAAAAAATGCTCCTGTCAAGCCAAACACATTTTCTTCCTCCTTTGGCTTGTTCTGAAGCCAACAAATAGCTGAAGTTATAATAAATTAAATCGCTGCCACACTAATTATAGTCTTAAGTTTTGACCATTAAATTTTTTTTTTTAAATATGCCAGATGATTTGGTAAAATGTCACATCACAGAGTCACGAATACCAAATTTACGTACATTTGGCTTCAGATCTGTTTTGAATACTTTTTCACAGTAAAAGTCTCAGAAGAGACCTCTCCGTCAGATGTCTGACACCGACCAGCAAAGCATTATTATCAAACACGAATACAATCTTGATTAAGAAGTTATCTGTCATCTGTAATTTTTATATTCTGTCTTCAGCTCAGGTAGACTAATGATAACTGTTGGTTGCAGATGAATGGATGCACTGCATGTTTAGCAATGAGCACTGTTGTAGGTAATAATGTGCAAATGATGTACCAGCAGCGATAATCTTTTCTCATGAATATGATATCAGGGTGTGATTAATGACATTAGTAATAATGTGCTCTTCTCATTACAAATGCTTATAGCATGTTTTTCGATTTGTCAGTGTAATTTGACTTGACGTTGACTCAACTTCTCTTCTAGTGTTATCGTCACACAGGTCGAAAAGATGCCAGTTGCTCTACGTGTTGTTATGAGTGAGTTTGCAGATACTATGTTCAATATTTTATAATCTCTTATATGTCATTTTACACAGAGATATTTGTCTAATGTAAGAGTCATGTTGTAGATGTAAGGGTTTTGGAACAAGGTTATTACTCAGATGACTGCGAAAACATTAAAATCATTTTTAGTTGTTCAACACAAATTAGTAATTTCAATGAAACAGCTAATGATCCAGTTTAATCTGTTATTTATGTCACCAAAACATATAGGACTTTTTTATTATTATAATTTATGAACTACTTTAAAAGATCCATAAGATGCTTATTTGAACTAAACAAATGTGTGAGAAAATATTTTATTCATGTGAAATGTTCAAACATTCAAGAGTGCAGTGAATGTGTGAATTCTGATGGTTCTCATCCAACAAAACATCCTTTAGATGCGATTTTAATAAGATGTCCACCAGTAATGTTTCAAGCTACAAAACATATATGTTTACCATCTTAAGCGGTTCCATGGCTCTGAAAGCCTATAAATCTGCATCTAAAGGAGCCTCAATGCGTGGACCTTCGTTTCTTTTTATTTTCCTCAGATGTTAAAGCGTTGCACGTGGTTAATGCATAGAGCCTCAAGGGACTTATTACTGAAGAGATACAGTAGTTATTTTTGATTATTTTATCTTTCTAGTAACTAGAATGACATTCAGTAAAGCTCATTCCCCAGCCAAGGCCATTTTCTTCCACCTTCATTTTCTTTTTCTAGCTCAAATAATTAGATAATAATCTGGATCTGTACCAAATAGTACAAACTACAAACAGATTCCAACACCATAAAAAAAAAAAAACCTTTTTAACCTTGAAATTCAAACATTAATTTCTATGAAATTGATGATAATGTCGAAAAAATACCAATGCAAAAAAAAAAAAAAAAAAAACTTTCTCTGTTCGAGCAAAGTTATTAAAAATTCCACTTTATGTCTCTTACCAGATCTACACCAGAATGATTTTTTTCACCTGACCTACGTACCATCCATTCACCAGTTTGGTACCAATCAGTTCAGTCCCTTGTGCATAATCCTGCCGACAAACAAACAGACGTCAGTGTTGGATTGGACAAAGCCAGTTATTTGGACATTTATCTAATCATGGCAAAGAACGATCAAGTCTCTAAAGACAGACATCTACACAACACACTTACACAAGACACACAAGGATGAAGATAATTTGATTAGTCAGTTTGCCAGACAAATGAACTGTGGGTGACCCCAACTACATCCTTCTAACTAAACCTTAACAGCAGTTGTGATTAGTGTCATTAATGGATAAAGGTTTGTGTGTTTTTGAGTCTATATAGAGCAATTTAACTGGTTTAAATAATCCTTTAGGGGATCACACAACAAAATGTATGTTTTCCCTTTTGTTTTTGAAAAAAATAGTAGGCTAAGTATTTCTGGCACAACTGAGTATTTGGAAAGAGGAAGAGAGAAAAAGAGAGAGCAACAGCGTCTGTTCTTGTGTGTATGTGTTTAGACCTGGTGTGTGATGACAGGTATGCCCATGTGCCCCAAACCCACAGAAACATGGCTGTCAGCAGATATCACACACGCCTTGCTACCTAAACACACACAACCTCACGAAGCTCATCACCTCATGCTGTAATGCTCATGAGAATAGTCTATTGTCTTATTATACTACATTAATTCCCTGTCCTGTGCTCTTAAATCATCCTGTAGGATTTGTTAGTATGGCAGCTTTTACAACATATATCCATCTTTGCAGGGAACTTACCTATTTGAATAACATATATTATACATGCATTTAGTTACATTTGCATGCATTTGCATCCTCATCTTACCTTGCAGTGTTGGCCAGGAGTCTCAGAACCCTGCAGGTGATGCATTTCCTCCATGAGTGATGATGTATTTCCTGTCTGCCTCTTACGCCTTGGGAGCCTTTTTGTTCTGTTGTTCACACTGTCTGTGTGTGTGTGTGTATGTATCTATCTCTCTGTGCACAGAATGCCTCTCTATATGTATGTGCACGTGCACATTTGTGCTTGTCTGCTTCATTCCCAGAGAAGACTCATTTCCCCAGCAGGCCCTGTCAGGCTGTTTCTGGGCGCACTCAGTTCACAGCTGGAGGCTACTGCTGTCACCTGTTCTCCTCTGCTCCCCTCTCCTCTCCTCCTCTCTCCTCACTTTTTCATTATCCTCTTACCTTCATGTCAGTCACAACATTGGAGAACTATGTCTCCCCATACAACACTCACTGACTCAGTTTTTGCAGCTTTCTACAAAACAAGAAAAAAATGAAGGGGGATTGGTCCTTTATATTTGGCAATAGAATTACTCCAAAGGGACAGTGCAGCCAAATGATTGCACCGAGAGCCCAAAAGTCCTATTTTTACACCAGTATTTAGTGCAAGTCTTCACTAAAATTGCTGTTTTCAAAAGCTTTCATGCTTGGGTGGCCACTAGCATGCCCCAAAAAGGAGGACACCTCTGCAGGGCAGGCAGATATAGAAACCAAGACAGCCACAGTCACAGCTAATGTGTGTGTGTATATATACGCTATATACACACAATACAGTACTATAAATAACTCACAAGCACCAGAATGGCCTTAGCGTATTGGCGCACACAATGCCAGACAGTGCTGAATACTTAAAAACTCATAAATAACAAAAATAGACAAGCAGATTAAATATCAGCAAATAGGAAGTTGATAATTATTTGACAATAATTTGTTTTTATTATTATTATTATTATTTGAGGTATTGACAAAACCTTTTTCTGATCTGATCAGATGAGAAATTAGGTTTTGAATTCACAGTACATCCCAGAGGTGACGGCGCGCTGCTGTCGTTCAGCTCGCAGACAAAAGCTCAGCAGGGTGTTGCAGTGGACAACAGTAAACGCTTTGATCTTTGACACTGGCCGTCTGTTTCTCGCAGCCCATGACCCTACCTTGCTCTCTCGGTCTTATTTTTTCTCCCTCTCTCTCTCTCTCTCTCTCACCGGCTCCCTACCTTTTTCACGTCGGGTCAGCAGGTCCGACACTCAGCAGATGCTTAACCATACGACCACAACCAAAGCTGACACTACAACACGAATACTCCCATTCTGTCATCCTCCCTTGCCAAAATGTATTTTGTCTCCGGAAGGTATTTATCTCCTGTTTTATTGTTCATTGTGGATTTCCATTGACACAGATAGAAAAGCAGCAGAGAACAATGCAGATGCTGGATGAGAGTTAGTGCAACTGATATATCAGAGGTGTTGTGTTGTGAATAATATAAATCATTTCATGTTTGCTGGTGATGTACTGTAGTTATTGTTAGGGCTGCATGAATAAGGTGAAGTGCATAAAAGGATCCTCCAGGTCACAAGCACCATGTGTTAGCTTTTGTCAAGCTTTTTACATCCATCATCCCACTTAGAGGGCTGCACTTTGGTTTAGTACGTGTCTTTAGCTAATGAAGTCTATCACCCTTGACATACTTCATCATTTGTTTGCATTTGTTTTCTGATAAGACAGGTTCATGTGAATACCCCAGGCGCAGCAAACGATATAGATAATCATTAAGTTAAAAGATGTTTTTTTTTTCTTTTTGGCAAGCGTCCTGTGATACACTTTGTTTCAGTTGCATTTGGTGCCAGTGTTCCTCTAGATTTTATGTGGTTTCACAAAAATAAGACTGTAGATAAGTGGTTCGTTGGCTTGAAAGGCATTGTAAACAATTTAATTTCCATTTTCTTCCATATAGAAAAGCATGTCCATATTTTTGGTCGAGGTTTCGTTCCTCTATATCCAATTTTCCTAAAACGGAATTTTCAACAAGACCATGAGAGTTTTTTATCTTCATTCATAAGATTAAATTCCAGCGCAATCCCAGTTGAATGGATATTTGAAGAACTGTATAGATAATTATAGAAGACAATGCTCCAGAATAAGTGCATGTCTACAAGATGTTAAATAGGGCAACACAATAGGAGTTAATTTTGTTAATCAACAGTAAATAGAGAACAACAAAAGGTTTATAAATTGGAGACAAAGCACAAGTCTATTGTCTTAAAAGTAGTTGACGTTAACATTTTCTTTGTCGAATTATACTGGAAGAATGTTTTAAACCTGTCAAGAAAAACCCCAGTGCATAAGTATTGTGGTCTCATAGCTTTAACAAGTGCTGTTTTTTCTTCTTCTGCAGGTAATTGAGTGTATATCCTCCAACAAACAAAGGAAGCAAAAGACTATTTTAAGTACTCGTCCTCAGTGTCCAAATACCTGGTAGAGGTTGAGATGAAATGAGTTTCCCAGATCAAAAGAAACAGAACGATAAAAGGATAAAAGGGACTCACAGATAAAAGGATTTTAGTCAGTGGATCAGAATTGCTTCTTTATAGAACAAAAATCAACAAAATTAAAATCCAGTCGACCACAAAGAAAACCGGACTGCACGTATGTCATGGGGCTACCTGAACTTCACACGACTGATCAGGTTCAGTCTCTAGATAAATGTCTTTGTGTCACACCACAAAGGCTTATCACAGCACAGGTCCACAGACTATCTCTGCTTAGATTTTTACAGTCATGCAGTGCAGGTTGCCTCTTGATTTGTTTTTATTTTCCAGGTAATGGGGATGATGGGAAAAATAAGTGACAATATCAGGGAAAAACAACCAGAAACACAGAAATATTGCTTTACTCTGAGACTGATGACAATCTGATGACATTTCACTTGTCATTATTTATCAGCCTAGATTATTATTTGATAATTATTTGTCATGCTTGAGAACTGACATCAAGTGTCAAGGCAACATTAGGTAAAAAATAAATTAGAGTAAATATCTCCTGCAGATGGAAAACAAGACAATGTCTTCGTGACTGGTTTGTCTAGACCTGAAAGCCACATCAGTTATAAATTTAACACACTGGGAATGTATGAAAATGAAAATTAAAACCCCAGACACCGAGTTTTAAATATTCATTTGATGTCCTTCACATATACATGCAGTATTTAATTTCAATGACTTTACACACTAAGCACTCATGTTTCTCTGCTTAAGCCATTAACCTAGTTCAGTCATTTATTTTGTGCTTTCATTTTCAGTTGAAAACAGGCCAACTGTTATCTGATATGATGAAACCGAGGGGGGTTTTATGGATTATATGGATTACATCTGTTAATTTGCTCATTTGTCCTTCAGATGTAGGCAAGACACTGTTAATTGGAGTTTTGTGAGAATAATGCAACTTGAGTTTGGTGTGACCAAACTCATCTGTTGGTTACTGCTGTGGTCATTTACAGTCACGATGTGTTGACTGATAACTGTCCTGCTACAAATATATTTGTTTTTAGTGATTCTAAGTAGAATGAGAACAGAACATATGGATTTAGCAGAACAAAACAAACAAACAAAATACTACATTTGTTGTGTTTTATATTGTTTCTCATCACAAAGTTATAACATGATGCAGCAGGGCTTTTAACATTACTGGAAATGCAAAATACTAATAAAGGCTGATAGATCTTTTATTCTAGGTTGTATTCTGTGGCTTGTGTGTTTTAGATTAGTACCGCATAGTGTAGCATACCAATTATGTGTGTGCATTTGTAAGTAGTTTAAAGAAAACTTTGTTTTTTTTTTTTTTTTTTTTTTTCTTAAGACAAAATAATAACCTTAAATCTTATCTACTGTGCCTTTTGTGCATAAAGTACAATATATTTACAGAACACAGTAGAGTACAGGTGACAACATAAATAAACCGCAAATTTAAGTCTCAAATTCACAACAACACACCTACAGTGTTCACAGTTTTGTTTCTGCATTTTAATTAGAATGTAAAAGACCGTGTCAAATAAAGTATTGAAATAAACTTAAAAAATAGATACTGAATATGTGCCACAAGCACAAACATAATCAAATAAATGAATAATAGTCTGTAGATACATGGTATATACAGCTTTGTGTATTTCCTTTTTGTCAACTGTATCTCATTTTCCAGTATATCTACAAACCAACACCTGCGTTTATTCTTGTTTTCGACCTTGTTTTATAACAGGCAGTTTAGATTTCCTGTAGCGTACACAGTTAAAATGTCAGTACCAAGCTAAATGGATGAGACACACCAAGATAGGCTTTAGATGATATTAAGTCAATTAGAGAAATAAACAAATTGGTAATAGTGAGGCAATTCTCTGTAGTCAAGTGAAGCAGTGTGGAGAAAATTAGGGCAGATTAACAAGCACCCTGTCTGCTTAAGGGTCCTTGACCAAGACACACGAGTTGGGTGAGAAAATGGAGTGACAACAATGTCAACAACAATGCTAATGATGGAATAAAGAGAGTCATTGTGAACAGCGTGTGAACTCAGTGAAATGTTGTCTTATTGTCTCTTGCAGGCGTTTAGCAGTAGTGCGAACAAGCTGTCACGGAAGGTGTGTTTTTGCTTTTGGAAACATTAAGTTGTTGCTGATGTGCAGCCACTCAACTTAATGCACCATGATGTAGTGTCAATTGAGCATGAGCTGTGGACTATCTCTGCTTGAATTGCCAACTTTTGAGAATCAGTTAGCAAACATGACATTTCCATCTTCATGCTGGTTAGTTTACACAACACGAGACCAGAAGGGATTTAATTTAATGGCTTGTAAACCAAAACTCATTTAGAGGTGTGATTGACAAACATATTCTCAGAAGACAAGGCTCAGGTACATGTGCCCATCCATCCGTCCACTGGACCATTTGTTCCTGTATTTGAACATACTGCACTTGTCATGTTTGATCTGCTGCCTTAGTATGAATGCTCTCCAATGATGTGCTGAGCATGAAACAACATGTCTGCCTTCACAGTGTCATATAGGTACTTTGTAAAGATCATCCTGAAAAGTCAGTGTTGCACGCTAACTCTTAGTCTGTCAGAGTGAAGGAGCAAAGTCAGGTGTGCCCTTTTTAATGAACCTTGTTCTCTCAATAGTGTTTCTCTATTCATGTTGACTCACTTGATCATTTTCATGTTCATTTCATGAGAGGCTTTGTATGAAACCTCTAGATAACTATGGACTGTCAAGAAACCGCCTTTGAGATGGATCCTATCGTTGATTTAATAGGTGTTTTTTTTTTTACCCAAAAATAAAATTCAGTAAATGAATATTGCTTCCTGTGCGCTCGCTGATTGCTGTCATTGTCCCCACTTTAATTTGGTCTAGATGAAAGGAAATTGACCCCTGATGTTGCTGTCTGTGCCCTTGGAGGCAAAAATTATGCACAACAGCACAGAGGGAAGGGAAATAGGTGTAGCAGGTACTAAGTACCCATATAGCTGTGGTGGAAACAGCGGGATGCTGAAATTATAATCGCACCTCCTCTTCACAGCTCAGCGGGCTCTCAGGAACCTGCCAAGACCACGTTTAACACACACACAGAAAGACAGACGCACTCAGACAATCATACACACATGTAGAAAGTGGCAGACAGTATGTCTGGAACAACAACATAAATTTGTCCACCTCCTCCAAACACACGCACACATACAGGTCTTGTGAAATAACTGGTAAGTTTTGGCATCCCACCTACCACCCCTTTATATTTTTTCATCTTTTTTGCAGTTTGACTGCAAATTATCAATGGGAGTCGACACTGAATCTATTTGTTTGTGACGTGCCACTGATTTTCTTTGCAAGGGGAATTAATTTCATTCACGCGTTCATACAAGTGTTGCCAAAACTGCGATTAAGACACTACTGTGATTACTATAAGCTGATACATTCATAAATCCTCCATAATAAATCTGTTAATTCTGATTATCTCAACCATAATGTGTAGGTGGATTTTTCTTTTTCTTTCTTCTTTTTTTTATTTTTTTATCAGTCCTCATATTTGCCAAATTCATATTCTCTCTCTAACAGCAAAATGCCATTAATCACATGCTGTTGTATACATTTTCAAAAGCTGTCGGAGAGCACATATACAGATGTTACACCACCAACAGCTACAAGCTTTTGATTTAAGACATAATGATCTAGTGATGATGGCTGAGAACGGGGGGCCTAAAGAAGACTTTCTCAAAACTCTCTCAAGTATCTCTAGCGGATACTTATATCTAAACTCAACAAAAAAGCTTTTTTGTTCTTCAACAACACATAACTCTATTGTTAACCTAATGAATGAATTGATAAATGGTTTCAATTTAACAACATTTGGAAAGTTATATACAGGAGTAGTGCTACTTGTTACCACATTTCCTCTAATATTGTGTGTGTGATATGGTTGATTGTTGATGTATCTATAGTGGCTATTAGGTATAGTGCAGTATAGGTGTTGGATATCTGTGAATGTCTATGTGCTATATGTTTGTGAGTATGTGTGCATGTGCTTGGTATGTCAGTCAGGAGTTTTGTGAGAGAGGCAGCAAATCTCCCTGTAATTACAATCTGAACAGCCCTGACATTTTACCAAGACTCCCTCAGGTGTGTGCATATGCATGTGTCTGTGTCTTTGTGTGTACACGTGTAACGTGTATGTGTGTGTGTGTATGTGCTGAAGGTCTTCTTGTCTTGTGGGGCTGAAACAGCTGGGTGCGCCTCGCTAATTAATGAGAAACCTCATAATTACTGTTAACTGGCCTACTATAGCTGACAGAGACGGAGAGAGAGACAGAGAGAGAGAGAGAGGAAGGACACCAAGACAGAAACACAGAAGAGAAACGTTCAAATATGCAAATATTACTTAAGTATCAGCTTATTTAAAGAGCTGTCACTGTTCAGCAGGCAAGAGTTAAGAAGAGGGCAGTGAGGAAAAAAAAAGAAAAATGATATTAGTATTATCTGCAGCAGTGCACAACATGTAAAATGAATTTCATGAAAAAAAAAAAAGGCAACGTTAAGGGTTTAGTCCATTTGAACCGAGCCTTCTGTGTGGTTTTATTTCAGACTTCCACTCAAAGTGCAAGTCGGAAATCACCTTCAAATGGACCCTAGATCCATTCACGTCGGGTGGGAATCCTGTTTGAACCAATCACAGAAGGTGATTGTACGTCTGGGTCCCACTGGTTCCACTGGGTTTCTTGCCGCATTCTCCATTAAGTCATTCAAAGAAATAGATATGGTTTCTCTAAATAAAAATTGCTTTTATGATTGGACTTTTCTAGTACTTGTGTACATTTCTTCAGTGATAAGCCATCTGATGACAGAACATCTTCCCCTAAACACCTGCATTATTAGGTTATTTAATAGCAGACGTTCATGTACACGGTCCACTAAAGTCGGCTGAGATGTTCTTCAGATCAATATCAAGATGAACAGAGCCTGACGGCGCTCCATGATAAACAATATCCAGGTACAAATTAGGAGGGATTTCTTCGTTTATAATTTCTGGACCGTGAACTGAACCAGTTGGGAAATTGAAACAATGTATCATTCTGACATTGGCCCGGTTCAGTTCAGGAAATAGTAATGAAGATAATTCCAGTGCATTAGGATTAGTGTCTTAATTTGTAAAACATTGTAGTAATTAGGTAGAGATGGAAGAACACTTTACTGCAACAAAGTCAGGACAAGAATCTGGTGGTCAGATGATAAGATGGGTTGTAAACAGAAATACAATCAGCCATATGTGAACTGTGAAGGACTTTTACAGTTGATTTTTAATTTCCTTTTCCAAATAGACTACAAAACTAAAGGGTTTGTTTAAAAGATTAGCTGAAAAACAGTGACATACAGGAGTCTCTGTCTGACAACATGAAGGTGATGACAATACTCAAGATTGTATGTGTTTCTGGACAAGAAATAATCACTCATATAACAGCCTGTATATTCATAGATTCTAATTGTTACCTGTTACATTTTTTGCCGGAACGTTGCTGCATAGCATTAGTTTGTGAAATTGAGAAGTTCAGATACGTCTTTTTTCCGGTTTGATCCAGTATAAAAACGCTAAAAACAAGCTTGTTTTGTTCTCTCCTTTGATGTAGACTTGGGTATCATGTTAAAATCAAAATATGTATGTAAAATGGTTAACACAGATCACAGTCACTATTCATAGAAAATCTGTGGCTATTTGTTCACATACAGTAGCTAATCAGTAGATATTTTGGTTTCATGCAAACTGGAAAAAGAAGGATACAATGATTGATGGGTAAAAAATGAGACATTAATAAAATATCCATGGATGAAACATTACATCAGAACAAAGACATCCAACAGTTATTGCCACTGGAAAGAATTTGTTTTATTTTCTTTTATAAAGGGACAAACCCTCTGCACTAGTGCTGCAGAGAGCTACAGAAGAAGAAGAAAGAGGCACATCAAAAACAGAGGGAGTCCAATATGAACATAAGAGATGAGAGAGACAGACAGAGATAGGGAGGGTTGTTGTTTCTCCCCGGGCTAAATGTCACTGCTGCCACATTGTTTTGGTCACTTAGAACCACAATGCGAACTCTCAGTGTGTATGTGCCTGTGTGCTTGTGATGAACATGTAATATCACTTTTGTCCATTTCAGTGGCTCTCTTGTTGCCTCTGGAAGTTTCTTAAAGTCTAACCTTAAAAGGTCAAGTAGACCAGTTGAGGTAGATTGCACACACACACGCGCGCACACACACACACACACACACAAACACACTCGGTGGCACTGCCACAGAAAACAAAATAAACATCACATTCACTTATTTTTGTTACAATTTTCAAACACATAGGTGCACCTTCATTTGAAAATATAAGATTTTCCTATAAAGTGAGAAAGCCATACTCATGGTCAATCTTTATTACTAAAACTAGTGAGAATGACACGTCAAAAGGAAAAAACTAACCTATATTTATTAGCTGATTTATGGCATGACACATGACCTTCAAACATGTTTACTGTTGTTGTGAACTACATAGAATGTCTATCAGTCTATATGTGTGTGTATGTGTTTTCAAATATTTTGCTGGGGATCTAAGCAGTTAGCTATTGATTTGTGTGTATGTGCTTGTGTGTGTGTGTGTGTAATGGTCATGTCACGCTGTGTTGATTTTCATGTCAAACAGCAGCGTTCTCTCCTCACTCCATTACTTCCCATTCTGTCGCTGCGCGTGTGTGTATTTGTGTCTGTCTGTCTGTCTGTGTCTGCATCTGTAAATTCTCACCCAGAACAGTTTGTGCGCCTTTTTTTTTCTTCCAGTCTTACAGCTGTTCAGTTGTTCCTTTACCCAAGTTCATGAACACACACGCACAGGCTTTTCATGATAACAAGTTGAAGTAAATGAAGAGCCAAAAACACTGCTCCACATCATTATGCAAACGAACCGCCACAAGAGAATTGTGAAAAACTGCTGAATTGTAATGTTTCCAAAATAAAAACAAGAAAGTGTGTACAAAACCTCACAGTCATTAATGACAGATGGAACGTGCCACACTGTGTCTAAATACAGGAACGTGGCCATTTAAAAGCTCATGATGCAGCTTATTCTTTGTTTAACATCTTCAAACTTTATTTGTTTGTTCTTATTTTTCCCTTGGGATGTGACATCCATTGGCAACAGCCAAGCTGGAGTTTTCCACAAATTATTATTCACGATTGAGCTGTTGGACTTTACAAAGAATGAAATGCTTTTTGTGAGCGTGAACAGATGAAAGGCTAAGTTCCACCAATGGATGTGGTTGAGTGTTTGCAGTAGTGGGATTTGTTACAGAGTCCTGGACTACACCTGTGCCTCAGTTTAGTTTAGTTCAGTTCACTTATGTTGATGTTCTGTTTGAATTGGTTGCTTCGTTGCACATGCTCTGATCTCATCGCATTGTCTGAATCAACCAACTGCAGCTTAAAATAGCAGAAAATATTAGCAAAATGATGTGGGTGATGTCGACAGTTTTACTGATGCCATGTGCTTTGTTTACTGGAGAATCAGACATTGAAACTGATGCAGATCCAAAACAAGACATCCAAGTCTTTCTTCATGGATTTGTTTGATCCCTCTTGGTGAATAGATGTAAAGTCCAAGAAAATCATCTCTTTTGTTGTTGTTCCATTAATGTTGTTTTTGTTATGGTCACACAGCAAGCTGAGACAGCAAGTGGAAAAAGTTGAACAATCCGTGTGTGCAGCAGCTGCCCCCTCTTTCCTGCTGCTGTTGTTTATATTGGAAATAATGGTGACAGCGGTGGCGGCAGCAAACGTTGTCACTGTCTGGAAATAGACTATAATTGATCAAGTCAACAGGTGACACTTAAGTCCAAGCACTGATTCAGTACAATTACGGAGTTTTTGCCAAAGATTGCACGTGCAAATCAGTTTTATTTTAGTATAGAGTGTGAAGTACCACAGTAAGTCTGAAAATATCCACATATGCCAGTAAAATCTCTATGGGCGCTGTCATAGATTCTGAGGAGTTGCTCCATTATTCACTGTCTGTGGAGCAGCTCCAGGATTCGGCTCAGGATGACACCATCACCACAGTCTCTCTCCTCGTTCTCTCTTTGTGAACTCCAGTGCCTTTCAGGAGTTCTTTTGTGATGAAATGTTGTAATTTACTTTCATGGTGTACCTTCTTTCGCTTTACCGGTCTCGTCTGCTTCCACTTCACTTAGTGATTGCCTACACAGAATGCCTTTCAACAGTCCCCAGTCAATAGCCCTGAACTTCCTCTATTCAGTCGAGGGTTATACATGTAGGTAGAGAGAACAGTAGTGAGCAGAGTGAAAATTTTTATTCCCTTTGGTCAAGATAAAGGACGAGTCATACCTTTTTACAATGCAGTGTCACATGGCTGCACTGCATTAAGACGTATAGATGTCTTTTCCAATGGAAATTGGTTTTTGTTTAGCTGATGATTGTTGAATGTTAATGGAAAATAATAAATTGAGTTATAATACCTTAGGACTGACCCCTTGTACTCAACTGTGATTTCTTTTTTTTCAAAAGTTGTTATCTTTTAAACTTTTAAAAGTCCTGAAAACTTTCTTTGTAACACGTTACTGTGAACATTTCTTTCCTAATATCAGTGGGAATAAACAACATAATGGATCCAGACAGGCAACCAACATCATTCAAAGGTGCTTTAAAGAGCACTAAAATGTTTAAGGGAACATCTTCCTCAAAATAACCTTATTTGAAAGGTCATACTCCAGAACATAGCAATTTCCAAAATCCTGTCCTGCAATTTAAAATACCTTTTCCTACTAAACATTTTCAGTCACTAGCCATAATGAATGGAATAAGGTTATTGATCCTTGTTGCAGAAAATGAAACTTTTTGGAAATCTGACGTTCCATTTGACTTTAGGCTATTTGGTCAGGTATTAAAGTCTTTTTCTGTCGTATCCACTGTCTAAAAACTGAGATGAATATGTTTCAGACAAAGGAAAATAAGGAAATGCTGGGTTCATTTTTGGGGGGATGCCATTATGTTTTGTAAATTTCACTCAAAGTACTCTAAACTGCTAATGAGCCCCTTACCTGCTTATTATCTGCGTAGCACTGCTGTTAAACTATGATTCCATGCTGAACATCTATGGCCGTTTTCATTCACTGGCTTTCTGACAGCTGTAAGGGATCCTGAAGACCTGGACTAGTATCTATACACAAAGCACTGTTAATATATAGTGATCCCTTCGCTAAGCCTTTTATCGCAGCAATTAGCTGGATGTCTCTTAACGGCCGGAGGAGAAAAGGGCTTTAGAGTGGTCCGGCACAGGTGTGAGGGAGAGGCAGGAAAGAAGAATGGATTGGGGAACCGATTCATTTACTGGCTGACTGACTAAATGAGTGACACAAAGGCTTCCTGCCTGCTGACTGACCAGTGTAGTCAGAGACTGGCTGCCTGGTTTGGGTCCTGAGATGCATAGAGAATTTGATGCTCCTTGGTAAAATCTAAGACCTTAACCAATGTGCCTGGTAAGATAATACAGACTCTCCTCTGTCCTCTCCCCTCCACTGCAAAACAGGCAACACGTAGTACATCATGTTAAGGTCAGCAGCTTTTTGTGAATACTACTTGGCAGAGAAATCCCCTCTGTACGCGGATTAACGTAAACTCTTTGACAAAACCATGGATTTACATGAGCAATGATGCATTTAAACCACTATATGTGCTTTCCATCTTATTTCTGTTAGAGAACCAAGCAGTTTTTACGTGCCAATTCCACTTTTTTAACAGATCAAGGTTCAAGGATCAAGTTTTTTGGTATCGTGTGCATCTGAACTGCGACTCAAGTTGAATGTCGGAGCAGAGTGTAGCTGTTTTCCGTGTGAAAGAATCTATAAATGCCTTAAAACACGTACAGATACAAACAGAGTCATTTGGTTTTTTTTTTATCAGGGAACTGTTCTTGACTGAGAGACAAATAGTGTTTTCTAAATGTGTGACCCCACATTGCTGTTAACCCACAGCCTGTGTGTGAGAGTGTGTAAGTGTTTACATTGCAATGGACAGCTGATGTTTAAAAAGTTCAAGTGCTCTTTCTACAGTGTGACAACAACTTCAATGCAAATGTGACACACACACTCATGTGCCAACATATACACACAGACCCTCGACCTGGGAATCTGAAGTATAAACAGACACACCATACACTTTCACACACACACACACACAGATGGACACAAATATAGACATACAATCACTGACAGAAAAACAAAACAAACGGACTCAGAGAAAGATAGAAACTAGAACTTACAAAAGAGACACAAACAGAGAAGTAGAAAGGGGAGAAGAATGACAGGTGGGGGCGAGGGAGGGTTATTTGTGCGACGGTTGCACAACAAAGTCGGTGAGGAGATACGAACACCAACCAGAACGGATAAGAACGCAGGTTGACTGGTTATCTGCAGTGAGCAAGAACTCTGAGACAAAGACAGAGAGCCACACTGCTTATGTATTCACTCTGTCAGACATGACTGAGGGTGCCTTCAGGTTATGTCCAGGGTTGTTTGTTGTTTAGGGCTAGCACTTTTAAAAGTTCATGACACCATGCTTGCAGGCTAAATTAGGGTTTCTTGAGTGATTTTACTTCTGCTGTGTGTGAATTGGATAGGATGTGTATGTTTTTTTCTTTTTTTCAACTAAGCTATGTCACTTATTGTTTGACCACTTTTTGACCAAACTCAGCCGAACTGGGATTTTTTGAGGGTTTCAAACACAGTTGTGCTAAGATGGACCTGATTTTTATTTCAAGCACAGATCCAGCTAAACTGCAGCTAAACAACGTATATGATGTGAGGTGATAAGGCAGCAATGCAGCAGAGTAGAGCTATATGTTCCCTCGTAAAAATGGAAATTAAGGAAATCTGTTTCAGCTGTCTGGTTTTCCAGATCAGCAGGCTACAACCAATATCTGCCAAGTCCAATCTGCAGGTATTGGACTTGTTTCACTGCATTAGTTAATACATAATTCCTGCTAATTTACCTCTTTATTTTACCCTCTTTTCTCACATCAAAAATGAACTGCACCAGATATGACATATTATAAATGTAAATGCACAATATTATGGCACTTATACACACTTGAAATATTTTAACTTTTAGAAGTGAATAAAATTTTAGCTTTTGAGCTGACCAGACCTATGATCAGGGCACTAACTTTCCCTAACCCTAGCCAAGTTCTGTAAGTGCATAATCATAAAGAGGATTTATATTACTTTAGTTATTTCAATGTAGTGCCACATTATGTTAATAGAAATCATAATCTGGACCAAAGTCCTTCACTTTATGGCACACAAAACTCAATTTGTATGTCTCTGGTATGAAAATACGGCATTATGTCACCATCCTTTTGTGTCCATAGTAAAAACACACACATATACAACTTCCTTGACTTAAAATATGCTTAAAACATAATCTATTACCAGCTATTACTGGGAAAACAAATTCCTACATGTATTAAATAATACATGTCTTTTTATAAGATAAGTTGAGGGCACAGCAGTGGAATTTAAAAGTCTGTATGATTTTGTCCGAGACATACAGGCTTATATCCATCTTAAATCTCAGCTAATGACAGAACAAGTGCCCCGGGACGATCATGCAAACTCGAGACAGAAAGGTACCAGATGGGTCAGGTTGAAAGTCAGGACCTTCTTGCTGTGAGGCAACACTGTGCTAACCGTGTAGCCACCATGAATAATCCAATTTTATCATTCATATCATAATTTAAGTAGAGAGATACTGTTGGGATTTTGGAGCATCATATTTAAGTGCTACAAGAATCCCGTATTAAAATACTGACACTTAGTCACTGGCATTGTTTACATTGTGATTGATTGGCTTGCCTTTCAATCGATTGTCTCATCTGACACCAGGAACAACAGGAAGGTCTTGTGAGAGCAGCTTGCATTGATTTTGAGGTTGTGTAACCTCTGACTTTGTCAAGTTTGGATTAAAGTGGGTGTCCCTTTTATGCTATGATGCATTGCAAACACGCCCAGTGGCTTTTGTTAAATATTTCAAGAACGTTCATGTTCATAAATATACCTAAGATTTACACTGTATGATCCTGCATTTTCTAATTAACCAGAGCCATAAATATACACTTGATGTTCCTGTTTTTCTCTCTGTCCATCTGTCGACTGGACTTTCCAGTTTTAACTTGACCAAAGTCACTTCAATAACACACACGCACACACACTCACACACAGACTCCCCAGTTACATCTTATGCCTCCTGCAATACACTGATAAGAGTTTTTCTGTCTCTCTCTCTCTCTCTGCCTCTCTCTTTTTTGTTGTCTCTCTTTCTTTTCTACTTTTTATGTTTAATTCCATCTCTCTTTCCTGTTATGTCTCTCCCTCTATATCTCTATCTCTGTCACCCCATCTCTGTGCATCACTTTCCACCCTGCTATCCCTCCTGTCTCATTCACATTCTCTCTTTCCATCTCTTTTTTGTGTCCAAATCTCTTTATCTTTCATCGTCTTTCTTTTCCAAAATTTACTGTGTATTTTTTCTGTCTTTATCTGTCCACTTTGAGAGTCCTGCGATATGTTTTCAGATACTTGTTGTTTTCTCTAAGAGTTCCCCACACTAGAATATTTGAATCCATTTAGGCTCAGAGCGTGGCAGTTTTATATCCAGTAACAACACACATTTTTAACATTATCTAAGGAATTATGCTTTGAGTAGAATTGAGTCCTGTTGGTTTGCAGAAATATGCTGAGCACTATAGATTTATCATCATGCCCTGAAGCAGTGTATTATAATGGTCGGCTACACCACAAAGCCAAAAAGTATTTCTAGCTCAAGTGCTGATATTTACATTTCAAAATGGTCATCCCGTATTTACAAAAGAGCTTTCAGATGAATAAGGTTCTTCTGAAGACAAGATATCAACTCTGTTCTCTTGCCATTTCCACTTCATTACAGAAAACTTAAAAGGAAATGCTCATGTTGAGATCAAGCTCACATATCATAGAGTCAACTGATATTTACACAGTGGGTTACCTCAACAAACTTCATCGCTTATCTGGAGTCTAGTGATGTCACTGATCAAATCAGCACTGAAAATCAACACTGTGAAAAACAGATTTATCTTCTGAAGTCACTCTGCTGAAACTGTTCATGGTCTTGTAATTTATTGCGTGTGCCACTGTTGAACACCCATTATGTACGAACACTTTGAACTTTTGAGTTTTTCAGTCAGTATCTTAAAATTGGTAACGCTCATGTTAATGAAGTCATCCCCTCAGTGGCTTTCTTCAGTCAGATTGTAGGTATTATTGTTACGTTCTTTTCTTATTCATAATACTTATAATCACAGTGAGCTGCATCATCCTGGGAATTATCCAGAGAACATTATTCATCTTAAATTCAGTGAACTAGCGGAGGATAAGTTTAGAATTTTCATCTACCTCTTTTTTTTTTTTCAATTTTCCAAGAGCAAATTACGTTGTTTGCCAAAGCTCTTTCCTTGACTCAAATTATGTTGACTACTATGATTATTTTGTCAAATCAAGCCTGCAATGGGACAATCAGCTACTTGTGTGATCACTGCCTCAAATCAGTCAGTGCAGTATATTGGTGACGATAAAAAGAGAACTTATTTTCTTAAGTTGAATCTTGACTGTTTCCATCGAGATCTTAAAATCCCTTTTGTAACATTTACTAATGGATGACTTCATTATGTTATTGAAGAGTATCAATGGAAAGTTGCATAATAGACTGAGTTCTTGTCCTGTTTCTAAGAGTAAGGGATTTTAAGGATGTTGGTGTCATTGGTCACTTACTCTGGTAGGTCAATTTTGATTTTTCTTTCAAGCTTATTTTTTTGCAAGTTTTGCCTTCATTCTCTTGAGATCCAGACAGTAAGTGTGGGAAGAGAGAGAGAAGGTTACATGGTGTGTCTCCAGTTGGCCAGCTTAATGCCCTATAAACTCTTGCTCCGTTTTGTCATATGAGGTGAAAAACCTGATTAAATTGAGAGGAAAGTAGCTTATACAAGCAGCTGCTAATGGGTCTCTTCAAGTCTTGTTGCCATAAAATGGTAGATGCACTTTCATCAGTACTGAGACATAAGAAACTTTTGCTAGATGGCATTTTCAAGAAAAGGAAAAGATAAAGGGCATTATGAAAAATACACAGTACTATATGTTCACCAAGGTCTGTTTTAAAAGAATACAGAGAAACAGATATGCATACTGGTTTCACATCTGGATTTTAGAGTAAATAAGTAGAACGTTAATATTGGAGAGTTTCACAGTGCCGATTTCAGATAGCACCGGGAAACAAAAGGAGAGTCATTTTATACTTTTCCCCCCACAAATACAATCCAATATCACTCTGATGGAGAAAACTGGACTTCATTTTTTGAAGTAATTTCAGACTAATCATATATGCCTTTACAGAACAGTAATAGCGTGCTATTAGCACATAATATCCCCCGATGCCAAGATTGCAATCTGAAATTGACATTGTAAGTCATAGGTGCTATCAGTTCATAGCGTGCAAACACAAGAGAATGTTTGCATAATGTATTGTTTTAATGTGTGCATTATTGTGCAGATGATTACAGTCTACAGTCATACTCTTGTTTCCCCATAGGCAACACTGATTATAGTAATCTTTTCTGTTTGAGGGCACCAGGTTATATTTGTTTGCATCTTGGGTGTACCTTCCCCAAGCTCTGTTCATTCTAAAGACTCCGTTAAGTTTAACACAAGAAGTTCATTCAGCCATCACATGTCATTGGCTACTTACACGCTTCTAAATGCTCCTGCGAGCCAATAAAGTTTACTCAAGGTTACGATGTCACAGCAGCTCTTTCCTGGGGAGATAGAGTAAGTCAACTGGGCCAGATGACTCAGCAAAAATCCCACTTTCTCAACACACACACACACAGGCTGACGCACACATTACGCAGACGTAAGATGATGAGTTGTCATGTCTACACAAACTTTGCACACATACATCAGCAGCACACAAATGGTACTGCTGGTACGTCACTCAAAAACCAAATCTTCTCTCTCTCTCTCTTTCTCATTGACACACCTACACACACACTTTCACACACAGTCACATATTCTTCTGCGCTCAATATGGCTCATGGCCCTGAGAACAATGACTAGTGCAATGAGTGGCATGTACAGCTTAACTCGGTCTTTGGTGTGTGTTTGTGTGTGTGTGTGTGTGAGAGAGAGAGAGAGAGAATGAATTTCTTTGTGTGTGAGTGTATTTGATGTCAGCAGGGTTGATTCACACTCACTTACCCCCCGACAACTGGAATCATACCACCCGCCTCTTGACGAGCTCACATCAACACACACGTACACACATACACAGAGAGAGAGAGAGCTAATTAGGAGTCTTCATTATTGTTGGATTATGCTGTTCAGCTCTGCAGCTACAGGCTTTTCTTTATGGGTGGAAAGGAACTAAGGACTCTTAAGTACATTTAGCAGACTGCTAGTTTGACTTAAATTATGGATTTATGCACAAGACTAGCTAATGAAGCGGAGCAGTGTCACCCATATCCAGTGCCGCGACAAGTCTCTAGTCCTCTGCAGGGTTTGTATGCCGCTGTGATGTACTCTTGTTTTCTTTATATGATTTTGTGAGGACTGCATATTTTAATCTGCCTTTAGAGGCTTAATTCTTCTACCCAAGTATTTATAGTTATATCTTGTGTCATGGGAAAATGTTGATTTTTTGCAACTTTTTATTGTTTTTGTTTATTATAACTTTTTTTTTTGTTGTTTTCACCATCATCAGAATTCTAATGCGGCAAATAATTTATATATATATATATATGTGTGTGTGTGTGTGTGTGTATTAAACAATAAACATTATTATTAAACATTATTATCCAATCCACTGTCCTTTGTAAATGTCTGATATAGTTTACAGACGGATTCTCAGGTTCAATTTTGCTCTGCCGTACCACAGCTTCCCTGTGCATTGAAGGATTATTTCATTTCAGGTACACTCAATTTTTACACTGATTTTCTGTAGTTTAACCAGGTTCAGGTTGTGTTGGCAGGATGCTTGAAAAACCTGTGTGTCTACCTTTACAGACAAAGGTCTTTACAATTTGCCTTTCATTCACCTATTCACATTCAAACGCCAATGGCATCAGAGCTGACATGCAAGATGCTGACTTGCCATCTGGAACAATCAGCATACAGCCTCCTGCTCAAGGCCATTTCTATGTGCAGACAGCAGGAAGTGGGGATCAAACTGCCAACCCAGCGATTAGTGGATGACTCGCTATACCTCCTGCGCTACAGTAAAAGGCCCAAATGTCACTTTCCTCAGCCAAGCAATCTGAGGATTTCCTGTCGAGATTATACACCGTATACTGTATAATCCTAGGGTTGCATTTTGAGTCTTGTCATGGTCTTTTCCTTATTTGATTCAGAAAACCTTCAAAGGGAAACATACAGGACATGTCTTCAGTCAGATTCCCAAACCACCTCAGTGGACCGAGAACTAGTTTGATCTCAAGCTCCTTCCCAAAAACCGTTCTCCTGAATCTGCCACTGAGGATGACTAACCTATGAAAGAAGCTTATTTCAGTCTCATCCACATAAAGTTTCTCCCTCAACGCTTGATGTTTTCACATTCTACCTGATTATCTTACATTTTTTGCTCTGTCTGACTTCACTGAAGTAATTTTATCTATTACTTAATGGGTACATATAAATAATCAAAAGAACAGTTGGCCAAAAATGTAGAAACAAGACGTATGTTTAACCAAAACTTTCCTACATAAAATGTATGGTTAAAATCATTTGCCAATTAATGGAAGCTCATTTACAGCAAAAGGGCAAAAGTGTCCTTTTACCAGGTTGGTTTATACACTGTGCTTTACTGTAAATTACTGTTGGGTGTTATTGCTCAAGGGCACTTTGGTAATATTGGGAACTGAACCTTTTCATTATGTTAGTTCTTATAGCCCAATCTGCCACACTCAACTGATCCTCTCACTGGCTCCATTTCCCTACTTAAAACCACCCTAATGCCCTCCACTCCTCTCCTCCACAACCTCTCTCTTAAAAATCATAAAAGAATTGGCATTTTGTAAATTCAGCGTGTGTCTGTGTGTGCATATACATGTCACAGTATCTATTAGTGCAGAAGTGTTTGCCTCTGCTCTTGGCTGCCTGGATGTGTATTTGCGTGGGTGTTTTTTTTTATTTTTTTGGATGTGTATGTATTACTCTTGGTCACGACTCTTCCTCTGCTGGCTTGTTACTTCCACCTTACATCATCAGTCCAAAACATCTTAAAATCTCTACAGCTACTTTTAATTAAAGGTACATTATGCAAGTGTTTTAGTCAGAAACATTCAAAAGTTCATCCAGAATACAACAGAATGGGAAGCAATAACAGTTCTGATGTTATGACAGAAATCTAAGAAAAGAAATCTACATTATGTGGCATATTTTTTTTCACAGACAAAGAAGTTAGCCAGACGGTGAAAAAACAGAGAGAATGTTAGTTTAGTACGCCACTGACTGAAGGATGTACTCCAGCTGTGAACTGTAGGGTGGCTGGTATTACACCTATGATGCTTCCTATCCCTCCCCAAAGTGCCCTTGAACAAGTTGTCGACACTTTTAAAGTAGTGCTACACTGTAGGCGACCTTGTTCTCAGATGCAGAGACCTTTTAAATCTCCCAAACTATCATATCATGCCAAACAATGTTATTTATTTATTTTCATAGATAAAGTAGAAGGAAAACCCAAACAACACCTGGGTAGTCCTGGCTTTACATAATTGCATGACTAACATGTTACTATGTTAGTCTCATACCGGCCGTGACGACAATCAAGCTGTGAGAGGACGACAGCCACGCTGTGCAGTGTCCAGCGCGACCAGCGCAGGTAGTCGCAAAATTAGCATTGATGGTAACAGCAACATGTGCTTTGTCTTGCTTATGACTGCTATCCTGCCAGCATGATATTTTATGGTGAAATATGCATGCCACAGTTTTGTTAGTAGTCTGCCAATGCAACCACGGTAGATAGAGAGAAGATGAGCAGCTGGCTGCCGAGCCAGATTTAATTTGAAGAAGGTGGCGGCTTGAAGAAAAATGTCTTGATGTCGTTCCAGTCCGTGAACTGATCAGTCATTTTTTTTTGTGCCAGGTTCTAAATTATTTTAATAGTGTTAGTGTTGTCCCAACAGCCTCTTCTGTATGATGTTTGGTATCAAAGTGGAAAAGGTGTCTGTTATGTTATGACACAAAGGCGAACATGTAATATGATGTACAGTGTGAGGTTTTACTCGTTTGAAGGGCTTGAACGGTGAGACGGAGATCAGACATAGTATAAGTGATATAGAATTACAAGAGTTGGCCTGTGTCTTGCATGAGGTACTGAATGCTGATTCAACCTATAAGAAGGCTGCATCCTTTGAAAAACAGCATGAGGGATTGCTTTTCACTGCAGTGGGGATTAAAATTTCAGGATATTCACATTTGCTTTAAACTTGGAGGGGGAGGGGGGGGTGACTACATGTAGAAGTCATTTATAATCATATAAGATATGGAGTGTGGGGGAATATTGAATCCCAAGATAAGCTTACACTCTGCAGCTCTGAGGCAGGAGTGTGAGTGTGTGTCTGTGCTTGCGTGTGTCGTCTTAGACCCTCGGGTATCATCTAGCCTAGTTTAAGGTATGATGTGTGCGCACACACACACACTCATTGAGATTCCCGAGGGGAGAAAGTTGTGCTGACCACAAGTTGTTTTTTTGTTTTTTTTTTTGTTTCCTCTAACATGCGTGTTGTTCCTGGTTTGGACTGTGTAAGTACAAGTAAATTCTTTACACCATGTGCATGTGTGTTTTGGTTTTCATGGGTCCTACAGGGTGATAAAAACTGACTCAACAATTTGTGAACTTTCATGCAAACTTTGTTGCCGTGGAAATATGAGCAAGAGCTCTAAAGGGGCTGACAAAAGACATTTTCTTCATTTCAGAAACAGGGCCATTTATTAAATTAAGGTGTTCTTCTGTCTCATTTCACTTAAAACAGTTTTTCAATAAGCGCTGCTGCACACTTATCTCTGTTATAATCGATTCGATACTGTGTTTTCATCATATTTTTCCATTTTCAGACGAATGTTTGCTAATGAATTAAAACTGAATAGTTCTATAATTATTTTCCCATTTCATTTCATTGTTTTTTTTTTTTTTTTTTTGCCAAAAATGAAGATGATCGCATGTAATTTTATTTTTAAGGGTGAGACTCTTTAGGCTCATTTTTAACTCCTTTTTCACATTCTTTGCAGTTCTCTGTTTTATTTGTGTGTACACCCTGGTGTTTGTGTGTGTTTCTCCTTTGGAGTCTCAGAAAACTGCAACTGAGATGAAAGCAGAAAAGAGATGGAAGAGAAATATTCATTTAGTTCTGTCTCCCGCAATCCCTCTGTCTGTTTCAGGCCAATTGCCAACTCTCTCTCTCTCCCTCTCTCCCTCCCTCCCTCCCTATCTATCTGTTTCTTTCTGTTCCCTCTCTTTGTGTCTTCAAGGTAAAAAGCTGCTCCCTATCTCATTATTTGTGTGATTCTGCGTGTGTGTGTGTTTGTGTGTATGTAAGCGACAGAGAGAAACAAAGACAGTTTGAGACTGTGAAACAATCTTGCTGACCTCATGCAGCTATGCGGGTTCTCATTTTTTCACTCAATCCGTTTGCTCTGACACACGCATGCACACCCATCAACACACACACACACACTTTCAAATGCGAACACAGCCCACAAATTAGTCTGTGCCTTGATCTGGAAAGAAACTGCATGCATTAAACACAAATAAACTCCTGGTTAATATTTAGAATTTGCTTGAAATGCACTACAGAGGAGTGTTTTTTTTTTTTTTTTTTTTTTTTTTCATATGAATGCTTTACATTGGAGTAAGGTTGACAGAAATGCCTCCAGAGCAATTTTTGATGTAAGGGAGAAATGAGAGGTTAATGTGATTCATGACTGAAATGTAGAATGATGTAGAGTAAACTTTGGCCTGACAGATGCAATGGGAGGAGGAAAAGAGCAAAGGATTCCTGTGGAATAAAAGGGGGAAAAAAAAAACACAAGAACAGAAAAAGGCGAGGATGAGGGACTGGTGCTGAGTGCACACCAGGGAGGAAGCCTGGGAGAAAAACAGTGCAGTGTAATACCTATACTCAGGAGAAAAAGGAAGAGGAAGTGATGGAGATGAGGGAGCGAGGGAGAGAGGGAGACCTCAGTATACTCGAGAGACACAGAAGAAGAAAACGAGGAGCTGAAATGAAATGCTTTGATTTACACATTTTAACAGTATCAGTCAGTAGCAGAAATATTAACTGTGTCGTTAACATGTTGCTGAAGAGAGAAAGTGAGGAGAGAATCCAGAACCCACAACACAACATACCCTCTGTAGAAGCCTCCAGCAGCTCAACACAACATCCACATAGGAAATCAACCCAATACCTCAAGGCTGACAATAACAGCTCAGCTCATCAAAAGCTGCTATTCACACAATCTCAGTAGGAATTCTGCTGGAAATGCTTTATATGTTTTTGTGTTTGTGGCCATGATGTTCCTCATGTTGTGGGGACTTTAAGGTAATTTTAAGGTGATGATTTTTTTAAGTTTTAAAGTTAATGTTGGGGTTATTTTAGCTTAGTGTAAGGCAAGTAGTAGTGAGATTATATAGGAAATGATTGTAAATCAATGAAATGTCCTCTGAAGTTATGAGAACCAGACTCTGTGTATGTCTGTGTGCACGTGTCTGTATACGTGTAAGAACTTCAGTGGGAGAAGTGGAGAGGAGCGAGAAAACGCGATTGTAGTACATGATGCCCCTGGAGCCTCACATAGACACAAACATATAGTCACATACATGTGCTTCCTCACACACACAAGCACAGACACAGACAGAGAGAGAATTCATTCAAGTATACAATGAATTAGAGTCACTGCCTCTGAAATGGTCTTGTAAAACAAATCTGAATTTTAAGTCATATCTAGCGGCTTGCTTTCTGTTTTTGTTACACAAGAAGCAAATGTGTTTTTTTTCTTCTTCTGTTAATCTGCAGTTCACTGACACTCCTTCATTCTGCATCTGAGCATAAGTTTGTTAATTTTTTGACACTCTACTCTTGTACGCCTCCGACATTCAAACATCTTCCAACTTTGATCCCATTTCTCTCGTCAGCGCAACAGCAACTGAATATTTTCAGTTACGCAAGAGAGTTGTTTGTATCCCTTCTCCATGTTCCCATATGGTTTCAGTTTTCTTCCTCATTATCATCAATTATATAATCAATCATATACTCACTCTTGTTGCCTTTAGAACCATTTAATTACCTCAAATTGCTACATATGTTTTGCTGTTTCATAGCTGATTTTTGTTAGAAATCCACTTTCTCCCCTTTGTTACAGCCCTTACTACATTTACATTCCTCTCCTTCCTGTGCTGCAAACTTGTCTTCTACACCATCAGTGCTTCTTAACTCATCCTACCTCCTATTGTCCTTACCTCTGTCTCTCTCTGCATGACCTCAATTCGCAGGCATGCTCACATCTATTGCTCTCTCTGCATCTCTCTCTGTCTCTTGCCAGGTGTAGCTGTGTTGAGCTTCAGGCTAATGTGTGTGAGCCGCACAAGGGGTGTGTGTATGGTTTTATGAAGCGTGTTCGTAGCGTGCGCATTGTGTGGGTTTGCGTGTGTGTGTGTGTGTGTGACCCTCTGTTTCTCTCTCTCCTCTTTCTGTCCTCAATTCCCAGGTAGCCCCCACCTCCCCATCCCCTCTTCTTTCTGCCTTTTTGTCTCTTTTTTTCACCGCATGTGTGTGTCTCTCACCAGGTGTATTTTGTTTTGAGCTTCAGGCTAATGTGTGTGTGCGCGCATGTGTGTATGTGTGTGCTAGTGAGAGGAGAGAGAGAAAAAACAGGGAAAGTGAGAGGGAGGATGCCCTAGTTCTTGCAGTAAAACTAGAGGGGAAATAAAATAAACTGCAATCAAGGCAATAACAGTAAAATCCTTATGCAGGAAAAAAAAAAGTCTTATGTGTTTGCGTGAGTATGCGCATGAGTGTGTCTGTGTACGGTTGTGATCTTAATTGTGAAGGAAGTGTACAACCCTCCCTCCCAGCTGTCATTGCCGCCTCTCCAGAATTACTCAGTACCAACTACCAAGTAATTGAAAGAACTCAAATGACATTAATAAAATTATCTTCTTGCCGCATTTATTTGGCCCAGTTTGAGAGAGGGCCTTGTGCTCAATTTCCCCACCATATCTAAAGAAATCCCCTCCAGCAGTCACATCAAAAGCAGCGCAGGCTTGTGAAAAGAAGATGCAATGGAATCTGTTGATAGAATAGTAAAATTAGTATTGAGCCTCTGTGTGAGCCTGTTATCATCATTTATTCAATATGATGTGTAAAGAGGAGATTCCGCATAGGTTACCTTAGTCTCCCAGGACCAAAAAAAAGGAGCCGATCAGTTAAAATGTTAATTAAATATATAGTCATTGTCCAATCATCAGGGGTGTCATTTGGACTCTGCAGTGGATTATGGATCCAGTGATTGTGGTTGGCTTGTAATGAGCCTTCAGAGAGCGCTGCTGAGATTCACTGAGCATATGGCTGCCACTTACTTAAGAGAATAGGTAAGCACTGGTGGAAAAAGCCAACAGTAATGTTAGTAAAAGAGATGAGGATTTATGGAAGAGAAGGAAAGAGGAGAGCTGCTGTCTCAAAGACATTCGCTATGTGGCCTAAAGTAAACAGACACACACACGACAGTCAAGCCAAGTTCTTCTGCTCCAAACCAAGTCATCAATTAAGGACTTCACTTTGCTCTCTACAGAATCAACTAAGACTGAATACACTTATCTGAAATATCACTAATGATAACATTATCTCATTTATCAACAAGGGACCAACCAACCAAAACCAAACCAAGAAACATATCCAGTACATCATTTACTACAGCTTGTTTTTTTTTTTAGATATGATAAAGATGTGTTATCCAGTTTTATGAAAAGAATGACATTATTTTGAAATAAATGTTTTGATTATTGAAAATGCAACATAAAACTCAATTTTTCCACGAACACATCTGTATACTGCGGTTTGAATCCAGTGTGATTTATTGGTTCTCCCAAGGCAAAGGGCTAATGCACATTCACCAGTGTGCTGACAGGGGGACCTTGTGAGTGATGTAACCCAGAGAAATATCAGCAATCTGAGGAACTGCTGTCTCTTCGTCTCCTTTTTTTTTTTCTCTCTACTTATCAACTTCTTGTTTCTCCCGCCCCTCTGCACCTTTCAGTGTTCCCAGTCGGTTCTCTCTCTCCACCTCTTCTCTTACTCCCAATCTCACCTGTTTGTCCCTAAATATCCTCTCCCATCATTTTAAACCTCTTTCCTGATTCTTTTATCTCACTTTGTTCATTCATTTCCCTCCTTTACTCAGTTCTTAAAGCTTTTCAATTTCTCCCCAGCATCTTGTTACGTTCTTCCTCTTCTTCTCTCCATCTATCGTTCTTGGAAATACAACAGAGAAAGAAAGTCACACACACACACAGATAAAGAGAGAGAGAGAGATTGAAAGGAAGATGAGATTGAAAAGAGGATGAAAACCTGAAAAGGATAGATCGAAGGGGGAGGGGGTGGCGCAGAAGAGAGGGAGGAGAAGCACAGAGACGATCAAAGGAAAGGAGACTCCAGAGAGAGTTCCTGAATTAAATTGAAGATTAAATCGAGTTAATATTGAATTGAGAGATCGAGAGAGAAGAAGAAAGGGAGTGGAGGAGGGGAAGGTGGATGATAAGAGAAATACTCCATGTAACATATTTAAAGTGATTTAATAAAACGTGTTCTTATTTTGGTTCTACAATACACAGTGTTTGGTGGCAAAATTAACTTAGTTTCACACAATCAGCATTAATGAATTTGAAATTAGAATAAACAGTATAATGAAATCTTAATTTGCTCGAAATAATTTTCAAGACACTTTAAACTTCCCTCATAAGCGCCATCGCAGTACTTTTAATGGACGGTCTGCAGATGACATAAGCAACAAATTTACCTGGCCCAGGCGCTACTTTCTGCTAAAAGCATGTTGACTTCAGCGATTGCCAAAATCCACTGGCAACTCTGAAGTGTTTACCAGCCAAGTTTACATGCGGGGGTAGATGGTTGAATAGTCAGATTTTTCCAGACTGTATTTGGTGACTCGTTTTGAAGTCCTACCCTTTTTTTTTTCCCAGACACACCACAGCTCATAGTGTGTTTAGACAAACACCAGTTGAGGGACTCCTACTGAGCAACATAGGACTTCCAAAAAAGATGCTTAATATTTATTCAACATCCAAGAGGCAATCGTAGAGTGTTGATAATAACTATTCATTAAAAATAGATAACACAGCGGCTGTTTTATATGGCTTTTTCTCAGCTCTATTTAGAGTTTTAGTGTCTTTCAGCTCAGTGTTTACTTTCATCTCACCTTCTTCAGCACTTGTCAGTTCATTCTCAGAAGAAGGAGGCAGCTATTTTGAATTCTTACACGCGGTGCATGCTGTATCTTCCCTCTACCAGAGGGCAGACAGACCAAATTCTCAAATGTAGCTCAGATGAAAACACATTTTAACCCTCAGCAGATGGTGGCGATCAAAACAGAGTAACAAGGAGAGGTTATATTGGACTTGCATTTGCCATTTAGCTATGAACAAGTCAAGTCCTTACCCACCGATAATCTGGCCATGTATGGGCGTCCAAACAAGTCATGTCTTTTATCAGCCAACAAACCCCAGCAGTGGGTGTCAATCAGAGGTTGAACATGTAGCCTCGTGGCCAGGGAGCTGTCAGTTTCACTGCCAGACTAGATGGAACAAAGTGAACTCTCTCACCCCCTTTTTACCTGCCTCTGCAGTGAAAGAAACTTCCCCAAGCTAACTCCTCTGCAGCCAACAGAAAAAGACAATCTTTTGTACTTAGTATTTCCCAAGGGGTGGTCGTGTAACTCTCATGAAAAACATTTCAGTATATCCTTCAGTGGTTCCTACAGGACAGATTCCCACAACATCCTAGTGCTCATTGTATAAGTGATTTGGAATTTCTCAGTCCTTCACAATCAAACGTCCTGATTGACAGTAGACAAACCCTCAAGATGTCAAGCTGCTTGGAACAATGCTCTTTATTTTATGCTTAACTTTCAATCTTCCTTCATCTCACTGCACCTTTTATCCCTTCCTCACTCTGCCTTCTTTTTTTCCCCAGCTGACAATTAGGCCCCTAACCCCCACCTTCTTCCTCATTTTTTTTTCTCGAGCCTGCCTCCATTTCAGTCTCTTGCTATGTAGATCCTCTCTCAGTACACACTTCTTTAATCCTCTCCTCTGTCGTCTCTTCTGTTCATTTGTTTCTATCTTTCTCGGACGCATCTTTCTTGATGACTTTGGGGAGCAGTGGTCGCTTCGGCCATCAGATAACTATGCCCATGATCGATACTTTCTGTGGGCGCATGTGCCTGCATGAATGCATGTATGTTTGTGTGCAGTGCTGCCATCCGTGTGTGTGTGTGTGTGTGTGTGTGTGTGTGTGTGTGTGTGTGTGTGTGTGTGTGTGTGTGTGTGTGTGTGTGTGTGTGTGTGTGTGTGTGTGTGTGTGTGTGTGTGTGTGTGTGTGTGTGTGTGTGTGTGTGTGTGTGTGTGTGTATGTGAATATAGCCTTTTAAGGCGTATCTCTTTCGGGATCAGCATGTGGCTGAGCACTGAGCTTTTAATACCCTTGCCAAAGCTATAGGGGCCAACATTCCTCCCCTATCATCCTCCCTCCCTTCCTAATTAAGCTTTTAATACAACTTAAAAACCGTAGAGGACAACATTACTATTCATGGAAAGAAAGAGAGGAAATGGAGGAAAGAGGAAGGGGCAGAAATAAATAGAGAACCTGAGAGAGGTGAGACGTAATGAAAAAAAGAATGGCAGAAAGAGAGAGGGATTAAAGAAAGAATAGATGGAAAGTATGTGAGAGACAGTTGGCAGTCATACTGATTTAAAACAAGTACAGTATTTTCCATAATGCTGACAGTTAAAAAATGCTAAATTAGCTGAGAGAATGTCAAAAGGTCTCAATGGATTGTCTCAGTGCAGACAAGAGATGTAAATTTTGACTGCATTTCACTGAGGACGAGGGCGCGACTAACCAACCAGACTTGGAAATGTCACTAGATCTCATGGGATAATCTCAAAGGCACGTCTCTACTAATCTGGACTTGAAGTGTTGCAAATGGAATTGGCCCATGTGATTTACAGGTGGATATCTACATGCTACCGAAGGTGTTAGAACACCAGACAGAAAAAAAGGATTTGATTTACAAGCATAGAATGACTGAATACAAATAGAAATTTTAATGTTTTACAGTCACATCTAGTATCACATCAGTCAATCATTTGTGGCATGCTGCAATTACAGGATAGGGTTTAGATGAAATGCTATTAATGGTGACTCATCTACTGGATAAATACAGTAGTGTCATAAGCTGATGTAATTTGCTGCTCCCGCATGCCAGAAAATTAACACTTTAATACTTAATATAGATTGTTTTCTCCTCAGTCAATGTAATTTATATTTAAAGGTTTATAATATGTTTTAAACATGGAGGGGAAAATTGGAAAAGAAAACAATCTCGCAAGATTGCTGCAAGAAAATGCAAGGCATGTAGTTGTTTAGTAATGTTCTCCCACAGAGCACAGAGCTATTTAAAGTGATTTACATGCAGTAAAGTAAAGAAATGCTTTTAAAACACAATGAGTAAAACATAATCAATTACATGAAGTACAAAAGAAGTATAGTTTTGGTTTAATACATTTTCATTATAGAAAATTGATAACTTGAAGGCACAGGGACAAAAAAGATGTAGTATACTGCTGTAAAACGTGCTATTGTAATAGCTGACTGATTCATGAACATCTAAATGACTCACTAAGGTCATATATATATATATATATATATATATATTGGCCCTATGCTTTATGCAGCTATCCTGCTTTGGATAGCGATGCGGCTATCCAAAGCAGAACCTGATAGCAATAATAACTGGAACTAAGTGCAAAGAAAAGTTGTAATACACTCTCCTCCGTTGGCTTTGATAAGTATTCTGAACATGTCACGGTTGTCTAATGGTCTTTTTGGAAAGATCAGACAAGATTTAAACGTAGCCAATTGGTATTAATGATGCACTGCGCTAACCAAGCTAACAGGTTTTAAAATGTTGACTGCCCGTTTAAGTAAAACTGGCTAAATGTTAAGTTGTGCTTTAGATCTACTAAAGCTGCTGGCATTTGTCATTTCTCTGCTTTTCTCGCACAGATTAGATTAGATTTGTTTGAAAGTTAAAATAAAAGTAGGTAGGGCATGGGGAAGAGCAACGAGATGAGCAGAACAAGATGAACTTTAATAGAAGCTCACACAAGCACACAGAAAGGTCAGAGACTTATTTCTACAGTGGGACTGACCTACAAGACAAGGTAAAACACAACATCAGACAGGAGACAAGGTACTGAACAACACAGCTAAAACTGAGGCGCAGTCCTGTTTTCTTTCCTCAGCTTCTCCCCTCATCTTCCTCCCGTGTGTTTCCTCTCTCTACCCCATGTTGGCAAGGCAGGAGCAATCATGTTTGCCCATTAATCTGGCCATGTCGTAATGCTTATCCTTACATGTATGTGTGTATCCACATGCGGACGTGTGTTTGTGCAGTCGTCACAGGGTTTCTTTTTAGTTACTGTAGCATCAACAGGGTTCAACTTTCATCACTGCTGGATGCTATTTGATCAGCTTTTTCATGTGTCTGTCTCACTCTGCCCCTGTAACATCAAAGGATCAAAGTTTTTTTTTCTTTCTTTCCTGTGTGTGTTTGCGTTGTCGCAGTCATTGTTGTTTGTTACAGACCAAAGATGAAATATGAATTTAGTGCAACTCTTTTCTGTAAGCTGTTGTGTGCGACAGCTGCAGCACACTCTTTTTTTCTAATTTTCATCATAAAATACTATATAGTTTTATATACTTAACTCTCACCAAACTTGTACAACTAATTCACAGAGGGAAAAAATAATAAAACCATTTCTGCAAAAATAACCTGCTTTTCATTTTGACTTTCAGAAACCTATTTAATCAAAGAATTTAGCTCCATATTTATTTTTAATTCATTAGGGACTGTAGATAGGGAAAGAGGTTGATGTTTAGCTTATATTTCATTTCATTTAAGTAAGTATAATCAATATTTTTAATGGTCCCTCTGTTCCTACAACAGTGACCATCACTCCCTCCTAATGTCTCAAAACATTGTAATCCCTGGTTGTAAGTAAACCACTTAACAATTCATGAAGGCTACGTCATACTTCACAAAGACTTGACACAGTTTAACAGGATGGCTGACCTTAAGGTTCAACTTCACTTTATCACTGCAGCCATTATAATAGGCCAGATATTTTAAGTCTCCCTAAGAGGCTTAATTCATTTGGGGATGTGAACCACCTCACACAAACAAAGCTAAACAGTCAGGAGAGGAGAATTTAATTATTCTGGACTGAAAATCTCCTCTCAGCAAGGTTTTTTTTTTTCCTAATTGGACAATATTTTCAGCAACTGCGCATTACAAATTGTCACACCATCCATGACACCAGGTCCACTCGATGAATTCAGACGTTTTACTTTTACATTTTAAATTTGAGTTCACACCTTGTTTTTCTCTCGCTCTCTCGCTCTCTCGCTCTCTCGCTCGCTCTCTCTTCTGCATGAACCAGGATCTCAAATCTTTTTCGTTTTTTTTTTCTGATTAGAGCTGTAAACTTGGGCAGCTCTTAAGACATTGACTTTACACTAACCCCTGACATTTATCTGTAAGAGTGACTCACATTAAACACACACACACTTGGTCTTTTTAAGGCCTTGTGGTCTAATGTGAGCTGTCAGCTCTGCCACATTGTTTTGACTTGTTACAAGAGATAACACTCGAGGGTGGAAGCATATGTGTGTGTGTGTGTGTGTTTTCTTCTTTATGTGTGAACAGCTGCATGTGTACATCATTTTCTCCCTGGGTTTTTTGCAAGCATGTAGAGTCTCATCGTTTCTTGTGCTCTGTCTTTTCATCTCCCAGTTTTTGTTTTCCATTCAAAACAGATTTGATACGGTCCTTACACACATACACATCACCACAATAACTGCACATATACAATATAAACCCTCACACAATCACACATGCCTTTAAGGCAGATTAGATCAGACTGTTGATTTGTGTTGCGAACAGAATGTAAGTCACGTTAAAATAATCGACTTAATCTTTATCTCTCCTCTTTCCAGCAACATCCTCCTTTAGGTTGGTCATCCCACATCCACATATTCACAATTCAGGCAGGTTTGGAGCCTGACTACGTAATGAAGAAGGGGAGAAAGTGGGATGTATGAACCCGGTTCTGTATCAGGAAAGCCAGGAATGGAGTGAAATAGTAGGAAGGCCACCCGCACACTGCTCATGTCAGGACATGTACAAATGTCGCTTGGTTAAGGATCAGTAATCTTGCGGTCACAGGCTATCTAGGCCACTGTCACCTTTCAACACAGGCGGTGTGACTTTGAATGGGAACATTAATGAGACTTTATTTCTGTCGCAAGTTCTTTCACAACCTTACATCAAATACAATTTGCAACGGCCTGATGATGCAATACATTCAAAAAAAACTTCCACTTACATTATCGTGTGCGTGTTTATGTGTGTGGGTAGAACAGGCAGTGAGAAAATATTTGTGAATTCTCCGTGAAGGTGGGAATATCTGGACATAGTTAAAATGTCACTGGGAGTCAGTTCTGTCCCCTAACAGCTACCTTCAGTTTGCCCTCGAGCACTGCGCTTAACCACCAAACGCTTTGGTGAAAGTTTGCGAGGTGTGCCAATTACAAGCAAAGAAAACTGTGGTTGTCTTGGGTAGCCCCCAGGTCTGAATATGTTTAGCAATATGAAAACGAGGTAGCGATTTGCTGCGTAAGGGCATACATGTTGAGTGAAAACCTAAGCGGGGTAAGTAACGCTTTAAAAGAAACTGTGAAATTGAGGTCAAAGGAATAAAGAGATACCTGGATGCTAGAGAAATGTTGGCAGGTGCGATTTTGATTTTGCGCTCCGAAAACATACTGGCTGTTAAGATACAGGCAGCAGTAAAGTCTTTATCACTTACTGTCACTCTTTTAGTCTGCTCTTTCCCTGCTACTCTCATCATAACAGTGGCACCCTTTGTTATCCCAGTAGCTATCTGTAATGGGCAAAACGTTCAATGAAGAGCAGTGGTGCTTATTTCTGGGTGTTAAGTGTTGCAGTGTGCCTGTGTGCGTGTGTGTCCGTGCATACGTGCATGTGTGTATGTATACTGTCTTCTCCATGGCCTCGCATGCTCTCTCCTTTGCCTTCCGTCTTGTGTTCCCTCTCTCTCCCTCTTATCCCTCTAAAGAAGTTGAAATCTTCCTTCCAGTCAATTGAAGCCATTTTCATGTCTAGTACCCTGCACCGCTGCAGGCAATGTGCATGTGGGTCTGTGTCTGTGTGTGTGTAGTTGCAAGCCCACATAGTTGTGTATGTGGGCTTGCATGTGTGTGTGTGTGAATAGGCTGCAGGCTAGCCATGACTGCATGATGCCTGCAGAGCACAGAGGGAGGCGATCCTGTTGTCTATTTTTTTAAGTCTGCACCAGTGTAGATTGTGTATGTGTTATAATCTGCATAATTTAGCAAAAGTTAAATCATCCTGTGTAAGATATGTGAGATAATAAGGTGTCATAAAGCCGGTCATGTGAATCCTCATTTTCCATATGATAATTATATTTGTCTTGTATTTAAATATATGGCCATGAGCACCATCTCGTAATTTTCTCGGACGTGCATGTGTGTAAGTCTGATATAATTCCTGTGACATTTGTAATAACAAGAAGTCAAGTGGAACAAACCCCATTTATTAAGCGTCTTTAAATATTCTGTCAAGTACTCTGAATTATACCAGCATCCATTTGTTGATGATAATTCAAGGAAGATCATCAAGGTGATATGATCAAGTGGTATTACTGTATCTGCCTCGGGTTTAATGATGAGTGCAGCCTGTGAAATGGCTTTTTATTCACCTGTCAAAGTAGAGATTGTGTACTTGGGGGTTAAGATGGAAACAATTACTGCTGTGAAATTTCATTGACTTTATTAACATGCAGTTGAGTTAAGGGGTTATCATGGCTTTATCCAATAAGCTGATTTCTAAGATGTCATGAAAATGAGAAACCTCGGAGATTAGGGAAACCTGATTTCCCCAGGTTAGATTTATCCTTGAGAATACAGATGTCTCTGCCACGTACACTATAAAGGTATTTTCTATATGCATTCTAATTGTTTTTTTTTTTTTTTTTGCATATACAGACTTTATTCAATGTGAGAGTAAGCAGGTGGATAATAGGAGGATGATGACATAAAGACATTGTCAGGTTTTGGGAGTAATCTGATTACTGACCTGCTATAAACAGAAGGATTGCAGGATCCTCTGGTGCGTGCAGCGAATTCCCCAATTACCCACATTACTCGGTTTCTCTGAGTAACCTGGTTACTTAAATGCATTTAAATGGCATTGATTGTAGCTGCACTCAAATAACCTCGATTCCTGTTGTTGCATTTGACCTGTTAGTCTGAGCAGAATAGGAAACATACACCAGCACGCACCTTAATGTGCGCAAAAGAAGAAGAACAGCAGTGTATTTTTTCCGCGTATATTTCTCCATGCTGCGAACCTAAGCTCTTATCAAAGGAAAATATTTACCACTTAGACACGTTGGCCTAATTCCATATAGGTAACACGTTATCTTGGCATAATAACACAAGAACTTACCTGCCAGTGTGTGTTCAGTATGGTGCCTACACAGTAGCAATGATGTGAATAAACTCATTCATGTATAACCAACTCCCATCAGTATTGTGCAATCATTTCAACCATAATTATATTGGCCCCAGGTCTTTTATATCACCAACAGTTTACTTTAGTTGCTTTATCGACTTATAAATTTAGAGTTACAGCTTGTTCTGTTTCGCAAAGGGCAAACACTGATGCAGCACGATTCGTTATTATCGGTTTAAACGTTGAGTTTTAGTGTCTCGTTATCTACATGCTGTTTTGGTTTTATTTAATTAATATCGGCATCAATGAACAATTTTAAGCGTTTGATGATCTAAAGTTGTTTCGGAGCATTTCCTTAACGCTGTTTTCCGTCGAGGCATTTGGTGACACACACACATACACACTTTTGCCTGAGTGTTAGTTTCAATAGTATTCGTTTTAATGGGGAGTTTTAATATCTCTAAATGCCGCTTTTAATTGTTTTAATTGTAGTTGTTTCAGAGGGGCATTTAGGCATCAAATCAACAGCTGGAAATTGCTACCAGCCAACTCTGGATATGGTTTGTAAATCTGTCAGTTTTTCATGTTTGTGCTTCTTTTTTTTTTTTATTCCCAAATTAAACTCCCTTGGCTAACATAAAAGAAAATGAAATACAATTAGATCATATATGTGTTTAGACACAGATTATTCATCGTCCATATGCCATCTCCTAAATTGAATTCATAGTGGGAATGGATAAGTAATCTAATCACACATTTTTAAATGAGAAATATTGAATTTCACTCCAGAGATCCAAATGGTATTAGTGTGATTCCCTAAAATGCTCTTTCATGGGTTTTTCCACATGATAAGGCAGCATATCTGTTGGAGGATGCTGGATGCACTAATAGCAGGTGTTTTCACACAGGTGTGGTTTCTGACTTAATTAAGTTAATTAAGCTAATTGGTTAATTAAACAATCAATTATCCCATCATTCCCTCTCGTATGCTATTACGGTCATTGCACTGCACTCAGGCCTGTGTCCAAATCCTCCACTTGGCTTCAGATGATTTAAATGAGTGCATCTGTCTCCACAGTATGGATGGATGGATGGATTAAATAATGAAATGAAGGGAAAAATGATGGATGCGTTCTGATAGGGAGTAATAACAAACGGCTGGATTGGTAGATGAGTGAATGAAAGGATAAAGGGAGGGGTTAACTTTTCATGAAAGGCAGTGATCCTGGACCTGTTCACAGAAATATTCCCTGTGCTCAACAGCAGGCAGATTCACTAACCTTTAGTCTCTCTTGATGAAACCACTCACATTCTTTGCCATTTCTAGGTTAATTAAAATGCCGTAGGCTTTAGTTACATCAACCGTAAAGACACTGAAAATTATACATTTTCTCCCCACTAAAAATAGAGCACATACCAACATGTTTTTTTTTTTTTTTTTTTTTTTTTTTTTTTCGGGTCCTAAAATGTGGCCACCAGATAAATGGCAGAGAATAAAAATTTACCCCAACATTCAGCCAGTTATGTACAAAATGGAGTGAATCTGTTGCACTATTTTAAAGGAAATTTCAACAGGCATTCAGCACTACAAGGTTTTTCTGCAGTGCTTCCCTCACACACATGTACACACACATACACATACATCTCACCCCCCCTTCCCTCCTTCTCTGTATCAACTCTGTGGATATAGTAGTCATACAGACAGCTAATGTCAAACCACCAATTACACAGTCAGTCGCTTTTTATCCTCTCCCTCTCTCTTGTTCTGTCTTACGCATCCATAACCACCCACTGACACACACGCACACACAGAGAAAGAGAGAGAGACACACAAAATTATTCGAGTTCTGATGTCAGGCACTTTTGTTTATCAGTCACGTCAACAGCAAGTGTTACAGCATGGTAATTACTGCCGACCAGGACCTTTGTTTTGGTCTGACACACACACACACACACACACACACACACACACACACACACACACACACACACACACAACTTCAAAGTGGAGACTCATCCCTTCATACATGTTACATGTGTTGGCAGTGGAGAAAAACCTTTTCACACTTCTGTCTACTGTATCTGGCTCTCTCCCTTCTCTGCCTTGCTCTCACTTTCTCTCTTTTTTTAATACCATTATTGGAACCATCAGCCAGAGTGGTGGCATTTACTGGCCTTGACGCTCCCAGATACAGACGTAGACACACACACACACACACATTCATACTGTCTATCTGGGCATGTTGCCCACTGCATGCTAAGCTAATGAGATTGGCAAAGTGCCACATTACCAATATCAGTGGCAACCTCTCTTCCATTCTCTCTTAAATGTGTGCACACGTACACACAGACACACGACACACACGCAAATTCACACTCAGAGAGACACAGAATCAAACAGATGCAAACACACTTACAGACACAGGTGATCACACAAGAAGAAAAATTCAACCATGTGTACAAAGTTGTACCCACAAAGACATTTCTGCAGTTAAATACAAAACAGAGCAGGAGGCACAAAGAGCTGGCAGGAATTTGAAATGAAAGGAAGCGATGGATGGATGGCAAAATATGTTGTCAGGATTCCAAGCAGATTTCATTCATGATGCAGAGTCTTGAAAAGTCTGACGAGAGTCACACTCACCTGGATTTGATCACATTTGGTTTTATTTATACATTATCAAAAGGAGGCTTGGTGCCATCTGTGACTTTATTCCAACTCCAAAACAATAAGAACTGGTTCCATTCAACTCCCTCTATTCAATCCCATTTGTCATTCAGGTTTGACATCTCTTAACACATCTATTAAAAATTCACATTTCCCATATTTCCAATCTGAAGACAGTAGTTGTGAATGTCACAGAGAATTTAACTAAAGTTGTGACATAATGCCGTTTTTGGATCTTTCTGCCCATAAATGACAGCAAAAGTGGGTAGAAATCACTTTACATTTGCTTCATTGTGCTTTAAAGCACCAGTATGAAACTTTCATGAAATGGTAGCCTTCAAACTATAAAACTTTAATTCTGGATGATACACTTGTTATGGATCCGAAGTGTATTCTGTCTGAGAATAAGAAAAGAAGTGAGGACATTTCAAAAGTATTAGTTGTTAGGCAGTCAGATGCTGAACTTGGACCAGTGACAAACTACAAATTTACATTTCAAATCCAGTTATTGGTTCATTTTGTTGAACTGTGTCCCCCCAGTGCCTTTGAAAAAAACCTACTTAAAAAAAACCCAAAAACCTTAAATACTTGAAAACCCTATAGATTGCGAACTATATTTTATTAGCCACCATGTTAAGGTTTAGAGGTCCTGCCTGCCAACATTTTGTCAATTTAGTCTTAAATGGAAACATTGTAGATGGTAGACAGTGGTTCTTTAATTTATTGTGAGAAGCACTGTAATATTATGTTGGCTTAAAATATGTATTTTTGTAATAAAAAAAAGAAAAGAAGTAAATTTAATAGAAGGTCAGTGTAAGGAAGAAATGAAATTAAATTACATTTCTGGCTGAATCTGATAATAGCTGGTATGAGCAGGTACAGCTCTTTTCTTTCTTTTTTTTTGTCTTGTTTGCTAAGGGTCTGCGTCACACTCATTTTTGGAAACGTGTGTGAGCTTGGATTTGGTGTGTATCTGTACAGTTTTACCAAGCTTCTTTTTGCCAATTTTTGTAGCGTCTCTCCCTTTGGCCAAACCAACAATGCTTCCAGCTGAGCTACTTCTTCAACTCATTAATCATTTACTGAGCGAAATAAATGTTTTTTTTTTTTTTTTTTTTTTTTTTTTTTACAGGGATCCTGTAAAAGAAAAAAAAAAAAGGGAATATTGTTCAACCTGGGCTCTGAGCCGAGTGAAAATGTCCCAACATTTTAAATTTGCATAACTTCATTTTCAGGGTGAGATTTGTGTGAAATCCAAGGAAACATTCAATTGCTTTTTTTGTGCCTTGTTTTAATAATTTAAATACAGCGCTGTATTACAGTATAATCACATTTATTACGTATGAATGGATACATGAAAGTGCAAATCAGGAAACATGTCCTCAGGATTACCATTTATAATTAGCGGTAATTGCTTTGACAGTAAAATATAATAGACATTCAACTTTGAAATTCTATATTTTTTCAGTTCATAAACTGTGTCCTCATATCACTTCTCACCCTGCTGGTTGTTTTGTGACGACACAAGCCATACACATAGAATGTGCTACCCACATATCCTTCTATTTTGAGAACAAATACATGGTCCAGTAGAGTTGTGAGGCTGTGAAATACCAGTAGGAGACACAGGGAGTCTGCATTATACATTATATAACCTCTGATGAGGCTGCAAAGGGACCTGGCAATCCACTGATCCATCATCACTCTGCTACACTTTTCACACATTTTTTCAATTTTTCTTTCCTCTACTAAATTGTCTCACTTCTTTTCTATAATCCCTTTACCATATATCCTCCTTTACCCTATGCATCACTGTTGTTCCCTGTGTTTTTTTTTTGTGTTTTTTTTTTATGTTTTTTTTTTTTTTTTACTTCTGTCCTCTCCAGTTTGGCAGCCCAACCCTCTGTGCCTGTTGCTACGGTTACCAGAGGGAGGGAAAAAAATGAGGAAGGAAGTGGAGAGAGAGAGAGAGAGAGAGAGAGAGAGAGATAAATGGGAGAAACAGTGCACATGTGAGAAGGAGGAAGGAGCGATGGGAGATGTGGAGCTGATGTCATAACGTGGGCACAGCTTTTCTGCTAAGATTAAACAGTCATGGCAGTTAAAGTAACAAATTTTCAAACTTTGCTGTTATAGAAAAGAGACTGAGTCATTAACTTTACTTTAAAAAGATGTTCAAACCTTTGCCCTGAATAAACCTTGATCCCTGTTTTACCCATCCAGATTTGTCAGTTGGGTTGTCTTTGGGGTTTTGCTTTATTGCGCTTACAAAAGTGCAGTAAAAACTTAAACTAAAGTGCAGTAAACAAGAAAATCTTGAAATGAGTAACATGCTTAACATTAGAATGGCATTATACCATCTACTGCACTCTTGGGTTGCTGTCTAAGGTTGTGAATTAGCTCACAGGATGTGTAATTAAAGGGAAGTTTGACTAAAATTATATATATATATATATATATATATATATATATATATATATATATATGGTCTATTTTATTTTACAAATTAATCATATCATCTATTAAGAAAAGTGAGATACACTTTTGTTTCTGTACTCCAGAGTTTTTTAAGAACCATAGGTTTTGGTTGAGTATCATTAGAGAGACAAGAACAGGCTTCAACACAGTGAAGGTTACAGCACAATTTTCTACATTTTCCACGTTTCTCAAGTCTGACAGAACAACCTGATTAGAAACTACAAAGGCTATTGAGTTACATTGTGGAGAATTCAGAATTGAGTAATTTTAGCGCCTAGATAGAGAGTAAAAGTCAAGATGTTCTGGCGTCTGCTGCATCAGTTTTGACGCTTCTTATTTAATTAGTGTCTTGTGCATTCCACAGCTTAATGAAAGTGCAAGGCTGAAAACCTGGAGTGCTCTTTTAAAACATGGATGAAACAGCACCTCTCTCTCTGTAGCCCTCACTGTGTATGGGCTCTCTGATGTGTATATTCAGTGTCAAACTCTGAACTGGTTGCTTTTCTCTAAGCTTCTAACACTGGAGGGTTTCAGGTAAAAACATAATTTCCCTATGGAGATCAATAATGTCAAATATTTCTCTGAGTTTCTAATGAGCTTCCCAATGCAGAGGTTCTTGGGGTAACTTAATTTGCTCCAGGCCAGTGAATTGTTCATTTTTGTCGCTGCTTTTCTACTCGTTAAACATATCAATATCATAATTCATCGGTGTGACGCTGCTGCTTAAGGGCTCATTTTAATGAATACGTCATTGCCAGGAAACAATCAATTTTCAGTCTAGACTACTTGTGATCAATCACAGTTGCAATGAGTTGCTTTTACCCATGTATGTACACAGTAATCAATTGATGCCAATACTGTCTAACAGCTGGCTTGCCAATTAAAACTATAGTGTGGATGTATATGAAAGAAGACTTTGCATGCAAGTGCACTGTGGAGAAGTGGAGACACACAAGTGGAGACGTGATTCGATGAAAGTTATGCTCACTGAGTCATCAGGGTATTTATTTAGAAATGTTCATTCTAAGAATGGTTGAAATGTCATAATTGTGTTTGTTTCTAATCTGGCGGTCCTGTCAGTAATACTTTCACAAATTTGGAAACTTTCCTTGTGGTTTTAATGGGTTTTTAGATATTTGCCACCTTTGAGCGAGAGTTCCAAATGTAAAAACAGCATTAGATTCCATTAAGCTGCAGTGTGGCTTTAATATGCTTTTCAGTTGCTAAGAAAGATCGGAAATAACACACAAATATAAGAAGATAATAGCTGTGATTTACAAAATCTGTTTATAGAGTTTATATTTCTGGATGAGAAATCAGACTATATGTACCATCATGTCCTTTATACTGCATCCACATGCTTCACTGAACTATGCCTCAGCATGGCATTGATTTCCTGTTGAGTATCAATAACACATAAACTACATATAACATGTCACAGTTATAGCTCAGAAGATCCTTCTCTCCAAAGTAATCTTAGGACAGTTGTTGTGTGGTAGATTATGACACTTACATGTCAGTATCATATACCACTGTCTTGTCAGAGCTGATATGAAACAAGTCTTTTTTTTTTTTTTCAGCTCAAAGTGCAGATACCATTTAGTATTGTTGCCTCAATCCATCACTGATCCCACATTCTGTTTTGATCTAACGCTGTCTGTCACTATGTGTGTTTTGACAAATATTTGGGCAGGTTGAACACATGTTTATCATCCACTGACATTCACGTAGGTATTTAAATGTTGTCAAATATGTGAAAATGAGATTTCCCTGTTTCTGACAGACTAAAAAAAAAAAAAAAAAACTAAAGGCAATCTAAGAGAAGTGGATAAGTCACCTCACCTGTATACTATATCTTGTCTTAAACTGAGTGTGATATTTTATTCAATATTTAATTGTTTTTTTTAATCTAAGTCTTTCAAAGAAATCCTTCCTTTAAGCAAAACATCAGAGTCAAAGGCTGAGGAGGTTATGTTATCCATAATCCTGGAGTACTTCCATAGATAGTAAATATTGACACAACTGCTGTGACAGCACCAGCGATGATTTTACTAGTATAAGAGCAGAAGTCACAGATGTAGCCCTGCAGTCAGAGACTGTACAATTTATTTTGATGTATTATCTCAAACAAAAATCCTATGAGCCCACAGAGACAGTTTCCAATCTACCAAAGAACAGTGTCTGATTGGACTTGACATTGACTTTATTGTTCAAAATCACTGGAATATTGTAAAATAAATTCAGGTTTTTATTGTTTTGACCTTTAAGATATGAGATAGGTGTAACATAAAGATTAGAAGTGTGCTGGATTGAATCTCCAGACAGGCAGGAGAAATGTAGTGGAGCAGAGAGCCGACCACCACCACCAACCACCCATCCTCCCTCAAGACATGCTTGTTCCTTGAACAAGCATCTTAGTGCCTCTGCAGATGAGTTTAGTGCCTGTAATGAGTCACCTGATAGAAGAGATTGTGTGTTGCCCTGTGGATTTGAAGGACGGTGTTGTTGGGAAAAGTGCAAACAGTACATGTTCGGCTGAATCCCATCTTAAGGTAAGTGAAGGATGGAGGCTCAGTCCTGTGGGTGATCACTTCTACATGTGTGTCACACAGAGACCAGTCAGCAAGAATTTGCACTTCCATTTATACATTAAACATTGTGAGTACTATCCTCTGTCTCATCTTATTATTGAAATGATCTGGTGCACAATATTCCTATTGTTTCTCCACATGCACAGGAAGGGAGAGAGTCGAAAGGTGCGTTTAGTCTCTTAACAAATGTCTGAGAAGGTTTTAAAGGGGGTACCATGTTCACTTTTTTACTTTTTCAATGCATGACTATTAACTTGAGTGGTTAGTAGAGATTTTATGCGTTGCCATAGCTGTTAGTCTTTTTTTCTTTATTCTTACTAAATGATACTGAGGTAGCACTTATTAGCAATGGGAGTACAAAGCTTGCCCGAGAGGACCTCATATAGTCTAGAAATTACCAAGGCTTGATGGACACGGTCCAGCTTTTTTGCATAATGCAACTTCGAGTATGGGTCCTTTGTGCAAAGTGCTTAAGTGTTCACAATTTATGTTTAAGTATGAGGGAAAACAATAATTAAAGGTTTTGACTAGGTCGTACCATATATGCCATGTTGCTGTTATGTTAATAATTTGTTCCGGTTCAACAGTACTGAAAGGAACCTTATCATCTTTGGAAAGGTAGGATTTATAGCTGAGCAAATGTAGTACAACGCATCCTACTGAATGTACAATATTTCTGTGTGTAACCCATCTATTGGGATTACATTGTAGTAAGACCAGTTTCATGATTCATGTTGGTTAGCTCGAGCACCACTAAAGCAATTCACCGGATTTCCCAGAGCTCTGGAAGTGCTATTCAGATTAAACAAAGAAAGGAACAGGCTGTACTCGTTGCCTTTATATTAAATCTCTTACAGTCCTTTAGGGTGCTCTTGCTAGCAACAAAGATCCATAGAACTCACAAATAAGTAGGACGAGCATTCATGCATTTTGTGCTTGCCCTATCATAAATCACTGTATACTGGGACACAGTAAACACCAGATTGGCCTAAGGGCTGTTTCATGTGCCTGGAGCTGTTCATTTTGCTCACACTTGCCCTTTATGTCACCAGTCATCTGGATGTAGAGTTGTGTAACAACAGTAATGTGATTATTATATGCATATAGTTGAATTAAATCACTGTTCTCCTCACAGTAATTGCAATAATTTGATTACTGTGTGTTACTGTGTTTCTGCGTGTCAGGATTCCCAAATTTGGTTCTGAAGTGTTTCATTGATCCAGTCTGGCAGAGAAAGATGAGCTGGATTGCTGCTAATCTGGCAACCTTGAAAATGTCAATTGAGGCATCTGTGAGTGTGTGTATGCATGTGTGTTTGGCAGCCATGGAGCAGTGTACGCTCGTCCCTATGGATATATGTGGTTCAGAGGGCCTCCTCCATCTGTGAGATGAGCTGTGCTACTACACACAGCACAGATACAGACTAGCTGACAACATGATCAGTTACGTAGAGCTTTTGCCTTTTGGTTCAAGCTGACCGGCCAAGTGATTTAAAACAGTGGGGTCAAAAAATTGTTTAGCTTTTTTTTTTTTTTTTTGCCCAACTGTTAGACAACTTCTGTAAGATAATTCATCTCTACCGATGGGAGTCAAATTAAAAGAAAGTTTTGGGCTGCTACACAGCACTTTGAAACTCAAAATACCAAACGAAAAAAAAAAAGTTTTTCTTTTTTTGGCAGCAAATGACAAGAGATAATCTAACTTTATTTGAAATAAATTTTAATACCATAACTATTCTGCATAGCCTTTCACGAGGAAATATTGTTCAATGATGTCATCACATGAAAAAAAAAAAAAACTATGAATGATGAATGTGGAGCTGGGGGCACCACATGTTTGCCCCAGGCTGCCCTTGTGGGGTTAATCAGTTAATGAACATGAGGTTGGAAATGTGCGTTCAGCTGAATTTCCCCTGGACAATTAAAGATTTTAAATAAAACAAACTCAATAATTGAGCAGATGAACTGTAGTTCAGAGAAGTGCTATATAAGGATTGTTGGTCCTGTGTTCTGTGTGTGTGTGTGTGTGTGTGTGTGTGTTTTATTCGTCATAAAAAGACTTAACTTCCTCCTGAATTATCAACTCCGTTTATATCAAAGGTTTGTTTTTCCTCTTTCCCTGTGCTCAGAGGCCTGCAGTTTAACACAAAGTGTTCACTTGAATATTCATGCAAAGACGTCCTTGCAGTGATTTGTGATGCACTTTTGCTGTTGAGAGTAGACTGGGCGAATCTAAATATCGTTGCGTGAGGTAGGTAAGATGAGTTTGAACATTATGATTCAGTGAACATACATTACAGCAAACTGTGGCCCTGCTAGATGACTTATCTGACTCCTCATTGTATATGAAATTTAAACCATTTAAATGTGTTCCATTTACTGTTACATGTGTATATGACAGTACTACTAAAATGTATTCATGTGCAAAATAAGAACCTCTCAACTTGACTCTACTTCTCTTTTAGATTAAAAAAAAAAATAATGTAATGTATGTAATGTAACTTTTCCACATAGTAAACAGTCAGACATCTCCCTATTAGTCTGGTAGCTCTTGAGGTAATAACCTAAAGATGGAAATGAAAACAAAAACACGTTTGCTTGGATGTATTAATCATTTAAAAATACGTTATGGTATTCTGAAATTGCGTGACTGGATTCAGACTTTAAAGCAACAGATTGTTATATAACTGTGGACCAGACTGACCCTTTTCAGCTTGTTCTACCTTTGCTTCTCCATGTCTTTAATGTCTTAATGAGGGAGTGTGTGGTGAAGTGCAGGGTCTGTCAGACTGGAAATATGTGTGTTTTTATGCTTGAACGAGGGCATGTGTTCACATCCTCTATTATACTAATAAGCATTTCTTGACAGATGAATGTCAGTGTTCTCAACATACGCTGTGTGGTTGCCAACTTGGGCAAATGCCTAAAACGATATATGTTTATATGAACCCAGACACAGTGCAGTTGTACAAATTATCACTATTTTCTTCACTTCCTTTAAAAAAAGTAGGATCTGACCAGAAAGGATCACATCTATAGGGTTAGACAGGGAAGTGTCAGGCAACATGGCAGGAAATAAACAATTTAGTTTAGTGATGACATAGAAATTAAATTAGAATTACAATGGGAAATATGTAAATTCAAGAGAGATGTTTGCCTCCCCTGCGCCACCTCTCTGTATACACTGTATCTAGAGACAAGCTCAAATGAAATAATTAAATTTGAATCCTGAGAGTGCATCCTGTAATTGCCCTCTTAGTAAGCTCATCCAGCAGTAGCTGTAAGTGTGTGTGTATATATATATATATATATATAATTTGCAACAATACAAGAATAGATGAAGGATGGGAAGAATATGAGAAAGAATAACTGCAAGGTAAAAGTTTCTGCAAGTACAGAATTACAGATCCTGTGTCATCTTTATTTATTTATTTATTTTACCCTTGGAATCAGTAAAAAAGAAAATAAAGGTAGCGAGGGAAATGAGGCTCACATAACAGTAGATGGAGAAATAGGGTGACAGGAAGAGAAAAAAAGAAAGAATGAGTGAGGGAGGTAGGAATAACCTGGGGAAGGTTAGATCTCCAATGCAGTATTTGGGTGGAGTTCGGTTCATGTCTATGGCAGTGAACTTAGAGCGACTTAACTGTAAGGAAGTGCAGGGGGAAAAGAGGGCTATGTGTATTCTTGGTGTGTGTTTGTGAGTGTAGGACCTCATTAGTCAGATTGGAGATGATGACATTCAGCAGACACAAATCAATACTAACCCCCTAAGACAGCCGCTGTCTCCGTGTTTCTCTCTGTCTCATTAATCCTTTATACTATGTAGTATCTGCCAGTCAGAGAGGGTTTTAAAGTATCTACAATATATGTTCCTATATATTCGGTTTATGTGTGTATGCATGAGAGGGGGCTCATTAGGTGCATTCAGGATGATGAGCTGATTGATGAAATCAATAGTAAACATTCTAGTGAAGACATTGCAATAATTCTTCTTCTTCCCAGGCTCTCTCTCTCTTTTTCTCTCGCTCTCTCTTCTTCCTCTTTTCGAAACATACCAGTTACCGACTGTCAATATGTAAATGCAGGTTAAATTTTACAATTGCAAACCCAAGTAATGGCTCACTCTGTGCCAAGTGCTCAAAAACATGCTCACAAGCTTGTATTTCTCAAAATAATGCCCCATGTGCACCATTTCCTCTCTTTTTTTCAGTTTTTTTTTTTTTTTTTTTTTTATTAGTGAAAGCCAGCGCTTATTTATCCCACTCACTTTTTCTGTTTTAACTGCACGCTTGTTTTTCTGCCCCTCCTGTACACTGCAGTGGCTTTGCAATGCTAGAGGTCCTCTACGGTTCCATTCAGCCAGCCACCGTTGATGCCAGCATGCTGCAGCTGTAAACCAACCTCACAAATATTATGGAACATTATTATAATTTAGCATCATTTCATATTTTGACCTACAATTTACTGTGCACAGTGCTCATTTCTACCAAAGGATGAGACCAGAGCATATATGCAGAATGTCATATATATATTCAAAAGATTCAAAAGTTGCTCCCTCTGGTCATTTTAAGTGATTATTGTCATTAAAAACAGTAATTATGTTTTCTGAACATCGTAATCAGAGATAATGTCGTTCTTTGTCCTTTACTCAATAAAATGTCCTACTTTCCACACAGTAGTGGCTTGAATCATGATTTATTTCGCGGGAGAATAAGATGCTTGTTAAAGACGGTACATTGCAAATCTGTACCTAGATAGAAAACTCAAAAAGTTAGAATATTGAATATTTTGTTATACAATATGTATTGGCTATACATAAGCCTTAAGCCATACTGTATATCAAATAAATAAATTAAAAATAATAATGGATTTGTCAGTACAATGTTGTATTCTCAGCAGCTGTCACCTTTTTCAGAAGTTAGCAGGTCATCTAGTACTGCAACAATGTAGTTTAGTGTCATTAACCAGATAACAGATATCAAGTGTGGTCTTGAGAAGATGCAGAGCAAACACGTGGAATAACAAACAAACTTTACTGCTTATTATTACTAATAAGGTCCACAGACGCAAAGTGAAGAAACAGTACTAGTGTTAATTAGCAAAGTATTGGTAGTTGGCTACTTTTGTGTTGTGCTGTGATTCTTGTGCTAGCAGCGATAATTATCTTGGCTCATGTCACTGCATTTGGGGAAATATTGTTTAGTGTCATAAGCAGAAGAAACAGTAGCAGCAGTCGCAGCATTATCCCTTACCACTTATGGAAAGACTTGAAGTAATTAAAGTCTAGAACAAAGATTACCACGCCATTGGTCAATAATTCAGACCATTGGTACCATATAGAAATATATCATATTTAAGGACTGTTTGAATGAACACTGAAAGAACAGGTCAACTGAGAATGTGTTTTAAGTTTCAGACTCTAATCACATTTAAGATGAAAAAAGCATTATGGTGGAATAGAATTATCTTGAAAGTAACAATGGATGGAAATGGTATGGGTATAATTTATAGCATTTACATTTTCCTAAGAGGGTTTAATGTTCCCTCAGAATTGTAAATGGCTTCAACATTAAATCTATGTTTCCAACAATATGGAAAACAGATGATTTCCATTTTCATTTGAATGCATTTGTGCCCTACAGAAACTCCATAAGTCCAGTTTTGAGTCATAAAGAGAATGGCCTACGTAATGATGTGTAGTATGCCATTGCTTAAGACTTAGATATTCAGCATGACTTTCTGTATCTTTCTGTTTTATTTTATAAACAAGAAACTCATTCTGTTTTGATACTTTGTGTAATAACTGTTGCAAAGTGTTGCCTTTGCTGTACTTCTACAAAGGATCTGATGTAACCATCTTTTGTGCTATTAAACTACAGCAGGTGCTCACATACTGCAGCAGGTTCGGTTTGAAGTTTTAGAGCAAAGCGATAACTGAGGGTGTGTATGCCACTGGGTTACAAAGGTCCATCCCATTCATTTTGTCGAGGAATTAAACTCATAACTCAGCCACAAAGTTCAACCATAAATCCTGGCATTCACCAACTCATCTTCCTCTACACAAGCTCTTTTTTTTTTTGTTGTTGTTTGGTTTTGATCAGACTCACCTAAACCACATTTCTGCTACCCTGACTCTGTACCATCACCCTGGCTGATGCTTAATTCACATCTCACCCAATAATTTCTATACTCAGCATAACTCTCCAAGACCTTGTCAACTTGAAATGGGCTGGCAAATAAAAATTCGGAAACACTGTTTTAGCCAACAGGTTGACCCTGCTAGTTAAATGGTAGTTTTTAGTTTCATCTGTTTTCTTGGCAACATTGAATATCTGAATGACTGAACTCTGATTTATAGTTTTTAAACAAACAGCTTTACAGCAATGCAGCCATATTCTGTATAGTCAGTGGTAATTGTTAATCAAAAAAGACTGCATAAATTAATGAAATATTTATGTAGTTTTTGTACATTTTATCTTAACATAAACACAAGTTCTGTTAGGCAACATGCATCCTTGCATAGCCACTATCTTATTTTCTCCCCCATAGCCTCAGAGTTCCCAATAAATCTTTAATGTTTTACAACAGTAGAGTATGATGGTAATTCTTCTTTTAATTTCATGTTTATCCCTGCTCTGGTTGTAATTTTTGCTCTAGTGGGGGGGCACTAAAAGTGTTCTTCTTTGGACACTTTTATTAAATTCTAAATACGTCCCTTTGTGGTTCGAGACAAGTTGGGATAATTAAAATGTCTTCTTTAATATCTCACATTTAAAGTCACTGGAGGCTGTGTTGCATAATGAATTTAGCAATAAAAAGCAGTAACACACCCTGTATTAGATTTCCTTGAAGTAGGTGTGTGATAATCATTATAACTGTGTGTATTCCTCCACCAGGCGATTCTTGAACAATAGTGTAGTGATTAAAACTGACACAGGCACAGTATGAATAGTGATCACAGGTTATTTTATTATTGTTATTTAAATGAATAGTCCTGTGGTCACAGCAAGTGTTCTGAGAATTTCAATAGCAGCTTAAGCATGACACAGTTGATCGGTCAGAATTAACAAATTAATCCAGTGTCTCTGTAACGTACCCATGTGCTGTTGTAGTGATCATTCTTGATACGTATAGATGTGATGCTCACATTGTCAGCATCTTTAATTAGTGATTATTCCTCAACATTGGTGTATTATCTGAAGAGTTTCTGCCACCTGGAGTGGTTTTATTCAATGTTTGCAGCAGAGTGGCACGTCTGTGTCTATCTGTATCTTTCTCACAGTCATGTTCCTCTTCAGCGCTTCCCCTCCTCTCCCTATCTGATTCCCTCAACACAACAGAACCCACACAGCTCTCACCTTTTCTTGATCAGCCCCATTTGTGTAATGTTTTCTCAAATCTTGCCTTTGTCTTTTCCATTTATGTGTGTCCCTCTCTCTTACCCCTTTTTCTCCCTTTTGCTCTTGGTCTCTTTCTCTCTCCTTATCTCTATCCCATCATCCCCCTCCTGCCTCTGACTGACAGTGTTATAAATTGATTTTCAGCCCGGTGTGTTCCCTCTGTCTCTCTCCAGGCATTTCCCTTATTTAGCCTCAACCACTCCAGGGTATAGTCTAGACCACGGGCTGACTGTCAGTCAGTGGCAGTGTGGAGCAGTCTAATTCTTGGTTGACAAGCATTCCTGACAGCAGGAACCAATGGGACGTTTCAAACATGCTTACTCTCTCTTGCTCTGTTTCTCTCTGTTGCATTTTTGCCTTTGCTATCTCTCTTTCTTGCTCTCCCTGTCTGCCCCCGCCACTCCACTCTTGATATAGTCACCCACTTTTTTTTCTTTTTGTTTTTTCTTTTTTTTGCTTTTGATTTGTTCACCTTTCTATCACTCTGTCACACCCGCTTCCCTCTACATTTCTGTCTTCTTTCTTTTTTTCTCTCTCCTCTAAATCCTCAAGAAAAATGGACAGTTGCAGTCATTTTTCCAGAGCCTATGAATTAACTAACACTGTATTTGTGCATCCACATGTGTATGCACAAATACACACACACATCTCATATTGCCTCTGGACCTTGAGCTGCTGTGATCTGAATAATGATTGGATGGTTTGCCTGTCTGGGATGATCTGATTGGTCAGTTTTGTTCCACTGGGGAAAGCCATTCTTTAATCATAAATGAGAGTCTGTGAGATTAGACGGAATAGCCCTTTAAGCGAATCTGGTATCACCGAGGTCCCCAGAGATGGAGAGAGAGAGCAAGAGAAGCTGCAAGATGAAAAAGAGACGGACAAACAGAATGACAGACACAGATGGAGGTAGAGAGATGGAAGAGAATTTAAAGTGCTTTATTTCTTTTCAGAGTTGAACTTAATATCACTGTACAGTTGAGGATAAGAGTAATATGCGCAGGATAAAAGTAATATTTTATATTACAGAATGTGTGTACACCCACACAGATATGTGTCATACAGAGCCACTGCTAGCACCCCAAGTAGGAGCTGGGGACGCCCAACAACCTTGAGGGGTACCATGGGCCCCATTTCAATGAAGAATAGGGTAATTTCACTGTTTCCTCATTTAGCAGTCACCACCATGTGAAAATGACTGTATTCATCACAGGGAACCCTGTGGAAAATGACAAGCTTAGCAATTGATTTCACCCTCTCAGAATCATCAAACTTATTTCAGGATGTGTGATGTCAGATTATCTCACTGTATGTCACTGTCAGATTTTTATTCATTCATATATTCATTTTGCCCAGGTTTGAATAATATCACCAGGCTGCAGGATGATATGTTTTATGAAAGGTTTTGGGGAGGGCTAGAGTTTGTCAGCATGCATTAGCCCTTTGGCTACGGACATATAGTGCTGCATCAGAAAATGCGGGAGGCCATTGTGTGGGTGTGTTATTGCGGGTACCCCTGAGAAGATAAAATGCAAACATCCATTATGAAGGTTCTTCAGATGCAAAGACACTACAGAGAAGATTAGGATGCTTTGGATGGAGGCAAGTACCTTGACAACATTTTTTTCCAGGACTAGCCTTTGTTTTATTACTACAACCTCCTGCGGCAGCTCCCCTGCTGCACCAACATAGTGGTATCATTGAACTAGATGTGGAGCCTGCATTTTTCGACCAAGGGAAGCTGAAAAAAGATATTCATCCTGGCCTAATGGAGCTTACTTCACAGGGCTAACACACTCACACCCACTGATAGCTCTGAGTATCCAGCACACCTGCTTGATTTTGGACTGTGAGGGGAATCCCATCTGTAGTGTTGTTTGATTTTGTGCTCTTTAAAGTTCTAAAACTAGACTTTACTAGCTTTTTAGACACATGTCTCTATAACAAGTGGTACTGTCAAAAATGAGACTTGAAAGTGCTGTGACAATTGCCATCATAAGCCACTTGTTAAGCTGGGGTTTTTTTTTTTTTGTTTTGTTTTTCTGCACTGTATTATCTAAGGCGTTCAAGACAAGATATTTCTTTGAGGAAAGAGATCAAGCCTATATTGCAGACCCGGGTTCATTAAATCCACTCAATTCAAGAAGCAGATTTTCCTCTTTGTCTTTAAGCTTCTTTTATCCAGGCAAAGTTTGCTGAGCACGCATGCTCTTTTCCAGCTAAACCCTGTTCCTCATTAGTACCAGTGTGGATATTCACACCTGGGAGCTAACCAGTCCAACCACTGTAGCCAGTCTTTTACTTTTGTACTTTTGCCAATTAGCGACTCTGTTTAAGTCTTTTTTTTTTTTTTTTTTACACCTGTAGTCTTGATAGGTGGTTTTTCAATAGTATAAAGATATATTCTATGTGGAGAATGGCAGCTATGATTACCATTTCAGTGTGGCCTTTATGGATATCTTTGGGGACACTGTTTAATGGCATCAAACAGCTTTTAAAGGTCAGCTCAAGCCAATGTCTACAGTATTTTCAAATGTTCGTAAAAAATTTTGCTAAATTCTCTTTTTCACAATATATCATTTTGATTTTTTCTTTGCAAGCACATGTACTGGTTTGTGATTGATTTTTGCCCATCTCTTGTCCTAATCTCACTTACAGTTAATTTATGTCAAACCAGATTTGGTTCAAAACATATTATCATTAACACTAGATAAAAACAAGGAGGCATGAATTGTCAGCCATTTTAGACAAAAGATGGGCTGAATGGCAGCAGGGTGGGTGAGTTCATGGAAAGGGTTAATTAGGAAGGGCAGGGTTGTGTATGTGATGATGTGTGTGTGTGTGCACATGTGTTTGTGTGTGTGTGTGTGTGTGTGTGTGTGTATGTACATGAGGGAGAAAGCAGGGGAGAGGTGAGAAGGTAGGAGCACTAAGGAAATGGTGGAATGAGTGAAAGGTTTAGGTGGTCAGGGTGTTCATTAAGCTGTGTGAGTGTATGTATGTGTGGGTGGATGGATAGGGATTTTATTGGTCCATAAAAATAGGTGCACGTATGTGTGTGTGTGTGTGTGAAAGAGAGAGAGAGAGAGAGAGAGATGTGTAAATGTGTATATGTTCCTCTGAATCTGGGACCATTTGTGCCTTCCTGTTCTAATGTATACATGTGAAGGTGCTTGTGTCTATGTGTCTTTCTGTGTGTGTGTGTGTGTGTGTGTGTGTGTGTGTGTGTGCGTGTGTGTGTGTGTGTGTGTGTGTGTGTGTGTGTGCGCGCGTGCGCGCATGCATGGAGAAGGGCTGTCAGTTTCGGTCTGGTAGTCAGCATAATTAGTCTCCCTTTTACCCCTGTCTCCTTCTTGCCTTTTCTCTCTCTTCCTCCTCCTGTCTTCCCTCTCTATTCCTTTTACTCTTTCCTCATCTTTGCTCTCTCCATCTCTCTCCCTATATCTCGTCTTGTCTTCCTCCTGCACTGTGGCCTCTATCCCTGAGTGATGAGTTTTAAATCATCCTTTCATTTTGCACAATGAATAATGAGGGGAAATCTATCTTTTTCTCTGTGTTTATGCTGCTTTCCATCTCTGTCCCTCTTTCCTTGCTTCACATTGCATTCACAGCAAATTGTACCCAGCTATTCATTTTTTAATGCAGTTACCAATTTTATACAAAAACATCAATGCAATATGTTAAATTCAGATAAAATTGTGATGGACTCATGCGTCATATCTTGTTGTCTTGTGTGGACTGTGGGCTAAAAAAGTGCAAGATGCATTTCTAATAGCCTAATGAGGCCTCACGCTGTTCTTCACCACTTAATTAAAAGCAAAGAAGCAGCAAAAATGTAAAAGACAGTCTAACAAATGTTTGCAATGGCTTGAAATTTGTTAAATATATGTTGTTAAAAGGGAAATTTACTCTTTAGCATTGCTAAGCATTGCTTTAGCATTTTTTAAAATCACTTCCTCAGTAGATGAACCTATAGAAAACATAGCGAAATTATTATTATTATATAAGTAAACAATTCCAGAGATTTGATTATGTGCTATAGAAATTAACATTTTAAATCCAAATGAGCGATTTAGCACCAGCAGGCAGATTTAACTGTGTGTTTTCATAAAATTCCTGTTGGGAACCGCATGGATCTTTACTTTCTGTCTTGGGCCAAGATAGCAGGAGTAGTTCAATAGATTGTTTTCTTGCTGTGCGGTGCATTAGGTTTTTTTCTTTTTTTTCTGCAGAGTCTTGTAGAAGAAGAAAAAAAAAAAAAACAGGCAAGGCCAGTGACATTTCTAGCCTTCTGTTTTCACAATGAAACAAACACAAAAGTATATGTTGTGAGTGTGTTTGGCAGTTCTAGTATGTATTATGTGTCAGTTTCATTGACATTTGTGGATGTGTATACGTATATGTATGTCACCTCTCATATGTTTCTGTCTGTCCCTCCCAGTTCTTCAGCATCTCAGCTGTGATTGGTTGTGAAAGGACAGAGATACCAGCTCTTAATTGCAGCTCAGACTGCCATTGGTCATTATATCCTTCACTGTGATGGTCTTAGAATTGTCTGGGTAAATGAAGGTTGTACAAACACGCACACACACATACATATGTACAGAGACACACACATTTTTTGGTATGGGCTCTGTCTCGGATAATTGGTTGGAAAAGAATCCGGCGGGATCACCCTGCGCTCCCTGTGGCCCTGACTGCCATGGTAAATAACGCGGATCATAAACATGAAAGGCAGGGGGATGATCGTCCTGATTTGAGCTTTGCACTCAGAGGAGATCAATTACAGCCCTGGAGTTCAAGGACTTTAAACATACAGTAACAATAATGTTCAATTAAACCGTTTTATTGGATAAAATAATAAAATAATCCATCAAAGGGATACTGCTGCCACATCAAATGCTATTGTAGAGCTTTATATTTCTTCCCTTTTAAATTTCTACTGACATAAAACTGAGGATCTAAATTAAAAATTACATATCATAATATGCATGAATATATCACAAAAAATATCAAATGCAAAAAAACCCCAAACAAAATATCTTCGATATTTTATGATTCACAACGTCATCACTCACCAATATGACAATATAATAGGAAGCTTCTTCTCTGTTGTGGTGTCCTTGAGCAGGATGATGCTAAATCCCCACCAACTCCAAGGGTTTGTGCTCTTCAAGCTGACTCTGCAGTCTGACTCCCCTGTGGAGTGGAAGAAGTAAAGTTTCTCCATCGGGGATCGATAGAGTATCGCAAAAAATGCTCTGGACTGACTTCACTCGTGGACATACCAAGGTTTTCATCTAACACCTGTGGTGTGTTTGATATAAAAGGATCATTAAGATCAAAAGAAGAAGATAATGATCCTGATGTGAATCGTAAAGTCCAAGGAGATCAATTACATTTACATTTTACATTTTAGGCATTTAGCGGGAGCTGTAACCCGTAGAGATTTAGAATAAGTACAGCAGCAGATTTAGCCTCACTTCTAATTTATTAGTACAAGAAACCTGTGAAAGGAAGCACAAAGGATAAAAACAAAGTTGACACCCTTACCGTCTTATCCAAGTTAACAATCCTTTTAAAAATACTGTTTCATCATGATAGCGTGGACACAGAAAAACCAATCAAATCATTGTACCTGATTATCGTTTACACCGGAACATCAGAAGCATCAAGCACTTACCTATTTTGCACTGACTAACCTTCATGCTGTGTGACCACTTGACTCACAGGTTAATCTAAACTATATATGTGTCAAGCTTATGGTAAACAAAATTTAGGAAATTAATGATAATTTTATTTTCTGCTGAGTAAGTGGCTATGGTGCAAGACTGATGAATCTCCTCACTTAGAAAATAATGAAGATCATTCATTACTACTTAAATATCCAGGATTAGAACATTGTCTTGGAATCAGCAGTGATGGAGGAGGTGAAGTGTACATTGGGCTGATGTCCTTTGCAGAGAGAAAAGTCAACATAATGCCTGTTGCTGTTGATTTAGTTGTTAGCTTTGCATCTGCTCCTCTCTTCCTCCTCTTCTCCTTCCTCATCTCCTCCTCCTACCAGCCTGCCACCACAGAGACAGAGCCATAATGAAGATCCTACACTAGCTCATTAATATCTATTAGTATTTACCCTCTTCCTCCCTAAAGAAATCATTTACTGTGTTTGATGCTGCTTTGTGTGTACAAGAATTTGTATTTGCGTCATTGCTGCCGTTTGTACTCAGATGGTTATTTCCAAAAGTAAGAAATTGCTGAGTCATGTGTCGAGATTTTGTTAAAGTTGCCTTACACAGACGTGTTCTGGTTGTGTTGTCAATAACTGATTTGGAAAAACACAGAAAGAGCCATCTTTTGATCTTGTTGGGGCACAGGGAAAAGATACAAGACAATGTTCTGGCCTCCTATTGATTTTACCTATTAAGTCAGATGGAAGGGTGGCTCAGTGGCAACAGTGTTTTCAGACAGTCGGGGGACCAGGGTTCAAGTACCCCATGCTGAATGTGTTTGTGAGCTCCTGGGGAGATGTTCTGAAAGAGACCCTGCCCTGTGCCCTCAACATAGAGAATGAAAGTGACAAGATAATGTTCTTAGCAGTATCATAAGAAACGTGAAACTGGAAGGCTTTCTGACAAATACTTTGTTCAACAGTTTTGGCTCAGGGTGAGGTATACATACATCACATATATCAGCATCAGAGAAGAAGGATATATCAGACCAAAGAAGCCGCCCTAGTTCTCAGAAAAGGGACTCAAAAGCATTACTTAAGAGGCAAATGTAAGAGTCTTTACTGAGATAAAAATAAGGATTCAGGCTAAGGAAAAATCCACAAAGTCCGAAACATGACCAAGATCAAAACAGGCAGGAGATGAATAGAATGCTGGAAAGCTAAGGCAAAGAGTACAAATATAACCTGGTAAAGACCAAGTGGAAACAAACTTGTATGTATCCTGAAAAGGTGGCCTTTTAAAAGGAGAGAAGGAGCTGGTCAGGTGATTGTTATTGTGGGAAGAGCGGGGTGGACTTGACTAAATGAAGTGAATGAAAAGATGAATGAACAGACTGCAACTCAAAGTTATGGCACAGGCTTTAACCTACTTAGTATCACTTTTGCTGATCTGTGGCTTATTTCGACAGTGATGTTAAAGCAATAATATGCTCCAGTTCCAGACTGACACTTTTCAATACTGTTACTGCTAAAAGAAATAATAAATAGTGGACCACCAATATTGGAGTGTGCCAGTGGGTCAGCACTATTCATTGAATTTATGAAAAAAAGAGTAAATATAGTTTGACTATGTTGTGCTGACAACTTCAGAGGGATACACAGCAGTAGTATGTGCTTGTGTTATTAAAAGTGCATGTGTGTGCGTGCGTGTGTGTGTGTGTGTTTTATTTATATCAATCTTTCTGTCAAACCTACGAAGCCAGCTCTCACACATAACACATACAGCTAAAACACATATTGACTGATGCTAACTACACAGTAAATTTAATATTCTCTCATTTTTGTGTTCTTTGAACTTCAAATTCTAAGCTTTTATATCAATTCTCTTTCCCTTCTTTCCTGTCCTTCTTTATTTGGAATGGTGGCAAACATTAGCTAAGTCTATGCTAAAATAACATTTCAAATGTTTTAAATGATTACATTTTCCTCTCTCTCCTTTAGGTTTTATCTACACATGTGGCGGTACACTGAAAGGCAGAAACGGCAGTATAGAGTCACCAGGTTTTCCCTACGGCTATCCCAATGGGGCAAACTGCACCTGGGTCATTGTCGGGGAGGAAGGAAGCAGAATCCAGTTAATGTTCTTGTCATTCGCCATAGAAGAAGAATATGACTTCCTGTCCTTGTATGATGGACATCCACACCCTGCTAACTTCAGGACCAGGTAGGGTTATTGTTTTTTTAAATATAATATTATAATGTTGCATGTTGTTTTTGTTAAGCAACACCTATCGAACCTATTAAAAAACTTGTTACTACTTTACAATGTTGTCAATTTTTATCAGTTTTGATAATAACCTTAATAGCAGGTATTTTACAATGCATGTAGCCCATTTTTTATTATCAGGTTTTCACTGATGTGCAGCCGATTTGTGTTTCTTCAGGCTAAAAAAAATATATATGCTTTTGTGTTTGTTTTTTTTTTTTTTCTTGTTACAAATGAAGTGCTTTAAGCTTTTAGACAATTTTGGTGTGAATACATTTTTGGAAAAAAAAAAGTTCTGTCTCCAGCAGGAGCAAACAATGTTTCAATACACATAGACAAGATGCTATCAGTGCTGGGTAGGATTTCCCTGAACAGTACCACTGCGTTGGAACAAATGACCTTGTATAGCAACAGGGTGCTGTCTTGCTGTGGTACACAAATTGCCAAGGCTCAATCAGAGCCACCATGGTTTCCCTTTAGTTATTGAGCTATTTTATTGAGCTCCTCCTGCAAGAAACACAATACCCAGAAAGAAACTCATTTCAGATAAGCTATTAAACTCTCCTTGCTGTATGATTTTTATCAGGCAATCAATAGTGCCTAATAGCATCTGTCAGTGACTGTTCACATTCACCATGTTCTTTTAACCCTGCAATTAAATTATTATTAAGTTATTCAATTAACTGTGAAATGTGAGAGTGCTTTCTATTGAAATGTCAGTTGACGTTCACATGGCAAAACACTGATGGAGATTAGATGGTTACTAAAGCTGAAGATGTTGTTGCACACTTTGGGGGGGTGCAAAACAGGCCTTGTCACCTCTGCTGCACTGGAGCTAAGTAGCCTTTGAGTTTCTATCAAGGCAAAGGAATGATTCTGCATGTTAATTCACATGGAATAAAGACTTATTTTTTGCATGAAATACTTGATCCGAATGTTCAGATCCGCTGAATGAAAACAACAACAGTCAAATGAGATTGGAAAGCTCCACAGAAGATGAAATTGTGACAAGTCAGAGTATTACTCAACACAGCTGTTCCCAGACGAGCTGCTGTGTTTGATCAAGCGTCTCTGTCTTGGTCACGTCACTCTGAAGAAACAATAAAAGTACACAAACACACCTGGAACTAATTCTTGGATTCAAATATATCCAACATGAATCCGAGGGAAGCTGCACTTGTGAGGCTCTTTTTGGATGTTTCCTCTCTTCATGGCAGCTGCACTTTCCACTGGATTGGCCAATTTGGTGAGGAAAGCTCTGTGTCTGGATCAGCCCCACCTCACAAAAGAATAGACAAAAGAAAAAGGTGCCAGGTGTGTGCCACAAAAAATGCAAAGATCAGCTTAATCTGTCACAGAAGAGTTCATTTGCAGGGCACATGCCAATGCCGAGAGATAGTCGAAATCAACTGAAATTGCTTCAGAAAACAATTTTCTTCCAAAGTAACACTTTATTTAGAGACTGGTTTTGTGTTTTTTGTCCTCGTAGTTAATACTTAGTAGTTTAAAATAGTTAATATATTTATTTTTTGCTCATGATTGTGATCAGACATACTAAACAAACCATATGGTTTAACATGATCATCGTGGCTTAAAGATTCAAGTTAGATGATCATGGTCTTAACATTTTTTATGTATCCAGAAACATGACTGACTGGAAATATCTATTAAACACAACAGAAAGAGTAAATACAAATCTGTTTTCGCAATATCCGCTGTCACCAAATTACAGCCTGACTATTCGCTGTCACCTCAGAGAATCTTTTATCTTAAATTGCACTGTCAACATTAGGCAAGAGCTTCAGCTGTCAATGGGGTTCTGGCTACGGTCAGAAAAGGATTTCTTTAATTACATCAGGCATGTCTGAGACAACTACCACTGGTGGTGGGCTAGACAAGGAAATCTGGTTTGGTTCAATTGAGTCAAAAGGATTTGGGTCATGGAGAGATGAAATGAGTCCTCTTGATACTTTGTCGGTTGCTGAAAAGCAATTCTCTCCCCATGGGGCATGAACTGTGTTCCTTTGGTTCAACGGACATAATTTCTAATCAGCCAGCTGCAATAATCAACCTTTCTGGGACAATCCGGTTGTTGCCTGTTAGTGCTCAAAGTGCCATACAGAGTTAATTAAACAAGGTAGCAAAAGAACAAAATAGAATAGGCAAGGGTGACCAAGAGTTTTTGCCACTTTTTTGTGATTTATGTGGCGCATTCGATATGGGGAGAAAGCAAGACAGATGAAACAGATAGTGGGGAAGAGAGAAAGTGAGAGATGCCCTCCATGCTCTCACTGGTTGATTAGAATTTCCTGCTTATCTTAGATTACAGGAAATGATGTTGTGGAATTGTGTGCATGCATGTTTTCACGTGCATAGGTTTCTGTATGTACGTGTATCAATATGAGGAAGATTTATGGTCTACATACTTACAATCAACTGAGTATTTCTTTATTAAAATACCTCCACGGCCTCATTCTCTCTCTCTCTTTCACTCTTTTTTTTTTTTTCTTTTAATCACACACACAAACACATACACATGAACACAGGGCAAACTGGTGATTAAAAAGGTCAGATCCATTAACGAGAAAATGGTAATTATGGGGAGTGATTAACACGGATCATACATGCACACGCACACACTCACAAATGCATACGTGCTTGAATATACCACTATAACAGAAAATCTAAAGCATCATTCAGTTATTTAAAAATTATGATCAACATTCAACATTGATCACGTCCCTATTTTTTAGAGCAAACATTTTAATCAAGATGCGCAAGTTGCGTTTTTCCAGTGGTTATTTTTCATAAACAGGTAAAGGTTACCTTCCTTGTTGCCTGTTGCCTGTTGACATCACACTGAGCATGCATTTGTATGAGACGTCCGTCTGGCTGATGAATCATGTTATTAAGTGACTTTGATGTTTAACACAGATTTAAGCACTGTGAAATAACAATCCCTCTCAGTCCATTCTTGACCATTTATTGACTCTGGAAATTGGAATTACTGACTGTGACAAACAAAGTGTTTTGAACCCGAAGTGGGTCTGGTCTCACCTTTCCAACCTCTTCATGATGCCTCTGCAAACATATGATGGGTGGAGCTAGTTTTTATTTTTTATTCTCTGTCTCGGTTACACACACACACACACACAGAAACAAGGTGTATCCAGCAGCATTTGGTGAGGCTGGTTTAACAGTATTTGTGGGTCCTTCAAAAGCTTTTGGAAACAAGCTGATACCCTTGACCATAACAGACTAAAGTATTACCACTGCTTCACCACTGAAAGGCCGTTGGAAGTAAACATGTTGTCTTTGTGATAATAAAATGGACAATAAATCATCAACATTGACCTGGATACTAGCAGGAGGTATTAGCAATGAGTTTGAACTTAAAACCAGGGTGTCAGTGCTATGATAAATGTACAGTTGTATTAATAAGTAGGCAGGTTACTTACTAATCTAGTAGAAATAATGTCAGCTTTGGAGCCCATAGCCGTGACTATTGGCTGGGACAAATCCAGATGGAGTGTATTGGTGAGTCAGTGGACCATAAAAAAAAAAAAATCCATAGTTGGTCCCAGCAGATAAGTCTAGGGTTTAATTTCTTTCCAAGTCCGATCATGGCTCTCTGCACTGAATGAGTGCCCATCCATGGTTCATTGTTGTTTTACCTCAGTTTCTATCATTCTCCATCTTTGCCCTCTGTGTCCCCTTTGTCAATAGGGCTCTTTTTCTCATGGCGGGTTGAGTTACTGCCGTTGTTTGACTGTCCTCAATTTCCTTCACCTAGGGACGGGACGACATCGTACTCTACGTCGCACTTTCTGTCCTACGTTCTGTGTGACATAAATGGAGCTTTCAATTTTCGCAGTATTTCGTTGCACATTGGCAAGCAGAATTGCACATCGAAAGTGTGGCTTGTAAGGAAGCAATCTAAATGCAGATGGTGTCAATATTTCATAGCCATTATATTGTGCAATCAACCATAACTCCATGATTTTAAGTCAAAGCAAAAAAAGTTGTCTATTATCACTTTGAATTGGAAATACAGTTAAAGTGAAATCATTCCAAAAGCTAGGTATCTTATGCAGTGTCTCAACCACAAAATTGGAATTGCTTGGAAGTAATATGAGTAATGATTATGGCAGTAAGAGTCAAGGCACTTACGAACCAAGTGACATGAATGGCCTTGATAATGACCCCACAGAGGTTAAACCACTAACTCTCTCCACCAGTCTCAAGGAACTCAGGAATTCTCTGGGATAAGAGATGAAATGTCTTTAAATAACTACAACCAAGTCCTCTTGCCCTTAGTTCACCTTTTCTTGGATAACCATGACCTAAATGATGGAGAATCTTCACAGACAGGAGCTAATAAATATATGATTGCACTAACAATCTCCACCCCAGGATTCCCAGGAAGACTTTTCTTAATTAAGCTGATAAAATGTTTTAATCAGGGGGATTAAATTATTTAATGGAGCCTATTTCCTCATTAAGATACATAAATAATCAAATTGATTGTGTTCTTTGTTCATCTCATTATCACAATTGGATACAACTGGTTCAACCTGCCTTCATTTCAACACAAAAGAAACATAGCAGAGGTAAAGGAAAAGAAAGTGAGGAAAAAAAGTGGATTATCAAAAGCTTAGTGTTGTTACAAGGACGGCTCATTTTCCATCTATTGTAATGATTGCAAGTTGGACTAAGGCTTTTTCATGTGGAAAAAGATACTCACCGCAAAGTTATAACTAATGTCTGGTAGTAATCTATTTCAAGATACGTATCAATGACCAGTGAGAAGTATGGTTATTTATAAAGCTGTTCAAGTTTATCATCACTGTCTGTTGTCAGTGAATATATATTTCCAACTCTTTCATATCCCTGCCAGTTTATGAACTTACTGTATGAGGATGGGCCCTTTTTGGTTTTATAACTACTTGGATGCCAGGATAATTTAATAATTATCCATAACTGTGATGTTAGTGTGCACATTAACATACTCATTAACAGTGTAGACAGAGACACTAAAGAGAGATGAAGAAGAAAACATGAAAATGGTTAACAAAGAAACTGAGTTGATAAAGACAAGAGAGAGAGTGTTTTTATATGTAATCATTCTGTATTAAGTTGAGACCTCCTGAGGTGTGCTTGATTAATCCTAAGAGCCCCTTAAACAGGCAGTGTGACATTTAGAAATAAGTTTGTTAATTGTCCTCATTGGTCATTTGTCAAATTAGGTTGATGGCTTTTCAGCTTCCAGTCCAGCACTTTCTTGTTTTTAAATTAATAGAAATGCCAGTTTAGTTTTCTCATTTTAGATAACATGGGTTAAGTACTTAACAAAGCTATGCTTAAAATGTCAAGGGACTTTCAACAGTCTTAATACATGCTTAAATATTCTTTAATGTATGTATGTGTTTGATAGTAGATAAATCACCTTGTATGTATTTGATGAGAATAAAAACTAAGTCATGGTTGCTTATTCATTTCTCATGGGACATGGGACAAGACGCTGGTTGACTGGTTTATTTACAGTCAGTTCAATAACAGTCCAACATAACTCCACTCTCCTTTGTCACCTCAGTTGCTTTTGTCCTGTCACTGTGCATAGCTGAAGCTGATGTCTTTTTGTGCCACAAGCTGCCATTTGAAATGACTGCCCTCCTGTCACCCACTGATGTTTTGTCATAGTAAATGTGAAAGCCTGCAAAGGTAGCAAACATAACTTGTTGGACTTGGACATGAGGAGGACAACAAGTAGATTTCACAGAATATAACAGTTGTTTGAGAATTACTAATCTGTGAGCACCGTTAAAATGTCAGAAGGTTTTTAGGCCTTAATAGGATGAAATTCAAAAACTAAGTGATGGAGAACATTGTGCAAGTCTTTCTTTGCCAGATTTTTAAGATTAAAATACAAAATGATCAGCTTGTGAAGTGACTGCTGGTAGTTGCTTAAAAAACTCAAATGCAAATTTGTCATTGTTGTCAACATGCAAAATAAAATCAGAAGGCAAGCTCTGATGGTAATTGAAACAAAAAATGGGTCACAGACTGTAATTGGCTTTTGGAGAATGATAAATCAATCCACAGGAAACAAGGGAGTGTCTCAAAAGAATAATTGAAAGCAATTCAAAGACTTTGAAAGCACCACTTACTGCAACACTGCATTTAGGCTCTATTGTGAATAACAGCAGCCTCTCCACCCAGACTTGAAAATCTGGACTTATTTAAAAAATGTATAACCGGGGGGACCTGCTTCAATCAGGAAGTGTCTGCAGCAACCCACATTTCTGTTGAAAACAAAGTGAAGACGGCTTGAGGAAACAAAATCATTAACAATAAAAGTTTTATTGGACCGTACTCTTAAATTACAATGCAATGTTTCATGCATCCAGGGCATGGACACAATTATTGTATGTAAGATTTAGCAAAGTGAATAGCAAAGGCTCCAGGATTGTTATTAAAGTAATGGCTTTGGTTATGTGAGTGTGACTCAGATTGATACTAGACTACCATAATGTTACTAGGGAGCCATGGAGACCTTCAGAATTGCCATAATTCCCATTGAAATCATTAGTCAATATGTCAAGAGTCAATATATTTTGTGTATGTATTTTTTTTAAAGATTATCACCTCTATTATCTATTAATGACTGCTCTTCATCATTTCTTTCTTTTTCACATTGTTCTCATTTTCCCAATTTAACCATATCTTATCTTTAGCTTTGATTATGTTACATTGTTTTTTTTTTTATTATTATTATTATTATTTTTATTGTGCACATTTGACATATAAACTTGTGTTTTACAGAAAGAAACTGCAAAGTCAGACTCACAAAGCAAACCATGAAGTTGTGTCAGGTCACTGTATGAATATTTGATCAATGCAATCTGTCTGTTGCATCTCGTGGCTGTATGTCAACAGTCTTACTGGGTTTGATCTGGAAAATCTCAGACTACAATCATTAGAAATGCGGTTAGAAGCTTGATGTAATGCAGAGGTAAAAAAAAAAAAAAAGCACAGAAGGACGTGGATGTAGCGTTGAAGGGTTTGTTTGTAGTAGCAGAAAGATTCAGTGGCAGACTATCAAAGGGTCATGCAAACAACATAAATTGAAGAACACCTCACAGTAAAAGTTCACCCTTTGATATTAAAATCTTTATATGCCATAAATCTTTGAAGTTCTGATGTGAGCCATGCGCTCATCGTTGTTTGCGCTTCACACATTCCTCCAAATATCCTCATGTCTTGAGAATGGCATCTAACAGCCCAGGGGCATGCTTGAAGTTGTTGCATATTATTTATGGTGTGTAGCTTTAAAAAGCATTAAAAAAACACTGAGATGTTCTCCATACCCATACCCAACAAGCCCCCAGCTTAACCTAAACACAACTTGAGAGGGACAAGCAAAGGGATGAACTAAGGGAAGGGTAGGCTACAAGAATCGACTAAACTGATCCCGGTTCCTGCCTTGTTGGTACCAATGGTACCATTAAGCTTCCTGACAAACGGTGCTGTTAGCGGTATATAGACAACATGTAGTTTTATTCTAATGTTGTTGTGTCATTCTATAATATCTGCGATATCAGGCACTTTCACTTGTCTGTGTGGAGGAAGAGTCATTTGCTCCACCACTACTTAAAAATTTGGCCAGTGATTATTAAATCACTGCCGCCATGTTGAAAGTAGGCCTGACAAGTCGATTGGCGACAATGGGCAAAGTCGATTGACGAAACAATGGGCAAAATAGGAGGAGAAATAGTACACATTAATTCATTCCTTTGTAGACAATGACCAGATATCGTCAAAAATTATGAAATCCATGCATTTGCACTGAATGAATTTGTACTATAATACTTAAAATTAAAATAAATCATTCTTTTTACATTGAAGTTCTCCCTTAAACAAACTGGTTATTAATATGCAAAACCATGACCATATCTTTTGTTGTTTAGAATGGGAAGCCTAAAGCAATACGGCATCTACAAACATCTACACGGTTAACTAACTAAAGGGCGTTAATTAAGAACAAAATACTAAAACCTGACATAACATATGATGATATGGTTTATTGTGGGTGAAATCATCGTTTCTGTAATTAACTAATTTCCCGATGTTCCCTGAATGCAGCACACACCTGTCGCTTGTTAACGTGATTAAGGTCTAAATTCAGGTGTGAAGGGCGTTTTCTGTCGACAGCGGGGCGTAATGTATGTACTTATTTCACTCACAAAACACGTTTGTTACATTTCATTCACTGTTGTTTGTGTTAATAATTTGAATCATTTGGTGAATTATTTTAGGAACAGAGTCAGAGTGAAAATTATGAAAGTTATGCTATTTGTGTATTATGTTGATATCCTGATAACTGCATCATTTTTTTTTATTTTTTTTTTATTTTTTTATCACATTGAGACAGTAACTTGCCAAAATAAACACATCATTATTTGGTCAGTGCTCTCTCAACTGACCCCCACATTTGGCCTAACTTGCTTTTATACTCTTTCATATGTCCCTAAATGAATCGGACAACCTACAGTATATGGCCATTAAGGAATTATACCAGAGGTAATTGTATTTTTTTTTCCCTGTATGAAAAGATGATGGTGAAATTAAATTAGAGAAGCTAAGAATATGTTATAGTAAGGCACACAGCATGTTCCAATGCTGCTGTGAACTTGAGAGGAATTTATGCTAAATTTAGCTGTTTGTAATTGCCATGACTTGGTTAGATATCACAGATTAATATAATAACCAAATCTTACATTCCATTGTTAACCTATGTGGCTATGACTTTAGATGTGTTTGCAAAAAAAAAAAAAAAGAGGACACAGAGAGGGAAGACTGGAGAGCAGCAGGTGAGAAATAGAGGATATACAGTAAGTCCTTAAGTGGAGAGGTGTCCAGAGGTAAAGGAAGAGAAGGAAAATGGATGAGCAAGTAGAGGAATCCCCAGAAGAAAGGACAGATGCTCAGGTAACCAATATAGTAGCAGCAAAGGATGGCCTTACTTGTAATCCATAAATAGTACTGTTGTATAAAATGTGGAACTAAACAATGTACATAATGCAAGCTATTTATAAAACATTGGCATTAAAATACCCAGCAGCATGAGCACAATATTTGTGTTACAGTCTGTTGGAGAAATGACTCAAAAAATAGAAGGAAAAAGAGGAGTTTGTGCAGTTCATTGTAGTTTAGGGGAGCGTGCACAGCATTTACCGTCTATTATTTCCAAATTCTGTAAGTTGATACATGGTTGCAGCTCTAGCTGGTGCTATCAAGATTGTCTGAGATGTTACAGCAGTTTATTGGCATCTGTATGCAGCCTGTATGCATGTGTTTGCGTGTATGTCTTTTATCCATAAAATATTTACTAGCTGTTCCCAGGCAAATGTAGTTTACAGCTCTAATGCAACAATGCTGCAGGTGAACTAAAAGTGTTTTGATTTGTGTTCAGTGTGATCCCACAGCTTTCAAGTGTGTTCACTGTCACGTCAAATACAGCAACATCGAAAGCTGTTAAGCTTAACATTCAGATTTTTAGATGTCAGTGATGTGTGGACTTGAGCATGGTGTTGGACCGCATATTTTTTGTTTATGATGTATTTGTTGACAGCAAGTGTGTAAATGTTGCAGCGTGACTGAGTCTGCAATGAATAATTGTAGTGTTAAGGGCAAAAAAAAGATTTCTGTATTATGCACTGAAGACACGAATTTGTTGGCACTCATGCATTGTGACAGGAAAATGTGTAGAATTTTTTTTTTCCTCCATGCTGGAGACAGCTGTGGTCACAGTCAGTGGGCCTCATTTACTAATACACGCATACTATGTACACACTATGCCGTCTATTCACAGTCAGCACAGTGCCATGTCTGTCGATGACCCATGGAACAGGCAGGTTCAGGGAAGCTCACCAGGAAAAAAAAATATCACAGTTTTGGGCAGATTGGGTCAAAATGAGACAAAGCAGTGGTCAGACCAAGTTATAAATAACTGAAACGCAGCTGGACTCTGACTGCTAGTCCACCTTGTCATTCCCTCTCTATGTCATCCTCCCTTTCTTTCAAACACATAGACATAGACACACACACATGCACACACTAGAGGGTGCAGATCATCTTGTATCATGACTGTTACTAATCTGCCTGCATTACCATATCATAGTAAGTAACCTTTATCCATCACACATCTTGCTTTACCTAGACTTTAATTTATTATGTATAAACCTATATATGTTGGCTGCTGTAAAGTTCATGGTTAAGACATGAAAGGTGTGTGTGGGAGAAAGGTAGAGAAAGAGCAGCAGGACTGGAGGGCAAACAACTTAAAGGTTCACTGTTCGGTTAGGTTTAAGATGATGATTAAGGTATATTTTTATGGTTTGGAGGGTACAGATGGAATCTTATAATGGATGAGCTGAGCGTGTTCAGGATTTTAAAAATACTGAGCTTCCCATCACGAAGGCATCAGGTAAAAAGTTCATGCAAAAATAGAATAAGAGACCAGAAGTAAAATGAGGTGAAAGGCACATATCACCTTTATAGATTAATATTTTAACATTTGGCCTATGCATTAGTAAAATTAAAACTAAACAGCTTTAAATATTGTCTTGTCTATGTCTGTCCAGGGTTTCCTGCAGCACTTTATAATTAGGGTGGCAACCTTGACAACAAATGCCCCCCGCCTTGACCACATCTGCATCCATGCATGCATTAAAGCCTAATTTACAACCATCCGTATCCGTAGATACGCAGACACGCAGAGCCCTCTACATTGTTGGGCAGCCCGTCCAACACGCTGTCCGTGGGCTGACATGCACCTCCCCAGTTTTTTAACTATGCATTGAAACGACGGAGAATGCACAGAGACAGCAGTGCTGTGATTGGGCTGCTAAAATTGCTTCATTTCCAAAAGCTCACCTTGCCGGTTGTGTTCCTTCCACAACAACAACATTGCCACGCGTCTCCTCTCTAGTTCTCGTTTCAGCATTTGCATTAAAACGATTTGTTGTTCAATGTCGATCAGTTCCAATTCCAACAAATGTCTTCTCTCGGTCTCCAGTATTTGTTGTGTGTGTGCACTGTTAAGATGTTGCCCCTGTGATGAGGTTTGTTTGTCAATAAGGCCCAATATGTTATAAATATAATATATCTAGCATCCATATCCAGATTATATACATTTCTGACTTGTTGATGGAAGCATATAGATTCAGGTATTTTAATTAGTTAAGATATATTTCATTTTCTTTGTGATGTAATTGTCTGTTTTTATTTGCACAATTTACTTGCACAGTATACATAAACAGCTCAGATCTGTGGTGACATTAATGAAAATTGCTAGCAGCCACAGTACATATACATAAAGAACAACACAAGTATTAGTGTGTGTCTCGAAAGTCAGGATCTGGTAAATCTGTTCTGCTTCTTTCTGGTTGTCATATACTGGCCAGTTTAATCTGTGCTGCTGTTCCTGACTTGACCCAGTTTGTATCTGCAGTCCTCTACAGCACCAATTTTACACCTGGCTAAGTCAGCCCCCCCTCCCCAACAACACACACACACACACACACACACACGCGAGACGTGCACAGTGAGACACATACACAGTCAGAAACTAAACTTATACAGACCACAAAAATACACACACACTCATACAGAACGACATGCACCTATTACACACAGCTACAGAGGGCAAACATGCAGAAACACAAAGGCCATGGGAAACGGCAGTGTGTGATCGGACTGAAAATAAGCAAATATGGTCTTTGATGTTGGGTATTCTTATTTTTTGGGGACGAAAGCAAGGGGTTTATATGTAGATGTATATGCATATGTGTGAGTGAGTGAGTGAGCGAGCGAGCAGTTTGTGTGAATGTGCACTGAGGTGTGTTTACCCCTGAGGTAGTGGTATTTCATCTCTTCCTGCATCAGCTCTGCCCTGTAGGGGGTAAGAAGAGGTATGTGTGTATGTGAGTGTGGTGGAAGATCCAAATAGCTTCGCTCAGGTTAAAAAGACAGGAAAGAAAAAAAAAACAAACTTTTTTTTCTTTTTGTGGCTCTTTTCAAAGCTTTCTCCCCACGTGTATCATGGCTTCACATGGCTCAGGCTAGCATTTTCTTGCTTCTAAATCTGAATTACTTTGTTTTCCAGTACTCAAAATCTTTTACAATGGCTTTATTGAGACATCAATCATGTTGTGGCACAGATGTAAACAGATTACCATATCAGCATAGCACTTTCTGTACAAAGAGAGCTGTACAGGAAGTCATTGGTGTGACATGTAACTACTTTGTATACAATAAAGTGGTTAAATTGCTGTAATGCAGGGCATATGCAAGTATATGACCGGTATCTTCTCCTAAATCCTAAATTCTTTTCCTGTGATGGCAAAAGCATGACCTCTTCTGTGCTCCCTTTGTCTCCTTCATTGGTAGATACAAAATAAGTTGGTATTACTTTTTGGATGTAAGTCAGCACAGTTAATAGAAAAGTGTGAACGTACACAAACTATCCCAGATAACTATAGGCCACTTGTGCTGGACAAGAATTAATTTTGAGAAACGAAATATCTTGTGTGTCTAGATAACTTTCTTGCTGTACCAACATTTATTAGAATAAACAACATTTTTGGCTCAGTGGGTGTCCATCAGGTGCCCAATTTGGTGTAAATGATCACTGCAAGAAAACTTGGAGCAATGAAAATGGTGTGTGGACTCGCTTTGATTTTTGCATAATTGCTTGCACACTGTGCAGAGGGAAACTGTAGGTTTGCCTACGTATTTCTGCCTCAGACAGGGAAACTTTCATTCAAAGTTGCAAAGCCATTTTCAGCCATTTAAGAAATTAGTAATGTTTATATTTAATGGGAGTGCTGTGAAAAAGGCTCATAGCATTACATTTGTGGCTCTATATCAGTGGTATTAAAGCATGCAAGACTACAAACATTTTAAGTTTTTCTTGTGTTGTTTTTTCCTCTTTAATGCTGCAGCTTCTTCTTTGCTTTTTAGTACTTTTTTTAAAGTTCCCTGAGACAAAGGAGGGAAGAATTAGAGAAAGAATGATGGAAAAAATCAGTAGAATATAGTTTCTTGATGGATTTAGCTCATCCATCATTACTTTTTCCTCACAAATTACATAATTTCCCAGTTTCTCATTTTTTTCTTTCTCTCGATCACTGTCTGTATCTATGAGTTTAAACTTTCAGTTCATTATCACCCCTGTCTTTATACACAGTTACTGGTATCATTTCTCTTTCTCACAATCTGTCTCAGTCTTCTGTCTTGGTTTGCCTGTCTCTGAATGAATTCAGTCTTTTATCTTTCTGTTTCTTAATGTCTGTCTCTCAACCCTTCTCTGTGTCTCTCTTTTCACAATATTAATTCATCCCCCTCACACACACCCCACCCCATCTGTTTCTCTCTCAATTCTTCCTATAAATGTCATTAATTCAGTCCTGATAACCAGCTCTGTTCTTTTCAGCTCAGCCTGGTGCAGATTATAATTATAATCATTACAATAATGTTAACAGTGCAGTACAGTATTCAGGAGTCAAATCCCATGGTGATGTATCTCTCTTGAGTATTTGGAGCTCCTATTCTTTGTGTCATATTGTGGCCACCATAGCCCGCACTGATTACGTCTGCCTGCATTTAATACACGTGGGGCTAGTGTTAATTGATTTTTTTACCCCTTTTCTCTATAAGTGGCCTGTTCAGTGTTACAAGGGAAGAGAGGCGTCACATCATATGTAATAACTATTATGGCGAGGGAATATAAATGCCTATTACATAAGTGCTTGTGACTGCTGACTTCATAGTGTCTGTAGTCTGATGTCATTTAGCTATTTTTGGGCAGTGCACCCACTTTTGTAGGACATGGATGAGTACCTACACTTTCCTGTTCATAAATATTCATAGGTCACTTTACATAATATGAGCAACACTCACACAAACAATTATGGCAGTCGGAACTTGTTGTGAAATCTTTAGCTTGTCATTGCAAATCTGAGCATGACGATAAACAAGGCAGTCGTGTATGTGCGTGTGTGTGTGGCAAGAAGCAATGCTTTCAAAAAAAAAAAAAAAAAAAGAGAGCTCAGGGTCATAATCTGTTCACAGTTTTCTTGGCAACAGCAAGATGTGCCTTTGTGATTAAAGCAGCAACACTTAAGCATTTCCTTGGGCACAGCTACAGCACTAGTGGTTGACAAGAATTTCTGTATGCGTCACAGCTTTAGTTTTACATCTAGGCATTTAGGTTATACTGAGAGTGGGCCTGTTGTTCGTCCTGCTTTCAAATTGAACTCTGAACTTTGAATGGACTTTGATTCTATGTACCAAACCTGTTGATTTGCATGGCCCTGGTAAGACCCTCTTGGCCTTGGTCATGGCTGGATCTTCTTAACCTTACTTGTTTTGGATAGAAAGCTAATGAGAGCCAGGGTGGTGTAACAACCTAGCCAATACACCTTGGATTACTCTCCTGTCTGGTAATATTGATAGTTTTGTGTGTAAATGTGTGTCTGTGTGTGTCTACATGTATGTGAAGATCCAGTAATCCCAGTAGCTAAGCTGGTAATCCTCTCACGCTGCCCATTAGCCCCTTTAGACACACATACACACACACACACACACAGAGAGAGAGGCACACACACACAGTTCCTCCAGGGCAGTCACCCAGGTGTCAGGCAGACTGCTCCTCGGGGAGGGATCACTATGATCAGCCACAGAGCTGGCCCACTTCCCCTGGAGGGAGTAATGGAGACACTGGCTGGCAATACATACAGATTAAAGGAAGGAGACAAAGGCAGAGAGTGAGATGAAGAGAGAGCAGAGAAAGGGATGTTAAGAATGGAGGCCGGCCAGATTGGGACAACTGGAGGGGAGAGGAGTAAAGGAAAAAGCTGGGTGTATGGAGAGGTGTATGGAGGAACTGAGAAACACATGAATAAAAAAAATTGAAGTTATTTGTCCGTGTTATTCTGCTTATTGAACTGGCATCTGTATTGGATGCTGTTATCCAGAAAAATAGAAGCTTTGGGAAACTTTCCTTTCTATTATTTGGACAAGAACACCAGATTTCTGCTGTTGTTGAGTGTTTTTTTTTTTCGGTTTGTACACAACGTTTATGCATATCTCTTTTTGCTGTTCCTGTCTCTGAAATGGCATTAGTTTATCTGTACAGCAATGTTTCAGCTGACATCGTCAAACTGATGATTCACTTGAGCCACAAATAGACTTCCTGAGAAACACAATGCCTTTACCTTCTTTCCCTCCTTTAAGTTGATGTGATAATCACCATTTTGACTCTTATGGCCCCTGAAACCTGTAAAACCCCTCAGTTTCATATGTCTGCTGGTATAAATAATCACTCTATTATTTCTGCCAAACTTTTTACAGGTATGGTATTTGTTGAGACAACATCATCTTGTCTCCCAGCCACCCACTACCCCACTACAGTTTAGTAGGGAACTGTGTGGGCAGAAATAGACATGTTTCTCTGAGTATATGAAGGCAACCTCACTGAAGCTCTACTGTTGTGAGTCATTCAGTTTGAACACTGAACCCACCAGTACTCTGTACTGACATGGGACGACACAGGAATTGTTCCCTTTAGCATGTCACATAACACAAATGGAGAGAAATGGCAACAGTGACTCATTGACACTGTGGATACGCTGTTTCTGTTTTCTTGCACCTCTTTGTCTCCTTCGCTGTTTAGGTGCAAGATGTTAAGAGATGTTGTTCTCACTTGGTTCAGCACCGCATTATTTAAACTTTGTCGTCTTAACGTACCGTGTGCTTAAATGCCTGCTAAATTCTCCACCTCTTGCTCTTCATATACACATCCTCATCCACATTTCGGCTTTTTTATTGCACATTTCAAGTTCTATTTTTAAGTTACATTACTGAAGAACCACATCGATAAAGATAGGCAGAGATATTTGGCAATGAAAATGTGAAGAGTCTTGTCCAAGAGTCCTTGGTGCACTGTAAAGCAGAGGAGTTCAGAGTGAAGTGGATGTGAATGTAACTCAACAGCAGTTCACAGTTCAGTGTATGGAAGAGACGTACCTCTCTTGCCTCACTTTGTTCCTGCTCTGTATCCTCTCTGTGCCCTTCCTCTGCTTTTTAAAGGAATGTCTGTTGGTCACCACGCTGGCTGGATGCTGTGGTGGTTCAGAAAAAGGAAGCTGAATGAAAGTAGAAATGCCATGGTGGAAAAAAAAAGACCAGAATTCTCAACTCCAAGTTTAGAGAGAGCACAGCTTAAATAGGTTACTTGTAAGAAATGAAAAAAAATATGAAAAAAGAGACTAAAGCAAATACACTGGAAAGATGAAAAATGAGCAGAAACAACTGCAACAGCTGTGGGCACTGCCCATGAGTGCAGCAAAAAGCACATGTATCTGGACCCTTAAGGCAACATGGACAATTTTGAGTATATTCAGCCGACAGGTATGTGTTGCTGAAGTTTGGGTATGCTGTCCTGTTTCATTTTATCTTTCTATCACCTTTATGAGACACTGCATGTCAGACTACAAGATACTGTCAAGGAAGAATCTTAGAGTTATTTTTTGCGATCTTGACGGCTTATTGTGCAGTTGAGCATCCATCAACTTGCACCAAAATGCCTAAAAGTTGTGAAACTCTAAAACTTCCCTGGAGGCTCAATACAATACAGACCCAGCTAATTAGCTGTCTGTGACCTTGGCTTACAGTACTCCACACTGCTGATCATTGCTTATGTGAACATTTAGTCCATGACAGCCTAAACTGCAGTTTGAGTTGCTAGGCTAACGAGAGAAAAAAACATCACAGGATGAATGTGTCTTCTGGTGATGCTGGAGCCTGATTTCTTCGTGTGTCACTCATGTAATCTTACTTATAAGTTCAATATCTTCTAAACTACATTTAATATAACCTTTTACGTAATTGCTCTTGTGCGCACATGCAAATATAATGGATGGGTTACAAGTAGGGATCTAGTAAGTCTTTGTTTCTCCACCCTGGAGGGAGAATCAGAGAATGGAGCAGAGACGGACATACATTAGAAGACATAAAGGCCCAGACAGAGAGAGAGTAAGAACAATCTGTTTCTCCCTGCTCTATTGCTCGCTCCATTATCCTTCAGGACAGAAATACAAGAATTCAATTAAGAGCTCATGTAGTGACCTTAACACACATGCACATGTGTGAACACACAGTGTTGCTGTATCAATTAATCACTGTCTGTCACTTGACCATTATAGCCTGTGTATTCTCACTGGACCATGGGGATTATATATATATTGTGTGTGTACCTCTCAAATGTCATTCTGCTTTATAATGACCATTGTTATTCCCAACTTCTAAAATGTTAGCTCCAACAGGCCCCTTTAATAGGGTTTTTGTGTGATTTTTTTGTGCTTATGTGTGTGTGTGGGTCCACATCATTAGTATGCAGGACTATGCACTAGCCTTGTGTTATTAAACATTAAAACTAGATGACAGAATATGGCCTCAGCCCTAGGGCTTAAAGTAACATACGAGGACACACTCAAAGAGACGCACACAGTGGCAACTTCAAGACATCCACTCAATATTTCACACATGTCCACTGGAGGCTAAAGCTATTTCATGTTTGATAATGAAAGCAACAATTTCGAATGAAGAATACCTTTTATTTCCACACAATAGCTTATTAAAATCCTTGACTCTGGTAGACATGTTGCTATTGATGTCATGATCTGCACAGGAACTGAAGAGACTCGCTGGACTTGTGACAGGTACTCATTTCACTCACCATTTTGTGAGGGTAAATTTGATGACAGTTTCATTTATTTAGTGTGCTGCACTACTGCGGTGCATGCATGTCTATATAGTATGCTGTAAATGTTACACATATTTACCTCTGTATTTATAATTATCCAAGACAACCCTTAAGTCAGGCTCATGAAGAAGAAGGCAATGAGGATAAGAGCACCCCAGGGTAATTTTATGGATAGAAGCTATATTTACCATTATAAACACTGCTATAGAACAAAGTACATTTGGATATTATAATTACCAAACAAGCCATCTGTCCACAAATTCAGTATATAGTATTAAAGTGTAGTGAAGTGGAGCCAGAGTGTTCTTATAGTATCCTGAATGTGAAGTTTAAAACGTTCTTACTGGAGCTGATTCATTTCCCCTTAGTTCTACCATCAGCAGGTAAAGACTGCTGTAGTGTCAGTCCACCCATCAGACTAACAATTTATGATACTGAAGTTGGGAATCCCAGGTCAACTGCTTTAAAAAGTTAAGAAAACCATCTGGTATTCAGTCATATTTCAACTCAACAAACTACTCCTAGAACTACCATGTGCTCTTTTCTTTAATTTAAATTAAATTTGAAATTACCTAATAATCTTTTTACATGTCACATCAGAGCTGAAAACTCTCTTTCTCAACATATTATGCCTTCCTTAAAGTGTAGTGTATCACCAGACTAAAATGCAGTGTTTCACTGTCCCCTCTGGTTAAAAGTTAAGGCTTAATGTCTTTCTCTGAAGTGTGTGTCTGGGAGCGTTACACCTGTAACTACACCAAACACCACTGCCACGGTATATTGACATGTCCTGAGGTACACTTTTACATCACTGCAGGGTGAGAACTTAAAGAATTGGACGTCAGCAAAAGCAAGATTTATTTCAGGTTGGTGTTTAGTTACTCTTAAACAGAGGGGGAGTTTTTGGAGGTGGCAGGACAAACTACAAATAAGCAAAATCTCTGCAGGCAAAGCTGAGGAGGAGCAGCTGCTCGGTGCAGGAATGCAGTCCTTTGAAAGACTGACCTCGTGTCCTTGCTCTTCCTCTATACCCTGTATAACCATAAATGTTGAAGTATGTTTGGCAGACTACCAAATTCAGTACAAGAAATGCTTTCAGAAATGTCTCAATTTTTTGGCATTTTCGCTCAAAAGAGGTTACCTAAATATGAAGGGACTTGGGAGCGGCTACTAGTTTGATGGTGTGTGAAAATCCTAACTGCTCCTCACACTTTGATTTCCCTCTGGAAATCCCTGCTCGCTGCTTGAGGGTGAAATTTTGTTTCCTAAATAAAATTTTAGTTGATTTAAAAAAAAACACACACACACATTGTAACTCACTTTAAATGTAGTGCTATTTCTTTTTTTTTTTCAATATAATTGATTTTTAGTTTAATTTTGTTGCCTTATGGTGAGCGCATGCTTCATTTAGTTAATTTAGTTTTATCCTTCACACATGAAACACAAGGGTGTGGAGAATATTGCTGTGGTTTTTGTTGTCTTTGTTTTTAATGTAGATGTGTGTTTATCACACAAGACAGTGGTGCCAAAAGCCTTCAGGCAGTAAACCATGTGAATATTCAACCGTTCGCATGCATTTATGTACATGTGAGCGTTTGCCAAATGTTGTGTGCTGCATGTGTATGTAGCTTTGTTACTTGGTGTGTTTGTGCATGTGCACATCAGTCTACTGTTTTACTGTGTGACACTATGTTGTGTGGTTGTTTGTTGCCCCTAACAAGTCAAAGAAGCTGTTATTACCGCAGGCAAGGTTATACACCTTGGTATACTCACACAATGGGCTACAAGGTTGTTTACTGCAGTAATACATGATAGCTGACCTCAAGAAAATCTTAATATTATCTACTTAAGTATTACCTTGCTGAATTTTAGTTGTTGCTCAGCAAGCTAAAGCTAATTTTCAGTGTAATTTGATTAATCACCTTGTACTTAAATGCATTATTGTTAGAGGGATAAACAAGACTTGTACCCAAACAAGAGTCTAAATGCAGAACATATATATTTAATATTCCATTATTTTTGTCATTGTGTATTTTCCTGGCAGGCATACTGGTCAGCAGTCTAGAATAGCTTTACAACTAAGGTAAGCAGAGGTACTAGAGAAGTAAGAAGTTCTGTCCATAGTGTTGTTCAGTGTTTTATGCCCCTAAACTGAAATGAAAAGAGACTGTTTCTACAGAAGAGGTCAGATGACCTAGCTCATTTAAAGAGTAACTATGCAGTCCAATAATTCTGTTTGCACTCTGATCAAGGGTGCAACTCCTCACTGTACTACAATGCTGCATCACTGTTGGCTGTGATTACAACCACAGCAGACCACACTTGGCACTTAGCAACCCTGAAGTGTGATGATGAGTTATGGAAAGAAAAGAAAAGAGCCTCCATATCGGTGCCAAACTTTGTGTGTATATGAAATATTTGACGTTTATTCAAGCTGATTTGTGTTTTTCTGTTAAACTGCTTGATATTTATTCCACTTGGGTGTTATTTGTGTGTAGGAAGGTACATTGTTCATTGTCATAATTTATCTCCAAATTATCATACAGTCATAAATCTTGTCCATATTCTCTCACTGTAAAACCAAATTTACAATTTAATGTTTGCTTGTACCAACTTAAAATTATACACTGCTATTGACATCACTTTTTTGCCATTTGTTGTCTGCTGCCTTTAACTTATGACAGCACCCAGACAATTGACAGGATATCATACTTGGATCCTCACATTATATTAACATTTAAATCATACATCAAAATGAAGTAAGCATTTAATAATATTGTAATTAATTCACAAAAAAGTTTTTGCAAACACTTCCTACACTGTTGGGAGTGTACACTAGAGTGTATATCATCTCTGCTGTTGGTCTCAACTTGCACGTGTGCGTGTGTGTGCGCATGCACATCTCCCTTCATATTTCTTCTCCTGCATTCTGCGCCTGTCTCTTACCGTCCCATCTCATCCTCTCTTTCCCTCTTGTCTCCCACCATCCATATATCTCTCTAATGACTGTCCCTTTAAGGTGCTGTCAGCCCTGACACCTCCCCTTTAAATGCCAGCAGACACATGCAGTCTGTCTCTACATATCTACAAAGTACAGGTGTGTGCACTTGCATACACACATCATTTGTGTGTGTCTCATATTAATGTGTGTGTCCTTCCTGTTACATATATTCATGTGTTTGTTTGGTCCTTACTACAGTACGTATGCATGTCAGGTTTAATAGTAAGTGATGGGGTAGCCTGCAGCCTAAACAAGCGTTAGCTCAGGGGGGCAGCACTGACTATCTATCTAACTGCCTTAGAGTGAGAGAAAGACAGAGAGAGGCAGACGCAGGGTCTGAGGAGGAAGGAGGTACACAACATTTATCATTTAATAGCGGAAGCAACAACTCCTTTTTAAACAGTGGAAGGACACTGTTTTCTGTTGCTGTGGAAAGTCTCATGAGAGAAACTAAGTCTGTTCAAGAGCAGCTCAGCTTTGAAAACCTGTTCTGCCAGAAAATTATTTCTCCTGGTGTCTTACTGTGTCTGTTGACAAGACAATTACACATCCATTTTGAAAGCAGAGTGTGGTGACGTGCAAATATGTAAAAGTCAGAGTTATTACTTTAGATTATGTAAGCACTTAATTATTTAAACTTGTGTAGCGTTGTACATCATAAAAGCAAAGATACTGACAGTCAAAAAGTTTTTATTCTATGAAAATTTGCACATTAAGGATGTGAGGAGAAGCTTTATTCTATTATATGTGCAACTGAGTCTCTGTATGTTTGTCTTACATCCTGTGGGGCTGACAGGGAGGTTAATCCACCATTCAACCCCATCAAAGTGTTTCTGCTCGGGGGTTGTACAAAGAGCAGCGATGGTCCCTGTCACCTCCAAAGCTCTGGGACACAGAGCACCCCACCTACTCCACAATGCACCATAAAAGGGGCTTATCGTGCATCACACCAATGCTCAGACAGACTGAAAGGAATGAATGTTTACACAGCTGGGTGCTAATAAATGTGACAGACAGTGACACACACATACACACACATATAGTCTAGTACATGCATATGAGCAGATGCACACTGCTTATATGTGACAAGATGAAAAGGGGGGGATGCATATGAAGGCTGATGCCCTGTTTTTAGATTTTAGAAACACATATGGACACACTGCACATTGATGAGCATGCACACAAACCAAAAGACAAAATCTGGCAGCATTGGATGCTATCTGCTGGAAGGAAATTGGTTTTCTCCCATTCTGACTTTCAGTCTGGTGTCACCAAGTGTGTGTCCATGTGTATTCAAGCATATGTGTATGCAGTTTGGCAAGGTTTACTCTGCCTTTTTGTGAAAAAAATCTGTGAGGGCTCATGTTTTGTGTGTGTGCGGAGGTCATTGAATCAGAATATTTGGTCTTTGATTCAGTGTCTTGGTTAAATATTTGCTTTGTACCCAGCAGATACATCATGATTTTATGGTTCAGAGCCTTATAGTAGCTACAGCGATTAAGTATTCAGTTAGACAGTGATTCCCTCTTGCTGTCTTTTGGGTGTATTAAGTGTTTTATTCAGCTTATCGTACATTTTAAAGAATTAAAGACCTAACATATCTTTGTCTTTCACCCACTCGCTCTCTCTCTTACTCTCACTCTGTGTGTGATGAATGGAGCCAGTCAATGAGTAGGGTGTGAGGGTGACCTGGCCAGGGGGCCTATGTGTATTTGTGTGCATTTGGTTGTCTGTGCCACTGAATTTACTTGCGTGAGACTAATTTAATGGATAGCATGCCAACATGGTCAAGGACCTCCCTTCACACATGCAAAGACACACACTTGTACTACAACACAGGTACACTGAAGTACACACCCTAGAGTTCAGGGTTGGTAGTGAGTGACTGATTTACAACACATACCAGTCACTATTGACCACATGTACTGTAACCTTAAAAAATGACTGTGATTTTGTGTGTGTGTGTGTGTGTGTGTGTGTGTCAGTCAGTCAGTCACTCAGGCTACTGTTGTTAATCAATCACTCACCACAGACCCTGAACTTTAGACACGTCTACAGGAAATATATCTACAGGACATGAAGTGGATGAGAGGGAAGGAGGAGAAAAGGAGATGAGGGATGACAGGATAAATGATAGCTTTTTTAAAAAAATACTTGTCATGGCACTAACATTAACCTTTAACATTTTGCTCAGGGTAAACATATTAATAGGAAAGGTTTATTAAAAAGTTGAAGTAGCAATGCATTTTTTCTTACATTTCCCTCACACAATCTCCATTGCAATTTTACAAATTAAATTCATGAACCAAATATGATATTTTAGTGAAAAAGGTGTTGTGTTGTAACATGTTCTTGCTAAAAATTTTCAGTGAATAGTGATGACCTTCACTTTTACCAGTTTTAATATAATTATACTTCCAACAGTAATCCATTTTCTAAAGTCTGAAAATGTTTGTAATAGAGATGAATGGTGAATAAAATGACTATAGTGTAAAGGATGCACTTCATCCTCTTAATTCTTGCCAAGAAAGCACACAAATGTTAAATCAAGATAAAATCACTACTTTTAGATACTAATAAAAATAACTGTAATTCCATCTGCTATTACTTCTGTTCTCAGGGGCATTTGTATCTGCAGTTAGTTATTGACTGCGTGCAGTTTGTTAGAAATTGGCATAGACATAGAACAGATACATGCTCCCCACCCAGCCTGTGTGTGTGCGTGCATATGTGTGCATGGGATCATCAGACACCTCTGATGATCATCTGAATATTAACTAGTAACTGTATGATGAAATAAAGCTGAAATAAGAGAAACTGATTTTTTATAAGAAATAAAGTAACTACACTATTCAAACTAATAAGTAATAATATTGGATTGCGTGTGGGGCTAGATTAAAAAAGTCTTCATTGCTGTAAAATGGATCAAACGTGGTGGGTTTGATTTTAAAATAAATTGCTTTTTAAAAGAATGTATAGATTTTTAAAGATGTCATTTAAAATATGTTGCAGTGTGTGACTAGTCACTATTGACTAGTCCCCGTTGTATTCGTGAATGAGGTATCGTCATTTTAATTTGTTTTACGTCATATCTTTATGTCTGCAATATATAATGTTTAAGATGCAGGAGAAAGGTATAATCACAATTTTATTATCTCTGTTGGTAGGGGGTCAGTTATATATATATATCGAGTGTTGTAAATACTCAATATAGTAAAACTGGTTTCAATGAATTACATGAGACTAGAGGGTACAAAAGAATATGTTTCACATCTTCTCATTCCTCCTAAATTTAATTGCACATCTCTGAAAAGTATAAAAAAGTGAAATTATTTCATAACTCACTATCAATAGTTATTTGCAGAATTTGAATGGAATGAGGCGGAAATCCTGCCTCTTCACACAAACATCTTTCTTTTTCTCTATTCATTTCAATTCAGTTGTATTTATATAGCGCCAAATCATAAAAACATTTATCTTGAGGCACTTCACATAGAGAATGAGACAATGGGGAGGAAAAACTCCCTTTTAACAGGAAAAAACCTCCAGCAGAACCAGGCTCAGGCTACTCCACTCCTAAAACTCAAGCAGAAACTGTAATAATATATGCATATAAAATAAGTGCAAGTGGAGAAAGATATCTCATGATGTGCAAGTGTGCAAGGTGAACAGACATTCACAACAACACTCTCACACACAATAAAAAACTTGGACAGGGAGCAGGGATGATCACTACGCGTTCTGTTAGTCTGTAAACCTTGTACAAATACTCCAACACTACTGCAACAATTTTGCAGGTATTTTTTCATATTGTCAAAATGAATTGTTGTAAACATCATTTGTTTAGTACCGACTGTACCAACCGTAGTTCCAAGCATTTTGATCCGTATGAGTAGCTGACCTTGCACACATTCAATGCAGAGAGAACGAATACTGACAGGAAGTAGGACCAGAGATCATATTTCTTCTGTAATAGCTGCTCTTCATTGGCTTCCTGTACAACCCAGGATAGAATTCAAAATCCTCCTGCTTGACTATAAAGCCCTTAATTATCAGGCTCCATCATATCTTAAGGAGCTCATAGTTCCTTATTATACTAATAGATCACTTTGATCACACACTGCTGGTTTACTTGTGGTCCCTAGAGTCTGTAAGACCAGAATGGGAGGTAAAGCCTTCAGTTATCAGGCTCCTCTCTTATGGAACCAGCTCCCAGTTTGGGTCCAGGAGGCAGACACCCTTTCTACATTTAAGGTTAGACTAAAAACATTCCTTTATGATAAAGCTTATAATTAAGGATGGTTCAGGTGGGACGTGGACCTGTCTGAAGAGGAAAAAATCCCTTTTAACAGGAAGAAAACTCCAGCAGAACCAGGGTCAGAGTGCAAGGTCAGCTACTCATGCGGATCAGAATGCTTGGAACTACAGTCAGTACTATATAAATGATGTTTACATAATTTCATTTTGACAATATAATAAAAATAACTGCAAAATTGTTGCAGCCAAACACTACAGACTGTCTTATGCTTAGCTTTTCTTCTGGAGTATTTGTACAAGGTTTTCAGACTGACAGAACGCTTAGTTATCATCCCTGCTCACTGTCCGAGTTTATTGTGTGTGAGTGTTGGTGTAAATGTCTGTTCACCTTGCACACTTGCACATCATGAGATATCTTCCTCCACTTGTACTTATTTTATATGCATATATTATTACAGTTTCTGCTTGAGTTTTAGGAGTGGAGTAAATCTTTTACTCCTGACACTCAGTTTAGCCGTAGACAAGGGAAGTGCCACAGTGTAGTTTATTTGTTCCATCATTAAGAAAAGTAAATGAGGTGAAGTTGTCTGTTTCATTACTTTAAATTAAGGGAATAGATATGCAAATGTGACACAGATGGTAATCTGCCTGAAATACAGAGAAAAGATAAAGATTAGGTTAGAATAATCTCCCTATAGTGACTTGAAATGTTATATTTGTTTATAAAATTACATTTTATTTCACCAAATGAGTAACAAAACAATAGAGGTCCAAATAGTTGTATCATTTTGATAACAAAAGACAATGGTAAAAGGATACACTGTAATACATGGAGTAATTTAACTCTGCTTACCTAATGGGGAAGAGCAGCAGAGTATTAAGAATATGAAGACACAAAGTGATTACAGGGCCTTTATCGGCAGACATGTAGAAAGACTTGTCTCACGAGAAAGAGAAAAGAGTGTAGAGAAAGTACAAGCAAGGAAATTGACATAGTTACACATCTCCCAATAGTAAAATTCAGTAAGGAAAGGAAGGAGGAAAAGATAGATGGGGGAATATGGGTAGAGACTTTGTTTTGTGGGGTCAGGCCTCGGGTCACCATCAACACAATAACATACACACAAACAAACTAAAATACACACAGACTCTCACACAGTCACAGACGTACACACTTTATTTAGCTCACAGAGAAACAGACCCAGTGGTCGCTCAGTGCTGCTGCTTTGGTGGTTAGGGACTGGTAGCTACACACACTGACATTAGATGAGGGAAAATAAACAGCTTTTAACATACAGACTTTAACACTGACCTCCTTTTCCCATTATGTCTGATGAGGAAAAAATGTAAATTGCCACCTAATACTCATTTCTATTTAACAAGCACTTTAGCTTTAATGTGGATGACATCAACTGAGATGAAGTTGCTCTAAGTTGACAATAAATATTCAAGTGTTTTTGTAACAGGAATCTGATGTAAGGTATCATACCAGCAGTATTAGCTTGTGATTATCTGATTTTAATGTTATTAATATCACTCTGTTCATGGCAGGACTATGCTTGACTTACAGTAGTGCATTTGTGACTCTGTTTGTATGTACTTCAGCATAGCAGTAGACTGGTGCTTTATTTGAAGGATAGATCCCACAGAGAGGGAGCTGCTCAGGTGGGTCAGGGGGGAGGGAGGAGTCATGGGGGTCATTGACACATCAAACAATCCATAGCATCTTTAGAACACTGGACACCGCCTAGCTGTTAAAACTGAACTAAAATGTCATCACTCAAAATGAGCAGTGGGAGGCGCTTGAAAACAGCTGCTGATGAGTTACAACTGTCTCTCCCTTGTTGACTGTCCCTTCACCTCCTGCTGTTGTCCTTCTGTCTGTGGATTAATCTCTACATGGAATTGAATTGTGGCTGAAAGTTGTTTTTACAGGTGCAAAAACAGAAAGCAGGCAGGCAAAGTGACCAAACTAAGTGACATGGCCTGTCTATCGATCTCCCCACTCTGTTTATACTATCACAGCTCAGCAGGCGTCACTGTGTGACCTGAGTGATTGATGTCTCTCTCTCTGAAGAGGCAAACAAGTCATTTACAAGTAACCTCAATGTGAAATAAAAAGAATCAAAGAACAGATAAGATTAAATATTGTACAACATTTCTTTACAGAACTTGAAAGTGACAAAAGAGGTGCTGGATCCAGTCAAATAGGTGTCAGCCCCATTTCGGGAGGATTTGGATCCTGTTCCAACAGTAATTCCTGCACAGACTTGCTGTTTCTAACTGCTCTTTGTGACTTGACTCAGTTGTGGTAACAGTGTGGGTGTGAGGGCTCATACTTAGAATAAAAACTGATTCTTGGATTTATTGCATGGAGTGTTTTGTGTTTGAGTGAAAGTGTGAAGTAGTAACAGTTAAGGTTGTGAAAGGCCTCGCATTGTCTTGAAGTCAACTTGTTGCACTTGAATATCTGTATGTATTTTTATCCAATTATTAATTTATACACTGATGAAACATCTACCCATCTCACTGCAGCTGAGATGAGGATGTAATCTAGATGAGAGTATTTTTATTATATGTATTATATGTACAGTAAACGTAAATCGATATCTAATATCTATGATTTTAACAGCAATGTAATTATGACAAATATAGCAAATACTTGAAATACAATATTCATCAACATAAGTATACATAGAGTATCTAGACACACACCAACATCACTCTCATGAATGTCTTCTCCACACACTCGTGAATCTGTGTCTGTTGGCTCTTAGCAGTTGAGTTTTTTCAACACTGCACAAAACCTTAACTGTGAACTGCTTGCCTCACTCTGTCCATCCTTCTTTCTTTCAAGTTTCACCGTTTGACTCATCAACTTTGTCTCTCCATTTTAATGGCAGTAATAATAATGAAAACTTACTTTCCCCTATTGGTAGTAAATACCATCAGATACAAATGAAGGAAGGAGAGAGAAAAAGAGAGAAGGATAAATAGAGAACGGGTCTGGCAATCGTATTAGCCAGACTGCATGGCTGATTTTCTTTTTTTCTTTTAATAAGAGATTGTATTTGCACACGCATGTGTGTATGTGTGCAAATGAGAGAGATCTTGTGTGTCATCCCTTCTGTTTGTGTTATGTGTGTGTGAGACAGCATAGAGAGCTCTCTGCTGATATTAGCTAGTTCCTCATTCACTTGCTAATGTGATTTCAGTCTATACACCACATGGACAAATACACATATGCAGTACACATACACACTCCCACAGGAATAGAGCTTGAGTGTCAGCCACCTTCTGTTCCATCTATCTTTCACTTTATGTAAAAGATTTTTGGTTTTACCTCATAAATCTCAAAAACACATGAATCCTGGGATAAATTGTTGTACAGGAAATAGGGTATGCTGGGTGTGTGTGTGTGTGCACATATGTTTTGAAAGTTTGTTCATGCAGGAGTGAAGCATTACAAATAATATATTGAGAAGAATGAAAAGAGAGAAATGGAATGGTTCAAGGTGCCTTTTTATAACATGTTATTTGCTTTTACACCAGCTGCGTTTTTATATCAAAGAAGCTTCTCACAGTCCGGCGAATGCTGAGACTATTTCAGTGGGATCTTTAATTTTCTTTCATTTTGAAATGTGACAATGATATGTTTGGCTGCATACACACACTAGCTCTGTGTACTGTATGCAGCCAAGATCTAGCACTTAGGTAGTGGTAGGGGCAAGCCTCAGGCACTGCCAGACTCTTTGGTAATGGCAGGAAAAGTGACACATAAATTAGATGAAATTAGCCTTTTTTTCCCCCCATCGCATAGAAGTAACAGGAAGCAATTTCAACTTGTATGATCATACAGAAGGTGCAACATGCTGTTACATCGTTGTAACCATTGAATGATTTGATAGCAGTCGTCTGCGTGGGCGAGGGAGCAGCATGAATTAGTGCCCACAGAGACGAGCAAAAGTCTGTCTTATTAGTAGTCCATCCATGCAAATGTGTAGTTGTGTTAGTTGATGGATAGTTGTTAGCTAGCTAAATCATTATTTATGTAATTAAACTGCAACATTCCTCTCCTTCTGGCAGAATCAGGGGTCTCTGGACCCTGATTTGTATGCATGGGGTAAATGCAAGGTAATGCAATGCAATTGAGTTTGCGATCTGTCTAATGGAGATGTAAATATGTGGTCAAGTATATAAAAGTGTTTAGAATTAAATCAGGATTTTCAGCATTGGTATAAAACATTAGTACAATACATGAAAACAAAAAATCTTACTACCAATGTGTTGCCCCAAGCAGATTAGGTCATGCTTTCATTCAGGTACATTCAGGGTTCAAGAGGCAGTCTCCATCACTATATTTACCTCATGATTCGTCATGACATGATTTGTCAAGTAGGCAGGTAGACACTATTTTTTTCTCCAGTTATGTTCCCTGGAAAGCAGAAAAGTCATACATTTATACTCATTGATTAGAGCACCACAGCTGAAAACATTACATGTGAATGTGCAGAAATTATACTATATAAGCTAAGCATAGCAGCAAACTAACATTATAACATAGCTTATTCTCCAACGGCCTGAGCATAGAAAAAGCGTTAAGCAAAATAAATAAAAAGAGATATTTTCGCAAGAAAGGCAGTGAAATAATATCAATAAAGTAAACAGCTAAAGCATAGAGCAACAAGAAGAGTGAAGATGAGATAAGAGGATGACCAAAAATAGTAAGGCAGCAGTGATAGAAATTCTGATAAGATAAACTGTATATTAGGAACAGAGTTGAAGATTAAAGAGACGGTTGGGCGCTTTTAAGAAAGTGACCACCGTTGGTGCTTTGAGTGGTACTGGCCTAGAGAGACAGAATGAACAAATAGAAAGGGAGTGAATCAGTTGAGAAACAAATCTGGAGATAGAAGGAAGAGCCAAGTAAAAAAGACAGAAGAAAGTGAAAGCAGGGGAAGGACCGAACAAAGCATACAAGGATGGGTGAAGCACAGTTTAGATGAGAGGAAAACAGAATGGACAGTATAATCAGAAAAAAAATGGCTATGGACAAATCCGAGTTAGCAATTGAATAAAAGTGGAAGGAGTGAGACTAAAAAAGAGAAGAACAATGGAAAAATTCAGTTTAGAGTTTAGAAGAGGACATACAATGAATACAGTATGAATCAGAGGAGGTGATATAATGAAAGAACGGAAGGAGGAGGATGGAAAAATGAAAACATATGATGAGATGTGACAAACCAAGTCCAAGTGGAAGATAAAAGCAGGGTAGAGGGGAGAAGATGAGAGAGAGAGAGAGAGGCCCTGTTATTAAAGAAAGAAACTGCAGTTGTTTTAGCTGATTTAAAGCTCAATAACTTAAAATCTTGGGTCGTAAAAGATTAGAGAGATACAGAAGAGAGATAAGTGCAAAGGTGGTGAAGTCACTACATTGTGTGAATGTTTCTAAGTATTTTAGAAACACTTTGTAATAACTGTACATGTTTGTTATGCTAAATAATCATACAAATTTCTAAGATTTTGTGAAAAGTAGAGGTCATGGGCATTGTTTCTCCTGCTACAATAATATTGTGGTCTAACTTGTAGATAGAGGGGAAAAAAAAAAAAACATTAGATGGATGCCAGAGAGGGAAGGTGGGTGTATGGTAAGAGGAGTGGTAAAAGTGAATGTTGGCAGAGAAAGAAAAGGTGATAAAGAAAAAAGAGGGAAAGGGATCAGTGCTGAAGAGTATTAAGGGAAATTAAGGGACACAGGTGAAAAGCAAAGGATGAAAGACAGAAAGGCTGATGGGAAGTCAAAAAAGGGTAGCATGAATGTCATGTAAAGGGGATGGGTGGAGAGATGAGATAAACCTAAAAGAGAAGAAGAGGAGAGATTTAAGTGGATAAATGCCACTAAGAAAAAAGCAGAGGGGAAGATGGAGAAAGAAGGAAGAAAGGAGGTGGAAGGGTGGTGGAAGTTAAGAGGGGAGAAAAGAGGGGTTAGATGACTTCATGCTGGAGGAAAGGATGGATAGATCGAGGCAAAAGGAGGAGAGATGAAAGTGTAATGGAGGGAAAGGAAGGAAGGAAGGAAGGAAGGAAGGAAGGAGGGAGGTGAAATAAAAGGAGGAATTGAAGCTGCAGGATAAGAAAAAAATGTGTCGCAGTGGCAGCAAGAAGGTTTGGCCCCTTTCCAAGCCTGAAAAAAAAAAACCTGGCTCCCATTCCTCCCTCTCTCTTCTTCCTCATTTAATTCAAGGAATCTAAAAGCTGACCGCACACCTGGGCTGTTGTCTGTAAGCTTCTTTTTGGTGGATAAATTTAAACATGTGGGGTGGAGATTAAATACTGGCTCCCTCTTCTACTTGACTCCTGTTTTATTGTTTACCTATACGTACACAAAACCCATTTATTACCGATTATCCGTCCAATGCTCACTTTTTTGTTGGTACACTTTGATCTTGTGGCTTGATTTGTTTAAGAGCCTATATTGACTTGTGGGTTCTAGTGCAGTTCTTCCTTATATTTTCAAATAATGGAAAGTTGTTTGTGTTCTGCCTCAGAGGCTCTGGGCCAGGTAGTGGTATTGGTAAGAGCAAATACTCTAGATAGAGGTGTAATCACATTGGCAAGGTATAAATAGTAAGAAAAAAATACTGGAAGTTATCATATGCATCTTGTATAATTAATATCAATATTAGTTTGTGTTGTTTCAAGTACATAAAGCTTTATGCATTATCTGTCAAATACTATATAATACGAGTGTTTACTGAAATAGGAAGGAAAAATTAAATGTATAAATTGATATTAATAATAAGACAGTCAAGCCTGTTACAGATATCTTTTGCACTTTTTTTTGGCCACAAAATGCTTGTTCTTCCTGCCTTATTGATGAATGTGTCTTCTGGTATTTTTAATACATCACTATGCTAATTTCTTTGTTACTGTAGGTTAAAAACCTGCAAGGTCTTTGGTATCATCAGCACTGGAAGGGTTGGGGAGTGGGTGTTTTTCCTGAATGTTTAATATGCCCGGTAATTTGTTGATAATGTCAACCTGTTCCTCTCTGTGTCTCTGCAGGCTAACAGGGTTCCAAGTTCCTACCCCAGTCACCAGTACAGGAAATGTCTTCTCCTTGAGGTTGACCAGTGACTTTGCCGTTTCCGCGCACGGCTTCAAACTCAACTATGAAGGTCAGAAAGTGTCTGTATGTATTTGTGTTTGTGCATGGGGGGCTGGTTTATGAGAATATATAGACCGTGCCCCCGGTATTGACCTCTACAATTGAGAAAAATGAACAATGTATATCACAAGCACTAAAACTACTCACAAAATGTCATGTAAAATTCCAAAGCTCACAAGGCACCGTAGTCGTGAGCCACGCAAGAATGCACAGGTGACAAGTTCATTCATTTCCAAAAAGGGAGGCTGTCAAAATGGACACGGCATGACACAAATTGAGAACACAGTGAGGCCTTTATATATTATTCACGTGGTGAGACAGGAATGAAAAGTCAAAGTACACAAGTCTACCAGATTTCAAAAATGAACAAAAATTAACAAACCAAAATGTTTCATTCTTTTCTTTTCTTTTCTTTTCTTTCTCCTTTTTTCATGAATATGTTAAAACATTTAATAAAGAAATGCAATCCATTCCAGTGGTAGCTCAAGCATCCCCTTTCACCCCCTTCCTTTAGGGCCTGAGTAAACAGCATGATAGCACTTTCACAGATGAAAGAAGAGATATGAATGGATGAAGTGTTGGTTAAAATTAGAAACTCGGAATGTACCAGCACCATGTCCTGTGTGCATTAAAGATTCCAGATTAGATTTAGATTAGAATAACTTTGATGTCCTCAGTGAGGCAGTTAGTTCCAGAGCATAAAACAGAAGAGTATGGTTGTCCACTGGAGACACACACACAACCATGAGCAATCCAGAAAAAAACAAATACGCACACAATTATCTAGCTCTGTGCTTTTTACCGAACAGATCTTTTAGATGCCAACAAATGAAAAGGTGATAATGTTGTTTGACCCTCATGTTTCAAGTACATGTAAAATCCTCTTATTCATTAAATAAAACTCTTAATTTAGGCAGCAGATGATATGTATTTAACACCAAATTATTATAGATATAATGTCAACATGATATATAATATACTCAGTCATACATGTTGCTGTATGTATAAGTGATCATAGCTGATTGCAGAATTATCTATAAGCATGTTCAATAGTGATGTTTTTTTCAAGAAACTAATTCTTTAGTAGAAAATGAGGAGAGAAAATGTTGCATATTTAAAGCAGTACTCTAAATTAGATGCAGGGTTATATTGACAGAAGAAGGGAGTGTTTCCTCTAAAGAAACAGCGTCTCTATTCAGTCTTCAAATGATGTAGTTTGTTGTAGGGATGAAAAACTACTGATTATACCAGACGGTCGGTCAGCACTGGTTGAAATTGCAGCAGAGATGTAGTCATTTTGACAGTTATAGCATTCTCATTATTATGATATTTCTCTAAGCTTTATAGTCAGTCCGTGTGGTTGCAGTGGTTTGGAGGATGTTTTGTGGGGTGGTGTATATTTAGAAGTGTCAGAGATTATATATAGTCATAGTGATGACACAAAGCTCTCTCACAGATGACATTTTGACATCTCGTAGTAGATAAAGCAGAAGTGTAAACAATTAAAATGATGATGGCTGCTTCAGTGTCATTGTCCTTGTTTTGTGCATGTTGGCTCACAGTCCCTCTGTCATGGTTTACTGAGAACATGAAACAGAACAGAGCTATCTGTGGTTTACCTGCTATGATAGGTCAAAATGTCTGCTGTGAAAAAAGGTGTAATGGAAAGGATTAAAGCAGCTGCAGTGTGTCAGTGTAAATTGAATGTACTTGGTGTAACTTGCAGATGATAGCTTGTTTTCATTCACTGCATGCATTTGCGCACGCGCACACACACACGGACACAGTGTTTGTCACAACTGGTTGCTGCTAAAAATGATACACTGCTGTCTCTTTGTGTGTCCTTCTGCTTCACTCAATGGGCCTTTGCACTTGTTTGTATGTAGGTTTGTTGGTTGGCGCGTGTTCATTCTGTTGATGCGTGTGTGGTGTGCTGCTTATGACAGTATCATTGATTGCCTTGGTTTAAGTCTGCACACATGCTTTGTCTGTGTGTGTTTGTGCCTGTTTGTGCTACTTGTATGTTCAAGCAGTTGTCCCAGATTTATATACTGGCACAATTTTATTCTTGCTTCTTGGCCCATGTTCATTGTGTGTGATTGTGTGTGTCTGTGACACAGAAAGAGTTTGCTCTCAGTGAGAGCTTCCAGGGGACTTATCTGAAGAGTCCCTGCTGTTGATACATTCAGCCATTTGACTTGCTCTCTCTCTCCCTCTCTCTCTCTCTCTCTCTCTGTGTGTGTGTGTGTGTGTGTAAGGAGAGGAAGTGAGAGAGACAGAGAAGCAGAGCATACTTGGCATTTGCAAAAATGCAACATTATGCTGATGATCTGCCTGTCTTTCCATATTCAGCAGTTCTGGTCACAACACACAGCTGGGCTGTAAATCTATAAAGGGAGAAGGAGATTTTCTCCGAGGGAATGATCCACCCTGGTTCGGCCACTTTTTGGCAAGTCATCTTTAGTCCATGTAATCCTTATACCTAATCTGCTATTGGAGCCATGTCAGGTTTTAGATTTTCACAGGTATTGCCATGGCAGTGTAAACAGCACAGTCATTTTTTAAAGCTGCAGTGTTTTTGTCTCCCTCTGTCTGCTGGGGAGAGTAATTACAGACATGTATTGGCATATGTCACCTGGGAACCTTCAGCGTGTTGTACTTTGTCGCACAGGGGATGCATAATAAAAGCCCAGGAAATAACATGTGGCTGTCTGACAGGTGTCTGTGTTGAGCCTCGAGATATATTTGCTATGATACAGAAAACAGAACAGGAACACACTCTGCAGGTCTGGCAACCTCGCTGGTCAGTGTAAAATGAATCATTAACAGCATGCAGCATGGGAATGCCACCAAACACACTAGACTGAAAACTAGATGGAAAACTGAAAACTGCAAATATAGTGGGATTTACTGGGTGCTGACAGGCTTAATCAGCACTGTGTGAACTCATTTGGCAAGGGTATGAATGTAACAGACGTTCATTCATATGTTGAAGTCGAGCGCTCCAGCTTCATAAAAGGAATGAACCAAAGAATACCTGTTCATTGTCATTGTGATTATTATTTAGTTATATACAAGCACAACTCAGGGACCCCTGAAATCACTGGTTAGATGATGGATCTTTCTCTCTTTCTCCTCACGGCTCTCTCACACATACACATTATCAATGCATAATTAATAGATGTCTATCAGACTTCTGTAACAAGTTTTATGCCTTCAGTCAAAACTGTATATACTGAAAAAAAAGTAATTTGGGACAACAGGAGTAAACTATCCAGATACAGAAGTCACACATAGAAATTCTCACATGTGTAATTTCAGCTTTGGTATTGCAGTTATATTTGTTTCTCTTTAATTGATTAAAAAAATAAATAAATTAGCTCCAAGAAGATCCATGTGAACAAACATTGATTCATAAATTTACAAGGTGGAGTAAGCTGAAGCATGAGAAACTGCTGTGTAAGCCAAAATGGAGCACTGGATTCCCTAAAAGATGTATGCTCACTCCCTCACCTTTGGTCAGCCTCCGGGTAGACACTGAAAAAATGAGATCTCGACCAAACTTAGTTTCCTTTACAATGGGACAAGGGAGAGGGTGAGCAGCTAAGACATTTGGAAGCAGCTCAGAGCAGAACCGTTGAAGGGAGCCGTGGCTGTTTGGGCGTCTGATGAGGAAGCCTCTGGGACATCTTGCTGTGGAAGTATACCTGCTATGTCAGACTTTGAGGAGACCCTGGGGCAGAGCCAGAAGATGCTGGCAGGCTATTATATCCCACCTGGTCTCTGAGTGCCTCGGGACTCATACCTCAAGAGCCCAGAAGGAGCTTAAGAATTTGGATCAGTAGTAGGAAGCCTGGGCTGCCTTGCTTACTGTGCTGCTACTGCACCTTAATAGAAATGGATGAATATATGTGAATGAATACATAGCTACATGAACACAATGTGGGATCTAGAACAAAGTGAGTGAGGTAGAGGTACGATACACATTATATTCACATTATAAAATTGTAAATCCATGAAGATATTCATTCATTTATCTCACTATAGGCTGGCAGAGTAACATCCCGGGCGAAGGTATCGTTGCATTGCTCCATCCTTTTTTAGCCTTCTTGGTTGTGAGATACGCTTTGATGTGATTGTTGGACTCCTTGAACATTTCTTCCTCTCCCTCTGAAGACTGTCAGGTCATAACTAATTCATACACCAGCACATGCCATACAGTGTGTGTATATGCACATGTGTGTGTGTGAAACAGAGAAAGAGAGTGATGTATTATTGAGCACAGTGTCGGAGGCAGTTTGATATTGTGCTGATGAGACGGAATCACAGATTATCACAGCACTTAGACACACACGCACACACACACACACACACACATACACATACAATCTTTCTCCCTATCTATCCCACACACACTCTTTTTCTAATGTACATGGTTGTTGTTGAAGAATTATTCTTTTTAGTTCTTCTGGCTCCTCCTACCACTTTACTTTTCATCTTCATTCATGTTTTCTCATTATGTGTGTTTGTATGGTTGGGTAATACCTTTACAGTATTGACTTGTCTTGATTGTTGTCTATGAATGAGGAAAACAGAGGTGAACTGTAAATAAACTCATAACAGATAGATAGAAAATAGAAAAACACACAAAACACTGAATTTATAATATTAAGTTTAATTCACCTGTTGTCAGTTGTATTCAGTGGTTTGCATTGGCACCTTTTAGTCACTATTATGATGATATCTGTTAAAGGACATTTTTTTGTTTGACTGACAAGAACTTAATTGTAGTATTGCAATTATATCAAGTATTGAATTTTCTCATTTATTGTAGGTCAAGTTTCTTTTTGTTTCTTTTCTTTCTAACAACTGGAGAAACTGAGCTTCTCTTCTGAGCTTGTACTGAAGAAAAAGCTTGTTGGATACATGCAGTCAAGGAGAGGTACTCACTTTAGTGACTGAAGTGTGTGGGAAAACCAAAACACACAACACATCCTGTGAATTACCATCAACTTGTGTTAACCCCAAACATGTAGATTACCCACATTCATACAATATGCATTTAGACATACCCATGTGTCCAGAGGCACTGGCATGCATAGAAACATGAAGAGACATGGACAAGTGTACGGTATACAACTCCCAGATGTAATCATTTTTCTCAGAACGTGGACCGCAGAATATGTTCCACATCCTAGAACATTCTGCCATGTGACTAACAAGTCAGCGGAGATTTCATTCTGCTCGCTTCATCCCAGACACTCTTCCAAGCTGCTTTTTTCTTCCCCTCCGCTTCTTCCTAAGTTATAACAAAAATACCCTTCCTTTACCTTCATTTACTCTTACTGGAGAGAGTTTATGTAGTGCCTCAAGTAAAGACATAAACAAAGGTTAATAAAATATTAAAGAAGGAGATAAAAAAGAGACCACCGTCAAATGGAAAATGGTTAAAGGTGCAAAAGACGCTCAAAGTGTTTTTTGTAGTAAATAAAAAAAGAAGAATCACTTTATACACAGACTATGACAAACACAAACACAAATCAAAGTCAGGTTGCGTTCTTTCACTTTAAAAGTGAGCTTATTTCAAATATTGTCTGAAATGCCTTTGTGGTTGTTGCTCTCCAGTGGAACTCCAGTTCTCACATTGGTCTAAATCAAAAACTAACTAAATAAAAGAAAATAAAAGGAGGGAATGACATTTTTTACCTGTCTGTTATTTAACCTTCATTTTAGGGCTAAATGTATATTTTTGCAAAAGAGCAAAGAGAAGCTGCCAGGAGCAGGTGAAACACTTTAGGCGTTCTCCTTGGCCAGATGTCTATCACATGGACCCTTGTCCTTCTGGGGATTTATCAGTTCCACAAAATATCATGGAGAGTGTTACTTACAGAGGTTTACAGCCATTCCACTGACCTTGTGGATGTGTACACATTTTGTGAACACACTCCTCGACCATCATGATATAGATGATTTAGAGTTTCTGAGAAGGAGCTGGAGGAAATTTTCACATACAGGTCACAGCCCACTATATCAGTAAAATCATGTTTGTCCATAAACCTACAACAGCTGCAGATACATGTTCTATCATAAATTGCTATTGGTTACTATAACAGTGGATTACAATGGACAGGCTAGCTTTTTGATGTTGTCCTTTTTTACTCTGGTCAGTCAGTTCTTCTTTTAATTAATGAATTAAATTTTAAGGACAATAGCAAAATTCATCTGTGTCCTGTGATTTGGCCTTAACATTACAGAAAAATAGAAAACGTGGAGATTCTTTGGTTCACACAGTACATTCTCTGAATGCCTGACCATACTGTCAGAATGAAATGTTGGTCATCATTTTAGAATCTAAGTAGTGTTTTGCATTTGAAGAAAGCAACTGAGTCCAAAACTCAAAGACAACATCTACAACTCCACTCTTTTTCATTGTTTTTCATTTCATTGTTCTTTAGTTTTGTGAGCACATTTGAAAGTTTTCAGTTTTCAGCCACCCTGATAAACATATAGCTATACACTATTATTTCTAATTCTTTGGAGTTTAATGGACTGGACATATCAAATGTATGAACTTCTACTCAAATATTTTTTTTTCAGTTGAGAAGGTACAATACATTAATAATCAAACACATTAATTAGCCAACAGAATTTAATGGAGGATGTTCATCTAATAAAGATACTGTACCAAAAAGAGATAAACATGCATTACTTTTTTGTAGTGGTAGTAGTAGTAGTTAAATTGATAAATGTTTTAGCATTAAAGGCAGATGAGTGAAATGTATGGTTGCTGTAATTTTGATTTTTTTTAAATCAAATTCTTTATAGAGATTAACAGCCACTAAGATTGCAGTCTTCATTTCATTTATTGATTCACTTCTGTTTGGTGAACATGTGTTAAGCCTCTAATTTGTGTTTGTATAACACTTATCTGAATTAGAGCTTACAAGAAGCAATTAAAGGTATACGTCTAAACTGTTTGACTTGACAGGAGGCCCACAAAATAAGGACGAAAAGTTGGTAAACAAACCTAAAAAGGACCAGTTTGACAGAACGGCAAACAGGCTACAGCAATGGCCAGTTGCCTGTGAGGTGATTACTCCCTCTTGCCCCCTAAAACATCAGGTGAATAACCACTCTGGTCCTCTGTTGACAAAATGAATCCTAATCTAATGCAAAAGCATCAAGGGAGTGTACAATTTTTAGTTCGAACAGGGTTTAATTGCTTTCCTCATTAGAATGCAAACATAAACATCAACATTTTTCATTGAGAAAGGTTTTCCTAAATGTTTCATATTTTACACCAATAATATTTCAGACTTGACAACTGATTCATCACAGCTGAGGACACAAGTCAATGATGAGTCAGATCAAACTGCAGCATGCATGACAACTGAAAAATGACTTGACTGTGGAAACACTTTATGAAATGTGAACTTTGAATGATGGTGCAGCTGATGAGCAGAGTCTCCATGAAAACTGAACAGCGGGAACTCATGAGGCTAAACCTCAGAACGTTTGCATCTATATTTAAATACATTAAAGGAGGGTTCCACCATTTGTTTTTTCTGGGTCTCTGATCCCATATCAGCACTTGAGTGATTGATTTCGACTCTAGTCTCTTTGACTTGAACATGATCTGAGTGCAAAAGTCAAGTGTGTGCATGTGGGTGTGTAAGAGAAAGAGTGTGTGCGTGTTTAGGACATGCATCAGTCACAAATGTGTGAAGCGTGCCTGTGTGTGTTTGTATGCCTGTGTATGCATGCGTATGTGATTGAGGTGCTTTCTATGGCATCTCTGATCTTTATCAGAGAGACCTGAGAGGACTGGCAATATCCACTCCTCTATCACCCCTCCATCTCTCTTGTGTCTCTTCTGTCTCAAATTTCTCTCATTAAGTTTTTTTCTCTCTCTCTACCTCAATTTAAGGATTGAATCCAGTTCATTTTATGTGTTAATGATCAGTTTCCAACATTCAAAAGTGAAGGTGACCTAATAGTTGGTGATTATATCCTATATATTAAAATTAAAATATATAAATGAAAAACAATAAAAAACATATGTTTTTGTTAAGTATTGGTAGGTGTTTTTTTTTTTTTTTTTTTTTAATCCAGTGGAGTCTAATATAACCTTAAAGTTTAATGAAAAAGGGCAGAATCATAATAGAAAACTTGGAAGAAGAAAATATTAATATTTGCATGATAGACTAGGACAGATAAAATATTTTATTTTAACATCATCAGTCATATCATGGTTTTCTCTCTTCTAATGATAGTGAAAAGTTAGTAGAGTTAGGAAAGTAGTAGAAAAAAGAATTAAACCAATGGAAATAAATAGCATAGAATAGAAATAATGGATAGAAATAGACATAAAAATTCCAGTGACACACATTGTTACTTGCCTGATTTTCAATTGTCTAGTTTTTTACTCCGTTATTGAATTCATTTCTCTCTGGATCTTTTTCTTCACAACTCATGGCACATATTTAGCACCCACAATACACCCGTCACAGAATCATGTTCATGTGCGTGTTTGCCTACACACATATGCAACTATGGCTCAGTTCATACATTTAAAATGGGAAGGGATATGTCAGTTCTGTCCCAGGAGCGAGATGGTTTTACAGTCCTGGAGAGGAGCACATGTTTATGTATGCATGTATATGTGTCTGTCTGACTGTATTCAATGTATATGCATGTGTCCCAGTTATTCCCATGTGTGTAGAGAAGGTAAGAGTGAAATATGTGAGAATTGAGAAGGGAAAGGGGAAAAATGGACCAGGGGCGTATAGAATGTAAGAGGTAATGGGAAGCTGTGAGGAGAGGAAAGAATCAAAGGAACTGTTAGAAAAAAAAAGGAACAGAGTGAGACTAGTAAATCCGTAGCTTAAGTGAAGCTGCCTGTAATGATGTAATATGCTCTGTCCATTCTAGTTGAACAGGAATGTGTAAGTATGTGTGTTCTTCCATGTGAGAGAGCGTGAGAGTGCACATGTGTGTATGTGCGCATGCTGCAAGGTTAGCGTCAATGTAAGGTATCAATCAAAACAACTGCACATACATATGCACACACACATAGAGTTACAGAAAGCACGGGTGTTTTTGAGGTCATATCTCCTGCTTTATTTTCACTGATGGGACATACAACATTTGGTATTCACTAAAGACTACTGTAAGTCACAAAAATGGCAGGGACATAGTCATATAACTAAAATATATAAATATATTTATAACTAAATATCTTACTTTATTGTAGTATTGATTTTTCCCTTTTTTTTTTGGTCAAGTTACATGAATTGACAAAGGACAGTTATTAGTGTAGGTGAGACAGATAAGTGTCACTGAAACAAAAAATCCAAGTTAATGCTTCTGTAGTTGAATTACTAGAACCCTCAACCTGTAAGTACAGCAACAGTGAGTGAGCTTCTGTGTTATGCGGAAATAGTGAGACACCACAATGTCACCTGCCATTTTTGAATCAAGTGACATTAGCTCATTATCTGGATCATTGTATATAATTCTATAATGGTGTGGCACAAAATAGCTGCCAAATCTTTAAGCGTCAGGCCATCAATGACTGTCCACACAATGTATCAGTTTGATGTCTGGATAATGTAATTACAGGAAATGGCTGCCAAACATCTTTTTATCTGGCTCGGCAGAATACTTTAGGTGACTTACATCACAAAAGTCCAGCAAATGACATATTAATGTGATACCAGGATTAAAATGCCCTGATTTGGTGACAGATTTATATGGAGAAGCTGACAGATGTTTTATTGTCTGGAAAGGGTAGGTGTCTAATACCAAGAATTGTCCAAAGAATTGTCACTCTGATACCTGGCTAATTTAATAACAGTAAAGTGTAAAGTCTTTCAGTGCTTAGATTGGCAAGATAGGAGTTTGACACTAAAAGAAGTCTAGTAAATGATATATTGGCCTTATATCTGAATGATATTATATAAATAAATTATATTAAATACCTTTATGATGGAATTATAGGGAACAGCTGCCAAACTCCTCTGTGCCACGACGGGATAGAAATTACATCAAATGATATATTGATTTGATATTCACTTCTGTCAGACAACCACTGGCCACCTGACTAAAATATAGGCTATCATCATACATAGTTATTATCATTATGTGTAGAAGAGTACTTATGGGCTGCAGTTGTCTGTGTTTGTGTGTATGTGAGTGTGTATTAATAATAACCCAGCTGCTTGGCCAATGTCAGTCCATTATTCAGCTTTGTATCAGCCAACCAATCAAACAGCCTCCCTTCAGGTTCACCGCCTCGGCCCATCCAATCAGCTCCTCCTGCCAAGCAGCAAGGAATGTCATCTGATTAGCATAACCAGAAAATGAGCAAGGTCATGCTGACATGGCAGATTCTGATGCCTTGAATCAAACAGTGCTCAGAGGCAACATTTAAACAAAAGTATCGTTCAACACTCAGCCAGTCACTCACAGACTTTTCACCAACTGTATCACCATCCCATGAAAAATGATAAGAAACGTTGACAGAATGGAATCTAATCTCTTTGAGCTGCTTCTCATCAGCAGATTTCATTATTTAAGGGCATTCCATGGGGTTCTTCTCTCAATATTTAATTGTCTAATTAATTGTTAAAATGACTATCAGCGCTGTATTCTGTTGTGCTCTGCTTTATATCAGCAGATTTTTTTTTAACTTTCCCACTGCTTTTAAAATCTCAACTACTGTCTCCAAGGAAGGAAAAGTGCAGTACAACAGTGGAAAGTACAGTAGCACAGCACTAGCTTTCTTTAAGAACAACTGATTCATTGGATTTTTTTTTTTTTTTGTAGTTGAGATTCTGTGGTTTTAGAAAAGTTCCCTTGTAATGAATATGCCTCTACTATTGACCTTATCCCAAATGTCATGTCAGGGCTGCCACTTGCTGCTAATGTCACTGTTCCTACTCATTTGACAGACAACATTTGTTGCAGAGAAGCAATAAATGAGGCAGAGTCCTACTTGATTTGATCATGACAGTGCCTAACCCATGGTATTCTGCATCAGACTTTGTATGTTTATGATGTTGTCTTTCTGCTTTGACATTCTTGACATCTAGTCAGCAGTTCTGCGTGTTAGGATAGTGAAACTTTTCTCATAATTTCAATAAAAGCAATTAAAACACAGTGAAGAACTACATCAACAGAAACATTGTTTTATTGAAATGAAGAGTAATTCATTCACTTTGCAACAGACAAAGAGGCAGCGTTTTCATCATCTTGTGATGTCTGCGTTTGTCATGAAGTTTGTCTTATGATGAAAAGAATTCTTGACAAATTGATTCCCCAATGACTGAGCACCCCTAAGTACACGCAAACAAGCAAAAGACACACGCAGAAAACAATGCCATGATGTGCTATGATTGAAATAAATTGAGAGAAAGGAAATACTTGTTGATCTGTAGAGCATGCTAGACTGTACTGCACTAATGGTACAAAGACAAGGAGAGAGATAAAAGAAACGAGATTAAAAGGGATATGAGCTGTAAGAGCTGAATGAGGAGAGAAGCCAGCTGCTTATGTCTTAAAGTGCACTTCAGTATAAAGGTTGCCACTGTACTGTATATTTTGATAGCACTTCAACAGTAATGAATTAGTAAAGGCCAGTTTTAAACCTTCACTTGGTCAGCATTTGCTTCAGGACACATGTAACATGTACTTTACTGCCTCCAGACTACAGTGGCTGGGAGGTGCAAACTAAGATTACAAAATGTGAAACACTTTTACGAAGCTTGAGACAAATTTGCATTTTAGAAAACATTTTTACATGTTATAAAATAAAATTACATTACCATAACACATTTACAAGTTCTGAAACAAATTTACATTTCAGAAAACAAATTAACAAGCCACAAAACAATTTTACAAACGGCAAAACAAATTTACAAGCGGTGAAACGCTTTTACAAGTCTTGAAATGAATTTACAAATATCAACCATCAACCGGAAAGGGAATGTACCAAGTGATAATGGGGAACAGCCAATATGAGTCTAGAACTCTATTAACGAAAACTTATATTGGCCGTTCCCTGTTATCACTTCCGGTCCAACCCCGGAGTTGATACAGTCCCTTTCCGGTTGATGGTTGATATTTGTAAATTTGTTTTGGGACTTGTAAAGTCAACAAATTCACAAATATCAGCCATCAACCGGAAAGGGAATGTACCAACTCCAGGGTTGGATCAGAAGTGAAAATGGGGGACAGCCAATACGAGTTTTCGTTGATAGAGTTCTAGACTCTAGACTATTGTTCTAGACTATTGTTCTCGCTGTTTCCCGTTATCACTTCCCGTGCAACCTTGGAGTTGGTACATTCCCTTTCCGGTTGATCGTTGATATTTGTAAATTTGTTTCAGGAATTTTCAGAAATTTGTTTTGCCGTTTGTAGAAGTGTTTCATGACTTGTTCATTTGTTTTCTGAAATGTAAATTTGTTTTGGGACTTGTAAATGTGATATGGTAATGTAATTTTGTTTTATGATATGTAAAAATGTTTTCTAAAATGTAAATTTGTCTCAAGCTTCGTAAAAGTGTTTCACATTTTGTAATCTTGGTTTACACCTCCCAGCCACTGTACCAGACAGAACTGTGGAGTAATATCACCATTTTCTGATGCAAAATTATGACAAAGAATTTAAATTACAGCTAAAATTATTTTCTACCGTATCTGAAAACATCAACAAACGCATCATAATTTAATTTGTGTCATAAAGTCAAAGGATGTTGTTCTTGATTTTTTTTTATTATTCTAGGCATTTTTTTCAGGTTCAGGTTTTTTTTGTCGTAAGTGCTGATTTTACATTGCACTCATACCTGAAATGACCCCAATAATGAGGAACCAAGCCAGTTGTATGCATTCAATTCAATTTTATTTTATACAGGGCCACATCATAAAAACATTTATCTCAAGGCACTTTACATAGAGAAGCCCAACATTTCCACGAGCAAGCACTTGGCGACAATAGAGAGGAAAAACTCCCTTTTAACATGAAGAAACCTCCAGCAGAACCAGACTCAGAGTGGATCTGCCACTCATCTCATCTCATCTGCCTCGACCAGCTGGGGTGAAATGAAAACAGAGAAAAGAGAAGAGACAGAGGAAAGGGAGGGGAGGAGGATGGGGAAGGGGGAAAAAGATAAGAGGGAGATCAGGAAGAGACAGGAGAGACTAAATATTTACAAACAGGTGTTAAAGCAAAATTATCATTATCATTACAACAATGACAGTGACGACAGCTTCATCAACAGTGTAGAATCTGGATCCAACAGCTCTGCAGTTAAAGCTACCTTGAGAAAGAGAAAGGGGTTGGGGTGGGGGGGGGCAACTGCAAGAGTGAGCAGATGAGTATTAATAATATGTAATATATTGATATAAAGACATGAAGTTTGTGGGAGAGAGACGAGAGGTGTGAGGGACAGAGAGAAGAGGTGCAGTGTATAGTAGTTCCCCAGGAGCCTAATCCTAGCAGCTTAACTAAAGGATGGTTCAGGCAGGTCCATGTCCCACCTGGACCATCCTTAACTATAAGCTTTATACGTTTATGCATTGTGTATTGTGGTAAATTTCACATTTAAGGTGAGCCTGGTAGCTTTAAATTTGAGAGTGTGTGCGTGTATGTGTGTGTTTGTATGCGTGCTGTATCTGTCAGTCAGCTTTCCAGGGGGTCTCTTGATGTTAAATTTAATAAGTCACGCTACAGTAACCACAGCTATTAGATATCACACACATGCTGACACACACACACACCCACTAAGCTAGCTAGCTAGCACACCTCAACTGTGCAGTCAGACAACATGCACATGCACACACATAGTTGTTATCACCACAAAATAATGACTCTCTGTCTATCTATTTCACACACACATATAAAAACTCAGTCTTTGCACATTTATTAAATATAGACACTATACACCAGAGTATGGCTGAAGTTTTCAGTCACTAGAGACACATACACACTTCCTGTTTTATTCACATACTTCCATACACACACTTGGTATGCATAAGTGCTTTCACATTTGGCAAGCATAGCAACATGAAGTGTGCTGAGTATCCAGATAAGATGTTGCTTTGAAAATAATTTAAAAAGTTAAGTGTGACACTGTGGACACTTTCACCTTTAATGGCAACCATAATGGACACATAGTAGAAAGGGATGTATTTTCTCACTCAATTGCAAAAACAATGGTTGAGGTTGGCGGCATAATTTGAATGTTGCACAAAACAGAATTAATTCATAAGTCAAGTGGACAAAGCAGCCAATAGATACTGTATGTTGTTGGATGGCAGTCCTTGTCACATGCCATCACCATTTCATTATCACATTCATTATCATTATCAAGTCAGAACTACCAGCCTGACACTGATTAATCCTGTCTAGGTCCTATGTATGTTGGCCCCCAACTTTTGCAGCTCTCCACTCACTAACCAGTTTTTCTCAGACTTTCTGGTCACCAGATCCACCCGCTCTACTGTTTCGTTTTCACTTGTGCTCCCCGACTGTTTGCACTCTCCTCATTTTAGCAGCCAGTACTTCAACCAGTCACTTCCACCAGATTCTTATCTGATCATCTGCTAATGTCCCATTGTGTTTCCCCAAGTGCCTGCTGCATGTGTGCCGTAACCTTTTTCCTGTTCCTACTTTTGTGTCTGTCTTTTTTCCTGCATGTCCTCCTCACTATCTGTGAGCATGGTTTTCTTTACTTCATCCATTAAAATTCCTTCACTGAACCTGCCTTTATGTCTTTCTGTGTCTTTGGGCCCTTCCTGCCTGTTCTGCCACAACCAGCGTCATAACACACATTGACAACAACTGTCTCTACAGGCAATAACCTGTACATGGGTTAGCGGTTAATGTTTCACACACCACTTAACAGAATTAACCTTACATAGCCCTCCATTGCTGTCTGCTCACATAGTGTCAGTTTGTTTAAGGACAAGTGGATGGTTTGTCTGAAGGTATTAGAAATATAGGAAAGAGTAGTGCAGCTAGAGACAGCAATGTCCATTACAGTCATAATACTTTAAGTCATATCAGTAGCAGTGGAGAACTAAAATAAGAAGTAAAAAAGGGGTGTGGCATTCAACAGAGGTCCTTCACTGGAATAGGAATGTCGTGGTTATGCTATTTTAATATAACTTGTGTATGTAGACATGTTGAACTGTGGCATTCATAGTTCAAAGGGTCACTAAAATTATATATTGAATTATTTCCTTGGGGCATGAATCCATAGCACACTTGATTTCAACATTGTCAGAAGATCAATACATTGGATTGACAAACCAAAAATCAAAACAGCTTTTTTTTTTTTTTTTTTTTTTGAACATCTCCAACACTCAGTGTCCAATATAGAGTCTATAATGCAATGTGTTTTCACCTGAAGTGTGTCTTTGTCTTAGTTATTTTCTGTGTTTTTACACTTTTGTGAAACGGAAAGAGAGAGAGAAGTGAAGTGAAATTGTGCTACAGAAGTAGTTAGGTGGAAGCTCTGGAACAACATGTATTCATCCTATCAAGTAAACCACCAGTAATATCAGGATGTCCGCGGGTTCTTAAAAAGTATTAAAAAGTCTTAATTGCGATTTTCTGAGGTATTACATTTTGTCGGTGTTCAAACTTTGTCCAAACAATTTCAACACAAAAAGTTTGCATGTATGTATTTATTTTACTCCCTGTGACTATTAAAAATATCAATATGCTCTGCTTGCCGGGTTGCGTCAGGGCCTCATGCGTGGAAGAGACGTTACGCATCTCTGGATGGAGACACCTGATTTCAAAGAATGGATGAAGCCTGTTGCACATAATAACCGCAGGGCTTACTGTTTATTTTGTAAGAAGAATGTAAGTGTAGTGTCTATGAGTGTCTATGGGTATCAATGCAGTCAAGTCCCCCATGAATGGTAAGAGCCACAAGACTGGTGCTGGCTGCAAAGAGAGCAGATGTCCATTTCTAGTTTCTGTGCTCCTCTAGCACAGCTGAACCAGCCAGCACAGCTGCAACAGCAGCCTCTGCCTTGTCGTCCGCAAACATCATGGTTGCTATGGGCAGCACACCGATGCTCCGTGTGGAGGTTATCTGGTCTCTTAACACAGCAGTGAATTACCACTCGCTGAATTCAAACAAAAGCGTTTCAGATATTTTCATGTCAATGTTTCTGGACTGACAGCCAAAACGTTCACCTGTGGCAAGGACAAAACGGGATACATCATACGATTCTGGCAAGGACACTTCTTTAAAGGTGACAGAGAATCAAAAAGTATTCTTACCTCATCTTTGTTGTAGAACGGTCGTCCACCAAAATTCAGGAACATGTGTTAAGTGCTAGAAATTCTTTTCATAGAAATTCCTCCTTTAGAAATGTCACTGCCAATGCCAATTTCAAAAATGGTTGTTTGTGACGTAAGATTTATCTCACCTAGGCATTACACAACCAACATTTTATTGTGTATGTCATCACAGAACAATAATCAAATCCCCGTTCAACCATTCTCTGTCACCTTTAAGCAGCATCTCGTTGACAGCATCAACAAACTGGTCCATTTGTGCTTAGGCTTGATGAGTCTGTGAATCAGCTGAATAGCTGGGTCACTTGTTTCTTACTGTGACCTAATATACAATATGTTCTAATAATTTCCTATATGTACCTAATAATGTGTCCTTGTATTTTGATAAATTTACCATAATTTAATTTATTCTTGGGGGCTTTGCTCCTTCTCACTGTATCTGAGTTCTGTTGTATGGTTGTGCATTTGCAAACTACAGTTTTGTAAGTTAAATATTTGTCGCTGATAACAGCTTGATGCGGCCATGAGGTCTTAAAATATTTTTTGGAAGGTCTTGAAAATCCTTAAAAAGGTATTGAAATTAACTTCAGGATTCCTGCCTATACCCTGAAGATGCTTTTGGTGCTAGTCTGTTTTTTTCTTGTTTCTTATCATTTGTTCTCTTCTCTACCATGGTCAACTTTTTTGTTCATACTTCTCTTGTCTGATTTCATATTGACAATGGCTGGACATCAGAACACATGAGAATAAAAGAGTGAATAGATTGAAAGACAAAAGAGGATATTTATAAAGAAGAGTAGGTGCATGCAGTAGGGGACAGAAAGAATGCTGTGGTATTGATCACAAAAAGGCTTCTGAGAGGACATAGTCATTTACTCAGTTCTGTTCAATGACATCTATGGCATCTGATTCTGTTTTGAAAACCTTTCTCTCTCTCTCTCTTGCTCTGTTGCTTGCCTTCCTTAATGGATATTGATTTAGTTTTAGAGACATACTGTAAGTTTCTATCTATTGCGCCATTTGTGTCTGCCTAACCTCCTCTGCTTCTTAACTCTCTCTCTGTCTCTCTCACAACCTTTTCAGGTGAACCTATCTCTCTAGATGACAGTAGTGTGAGTGTAAGTGCAAATCTGGCTGTGTAAGTGCAGGTGTGTGTGTCTGTGTGCATGTCACAGAGTAGTGCAGCTTTAGCAGAGTGACAGTGATGTCAGACACATAACGATTTCCTATTGGCTGTCAGCCCCTGAGGCCTAACGACCTGTTATTGATCTGACCAATTAGCATTCACACCTTTAATTAATACTGAAGCCTGATGTGTGCACACAAATGCGTGCGCTGACACACACACACACACAGGCACACGCAGACTTTTAATTAATAGTGAAGAGAGGGTGGCTGTGTGAAGAGATAAGAAAAGAGAGGGAAAGAATCTGGGAGGGTGAGATGGATGTGTGAGCCACAGAAGAGAAGGGTCAGCTGGAGAGAGAGGAAGGCAGATCAGGACCCTGACTTAAATCAGTGTAGCCTCTTGATATAAAGACTAATCGTATGTCAGAGCCCAATGGTATAGTGGCTTTTTAGAGTATAAACAAGATCACTTTTGTGCATTGAGAAAATGTGTAATGTGTAGTCACCAATGTGAAAGTGTTGGCATAGGAAAACTATCCTAGAAACTGTAGTTGAACAAATAATGGAAGTGCTGGACAAATACAGTGTAACCTGTTGTTTCCATGATGAAGGTTATAATTGCCAAAAATCCCAGTGTATTCCATTAACATTGCTATTATCTACAATTAATTACTATAATAAAGTCATTTGGAACTGCTTGAAGTCAACAGGTAATTTCACACTGGTTTCCTGAATGGGAGTCCATAGCGTGAGCAGCACAAAGGGAAACACATAGAGACATTATCAAATGATCTGGCAACTGACTGGGGCAGAGATGAAAGCAGAGCTACTTTGGAGTTGAGGCAGGAGGCTGATGGCAAATGCGAGTCCCATCTGGAGGTTTGGTTGGAGGCCAATGTTGAAGGTGGTCCCTTCTGGAGGGAGAGCAGGGTAGTGAGGTCCAGAGTAGCATTGGGGGCATCAGCAGGGCCAACAGTCTAAGCTGAGAATCATACAATGGACGCTGGCAACTGTAGCATTGGTCAGGCTGCCTAATAATCTCACAGGACATTGTCGGTTGGGAATACAGCTTTAGCAGCCAACACCGTGCATTTGGAACAGTCTGGTCATCAACAGAAACAGTGTTTGCAAAGATTATTGGGAGCAGGCTGGTCTTCAGGAGGTGCCTCCGTCTCAGAACCTGACTGGTATGCCTGACGTGAGAACAAATAAAACATCTTTTGGGATGGGAAAGACAGCTGAAGTAGGTTGGAACAGCAGATTCACATGAACAGCCTCAGGAACAGGTGGGAAATGGGCTGGAACAGGAACTAGAATGGGCAAGATGTTAACAGAGACACCCAAGTCAGAAACAAGCTTGAATTTGGCAACAATAGCAAACTCAAGAAAAGATGACAGATTACTTGGGATGGCTGAGACCTCCCTCTCAGGAACAGGGGAGATGTCTGCTGGAACCATCTACTGAGGATCGACTCAGGTGTGGACAGGATATTGGCAAGAAGGACCAACTCAGAGGCTAGCTGGGCAGCGAGCATTGGATTAGGATAGACAGCCCTAGGTCACTGGGCATCAGAGAACCGATGTCTTTGGAGCCTATTCTTTCTTTCAGCGGCTCTGTTCTACACGACGAGAACCCAGGAAAGACTGAAGGTCTTCAGGGGCTGGATCATGCTGGAGGCTAGCCGACTTGGAAACAGATTAGAAGCTAGAAGGCTGGTGCTTAGCTAAATGGGATGCTTGCAGAAAGTTGCCAGACCCAGCATGAGAAGCAAGGGAAACATACAGAGACATTGGCAACCAATATGGCAACTGGCTGTGGAAAAAAAGGCCAGTACAATACAGATGAGATTTAAGGGAAATGGATCGGCTGTATAGGCATGTTGGGAATTTCCATTGATTGTAAATGGAAAATAGGTGACATGGTGAATCTGGGAAAAAGGAAGAACATCTAGGGACATGTGGTATGCTAATGGAGTATGAAGGAGACCACAAAACAAGGCTGAGACAGAAATCATGACAGAACAATTAGCAAGAGAAGGGATTGAGTGTGATATTTGTTTTTTTCCCTTCTTTTTATGTATGTGGGTCTAATGAAGTTCTGTTGGCTGGATGTCTTTAGGGGGAAATCTAATGGTTTATTGAACCAGGCTTCAGAGTAACATTGATCACCACATCTTGAAGCTATTGACACGTGAACACACAGACACAAACAACCACGAGACACGCACACTTATTCTTGTTTACACACGAGCAACGAAATGCACACACTGGCACTGGCGCAAACAACCACTTGTGTCTGCAGACACACACTGGTGAAGTTCAGGTAAAGGGCTTATAATTGACATCCCTACGCTTCTTTGTGAGTAGTCTTTGTGTGCCGTTATTATCTGTTCATTCAATTACACACAGGGAAATTGCAAGCCTGGAAAATACCTAAGTACAGCTTTTCAACTAACATTCTTAGATATTCAATTCAGAAAATGCAGTCATTGTGTTGGACAGGGTTATTGTTTTTTTAAAAATGATTAACTTGTTTCACCGAGTCTCATTAAATTGCATCCTCACCTGACTGCTTCTAATTGTGCATTTCTATCATATGAAAGTATATACTTAACTGAATTTGCATTAAAAAATGATCATGCTATTCATTTTGGTGCATTAATGTGAAACCGTATCCTTATTAGTTTTATTTATGACATAATTTTGTATATGCAATGGTCCAAAAATGATTTACATTTGTATACCTGTACTTTATGAATCATAAAAGGTAGACAGAGGAAAGAGAATCAGTTTAACCTAATCAGCAGAAATTGGTTTAATGTTTGTTATTTTGAATTGCCCAATAAGCCATTTATACCTCCAGTGCTGTTGTATGTTGCTTTGACTGAACAGAAGATCGAAGCCCCTTGAAGCTGCTTTGTGGCCACAGTGAATACAGATAATTGTTATTCATACAGAGCATCAAGCCACCACTAACGTAATCCACAGGACTGTTTTTACCTTTAGAGTGTGTGTTTGTGTGCGTGGGAGTATGTAGAGTGTGTTGTGTGTAATAAACCCAAACAAACACTAGTGGTCTGCTACTCCAAGTCCATAATGTTTGATCTCCACTTGAAGCTAAGATCATTAGCTAAACAGGTTGTGTGTGTTTTAACAGCTGTAAGATCATATAGTGCTTTGAACAGCCATTACTCTATCTGGGCCTTGTGTTTTCCTTCTTTGACTCTCAGAATCTCTCTGACGCACATACCTTCTGCTGCTACTTAGTCTATTTTTCTTGTATTAATGATATCATAATGAATCATAATTATTTATAGTTAAACCATCACCAAGCATCTACCAACTAAAGACGCTCTGAAGAGGGTTGCAAGTCTAATGTGGTATGTGGTTAATTACTGAGGTTTATTCCTGTCCTTGGTAAAGTAAACCTAACCCCAGACAAAGTGTTTATATTGAATGAGTTCTGTGAATCTTAACATAAGCATTTCCATCAATATTCTTTACAACATCAGTGAAGGGAACTGATATTATGATTAATTTGCCATTAGTAGAAAATTTGACAACTAAAATAATTGGTAATGCAAAGATAGCTCATATTTAAAGAGTATTTAAAGAGTAAAGGCAGCGTTATTCGTTATAGGACAGACTAGAATTCTTTCCCATCTGTTTCAAATTCTCATATATCGCATCCACCACTGGGACTTCTACACTTCCAGTTTACCCTCAACTTCATACTGATCACAGTGTTTCTTATCTTGCACGAGTGGATGAGTAGCACAGAAACAGAGCTCACCATAAAACAACCTATTCATTTCACTGCTGTAATCTGCACACAGTTTGTAGGTACTTACTGTATCTAGATTAAGCATTTCTGTCATTTAGAAATTTATACTTTTAATTACACAAGAATTATTTGATATATTTTTTTAATAATGTCTAAATGATTGAATTAGTCATTCATGGTTAGCGAGGGTCCTGCGAAAAATAATAAAAGCACTACACTATAAAAGAACTGTCTTTAGATGAGGTTTGACACCCTATCTTATTTGAAGAACCATAAAATGTTTTCCTATCATGACCATTCTCCCTAAACCGAATCTAGCCTTGTGCCAATGTAAGCAATATTATAGTTATTATTCATTTAAATATCGTCCCTTCTTTTGATCGCAATATGAATGGAATGAAAATAGTGTTAAATGACCTGCAATGTTGCCAATACTTCCGCCATGCTTCACTGTCACAGCTGAAGAGTCAAAGTGAACAAAGTGAAAAGTTAAAGGCAGGTAATTGCATATCTTGCATATCTTGCCTGCCCTCTTTTTGTGCACAGGTCTTTTTAATGCTATGCACAGCCAGTGGTACCACCAACAATGAAGGGGGTAGTGTGTTCTCTTTGTACTTGCCTCTGTCATCAAAGCTAGTGAAGTGAATAATCTGTAGAGATGTACATGTACTGCATTTAAAGAGTTTGTGTCTCATGTAACCACAACCAGGAAACATCGCACTCTGTCCTTTCTCTTTTTTCAGTGTATATTCAACATAATTGTTCTTTTTATGAACATTTTACATTAAATTGTGTGACAGTTTTTATTATTCTACCCATGAATACTGAGCTGTCATAGTAAGACTTTGGGGAAATTGCCTGAATATGCCTAGTATGCCTATGTAGGAGTAGTATTGTTTAGGGAAAGAGTCAAACGCTCAAAATTACAAATATGTAGAGGTATTATAGTTGAGTTTTTTTTACAATGTATTTCAGTATCAAAACTGCACGCTAAACATTTTAAACCTTTCTTTTTTTAATGTAATGTCTCTGTGAGTTTGAAAAGTAAATGTGAAGTTGTCAGTGCTTTGTCAAAAAAAGTTTAATCCAATTTAATATGTTGTAAATATTGTCAAGCTAGATTTGGAATAACAAGTTAATAACATAAGAGGGTTGGTTGAACATTAAAATCCCCCATACTGTAATTTTTTGAGATGTTTGACGACAGGTGTAATATGATTTGCTTTTTATTCCAAAGACTCTTCTTTTCATATGATGATAAGATGTTTTCAAGACTGCTTTTTCAGTTCGCACAACACATTTCGATTCAGTTCGCAATAACATTTACCTGAGCAACTCTAATCATATTTTATCAATTTCAAATGTTTTTTTAACACACACCTAAGAGCACTGTTAGCTGAAATGGAACAAGGACATGTCCAACTTGAGATATACCTGTCTGCTTTCTGAATGATACTCGCACAAAAATATACCCTTAGAGGCAAAAGCAAATAAGGTAATTCACAGTAATATACAATTCTATGACAACAGGAAATTATCCACAGCCCGACCATGGAGCTATTTAAAGCATTTTTTTTTTAATATGAAACTCTAAAAACAACATTGAAGAATTCAAAAATATGTAATTGGTTTATGAAGCTGCATCATCTCAAACACACAGATAGCCATTGTCATTAGTCAATGTTGATGAGGAAAAAATGTTGTTCTTGTAGTATTGTCACATATTACATTATGTGTCATAAACAGACTGGAGTCGTTGTGTTCCTGGCTTTGTCAACAGGAGGCCGCAAGACCACAAACATGGTATACAACTGACCCCTAATCTCTACTGCATGTGGAACATTTGCGTTGCGTCTGTGATCCGCAGTAGATCCGATATGTTTTCATTACAGTCAGTGGTTGTGTTTCCAACGGCTACGCAGTGCTGATCCGGCATTCCAGAGCCTGACACAGCTGATCCGAAAGTCTTCTATTTTTGCAGGACACTGGACCACAATGCAACAATTTGGCACAGTATATCATGCGGGGCAGGAAGCTGTGCACAAAAACAAAATAAAACATCCATTTTACTTTCAAAATAAAATAAACCGTGTTCACGGCAGATCATATCTACTTGCACTACACCTTGGAAACGTCATAAAGGGCAGAGGCAGACCTGAAGTTGAGGTTTTCAGGCATCATTTCACCTAGTTGACACGATATAGAAACAACATCCTGTTATATTGCGCGATTGTGCTTGAAGTCACAAGATCTCATGATGCCAGCTGCCGGACTGTGTTTGGTGGGTATTGACAGACCGCAGATCGGAGATGCAGCGCAAGCGTTCCGCATTCAGTGGAAATCCGGGGTTACGCTATAACATTTCATCAACTCAACAGACTAAAAATGTTTTACGACACAAGTTCTTCGCAAATCTATAAAAAGAGTGGGTCAAAGTACTGAATAAATCAACCTGACATGCAACTGACTCTGAAGTTGACAGCCAGTGAAACCTTTTATAGATCTTAGAGCCCCAGAACACATATCTGTTTGTTACAGACCTCAGGACTCATTCATCTGTTCTGTTACAGTTCTTATAAACCTTACATCTTTTATGAGCAATGTCTTGAAAGGAATTTCCAAAAATCATTTTTCAAATGTAGTTAATGGAAATCCATGTTCATGATTTCTTGTAACAAGTCCTGTGCTATATTTTCATGCATTCAGCATCTATTCTGTTCTGGTCAAAACTTGGTTCATCTTTTATTAAAGTTAGTGCTGACAGAGGTGTAAAACACCCAAACTCTTTCTGTTTTCTTCTCTCTCTCTCTCTCTCTCTCTCTCTCTCTCTCTCTCTCTCTGACTTTGCTGTCCTCCACTCTACTGTTACTGTCCTCCCATCTGAAGTGTCATCTGTCTCACTTAAAACTCTCAAAGCATGGCAGCATTCTTCCTCTTTTCTCACACTTTGCTCTCACTTTTTACTGACTTCTCAGTTTTATTCTCCCATCTCACTTTTTCCCATCTTTGTCTCACGCTTCCTATACCTGGACTTTACTATAATTGCTAATCTAGGGAGAAATAAAAAACAGGTAAATGGTTGTGTGCGTAGACAGACTAGCTATATGCTCATGACTACTCTGCATGCCTTTGTGTACCTGTTGTGTGTGAGTGTCTGTGTGAGAGAGAGAGACAAATGCAGATAGTCCTACAGATGGCCCATAAAAGCAGCAGCTTGTAATGAAGCAACTGAGACTGAAATCATGGTTATGGTAAACTGGGGAGAGACAGAGATAGGGAAAGAGGGGCGTAGATGGATAGATAAAGAGAGAGAATAAAGAGGAGTAAGAACTGAGGGTTAGAGAGAATAAATACGAGAGGGCAGGCAGAAATAAACCCTGAAAAGGAGTGCGGTGTAGCCTCTGGCTACTAAATAAACCAGTGTAATGAAACTATGTGATGTTCACAATAAAGTAGGAAAAAAAGGAGGAATGAAGGGGTGCACAGAAGGCATGATATAGTGATATGGATGGAACAGGAGATGGAGAGAGAGAGGATGAAGCTAGGAGCTGGCATGTCATCAAAGTTTTTAATCAAGGAGGAGGGAGTGCAGGAATAGGAGGGAGGGGATGGGTGGAGTGTGACAGGAGGAGGCACTTAAGGAAGGGGGGGATTAAAACAATGGATATGGGAATTAGAGATAAAAAAATACAGGGTTTAAGAAGCAGGAATAGATTGATAAAAGAAAGGAGGAGTAAATGTAAAAGTAAAAATGAGGCAGAAGAAACACTAAAACCTTTATGAAAAAATTTAGGTGATAGAATACAGACAGGTAGAATGAAAATGTGATGGAAAGCATTGATTAGAATTTAATAGCTAAAAATTTTGCCTTGTGTGTAACACTGGACTGGCACTTGTGTGTGTGTGTGGTGAGAGGAAATGTGTGTCTGATAGGACAAAAACATCCTGACACTGACTAGGGCCACACTGACTGGCAAAATCGATAGGCCAACAGGTCACAACACTAGGTCAACCTGACATCCAGACACAGTACGGCACAGGGGGTCGCCATAGTGATGGATGACCCTGGTTGTGTGTGTGTGTGAGTAATTGTTTGCTAGTGTCCAAGTGTGTTTTGTCAGGGTTCATTTCTCTAACTGTGTGTCTGTGTGGAGATAAGGAGGCTGGCGGTTAGAGGGGGATCATTCAGGGTCTTTAGCAAAACGATTTTCTTCTCTCATATTGCCATCCATGGTCTGTGAGCACCAGGATTTAATATACCCTCTAAAGAAAATCTTAAACAGAAACATTATATCACCTCATTAAAGGGCGTGGAGGATGTTTTCCTGCAAAGGAAACAAAATTAGAGGCAAAGTTATTTCTGCTCTGGTTTTCATCTATTTTTAAATGGTGCACAAACTTTAGTCTTGTGGACCTCATCTCAGTCAAGATGGATGCTAATAATAAAAAGGTAGCTAGATTTGTTTAAAGTTAAATGAACGTCTGTGTTTGTATTAGAGCATTAAAAAATACTAAATGTCCACATATCTCATCAGTTCTGTGGCTGCTTGTGGTGGTACAGACTCAGACAGAAGGAAGGGAGAATAATTGATTAGGTAGGCCATAAAGACGTTGTATAAATAAATTAATCAATCAACCAACCAATTGAGGAATCACACCAACATTTCATTTACTGTCTTCCCTCTCTCTGTTTTGTGAATGATAATTTTTGCCGTTAGCATGGACAGGATTCCCCTGCAGTTTTCATTTGAAGATTAGGCTGTTGTTCAGATTTGTGATTTTTAAGGATAAAGCACAGTGAGGTTTCTGGTGACAACTTAAGAAAAGTGCAGCTCTGTCTCTACTTCTCATTTTGGGAACTTACTGAGCAAAAGTCTTTCTTGTTTCCTTCTCCTGCTTTAACTTTTTTTCTTCTTCCCTCCCTCTCTTCCTTTGTCTCAGTAGTTTCATAGTTCTATCTGTCATGTTAGGCGTCCTCTGTCTCATGTTTTTTCCACCTCCCCCTCTTTCTGTCTCCCTCTGCTCTTGCCTCCCCCTCACCCCATCTGTCTCTCCCCTTCTCCCTAACCCCTTATCTGTCTGAACAGTTTCATAGTTGTATCAATCAAGTTCAAACAATAAGACCAGAGTTGGTCCCTGTTCTCCCATCCACTTCCTGGTTTATGGCTTGTAATACCCTTTCTCTCCCTCTCTCTGTCTCTCCCCCTCTCTTCTTTGTGGGTACGTGTTTGTGTATTTGGTTATTTATATGCACACTTGTACGTATATCTTAGGCACAGAACTGTAAATGTATCTAGAGGGAATAATGTGATTAACTATAAAACATTTTTACTTTACCTTTCTGGCATTCTCTGAGGCTGAGTTTAGTCTGCTTTGACTGGGAGTGCAGTCAGAATGCCCTTTTACAGCGATCATGCTTGGCATTATGTGGTATAAGGAAAAACTATTTGAAAACATCAATCCCCATAGGAACTGCCTACATTTGTGCTTGGTGTTAGATTTTAGAGAAGCCAGTAGTGACAGTATGTCACAACCACCTTTGTCACATTTCTGACCAAGAAACAGTGGATTGTACTTTGTGCTGTATGTGTTGCTTAAAGGTGACAGAGAATCAAATTTTTACCTCGTCTTTGTTGAAGAACGGTCATCCACCCACATTTAGGAACATGCAACAAGTGCTAAAAAATTTTGAACATCTCCTTTTCACAGAAATTCCTGTTTTAGAAATGTCACTAGAAAATGAGTCAATTTAAAAAACGATTGTTTGTGACATAAAATGCATCTCCCCCCCACTCTGGTTCCATTCCCTCCCCTTCAAAGGCAATTAGCTGTAAAAAGATGGTCTGTCCATGTTCCGAAGCCAGCGAAGTTACATTCATTTGAGTGGCAGTGAAGGCAGCCAATCAGTGTCAAGTGCTTGCATTTCATAACGAGGTTGCCAGTTAAGCCCGGAAAGATGCCAAATAGGTGTAAAACCATGCGTTTACAATCCTCCACCCTAAAATAGCTTCCTGAGAGAGGTTTTTAGGAATCCTCTGAGGCGTTACACATCCAACCAAAATTTTATTGTGTATATGTCACATCACAGAACAAGGATCAAAAGCTGTTCAGCCATTCACTGTCACCTTTAAGTGCAACCAGTGCAAAGTGTGTTTGGATTGGATAAATCACTGTGGAAGAACTGTGTGAATGGGATAATGCACAGCTAAAGTATTTTACCTTTCAAAAAGAAGTTGAAAAAGCCTAAATCCTTGTCTGTTTGCCTTTATCTCTTTTCCTCTGTAGAACTTCACAGCACATCTTGTGGAAACCCCGGTGTCCCTCCCAAAGCAGTGTTAAGTGGTGGTGGCCGTTTCGCTGTGGGAGACCGTGTGCGGTACAGCTGTGTTCCTGGTTACGTCTTAGACGGCCACGCCACGCTCACCTGCATCACCAACGCTGGAAACACTGCTGTCTGGGACTTTCCTGCACCAATATGTCGAGGTACAGACAACTAAACCTGTATGTGTATGTGCATGAATGGATATGAAGAGTTTTATTCTAAAATGAAAATGCACTTAAAATGAACTACATCTTTCATAATGACAACAAATAATGGAAATAACTCAGCAGTTAGTAGTCATTTTTAAGTCAATTAATTTTAAGTAATGCTTGTCTCTTTAATATTTTAGAATTATGAAATACTGGCCTCTGTAACGCAAAACATAAATTAAACAGTTTTAGAAGAAAACTCTTTATGAATTTTATGTGTGTGTGGGAAAGACAGCAAGACAGACAGACATGTGCATGCAGTTGTGAATGTGAAAGAGAACATGGCAGGCATTGCAAGAATGCTTGGGTTTGCTATTAGTTTACAGCCTGTTATATTCATGCTCAACTTTGTAGTCAAAGATGTGTGTAGGAGTGTGGCAGATGTGGAGTGTGGCTGCGGAGTGCGCTGTATTCTTATTCTTGGGTAGGTATAGATGGTCTGTGTACATAGCCTTACGTACTGTGGCACTCTACAGTATGGATTCTTTGAGAACTCTGTGCTCCTCATTTAATGCATTGGTACAAACAGGCTTTATCCCGTATAGTGTAGGTGGATGCAAATATGGTGGAATGTGTGTGGTATGGATCTGCATGCAAATATCTACACAGTTTACTAAAACTCACGACAGTGGTTTATATTAAAATAACATCAGAAAAGCATCTAAACGTCTTCAATACTTAAAATAAGAATAATAGATAATAATTCATTTAAATAATAGATTATATATTGTTGACAAACAAACTGTAAATAACTCCCTGCTTTGGAGGTGGTTTCTTGTATAACTGATCCTACTGAGAATCACCCAAAATCTGCAGATTCATGCAGCTCTTTGTTTTACTATTCTGGTCCATATGGACAAGTCCCAAGGGCACTCATTGGCCCCCATTTATAAAACTTTGTGGCGACAGTATGCAGCCAATATACAGCAGCAACAGATATTGGATGTTTCTGGATCATTGAGGGACAAACACAATTAAGGCTTATTATTTATTATTATTAAAGTTGATTGTTATGACATGCAGATCCGTTTGTACATTTTATGATTGGATGTCACTTATTTGTAACCTATTTATGATCCATTTAAAAATAGAACAGTCTGAAATGACTGTCACCAACATGGACATGAAGGTCCAAGTGGCAGCCACATGGGCACTCTGGTATCTGTGAGTGACGATGCTGACAGAGGATAGAGTTGATTGACAGTTTATTGTGCCAGGACTATTACTGAGTTTACAGTGGTAAGGCAAGAAGGCCTGGTTTCACAGGCTTACCACTATATTCCTTATCACAATAGATGAAGTGACAAAATAACACTGTTGTACCTCTTCTTATTTGTCAGCCCTGAGGCGGTTTGTTGCTGCAAGACTGTGTATTAAAGTAAATTAGGAAATGGCAGACGAGAGACAAGAAGAGAGAGAAGATAGATATATTTTCAACACCTGAATATTTTGCTGTATACCAAGTCTAATTTGGACTCAGTTTGTCAAAGCTGCTCAATCAGTGACTCCTCTCTTCATATCATTCCATATCTCTCATATGACTCACAAGTGACATCAGTGACATGAGGCTGCCCAGACAGAGACGGTGATTTAGTTAAAGGATTAAACTTTGCTGCTCCACCTGAATGCATTGTGGTTGTAGATCCTATAAGTAACACAGAGTCAGTCATCCAAGAGAGTAACATCCCTTAGCACAAAGAAGGCATTTTTACTTCTTAGAAGGGGTCCAAACATCAACCACGCTCTATGGAAAGAAGCAAAAGATTCACAACATTGAATTTGAAGGACTATCAGTTAGTGATAAACAACAGAGATATCGTCAAATACTACTAAAAAAGAAGCAATGAATTGTTTTAAATCACTGGAGAAACGTGGAAAGCATATATCACCATAGCATCAAACCTTTGTGAGACTTCTGTAAGAGCTGTACTCAGACTCGCTATCAGCAACACGGCTCAAGGACATATAACTGGAAATATTCACACCAACATTCATGTGTGATAACAACTGACAGGATACAGTGACCGCTTGATCTAACAAACACAATGCAGTCCAAGCAGGACACTCTTCATTGGATTATTGCTTGAACACTACATGCCACTAGACTGGTTTGAATGCATAGGATACGGACTTGTGGCCACTGAAGTGAACAATAAAGCAGAGGTTAAGGCTGTGACAGATTAACTGTGGAAACTATTGGCAGTATCATAAAAAAGGAGGTGCATAACAGCAGCCAGGCATTGCTGAACTGGCAGGTTTCATAAAAACAAGGGATGAATCTGACATAAGGTGAAACCAGAATTGGAAAAAATCTGGACTAAAAATCTGGACTCAAAGACAGAACAAAATGAGATCAACACAAATTTGAAAAATCATAACAAGTTTGACAAACCAAAGGAGACAAAAAAAGTAAAAATCTAGTGTACAGTTGGGTTGCACTGATACTGGTCTACACCAGTCACTAATTACCAATTTTTATTGTATTTCACTTCAAATTGTTTATAGCAAACACAGAAGTGGGTAAAGTTTTGTATTTCTGGCATCACATGATGGAACCAAATTGCAAAAGTTTCCTGATTGGTCCCGTGCAAAGTAGTGCTAACCGAAATCAAAGGATTGTTTCACAACCTCACCTACCTCAATTTGCAGTGAACTGTAGTTTGAGCCTAGGGAAGGAACAGACAGGAACAGACAAGGAGGAGAGAAAGAGAAGCGGAAGAAATGGCAACTTGTCAGTGCTGGATTAGCAATGTCTCTGTCACTCTGTCAGTAAGGCTAAGAGGAGCTAAGCTACTAATACGTTTGCACCAACTCAGAAACGCACATACACAACTGCTCACATCACCCACTACATACACGTTACACACAAATCTCTACTTGGGTGCTTCTCTCTCTCTCTCTCTCTCTCTCTCTCTCTCTCTGACTGTTTGTGTGTGTGTGAGAGAGAGAGAGAGAGAGGTGGGGTGGTAGCACCTAAAGGCATTCATACCAGCCGTAATAGCTTTCTATCAATTATTCAACCATGCAATCAAATGACTTGAAATGCAGTGCTTTTAGCAATATCACCATGAACGCCACCCTCTTTGCTCCCTGTCTCTGTGATCTTGCCTCTTTATTCTTGCAATTATACAACTGTAAACATGAGCTACTATCTACATTATGCACTGTAGAATAGATAAGAACAGATAAGAATGGAAAACTGGTTCAATTTAAATAGGATGCTTCTCCTTTTAACTATATTCATTTTAACCCATTACCAGTGGTAGCGGTAGAAATATACTGGAGGTGCACACCGTGGTTAGTGGCTACTGACAAAAAGAAAATCCTGGTTCAGTACACTGTCCTTTCTTTGTGGAAACTGAATTTTGTCTTTCTTTGGGTTTCTGTCTCACACTGATATTCAGTCCAGTTGGTCTGGGAAATTATATGACCCTTAAGTGTAAATATGAATATGATGGTTTTGTAATTCCCTGCCTTACCTTTGGGGATGTTCTGGCTCTGAGTACAGGAACGAACTACTTCAAAAAGTGTTTTTACCTCGTCTTTGTTGAAGAACGGTCATCCACCCACATCCAGGAACATGCAAAAAGTGCTAGAGATTCTGAACATCTTTTCATAGAAATTCCTCTTTTAGAAATTTCCGCTTTAAAATAGGTCAATTTCAAAAACAGTTGTTTGTGACATAAAAAGTATCTCACTGCCACCCCACTCTGGTTCCATTCCCTCCCCTTCAAAGGCTATTAGCTGTAAAAAAGATGGTCTGTCCATGTTCAGAAGTCGGCGAAATTACATTGATTTGAGTAACAGTGAAGGCAGCCAATCAGTGTCAAGTGCTTGCATTTCATCATGAGGTTGCCAGTTAAACTCGAAAAGTAGGTGCAAAACCATGCGTTCAATCCCCCACCCTAAAATAGCTTTCTGAGAGTGTTTTTTAGGAAGCTTCTGAGGCGTTACACATCCAACCAAAATTTTATTGTGTATATGTTGCATCACAGAACAAGGATCAAAAGCCTGTTCAACCATTCTCTGTCACCTTCCAATATAGAGAATACTAATGCAGCATGATGCTGAATAACATTACACTGAACAGGTGTTCCTTTCTGATTGTTCACTTCATATATTCAGTGTTTTGTTAATTGTTATTTTCCAAGTTGGAGGGTCTTTAGGTATCATGAGATGTCACCATACAGATACACAGGAAGTTGAAGAACATGGCAAGATCACCTAGAGGCCAGCAGAATTTCACATTTCTATTTGACTTGGGAACCATTGTTGACTCAGTCCTATATATATCTGAATCACTGTGTGTAATTTTGAGGTATACGACTTACAACCTTACTTGAGTTCACATGTGCATCTGCAGCAACAACAGATCCAGTCTTACAAACACCATTTGCAATTGGGCTAGTATTGGAAGGGTGCTGTTTCAGCATACTTTTATTATATCCAAACTGTGCCACTGTGTACTACTATGAGCAAAACCTAATCAAAAAAACATACTGCATAGCTACAGTATGTGACACTAATTCCTAAGACAGTCGTGTGTTATGGATGGAACCTCTGTGTTGATGCATTTATGAAGGTGTGTCTGTATGTTAGTGCCAAATTGTTTGCAGGACAGAAATATCCTTCAACATCCAAGACAGCTATATTCCTACAAACACACACATGCACATTAGAATAGCTGGTCCTGAGAAAATTTTATCATCATGGACTCACATATGTAGGGTATACCTGAATATTCATCAGACTGCATGTTTACGAGTGTACGCGGGGTGGTGACCACTGCTGAATCTTGTGTGTATATTTAGGAACTGCCATGTATATAGGAACTGCCATTGACCTCATACGTGTTTGCATACGTACAGATGGGTTAATGCACAGTGATAACTATGAGCACAGCATGAACACAAATTGCTTTCTTTACATTTTCCAGTAGGAGAGATGGAACATGAGTGTGAGAGATCCACACAGAGTGAAAGGGAGAAATGGGTGACACAAAAGGGAACAAAAGAAGGGGTTAGAGAGAAGTGGAAGAGCTAGAAGGAGAGGAAGTAAGGGCTTATTGTTGGAATTGAAAAAGTAATAATGTCCTCTGACAAAACTCAAAATTAGACTGGCTGAGGAACGGAAATGAAATGAGTTTGTGTAGTTGTTTGTTTGTGAATGTGTGTGTGTGTGTGTGTGTCTTTTTGTCTTTGTGTGTGTAGTCAGCAAAACAAGAGTGAGTCTGCTGCAGCTGCTTAGGCTCATGTTTGTGTATGTTCACAGGAGTATTTGAGCTCTCAATACTAGTTCTACTGCAGTCTGATCAGGCAACATTTAAATATTTTTTTCTTGTTGTGAAAAATAACACTGCAGTCATAGTATATCCCAAATGAAAGCCACAGTGTGGCAGAATTTAGCCTTTCTTTAACCCATATGGTTAAGAATATCTGAGATGAGGAAATGATGCTCATTTAATTGTATCTGTACATTTTAGCTCTAAAAATGACAAAATAAATAAGGGGGATGAAAGAAAAAGACAGAAAACATTAAATAAACAACTGGTTGAAAATCTTGCAACAGAAGTTGCTATGGATACACTCTAATTAATGTCAAATTATCAAGCTTTGTTCTAATGGAGAGGATATTTTAAATGCGGGTAGACCCATATTCCCATTTGTTGTAGACTAGTTGCCTTTCTGTTTTTGTGAAAGAGGTTTATGTTTTCTACTCTTTGTGTAAACAAACATTTTGAATAACTTTCATGCTGACTTGACCTTTATGAGGAGACTGTAGATGTTAGTTTTTACTACATCACAATAATACAACTTAAATACAAATGGTGGTTATGATACTTTTTACATGCAAGTGCTTTTTCCCAGAGGCATGGGTAATGTATTCAATTTCATTACAAAGTTTACTATAACAATAATGCTAAAAACGACATTTTAATGTGTAGTATGGTGCGAATCTAGAACCGAACCAATTATGTGTTGTCACTCGACTGTACATAAGGCAACGTAGCCTTGAACAGGTGTTTGCTTCGAAACTGACTTTGCAGCAAAAAGTCTTTCAACCCTGTAAATCCACAGCATTTTGGAAAACTCCAGCAGAGCGTATTTCTTTTTGGTAAATATTAAAGTTCTAGGCTTCACCAAATGTTGCATCACATGGTACATGCACCTTTCACTTGAAAACACACAGAAAACCTAAACCAGGTGTTCAGCAGGTGATATCAGATTGAACAATATATACACCACTTCCTTACTATCAGCCTATTGAAGATATTTGCTCTTTTTTTAATAATATTCTGCCAGAGTCAGTACTTTGAACTCTGCTGAAATTGGTTGTTTGACTTCCACATTAACTCTCTCTGACTTTCACAATTCACTTTACATCAGTGTGTGTATGTCTGCTTCTGACAGTGTGCATGACCCTCTGTGTTTATGACATTGTGTTCATGCCCAAGGCTGACTGGAATCATTGCTAGGTGAAATGGTAATAGTGTCACGGTTACATTGCTATCGTCATGACTGTTTGTTTCCAAGTAACATCTTTTTTTAAATTCGTTCAGCTCTTCACCTCATCCTGCCATCCTTTCTTCCCATTATACTTAGTTTTTTGGCAGCGAGCAGTGACATTGAGACTGACTCAAATCCTGAGCAGTTTGTTTTGAAAAAAAAAAGTTCTTGTCACTCAGTGATACAGTGGTTAAAACGGATATAGTTGAGGCAGGGTCTGGTTGTAAGTGTGTCACTGGAGTCAAGTAATGGATAAAGTTACAATGTCATGTTTTAGATACACAATATTCTATTCAACATTTGTAAAATGGCCATACTAATTAAGGCAGTGGATAGTATACCACTACATTATTTTTACTTTTTTTTTTTTTTTTTTGCTGCATTTTCTCAGTTTGAGTCTGTGTAATGTTATTTCATAGATCAGATAGACACACAAACACAGTGAGGCCCAGGGATCATAATGCCTGTTCAACAATCTTCATATGTTATATATCTAGATATGTGCCTCTAAATAAATATCTGTGTATTTTTTGCCAACTAGAATGAACTACATAAGCTGAGCTGTATTAGATTACAGTGTTTAAGCCTGAGACACACATTTGACCCACCGTCCCTGGGATTCCTTGGTGATATAATACATTCTGTAGCACCCAGTTCTAGAGTTTACCCCTTAAACAGCAGCCCAGAGTTTAGCTTTGTCCCCGAGTGACACAAGTCCTCATCAGCATGTAATCAGGTTTAAGTCCCCACCGGCACTGGAACAAGCCCACCTTGGAACAATAACACACACTTCTTGCAGGGCAGGACATTCAAGCTGTGATATCATTGATTCAAACACACTGCAAAGACACCCAGAGGCTATATGTTTAATGTGTTTATATGTCATTAGATTTATGTCTATGTAGCTATGTGTGTTTTTGTGTAGTCTCTAGTGAGTATGTGCTTGCACATTTCTATCTTTCTTCTGGAGGTTTTTTTTTCTTTTCTTTTCCTATGGAGGAGAATCTGAGTTTTTAGATTTATGGAATGTCAAAGTTCTATAAATCAGCAGCATAAATCTCATAAATTCCTGTGAATAACCAAACAACAAACAGATAAATAAATGTAATTAATTAATGAGGCTATTTTTTTCCCCCGTTAACAACCTGCAGTTGTGACAAAAGGTGTTTTCAGCAAGTGACCATATCCAATTAACATCAGAAATCAATGGCTGCATTTGGCAAAGCAAGAGCCAAAGTGATTGTGTGTTTACCGGAAGAGAGGATCAGTTTCTGTCACTTTTATCAGAGAAAATGTTGACACCATTTCAAATTAAGTTATTGTCAAGTTGTGAAACATCTGCTCCCCATTCATTTTCAATTGAGCTAATTAATGCACATCTATATGTCACAACTATCTGTATTAACATTTCAGAAGAACATATTCAATACTAGTCAAAAATAGCTAACTAATTGCATGCTTGTGAGATGAATGACATGTACCAGATGCCTTCTGATAACACCTCAGTAACATACATGATTAATGGTTACATATCACCCCTACACATCTAGAAGCAACTAAACAAAACTTTTTCATCCATTAGAAATAGACATCATCACAACATCAAACCATCAAATCTGAAAAATACTAAATACAGTTAACTCTAGTGTAAGAAGCTACAATATTTACCTTTTTTTTTAACTTTTCTGATTGAATGAAATGTCAATGAAGTCTAATGTTGGATATGTCCAACAGTTTAAAACAATTGGTCTTTACTTCTTTACAAATCTAATGACTCCTAAGTAAAATAAAACCAGAAAAATGTGCTTGTCATGTTTATGTCTGTAACTAGAGCCAGTTTGTTTCTCTCCCTCTTCGTCTCTCTCTCTCTCTCTGTCGCTTTCTTTCACACACACATACACACACCTCTTCCAGGCTCTCCATGGTCTCATTATTATCTTGCTAATGGTTCCCTGTGGATGTAAAGCTCTGCTGATCCAAGCAGCTGGAGACACACACACACACACAAACCACTTCCAAACAGACAGAGAGCCCCACACACACACATCATTCCCTGCTGTATACCGTACATGCCCAGGTAGAGAGAAAGGTAATATGGGGCCATATGTTCCCACAAGTACAAAAAATGTTGGCACATTTAATAATACAATACCCTCCCTACCTCTTTACACACACACACACACACACACACACACAGATCCATTCTGACCATAGTGCTAATCCCTCTCTTTGGAAAGCAGTATAGGGATTTAATTCTGTAATACATCCTTGTGTGTTAAAATCCTAGAGTGCAATTACAGAAACTGCAAATTATAGTCTACTTAATTGTCCAGACTGTGTTGGCATATTTTTCTTTTAATTTCTAAACAACTAAAGCAATCAGTGTCCCAACTCAGTATGGCCATGGTTTGTACTTTTTAATACTTTTGGCTGACATCAAAATTGTTTCCTTTAATAAAGATGAGCCGAATATTGTAATTGAACCGTAGCATTTTATGTTGTTTTCAGTTTGTGGTTTCTGTGGTCTAAGTTTTAATGATGAATCTTATACAATTGCCACATTGATCTCTTGACTTCTAGAAACTGTAGAATATATGGAAATGTGATGCTTTCCAGGTTAACAAATTCTATGTTTTATGTGGTAGATAGTTACCGTATTTGTTTTATTTACACCATAATAACAGTGTGGCATTTTAAATTGTATTCAAAACACAGTGTTCACGGTAGCGAAACTCTCTCTCCACACACTTCACTCTCTCTCTTTCAGATCAATGTTCCAGCGTTGTAGTGACACATGAAGTACTCTTATCTCGTCAGTGCAGACCTGCTCAATTCTTTCTACCTCACTCCTCTCCTCCTCTCCACTTTTCCCTCCTGTCTTTTGCCTTCCTGTCCTGTCCTCCCTTCTTTCTGGCTCTGCATATATATGTCTCCTCTCTCTCCTCTCTCTTCTCCCCTCTACTCACGCTGACACTGATGATGTCTGCCGTCTAAACTTTGGTTGACATTTAAGTTTGCTTTTGCAGGTCATTTACAAGTACTCGTGCAATTTCAACTCGGGTCACTGCACTTTTCACCTAGTCCTATTTGTCTCCATCTTTCTGTATCACAGCTTCCACATAGCCACGCTCCCTGGCACACACAGATATGTAGCATAATGTGGGTGAAATCTCACTCTCTCTAACCTTTAGTGCTTTCTGTTTTTATATTAGTGGGAAAACTGCATAATACTTCTCATGCAAAGTAGTTTCCATGACCCTAAGGCTGTGGTCTAAAGTGTTTCAACAGTGCAACATAATGCCACAACATTACAGCTTATGGTGTCATTGCTATTTAAATGCCCATTTAAAGTCTGCCCTCTCCACTCTTTAAATTTACACACTAAGTCCATTCCTCAAAAGATAAGTGTTACAGACAACTTTCTGAGCAAAATTACTCGATCAGGTGAAGAGAGACAACCAAATAATTTTGTTTTTCTTTGATAAACTATATGATACAGGGAACATATTTGATTCACTATTGATCATATCTCTTTTTTAATATTGCCTACCTTCCTTGGTGAGCTTAGTTGTTTAATACAATGTCACTACATTAGTTACAATTTTCCTGTACAAGCGCAGTAAAAAAATTCACACTCTAATTCAGCAAGAATTTTCCAGATTCAATCCAAAATATATCCATTTAAAACAACACAAAAATCAAATATTAGACTGAGATACTTGTCTTTCTGTTACTTACCTGCAGTAACTTACTCAGACATATCTTCAGACTGGACTGAGATTCCAGTAATTGTTATCAATTTTTAAAAACACCCAGAAATGCATTTTAAAGATGCAGACATTGGTTCATGTAAGTCTTAGTGGCTGTGTGATCAGCAGTTCTCACACATCATCATCTAGCAACCGTCATCCGTTCTGTTACTGTGAAAGTCTCCATCCTACTGCTTTCTTCATCTTCCCCGGGACAAGACTCCCCTCACTTTCAGTGAGCTCTGGACATGCTTTATGCTAATGTTACAGAGGCTCGGGGATTAGAGGGTGGAAACCCAACCTGAGCCCAACGGGACCCTTTGAGACGTCAGGATATCGTTCCTGGAGGAAATCCATGTCATTTTCAAGAGAACTAGTACAGGTGGCAGGTCTGGATTTATGAAGTCTATCACTATTAGGACAAATTCACTTTTACATACCCTCTACTATGTAAAATTTTATTTTTTGCTTTAAATTATTGGATTCACGGTGAACAAATAGCATCCTACAAGCTAATGAATTACAATAATGTTACAAATAACTTTCTCCAACACTGCTACAGAGAACTAGAAATTTTGGTGATGGTTTGTCGTTCTAGTCTTCATCGAAATTTTTCAGTATGTAAAAATATATTATGTCACAGTCTCACAACATTTTGATAGACTTGAATTAGTGCAGCAATGTGAAGCAGGCCACCGCCAGCATCGGTATCAGCAAAAAGCACGACGACAAAAATCGCCCACATAGCATTGTTGAAAATGCAAATAACAAAAAAGGAACAAAAAAGATTTAAACGGGAGGTTTTACAAAGCATCAGCCCGAGTTGATATCAGCACTTTTATGCACATCACACCTATGCAGCTGTTTCATGGCACCTCTACTGATGTCATTAATTACTATGCGATTTAAATAAACCTTTAAATGTGTCTCTGTTTTACATTTTTCTCTGATCTTTTAAAATATGTATTAACCTGATAAAATTTATATCAATGTCCTTAGTGTCTGAAAGAATTATAGTTATAGTTATCAGTGAGTTTAACAGCATCAGCAGCATCTTTTTAAGGAAAAAAAAAGAAGTTTATTTTGTTGAATTATCACATTGTTTTGTTACCAGTCATTGATTTATCCATAGCACAGATTTTTGCAGCAAAGAATGAGGTCTCTGTCAGCCAGCAGAAGTTTTGTGTCAGGTGTACTTTAGTTAACTGCAATGTGATTGGTTTAAAAATGTGTTTACCATGATGGCTTCTTTTCCTTGTTAGTCTGCTGACACTGCAACACACACAAATACAGCACAAAACTCCAGAAACTCACACCGGTATGCATACACAGCCAGAGTGCAAGAATGTGCGCGTGCACACACACACACACACACACACACACACTGACAAACTTTTCTTTCACGCTCTAACACACACAAACATGCAGACACACACACAGCATAGTGGCTGTGCTGTAGTCAGCAGGGGCTCATTTAGCCACTAAACGATTCAGGATGTTCACAATGTCTGTGTGTGTGTGTGTGTTCGTGCGTGTGGTGTGTGAGGGCTTGTGGCCAACAGTGCCATGGATTTTCAGGACAGCAGGTTTCTCTTCTTCTTTCCAACCCTCTCATGCAGTATCAACTCCCGTCTCCCCACCCATTCCCCAGGTCTCTTTGATAAACACTCCAGATTTTAAATGGCCCATTATGTCATAAAGTCTGGAACAGGCCACTGCAATCTTTGTAATTTATATTGATGCTGATAACTGCCCAGCGACATCATCGCCACCCCACCTACAGTGCCTCCTCAGACACAGCTTTCTTTGTGATTTTGTGTAAGATGTGCCTGATTGGACAGGATCAATAGCTGTCACTTACGCTCTATCAACCAATTTCATCTCAGCAACATGTAAGAAACAAGCCCAACCTGACACCCTTTGGTTCGAGAAGACTGTCCTCTACGAGACCTTTTTCATTCTATTAAAGGCGACATCCACAACACACATTCCTCAGTACTGTCTGGACTCGTTCACTCTCTGTGATGGCACTAAAGTTTGCTTTGTTACCATGTCAGTGATTTCATGCAGCTGTGCACAGCATCAGCACCTGCACTCTCCAGCATTTTATTTTATACAGTACATCTCATTTTATTCAATGAGCCCCTCATGTTGCACTTGACCATTGGAGTGTTGGGCACATCTATAATTTGTTCTCCTGCTGCAGCTGCACTGTTTGCTGTAATGGTCACGCAAGGCTATTGTCATTTGAATGTCACATACATGCATAATCTGCTTCCTAATGCATGTCTTGTTACTGTTATCTTCCCTGCTATTATATTAGGTTCTAAGATGTGGATTGGTATTTTAATCTAGTTGTTTGTCCAACTGTTTCAGAAAGAAGTATTCAGAAAGATTAGTACACTTTCAGTGATGAAGAGAGGATATAGAAATAAAGAATTCTACTTGAGATATTTTCTTATCATAATAAGTAAAAGTGTACACTGTGTGTGTTTTCAGCATGTGTATATGAGTGTGTGTTTATGTTTAACCTGTGCACATGTACTTCATTGTTGGCTGAAGGGAATTAAAGATCGAAGATTAGTCATGGCTGCTTAGTCACATCTATAAGATACACAAGGCCGCTGTGACAAGCAAAACAGTCTTTTACATTAACAATAGGAAAATAACCTCACTTGCTATAGTGATACAAAGAGTTTGAACACATTTTTTATTACATTGTCATTATGTGAGAGTAATGTTTAGCTAGAAGTTACATATTTTGCATGTGTGTATGTAAAGAAGTTAGTAGTGTATTTATAGTAGTTATTTTGTACTTGTGTTTTATGTTGAGTGTGTATGTGTTGTGAGACAGTATATATGGTATAGACCCAGGTGAGGAACTGTTACTATGGGAACAGAACCACCTCCACTACCTAGCAACATGAAGAGTTCTGGATCTGCTGACCCAACTTGTTCGTCTTCTCTCTCTTCTCTCTCTCTCTCTCTCTCTGTCACTCTCCCTCCCTGTATTTTACTTCTTTGCTCTCTTTCTCCCCTGTCTCTCAATACTTTGACAGGTTAATGCTCAGCTACCGTGTCTGGCTTACATACACAGAGAGACCCACACACAAATGCGCACACACACACACACACACACACACACACACACAACCTCAGGTGGTGTGTAACGGGGGATTTGTGTGTAACAGGGGCGACAGCAGGATAGACAGTTTAATCTGAGGGGGAAGGAGGGATAGTGAGAAAGCAAGAGATAGAGGGAGCAGAAGTGAGGCAGAAGAGGGGAAAGGTTATGGCCAGAAGATGTCTGTGAGAAACAGAGAGGAAAAACTTCATTACTCTTCCACTCAAGAGAAGAGTGGGTGAGAGGAAGTGAGTTGTGGAGATCTGGGACAAAACTTCTTTTGTTTTTGCTTTTTGTAGACCTTTTATTTGGAGTACATCATAAAGCAAAAGAATTGAACAGGACTCAGAGCACAGTTAATTTGTTTTATAAGTTGTGATGCTGTCATTTTATTCTTTTGGAGAATAGTTTCAGGTAATAACTAAATCTGAACCCATGGATTTGAGTGCAAATAAGTTTAGAAGAATGATAACAGCTTCATATTTTAAAACAATATTTAGCTGATGTTAAGGTAGTAAGTCTCTGTAGAGAACCCTGTAGAGGTTGGCTGCCCAAGTTTTTTTTAAACCATCTGCTCAAGGGCCCCCTGGTGGCAAAGGACCCTTGTACACCAACCTGCTGTATGTCAGTTTATGATGGATTCGGGCATGTTCAACTTGTGTGTGTGTGTGTGTGTGTGTGTGTGTGTGTGTGCGCGTGCGTGCGTGTGTGTGTGCGCGTGTGCCTGTGCGTGCGCGTCCAGAAAGTTTGTGTTGCCTCACAGCTGATCCTGTGTGATGGTAAATACCCCAGACACAGTAGTTTCTGTGTATGTATCTATCCAACTGTTGTGTCTGTGTGTAATAGTGTGTGATTGTATGTGTCATTTGCGTGTGTGTGTGTGTGTGTGTGTGCAAGTGTTCGTTCATCTTTATTTGTCTGTGCAGATGTGGGTGTATAAGCTTATTCCAGTTTCCCCTGGGACAGTGCTGATTGACACCTCTATCCCTGGTTGTCATGGTGATGATGATGGATGTGTTTTGGGTTACCACGGAGACCGCTGTTTAGATGTTCTATCTGCATGCATAATATAGTTCTAGCATAAAGAGATTCTGTAGCTGATGGAGAGATAGAGAACGGGAGACAAGCAGAAAAAAAACACAACTTTACTGGCTGACTTTGCTACATCCTATAAGCTCTAAACATTATATGCTATGTGTGAAGACTGCGCAGCAAATGGGGCACATAACAGTAGTTGGCCAAGATGAAGCCTACCTACAGACAGAGAGATGACAGATGAGCAGATACTTAGAGAAAGACAGGATGGCAAGTGTTAAAAACAGCGCACGTCCTCTGATAAAGATGAAAGTCAGTGTCGGTGCTGTGGAATTATAGAATTTTAACTATACTTCACCTGTAGTGCTGAATTTTTAACAACTTCATCTGCGGAGTTATCCAGAAGTTTTACTTTTTACATTGAAGGCACAGGAACAGATCTGACCCCTGTGGCTTTAGAGACATGACATGTGTTGGAATGTAATAGTTTTCCAAAAAAAGTTACTAATAGTTCTCAAGACTACACTTCCTGTGACTTACTGACAAACAGAACACTTTCCTCTTCCCCTCTGGTCAAATATTTAAGGTACAGGTGTGAGGTTCTTAGACTACTGTCAACATTTTAATATACCATTTAATAACTTTGAAGATTTCTATTATTCGTGCTTGCAGTGCCAAATCCAGATGATCCTGTGATTTTAGCCCAACACTGCTGATGTGGTCTATACTTCAACTACAACAACTCTGACATGTTGGATTGACTAAAACTGCAGAGATAGTATTCTTACTGTGTTTGCCTTTCACTGCTGAATGAAAATAGATGACATGCCAGGCTACAGAGTACCAACATGAATTTAGTCATTCATTTTCATTTTCAGGCATCAACAATACATATACTGAATATCTTAGCTAACACATATTTACACAAACACACAGACACAATCTCTAAGTAGATGTCACTACACATGCATGATTTACTTGGTCAGAGTGGCTTTAGGGCAACAATTGAGTTAAACTAAGCATGTCTGCGTTTTACATTCTATTTAAGACAAACTCGTGGACACACAATAGACAGTTATACGATGGAGACATATGTGTGAACACATCCTCTATTTCATGAACTTGAACAACATTCTTGAACCTGCAGATTGTTTAACCTAAGTGACACAAACACATACACACATCCTCCTCTTGGGTACCAATATGTGTATCAGTAGTCAACATGCATGACTGGCTTATTCACAATGTAGCACGCAATCAGGCTGTTCACCTGTGCATGACTCAGAGATACACGCCCTTTATCACACACACATTATTTGCCATACCAATACAACTATCTATGTTTATAAAACAAGGACGCTATCACACATAATCACAGGTGCACTCACAGTCTCAGAAATAACACTGTTTAGTACATGCAAATACACAGATATATACGCAGATACACATTAGTCCAAATTAATGAAAAGCATCTTAGCAGTACTCACAGGTACATTATACTCCTGTATAAATGCATAGAAGCAGACGAAACCAAACAATAAGGAAACATTTCCATAAGCATGTGAGATGGTTGTGAATGTGCTCTGTGTTCTGCACAGCCTGTCAAGTTAGCCTGTCTATCTCCATTTATTCACACACCTGAATGTACAATCTCAGAGGCATTGCCCAGTCACTCATTCTCAATTTTTTTGGCATGTGAGCTCTCATTATTTTTACTTCTTATTTCATTCCATGTTTGTATCTTTCATGAAAGATGTCAATAGTACCTGAGACCTGTAGAGATAAAACCATTCAGTGTTCTGAAAGATTTGAACAGACATGATTTTATTAGCAACAGAGGTTACTACATTTTCCTTCCTATCTCGCTAATCTTGTCAGAGCACTTCAGCTTCATCTAGAGCATTGACCCTGACCCTTACATTAATGACTCGAGGCATAAATGGTCCAGTACAAATGTGGATTCAGACACAGGCAAATGGATACATATGCTTTTCTGTGAATACCACACATTGTGTCTGCATAGTGGGTGCGTACATTTTCATACAGTGTATGCTAATTTTAATTCTCTCTAAGTTAAAACAATTGTTCTTATACATGCCACACACTATAAGTGTGTTTAACATTTGAAAATTATGTCTGTGCCAGGACAAATAATGTTTCCAAATCCATATGTTGACACATGTCTCAGTGTGCTGTTTATAGTGGTTGTAGTGACTACCTTTCATCCGTGCCCCTCAGACAGAGCTTCCTGTGTCATCTCTGCTAGTGATCTTGTGCAAACCTTACTTGCAAGCTATGAAGTGAGAACCATGATCAGACAGATTTTTCAGTTTTGAAATGTTAAACAGGTAGGCAACCACATTAAAATGTTATTTATTGTATATGCCATGAAGGCATATGACTGCTCTTCTCAATTCAGTAAGCTGTATGACAGTATGTGAAGATTATGTACTGCGAAAACAGTTTCAAGACGTTAAATTCATATTATTGAAATGGTTTTCACACCGTCCAGCACAGTGTCCAAAATAAAATCTCCTCAGGCAATGTGTGTTTAAAATGTAGACAGACATGTTGCGGATAAGATGTTAGATACGCATTGCATTTCTCCCAGTGGAGCACTTTAGCCTCATAAATAATTCAAACACACACTAATCACAGGCACTCGCATATGCATGCTACCAACCAACAGACATGTACAGATACACATTCACATGCAGAACATATGTACACACACATACTGCTGGAAATGGACCCTTTTTTAGAAGAGGGGGGTGTGACTGGGGGGGAGGAAAATGAGAGCGAGCGATGCAGACATAGAGAAGGAACGAACAGAAGAGGATGTAAAGTAGAAAACAAAGATGTCTTTACTTATGCTCGATCCTTTGGCAATGTTGTGCATGCATCATTCATATGAGTAACTGCATGGAATTAGAACTGAATTCAAGGTCAGAAACCAAGAAGGTAAGTAGTAGGAGGAAAAACAAAACCTCGAAAAGTAATGGGAAGTGAGAAAACAAGGCGCTCCGGGCGGCAGTAGACAGTAAATTTCCAGCACTTTGTTCCTCTCTCCTTCCATTAAACGTTGAAGAGAGGCAGAATGAGATAAAACCAAAAGTAAGAAGGAGTCGAAAATACTTGAGACACTGCGTATCAGCTAAATACTCAAATGTACAGGCACATGCCCTGGAACACAGACCATTAACTACACACATACTCCTTCAGTTTTTCCATTACCATTCTATTTTTGTAACATGTTTTGCATTTTACCAAGTCTGTTCACAATGATAAAATTGCTAAATCCATTAGATCAATATTCCCAAAGACAAGACCTAAGACTAGTTTCTTGCCACAGTAAGAATTGATGAAACATCCTCAGTTTGGAGGTTTTCTTATTACTCTTCTCTGTTCTTGAAAGACATTTTCATTATCTTCCAGTCCTTATAAGTATCCCCTCCTCCTGTGTTATTATCTCAAATTTTATCTTTATATTCTATCCATTCATCTTATGTTCTTTTTTGCTGTATCTGCATCACAATTGATCTGTGTCTCTCTACCTATAGTTCTTGTGCTGCTCTTTATCTATATTCATATTTATCTATCTCTGTCCTTATCTCACCATTGTTCTTACTAATCCTCTCATTCACTGTCTTGATCCGTCTCTATCCAATATTCATCCATCCTGCTCCCCATTCCTTCCTTTCCATCTTTTTTCTCTTGCTCCCTAAGCTTCTGTTTTGTCTTATAATTGGTTTTCTTTCCTTCCAGCCAGTCAGTTCTTCATTAAATCATCTGTCATCATCTTGGTTTGGTCTGTCATCTGTCTTTCCCTCAGCTAACATGTCCCTCTCACTCTTTTTTCTCTCAATTCTGCTCTTTCTCGCTCCTACATATTTATCTGTAGTCATCAGAATTTTATGACAGCTGGATGATTGGTGCTACATCTCATGTTTTGAGCTAATGCATCTTTATAGATGGGTTTGTCCCCCCAAAAAAATGTGTAGCTGCTGCTGTTTAATGCATTGAATGATGGGGATAGATGGGAACATTGTTACAATCTAACTCCATCTCTGTGGTCATTCATTAGACACAGTTTTTGAATGTTTCTCTGCAGATGGCCTCCTCCTTTCTCCTTGTGCTCTTCTCATTTTTAAAATGATTAATTGATCCCAAAAGTATTTTGTAATGTCTTTTGTATACAGTTGCATAGCAGCAACATGTCAGATCAATTAAAATATCAAAATTATGACGTGACCACCAAAAGACATAAAAGATGATTACATGTGTGACACTGTCTGTTTTTTTTCTCTTTCTGTCAGAATTTATTCATAAAGTGAAAGAAAGTTTATGATATTGCTTTAAAAAGCAACTGAACACATAAAACAGACATAAAAGCAGAGACAATAATTACAGCTGCAGACACACTATAACCTCTTTGTTTTGCTTTTGCTTCTGTTCTGTTCTATTTTCACAAATGAAAGACTAATTGAATGAGAGTCTCAAAGTCATCATAGATACTGCTACCCCTCCCACCCCCCATCACCCCCTGCCCCACTCTCTGCTCGTTGTCTTTCCTTTCTATCTCAGTCTCTCTTTATCTCCTCTGATCACTTTTGTCCCTTATCCTCCTGCTTATCCTCTTCCTGTTTCAGTTTTATGTGCTGTACACTAGGATTACAGACAGACAGAGTTGAACATTTAAAACACATTTTATACAAGTTTATATGTCTGTGTTATAGTCATAGCAGAACTTTGTTGGATATAGTGCAGGTCAAATTTCACACTTTCCTCACTTGGTTTTAAATCTGTGTTTGCATTGGTTTTTGATCTTGGACCTGACAGGATGTAAATATAAACACCTTTGTCCTGCTGGTGTCTTGTGGTATAACTTGTTACCCACCCCCCACGCCCTCCAACATTGATTTACATTTTCATGCTCAAGTATTGATTATGGAAAATAAAAAAAGGTCATCCATATGCTCTGAGAAAGTGTATGGTGGTTTGGGGAAACATGTGACCAGCTTGCTGACTTTTTCTTACTAATATTGACCTGTGTCTTTGTGACTATCTATTGATTATGTAGGGCTAAATGTCAACCAGATATAGACTAACACACAGATCTGACTAAACAGTAGTGGGTTGTCAAGAAATATTGCTGTTGCCTTTTCAAGTCTGTTCAGACTATAGATGGCCTGTCACAAACTATTTGGTGCTGAAGTTTTGTCTCATATCATTTTGAGAGGCTCATCACAAGGGAGATGTGGCATTTTCCTATCAAATTCTTTTTGACAGCACTGTATTACTGTGACTAAACTCGGTGACACTAATCTCATAATTCTCGAAGACAATCACTTTCATAGTGTGGCATTTTTTTTTTTTTTATTTCATTCTCTAATTTTATGTCTCTCTTCTTGTATGTGTTCCCTCTAATACAGCAGATATATTGCATCCTTTTATCACTCACTCACAATGAATGTTAAAGATATCCTGTGTTTTTTTGTTTTTTTTTGTTTACATTCAGTCTTTCTCAAGAAGAACCATTGTTGCACATTCCTGCATATTTCAGCATACATACTGAGTGCATTCACTCAATCATAAAACATTTTCAAAATGGACTTCTTTACCCATTTTCTAGTTTCACTCTGCTCCACCATTGATCATCTGACACAGGCGTCTTGTTGCCAAAACTGCATCCACCACCTGACGTCCTCATCATCCTGAAACTTTAGCTTTAATATTGTATCTGGCAAGGCTGTAAAGTTCATGTTTTCAGTGATATTTGGTTAGGTACCCTTATATGGTGGAGAATTAGAGAGTGAAGTCTCTGACTGATGTACACTTTTGCATTGTCATTCTCTGTAGTTGGCAGGAATTAATGTCAGATAGTGTCATACCATGACTTACATAGCATTTTGCTATCATCTCTCATCACACTGATTTTGAGAGAAGCTTAATTTTTCTTTGCTTTTTCATGTTTCTTGTTGGTCTTTCTTACTGCACTTGACACATGCCCTCACAGCGAAAGAAAGCAGTGAAGGATATAGGAGGAAAGAGGAATAGAGGAGCAGTGAAAGTGGCTACAGAGAAGAGACACAAGAGTGGAATGTATTTCATCAGGGCTGTGATGCGTTAAACTCTTAGTATGCAGCTATTTGTTTAAGATGTCAGGGATGACATTTAACACTCACTGACACCCAGGGTCCCTCTCTCACTCTGTCTCACCCACACACACACGGATGAAAGCACATTCAAATAGGCAGCCACATACACAAGCCAGGGGACAGACACAGGTGAACACACACATGCACACTTCTAAACATGCACGTTAACACACACACACACAAACACCTCCACTCTCAGAGAATAAAAGAGAGAGAGAGGGAATGAATAAGAAGTAATGCTTATACATCACAACTTTAGGAGTTTGTTGTTATGGTTAATAATTTAGAATCTCTGTTCAAAGATCAAATGAGAAAAGAGGGACACTGGACCCATCACCAGAGAGGCTGACTTTCTTTTCCATTCTGCCTCTTTGTGGTTTACTATCAACGTACTTTACTTTTGTGCCTTTATTTAGCCTTTTGCCATTGATTTGCCACTTAGGTTAACATCTATTACCTGTTTCTTCAACCTTGTATGTAAGTTTCATTATATTTTATTGGGTCAACAGTGTAGTTGAGTGGAGGTTGGTACCATGCTACAGCCACAGGATATGTACTGTTATGGTGTCCCTGAGCAAAACACTCCCTACATGCTTCCAGGGATGATGCCAGGTAGCAGATCCTTTCAGTTTGTTAAGACAAGTGAACAGAGAAGTTCACCATAACATTACACCAGTTGATTTTAAAGTAAACTATCCTGCAGTAGGTGTTTATTAGCTGTATCTGTAGCAGTAGCTGTGTTTTCTCAAACTGTCAGTTTGTGACATAAGTGGAGTCATTAGTGAGGGTCAGATGATATCAACAATGGGACGAGAATATTTGCACTGAAATTAGTCCAATTTTATCTCACCTTATCTGTTACCAGCAAATATGATTTAATTCATCAGGGTTATAAGGCATAAGCATAATAATTGCGATGCAATTTATCTATCAATCCGTGTCATCTCTCTGAATGTCTCTTCTGCACTAATTGGTCTAAATGTTGAACAGTTAGTTGACTGGCAGACAGCATCTGTTCTTTGATTTGTGGACAGATGGTGGGAGGATCTGAAGGTCGGCATGGTTACTAGTTGTGTGCGGGTGTTTGTGCCCTAAAAGCTATGACTGTTTGTATAAAACATAATTCTGGAAAGCAGAGGACAGCGACCAATATGTTTTAATGAGGTTTAAAAGAGTGATAGAAAATCTGATAGCAATACACAAGTGAAAAAAAGATAATCATGGGTGTGTCCCAGGAAAAGAACTGAATCTAAAGTCCCTAAATCGCTGTTACAAAGGCAGCTAGACAGATGAGTCATACAAAGTCAGTGTTGGTGTGCTTCAAGTGTAGTCTGACAGTCATCACTTTTAAAGTTTTCAAAGAAAAATGTTGCAGCAGAACTCCAAAGATACAATTCTTGACACCTGAATACCTGAGGGGCAAGCAGTCTACCGTCATGACAAGCTATTTCGTCAGCAGACAATGGTCATAAGTTGATGCATGCCAATAGGGACATTGAATTTTAACAGGATAGATGTAAACCACACAGAGTTGTTGCTTTGATTTGCAACTCTCTCAGAACACTTGCACATCCTGAGCTTCACAAAGCTGCTGTTTTGTCATTGAGGTAATGCCACAATGGCATAGGTGTAATGACGATAAAACCTGTACATATGAAAAAGTAATGTAATATATCACAATTTATTCTGCATCCAGATGGGTTTACATTTGGCAAAATGAAGGATGCCTTCAGTCCAACTGTCTGGTACATGTTCAAATAGCAGCCAATGAATATGAGGCCGTTTTATGAGACCAGATGCTACAAACACTGTTCTCTTGATGCATCATTTTCCATATACACCACCAAGTCAACTCAACAATAATTTCCCGAACAACTAGATTAAGTCAGACATCTTCAGTCATCTGGAAGTTCTTAGGCCAGATTTCTGTTTCATTTGTGTTAATTACCTACAGGCATCGCTTAAAGAGCAGCCCAATATCCAATTAAAGCCAGTACATGACTGAGGCATCATCAAGGGCAAATGGTGGCCCTAGTTTTTGTTGAAGGGAAAGGAATAAAAATATGATAAGAAAATTGCAGAGACTAATTAAACCTGATTAAAACAAACCGTTATACAGTCAAAGCCAAAACAGTAGTGAATATACATGCGAACTGCATGGCATATCTCAAAAAACAAAGGAGAAAGTGGACAGGGCACATGTTTAGAAGACCATGACAATGCATACCTCAAGTAGAGACAACCACACTCCTAAGAAAATCTGCAGCATCAGTAATTTCAGAAAGTGGGAAAAAAATGCCCATTTGGATTCAGTTAACAAAGCCCTCATTTAATTATTTACTTACTTATCGGGAGCAAGTTTGAAATGGTTTGTCATTGTTACCACATGAACAGAATCCAGGAGAAAGATGAGGTGGTTAATTGGATGATTGAACAAAAACTTGAATGTAGGTGAAAGAGCCTGAGGTTAACTTCCTGTTTCCTAATGATGGTTGATGCTGATTTCATTTAGGCATGATCACACTGATTCCCCAACCTTAATCATGGATTCCTCAATCCCAAGCTGTTTTGCTCCTAAACCTGATGGAACATTAATCATAGCTGATCACATCACATCAGAAAACACTTATATATGTTGGAGGGGAGCAAACATTGCACCAAAGCCTATATTTTTTTTTTTTTTTTTTTTTTACATAAACCCATACAGAGTTAATATGAAATATTTCAACATAATTCCTCTGCAATCAATTCCACTTCCCAGTTTTGCATATCTGTGGCACTGTTGAGGAGATCTGATTCTTATGCATCCCCGCACGGCTTGGCGGTGAAAGTGACATTGAGAAAAGTGATGCTAGTACTGCTGTGCATTCTGGTCACATGGCAGATTGTATAGCTGTTGAGGAAGCTTGATGAGTGGCCGGGAAATCCTCATACCAGGAGGAAATTGAATCTAAAAAATGAATGGAGGATCATTTGTGCTTACTTTTAGTTTTTCCTCTGTCAACTCTGTGGTGTTTTTGCAGCAGGTAAACTGGGGTATGAAAAGTATAGAGGGAGTGATGAGGATGAAGGAGGTCTAGCTATATATATTCGGCTTTACAACACATGGGGGGCAAAAGGTTGATGGATGGGTGGGTGGATGTAGATAAGGGAGCAGAAGGGATGGATGGGTACGGCCTGAAGACAGAGGAGAGCAGAGGATGATGTAGATGGCCCATAATCCTTAGAGGCTGACAGCACACTGGGTCTTCTGTGATTGAAGTCTGTGTGTGTGTGTGTGTGTGTGTGTGTGTGTGTGTGTGTGTGTGTGTGTGTGTGTGTGTGTGTGTGTGTGTGTGTGTGCGCGTGTGTGCGTGTGCGTGCGTGTGTGTGTGCGCGCAAATCTGATAGTGATAGTGATCTGCCTATCAAAGTGATGCAGGAAAGGGATGGAGTTATGGGGCAGAAGGAAAGGAAGAGGGGGAAGAAACAGCAAGTGAAAAAAAGGAGATGAGGCCAGAAAAGCCATTAAATGTAAAATCAATCAGCAGAAAGGGCTAGAGAGAGAGGGAGAGAGAGAGACAGACAGAGAGAGAGACAGAGAGAAGGAGACAGATCGAAATGCAGAGGAAGATCTTAAAGAAAGACGCAGCGAGACAGAGAAGGATAAAGAAAGAATCCTTAGATGACTGCGATATTGATGACAGCACAGTGGGGAAGAGGGGATGAACGGATGAGAGAGAGAGGGAGGCAGGGTAAGGGGGCTAAGAACGGGTGATCAAAGCACCCCAGGCCATGAGAGAGGAGTGGAGGGAGGGTGAGATGGGGAGAGTTAGGAGGGGGAGAATGATGTGGAAGGAGAATGGGAGGGTGAGAGGCAAGGATGAATGAGGAGAGAAGGAAGCACAGAGCGGAGAGCAGAGGGAGGTAGATGGAGGAAAAGGAGAAAAAAGAAGAGAGGATGGTAGAGGTGGAGATGCGCTATATTACTATAAAATAATTTAATGCAGAATAATGCAGAAGAAGGAAGAGGCGGGGTGTATCGGGCATTGAACCAGTCAGGAAGCAGAGAAAGGTGGTGGTACAACAACAACTAAAGAGAGACGGAGCGAGGGACAAGAAAAGGGCAACACTAGCTCACTGATGTGATAAGAAATGAAGGCAACACGACCAACACCACCTCTCTCTTTTTGTCTCTCGTCCTCCCACATACACACACACATACACAGTCACACTCAAACTAACACATATAGCGCCCTCCTCCACATACACTTTCCCTCCTCCTGCGGGTCAGTGCGCTCGGGCACGAGCACGAGTTCAGCTTCCCCAGGTTGCCAGTCTGAAATAAAAGCAGAGAACAGAACATGGCAGAGGAATATAGCCAGATTGAAAAGCCCTTTCTTACGCATAGATTTACTCAATTGAGCTCACATGATGAAATTAGATTAGAAACACCCATCAGAAAGACATTTTTTACCTTTATGCTCATTAATCTTCTCTCCATGAGTAACACCCCAGAAAGTTATGTAATTTATGTACTTTGTCTCTGTTTTATAGAGCCTCTAAAACAAGTGAAACTAAAATGACATACTTATTACTGCAAAGTTGGATGTTGATTCTCTACTGCAGTGCGATCTTTAGTACCAGAAACATTCTCACATTGATTTAATGCTGGTATCAATTTCTAACTTAAAAGCCCAGTTAAAGGCTTGTGTGAGCTGTTAATGTTAGAGATTATTTTCTACATTCAATGCCATTTAATGTTTAGTGGTTTTTATTTTAACAGTTAATAATCAAAAAACTAGATAAAAATACAATTGGAAATGTATGAAATTCAAACTGAGTGAGAACATAGCTGATAAACTAACTGGGAAATTTGGGATAACCTTAATCCTTAATAAGGTAGCTTTAATCCAACCATTACATGCAGATTTGGTTTCCATCCTAACAGGGTTTTAATCACCAAAGTCCACTGACTTCACTATCAGTTATTTTCTAATAAAAAAATAATAAAAAATAATAAAGAGTAAATCAGACATGTGTCTTGTTTTCAAACAAAGACCCTGTTGTCCTATCTGAAATATTTGATACACTAAAAGCTGTGTTTTGATATGGGCAAATAACAATATGAACATGCTTTAGTTTGCTGTGTCCTGCTCTTAATGGTGAAATAAGCTGCTGTTGTTTTGACATTTGACAGGGACATATTCATTTTATACTGCAACTTAGAAAGAGAGGGAAATAATGGCACGAGGAAATGATGTGAGCCAGACAGAGTAATATTTAGCAGTCACACAGATGTCCCATCATGACTGATGCAGTAGGGATGAGCGCTATGCAAAATTAGATGGTGCAACATAGGAAGCTGTCTGGTTTCATGTCATCTGTGATGCACACACATTTAACAGAAGGTAATCAGTAATGGCTATAGGTATCTGGACTTCTCACCCATCCCATGTGAGCATGCAGAAAATGTCACTTTTTATTAGAGCAGCTGCTCCTGACTCGGTCTCTACACAGCTCTGCCATCATTGGTTGGCACATAACAGACTTAGTGAGGATCCTAACTGAATCACGTGTCAAGACAATATTTTATGTAAGTTTTTATCATTATACTTACACAGCTTTCAGGTTTCCTCTGGATCTACAGTTGTGTTCAAACATGCTTTTTTTTTAAGTAATGATTTTATGTTACACAGTCACAGTCACAGATTTTGTGAGGCACGTCACGGTCACCAGAGGTCTGCTGCACCCAGAGCACAGCTCACTTGTTATTTTACAGGTTCATTTCCTCTTCTTTAATAAGAGGCACACATCAGTGCGCCTTGAGGCCTCTACACCTGTCTGTCAACTGTCATGGGCACATCAGTAAGCTGGAGGGAGGAAAGAGGTGTGAGTGAGTGTGCGTGTGCGCATGTGCCTGTGTATTTGTGTGTGTGTGCACGCAGGTGCGTGTCCACAAGTGCTTGAGGACGTCCTGTTGTCATGATAAACCTGTGACAGCTGTCATCCTGCAAGCAGCCCTCTCTCCCACGGTGTGGACACTAACACACACACGGACACACAAACTCACACATACACACACACACACACACACAGTATTGCATCATTGCTCTGCTGCAAATGTGATGGGGTCTCGGCAGGTCTTGGTCCAGGGTGTTGGGTCATTTACACAAATCTCCTTAACTGTCTAGCTGTGGAATGAATGTGCGGTTAACTGAAAACTGAATGGTCTGTCTGTCAGTGCCTGTCTGCCTGCCTGTCTGAATGACTCGACAGTCTGTGTGAATTTGTGTGAATGAATGAATTGTAAATGAATAAATAATGCATATCTGTACTTCATGTTCAATACATCACCACCTGTAGTTTGGGACAATGCATGCTGTATTTTTCATCTTGACAAGTTTTTAACAAGCACTTGTGTCAGTGCAGTTTGGCACAAGCAGCATTTCTAATAAGACAGAAACAAGTGAAGATCGTGTTTTGTCCCAAACTTCAAACTCTGATTTATTGAAAACAGCTCAGTCTATCTTAAGGTTCATTTCAAACCACTTATTTTGTTTCATCCTGTTTCTCGTTTCCTATCTGATACACTTTGTACCAACCCGTTGTCTATTTCAATTTAGTTCTCTATTTTTTGTTTCACTTTAATTCTGTTTGTCTCTGTTTGTCCTTATCTATTTATGTTGCCCTGTTAGCCTCTATGTATTTCCTGTCTCTACTCAGTGCACCCTGTTCTGTCCAATTTCTAATATCTTTTGCTAATGTTTCTTTTTATTTCTATTGGTTATCGTCTGTTGCTCAATGTGAGTCCTGGACCACAGTTATTCTCTTTACCCGTCCTGTGGGTCGAGTCTGGCTTGGTCCCTACCTTATCTCTGTCATCTGTACATGCACCCGACCCCAAAGCCCCACTGCCTGGATGAGCCCGAAGGATGTGCATGTATACCTGACAGCGCCTGTCTACACTCTTACAAAAGATGTGTCTTTTTCAGCTTATCAGTGAGTGCAGTTTAGAACAGCACAAGTCTGGTGTTTCTCTGTCTTTTGTAAATGCTGATCATATCAGCATGTGATGAGTTGGAGAGTAATATAAATCATGTGTCATCCTAAATTGCACTCACTGGTGTGTAGGAAAATGCATGTCTGCTGTAAGAGTGTCTTACATACAATATTGCCTCTTTTATGTATAACTATAAATTATACAGGTATAATTTATACCTTGTTTACAGTTGGACTTGTACGCTCTCAGAAAAAAAGGTTCGACATTGTATCTTATCACTGGGGCAATGGATACTTGATTGGGCTCAATTTGCTTTTGATAAACGCATTTGAAAATGTTGAGCGAGAAGAATATTATTTGAATTCACTGAAAACAGTGTTTTGAAAAAAGTGAGTTGAGCTTGGTCCTCTTAAATACCTTGCCATACAACCAATGTTCCAGTGACACAACAAGGTTCAATGTAGTATGTTTTTTCTCCGTGAGTGTAACTGTATAAATTATATGTGTATAATTTATGCCGTGTGCACAGCGCAATCCATGTGTCTTTATCTGTTATAAAGTAATCAGCACTTCTACCAATTACGAATAACATTACCAATCAGATGTGATTAAAAATCAGGCAAATCTAGCAACACATCTGGTCTACATGTTTTGGAAACAAACTGAGAATTAATTCATAGACTGCCACTAAACAAGCCAATTGGAAAACAATCGAAACTAAAGTTCCTTGGTGGCGATTGGAGGAGACGAGAGCGGAGCTCTGTGATTGGAGAAAAGGGAAAACACACTTTTTATTGGAGGAGAGGACAGCAGCTCTGAGTGTGACAGGAACTGCAGCCTAACCCCTAAACCCCACCCTTGATTCTATCTGGCTGAAACTGTCATTTCGCAAAATCTTCTGGCTTAAATAAAAAAAATAAAATAAAAAAAAAAACTTAATAACTCTTTATATATTACCATGGATATTATTTTTTATATCTACTTCATTCTGAAGTGTGATGTAAGAGCTCCATATTTTCACAATATGGTTTGCTAATATGAAAGTCATCCATTTCTAACATTCAAGCCACAAAATAACATTCAGAGATGAGAGACTGAGTGTACTTGTAAAATACTAAAATTAAGGGAATTAAGAACAGTCATCTCCTAGAGGGAGAGAGGTGGGGAGCCGGGCTGGCTGACCTATAATCAACTTCAGTGGTTGAAAAATAAAGTTAGGCTTATTGAGAATTAGATTTCAATTGCTAATTTGATAAGTAAACTAAATTAATATAATTGTCAATTGACCCGCCCCATCTTTTGTAGTAGTGGAAATAAAAATCATTTATCCAAAAAGCAAGAAATTTAATTGAAAAAGAAAAGTCCGCCCCTCGGTCCCTCCTCCTCTCCCTAACCCAGGTTTTCTATTTGTCACTCTGATTTGATTGACAGCTGAGGACACATGTGGGGGCACTGTGAGGGGCGGCAGTGGGGTGGTGACCAGTCCCGGTTACCCCGGCAACTATGGTAACCAGGCCGACTGTACTTGGATCCTATTGGCCGAACCTGGAGACACCATCTCTGTCATCTTTACAGACTTTCAGACAGAGGAGAAGTATGACTACCTGGAAGTGGAGGGATCTGAACCACCAACCATTTGGTGAGTCCCTTTATAGATTAATCTATGTGTTCATTCATATGTGTGTGCTACAGTCATTGTGTTGGTGAAACATGTGGCAACATGGAGGTTGTAGATCTGTCCACGTATCCATCAGCTTCAGTATTTTAAATTTTAAAACCATTTGTGAATTGCAGTTGATGGATGAGTCACAGTTCAGCTTTTAACGGCAAAATGCACAGGGAATATCATTGTTTTTGTCATGAAATGGTTGAAAGTGGAAAACACAAATATATCAAACAACATAATTCAGCATTGAATAGCAGCGTGTAGACTAAGTAGCCGAATTATTAAAAATATGCCATGTAAATATACATATCACAGATGCAGGTGAAAATTAACATCACTACACAAGTGTAGAGCAACAGAACATGTAGATATTAACTATAATTTGTGGCAAAAAAACAGTGTAGTGAGCATAATAATAAAGGCACACCAGAGTCTGACTTTAACTCTCACATGTCAGTGGTTCTGGTCCATGCTTTAAAAAAAAATACCCCAAAGATTCGGGTAACATGCCTGACCTTGCATTTCTGCAGAGATAGTACAGTCATGTAGTTGTTGAATTTATGGTACAATTTAACCACACTTGGAGTACAGTGATAAAAAGTTAGAGTAGGTAATAAAAAATAAGTTAGGACTCAAGTGAGAACATGTAATAAAAAGAAAACTTCACTGCAGATACAAAGTAGAGTTTTGATTTTGATCTTGAAGTACTATTCTTTGAATTAAACAAAAAACAAAACAAAAATCAAATAAGAAATAATGAATCTGTGCCAGTTTCCTGGTGTTTTCAAATGGTCCAGTCATAACAATATTTCATCTCTCTGGTCTTGTATTGATTGTTGGTAAATTAGGGTATTGATCAACCATTGCTGTTGCTGTAACCTATTTGAATCTAATCATGCCATGGTCAGGAATATTAGCGTTAGTGCGTGTGTAATAGATGTGGGGGTAATAATGGCTGGGAAACTGCTTTTAGGAAAGTGTTAGTGTTTCTATACAGGTGTATAGTTGTCCTGCTCATTCATCTGTACCTGTGTGTACGCGTGTACCTGTCTATGTGTGTGTGTCTTTGCAATCATGCTGAAAGAGGAACATGATACCAGCAGTAGAAGCTATTCAACAGCTAACAACTTATCACTTCCACCTTTTTGATGCTAATTATTATGCTCTGCTGGTCATTTTTCATCATATGCACTTATTCATACCTTCTGTTTCTCACTTACAACCCACCACATTGAATCACTTTGAAAACTGCTGTTTATTTTTGTGTGTCAAAATGTGATATTTAATGATTTAAAAAAAAAAAAAAAAGAATACAAAATAGCCAGACATTGACATCATTCTGCAATATAGAACTACATTTTGTAAAACCAACAAAATACTAAACAATAAAGACATGATGTTAGATTAGTGATATATTTATCTCAAGATTTTTTCTTTTTAATTCTCCTTTAATGTTTTTTTTGCTTTACAGTCTGTATATAGTCCATTCAATAGGAGGGAAACAAATTCATAAAAACATATCATATTTAAATACTTTTTTCCTATTGTAACAAATTTAAGACAATACAGATAATTTGTGTCAAGCTTTCATTTTGAACTGTGAGTGTATATAAAACCTTACTGCTGTGAAGAATCGCCTTAGGAGTATTTATGACCAATATTTATCGCTCAGATTGTGGTCGTTGGGAGGCTATGTGGTAGTGACTGGTAGTGCATATTTTCATCCGACTTGTGTCTTGGCTCATGTAATGTAATACTGTCTAGTTATATGGCATACTGAGCTCACCGTGTTCATGTTTCTCATATTGTGGTGCTTCTCCAGCAGCCGTGGTCATAATTTTTGTACTAGGAGAGCAGAGAATCTGATACAGAGCCTGATATTAAAAATAAAACACCTTTCCACAAACATTTAACTTTAACAGGAATTATGCAAGAAAGTCACTTTCAAGAAGTGATAGTAGCTGACATACACATTAACAAATGTTTTGTATCCACCTCATTATCCATGTTAATAAGCACTCTATGTTCACAAACAGCTTGTTCCTTTCAGTGAGGCCCACACCATCATATAAATGAATGTAAAAACACACAAGATGCCTAATTTAAATAAGTGACTTTAATGGCTTTACACCTAGGAAGACAACAAAGTCCTCCTGTAGATAAAAGCATTAATCTTGTTCATCAAGTTCAAGTTCATTAATCTTGTTCATCTGACTGAGAGTAAGTCATGAAAACAAAGATGTAGTTGAGATTATGTAATTCTCGACAGCAGAAAGCACATCTCTTCAAACATTGCCGTAGATGTGCTACATTGCAAATGTCAACATGTCTTGACTCCTGTTGAACACGTTGATGATGCAGCACTTCATAACATCACATAAATAAACTAACCTGAATCTCTAAGGCATGGATAAAATTGTCACTATAATGGAACATCCTTTTACTTTAGAGGTATCCTGATGACAGGGTCAGAATTTGGTATAAACAGTGTGATCCCTCACTCTTTCAACCTGTAAATGCAACAGGAGACGGTTGGTGTTGTAATTGTCTGGAGAATGCTCTCTTGACACGAACTAGGCTGCCCCAGACTCTGCAGTACCAATTTAGCATTGTTTAAATGTCAGAGTGTAACTAAGCAATGTTGCCAACAGAGTGCATTCCCTCATGGCCAAAGTATAGCTTTTTTCAGGCAGATACTTCTGAAAGCATGTGTCCTTTATTCTCATGAAGACTGCACTGTATGTCAGAAAGGCTGAAAAGGAATCCCTGTAACGCAGACATTCTCCTGAATTCATGGATAAAGTTGATATTTTAAGTTGACAAGGGTCAGAAGTCAAGAACAAGGCCATTGGCTATAGCTGAATAATTCATATGCTAATTGTTATCAAATACACTAAATACATTTTATTAGATTCCTTCACTTTTACCCTTCGTTTTCCTTCATATAAGTCTGGACATGGATGTAAACTTCAACTTCACTTGTTAGCAGAGGCATACAACAACAAGACAGTAATTGTAGTTTTCCTCAGGTGGTTAGAAAATAGCAGCACAGCATCAATTTGATCTCAGTATTTTATCATGAACCTATTGGATGTTGGGAAGTTAACTCTGTTTGTATTTGCCAGACCAGTCTTTAAGTGCTCATCCTTGACGCCCTTTCTCCTTTTTAAAGGGGCCACCACTGTTGAACTGGGGTATGTTTCCCCTTGTACAAGCATAAATTGCTTGCAAATCAAAGGGCATTGATTTTCTTGTTAGGTCCAATGCTAAGAATGAGACCAAACACACATTCATGTATGTTTGTGCAATATGTCTTTGTCTGTGTTTGTATCTGTGCTTGTTTGTAAATGTGACATATTCAAGTGTGTACATGTGTCACACTGGTGTAGTCATTTAAACATCATTGTGTGTGTGTGTGTGTGTGTGTGTGTGTGTGTGTGTGTGTGTGTGTAGGTGTGTGTTTCTCTTTCAATGGCATCAGTTGATATTTGTCCTGTTTGTTCTTTTAAACACGTTCTGATATTGAAAAGCTTGATATTGACAAAAAGTCACCCTGTAAATAACACTGTTTCGATCCTCCTTCTCTGTAAACAGCCTTTAGTTATCTGTCTTATCAGAATGATTATGATTATGGAAGGGAGAGACACACTGGAATAACATTAAAGCAGTTGAGCTTGCAGCATACCAAATACCTTAAATTTCAACTTTCTAATATATATCAGCAGCTTCATGTCTTTGTAATTGGATCAAAGTTTTGCAACTTGTTTCCAAAGAAGTTGTTACTACCAAGCCAAAATGTGAAGCACATTTTCGACTTTAATGTGAGAGATTGTGATCAAAGGGACATTCTTTTGAGGTGATCTTGACAACAGACTTACACCAATATGAATTCCATTAGCATTGTTAGTACTTCACTTACGGGAAATCAAGCCCAGCTGTTTCTGTTAGAACTGACACGAATCTGTTGTCAGCCATCTTTGCCTTTGTAAACAATGTTTTCCCAAGGCATATTTAAGTACATTAGCACAATGAAAATCCTTTTTCCAATAAGAGACAACAAAAACACTTGATTGTAACTTTGGAGCTTGTATCTCCAAGATGATAAACATTTCTTGGGTTTATAGGTTAAGGATCATCATTATTGTTTGTGGTTATTTGTTATTCATATTTAATATTTTATGTGGTAATCAAAGTTCAATTCGAAAGAAAGGGAGAAATGGAGGACAGATAAATATTCAGAAGATTACCTGCCAACTTAAGGATGCATTGGAGGATGACTTTACTAATGAGAGTGTCCCTGAGAAGTCCCAAGACTCATAACGTCATTTCCAAACAGCGTTATATGTGAGCACATGCAAATGAGAGCTATATTTATTGCAGGAACAGTAAACACCCACACAATCTGAATTTAAAAGATGCTTAATTTCATGAGAATTTCAAACAGTTTTTTTGTATTTAAGTGTTAACTAGCTTGACAGTATCAAGTGTTTATGTTAAAATACACAGACAAACACAGATTTGTTCACCTGAAATGGCTGCACTGACTATTACAGGCCTTAAACTACTGACCCTTTTTTGTAAAAGAGTCTTTGTGGTAACTAGGTCATGCTGCTTGGTTGCTTAGCAATTCCCTTACAAGTGCTAATATACTAATTTCCATTAGCAATTTTGGAAGAAGCAAATAGCTAAAATGCTAATTTCTAACGTCAATTGGCAGAGAATGCTAATGGCTGATTGGCTAATATGTGAGTTTGCACAAGAAGTTGTTATGTGTTTATGAGTTGCCGGAGGGTTGACAACAGCAGTCTCACACACGCCAACGCACACAACCCATGCCCATGTTCATATGCAAACTGACAGACACACACACACACACACACATACATCCTGTCAATCCTTACACAGACACGTTCACAAACATGCACACCCGCTGACATTCTCTTTACACAGATGCTTGTGTCTAATCTGTATGCATGGGAGTGTGCTTGCGCCTATGAGAGTAGTATATCGCTGCGAGCTAAGTGCCTGTAATCCTAGCCTAACACTACACACTAATACACACACACAAACATACACAAGTTTTATATTTTGTTGTTTCAGGATCAGTTGCCCTTGAAACCAAGTAGAGCATTTTAAATAGAAAGATCTCTCTCCCTCTCTCTGTCTCGTCTAATTCTGCCTCTATCTCCTCTGTCTCTCTTCCTTCCTGTCTATCTGTCTCTCTGTCCTGTCTTATAAGTTTCTCACTACATGACTGCAGGAAATAGCATGCTGTTTAGTGTTCTTATGGCAGGTGGATATACTTGACACCTCATCATCAACTTTATGGTAATAATACACCAGTCTTTGTCTGTGAAGTCTGTGATTTACCAGTCTTCCGTTTAGTGTGAGATTTGTTTCATTAAAGGTACCGAAAATTAATTATGTCAGGTTTGAGCTGAAGTTTGAGGTCTTGTCTCCACGCGCCTGGAGTCTTGTCGTTGTAGGTGAGTTGGTTTAGCAGACAGTTAATTACATCCGACGACATAATGTGACACAAATACTCACTTACACACATTATACAATATGTATTAGATTCATTCTGCAATTCAGACACAGTATATGTGTATGAAAACACCTGAGACAGCTGTGCATCATCATGTACATATTTACTACTGACAGTTAAATAAGTTAAGTTCTTTGAGCCATTTCAGTGTGTTTCAGCAGCTAAGGCTTTGAGCCAGGGAAATGCAACAGCATCTGTTTCAAAGATAGTTTGGCGAGATTAAATCCCTCATCCCATACTCATCCCTCCTATCCTACTTTAACAGTAGAGTGGATTCTAAAATCAACAACAACATCACTATTACATCTGATAGAACAACACCAAGCAATAGATGAATCAAAGCGTCTTAGTAGTGTGTTATTTTTTATGTAAAATTCAGTTTATTCTTCATTTACATGGTGATTTTCCATGACCTTGTTATAATTACATCCTTACATGATTAATATTCGGACAGCCAAATAAATATGTAAGTCAAAGGCTGTAATTCCTGAAATAAAGTTATTTTTTAATTGCTGTTAGTTAAAGAAGTTAAAGATCATGTGCCCACCCACACACGATCAGTGTTTCAAGTCAAGGAAAACTAATAATAAGACTTATCAGTACTCATTGTAAACTTCCTCAGCACAACTATGAGTCAAGAAATAAACCAAAATTGTGGCTTCTGTTCTACCTGGTCTACATGCTTTACTCATACAAGTATGGCCAAACTGCTGATTGTCTGATTTAATGGAGAGAAGCAGTTAAGTACTGTATAACTGGAATGAGTCCAGGTTGGTCCCAGAGATACAAACCCAATTTATCCAACATCATCAATCAAAATTTGCTCATTCTCTATAGTGTTGAATTTTGTCTGTTCTTACACTTGGCTCAGTTTCATATTGTTCAGCTCTGTCTATTCAAATATTGTAGTATGTCACATGTTTGTGTATAGGTTTACGTGAAAGATTTGAAAAGTGGGGCATTTTCCAGCTGCTCTGCTCAAAGCGTCAGAATTTGTTTGAGGAATGTGAAAGGAACTGTTTGTAAAAAAAAAAACAAAGAGTTTAAGTGTGTTTTCATGAAGGTGTGCAAAAGTACCTGTGTCTGCATGTGTGCATGCGTGTATGATGCTATGCTTGCTGAGTGCTAATCAATGCTGCTGGCAGAGAGGATGCTGGGATAGCAGCACTATCCCGAATAGGAAATGAAGCGATGACCTTGAACACAAACACACAACCATTTCTCACGTATACACAGCAAACAAACACACATAACAGATTATTTCAAATATGTATATAAAGATAGAGGGAGACACAAGCTTATAAACCACAGAGGCAGACTAGCTCAGTTCCAGAGCTCAAGCTCAAAGTCCACATCAAAGTTTGTCCAACCATTCAAACAATATAGATTTCTTACACTGTAGTGAGTAATGACTGTGAAACACTTTAGAAGTTGGAGTTGAACACCCATGTGAATGCCTCTAGCATTTCAGTGTCTAAACAAGCATGAGATGGTGCTTGTTGCTGAGGCATGCTAACCGTAAAGGACCTGTATTTACTGTAGTCATGGATGACAAGCCTGCAAACTTGGCTACCGCAAAAGTATTAGCCTAGATGATGGTTCAGTAACTGGCAGTGTTAAACCATTTCACTGGTGATGATGATGGGCAGGGCCACAGAGGAACACAAGGATCATGCTGCTTTTAAGTAGAGTAATGTTAAGCCAGTAGAACAGCAAAGATACATTCCTGTGAGACATAGAACTATAATGAAACCGAATTAGAGAAACTATTACCCATATGTTTGTGTATATTGTTTGTAAATGACTAGAAGCAGAATTAGTGGAGAAAAAAAAACTTAACAAAAAACAAAAACAAGTTGAAGATAATTGTTAACTCGTGTCAGAATTAGTGTGTCTTCATCACAACAGAGTAAGATAACAACTTATGCACACAGAAAGGTGTTTGTTTTTCTACTGCTGTTGTTTTTTTCTCTTTTTTTCTCCTAAAATGAACTGCTGCACTGCACATCAGCCACTTATTACGGAGTCATAGAGGACTCTGGAGAATCCATTACCAGCCACATTCATAGGCCAAATGACTTTCATAGAGAGCTTGTAAACAAGTTCATGATGTAGACTATTTTCCTGTGGATCTGTTTGTGGCATTGGGGCTTATAGGTTATACCAGTGACCTTCACACTGTTTCTCTGTGGGCATCAATTTTTAAATCCAATTTCTAGTGGCCTAAAGAATAATTTAGGTCTACAAGCCTATTGTTTAGGCATGTCTAAGTAAATTTACCCCAATATTAACCCACACCTTTGATAGCCTTTGAAGCAAATTACTGGAATCTTTTGGGACCACCACCTTCTTGTGTATGGGAGCCAACATAGAGGAGATGAGAGAAAAGGAGAAGAAAGAGGGCGGGGCAGAGAGAGAGCACAGCCAGAGAGGTGTCATTGTGTTTTAAGGAAGCACTGTCAGGCCATGCAGAAGAAGACAAGAGTGGCAAAGAGACATGAGACAAAAGAGGAATGAGTAAAAAAGAAGAGCACAAAGGGCAATTGGAGTGACAAGAGGAGCCAGGAGAGAAGAAGTGGAGATGAGAGGTAAGAAAGTGAGGCAGGGAGGAGACAAAATCAGAGGTGCAGGATTAGGGACGAGGGAGGGGGAAGATGAGAGTTGACAGGACAAGAGAGGTGGAAGAACGGATAAGATGGAGGGAGGGAGAGGACACAGGAAGAGAAAACCATCAGTGGGACTAATGGGGAAGAAACAGGTTATAGGGAGACAGAGATACTGACAGCAACTAAGAAAAGCAGAGGACAGGACGAGACAGACAAGCACAAAGAAACTTGATCTGACATTTGCTACCTGTACGTTAAGCTCAAGGTGATCATGAAAAAGCTGCGACAAGATTAACCATGTAAACCACCAGGTAAACAAGTTAATCCTCCTTTCTTTAACTCCAGTCATACAGAAAGTGCTTGCTTTGGGATTAAAATGTCTGGAAAACTGTCAAATTAGTCACATTATAGGAAGACTGGTCCAATATGTAAACACCATACTGCCTGTCCATCTGAGTCTTCCCATGCTGAGCAGCTTGTTCAGTATACAAGAAAGTTAATTTTTCGAGCTTCAGATTTTTTCATAGTTGGCCTTGATGTCTGAAATCTGGACAAACTGCACGTACACTTCACATAGGAGTAGCTGAAAAAAAAAAAATGCAAAGGAGATAAGCATTTGCATTTTATGAGGGTAGGTTTAGAATTTCCTATAGGGAGAAAAGATGTGACAAATAATTCAATGAACACACACTATGCAAGATTGTATTAAGATTGCCATATTAATATAAATCTTCATCTACTACGCATGTAAACAGCTTAATCAAATTACTCTTAGAATCAAAGTAATGTTTATAATTGGATTACCGCATGATAATTAGATTATAGTGTTTATGCAAACAAAGTCACGTTATACACAGTCATTTAGAATGAAAAAACAAAATAGGTCACTTTCACTCTAGGGGTTTGAAGCATCTTCAACTTTTGCACTTTGCTATACTGAGCACCATGACAGCGCCAACTCTCAATTGTCTTAAATTCATTTGATCTTGGCATGTTTTTAAAAACTGTCCAAATGATAACCCATAACTTAGACAGATTCTGCATCTCTCAGGAATGTAAATCAGTTGACTTCTCCTTTGATATTTTGGAGTCTTTGAGATCTACATTTACAATATGCACTTTATGTATTTGTGTCTCGTACTTTGGCAAAAAGAAATCTTAGCTTGTTTTCTTATTATGAAATATTATTAAGTTGACTCTAAGGGCTACGAAATATTTTAATTTCACGTGGATGACATTGTTAGACTTTAATTGCAAGTAGAACATGCCATCTCAACAGGATCAGTTTTTTCAAGTCATTGTATCTGGGCAGTGAAATGTTCTATTTACCATTTCACAGCAAATAACCTCCCCAGGTGGTTTGAAGCCAGAACCAAGGGATAAGGCCAGAGGTCAAGCACCACTGGAGCATGATATGTACTTTGTCCAGGCCACAGCAAATTAACTCTACCATGATAAATATTTTGTTTTTGTCCATTCCCTGTTAAATCCAGTCTGTATGTATGTGAATGTATGTGTACTTATGGATTTGCTCTAGTTGTGTTCCTGGCTGTGTTTTGTGCGTGTATGTGTTGGTAGAGTATAGCACTGAGTTGTCAGCTTCTGATAGTTGTAGCAAGGGTGATGAAATAATGATATTATGTAATATAATAGTAATAACACCAGCTCTGTCTCCTTGTCTCTGTCCCCCTTCTTCCCTCCTACTTTTTTCCCGTTCCCTGTCTCTGCTCTGATTACTGTTCTGTCCCAGAGGCTACACACACACACACACACACACACACACACACACACACACACACACACACACACACACACACACACACACACACACACACACACACACACACACACACACACACACACACAAACGAGAGTTTGAGAAGTGGTAGGGAACCGCCCAACATTGCAGTGTCTTCTGGGAGGAGAGTGAGTGAAAAGAAAGGAGTGAACAGTCAGTGACAGAGAGTAAACCCTGGAGAGAGACTAAGAGGAAGGGAAGGAAGTGAAGAGAGAAGGAGGATGAAGGAGGGGGAGTTAACAGAGACAAGTAATAGTTTTTATGTCTGCTATTTACTGGATTTATCATCAGGTTTCCTTTTTCTGTCAAACAAACAAGTTCATTCCTCAAAGAAGACCAAATAGTTGATTATCTCACTTGGGTAGATAAACACAGAATAAAAACCATTTACTACTGAAAATTATTATGAATAATAAAATAAAAATATAAAATCCACCAACTAAAAAGTTTTCAGTATTTTGTTACTGAGGATCTGTATGTTTATTTGTCACACTGGGTAACACCTAGACAGACAGAATAGATAGATGAGTAGACAGACATCAATACGGCCATACTCTTAGTGTGTTTTGTTTATCGTTTGTTCAAGTGTTGAATTTAGTTCATCTTTTGTGGAACAACAAGCCAAACCCGGTAATTTTACGCTAAACATTATACGGTTTCTCAGTCGACTTTGTTTCTACGACTTTGTTTTCCATTACATGAAGGAGCAGAGGATGCTTTTTGCTCTGCTATCACAAGCATAAATTACCCAACAGATGGTACTGAAATCTTTTCGACAGGGTACTTTCCTCTGTAATAAACAAAACTCAGCTGTTTCTGTCTGGAGAACTATATTGTTTAGTTTAGAGTTTATTTATTTAACAGTAAAATTGTTATCAGCTCTTCAAAGAAGTTGTGTCAGAGCTTAATTTTTTAGACCATTGCAGTCACTGCTTTTCTAAACAGCAGGAAGATAATTAATTTGCTTCATTTAGGTGTATTTTGAAGATATTGTCCACATATACAGGATGTCTACATCCTGTATATGTGGACATTTAAACATTGCAGCCAGATATAAGTGTTCTCACTCCAACACCATGGTCACTAATGGGCACTAATATCCACCACTCTGGGAAGCCTCTCCACTATATTTTTGGAAGTTGGCTGCAGGGATTTACTCCCATTTAGCCACAGGAGCATTACTGAGGTCAGGTGATGATGTTGGGTGATGAGGCCTGGCTCACAGTCAGCATTACAGTTTATTGCCAAGGTGTTCAATGGAGTTGAGGTCAGGGCTTTGTGCAGGCCACTCAATTTCTTCCACAACACACATAGACAGCACAGCATAGACCAAAGGACTGTTGTCTCTCTCTGAATGCTGCAGCATTAAGAATAATGTTTTTGGACCTAAACTATAAAATCAGACTGAAATGTGTACAGAAGTGATTTTGACATTCCTGCGGTCGTAAATGTTAATTTTGTTTAGGTTCATTTATGAATTATGAATTGCAGAGTGATTTTTCTTTCCAGGTAAGGTCCTCAGCCACCCACTTGTATTTGATTTCAGCCCTCAGACTTCGATGTGAACAAGTCGGATTAAAACTACCTCACTTCTCCATGAAGAGACGGAACAAGGGGGAGGAGAGAAATTTAGATGAGATAAAAGGTGGGGAGGGAGAGACAGCGCAGGGTCCTGTTGTGAACACTGATTACTCTCTGCCCACTTGAGATTGATGGAGAGTGACACAGCAGGCACGCTCACGCAGGCACAAACGCGCACACACTCGTAAACAACGTGCACCAACGCATGCATACACAAGTGTATCAAAACGATCGCATGCGCACACAGACACACACGTGTAACAGAGACTCTGTCTCTGTATTCTGATTGATGATGGCTCCACCTAGACTACATTCAGCTCAACACTCCTGCAGAGCGTGTGTAAGTGTGCGTGTGTGTGTGTGTGTGTGTTTGTGTGTATGTGTGTGCACTCATTTCTCTGTGTGAATACAAGTGTGCAGAAGAGCATCCGCTCTCTTCTTGTCCGCATGTTGGAGTGCGAGTATATGTGTTTGCAAGTGTATGTGTGTGGCAGTTCCCACCTGTCTTAATTAGGGAAAGCTATTAAGACAGATTGCCTGATTAAGTACCATTCCCCTACTGTCTAATGAATAGCCACACACGTGCACACACACAGCAGACACACAGACATACATGCACACTCAGAAGTTAGTGTCTGGTAGACAGGCTCTCTAACCCACATGACCACTGATGCAAGGATTCTGCAGGTGTGTGTGGAGCCATTTGTTCATAATTGGTGGAAACTCTTTAAGGAGCTTTTGTAGAAAATGTTTAAAGTTGTCACATGTACAGTCTACAGTCAGACAAATATCAACATGTCAGTGTTACACATTCACTTGTCTTTCATTGTGCCAGCAGTACACCCAGTCAACAATTCTAAAAATCACCTTAAGGTGGGGCTGTACAGAAACATTAGAACTTGAATCAAACACATAGTGAAATAAATCTCATGATCCATCCATCCATTTTCTCTCCTTTATCCTGGACTCGGGGTCAGGGGGGACTAGAGCCTATCCCAGCTGCTTATGGGCGAAGGGGTACACCCTGGACGGTCGCCAGCTCATTGCAGGGCCGCATATAGACGAACAACACTTCGCAATTTAGTGTGCTCAATTCACCTGTACCCGATGTTGCATGTTTTTGGTGATGGTTTCCCAGAGGAAACCCATGCCGACACGGGGAGAACATGCAAACTCCACACAGAAAGTCGAACCCAGGACCTTCTTGCAGTGAGGCAACAGTGCTAACCCCTCTGCCGCCACGTTGCCCATAAATCTCATGATAAAAAATACTATTCATTTGAAAAAGCAGTTTGGATTTAGAGGAACAGCATAATGCGGTGAAAAAAAAGAATGAAGCAGCTCTCAAGAGAAAACATCGGTTAAGTTGACTAAAATGGTGCACTATTTTCTAAAATAGATTTAACAGATTGTTTGCAATTTGCATATATTCCAGTGCTGAGTACAACGGTGATTGCTAAGCAATTTGATGGCATTAAATGTGCAAGAGCTGTTATGACAATCTCCAGATTCATCATACACCGTATAACAACATAGGAGGTAAGAAAAGGGCGACTGAATATGTTTGAGCTGTGATGTATACTTAAACCTTGTCCTTTACATTCTTCCTTTTGTATGCAGATAGTACTATATTTGAAAAAAAAGCATAGTAAGAAATGTTTAAGTATTCAGTGCTCATAACAACATAATGTTAATCTGAATCTTTGTAATGTTAATCTGAAAACAATGTTGGTTGATGGGCAAAACATTGTCCGGAACATTTGTCTAATCATCAATCTTTTTCTAATCATTTATATTTTTCTTCTCTGTGAACATATGATATTACAATAAATTAATGAACCACATGAAGAGAACTGAATGCACAAGCCTATAAAACCCTGATTAGTCACAGTCATCAGTTTATTAGGAACCACTAGATAAAGCTAATGTAGTCCTATACAGCTCTGCAATACATCTTTTTCATAAAGATTTTTATGTTCAGTTTATGTTAAAATTTTGTGAAGATAGATTTTGATAGATGTAATTTTATTAAGCCGTATTGAATTATACAGTGACATTTGTCTGGAGTGTCGAACATTAACACATTACACATTGCACCTCAAGAGTACTACAGATTGTATCCTCAGTACAATTGAATTAACACCTCTTTAACATTATAATCCTCATTAAGGAGCATTAATTGCAGGACCTTTGCATTAGCTTTAGCTAAGCGTTCCTAATAAACTGACAACCATTCCGTATATGTGCTTCCGTGTGTTCACTATGGCAGAAAACAACCTTTTATTTTAAATGTGGCTCATGTTTTATTCATAAATTACCCACATTGTGATTACATTCTGCTTAAATGTTTAAATGAATAATTAACAAGATAACAAACAAACCAAATGGGTGCGTCTCCCTCCCCACTCCATTCCCTGTTCCCTCACTCTCTCCCACCTTGTTTCACCACACCTTTCTCCATCAGTATTTGTCTGCTTGTGTCTTTCTTCAAACTATTTGCATCTTCATTTCCTCCCCCAGACTCCGTAGTGGAATAAGTGGTTGGTATTTCCGTTGAGGAAGGTGGGAGCAAAGAATGGATGGGAGGATTGTAGACAAGGAGAGGGAGAGGTGCTCTGGCAACACTCCACTTGATATTCCGTTTTTTCCTGCACACACACACACACACACACACATATACGCACAAGTCACACACTCACTCATAATCACAGTATTTATTTATTTATTTTTTCCATTTTATGCAGCTGTAGTTTAATAAGAACAATAAGATGGATTCATATTTTTTTCAGTCCTATGAGGTTTTGTGCACACATTATAATGCATTTTCTTCTTAAACAGAAGTACTGCTTTGGAATCTACTGTGCCTTATAACAAAGTGTTGCAAGGGAGGAAAATCTCACCAGAGCGAGTAATTCCCTCTGAATCTCCAGAGAAGAGCACAAATTTACTTTATTTCATAGTAGAGTCACTTGCTTTAAATAAAATAAGAAAAAGAGGCCGCTTCATGCATTTTTAGATATCTGTGCAGAGCAAATCTGACTTTATATCAGTGTACATAAAGTTATACAAAAACATGTTGCAAAAACACTGTCAGCACAGTTGAGTCAACAAATTTTTAAATGCCCCCCCAGTCAACCATTTCCTAAAGTTCCTAAAGGAATGCATGGAAGAAATGGTCTCACAAACGTCGTTGATGGTCCATCACATCTTCACAAAAGTTACAGTTTCACTTTACTTTGAATTTCTCTTTGTGGAAATTTAGTGATCCTTTTTAGCAAGCCCATCTTCACACAATGTATTTTATGCTTGTGTCAGTCACCAAATTACAGAGTTGGACACCCACTCAGACCATGGTATTAAAAAAAGTCATTGAAGCCCATCTGAAGATGATCTATAATGCCCCTGGAAGTCCTCTGAAGTGCTTTTACAGTAGATATCTTGGGAGAACACTTAACAGTCATAGACAGAAACCGTCAGTGTGGATGAATGATTTAATAATGCATTACAAATTGTTCACGTGGGGGAAATCAGCAAGTTTTTAAGCAGCTCAGAAGCTGTTGTTTTTATAAAGTATTAGGGTTTCCTGCTGGAAGCTTCATTTTAGGCTTTAATTATCCCTGTAAGTAGTTGCTAAGGATTCGTGATCTTTTTCAGTATCATCATCCCTGGTGTATATTCATGCCTGGGATATGTGCTACATTTCAACAGTATCTGTTGAGACAGAGCACTGGGAGGAGGTGTCTCCAGCTGCTGAGGAGATCCAGACCGGTGACCTTTTTAGTCCCCAGTTTGTTTCTTCATCCTGCACATTTTTAAAGTGCAGGATGAAGTTTTTAAAGTGCTTCCTGAGTATGTGGTTTATTATTTTAATGTCACACCCGCATGCACACACATGCACTCACAGACTTCATAGATTTATGATTTAATTCCTATTTTAATATTAGAACAGAGTGAATATGCACACACTCTACTCTTAATGATGCACTCTGGGTAATGATGTCATAGTGAGAAGTGAATTAAGAGCTGTAAACATGAATAATATGTCTGAGTAAGATAGTGCATACATGAAAATACATGGAGAGAAGACCTGGAATAAGTGAAAATATGGGGTATGAGGACAAGAGGAGGGGAGACAGAAACTGACAAAAAACATAAACTTAACTAGACTGATTGTTAAACAATGACATACTTATGCAACTTTTCATCCCACATAAGATTATGATCAATGAGCAGATTATATTTTTGTTACAGACACATATGATCTAGGATGTACATAAGAACATGTACATAAAATATAGATCATAGGACCTAGTGGGTATTATATTAGATCAATATGCTATATCTTAATTTCATGATCATTAAGGGCTTTATAGTCAAGCAGGAGCATTTTGAATTCTATTCTGGATTGTACAGGAAGCCAATGATGAGCAGCCAATACAGGAGAAATATGATCGTAATCCTACTTCCTGTCAGTACTCATGCTGCAGCATTTTTGATTAACTGAAGGTATTTGATGGAGTTACTAGAACATCCTGATAGCAAAGAGTTACAGTAGTCCAGTCTAGAGGTAATGAATGCATGAATTAACTTTTCAGCATCCTTTTAAGACGGGATGTTTCTGATTTTTTACGGGCATAGGACCCATAGACTGGAAGTAGATGGGCGTGACTTAGACTTCTCATATTATCTAACATAATGGTCTGTGTTATTTGGTCTAAACTGAGGCTACTGTTCTGATATTTTTCTCTGAAAAAGGTTAATCTATTTTGGGTACTTAGGTCTTTTGAGGGTTGGTCCTCCTCTTGCCTCTGTGCCTGTTATAATTATTAATCATGCACCATATTAATTTATAGTCTGTGCAAAGCAGAGCTGCAGTTTTCCACACTATATAAAGATATCACCTACAGCAGTGAAAAATAAAGTTATATTAACTTTATTTCATCTCACATTCAACACTACATAATACTTTAAATAGGAAGCTATGAATGGCCCTTGAATCAGTAGACTCATACATGGCCATTTGGCGATTGTAATGGCTCTTAGTCATTGAATTACATGGTAATATAGAACTTATTTTTTGGTCACGTTTACCTTGTCCATACTGTTCACCTCATGTCTTTGTTAAATCCTGGATATAATCATTTTTTTGTCAGTATAAGTTTCTGTTTTCAAATGTTATATATAACTGATACACTATTTTTCTCTTGATCTTTGCTGATAAATAGATTATCCGCTGCCCATATATTGACATTTTAGATTTCAAATATCATGTGTCAGTCTAGGAACTCGGACATCAGTTATTATCGTCCATCGGTTCTATTATCTGACCTTCTTCCATCTTGTTCACTGTCCAGTCAGCTAACAGAGTAATTCAGCATTGATTTACCTTTGTGTGTTCGGTTTAAATCCAATATTAATAGTGTGCACCAGGTTGAGACTGGTAGTAATAGATGGGACAGGCAGAGTAAGACAATTATATTTAAACAATGAACAGGGATATGTTAAATTTTATGTAAATTATATGGCTTTTTCTTTCTTTCCAACAAAATTAATTGGATTTAAAGAGGAATTTAATGATGCAGTCCCAATAAATTAACAATAAATCAAGTTATTATGGTAATATTTTCAATGAAAAAACTCATGATACAAGTGCCAGCTAAGGACATTTTCTTTATTTATGTTTCTCACCCACATTCACAGTTGTTTTATTGTGTTGGTGATTTTGTATGTAAATCAGGTAGTTTGTGTGCATGTGTGTGAGTCTGTGTGACTAATAGCAGACATCAGAGTATCCTACTGATCTAGGGCACAAGGTGACCCTCCCTCTGTCTCTCTTTCTCTCTTTCTCACACACACACACACACACACACACACATGCACATGAACCAACCCACACAAAGACATACCTTCTGAAAACACCTGCTCAGCATTCCTGTGCTCCACTTTATGCTGCTGTTATTAGAGGGTATGGGTGTAGTGTAGTTGTATATACACTCTGATCCTCCTAGTCATGTGTGTGTGAGCAGGATTTGTGTGTCTATGTGTGTAAGTTGATATTAATGGACTGCGAAGGTTAACAGCAGGGGTTTATAGAAGGAGACAAGTGAACATGAGAGGGCAGCCCACTTCATACTTTACACAATTTATGTGAGTGTACCTGTGTCTGAAATATAACAGCCAAGGTGATGCTACCAAGAAAAGAAATAAATGACTACATGCACTGAGGGAGAAATACCACCTGTTGGTTGATGCTACAAGATGAAAGCAACATACAACAAAGGGATAATGACTAGAATGGGGTTTATTGTCAAAGATTTTTGCAACATGGGTTTTTTATTGTATGATGTTCACTGCCTCTAAGGCCATGTAACAGTGACCTTCATTCACTTTTCTAACCATGAGCTTTATTCATCTTCTTATCCCATTTATGGATCTTAATGTCTTTACTTGATGAAAACCTTGCAAATTGGGTATCTACCTGTACGTGTCCATTGATGTTCTTCAGTGCAAAAAAGCTTGTTTTTGTTTAAGGGGTCTGTTGCAGTCTGACCAGACCAGTAGTGCTTGAATAACTGAAAACCTTCTTATTTGAAAATATCAGTCTTTTAGATGCAATTTAGGTAAATAGTACTGGAAAAGCTATAAAGAATTGATTGATGAATAAGAAAAAAACAACCATTTCCATCTTCATTAAGAGGTTATGAGGCACCTTTGAGAGAGCAGCATAATCTCCCGTAACTCCAGTGTAGTCATAGAAACAGACTGGTTGTATTACACAGTGTAGTCCCGATAGTAGTCACGATGTATAATATTGAGTTTGTGCTTTGTGATGATTGTCTTCATTATGGACGGCAGCTACAAACACAGACACACACTGGCATATTTTGTGAACACATGCACACTGTCTTCCATCCACATGCTACACAGATACACAGCCAAGATGATTACAGTGAAAAGAAACTAAGTGAAGCAAACCTCAGGCTGATTTTTAGTGTCAGTTGTTGCTGTGACATTTTAACAGCACGACTACCTTGTTTTATAGACTTCAGCTTTGTTCTTTTGCAGAATGGCTACAAGATTTTATGTGTTTTACGTGCTCCATTTAGGCCAAGAAGCTTTTTTTTTTTTTTTTTTTTTCAGTTTTTTCATACCAATTTAAGTTTAAGACCTTGAGAGCAAGGACTTTTTTGCAGCACCATTGTGCCTGATCCTCAAGGGCCTGTGTAGGATTAGGTGAAAAAGAGTAAGAACTGAGGTTTTGTAAACGTGTGTGTGTGTTTGTTCTGTTTCTTACAAATGTTCTTTCTGTTGCTCCTTCAGGTTGTCAGGCAGTAATGTCCCCGCACCCATCGTTAGTAACAAGAACTGGCTCAGACTGCATTTTGTAACTGATGGCAACCATCGTTACCGTGGTTTCAGCGCACATTATCAAGGTAAGATATGATTACATCCATAGAGACGGGCATCTTAATTTACACACGTAAACACATGCATGAGAGAGAGCTTGTGAGAAAGAGAGAGAAAGTGTGTGTTAAATTACAATTGACAGGACTTCATATATACAGTATCTACAGTATCTACAGATCTCTGTTTGTTCATGACAGAGTCTTGTTCTGTTTTTGCTTCTTTGCCTTCTTTCTTCCTTTTTTGCCTTTTTGTTTGTGTCTCTCTGCAGCTTTTTCCCTTTTCAAGCGACAGTTTGTCCCCATCATTTTGCCTCTAACTCCCTTTAATTACGCCTGTTGACTCCAATCTTCCTGTCTCTACTACAGTTTCTCTCTGTTTCCATTTTTCTGCATCTCTCTCTGTCTAGTTCTCTCTCTTTTATTCTTTTTTCCTTCGGGGAACTGCTCATACAACCACACAGTTAGATTTCTTTGACACAAATCCTAACTGGTGGAAAACATTTGGAAATTCATTTGGAAACGTCCGTGTTTCCAGCAGCGATAATCAGAGCTGAATGTTTTAGGGTTTATACTCGGGGTCAGATAGGGTTTATATTTTACACTTTACTTGTTTTTTATTCTCTCCCATTTTTTTGTTTTAGTCTCAGATGTTCTTTAAAAAAAAAAAAAAAACACAGAACATTTGGCCTTTTTTTTGTGAATCACCAGTGCGTGGTGCATGAAGTACATTCAGCATCACAAGATACACAGGACATCGGTCTGTGTTTGGTACATTCATGGCCAGAGGCATCTGGCACACCTGCAGCGCAGTTGAGAGTGAGATGTGTGTGAGTTGTGACCAAATTGCTCAAATGAGATGTGATTGATAGACACTGTCAGGACATGGGATGTCAGGACATTAGCTCCTTTGAACAACTTTAATACTTCAATACAAAATTCTTGGTCTTAAGCAACATGACATTTTATTTGTTTTTTGTTGTTGTTGTTGTTAGAAGGTTAAACTACTGACGACTAAAGTTGTGGTAATATTATGCTGTGCCTTCTTTGATGCATCATTTACTTAGTGGGCGGGCGGCACAAGTGTAAATCACATTCGTGCTTGATACCAGAATTGCACCATGCCACTTTACTGACATGCTCCCTGCTGTGCCTCTTAAGCACAGACAAGTTCTTGAGTCACCAAAAATACCAAGTAGACTCAGGCAAACAAAACAAGGTGTTCACCTTCATCCAAAAGGCCAGAGTCTAGACTGTGGCTGTCCACATCACTGGGCCCTGATTGTGTGGTTTGTTAAAGAAAAACACAAAACCACAACAAGGTTGATGCATTTTTAGAAAACAAGTCCACATTTGTCAGAAATGACTCGCGTATACACAACTCAGTAACACAATAGGATTGTCCTCTTTCTTTTTCTCTCTTAAGACTTTTATCCTTCACTCCCTCTTTGTCACCATTTTTTTATAACCAAACACAACAGCATTTTTTTATACATTGCAACATCATGGTTCTGTGGGTTAATTCTTGTATGATGGTTTCCAGCTGTCACTCAGTCAGGGACAAACCTTTCTTAACATCTTTGAAGTAATATCCATCTTTTTTCAGACAGACAATTGGTTTGAGTTGACTGCATCTGATAAACTTGCTTTTGAGATAGAAATGTGTATCAGTGTCTTGTGCAAACGTGAAGATTGTTAAGGACCAAGTTGATGCATAAATATTACCTTACAAGAGGTGCATTAAATGTGTTTCTTCAATTTAGAGCCAGTCAATTTAAACGGCAGATCTCTAAATGTGACAGGGGGAGAGGTTGACACACAATAAGTTCAACAATATTGTCATGCTATTTTCAATACCTCGCTTTGTCATTCTTTAATTCCATCCAGCAATTATATGCACAGCAATAAGGACTGATGAGATTCTGTCCACTGCAATGTTACAGGTCTTTTAATTGGAAAAGGTCACAGGAAGTGTTGAGCATCTATTAACAGCACATTAACAACTTCAGCTGGAAGCAGATCAGAGTGAGGTTTCCTCATAAAATAAGACCAGTTATATTTAACAAACAGCAAACTCAAATAAAGGCTTTTCCCCTGCTTAAAAAATAATTTTATCAAAACAATACAAACCTTTTATTAAAATATAAAGAATTATATAGCTCTACGTTTGTGTATGAATGTGGCCACTGAATTGTACAGTAGCCATATACATGCATGTGAATATGAAATGCATTTTACAGTATTGTCTTTACAACTAATGAAAGTGTCCAATGAGTATGTTTTAGTTGTTTGCAAATTTGTTCAAGTTATTTTGCTCTTTAAAAGACATAGAGTGCTCATTGCTGACATTTATTTAAATTTGACAGTAGTTTCTGTAGGGTCCTGTACATTCGTACTGTACTGGTTACTTGTGCATTTTGCAGAACTGTGGGCAATTAAACCAATTAACTGATTCGAACTCCTATTAATTCAGTGGAGGTTTTCTATTAACTCTGCATAATTTCCCAATCTCTATGCATGACCAGCTTATTAAATTGGCTATGACCCCAAGTGACACCTTATGGTGAATGTTGCTTGTGTTTGATTTTTAAATAACACCCACTATGGGAGAATATCCATAAGGCTGTCCTTTTATGTTTCCACTGTGAGGTGGGCAGAGAGGGTGCAAGATGAATTACCAATTACAGATTCAAGACGTGATAGCAAAAGTAATATGTGAAAGTCAGATCAGACATTTAAATAGCAGTTCATTATTCTTAATGTACATAAGCAGCATGTAGGATTTTTTAGGAGGGAGCTTTTTACACATTATACTTCAAATCATTGTAAAACCTCATTACTCCTCCTCCTCTCCTCTTCCTGTAATACATATTTCCTCTCTCATCATTCCCTTGACCCTTATTAAATTGTTTCTCTGCTTTTTCTCCTCTCGTTCCTCTTGTCATCTCCATCCTCTCCCATAGTCATTATCCACCCTCTCTTCACCTATTGCTTCCTCTGGTTCTCTCAGACGTTCTTTCGTGTGATTGACTGACGCCCTGACCACTCCCCTTGGGATTAGTTTTTAATTGTTTTAATTGATTTTAATTGAGATTAATTAGTTGAAAAGATTAATCAAAGTGTTAATGAGGGGTGTCAGTTTGATTGGTTAGTTAATTAACAGAGTGGACTTAACCAACTTGTGATTGATTGGCCACTTCCTGTCAGTTGTCAGTCATCTCCTTGTTGGTATTTACATCAGTGGAAAAGTTCCTGCTATCGAGAAAGTCATTGGAGACCTTGGGAATTGTTACTGAAATGCTTTAGAAAATATTATAGTGCATAATTCCTTGAAATGTTGCATAATCTTGGCCTCTGTGAACAAAATTCAACCAATTACTCAAGGAGCATTGTTGCTTTATCTAAATTTACACTTTTTCACAATTGCTAAAATACATTTTTTGACTATCTACTTTTTTCTCAAAACTGTGAAAACAAAAAGCCATTTTTCAAACTACATTCTCGAAACCCTCGAATCTTGTTACAAAACTGAAGTCACCTCGAAACACTTTTAACGGAGCTCAGAACTAACTAATTGTCTCAGATCATTCACAAAGCAAGCAAAATGAAAATCCTGCTGAGCAGTGATTACAATACATCAAACAATGGAAGACACAGTGTTCAGGGAAGCACATCCTGGAGGAATGTTCATTCATTGCAGTACAGTACTGTAAATGTATTTTTTGCATGACCAAGTAAAGATTCAGCGTGTTATGTGCAATAAAAATAAATAGGGAGAATCTACAATCTAAAACTAAAATATTACAATAAAAATATAGAATAGTAACTCAATGGAATAAAAATAATTAGAGGAAGGACTGCTCACTGGGCTTTATCACGGCTTTGGCCTGGGTCTGGCCACAGGACTTCGTCCACATCACAGGCAATATTCTCCCTTCTTAGACAATTGGGGAAGAAGGCTCTTGTGTGGTGTATCCAGTCTTGACACGATTCTTAGACTGCACAAGATCGACCCTGATGTTGGGTTGGACTTGAAGTCTGGCTTTTCACAATGATGTTCCATGAACCAGAACATAGTCAATGATTGTTTCCTGAATTTCATCATTTATTACAACTCTTGTCTCCCATTCTCTCCCTTGTACCCCACCTCGAACACACACTTGTCCACTACTCCGTTGGTTTCTGTCCAATGTTGATATGAAACTCCAGCCAGCCTGTTTCAACTTGGAACCAGCTTATATTGGTTGTCACATAATTAGACAGTGTTATCAATTTCAAGAAGTGCATCACAATGCAATATGTGATTTATTATTATATGAGAATGTGTTTAGAGTTTTGCAAAAAGGATAAATGAGTTTTGCAAAATGCACCTACCTAGGTGAAAGTAGTTTATGGATTTGCTAAAAAAAAAAAAAAAAAAAACATTAATTCAGTGAACGTGTTTAGACATTTGAGAATTTATTCAGAGAACAGGGTTTAGTGTTTTATCAATTGTGAAAAAACTGTAATGATAGTTCATCATCATCTATTACTTCACTATGAGGTAGCAAATGCATGTCAACAGTTTTTGAATGAAACATTGCCACTGCCACTACTGACATTGCAAGATGACTGATAGGTCTCCTATTGATTACATGTCTTGTGGAACCATTGGCATACCCCTAGAACAAAAAGAAAAAAGAAAAGAAACTACCAGAAATCTACAACACATGCAGTGTTTTGTATTTCTTGAATCATTACCCTTTGAATATATGACCTTGCATTTTAGTTTCCTCTTTCATCTGATTCTGTGTATTGTGCTCTTTTTAACTGTATTTATTATGCTCCATTTTGTAATGTAGGCCTTCTTACTGTGTTCATCAACTCCATGCAATTATAAATCGTTCCACTTTGTGATATTCCAGTGTTATTTATTTTTTACTGAGACTGTAACTCAACCCTGCAAACCATATGTTGTTCTAGTCTACTAAATTCTTCTTGTCTTCCGGAGAATAAATTGTAAAAGCAAAGCCCACAGGGTTACTTTAAGCTAGTGGCAAGCACTATATGAAAACAATTCCAAATTTATCTCTGAGAGACTAAATGAACAAATCAGCTCTGGCAGGGTTAGTTTAGCTCATAAGACACTGCTATGGGACCTCAGAGGAAGACGTTTGGCTCTAGGTGCTGCCAGCGAGCTGGACACGCTGTGTGTGCGTGTGTGTTTGTGCTTGTATATAAGGTCAGCCACTCAGCTCGTAAAAACCCTCTGCTGCTGCTATTGCCCAATTATGAAGCTCTGAATTAATAATAATCTTCTAATGATTTATATCCAAGTTTGCAAAGAGAGAGAGAGGAGGGGAGGGGGTAAACGAAGCAAAGCAGACAAACAAAAAATGTAATAAGAAAAGTGGTGAGTGGTGAAGTGAAGTGGTGAAGGATAAGTCATCAGACAATGATAGTGGAGGGTTCAAGAGAACTAGTCAATTGACAGTGAAGTTTGACTTGTATTGACATTAAAAGATTTGATGTCCTACTCTCAAAATAGTCATTATAAGTCACTTCACAGAGAGAATATGTGCACACATGTGACTGTATGCAGATGTGTGTGTGGTCGATATCTGTGTCTTTAGGAAAAGCCTGTTCTTGAATTAGTGTTTCTGGTAACATAATCCCTGCAGCTTCTATTCATGGGTAAACCAAACCATTTACAGAGTTAATTGTCCATTTGGATGCTTAATTGCTATTTCAAATTATTCACAATGTTAATGTTTAAAACGTGCTGTAGGCTGTTTGTTGATAGACCTAAATTAAAGGCATTAACTATTTCAAGTCAAGTGACCTTTTTTATAAACATTGTTTTCTTGTTAAAGGGAGAAATTACGACAGTTTTATTTTGCAATTACATTCTTTACACCACTTTCCTCCGAATTAAGGCAGTTCTGTCAATATTTAAAGAAATAATCAAATAACTAAATTGCAGCATTAAGGACTTATAGGTTAAATAATATAAAGCTGAAAATTAATTAATTCTATGTTACAGTGATTTTTTTCTTTTAAGTAAGTATTAAAGTGTTTATAAATTGCGAACTGTTGTATCATTATTTCATAAATTAATACAATTACAATTATGAAGTATCTATTTAAATGATTTAAACTTGGCTTGGCTTGATTAGCTTCACTTTACTTTACAGGTAGGAGTGTGTTTTGAAGCAAGCTGTAGGGTCTGACTTTGGCAGGCCAAGATGAAATCAGAGCTGATGTAGTTTCTCACCATGGGAACTACTGTAAATTCATTTAATCCTTCTTGTGCTCACAACATGTCACTGAGGACTGTACCCAAGCTGTGTAAATGTGGTGTTAAACCTTGAAACACAGACTAAAACATTCAGGTGATATACTGTAGCTCTTTATTATAGAATGTGTGTTACATGCTGTGTGAGGGTTTCCAAGATTTCAGACTTGTTGTGCGCTTGTTCTTGACATAGATTGCAAATTTTACTAAAAACTAAAAGGCAAAAAAGAAAACGATTCCAAAATACAGGTAATATATATATATATATATATATTCTTTTATATATTTTATAGCCTTTTTGAAATACCTCATGAATAATATGTGTCCTTGTCGAACCTCAAACAATATCGTTACCATAAAGTCAATGGCTGAGTTTTGGTATTCAGCAATATTTTGAATTAGAAAGGACTCACTAAACAAAATTATAGATTGTTAATAATTCATAAAGAGTTTTGCATTTGTCAATTAGATCAGTTGTAGTGGGGTAAAACCCTCCAAACAGCAACCATTTTGACAACCTCCTAGGAAAGCATAAAGGGGACCTTGGTGCTGGTGTTGGTTGGGTGATGAAGCGGCAAAGTTATATAGACAGCAATAACAGCATAGCTACTTAATAGGTAAAGTAGTTTGAATACCCTTCAGCTAGGATGATCATTTGTTGACGGAAAAGCCTGCAAGCAATTCCCCCTGAAGTCATTGGAAATTAACTGAGGTGGATCCCCAGCGTGATCATCAAATTAGAAGGATAATTGTCTTCCTGCTTGAACTTTTGCTAAAAGCTTCATTACTGCAATTACAGTCTGAGACCCAAAGGCATTTACTCTGAAACAACAAATCAGATTAGATACTTTATGGCACAAGTTTGATCTTTTTTATGAATGCAACCACCGCAGATCTGCTTTTGACAATGGGCTCATCATGGGTTATTGTATAAACAATAAATTATAGAGGAACGTGAGGACTTCCTCTTTGAATGTGGAGACAGGTTGGACCAAGTTGTGGTTAAAAGAAGAGTAATGCTCAGATTTCCTCTGAGCAAGTTAATGAAATCCAGCTGTTCTATTGCCAAGTAGAATAAGCCATGTTCCAGATGTGGTCAGGTATTTTACAGTATATTCATACCCCCAGCAAAATCCTCCCCTGACTGTCGTTGGAAAAGGGATGAGTTTTCTGTCATTTTTGTTGTTAAATTAAAAAAAAGCCTCAAAGCTAGAAAGCAATGAATCATGTTGCCAAATAAACCACAGGGATGTCAACAGCCACAAGAATAATGTATGAGAACACAGTTTTACAGTAGAGTTCCCATTTAAACAGGTCAACTTTTATCATTTTCTGGGTCATAGAAAAGATCTCACTATTTAATTATTCATAACAACTGGGGGAAAGCAGTGCACACCTAGTCCACCAATGAGTCACAGATGCCTTGAGTCAGATAGTGAGTCACATATCCACTTAGCTGTCTGACCACTGCTAAACGCTCATTCAGGTAACTGTTCTTTAAGCAATTCATATATGTATTAAGTACAAAAAACGTTAAGATGCAGAAGAAGCTGAAAACGGAATGAATATGTAATGGCAATGCAATGTAAATGAACAACTACTAGCATGAAAGGGCCTGTCACTGTCTATGTAACTCAATATGGTAAAGTCGTGGATATGTTTACCTACAGTCGTAGCCTATTGTTACCTCCAAGGTAACGGAGCTCATCATAAACTTATGTACATTCGTTTGTGGAGTTGCAGGTTACATTAAAAACCAAAAAGAAGTTCCACGCTATTTTCAAGTATTTGAGATCTATTGGCGATCAAGAATATTTTTGGTGCTGCTGTAGAAACACTGTGCCTTTCTTTAGGAGTAGGGCTGGGTGATATGGCAAAAAAAAAAAAAAATGATCACAATATATTTTTTCATATCGTCCAATCTCAAGAAACTAGACACTACTTCAACATTTTTATCATAAATAGAAAAGCAACTTAAATAAGATTACACACAAAAATATAAAAACAATTTTTACTCAATAGTACAACAAATGTAGAAAAATATAAAATAACGCAGTGGACACTTTACAGTCCTAAGTGTTTTTGCAGGTATGTTAGACCCAAAATAAACAAATTGCCCCCACATTATCATTTTCAGGTGATAATGCTACATATGTTGTTAACATCATTTCTACTTGCAAATGCGCATCACCTTTAATAACAATACAGATTAGCTAGTTTCAAGTTAAAATATAATACATTTGGGTGTTTCCACTGCAGGAACCTCAAGGTGATATTACAGGAACTCGGCTATTGAAGCAGATTTTACATTTAATGATCAATGTGTGGCTGACTGCTACAAATTCATTAATTTATTTTTTTCAGACACCAACCGCAACATTGCAAACAAACGGACTGTTCTTTTCTCTTATTCTGTCATTCTCTCTCACACACGCAGCGTGTAGTTTATTTATAGTAATGCGATGAAGCAGTTGCAGATAAGACGATCGGTAAAGTCCAACTCACCCCACCCCTGTTGTGTCACTTATTGGGGTCTTTACTTCAACTTCTCTGGCAACTTACAAACGGAAGTGGAGAAGAAAAAGGTCAACTCTGATTGACTGATTGACGCATATTTCTGCCATGTTTGATCGAGTAAATAGGCTCTCAGCTGATCACCGTAATTATTGTGATCACTAATCACATTCATATAATTGCCCAGCCCTATTTGGGAGTTTTTCTATTAATTCCCATTTAGTTTCAAATGAAAAAGCCATTGATTTATTCCAGACATGGTGAAAAATAATTTGGTAAACAGCACATTAGAATACTCATAATTACATAAATTGTAAAGTAGCTTGATTAATTCTAAAAGGCAGTTTTACTAAAAAATGTTTTATTTCAAAATTCAGAATCTTGTTGAACAAAAGTACATTTGAATTTTTGCAGCAATATTGATTCTATTAGAGAACTGTACACGTCTTAGTTAAAATCCAGTCAGTGATTCTTATTTGACATTGTGCTTTTATTGTTACAAACTGTTAACAACAATTCCTTTTACAGTCAATTCCTTTTTATAACGCCATTATAATGTCTTTAAGTTCCATGTCACTTTTTAGAACTATAACTGTCATACTCCAAGTGATTTCATAACTTTTTCATGTAATTTTACACCACAGCATCATTATTTTGTACTCACCGCTAGTCGCTATAAACACCAATAAACTACTCATTCAGTTAAGATCATTCAGTTAGACATTTATGCAGGTTTTTACCTGGAGCCCATTGACTCAAATTACACTGAGAAAACCAGCTACATTCCTACAGTGTAATCGTCATTGACAAAGTCATTGGGTCAATCAGAACTTTACTACTGTTGCACTTACTGTAAGTGGCTTGGTTAACAGTGTCAGACAAAAGCCTAGAGTGTCTAGTCAGTCAGCCAGTCAGTCAGTGATTTGGTCTGGCAGTCAGCCAGTTAGCAGGCCAGTCAACTGGCAATCTAGTCAATTGAATGGTTGCCAGGGGTTCCATTTACTGTCCCAATTTTAGTTTGAACACTGAAAAATAATGTCTGGCTCTTATTAATCACATTAACATTACAGAAAGTTGAGCTGGAGGAAGCAGAAAAGTAAGAGAGTGGATATCCTGGCAATGCTGCAAAGTCAGGATGTCATAGTTTACCTTAAAACACAGTGATTAAAAGCAGAAAATTATATTTATCCTCACTAGAATTTTCATGTTTTAATATGTTAAATAGATTTGAAGGGAAAAAGTGTGATCGCACTTGATGAAGAACAGACAAAAAGGAGGGAGAGGATTAAAGCTAATGAATGGATGGGTCTATATACATGTGTATGGTGATTGCAAAAGGTGTAAACCTTTTTTCATACTTAACTAATGTTGACTGGCAACATGTCTGCACTTCTCCTGAGTCAGCACTTGCTGAGAGCAGAGCTATTGCTCCGTGGATCTCGTCCAGAATTTCACAGCATATTTTGTATTTTCACTGTTCATTAAAATCCAGCAAGTCCAGGAGTCCACACCGTGCTAGCCAGTGCATTTTCAAGGTTTTGCAGTTGCAGTATTGAAACAGCCAAATAAATGGCAGGTATCCACACAGCCTTCCATACAAATTTCACTATTTTTGCTTTACCCAATGTCTCCTGTAATAGTTATCAGCCTGTCTTGCTTTGAGTCTGCAGGGACAGTGTGTATACCTAGGCTTTGAAAATAATCCGGGTGGGCTGGTTCAAGCTGGAATCTGACTAAACCAGGGAGGTTGAACATGATGGAATTATCTCTGAGACAAAATTGAAGGAGAGGTTTGGACAGCTCTTGCTACCTTTGTGGTCATTCATGTGACAACAGCAAACAGGAAAGTACAGTGCTTTTAGCAATTTTGTTCCTGCAAATGTACATGCACCACTAAATCAGTTCTAATTAGATGAAAAGATCTGCAGTGACTTCACCTACAGTACTGTTTCATTCATTCACTTACTGTTTCTTTGTGGATCAGGTGACTATGGATGACACCATGTAAGAAGATTATTAAGTTACACCAACTTCCCTCATGCAGGGTGTTTTTGCACCCTGTGATACTGTTTTCAAGCTCATACATTGTCTAATAATGTGTGTGCAATAATTGTGCAATAATTACCATGCACTGCAGGCAGGCACATACTTGAAGAGCTGTTTGCGTACTAGAAACTAGATACTTGTATTGTTAGATTAGATATAGACACAGCACCTCTTCTAATGCAGGAGTACACCAAATCCTATCCCTTGGTTGGCACTGTTTACTCATTCTCTGTGAGTCCGTGCTGAGTTTTCTCTAGTGATTCTATCCAAATGCAACAGGAAAGTAAAATCTCAAGCATGGATGAGATCCCAGCAACTGCTGTTATTGATTAAATATTCTGTCCACACACTTCCCTGCATGGTGCTATGCACTAATGCCCAGTGCTACACCCTCAACATCTGGCTAGGAATGTGTGTGATGTGGATTATGTCACATTGTGCGTGTGTGTGTGTGTGTGTGTGTGTCTGTTTTAAGTTGATGAATCCATCAATGTGTGGGCTTCTTTGTACACATTTGTTAATATTTAATTTCACCATGTATGTGTGGGTTGGTGTCTCCGTATGTCTGTTTGAATCCAAAAGTATGTGACTGGTTTTTTGTGTGTATGTGTTTGTATGTATGCCTGTTTGTCTGTTGTCTGTGCATGTGTCAGGTATGAACAATGTGTTTCCTTCCCTGCGGCAAAACCTACCAATCACATCCCTCCATCATCTCTCTTCATTACGTATTCATGAGTTTCTGTGTCTGCAGGGCTGTGATTGGCTCTTAATGAACAACTGACGGCATTATCAGTCAGCTAGTGCTATGGCAACAAAATAAGTCAGTCAGTACAAAAGAAACACCAGTCAACCACTGGTACAGAAACATTATTCAACTCGAGCAGAGAGACAGCATACCCCTCAGGGAGGGTGACATATTGGATAATGTTGACTGCATGGTAGCTTTGATATGACTCCCATAATGTCTCAAACCTACTTTTGATCAAGTGCACACATCTTGAGATGATAATTACCGTGGATAATTGCAGCCAAGGTAAACGAGAGCATTTAGCACATTGGGCTATACCATGAAATTTTTTATGTGAGTAAATCCCTGTGTCCTTTTCCTTGTCAGACTTGACGTAAGAATCATTAGTCAAGCTGAGTGCAGACACACTGCAGGCCTCAGGGGGTTCATATGAGCTCATAAATCTATGAACTACCCCTTTATCATCTTTTATATTATTTGTAGAGCCTTTCACCATCACTGGCTTTCACAATTGACTTGTAGATTGGAGATTGATGCTGCTCTAATCTTTATCCTGGTTAGCTTAGCTTCACATGAAAACTGGACCAACAGCTAGCACAGCTCTGTCCAAGTATATTTGCTGTATAGATGTAAGGCGTGGCATTGATCTTCTCATTTAATTTGTGTTCAGAACACTCATTTGAACATTTCTCAATGTATCAAACAACACTTCAAAAGTAGTACCTGAACTAACAGTCATTAGCACTAGTTCGATGTTTCTTCCAACATGGACTGGTTAATTTGCGATTCATTAGCAGTTGGCAACTACATTGCATCCTCACCATCTCTTTGACTTAAACAGCCAACTGCTTCAGCCTACTTCAGACTAGAGCCTTCCAGATGAATCATTTTGTCTCACATCTGTCAGTTTGAGTGTTCAGTTTTGAAACTGAGCCACATACGTCTATGATTAGAGTTGATTTATTAAATCCTTCCATGAAATTTCAGCCCTTTGTCTAGATTATGTGTTACCATAACCAGAAGGAAATATTTGCTTTGCGAGAGTTCAATACCTGATGAGTCCTGCCTGAATCACCTCCTTAGAGGATGAGTTCGATGTTCCACATTACCAGTCTTAAAAAATATAAAATCCATTTGGCATTGTGGTTACTATGCAAGTATGACTAAAATAATCACTGAGTCACTGAACTGGTTCTTGCCTTGGGTAACAGGATAGTTGTAGCTTGTTGTATTAATTTTTTTTTTTTGATTTTTAGCTTTGGTTTAAAAGTATCACAACAGCATCCAATTCCAGTGGATGTCTGTCTCATGAAACATGCTCCAGTGTGTATTTTATTTAACAAGGTTTTGTTCAAGTGTCTGTTCTCTGACTGTTGAGTTTAGTTCAGCTCTTGTTTATTCTGTTGCTAGTTAAATAAAGTTTTGTTAAATATGCAGTTTTCAGTTCATAAATATGGTTTACTTAAATGCAGCTGCCCTTCCATCTGTTGTTTGCAGTGAAGCTGCTGCTTGTAGGCTAGAATATTAACGCAGGCATATTTAACTTTGATGCATATTCACACAGGACAGGTTTTATGATGCATATTAACAGTGAATGAATTTGCACAGGCAAAAACAAATTTGACTTCTAACTATTTTTGGCCCCGTTTCCCAGATTTGGCTGCCTAACGGGGGGAAATTCATTTCAAACCTGGTTGTAAGACTTTGATCTAGATCACAGCTTCCCCTGGTTGTTGAAAATAATAAGTCTGCTGATGAACGATCTTGATTTCTGACATCTGGGGCTTTTTCAAATACAAGTTTAATCTGAAGGCAGTGGTACAGTTAGGTAACACATTGTTTCTCACCCCTTTTTGTCCTGTTTTGCTACTGGCAAACATTTTTTTTATTTACAATTAGCTGACCAGAGTGCACTATATCTATTGTCCAAAGAACCAAAAGCGTTTTTCATCCAAAATTGTTGATATGATGTCTGCAATGCAGTGGTAAGAAAAATGTATTCACTTTTGTTTCCTGTTGAGCTATATTTTTAAATACAGCAGTCTGTGGTTGTTCCAAATTGTTTGTGAAATGTCCCAGAAACAATGGGATCAGCAAGGGTGTATGAATCACTGTTCTTAAACATTACAAATGAAATGCAGTGAAATGTGCTTCTTACCTGTGAGATCACAGATACTGTATCAGATCAGAAGTGTATTCTCTCTCCATTTTGAATAGCTGTGAGACCAGTGTCAGGAGTAATACATTTCAAATATTGTGTTGTTGGATTCTCATGAAGTTGGTCAAAGTGTTCAGCCTTTGTGTGTATTGTATTCAGAATCTGTAATAAACAGTCTTGTTGATAAGGAATTGTCTATGCCAGTTTACACACAGTATAAGTCAATGGAAACATGAGTTAACGTTATACAACGCAAATATACGCCATGAACCAAACTCCTTAAAAATAATTCATTGTGTTAAATGTTTTCTGATCAAGAGAGATTCTAAAGAACATTTTAAAGGGTGTATTTTATGTATGAATGGACAATATTTCCCAACACAGCTACTTACAAAAAGATGCATTCTCACTTAAATGTGTAATGATTACCACCTTGTTATCATGTTGTTGACAGGTAAGTGTGCTAAATTAAGTGATGATATGTTGGTGTGGCTTTGGGTTTTTTTTTTTTTTTTTTCTAAATAACGTGTAAGTATAATTTACGTAATGTACAATGTCAGTTCACAGAATAATTTACGTATTGTATGTATTAGTATACATACATTAACGCCTATTTTATGATATTAATTAAGCACCTAATAAGGCCTTTTTCATTCAGTTTGAGTATTATAGGGTGATGGATTGTATATCACACTTGTCACACATGTGCCATACACATATAAATACAAATGGAATCACATTAAATTATTATGTTGGTAAGTTACCATAATAATGCATAAATGGATTTAATGTTCAGTCAGTTTACATGAGATTAATCGTTAGCACATTAGCACATTAATCTGTGTGAAATGATGTCAACATGAATACCACTAACATACGTGCATGTATGTAGCCACTGCATGACATTAGTATAATTGTTGGCATAAAATGTACATGATTTAATTTAACCATGTCAAATAGAATACCACTGATGTATATGCATATATGTTGCCATTGTCCAACATTAGGATAATTGTAGCATATTAACTCATCCGCCATTTGTCAACACTCAGTGGATTAGACTGGTCATTATGAAAACGACGTCTGTCAGCCACTCTATCAGACATTCATTAAGGAGATTTGTCACTGTACTTTGTCATTCAGGACAAGATATATTTTCATTATTTATGCTGGTAATATATTCATTTATTTTGACAGAGTAGAGCAGAGAAAATCAAATTTGGATGGAGTCAAATTGAGATTACCCTAGGGTGTTTTGTGTTTATTATTATTATTATCGCATAGATTCTTGCCCATGCACTTTGTCTCATGTACTCTATCTTTGTCCCTAACTGTACATGCTGAGCTATAGTAACATACTATTTAACATGGCTAACCCTGAAAAAAAATGTCACCCATGTTAGGAAACAGAGCTCATGCTGAAACGCTGCCAATCCCTCAGCCTGTTTGCCTCCTCTTGTCTTTGATTTACTCTGATTAAAGGAACCATTTATTTTCTAACATACTATTATCTGAATGCTTTGATTACAGAGCTGCATCATTGTCATTTTGATTAAAGCTGCAATTTCCTTTACCAGCTTTTCGTCACAATATGATGGGGCTTCCAGAAAAACACCTCAACATCTCAAGTGTGTGTCTAAGTGACAGAGAAACAAAGACTCAGCTTTTGTTATGAGCAACAACCCTGAATGGTCATCATTTCTCATGTGTTCTTCCTTCTTTCTGCTTCTGCCTTTCTCTGGTTGTTTCCCTCTCTCTCCTCCTATTGCTGTCCATTTCCACCATTTTAAAATTTACTTTGCCTCGTAACTTTCTTTTCCACTGGGCTCTTCTCTCTCTCAGCATTGTGGGGGAGAAGAATTTGCCTTTTTTTTTTTTTTTTTTTTTTGCTAGGTCAATTTTTTACACTTTATCCAATCTGTTCTGAATTTTCTTCTCTTTTCTGTATTCTGTTCTCCTCTGCAGTGAAGCGATCAGTAGATTTTAAATCACGGGGCGTTAAATTATTCCCTGGCAAAGACTCCGGCAACAAGTTTTCAATAAGTGAGTTCACATCTTAATGTCACTTTGGCTAATGAACTGACGTGTGATGCCTTGATCTGGCTTGGATTGGCTTTTTTTTTGTTTGTTTTTTAAGTTTTGCTTTTGTTTTTTCATTCTGTCTCTCAGAAAGACTGTTACATCCAATTCAACATGTTTGTGCCACTGATTATTACCTTTGCAGGCAACATGTGGCAACAGCAATCACAGACACATAGTGCAAAACACTCTGACGTAAAAAAAAAAAATGTGACAGCACAAATATGTTGAAAATGCAACAGCCTTTATAAGAGCATGCTTTTTGCTATTCTTGACAACTATATATTTTTTGTTGTTTGATGTTTTGTGTATGTGTTTTGGTCATGGTGTTTTGGTTTATGCATGCTGCTTCACGGCTTGCTTTGATATATTTAATCATGGCTTGTTCTGATGAGCTTAATCATGGTTTGTTTTGGCTTGCTTTGGGCTTGTTCAGGAAATGTGAATCAGCTGTTGTAATAGTGTAACCCCCCACCCCCACCCACCCCCTTCCTCTTCTCTTCTCTACCTTATGTACGCCAGAGAACCTACTGTTTTGCTCTTTGCACCTGTTTTTGACAGTAACCCCTTAGTGGAAAATTAAGGCAGATTGCAGATTTAATATTCCAGTCTTCCTGCCAGAGAATCTGAGATCTGAATTTTGCAGATGGAAATACAATCCTTCAATTATTTTACTGCGCTATATTTTGTCCACCCAGAAAATGACAATAACATTATTCCATTACGACAAAGAGAGACACAATAGCAAAGACACTGGGGTTGGGAAGACAAGTTCACCATTCAACAACATTAATAATCATCAGCAGAGTAAAAAAATGCTTCACATTTTAAGTGGTGCTGAGCCATTTATATATATATATATATATATATATATATATATATATATATATATATAGAGAGAGAGAGAGAGAGAGAGAGAGAGAGAGAGAGAGACTTCACTCAAAAGTACTATGAAACCACAAATGAAATAAGTGTTTCTATTTCCTTCAGTATTTGGACCTCATTAAAATAAGTTGTGTGAGATGCAGCTGATTTTATTCAGTGTCCGATATACACACTACTGAAACGTGTGAATTACTATAAAATAAATCATTTATTGGAATGGACTGAGAGTTGGCCCCAATGTGAAAGTATTTCGATTAGGATCAGGGACAAAAAACTTGGATTGGGACAACCCTTTTTTAATACACTGCACATAAATCCAATAAGTTCCTCACTGATTTTCTGCTCTTCTTTTGGCACCATCACTGTCTCCTTTAACTCTTTGAGATCCCAAGTTCTACAAATAAAACTGTTTAAAACATAAAACATCAGTCATTATCTGAATACCCCCAGCCTATTGGGTAAAAGAACAAGACACATCTCCAAACAAGTGAGCAGTAACTTTGATACCATGGTTTCACTTATTAAAGCCAATTGACCTCAGATATTCCAGAGTTATTTTATATGTGATTTCTCACTGCTTTATCTCTTTATTAGGCTGCTTCTTCTATTGTCTCTTTGTCTCTCTCATACACATACAAGCACATACACTCACATTATAACCATTCATGAAGGTCAGTTGTTGTGAAATGTATCTAATTTGTCTTTAATCTTAAACAAGATAGCGCACACGGTTAGTGAACACAAACACACACACATTTGCACTTTAGTACATAATCATAAATACTGAACACCCATACAGTGAGCACATATTTGCATACCTGCAAGGACACATGCAAACACATGCACATATGCATCGATACAAGGATGCACCAGTATATAAAGGAAACACAATGCTGCACCACCACATATGTACATAAATAGACTATGTTTGTCCATATTGTGAATTAGTTTGCATGCTTGGTACTGATCCTTTTTTTTTTTTTTTTTAACATCTCTGAATTATTTTCTCATTTTGTTGTGTTTGTGTGAATTTACATTTATGGGTGAATCTATTAAACACTGTATGAGCTAATGGAAAAGTGATGAGCTGAACATACACAACAGAGACATAGTACATTGCAGATTTATCAGGTTGCCTGACAGGTTGGAGAGTCATGGTTGAGGTTTGATTTTGCAGATGTGAATTTGCATGTTAATTAGCGTGACTCTGATTGGTTCAGGTGCTAATTTGCTCTGCTTGGACTGGTTTTACTCTTCAGTGGAGCATAAAGCCTTTTTGTGTGTGTGTGTCTGTTCATGTCTTTGCACGTGTTTGACTTTTATTCATGTGTCTTTATGTATATTCATATATGTGTCAGTGTATCTCTTTTTATGTGTACGTGAGTGTGTTGTCATAGTACTGATACTGTAACCAGTCCCTCTGTTATGTAGTGTAAGTAGTCCAGATGGTCAAATTAGCCGCTCCAACAAAGCAACAAACTATCTACTCAAATACACACATGCACAATGACGTACCAACCACCTGCTGGGTCTGTTGATGCAAACTGGACATGTACATGCATGTTATTCAGATAGCCAGTGCAGTGTGGGTGTCAGGGTGATCGCGTGAAAGCAGGAAGTGAGCTGTATAATCATTCAGCTTATGTTTGTTGCACCTAATTTATTTCTCTGGCATATCAGTTTGACATGTGACCAACTGTTTTTCTTTTTTGTTTGTTTGTTTTATTTGTTTAGTTTTTTTGTTTAGTTTTGTTTTTGTTTTGTTTTTTTGTCAGTGTTCACAAATAATGTTTTTTAATTACTGCCAGAAAAAGGACAGTCTTAAATGAATAAATAAATAATAACATTTTGGGGAACTGCGTTCAGAGCAAAAAAAAAAAAAAAAAAAAAAAAAAATTGTTTTAATGAGAACTTTTTAGATGAGTCATGAGAATATAGCAAAAGTATTAATAGCGTAATTCCACATTCAAAAATAATGCACTCATATTAATCAAATGAATAATCTCACTGTTACAGTATCGTCTAGTTGCTGCTGAAAGAAGCTGAATATTCTACTACACATGATTAGTTGTGTTCCAGTCCATGCATTTGAATATCAAAATACACCATGGGGTGTTTTTGTTGGTGTATAGCCGAAGTAAATAAGCACACCAAGACAGTTTCCCCCTCTAGTAATATTCTACTGACACCAGATATTAGGAAAGGATGAACAACTGGAAAAAACATTTAAAACCCCTCTGAGTGCCCTAATTTTACTTTCACTGGTATAAATGAAAGATAAGGCAAATTCAAGGATTATTCAAATAATTTTACTTTCACCCAAAGATCTCATTAAGAAATACAAGTGACCCCATCACACGTGGTCCTAAATTGAGTAAAACTGGGTCATCAATGGACTGCGGCTTGTTAATGCAGTGTATTACTAGTAATACTTTTGTTGTGTGCTATCCCAACAGCTTTGTGGCACATGACGGATTCTTCTTAGTATTAGAAAAAAAGAACCATAGAAAAAAAAAGAGTTTGAATGTATAATGTGTTTTGAATTGGAAAGGTTTTAAAATGGAAAGCTTTAGAATTGGAATGGAGTTGTTTGTTTTTTGCATTTTTCCACATACCTGACAGCTAAGCTTCTTTGGCTTTTCTTGACTAGACACATAAACTTTGTGCTTTTTCTCTCCGCACACTGCCTATTGCTTTAAGTTAACCCAGCAGCTATGTTTCTTGAAAGTTTCATAACTTTTGAAAGCTCACGAGGAAGATGAGATTCTGAATGTCTGGGCTTTATGAAAACAACATTTCTATAGAGTTGTGTCTTTTAGGGAAAGTCTCTCTATAGAGAAAGAGTTATTTATATGGAAAAAGGAAAAGACCAAGAGGAAGACTGACCAGAAAAGATTAAGAGGCCAAACAAGATAGAGCAAACAAACAGAAAAAAATGAATGACAGGAAAAGAAATAAAGAAAATAATAATACAAGACATGTCAGACAGACAGAGACAGACAAGTAAAGATGCATCGTGCCAGATTACATGTTTGTCATGATGCTGGAGTCTAAAAGTATTTGTACAGTTCTGTCTGTTGTCTCTGTTCTACCGCTGTGATGTTTGTGAGTGTTACTGTCAAGATTAGTTCCCTGAGAAAATTAAGATTGTATCTGGAATGCCTTCCTCACCGTCTAACTCATATGTCTCCTGGTCTGTGTAAGATGTTTCTCCTTCCACCTGTTTCCTCCTGCCTGTAAAGTAAATAAGTGGCAAGGCAGGTGGAGAGCTCAAAATTTTCTGGGGAAGACTGAATTGAATGCTGAATGACAGTTGTAGATTCATGCCACAGTGCATTGAAGCTTTTCTTTGCTATTGATTTGTTAGGAAACACCATGTAACTACAGTATTTACTTATTCATAACACCTATTGCTGATATTCAGTATCAACCATGGATGCACATATAATCTACCTGTCTCCAACTCTCAACCTGTCTGTCTCACTGTGTAGTACATGAAGGTGGTGTAAGACAGGCGTCCAACTCCTGCCCTGATCCGGGAGAGCCAGAGAATGGAAAACGTTATGGCAATGACTTCAGGTATTATTTACACTCATAAATATATCTACATTGACTTAAAATTGTGTTTGCTTTTAGACAAAGAGGAACACATGTATGCATCTGCACAAGCAGCACGGACATGTAGTTTTTCCTCTTTTTCTGTACAGTTGACTTTCTGTGTACTGTGCGTATGTGATTTTTTTTTTTTGTGTGTGTGTTTGTGTTTTTGTTTGTAGCATTGGCAGTGTGGTGCAGTTCAGCTGTGGAGAAGACTATGTTCTCCAGGGCAGTAAAACCATTAGCTGCCAAAGAGTGGCTGAAGTCTTCGCAGCCTGGAGTGACCACAGACCGGTCTGTAAAGGTAAGAAAAAGCTTTCCATACAGATCTGACAGCACGGTGACACACCCTGCCTACACTCTCGCTCATATAAACATAGACAGGTGATGGAAGAGGCTGTAGTCACAAAAGAGAGAATGCTTTATAGAAACTCTCGAGCCCCTGTACACTGCCTCAAAATGTTGCCTCTGTGTTGCGTTGGCCTCTCCTCAGCACAAGTTTGAGTTCATCAAGGCTGCTTTTGTAGTAGGAAAAAAACCCAATGCTGTTTCAAGCCTCTGGCTATAAAATTAGGAAACAAAACAGTGTATGATCCAATATTTGCAGCCTCACTAACAAGCAGCAGTTATATGCTCCTGTTAGGGTTGTTGTGATAGAAATTGTTCAGGGCCTAAAATTACAGCCGTTATCATAAACATAGTATACAGCAGGTAATCACTCTGTCAGCAAGCACCAGTTCTGATCATTATTGCTTAATGTTTCATATAAATCAATAGCAATTTGCAATCCAATTTTCACAAAATATGTAATCTGCTCACAGTACGGTGACACAAGTGACGACAGATTTACAGTTTTAATTACATGGTGACAGCTGTGTGTTTTTTGTCATTTCTCTAAGTGCTTTAATAATTCATACATTTACATACATCATTCTTCAGATTTTCTTGCTGGTCTGGTTTCACATCTTCCACTGTTTTACTCTGAGACTTGCGACACACACACACACACATACACAGGGTGGACTGAAACAGAGAGAGGGCGTCTGTCATGTTAAATGCCAAAGTCGTTTGTCATGTCTCCCTTCAGTGGGCTTCAGACTGTGGCTGGAGACACATACTTCAACATAAAAAACAATATTCACTGTGTGTGGGTCCTTGTGCGTGTGTGCACATGGGAGCGAGAACTACTTTAATAGTTAACAAATAATCACTGAGAGATAGAATTGAAAAGGAGAAGGTGGAGGCACAGAAACAGAGGCAAAAAGGATAGGCAAGGAAAAGCAGAGAAATGTTACGCTTACTCTTTCTGCTTAAATTATAGCTCCTCTGAAAGCAAAACTCTCCAGCATATGAACATTAGCATATGAACATCTGCTTACTTTGGAATAAATGAGTGATGCAACATTTAAGCAAAATATATTTATAGTGTTTGCAACATAGTGCATAATAATTTCTGCTTCTAGGGATTTCTCATTCAAAACAATAACAAATGACAGTCAGGGCACATTGTGAAGTATCATCATATTGTGAAGGATTCAATCAACTTCTTGTGGTTTGGATTCAGTGCTCATTTTTAGCAGGAGCCAAATTATCTACAGGAGGTTTGTTCCTGACCAAAACCAGTGAACCAAGTGATTAAAGTTTGTAAAAACACTGAATAAACATTAAAAGTGGTTTCTTTCTTCATTTTGTTTCTCTGATGCCTTATAATCCAGGCATTTAGGAGGGTTTTAGCCAGGAGCAGCCAAAACTAATGGATCCTGTGATTAAATGTGGTAAAGACCAGTATTTCTGAGCCCTCTTCTGTGAGCACACCATGCATTGGATGTGCTATGAGCTGAGATGAAGCTGGCTATATATATAGTTAAAAGCTTGGGATCCAAGATAAAAGGGAATATGATACCTCTGACAAGTGACCAAATGTAGTGAACAGTTACAATGATGAAAATTAATAACTGCAGGAAACATTTTAGATAAAGTAATTAAGCAAGTCAGCAGATATTATGATATAGCCTTTGGTCAGTTTTTGAGATTTTAATGTGGGAAGGTTCCATCCATCTAAACCTGGAGGTTGATATTGTGATTAGGTTCTATATCGTCTAGTCTATCAGCCTTCTTCCTATGTGAGGTCAAAGTGAAATGTCAGCTACAGCAGTACAGCAGCCTTGATTCCATGGGGTTTCAGCATCTTGCTCATTTACACCTGAACAGGTTAGTGCTGCTCAGTCATCGGTCCTGCTCTTTTGCCCTAGAGGACAGAGTCTAACTACTAGCCTCAGCTGCTACTACAGGTGTCTCTCGTGAAACAGACACATGGGGGGGGACTGGTGTTGCCATGACAGCAAAGATCCCTGTAAGCAGACAGGACATCACCTGAACAATTCAGTTAGGATATGATGCTCGCTTGAGGTCTGATTGGACCCTGCCAATCAACCTTATTATCCAACTCATTATCAGAGATATGATAGTGCTGATACCCCTTGATTGGCTCTTTAATATTGTCACAGGCTCTTGGGTATTCATCATCACAAAATACATTATAATGAGCAATTAAATATACCTACTGACATTAAGCCAATCAACTCTTGCATTTACCTGCATGTGATGATGGGCTAAACGTCCCCAAAGGGTGATTGCCTATGACATTAAAAGTCAATCTCATGTTTTCCCCTGAAGCAGTGAATAGTTAAAAGAGTGACCTCCATCACCATGAAACAGATCCATCAGTCTCCAGTCAGCAGGGATGTTTGATGGGAAAGTATGTAGGCAGGCAAGGTGAGACACTTCTACAGAGCTGCTGTAACTTGTGAATAGAAGCTGCGCATTAATAAAATGCTTTTGAATTTCAAGCAACATAATATTTGTATTCTCAGCACGAACAACTGTTCAGTGAGCAACTTTTGGACAAAGCCATGACAAAATACACCATCCTGCTCCATGGTTGTTGCTAAGTAACTAGTGATTCTGTTCTAGTTGATCTTTGTTATTCTAAGCATCTCACAATGGAGGGCACTGTTACTCCAGCATGGTCCCCTAATACAAGATGTATAAACTCAATTTATACTACATGTGCCAATAGGAAACAGGAACAACATTCATATGTATTGTTCATAGTTCATGACATGATTTTTGAACAACCTACTTGGGAACATATTGAATGGTCCACATTCCACACTTGTTAGAAAAATAATGTCACTGGAAATGACGAACTTCTTTCTTTTTGCTACTCATGCTATTGCTGCTGTGTGTAATTGTGATGCAGTGTGTTTCTGTCCTACTTCGGTGAAACACAAAGGCCCACATCTTCAAAAATCCCATAAATCCTAGAATAACAATATTAAAGTTTCTTGAAGAACATGATATATGTCACACAGGAATCATATCTTTTTCACAACAGTCCTGGGACTCTATTTGAGCTATATGCCAGGAGTCCTCAAAAGAAAATAAAATAAAAGAAAAAAGAACAGTAAAGGAAATATACATTTGAAGCATGAAAAAGAGTGTTGTAGTGCCAGAGGCTTGCATAAAAAGCATATAGTAGAATATAGAAACTACTGTTCTGTTTTAAAACTTTAGTTGAAAAAAATCAGTTTTCTCTTAGAAACAAAAAGCCAATATTGACCTTCTGAAAATAAAAAAGGCACGAGAGAAGGGCTAAAGCTAGACTAGTAGAATAGTCTTTGAGCAGAATAAACTTGGACTGTGGACTGTGACTCTTATCATTAATGACGCCTTGTATTTTCTACACTCTTTCCTCAGCCAGCAACCAGGAAATAATATTATCATCCTGTAGGCATCCAATCAAAGTGTGTAGTGATGTGTATATAAAGATAGAGGCGATACGTTCCAACCATATCACGTCAGTCTCTGTTTCACAGAAAGTGCATGTGTGTCAAAAAAGGATCCAGTTCAAGCTATGTAAACACAGCACAGTCAGAAAAGGGAGCTGGAGCAGGCTCACATTATAAATAGAGATACTACAGCATCAGCAGGTGGGGTGATGATGGGCTCAGTAATGGCCACACATCAACTCATCTTATTCTCTCAAATATCTCTCCCTAAGCTGCTGCATCAGGCTTCTAAGAGACGCTGATGGTTCTACATCTAGTGGTTATACAGCACTTTGAAATGCATCCAGATTTTGTTTTGATTTAATAGTTGATTTAAAATTTAAATACACAGAGACATGAGTAATTACAAAAGACATATCGGCTCAGTTTTGGGACAGCTGTAGTAATATGTAGTTCAAGAAAAGGCCTCGGGTATTATTATCTGTTGACTGGGTTTCTGTTAAATATGGCCTTTTTCAAATGATTTTCTCAGTTTAAATATATTAAATGTGAAGCTTACCTCAGATTTAATTAATTAAGGTACCCACAATGTTTGAAGAGGTGTACTGAGCTGGTGGAAATGCCAATTTCATACTAGAGTGTGTAGGCCAACAAAAAAAAAAAATGTGCTGCATCTGCATAAACACAACCTGATTTGTACCACTCCATCCACCTTGGAACGAAGTGTGTGCCAAGTGCGTTTATTTAGAGCCATGAAATTACCTAACAGACGCAAGGGAAAAAGTATGTACTTGATCCCAATGAAAATGGCCATGTGCCGTTGTTTACACCTCCACTGGCTTTGCAGGCACATGAAAATAATAATATTTTAGCTTGAGCTCAACAGGTAATCTCACACAGGAGAACAGAAAAGCCCTAATTGTGCTTTAATTAAAGGTGCATTTGAAGTACAAAGTACAGTGTCCTTATTTAGTGTACTTTGCTTCATCGTGTTCAACAAAAATGGAATGGCTGTGTCTAGCAGAACACAATTCAGATTTGACCTTTACATCCAGACCAGCCAATAGCTAAAGTGGAAACTCATGAATAACATTGAGAGAGGCAATCTGTCAGGAAAGGAAGCATCAAGCCAGCTGACTTATTAAAGGGTCACTTCTGTCAAAACACGTAAATACAGCTAAATGTGTCTTTTGGAACATTAGAGGGAAAATAAAGTGAATGTATCTTGAAAATTTGACCTTTATATCAAAACAGTGAACCAACAGAACGAGACAGATAAATAAAAAAAAATGAAAGACGAGAGGGACAGAGTGGTAATCACTTTATTAGATACAATGAAACAATTTACCAAACTTAATAAAAATAAACCACAAAAACAGCCATCAAACTGCAATGTCCTGCTGTCCACTTCTACTACGCTTTATATGAGAGAGCGAGAGAGAGAGAGAGAGACAGAGAGAGAGAGAGAGAGAGAGTGTGTGTGTCCATGTGGCACCTTGATTAATGGACAGATGGCAAGGCCACCGAGCCAACTTGGAGTGTGTGTGTGTGTGTGTGTGTGTGTGTGTGTGTGTGTGTGTGTGTGTGTGTGTGTGTGTGTGTGTGTGTGTGTGTGTGTTTGTGTGTTTGTGTTTTTGTGCACTTGTGCACGTGAACTCTAGGTGAGTTCAGTTGATCAGCCTGAATATACTGACTCAACCAACAGTGCTATATGTCAGTCTGACACACACACACACACACACATCTTCAAACGGGAAACACTGAAAAGAAAGGAGGAAGGAGAAGACAGAAATCGATGTGTACTCACTGTACAACAACTAAACTAAATGATCGTCTTTCACACTATGTGTGATTGTGTGTTGTACTCTCTCTGTCTCCCTCTATGTGTGTGTGTGTGTGTGTGTGTCTGTGTGTCTGTGTGCGCCCATTAACGCTCTAACCAGAGCAAGAGCCAGTGGAACGCTCTGTGCCAGCTTAATGATGTCATCAATCATCCTGTGTGTCCATTGGTCAATCTACAGTATCTGCTCTTTTAGGCACCCAGTTAAAACAGTCATTTCTGCCTTTTGGCAAAAACCAAATCAAAGCAAAAACAAAGTATAAAACTTAGCATGACCACATTAACTTAATAACAAAAATTTATAATTTGCTTGACATGTATTTCACTTATATATTGTGATACTGTTGTTGGTGCCATTTAAAAAAAAAAAAAAGAAAGAAACTTTCATATATAATGCAGACAATAGGTACTTCAACATTAACATCAACATGATAAACTGACAACTAATATCTGCATCGTTGTGACTGACAGATCAATAGAATATACCCTCTAACCATTTTTTTTTTAAATTTCATTTTAAATGAAATTTAAAATTTTACTTTAATGAGAACTTTATGGTGATGGTTCTTTTATATACCAATTCACCTTAATAATTAATTTTCTTTGATGAAGAAAAATCAAATTTAATAATCAGCCTTGCTTGCGGGTACTTTGTGATAGACTAAATGATTATATTGTCACTATGGGTAGATTTTATAAGCTTCTAAATGACTTTATTTATGACTGAGTATGTAAACAGCAAGTAGTATACTAGGAATTTTTTTTATCTCTTCATAGTCACTCAATAGCCAAGCGTAGGATTTACAAAGTAGCTTGTAAGAATAAAAAAAAAAAAAAAAAGTTGTTATTCAATGTTATTTTTTTTTTTTTTTATTATTTGATTTAAAGTTACCTTTATGATCTCTGGTTAGGTTGTAGGGTCAGACAGACAATCTGGAACAGGTAGGGGTTAATTGTACTTGATATGCTTCAGCAGGTATTGCTATATGGATAACTGGTCTTTCACGGGGGGGGCGACTCACTAACTGCAAATGCATCTTGCTGAAAAAGCAGCATAGTTATAGACCTTGAGCGTAAAGCAGACATCAAACTGAAGGAAACACTTATGATTTTCTGCTATGCTAGAACAGAGAACCAAATCAAATACTGTGAAGCTGAAAACTGTTAAAATTCATACTCAAAAACATCTTTCACAGAAACCTTCCTGTTGCTTACGGGTCAAGTCAGTTATGCTCTGAAGCCATGAAACAAAACTTTTGAGAACTGTGAGCAAGGGCATTAGTGCTACAGCACAAGCTTTGGCAATGTGATCCTTGCCTGAAACATCATTTAATTTTGGTCCAATGGTTTATGTGGGTGCGTATATTTGTGTGAATGTGTTAGAGTGAGAGAGAGAAACTGAGACTCCTGGGGGAATCCAGTTGATCTGACTATATAAACTGAAACAAGAAAATGTTGTTATACACACAAACACACGCTTGCACACACACACATGCGCTCTCTCTCTGGGGTCCCTGCCTAAAGCATTGAGTTAATCTCACTCATGATTCCAACAATATGCTTTTAGTACCAGATAGACCTCATCAAAATTTTTAATTTAATCTGGAATTCATTATCACTTCAATGATAGTGTGGCCCTTTTGGCTTCAAGCCCTCTATACTGTGTGCCAGTATAAATAATGATGAGGAGCAGAGAAAGAGACTCAGAGACAAAGTTACGCAGACTGAGAGACAGGCAGAGAGAGTGAGACAACCATTATGAAAATATCCCATCACCAGCAGTAGTTTGGCACCCAAAGTCTTACTTAATATTGGCATTCTAGCACACTGTGTTTATTCTATATCGCAGTGCATCAATGAAATCTGTCATTTCCAGTGACAAACATACAAACAATAACCAAGCTCTGCAGATGTTTTATCTCAATGTTTTTTTTATTTATAGTGGATGTCTTCTCTGTCTTTGTTTTTGGCCAGTAAACGTTGGGAGACTGTTTTGGGGTTAAAAAAATTGTAAAAAAAAAAATCTATTGTACACTGCTGGTCTGACACCAGACTGCATAAAAATAAGCTATCAACTAGACTGAGAAAAAAGGAGGACATTTAGTTACAATATTGCTTACAGGCAGTTGATGGAGACCAAAACAAAAGCTAAAAGTAACAATACCAAATGAATACTTAAGAAGTTTTCTGTCATTTGGATGGGTAAATAAGCAAGTATTTGCTAACAGGATGCTCTTAATGTGTCAGTTTTATTCATAGAACTTCTTCTGTTGCCACAAATGACCAAAAAGTAAAATCTGTCACTTTGCAGGAATAGACATTATTATTATTATTATTATTATTATTATTATTATTATTATAGAGTATATTAAATGATTGGGTCACAATTTATGGTGCTTTAATGTCTAAGTAAAATGTACAAATGACTAGAAGAGCTAGCAAGAAAATGGAGATAAAAAGAGAGTGACAGATACTAAGTAGATGATGAAGTGTAAAGTGAAGCATGAACTGCAGACAATGGCTGATAGAGGGACAGAGACGCCTTGAACAAAAAGCGCAGAGAGAAAGACAGGGTTACAGACAGACAGATGCAGGCCGAGAGACGGATGGAGTTTAATATAAATTATGGGATGTTAGCTCCTGTGGTAATTCTGGTGATAACTCTCCCCGCACTGTCGCTATAGCAACACCGTGCCCATTCTGCTGTTGGCACGGTGATGGGCTGGCCATTCGTTCAGGCCACGCTGATTAAGCTGTCAACGTACACACACTGTTACTAAGACACACACACTCTTTGACACATGCAGATAAATCATTTCTCACGTGCAGCCCAACACACACTCGCACACAAAATTCACACACACCTCATCAGTGTGTATCTATCAGTGTATAAATTGCAGTGAGCTGAACACAAGAGAAGGTCATCTGAAGATGCATTGTGAATTAGAGAAACAAGCATCAACTAGGCTCAGTCAGGGGAGACTCAGGCAGAGATCCAGTAGACAGGGGAACACTGACAGAGAGACAGACAAGAGATATAAGGTGTCTCTAAGGTGTCTTGTACTTGTTCTGACACTCTCTTACAGCACCTCATGGACACACCCCATTACACACACAAAGAAACACACAGACACTGTGCTATGATTCTTTTACTTGTCCCTTGCCTTTACTCCAACTAGTAGCAGCCTAGGTGTGTGACCGGAGGTGCTTGTAAGAATGTGTTTCTGCAAGTTGCGTGTGGGTGGTGAATATATATATTTATATATATGTGTGTGTGTGTGTGTGTGTGTGTGTGTATATATATATATATATATATATATGTATGTATGTATGTATATATATATATATATATATACAGTATATGTGTGTGTGTGTGTGTGTGTGTGTGTGTAAAAGTTATAGGTACCCCCCACATGTTTTGTTTTAGCAGTGCTTTAAAAACTATACATATTATTTTTGTCTCACTTTCTTTATGCAGATATATTAAGAAAATGCAGGTATTTTGTACAAAGTATTTAGAACCCATGCAATGTACATCTAATTCTGGATTCAGACCCCAGATTTATTGCCCCAGCAGTGCTTCAGTGACCCAACAATCACAAGGAATAAGCTGATAACAAAGTTATTGTTCCACACCCAGATCACAGATAGACATGACTACCCTGCCAGAAACTGTTGGCAGATCCAGATGTGACAGGGGTCTCGGGATCAGCTGCTTCACTTTGGTTCACCCAAAAGAGATGCTGCAGTGACGAGCATATTGGCAAAGCATTATGAGTTGGGGCCACCCAAAACATGCTTTAGGTCTCTTGTGACCCTCTTTATTGTACACCAAAGGGACAATTCTAGTTTGCCTCATCGGGACTTTGTGGATGTCATCCTTTGGCCATTGGCTTTTCCCATTTTGACCAAGATGAGATCAGCAGCTGGTGTCGACCCCTGTCATATGTGGATCTGCCAAGAGCTTATGGCAGGCTAGGCATGTCTGTCAGTGATCTGAGTGTGGAACAGTGACTCTGACAACAGAAGGTCACTGAAGTACTGCTGGGTCAATAAATCTGGGGATGGCTGGAGTCTGAATCCAGCATCATAAGTACATTTCATGGGTTCCTAAATACTTTGTACAAATTTCCTATATTTTCTTTTTATACCTGCATAAAGAAAGTGAGAGATACATACAAAAAAGTGGGGTGCCTATAACGTTTGTCTCTCTGTCTCTCATATATATATATATATATATATATATATATATATATATATATATATATGAATATGTGTGGATTGACATCTATTTGTGTTTTCGGATGTATTTTACCTGCAAATCCCTTGTGACACTGATACTGTGGTGAAAATACCAGATTATGTGAATGGCTGTGCACGCATGCCTGTAAAATGTGTCTATGTAAGTGTGTGTATGTGTGTGTGTGTGTGTGTGTGTGTGTGCGCCTGTTAACCGTACGTGTTCTTGCAACCTACCACTGAACAAACTAATTAAGAAACAAACGCTGCTTCAAACCAAGCAGAAAATTACCTCCTAACTCTAACAGGACGACCCAAGGACAGACAAGCAGGTTCTCTATCACATACAGTCAGAACAGACAGTCAAATAAAGGCTTAGTTGGTTTATTAAACAACAAGCATGTGTTGTTTTCATCACCCGGCTGAGTGTAGCTTCAGCAGTAGATTGTGGCTTTCCAGCACAAGTGTTCATGTACAGTAATATTCTTCTTTGGATTTGCATGAAGAATCTCCACTCAGAGTAGATAGCCTTACACTTTTACCCCATTGGTCAACCAGTCAAGCTTCACTGTTAAAGTAGACAAACACCATTGAGTCTGTTCCATCATCTTGTTGCAGCCGACGCAAAATGTGTGTTGTCCCAAGTTGCACTTTAGACGTTTTACTTGTGATGGGAGATGGAATGTAATTATTACCCTGCTACTATATGGAAGTTGTTCACTTTCAGTAGATTTTGAGAGTAAATTGCTTGTGAGTGTCTCTATCAGTCAATACTGCAACTCTAGCTAATCCTGTGGTATTTCACAGCCAATAGCTTCCAATTAAGTACTGCTATCCAGGGAGATGTCGCTGACAGTATCAATAACATCTATCTGACCTTCTGTTCTACTTTCTGTTCCCCTTCTTCTCTTCTCTTCTTGTCTCTCCTCTTCTCTTTTCTTCTCGTCTCTCCTCTCCTCTTTTCTCTTTTCTGGACACCACACCCATGCTGTTGTAGCTGTCAGCATTGTATTAGTGTCACTTTTAATTGTCTTTACTGGGTTGCTACTGTGACCCATAAGTGCTATATTTTGCTGCCGGATTCATTGTGAGGCTCTTTAGCCAAGCGTCATCTAAATGGTTTAATCATAAAGGTAATTGTCTCTCTGTTGCAGCATGGCGCCTCCACAGTGCTGTGGGCGATACCACTGCTAATTCTGCAGTTGCTACTAATAACAATGACCTTGTGTGTTTTTTCTATTCACAGTGAAGACATGTGGCAGTAATCTTCAAGGTCCATCAGGAACCTTTACGTCTCCTAACTTCCCAATACAATATGAGAGCAATGCCCAGTGTGTGTGGATAATTACAGCTTCAAATCCCAATAAGGTAAATCTCTTTTCTTTTTGTGCCTCTGTCAAACAAGCTCAACACAAGTTGTTGTTAATTAACACACATTGCTAATCATTTATAATCTGAATGGATTATGACCATTTGATGTGTTTATCGCATTACAACATAGCCCATTTTCAAGGATACTGAAGCAGTTAAATATTGAGAAGCTGATAATAACTCCCACCAATAGCGGAAATTTAATCCTACAGGTGAGATATGGGACAGACGTGGAGCTTATGAAATGTTAAACAGGCAACATCAGCATTGGCACAGTGAGAGTGGGGAGAGCATGTTATCATAAAGTCTCCTTTTTGTAAAGTGTATGTTGAATATGCAGTATGTTGCAGTGTGAAAAGTAAATCATGTATGAGTGTAGCAACACAAGCTCAAGCTGTGCTCCTGAACTCGCTCGCAGGCTTTGCTCTACTGGAATTTTATGCATTCAGTCTAATTTTAATTGATATAACACAGCACTTCTTACAGGCATTTACAAAGTTAGTTTAGCTACATTTTTACATAATGTTTTTAAAAATGTGTTGATACTAATTCATGCAAGAGGTGCTGTAAATGATATGCTAGTCAAGGCATATCAGTGTCTAATTCTACGTGATTGGCTAATCCTGCAAAGGGGCAGACGATAGGCTAGAGGTCAGATGGATCGCTGCAATTGGTCCCTTTATGTCCCAGGAGAAATCTGATTGGTATTCAGGAGACATCCCTATTCCTCTCAGGGTGACTGTGGTGACTCTGTCGTCAATGGCAACACCTGCGTCAGCACCATAGGGACACCTATACACATATAGCTTTACTTACATGAACACATACACACAGTTTTCCATACGCATGTTCCTGAAATACACACTGTAGCTGACTTTTTTTTTATCTACACAAATACAAACACGCAAACACACAGATACACTTGCTTTTTTTTTTACTTGTACTTGCTCAAATCCTTTCTCTCTCTCCTACACTCTCACACACAACTCTCTCTCTTTGTCACTGCTCAAGGCCTCTGGTTTATGGCCTAGAGCAATACATTCTCTGTTGAAGGCTACAATGTGTACATGACTGTTCAAGGCTACAGTACAAATGCCCTCCTGCATTCTCCTGAGTGTCTGTGGACATATGTGTTGAGAGAAAGTTGAAAACGAATTCGTATGTATTACACGTTTCTACATATCGTCTATTTCAAATGAAAACCAGATCAAGTAAAGCTACATCAGGTCTTTTTTTATAGCCCTTTATCTTGAAAGACCTTAAAGATGGCACCTTGTCATATACCGTAATGTCCCATACTATATCACGTGTCATACACCATACTGCCTCATATATACTATACAGTTTGTCATGCACCAAACTGAATCATATGCATGTATTTTATTACTATAGTATGTCATGCACTGTTCTGAATTATATACTGTACATGTCATGTAGTCCACTGCACCACACAGTAAACATATGTTGTATGACACTACATCAAACTAGAGGTCTTTGCAGGTCTGTAAATTTGTGCAGCTCCTGACCTGACAAGTGCACACATCCATTTAAAAACACAGACGCAATGCACCAGGGGCAGGACACACATCCCACATAAACCACCATATAAACTACCATATCCCTGATTCAAGTCCAGACAAGGAAATGTGTTGTATGTTTGCAGCGGCCTTTCATATCTTTCTAGTGTCTTGACCCGTATACCACCAATAAAATGGAAAACACCAGAATGATAATCTCATACATAATCAACTCAAATGTCATGTCAAATAAAGTTCAAATAACCAACATGTCTTCCTCCTGGTCAAGATGCAGTCCCTGAACAATTAACAGATGTAGTCTCTAATATGATTCAACTTTATTATAGTAGGTTAGTCATTACATCTCCATCTGCTACAGATGCTTTTTTTTTTTTTTGCTGGTATTATCAGAATCTTTTTTTGGCATTTGTTGAGTCAAAAATACTAAGGGAGCTGAGCCCCATAGCTATTAACGTCAAACCTGACCTGAAATGGATGTCAACTCGGTTTCACAGGGCAGGACAGAACTCTGCTTTAAAATTCCCATATTGTAGTGAGATTTCATATATTTTTGATTATAAAGCAGATTGAGGTGCTGCATGAATTCTGCAAAGGCATAAGAAATGCTAAATACAAGCAGAAATGCATACAGGCCATATTCAGAAACTTTCACACCATATTGAGATTTTGACACTACTCACAAAGGTATCTTCTAATGGATAGCAAAACTTCAATTTAAATGCAGGTGTAAAATGTTGGAGCTTTTCAGACCGTATTTGACCAACATATTTTTTGCAAATCGGAGAGTTAAAACCCGGTCTGTGGCCTCGGTCATTAGTTACACATTAATAGAAATTGTGTGCGACAGAGGAGTGGAGGCTTATTAATACACTAAGCCTATTTAAAGAGCTCGATGAAGATACAAAGCAAGAAGAACGGATGAGCATGACTTAAAGTGACAAATCCTTAAGTGTGACTCTTAAACCATCTCCCATCTTCATTAAATTTTCATCTGTCTTGGCAAGTTGTTGTACTCATGTGGGACACCTGTGAAGAAGCACATGAGAAATGATTCATATTGGCTAAATTATGAATAACATCAACCTCAATCTGTAAATCTTCATCTTGCTCATGGATTAGCATCAACAGTACAGACTTGTCTCGCTGCCATCAGATAAGTGTCATTGCATGATTTTTAGCTGAATTTACACAAAGATGCTTTGAAGTCTGTGAAGTCAGTAGTATTAATCATTTTGAAGATACAAGTTTTCCAGAAATGTCAAGTATGTGAAGTTAAGAAATACTGAAGTGACATTATGTGTCATTTCAAGTAACTTTTTCAGTTAGTCTTGGATGAGACGTACTTGAATATGAATATCATACATTTTAATGCATTTTTGTTTAATGAAATAGATGCTTTTTAAAAATTTTAAAGGTTCTTAATTTGAAATTCACAATTTCAAGATTGCTAATAAACACATGGACAATGGGCACCTTCCTGTAAAAGGTTTAGACACAGGTCACATTCATGCTAATTTAGGGATTCACATTGTGTCATGGTTCAGTGGACATTTACAGGTTCATAGACGATTTTAGACGAGTAAAAGCTAATTTACTAGATCCAAAAACAGCCTTATGTTGGGCAGGTGGCAGAGACAAACAAACAGTAGGGAATTGGCAGGTAAACAACAGGTAACAAGCGAGAATGGCCAGAACAGAGTGAGAGCACTGACGATCTGGTGTACTGGCAGTAAAAATCTGTCCTCAATTAGGAGGCTGATGAGGGAATGAGGGGAAAGCTTAGCAGGCAGGTGAGTGGTGAGTTTATCTCCTAAAGAGAGAAGGCAACAGAAAAGATCGAGACACTCTGGGAGCCAGAAGAAAGAAAGTCTGGGGCTGAAGAAGGGGGGAGATGGGGAAGAAGGTGATGGTCCAAGCGGCACAACATTCAGAATAAGAGAACTGTCCCAACTGAGCCTGCCTCTTTCACTAGCAGTACATCTCTTTCTTTTTTTTTTATTGCTTGTACATGTCTCTCCCTTTTTCATCCTGTACTCACTTTCTCTCATCCTCCCTGTCTCATGCTTCTTTTTCTATCTTTTTTACACTGTCTATCCCTCCTCCTCTCTCACTCCCAGAGGCTCTGTCCTCAGAATTACCCAGATTCTTCATTTAAGAACTCAGCCTGAAACCATCACTTACTATGGAGAGAGGGAAAGTAGAGAGGAGGAGGAGGTGGAGGAAGAGGAGGAGGAGAAGGAAGAGGAGTAGGGCTCTTTCGGGGAAAAATCTGTATTTCACTGTTTCACTCATATTTCTTTCTTCATTACGCCCATTCCCATACATGCCCTACATTTCTCACTATCTGCATGGTTTCTACAGTTCATCCTCTTCTTCTTTTTGACTCATTCCCTCCATCCTTCTCTGACTCTATATCTGGCCATACCTTTGCTCCCTCTCTCTTAGGTTAAGTGATAATGGGGTTCTATAGCTCTCTGATGTTATTGCTTCATTTAGTTTTGGCAGAATGAGCCTTTAGAGCCAATTCATTCTCTCCTGTTCTCATTTAACCTTGGGAAAGGCAGGACGGGATGGCCATTACTAGACTTCTTCTCTTCTCTTCTCTTCTCTTCTCTTCTCTTCTCTTCTCTTCTCTTCTCTTCTCTTCTCTTCTCTTCTCTTCTCTTCTCTTCTCTTCTCTTCTCTTCTCTTCTTTTGTCTCCTCTTCTCTCAAAAGACAGCTCTCATGATACCATTGAGTTGTCTTCACTTTCCCCATCATTTACTTTCTTCTTGTTTTCTTCCCCACCAGTGAGCCAAACCACTTTCTTCACAGTCTGTTTATGATGCGTGAGATATGATGAAATGTGTGGTAACTTAATTGCTACTGGTTGCATTCAGTTATGTGTGTGTATATATATATATATATATATGACTAATAAGTCTGAGTACACAGCTAATGCACGGAAAAGGCTCTGTTATATACATTGACAGCTTTGTGTGAACTGCCTTGGCATCACTTAATACCCATTTGCACACACACTGTCATGCATAACAAGAAGACTTCTGTATTTCAGCACTGCCATAACACATATTTAGTTAAAATCACTGTGAGAAACACAAAGTAAGTAACTCGGTGAACAAACAAGTAACTCAGTGAGAAGGGAAAGTTACACTTATTGTTAGACTTTAGGTCTACAATCAGATGCACTCACTGAGGCAGGGATCATGTTAAAAATTGTTAAATGTTTAGCAAAAGAGCACTGTTATTTAAATGCATTTTCAGTAAAGTCGTTGCGTAGCAACACTAAAAAAAAAAAAAAAAAAAAAAAAAAAAAACTCATGGATGGCCTTTCCTACAGGTTCATTTTCAGAGTTGGTCTCTAAAAAGCAGGTACCTGGCAGATTCAGCTCAGAAGTAAAGGAAAAACACTAAGTTGCAACAGAGTCGAGACATCAGTCTTCATCAGCTAAAGCCCGGCCCAGCCTTTCTCACAATGGCACAACTTATACCATCGAGGCGGCAGCACGTTCAAGGGGAGTGAGCAAGTGGCAGAGGGTTTACTGTTATACTGTTGCAGACAATTTGTTATTCCTTAAGCCTGTCTGTGGCTGCTTTACATCACCGACTGTGTTGCTCACCTGCTGTTTCAGATATTCCTACAGTAACTGTATCTGCAAGGTATCCCTAGATCTTATTATGGTATGGTAAGGGAGGAGCCTCCCCCACCTCATTGTCTCCACGACAACCAAAAGGAAGTGCTTTATCAAGCAGAAATCCAATTCTGTCGCCTCATTGGCTAAAAGCCATAGATGGATGAAAAGAAGAAATGTTGCAGCCAGTTAGAAAGAAAGAGACCGAGAGGATGACAGCAAGAGAGAGAAAGACAGAGAGAGCTAAGAGGGATAGAGGGAGAGAGAGCGAAAGAGATGGATGTTTGCATGAACATCAACCAATTAGAGGAGAGGAGAAATATGTAGAGTGTTTAGTCTCATCTATCACATATACAAACACACACACACACACACACACACACACACACACACACACACAATACACTAAGAGAGATATAGAACCCGCGCATAAACATTAACCACCGCACTGTCAGTAATGAAGCTCCAAAATAAGTTGACTTCAGTTCAGCATTCACAGTTATGGACCCACACACACACACACATAAAAACACATGGACTCGGTTTAATGTAGTTATATCCTAGCTGTGTTTAATGCTGTGTGAACAGTGCTGATGTGGCATTAGGGTTCTCTGTAAAGGACATATACAAGGAGATAGCTGTACCAGCTTCCATCAGTGCAACACACAGACCTTCCTCTGTTCTTATCAACTGCACGGCCAAACAGGGCTTGTCTGTTTCCTGCCACAGAATCAGAAGAGACAGGATAGTTTCTATCGGCTGGCCAACTAAGCCACTGATAGTCATTATTTCCAGCATTTTATATCTCAAGGTATTTGCTCAATAACTGTTCCCTTTCTCAATTTTCATTCAAGCACATTTTTTACACTATTTTTCACCTATTTTGCAATAAAGCTGTCGAAATACATTCCGCAGCACATGCAAATGTAAGTCAAATAACTTTTAGCTTCTACAAAAGGTAAAATTCCTCTTTTCAAACTCACAGGTTAATGGAAGCTACAGAAGCACAGCATCTACTTACAGCTGTGACTCAATATGAACCATGTAATATGTTCCTGCAGTGAAATGTTGGTTGAAATTCTTTAGTAAATACAGAACGGATGAACAATATGATTTTTTTTTTTTTTTTTTTTTTGATACTGCATTACCTGCATTAACATGTAGCTTGTAAGTTGAACGTATAATGTTAAGAGTAAAAGACTAAATACATATACATTACAACCATTACATTTTATGTTTGTTCATAGATAGCATCTTCTCTGCTGATACATATTTTAGGATCAGACATAAACCTAATGTTTAAGGATAAACCTAAAACGTTTTAACCTTAAGCACATCAGGTTTGCTGTTTAGGAAAATCTGGTCTCTGTGCACATATGTTTTTTTTGCTGCGCGTGCAGAATTTCCTGTGATAATAGCCTCAGTGAGATAGATCTTTAGAGGTGAGGTTAGAAATCATAAATGTACTTAAATGTTGTTGCCACAAGAAATGAGAGAAAGTATGCAGCAGGGAATTTTAATGTGATAACTATAAATCTTTTTTTTAGATCTGATCTTGGTTTTTGATGATAGAGTGTGTGTTAAAAAAGAGAAAAAACGGTCATCACATACCGTATACTGGTGTACATTATTTATGCTCAGACTTGCAGTTGTATTGAAATGCGACTTCGGGCTCAAAGAAATAATGTGATAAGTGTGAAAATGGTGACTATGTAATCACAGAAATAGACACATTAATCTCCACCAAGCTGTGCCTGTCTGTCTGAGTGTTTGTGTGTGACTGTGTTAGTGTGTATATGTTTGTGTGTTTGTGTGCCAGTGAGCTTGAGTCTTTTTACGTGTGTATGCTTGCCAGAGAGAGTTTAGCAGCTTTGTAGGTAATGCTTTAATCCAATCTGCTGCCTTCCATGCCAATAAAACTGAGTCAGCATTGTGAGCAATGGACAGATCACTGCTTCATCCCTCGTTTGACTTTTACGATCACATCGTGAGATGACGACAGCGGTGGTGTTTTCACTTGTTGTATCTCATGTAGGCTTAATGTCAAACGAAATGTTACTATGCCTCAGCTGCCGCAAGCTACATCAAGAATTGTTGTTGCTCCTAGTTATAGAAAAAAGTAAGTTGTCTCCACAAACAAAAGCAAATCAGGCAACACTGCTAAGGGATAAGTAGTTAAACAGCAGGTCAAAGAAAAGGTGTGTGTTCAGCTTCTTTTTATTCTGTTCCATCTTTCGTCATAGATTCGGTGATTAAGGCCGCAGTGACAGGATAAACTGTTTACACTTAAGCATGTACACCAGTGGTTATCTTGTCCCCGAGTGCTCAAGTTGCAGATAGTGAAGGGAAAAAAAAGTGAGCGCGTCAAACAGAATCCATGAATACAGAGTCGAGAAGCAGCTGTTCAGAAATGAGAGGACATTGAGATACTCGTAAATATGCACAATCTTAACACACCAGCATGCAGAAGTCTCAGACCTGTGTGAATGTTTTTTAGATGTCTTTGAAGTTCTTCAACAGAATATTGAATCTGGAAATCTAAAAATTCCTCACAAGGAAAGAGGAAAAGGAAAAGGAGGGAGCACACAGCAAGTGAGGTTTCAATCCTTCCCCCGAGGGTCAAGTCATAATTCTGGTTTGAAATATTCTAACACTGTTCATTGCTAACATCAAAGAATCATTATTACCCCTCACTCCTCTCTGTTTCCTCCTCCCTTTCTCTCCTCCCCTCTTCAATCTGCCTTCATCTTCTTCCCTCTCTCTATGTCACACCCCCTCCACCCCATCTCGTGCATTATTTCTCTTTTTTCTTCCTCCTCCTCTCTCCTTTTTTTTCCTCTTCTTCTCTGCCAAATGTGTTTCTCTCTGGTCTTAGATGAAACAGAAAGTGTTGGTTTAAGAATTCCTGATCAGATTTGAGCCGTGTGCTGATTCACACAGCTTTGTGTGCAGGGCAGGACGTTCCACGTTCCTTATGCCGTATTAAATAAACTCATGCCACATTGTGGAACACATTAATACATTTTAATGACTCACCTTTGGTCCAGCATAATTCCATGAAAAGGAAACATGTCTTTGATATGGTCATAGGTGAAAGTCTATACATAAAAGCAGCCATGAACCATGGGCTGCCTATGATTGAGGTCAATGGAGGGCAGTATCTGTTTAAAGATATATTTTTGACTTTATTCTTTAATTTCCACAGTCCACATTCCTCTTTTAATTTTTTTCTTTGCTGATATTTTTCTTATTTATGTTTGTTTTAAACCTCAACATTTCAGAATTTCTGTTGATGATTTTTTTTTTTTTTTTTTTTTATGAAATGTTATGTTTTTACAATCAAGCCATCATTTTAATTTAAAGAATATTTTCATCTTATGAGGAAAAGTTGCAGTCTTTCACCACTGGAGCTGGAATTTTAGGAGACATTTTGCTCTTTCCTTTCAGCACCCCTCTTTCTATATTAGGTACCATTGTCTACATACTAAGAGCAGATGATCATTAAAGTCATATTATTAAACATGTTTCTATGTACTTGGCTGTGTTTCCTGTGTCTGAACTCTAGGTAATCCAGATCAACTTTGAAGAGTTTGACCTGGAGATTGCCTATGATACACTCACCATAGGAGATGGAGGGGAGGTGGGAGATCCCACAACTATACTGCAAGTGTAAGTATTCTACCATCTGTACTTACTCCAAGTTACAAACTGCGAAACAAAACAACCATTTAAGAATAGGGACTATCAAATGCAATAAGACTGTAAATCGCCCAGTGAGAACGTGCAGTCTTTGTTTGTTATATGTATATAAAGTCAACTTTATTTAATTATCCATCTGTGAATCACAGGCGGCAGATCCCACACTGTATCACACCTTTAACAATGCCAACATACCCTTGCTAAAAAAAAAACCCAAATAAATAAATAAAAAGAACACTGTTAGTTAGTAAGTTAAGTATCACTAATATGGTGAACTTTTCAATAAAAATTCATTAAAAAACTCACAATGGCCTTCAAATTAAGGACACTGCTTGGGAATCATGCATAATTAGTTGAGTTGTTTTACTAGTGCTCAAAAGATGAGACACACACACAGCGGGGTCCGTTGTTAAGTAGATGATTAGAACAGAGCAGCGTTTGACAAAGTTATGTGAAACTAATAACTTTCAGAAAATGTGCTGTGCTTTACTGATTTTTTTTTTTTTTTTTTTTGCCTTTTTCTCTGTGATTTCATAAAACAGATTGTGCAATTGAACATTGTTGTTCCATAATGACCAGCTTGACTCCATAAGAAGCAGTGTGATTGTTGTGCTATCAAACGCTGGAATCTAATTAATCAGTCAAAAATACCACTTGTACTTTCTGTCTTATATTCTTTCTGGTTCTTGATGTGAGCTGTCGGCTTCATCTCTGCGTCATCTTGTTGCATTTGGTCGAATCATAAAAACAGCAGTACATTATGTGCGTGCTGCTTTTAAGAAGAAGGAGCGTTCCTTGGTGTTGAAAATGCTCTGCTGTGCCCAAAAGCACAACAGATGCAGAGGCTTTACAAAGCAGCTGATTTTAGTTCACTTTGCATGTGGTCGCTGTTAACTTTCATGTCTAAAAGGTGCTGACAGTCTGAAAAAAAGGCAGATAGTATGAATGTACTCTGAGCAATTTGTTTGCCTGTGGCAGCATTCTGCTAAGTCAAACCAGAGCATTCAACTCAAACGCACTATGCTCCAGCAATTTAGTCACCCTTATAGCAGTGTGTGAGAATTTGATTATGACTGTGATTTCAGTGATGAAACCTAAACTTTCTACAATACCACTTCTGGTGATATGATTTAATAGAAATGTATTTTTTGTGCTCCAGCCTGTCAGGAAGCTTTGTTCCTGACCTAATAGTCAGCATGACCCACCAGATGTGGCTTCACCTGCAGTCAGACGAGAGCGTTGGATCTATAGGATTTAAGATAAACTATAAAGGTAAGTTGTGAGCATGTGTTTGTGAATTTAAAAGAGGAAAAGAAAATCGTTGGGGGTAATTATACTTGTAAAAAAGAATTTTCAAACTTAAACAGTAGATGTCAACTTTTATAGCAAACCTTAACTAGTAGAACTGATTTATGTGAAAGCACATAAATACTTGATTTCTTAATGACGTGATCACTTGCTTTTGCCATGATAATTGGATTTTAAGATAAGATAAAACAGGAACATCAGGAGGCATGCTTGCTTTGTTCATTGTCCCTGGTCCTATACCGTCCTTTGTTTGTCAGGTTGCTTAATATGGAATTCTTTAAAGCTAGTGACTCCGGGGAAATCTTGAGAAATGGAGGGAAATTCAATGTGCCATTATCCTGCAATTATAACCTGTGGCCACAGTGACTGCTTTCCAACAGACCTACAGTCTTTGTCTCAGTTTGAATCTCAACTCACGGGAAAATTCAAATACATGCCGTGCATTAAACTTTGAACCGCTCAGAGAGAATAGATTAACTAGGAGCTAGGAGAGGATGCTCGCAGAAATGAAATGGGGCCAGAGCCAATGATGTCTTAAGCCGCAGAAGAGCAGCAGGTCAACACAGGTCACCATCAATCAGTTCAGCAGCGTAGAGGGTTTTGTTTGAAGATGCTTTCTCTTTATTAAGGATGGCTTCAAGGTGATGTCAAGTATGTGGGTGTTGGTGAACTCTCAGACACTATTGTCTAGATTGAGACTCATCAAGTCATGTTTTTCTAGTTGTGATTAATTCTCTTTTTTAAAAAAACACATTCAGCTACACATTACTTTTATCTGAATATCATTTAAAACAGCACTCTTGCCATAATGTCATTAATTTTAGTGAAGTTTTTTTCTATGTTTGAGAGCAGCCAGTTTAAAGAGTGGAGGACAATGAGACATTGTCTTGAGATATAGTATTTTCTAGTACTTAATACTTTTTTCAATGTGAAATTCCAATGAAAGAAAAAGAACAATCAGTCTAATTGAATTAAACATTCTTTATGTGATTATATTTAAACTAAAGATTTAGCAGTATTCAAGAACACTCAAACACAAAATGATCAAACAATACAAATCTCTGTTTCTCTGAGTGAAAACCATTTTCTTTTTTCACTGATTTTATTTCAGCAGCATGTGCTACAGTCTGCTCTAAACTATGCTACAGTTGAAAACACAAACACATGAAGAAATGCTTGTTAAAAGGGAGGCACGCAAATTTTAAATCATAGAGGGAATCTGCTTAGGGGCTCCACAATATCCTCATCCATTTCTCCTGAGTAATTTCTCCATAGAGATCAATAGAAAAATTAATGGACAGAACCACCATCTAAATGCATTCATGCTTAAAATAATGCTTCATTGTATGGCCCCTTTTATTTGTAGGGATTTACATTGCAGTGGTTGTGCTCCACTTTTAACAATGGATAATATATTTCCATTATATTTATCCCAGAAGGATAATCAAACCCCAGAATTGTGTTGTAGATGTTCATTGGATTCAAGGGGTTATATTTCCAGCCAGTATTGTCTTGTCACTTGATTTGGTGTTTAAGTATAAAGGTATAGTCAGTTGTGAGGTAACATGAAACTGCATAATTCACAAGTTTACTTTACATTTATATATTCTCTAATAACAATATTTGGGGGACCTTTATCAACATAGTCCATTTTAATGTGAAATGGTTTCTGGCCCAACCATCTAGAGCCAATAATATAAAGATTTCTAAGAAAGTGTGAGTGTTCTGGATTGCCATACACTGCAGGAAAGAAAGGGTATTAAATATTTACTTTGAATTTATATGTTTTCTAAGTGTGGCTTTCTCACTCAAACCCAAATACCCTGAAACATTCTGTCACTACTCAGTGTGTGATAAATGTGTTTGTCTCAGAGCACTGGTTCCATCACCCACAAGATTTACTATAAAGGTGGGGCAGTATTAGTGGGCGGCTATGTGAGATGTACGTGCATTTTTGAGAAATGTGAGAAAGGGACTGTGCGTGTGTGTCTGTTCCTACAGCCACATCTCGTAGACCTTGGCTATGAAATATAAACATTATCAGTAAGTCAGCCTTGCTAAGCCTTACTGCAAGTCACCGATGCACAATGTATGTGTGTGTGTGTTTGTGTGAGGGTGTGTGTCAGACAGGTCCTCCATCAGTGAACCAACGAAGCTCTACCAACAAGTCACTCACCTCTTTCACTCGTCACATTCTCCCTCTCTCCCCTTCTCTCTTTGTTTGTTTCTCTATTGGTCTCATTTTTCCTCATTAGCCATCTCTCTACCCCACACTCTCTCTTTCCCTTCTTTCTAAAATCACAGCATTTTCTCTGTCAGTTACTCAATAATGCACCATTGTTTGATCTCACTGCCTCTGCCGTCCTCTCTCTCAACCCATTTCCTGTATCAGACACCTATCTTCTCTCTTGTTGGCTTTCACCTGAGCAGTACTTCTCTCTTTTTTTTTTTACCCATTCTCTCTCTCTCTCTCTCTCTCTCTCTCTCTCTCCCCTCTCTCTCTCTTCTTCTTGTCACGATTCATCTATTTTTAAAGCCAAGGTCATGAACCTGGCAACACTTTGACTCCATTCCCATTGCAAGGCGCAAACACACACACACACACATACAGCAGTAGTCTAGACTGTGTGCACAGCAATCTTTCAGTCTACCCTGAACTATGGCATGTCACAGCTATAGATTTAGGAGAGCACCACAACATTATCAGCATCGTTTACATAAAAGTTTCAGTGAGTTTCTGTCTACTCTATGAATAAATAAATGCATCATAAGCCTATATATCTGTTTGCTCAGTCCATAAAGAGGTGTCATTGAATGTTTAGGGTGTAATATTTCTGTGTGTGTATGTCAAAATGTAATTGTGGAGTTACACAACACGTACTTGCAAAGCATATTTGCCTTAAATTTGTTTTATGGCTTGAGTCAAACAGCAATACAACAAAATCTTAGTGATATATTTTTGTTTTGTATTAGATGTATGAAATATATATTAAGTATTTTAATGCATGGATCCAGGTCAGGCTTTATATTAACACAATGATACCTGACTTAAAACTGGATTTTGGTTGGTTAAGGAATAGAAACAGCTACAGCGTTAAATCAATTCACTAACTAAAATTATACCAATGACACAGTATTGTATGTTTTATGTATTTAGTGTGTTGGTTTAGAATTAATACATAACCTCATACAGCACAGCACATACACAGCATATGTATGAATTACACATTCAAAACATGAACGTATTATCATTCAAGCTGAATTGTTTGCTAAATAAAAAAGAAATGTGCTGATTTTTTTAAATTCTTAAACTTTACCAATCATCATCTTTTCCACTTTTTCTCCATAATCAAATCAAAGATTTGGTCGCAAAGTCTGTTCAAGTCGTTTGTAAGATCTCTGTATGGCTTCAGCAGTATTCCACCTCCGACTCATTTTACTCTCGGGATTTTAAGGGCTGCACAGAGTCAGATTTTAAAAAACCAGCCTTCACTTTCTAAAATTTAAATGTAGCAGCCAACCGGATTGATGCACGGATTGAGTGCACCACACAGCGCAAACTCACACAAACCTTCTGTTCCACTTAGGAGTAGCATCTGATTCCTGCCAAGTGAAACAAGCACAGGTGCCCATTTGCCCTCAGTCACCTTTTACTAACTAAAGCCACATTTTGACCAGGGATGTGGCAGGTAAAGACACCTGCACGTCAGTTTGATGGAACTGGCAGGTGTATTGTGTATTGTGTGTTGTGTGCGATGTGTCTCTCGTGTGATGACAGTGATCAGTCAAGGCTGTCAGACTAAGATAACTGATGAGATTCTTTTATTAATAGTATTAATTACAGAATAAAAACGGATAGAAAAACACATTACATTACAAATAATCATTTAAAGTGTCTTTAATAACAGTACAATTATGCATACCACATATTTGTAATTATTTTCACTGGAATATGTTGCCAATGTAAGTAATATAAGACTTAAATAATATAAAAGACTAAATAGTAAGTGGAGGTAATTGCCTAATATTTTGCACATTTCCAATGAAACACGTGTAAATGATGATTCTGAGAATCATTTCGCAGTGATGAGTCATTCCTATCAGCTCCAGGTTTTATTAACCGCGTCATTCTAGGATTATCCCAATATTCTGTGTTATATAACAGTGTGCCAGGAGACTACAAAGTGCAGCATCAATGTCAAGTGCCTGCTTCACAGTCAGCCATAAATATGGGTTAGTTGATACATGTGTTCGTCTCGTGACACATGATTTTAACCCAGTTTGCCCCAAATTAGAGGTGCTAATATGTCATCAGCTGTTAGTCTGTAAATACGAGAAACACATATCATCACAGAATGTTGAAGGAGGAAAAAAAAAAAACTCTTCTCTTCTCGTCTCATCCAGAACGATCCCATCACTAAATCATAATGTCAGCTCTTACATTTAAGATTTAATTTGAGATTTTTCATCTGTTTTTTATGGTTTTTAATATGTGGTGTATTTTATTGGAGGGAAAGATGTCAAGGTGGACTTTAACAGCACAATTGACCCCAGTTCAATGTGTCTGTAGTGTGTGGGTGCGCACGCATAAAGACAGAACAATGTGTGTGTCTGTGTTTGCTTCATGTACCTGAGCATATAATAAAACTATTGATTGGTAGACTATATTAGAGATGAACATTAACTATTACAGCTACATTTACATATGTTATACCAGAGACAAGACAATCTACAGTAGAGACAATCTCAAATATCACAGTATTTAATACCAAAACATTATTTGCAAATGACAAAACACTTATAAGCCTTAATAACCCCAACATACTGTAACAGCAACAACAACATCTCATGTTTATTAGAAGAACATCTCTCATGCAATAACAATATTGGATGCTCACTCAATCCGACATTAGTGTGAATATTTGCTGCACTCATAAAAATTTTGTTTGGGTCCCGCGGGTTCTCAGCTTTCTTGCAGCACTGTAGTCCAGCTACAGAGCAGGACTCTCTTAATCATACAGCACTAAACAGCATTTCATTCACAGTGGATGAAACAACATGAAATATGAAATCATGAAATATTCATTCACATCATAACTAGAAATGTAGTTCAATTTTGCAGTCAATAACCTCGGTATTCGGGTAGTGAGCCAAAGCTTTTTTTGGTTGTGTGTGTGTGCGCGCAACTATATATGTTTAATGCATGCATGTGTGCTTCAAAAGGTAACCTGTGAGGTGTAGGGCTCACAGCACTGTAAACAGCATTTCATTTTCTACTCATGAATTATTGACGCATATAATATTCTGTCCTCTTGTCTCCACCAGGTTTACTGATTTTGAAATATTGCTATATATATTTTATTAAATGAGTCCAAAGTCACTGCAAAACTAGATTATTCCAATGATTAAGACTTAGGATTTGTCCAGGTCCCTATTTTGCCTGCTGGTGATTTTAGCTGTCAATAGTAGCTTCCCTACCAATGGGATTTCCCAAAGACTATAATAGATTAAATGGACACGGATCCATAAAGCAATGTACTTAGAAGAACATACAAGATGCTGATTTTGGCCTTCATTGGCCATGAAGTAATTTCATCATCTCATGAAGAAGGAACAGATGGCTTAGAGCTCATTAGACTCTTTGGTTTTGCTATAAGCAGAATATAGGTCTGGAAAATGGGTCTTTAACTTTTGTTAAGTATAATTTTGGCAGCTTTTTTATTGGCTTTACGCTCTTGTTTTGATATGACACAAGCGTACTTAAGGCTATGGTACATTCAGTGATGTAACATTCATTTAGTTATTCATTCAGATTTTCTAACACGATGTTCTCAGGTGGTGAGAGGAAGTGACAATAACAGCTTAGTGGAACAAAAATGATAAAAATGCCTCTGAGATGTGGGTGTCCTGTTCTCTCACCTATACCTTCTGTACACAGATGATTGCCAGAATCCTTCAGAGGGCAGGCACATCCAGAAATGCACTGATTATGTTGGAATCACAAGCTTATTACAAGGTCATGAGACAGAGTCTTGGCATTTTTACAGCAGAGTATGGAGTGTATTTCTGCACCGAGATGTGTCCAGATCAAAGTAGACAACCCAATTTCTGTCTAGGTCTTTAAAGTCCAATTTACAGAGCTACAGGTATTTAAGGGGTACACTGCGGGGTATGAAAAATATTTTGTGCATTTGTGGAAGTGTAACTCTATGGAAACAAGAGTGTGCAGTGATTCTGTGTTTTAATGAGAACAGAAAATTGATATCTGATGCACATCTATCAAATCAGTCCTCAAGGGCTCCTCAGTGGCCTGGTATGAGACCTGAGAGAAACAGGATAAAATGTCAGTACTGTGAGTGCAATAGATGAGATTATTTTCATTCAACACACTGTCCTCACTGATGTCTACAGTGTGAACTTGTCAATTTGAGAACACTCCCATTAGGTCAACACATTCATACAACCACAAGCTAATTAGACAGACTGAAGTTCTCATTTCTACATCGTACTGTAAACCTGCGTGAGTGTACATAAGAGACTTCCCATTCAGTTCCTCATTATTTGTGGCTACTATAGCAACCCTGTGTTTTTATTTGATGCAGTTCAATGCATGTGATGTATCTTGATTTTGCCTCATGAGCATTGTTAAGAGATATACTATTAAAATAAAGCACATCATGAGCAGAACCATGCTGGGGTGATAGATATCATATGTCAAGTGTTAGACTATGCATCAATGCATCAGAATATACAAGTATATATTAAGCATTGGATCACCGTTAGCAACCTAGCTCTAAAATCAATTTCGCAATGGTCACCACAGAGAAACAGCCAATAAACCTTTCTTTCACCAATCTCATTATATCCTCAAAATCTATTTCTTCAATCTGTCAGATCTTTAAAGGTATTGGCTTCCATGTGTTTGTGTTTGTGTGGTGTATGTGTATTTGTGTGAATTCCCATGGACAATGTGGTGGATGCATGATGGAATATTATAGAAGAGAATGGAGCAGGGCTCAATGTGCAATCACAGACATAATACTGAAGACACACACACCCACACACACCCACACACACACACACACACACACACACACACACACACACATATATACACTTAAAGCACCCCTTTGAGGATCCATCAGCCTTGCTGTTGCAAACACAATATGATTTTTTTTGTTTGGGTGTTAGAGAGAAAGTGAAAAATGTGTGCATGTGATGTGTGTGATGAGTACAGAAAGTTTGAAAGCAGATGTGTGGTTGTGTTACATTATTTGTGTTCATGTGTGTGTACATATGCTTGCATGCGCATGCGTGTATCATGCAAATACAGTAGTGTGTGCGTGAGCAAGAGTAGTAGTAGTAGTATAGGAATGCTCTGACAGTATGCCTGTTTTCTCTCCAAAGCAATTTGTTTTCCATTCTTCTGCTAGCGTTGGTATATCTGTGTGTGTGTGTGTGTGTGTGTGTGTGTGTGTGTGTGTGCGCACACAAGTACAAGCATGTGTGTCAGGCAGGTTGTGATTGGTTGAGTCTCTCGGTCTCATAAAGACAATGTCATGATGGAAATTAATGCAATACATCACAAACACGCACTCAGACTCACACCAAAGGCACACACACACATAGACATACTAACTGTGAAGCACACACACACACACACACACACACAGGGGGGCACACATCTTTGCTTCCCACCACAAGCCACTCCTGTAAATAATACTAAAAACAGGAGAAAGGAACAGGGTAATAAAGGAAAGAAAGGCTTGGGAAATAGAAGGTATATTTCGAGAAATACTGTACACAAAAATTACAGAGAATTATGGTGGCACAGTGGCACCTTTATATGGAACCAAAGAAGGTTCTATGTAACCCCATGGTCAGACTGAATTTTAAAGATTGCTGTCAGGAATACTTGCAAACTCAGGGGAGGCATCCAGAAAGAGATGGGTACAAATTTGCTCTGGGCTACATGAACTGAGAAGTAGAAGCATTCAAAGAATTTGCCTGACTCAGCAAACCAAAAGGCAATCATGCTCAAGCAAGACTATTCAGTTGGCAGTATATTTCTGATGAGATTGTGCAGCATGATGCACTGACTCACAGCGGGGAAATATGGACATTGAGCATTTGAGGAAGATAACACAGATTCAAACTATCAGTAATGTCTGCTCACTCTTATTTTCTTCAGAAAAGATTTCAGCCAAAACTACTCATAAAAATAGCCACCCAGTGGCTCTAGTTGTCCTATTTTTTCACTTGCTCTCTGAACACATAGTTATCAGATATAGGCAAAATTATGCTAATACCTCATGATAATGGAAAATACATAACAAACAATGACATGTTCCACAAAAACAAATATCATATCTCCCTTTCGAGCTACGATCATTTGTTGCTTCACCACTGGCAATCTTATTTGTCATGATTTACAAGACTTTCTCCTTGACAGCTATCATCGACTGCATTGTCAGTGTTTTCCATAGTGATTAAGTTATTTCTCTAGTTTGTATACAGAGGCAACATAATAGAGGACCCAACTGCAGACACTCAGGCTGAGCAGACAGATTTCAGGGACTTTACTTGAAGGATCTGTCAAAAACCAGGTTTACAGAGTGACCTCAGTAAGGCACCAAGCAAGCAAGTGTAGAAGTGCAAATCAAACAGCGAGGTCTAAAGACAGGGGACAGGATGTAGGCAGGTGGCAAATATCAGGTTCAAGGTTGACTTGGATTCATAAACACTCAGCAGCATTGAAAATCAGACAGACAACTGGTATTAAGTGGTTAGCTATAAATATGGGGTGGCTTAATATGGGAAAATCAGGGAAAGGTGTAACAATGGTAGTCGATGTTACAGTGGGAAAGTGGAATAATCCTAGGACATCTGGTGAATGGGTTTAGTATGACAAGAAGTGGAAAGTTCAATTAAAGTACATAAAGAAAGTACAGTATAGATCATTCCATGGCAATTACATTATATTCTTTTAACATTATTTGCCATCGTTTTTCCTATTCTCTGTATTTTCTGAAATTGTTTTTTAACATTGCTTGATAAACCTATAGCTCTAAGAATAGATCGAATTTGTGTTTACCCAAGTTTGTTGGGCTGTGTTCATGTTCATGTCTCATTTTTAAACTTGTGTTTTTACAGAAATTGACAAAGAAAGCTGTGGTGACCCTGGGACTCCTCTCTATGGAATAAGAGAAGGGGACAGCTTTTCAAATGGAGGGATCTTGAGATTTGAATGCCAGTTTGGCTTTGAGCTGATTGGAGAGAAAACTATCTCCTGCCAAGACAACAATCAGTGGTCTGCGAACATCCCCATCTGTATATGTAAGTAATAACATCATATTTTCAGGGATATGACTGCAGAAGGTCGAATTAAAAAAAAAAAAAAGAAAAAAGCATGGCATGTGCTTTGCTGTGATTTGTGGGTTTGATAACATTCACGCTGACCTGTCACCATGGTGACAGTACAGATGTTTTAGTTTATTATGGCCTGGAGCTGATGATGACCGATGATGCTGCGAAGGATGAATATTTAACAGGAAATTTCCCTCTCTGTATCTCTTTCTCTTCCCTCCCTTTGGTTTTCTAAATTTTTGTTTGTATTCTCAATTTCTCTCTCCCTCTCTTTGGCTCTGTGTTTGTGTTCTCCTCTTCCTCCTTCAGTCCCCTGCATGTCCAACTTCACAGCTCCCTCAGGAACTGTACTTTCCCCAGATTACCCAGAAGGCTATGGAAACAACATGAACTGTGTGTGGCTCATCCAATCGGACCCAGGCTCCAGAATCCACTTGGCATTTAATGACTTTGACCTGGAGGCTCCTTATGATTCCCTAACTGTGAAAGATGGCGAAACAAATGACGCTCTTGTCATTGGGAGATTCTCTGGTGCTGAGAGTCCTTCACATCTGACATCCAACACCAATACACTGAGGCTGGAGTTTCAGGCTGATCACTCCATGTCAGGCAGAGGATTTAATATCACTTACAGTAGTATGTATTTTTTCTATTTCATTATTATTCTACAATATGTTAGATACTGTTTGTAAGTTTTGTCATTGCCACATGTCCAAAGTTGGCATCAACAGTTTTCATTTCTTTTCTTGCCGAGAGCTATCTTCTCTGCTGGATATTCAGTTCAGTTTGCTCCTGCTGAGCATGCGAAACCAACTAGCCTCAGCTCGACCAAAGTGTCTGGTCACTTTCTGATTGCAAGTCACTTTAGTGTTCAGTCTGCCCTGGAGAAGTGACACTGCTGAGAGGGCGAACTGTAATCTTGTCTCATAAATGTGACAATGGCTGAAGCATTGACAAGCAACAATCACCACCACCATCTCTCACCAACAAACCAAGAGTGGCAAAGAAAACTTACAATTAGCAGCTTTGAATAAAAGGAAATACATTTTAATGTGTGTACATATGACTTTCAGCCTAGACCACAGGTGCCCATACTAGGTGGGAACTGATTTAATTTTGAAATACTTTGAACCATTTTCTGGTCTGAACGCAATTTTCTGTCGCAATTCCTTCCCAAAGCATCCCTTCAATCTGTCGCAATCTAGGCTATTTTTAATGGAAAGTGTTGCAATGTTGGAGAAACATTCTTTTAATCTTTTTTTCATTTTTTCCCCCCAACAATCACTTAAAAAGATCAAGTGCATTTTCCCCAACACATATATTAGATGCTTGGATGTTTCATTTGTAGACTGAAGCTCTTTTAATTCACAGTTAGATCAGACTGAAGGCTTCAACAACACAAAGAACTGTGCATAAATGCCATGTGTTTATAACAGCAGCTAAGAATAGAGGTTTCAGAACAAAGGGAAAAATAAAACGTGAAGGACATTAAAGTAATATTTTTTGGGAACTTTTTTGGACTCGTTTTTTGTCAGATGAGACAACTAGTATCATTTTCATCTCTGTGTGTCCAGTGTAGAACAAGGTCCATGATGTATTTAGTCTTGCTTAACAAAGACTTGAAGGATGCAGAAACTGTTTTTCCAGTTCCATCAAAAGTTAAATAATACACCCTCTAAACTGACGTATACAAACATCATGTTTGTGTCTTTATCCCAAGTCACAATAGAACCCTAGACCTGAACAGTTAGCATCTCAAAGGTCTGTCTTTATTGCAAAGCTGTCAACTGTTCAAACTTATGTAACTGATCAAAAAACCCAGGTGGCTCTTAGATGTATTGATGACTAGCTTTTTAGACAACAGGATACAACATGTACAGTAAATATGACAGTTTTGGCTTTGTCGGAAAGCATATTTGTTCATTTTTGATGCAGGTGAACTGTTTGCCCCTGTGCACAGTCTTTGAGCTAATTTAGGCCAAACACGTCTCCATACCGGACAAACAGAGATGGAAATTGGGATTGATCGTCTCTTCTGAGTGTAGGTTTGATGGTAAACAGACTCATTCCCAAAATGCTGAAGTATGCTGCAGGTCTCTTCATACCAGTCTGTATATATTATGTATATATATATATATATATATATATATATATATATATTTTTTTAAGGCCACTGCATTTGTCATTTTAATCTTTCTATGACATGAACCCCAAATTGCATCAACAGGAAAAAAACATGGGCATTTTTAAAGTTGGACTTCATAGCCCTTTAATCTGATGAAATTGATCTTATCCTGAAGGGTACCATGGTAATGTTATCAGTACATTTGCTTAGACCCGCAGCATGGAGTAAATATACTGAAGCATAAAAAATTATTATATGAGTAAATACACAGAAAGACAGAGTAGGAACATAAAAGGAACAGATTACAAGAGACATCTGTAGGTTTCCCAGCCAGGACTGAATGTCACATTGCTATATGACTATATGACTTCTTTTCAGAAATTTGCTCAAACTGATAATCAAAATGTAGCCTATGAATGCCTGTACAGGTACAGGTCTCACATTCTTTAATACATTTTTTATTCTATTTTTTTTCCACATCTGTCTCTCCAATATCTTCCTCATCATATCTGTGACTTCCTGTAACTTTTTTACCCCAGCATTTGGCCATAATGAGTGTCCAGACCCTGGCATTCCTATCAACGCTCGTCGCTTTGGAGACAGCTTCCAGCTTGGGAGCTCCATCTCTGTGGTCTGTGAGGATGGTTTTATTAAAACCCAGGGAACTGAGACCATCTCCTGTCAGTTAGAAAGAGGAAAAGTCATGTGGAGTGGACCCATTCCTAAATGTGAAGGTAAGAGTTGACTAAATGTTGACACTGATTAAACATTTTACTTGGGAACAATATGTCATCCAAGATACCATCATTACTACAACATAAAGACCCAGGAGGCGTAATCTCAACAGATATAAAAGAAAACAGAGGTGACCATTTAAGATAAATACTCAGAGAAAGCTGTCTTAATGCTCTGACACTAGTCATATTGAAGAGTATAAAACCACATATGGTATCTGTGAGAGGAAATATATGCAATGACCTGTAACCCACATGTGAAGTTAATGTGACATACATGAATATATTAGTTAGAATTGGACATAATTATTATAATGACATGTTATAAAAGTCACGAGAATCTATAACCACTTCTTAAAAGAGATGAAATCTGGTTATTAGTCATTATGTTTCACTTTGAATGTCACTTTTTCAAATATAATTATTAAATCAGCTTTACACTGTTATTTATCATCCATGTACAGAGTCATTATATTACCATTTGAATATATAATCATTTATCAAGGTGGCATGAGCACAAAGCCTAATCAAAATAAAGTCTAACAGCCTGTATGAAACTACATGGAACAAAAGAACTATGTATCGTTTTTTTAGTCATAACTCTCATAACAGCAGATATAATTCAATTCAAATATCTTTAACACAGCTACTGTTGATTGAGCTGTTGATAGTACAAAGAAAGGCCATGTTAATCGTGCTCCAGGTCATTTAATGTCCCAAGACCCATTGTCGCTAATGTGTGTCTGTAACTACTTGGATGGAAAATCCACTTACTTTTACTCAAGAGGTACAGACCATAACAAATTGACTTCAGACACTAATTTAAACTCTAAACAAGATCAAATTTAAAAGAAGAGTGGAACAGAATCGCTCCTGGCTAATGTAACATGGTGATAACTTTCTGCTGAAAATTCATATTTTGGGTCATGGATCATGATTAGGGGTGTACTTGATTGAAAGTTTCTTCTAAGTGTTAATGTACATTTAAGTATAGCATTTAACACCACCTCTCCATTATGTGGAGTACAATGAAATATTTCTCTACATGATATCATATGTATTTTTAACAAACACGAACTAGAAATGATCTAATGATGTACAGATTTATTCATCAGTCAGTCTCTGATATAATTGTTGCGTGCAGTTATTTCAAGAATCTTGAAGACTTCTTCTGCCAGTATATTTGAAGCTGCTTTTTGAATAATTTATTTAAGCGATGGATAAAATGACTACATATAATGTGGATGTTACTCTTGTGACAAATCCACATATAATTATCACCCAATTCTGTTGGTCTCCCTCTATTCTCCAAAGGGAATTTTATAAATTTCCCTTAATTCTTTCGGTTGTACAGCCAGTAACTTGTAGCAGACATGTAGAGCAAATTCTTTAACCTTAAACCAACCAACCAACTGACCAACCAGCTCATGGACACAGTGAGCACCTAGGTGGTGACCATAGTGGAGAATTTTAGCAGCAACTTAGGAGCCAAATATTTCTAATGTGTTGATGAAGAACACAGCATTATATCTGTTAAAAGGAGACTGAATATGAAATCAGGTGTCATTTAACAATGCAATGCAACCTATACCTTCTCATGTAAACAAGCTAGTGATGCATCTGTCCCTAAGTTGCCAAAAAGTAATTTTAATGCTGCATTTAGTTAAATGAGATAAACTATAGATGAACTCCAATCAGTTTTTTGATGCTGATCACCAGTTACTGATCATTGAAATCAGATTCTGCTGATACAATCACCGATCATTTGCTGAGTGCACTGCAAATAGAACAGTTATTCCACAAAAAGAGTAAAATAAAGTGCAGTCAGATAAATTGTAATAAGGAACCTTATTAAGATTGACCCAGTGTTTGGTTGAAACTCAAGATGGTACATGACGCAGTCAACAAAGAACCATTTTTAAAACCCAGTGTCAGAAGCATTTCAATAAATAGAATCGAAGAACTGAACAAAGCAACACAGTTGAAACGTCAAAATATGATCACAGAGTTTCTTATATAATGATCAATGTGCGTGTGTGTGTGTGTGATCAATGGGCCTCTACAGAATCAAAAAAAAATTTTTTTAATTAATTGATTTATTGTTTTCAATGCAAAACACAATGTTTATGCGAAACAGATGGTTCCATTCTCTTGCTCTCTCCTCTATACTCTCCTCTATACTGAAGAGTGCCGATCAAAACAATTTTTAGTGAATATCTGCTCCTATCGATTGGAACATCCCTAATAAATTGAATTAAATCTTAATACTTTTGCACTGATCACATGGAGATAAAGTCTCCACCACAACTTTTTTACTTCTCCAAAAGTCATGCTGATTGAATTCAGTGTCTCATCAGCCAGTTACATTTTTGATGAGAAGAATGACTCAATAAACGATGTAATCAAGTTGTCTTTATGTCAGCTGCTCCTAGAACTGATTCACTAGACTGATTTTGGCCAGATCTGTCAGAGTCAGTCCTCCCTCATCAACTTGGATTTGAACTTCACTTAGACTTCTTTTAGACTAGTGATACAAATCATCTTTCATTTTCCCTTTCATTTTTGTCCTCTATATTTACCCTTTCTCTTTCTCTTCCCATCTGCTCATCCTGCAGCCCCGTGTGGAGGTCATTATTCAGCCCCAAGTGGTGTGATTTTGTCTCCTGGGTGGCCAGGTTACTATAAAGACTCCCTCAGCTGTGAGTGGGTGATTGAATCAGAACCCGGACGTTCTATCAAAATCACATTTGACAGGTGGGTGGCATAATTCTTTGATTCTGCGTATTATGAAGGCTCTCAGAACTTCAATCAGGCAGAACAGTGATTCATCAGAGCAGCCATCAATTCCTTTGACAAGATTTATGCGACTTCAAGTTCATGATCTCTTGAATTTCATAGGCTCTGTAATTAATATTGGGGGTTGTATTTGATCAGGAAGGCTGGGGTGATAGTTTGTGTTCTCTGAGCTGTGAACTGATGATACAAGCAAGACTCTGGAGTCTGGCAGATCTTTTTATCTTTTGTTTATTTGTGATTCTGTCTAACTTTATTTATTTAAGTTTTTCTGTTCTGTCTGTACAACATGTTAACCCAGATACCACAACACACTGTTTATTGTTTTCATCTCACAGGTTCCAGACAGAGCTGGGTTATGACTTCCTGGAGATCCACGATGGCCCAAACCTCCTGTCTCCTCTTGTTGGCTCCTTTAATGGCACCCAAGTGCCCCAGTTCTTGTTCAGCAGCAGTAACTTTCTGTATCTGCTGTTTACTACTGATAACAGCCGATCAAATGTTGGCTTCAAAATATTATATGAAAGTAAGTGAGAAACACATGAAGTATAGTTTTCATACGTACATAGGTATATATTCATTAATACAGAGCTGAATTAATGATGGAGGAATGGATTCATAGGACTACATAAGAGAACTATGAAAATATATTTCTGCAGAAGAATAATTTCATGGTGTATGTATGAGTCAGTACATACACTCAAACACAGTAGGACAACATTAGCCGAAACACTGTTTCACAGGCTGACCTCATGTGAAGTTTGTCATGTGAATTACCCACAAAAAACAAACAATCATGATTGCACAGCACAACAACGTGTGTATAGACTCAAACCATCTGTAAGTTCCATAACAGCAGATCAACAAAACTAAACTTAAAGTGTAGTATGTGTATGCAAACAAGTCAGTGTCTTTTTCTTTTTTTTTCTTTTTTCTCCAGGTGTTACAGTGGACAGCTACTCATGTCTAGACCCTGGTATTCCTGTTAATGGTATCCGGTATGGACAGGATTTCTCCATCGGGTCAACTGTGTCGTTTGGTTGTGATTCTGGCTACAGACTCAGCCATGAAGAGCCGCTAGTATGTGAGAAGAATCACTGGTGGAGCCACCCTTTGCCTACATGTGATGGTGAGTAAGCGTTTCTAATTTTGGAAACATAGTTTAAACTGTGATTTACAACCACCACATAGAATAAATGAGAAAAAGTTATTCCTTTCTTTTCATTGTAATCAATATTCTGTGTAATCAAAAACTATAGATTATATTCAAGACCAAATAAAATTCATTAAAAGGAACAGAACACTTTATCTTGACCTTGGTGCGGAGACTGTGTGCACAGTATGCACTGTGGTTGTAGATACTGACATGATACAACTGTATTCCTGCTTATGACGACACACTGATATTCATAAAACACAAATGATCAGTCTTGCGCTATAGAATTTTTTTTCTATTGAAAACAATAATTCTTATCAAACAATTGGTAGAAAAATATTTTCCCAAACAAATGTTAACATAAGTTTACAGAAATGACGCCGACCTCCACTTTTAAGACAAAAACACATTTGCAAACTTAACGTCAATGATATCAGTATCATAAGAAGCAAGGGAGTGAAAGAAAGAACAGCAGAGCAGCTGCTATGGAGAGCTGAGTCATATAGAACATGTTGTTCTGCATCAAAGCCACTGGTTAAGAGTCTCTCTCTCACACACATGCACATAGACACTGGGCATATGTGATAGGAGATGTTTTGAGGAGAAGATTACAGATTTATAGGCATGTGTGTTTGTGTGTGTGTCCTTGTGCCTGTATATGTGTGGTGCTTTTATCTGTGGGCCTCCTGTCACCTCCTCTCCTGTGTGAACTGTGAACACAGGAAGGTTTGGGGTAAGGTTGACGAGAGCCTGTGTTGGCTGTCACCTCCTCTCTCTTCTCTCTCAAATCACAGAGTGAGGGGGTGGTGGAGGGTTGGGGGCACAGGACTGGGTGAGGGGAGGTGGGAAATATCTCCGTCTCTGACTCCCACTCTCTACCTCCCCTTCTTCAATCACGGTAGAGCAGAAAAGTGGGGGAAGGAAAGATGCGGCACTGCTGCATCAGTTTTTTGGTGACTTGCTTGGTTTGGCTTGTTGGCTCGTTCACTAGTTAACCACATTTGAATTGCACAGCTGCTGGGACCGGCAGTAGTTTCCTCCAAGGAGGCAGTTTGAGCATATAAACATCAACACACTGCCTAGAATTTACAGGCTGAATGCCATTAGAGTGTGTTTACACAGTTTGTGCTGCAGAGATATAGGAAATATTTGCCACTGTGGTTGGTAAGAAGTGGTCTGACCTGATGATTGACAACTGGTACATGATGAACAGTGCCAAAGGCAGCTGAGTCAGCCCTGGAAACTGTAGCACAAATCAAATGTTGCTCATACAGTATATTCACACAGATTTTATATAGTGTATAATATCAACTTGATGACAACAAGATCATCACTGAAGTCATACAAAAGAACTGAAACTGTAACGCAGTGTTTACAGAATGAGCAAAAAAATCAGGTTTTCTTTGAGCCAGATGATTCCTTACCTTTGCATACATTTAAGTTAAAAAAAAATATGAAAGTCTAGTTCAAAATGTTCTGTCAATCTTTTCTGAAGTCCAGTGATTGGAATTGAAGCCACACTCCATTCTGCCTCAGACAAAAAAAAAAAAAAGAAAAAGAAAGGACAGAATGACCTCCGGATGACAGCAGTGGAGAAAACGCAAGATGAAAGGAGATCGAAAAGAAAGATAGACCGATGGAGGAAGAGAGGAAGATAGAGATGAAAAAAAAAAAAAAGAAAAAACCTGGCAGAGATAGAGAAGTTATGCAGTGTTCAAAATTTCTCACATAGCCCTGCATTCAACATTAAGAGCTTCCTGGCAGAAATTTATTAATAATTAATGATGCTGTGTGTGTGTGTGTGTGTGTGTGTGTGTGTGTGTGTGTGTGTGTGTGTGTGTGTGTGTGTGTGTGTGTGTGTGTGTGTGTGTGCGTGTGCACGCGCATATGTGTGTGTGTATTTCTGCTTGCATTTGTGTATTTGTTCAGTTTGGAAATACTCTCACTTCGTACCCTTGTTGTGGGGGATGCTGATGTTGTAAAAACTGTGGAGGTTGAGTGTGAAGATGCTGCGGTTCTGTCATGGTTTGAGCACATTATCAATGTCTTACTTGCCTGTTTTATGTGGTTTTAGCGTTGGTCAGCACCAGGAGTGGTCTGTATGGATTTTTTCCCTTAAACCACCAGGTTGCACTTCTCAGAGTTTCTCCAAATATCTGGTCGAGTGTCCTGCTCAAGAAAACTTCAGCAGAACTTTTATGCTTAACCTTCTCCTTGCTGCTCTACCAATGATGTGGCATTTTATCGTAGTGTATTATAAGAGAAAAAGACAAGCCACTTGACCAGCTGTAAGTTAAACCGCCTGGAGTGAGCAAAAAAGACTAAGCCCTTTGCAATGCATTCATGCATTAGTATGCACAGAATGAGCAGCTGATTTTTCTAAGCTTTTCTGAGGACCTGGTCTCAACTCTAAGCATCACTGTGCCAGCACAGGTCCCCCCCTGCATAACAATGTGCACTGCTGCTCTATGTGCAAAACTTGCAGGGTCATCCTGAGGCTGTACTGCGGGGTTCAAAACGTTTTAAACACTCTCAAAGAAACATTTGTGTTGCTTCGCTGCTGTGAATATTACTGCTTTGACTCACTGGAAATCAAATTCTATTAACAGACAAAAAGATCTGAGAAACAAAAGACATTTTACACCTCTTGCACGCTGTGCTGCTATCACACAGCATTAATGTTGTGTAAAACTAGCTTAAATAATAGTCACACATTTATTTTCTTTTTTCTTTTCTTTTTTTTTACCTCATGCCTGAGTTTCTGCCTCAGAACTGTTTGGATCTGAGAGGTTTGACAACTCAAAGCAGAGGCTTGGGAGCATGAGGGCCTTTACTCTCTACAACTCCTCTTTCAACCTTTGTAGGGTACTCTACTCTTCAGGACCACATTCTGCCATGGTGGTACACACACATACATGGTCACAAAGTAAAATCTGTAGCCACTGTTGCAGCTGGTAACTTTGACCTAATATCTCTGCATTACTTTCAACACTAACTGGAATCACCTATACAGAGCTACTGAATCACAGCCTAGCTTTGATTAGTTCAGCAACCTTGAACTATTTAAGATAAACAGCAAATACTTCATTTATATTTATAAACTATGTGTGGTAGATTTTATATCATTTAATTATTCTGGGTTATATCTGTGCAGTCAGGGCCACAAATCAGAAAAATAAAGCCTAAACACTGTATTTTGGAATATACAATTTTTCACTGTGTCCAAATTTGTGACATGACATAAATTTTGCAGCTGTCAGTGCATGCAGACCTCCGTACCCACAACTATTATCTCTCTCTCACTCCCTCTGTCTGCCTGTCCTTTGTGTGTGGGTATGCATGTGTGTATAGACGTGGAATTAAAGGTCCACAGGGAAACATTATCTGTTTTAGCAATCAACAATCTGATGCTAACCTTCTCTCTCTCTCTGTGTCCCCTGTCTCTGTGTATCTCTCTCTCTCTCTGCCACTTTCTCTCCCGCTCTGTCTCCCTCAATCTATCCAGCTCTGTGCGGTGGAGATGTTAGAGGCCCCTGGGGAACAATCCTTAGTCCCGGCTATCCAGACAGCTACCCTTCATCTCTCAACTGCACCTGGACTGTTGAAGTCAGCCATGGGAAAGGCAAGAGCCGCAAACAGATTCACATTACTTAATAGAGAGAGACAGAATGAGAAACAGTAGCATGTAACAAATGTGATAGTGGAATTCCTACTATACTACAAACTTGCAGTGAATTAAGTTTTTAGTATTTTACATGTTTTATTGCATAGTACACATTCAGTCATAGCCAGCGCATGTATGAGACATTCACAAAAGTGCTTATAGATTATATTTATATTGGTCTGCTGTGTTCATAGTGTAAAATAATTCAGAAAGATTATTATTGAAAATGAGTCCACTCAGAATGACACTGACTTTTAAAGGATTTCTCCCTTTACTTGTCTGTCTGTAAACTTGTATGTGTGTGTGTGTGTGTGTGTGTGTGTGTGTGTGTGTGTGTGTTTCTCCAACAGGAGTCCAATTTCAGTTTAATTCTTTTCACCTGGAGGACCAACATGATTACCTCTTAGTTACTGAGAACGGGAGTTTCCTGCAACCACTGGCTCGCCTGACTGGCAACGAGTTGCCTAGCAACATCAATGCCGGTCTCTATGGCAACTTCAAAGCCCAGCTACGATTCATCTCTGACTTTTCTATTTCATATGAGGGTTTCAACATAACTTTCTCTGGTAATTTACTCTCCTGTAGTCACATTGTACTATTCTACTCCCACAAGATCTTGATTTAATTTACCTTCACTTTAGTCAATTCGATAAGTCAACTTTGCTGCTGCTTCTCACACTGGAAAAAAACTCTATTTGATACTGTAGAACAGAGTATTTTTTTTTAATCCAAACTAGTGAAATATAGTAAAGTAATCACCCATTATAATTTGTGCAAAGGATCAGCTTGGAAACCCACGTGCAGAGGGTCCAAGACATCACAGTAAAAATAATAGCCTCTCTTAAAAAGGAGAAAGTAGAGCAACAATTCTGCCCAGACAGAGACAATTACAGCCTCTTAAAGTGTTATTGCAGTAAATGATCAGTCATGGCTTTACTTCACTTGTAAAGCTACTAAAGAAATGTTAACTTCATTCAAAAATCCCCTTGTCTCAGAGTGTTTCACAATAATAGAAGTAGATAAAAAGGTAACAGAAGCATGAAAAGCTAAACAAAGGGAAATTTAAAGAGGTGAGTCTCTGCTTTTTGAAGGTGTCCTAAAGTCTGACCGGTCACAGTGAGAAAAGCTTAGTTTTTCCTGAAAAGAAATACAACTGAAAGGACCTCACTGACCTTGTTCTGATACAAGGTTAAACTAAGTCACTAAAGTAGACAGGTGGCTGGCTCAAGCTAATGCGGTCTAACAGAGCAGCTCTGCCATAAATCCCATCAATTTGAGAGGCTGACGTACATGATAATGATCTGTATAATTGTGGTGCAAAATTACCTTTAAAAAGTAACTTCTTGTGTGTTTGCCACCACCCAAAAAACTAATGCACCACTAGTCAGAGTCACAGTGGTCTATTAGGCCGACCCAGATATACCCTATGTCAAAACACTATGTCAAAACTTGTGCTGTAATCCAACAAAAAAAGCTTCTGCATCTTTGTGCAGCAAGACGTCAACTGAGATTTTAACAAGACCTGCTTCAGTGGAGTGGAACCAACATAAACCATGACTGAAAACTGCCTACATTTCATAAAACACCAGCTTCAGTTGAAAGTTCAGATCAAAGTCTTACATGGGTCTAATTTTGTAAACTCTCCCCCACCCTGTAACCTCAAAACTTGATAATGTAGCCGACCTGTTACCACCAATATAATATAAATCAATATGAGACCTAACTCTTAACAGACCTACAACCTAACTGGTACCTGTGAGGTTAATATAGGCAATTGATTTATTTACTAAACCAACAAACATTTTAATTATTAATTAATTAAATTATTATCTGAATTAAAGAGCACTTGAATCTCAGCATACACTGAAAGACACTGTCCCACCTCCCCAGATGGCATAAGCCTATACTCAGAATGTAACACATGGGATATGTCACCAGAAATGTGACTCGCCAGTCTTAACACGCTCAACATGCTGTGTCTGAAATACACATCGCATCATTGGTCTGATCCCACTAAAAATAAATCCCCTGCTATACCTTGCAAAATGCCAAATCAACAAGTTCAATTTAGGACATGGCAGAGTCGATTCAGACTCTGAACTTGTGCACAGAGTTGTGCAGTTGTACATTAATACTTATGTGAAGAAAGTATTTTAACAGACTGCATTTTCCGTAGTTTTACCTCAAGAGGGACTGAATTATTGAAAACAATTTCTTTGCAAAGAGAGAAAGAACATGGCCATGAGGTGTTTGCATCTTTCAGTAAATATTTAATGGTTATGTAGTTCATCTTATTGTAGTTATGAGGGTAGATTTTGAGAACTTTGAGAGTGATGTTTATGGATTTTCTGATTTAGCCCCACCTGTGGAAAAAAAACAACTCTTCACACTCTAATGTCTCAATTAGTCTAATGCTGGGTATGCCCACACTAATTAATTCCATCAATTAATGTAGACCTTTAGATATTTTAAAACAGTGATAATTTTTCACATTCTGTTCTACTAAATATACTATACACACTATATTGGCTTACTACATGCTGCCAATTTTCAGTCAGAGGCATAGAGAAGGTTTCATTACACTGAAACATTTCAGTCTTTTTAAAAGTTTATTTCTGTTCATATATATTCAGTTTCATTGTATTTTCTGCAGAATATACTTTGGAGCCATGTGAGGATCCTGGGATGCCTCGGTTCGGCAGGAGAAACGGATACAGTTTTGGTGTTGGTGACACGTTGTCTTTTTCCTGCAATATGGGCTACCGCCTTGAGGGGGCGCCAGAGTTAATCTGTCTGGGAGGTGGAAGGAGAATGTGGAGTGCTCCTCTTCCAAGATGTGTTGGTATGTGGTGATTATTACTGTATTACGACATAGTGTTAATGCCATATTAAATGCCATATTCCTCTTTCAGATATGTTGCCTCCTGTTTCACAACGACAAATACAATTTGAATAATATAACTGATTAATCTGTTCCAAAAATATCATTACTGGACTATCATTACTGAACTTGGAGTAAATAATAGAAGAAATATTGAACTTGGTCCTGGACATGTTTGTTAAACATGTTGAAAACATGTAATAATCACATTTTAAACATAATCTTTTCATGGAAATGCACATACTCTTCACATATGAATTGTAACATGACACCACAGGTCAGGTTTGTGCTCATAAAACAAGATGAAAGTAACCATAATGGCAAAAAGAGAAATATTGACAGCAAATATTGGAGGATGATGGTATTTGCCTCCTCTGTCTGGGTTTGTATTTTGTTCCTCTGGGTGGTTTAGGAGAACTCAGGTCGTTGTCCCTGACCAAAGTAATTGCTCTGTGGGCAGGCACCACAGAGAAGCCTAACCACTGTCTCTCTGTAGGCAGAATGACTCTAATGCAGAGCATGAGTTTACCCATGAGGATCAATACTGTGTACCTATAACTTCAGGGTCTTTGTATGGAAGAAATGTATAAAATGAGATTTGATTTGGGTGCAGATGTACAATCAATATAGCGCAATAATAAAAGCACATACCAAAAGAGACAGCATTGAATGTTTCTGCAGTCCTTCACTGGATTGTTTTCACCAACACTACAAGAAGCGTAGGACTGCACTGGTACAGAGAAATGGGCATTACTGTCCAGTTCATGGTAAAGAGCAGCTTCAGTTTAGAGAATATAGTAGAAAAAACCATGTTTATTTTCAGCTTTGCGTGATGTTTACAGTGCCAATGTTTATGTCTTTGGCTCTTTGTCAAAGACTGATAATGCGAAGAGGTGGGAGTGGAGTTGCGTGACACTGTTCTATGCTGTAGTGCAGTTTTCTATATTTAGTTCCTGTGTGTTGTGTTGCATTGCTGCATGATGTGGTGCAGATCACAAAGGAAGAGCAAAGAGTAAAGAGAAGGTTACTACTCCTACACTATGCTGTTTTCTAATAGTTTAGCTATAGAAACTCTTTCCTGTTTAATTGTCACCTCTCTTGTGTCAGGCCATGTCTTGTGTTTCTAATTAGCTAAAAGATGCACTTCTCTGCTTTAAAGTGTTGATTTGGTAGCTTGTGATTGTGGTTTTAGCTGATGTTTGATATATTGTTTCCAATATTTCCAAATATTATCCACTTAATAGCTAAAGAATTCTTTTCTTTTTTTGCTTTGACATGTTTTTTTTTTTTTCTACCATGTATTTTTTCCGAACATTATCTTCTATTTAGACCTATTGTTAAGGGAAAGCATTCTGAAATGGAAGAGAAAAGATGAAAATAAAAACAAGAAGGAAGGAGGGAGAGAAAAAAGGAAACTTGTGAGAAGTGTAAGTGATTGAAGTAGAGGATGGTAAAGAGAGCACTATTCACAGAGAGGGACAGAGAGCGAGGAGTTAAAGTGGGAGAGGGTGGAGAGGTAATTTTCTAAATGGAAACTGTAGCAGCGTGATTTATTGACGATATGACAGCTGTAATATGACTATTACACCAGTAGAGACATAGAGAGGGGGAGAGTGGCACAGAGAGAGCGCGTGAGAGGAAAAGAGAGGAAAGAGATAAAGATACTGTAGTTAGAAGGGCACATGTGTGGAGTGTGGAGAAGAGCCCTCTTTGGGTAAATTAGTTTCTGAGTTTTTAGTATCCCCCTATTTTCCGTGACAGAAGTAGATGGCTGACAATACAGCTGTTTAAAGGGTTGTTAAATTACTATTGTGTACAAACACACATAAGAAGTAATAGAAGTAACAGAGGAAAACATGGAAATAATCTTTTCACTCCAAGGACAATTTGTTTTTTTCTGAAATTGCTCATATGAAAGACTGGAACTTTTATACAGTAATAACCAATAACTTTAAAATCCCAGAAGAATTAAATGTTTCCCCATGTGGTCACTACATCATATAAAACTCTTTAGGATTTGAACCATATGTCTTTATTGCCCATATTTTATATTAATCTGGTTTCTCTCTGCCATCAGCGGAGTGTGGTTCCTCTGTTATAAACAATGAAGGAATCCTCTTATCCCCAAACTACCCGATGAACTACGACAACAACCATGAATGCATCTATAGCATCCAGGTAATTAGATATGCACATATATTTTATATACTGTCAAATATGTTCTTGTTGAATTAAAGCAATGTGGCTCAAACTGATTTGCAGTTAAGTTAAAGTTCTCAATATTCATTGCTCAGACAAATGTTTTAAACATTATGAAAATCTGTGGAATGTATTAAGCATCTTCAAACTCTTATGAATATATTTGTAGTCTACTTTCCTGGTCAGTAAATCTAATTTGGATTTCATGTGAACTTCAGGTACAGGCTGGGAAAGGCATCAACATCTCTGCCAGAACCTTTCATCTGGCTCAAGGGGATATACTCAAGGTAAACAGGCACACGCACACACATGTACACACACACACACACACACACACACACACACACACACACACACACACACATGTATGCAAACACACGTGCATGCAAACACATTTGGTGATTCCTCCATCATCCATCATGGTGTCATTCGTTCATGCTTCTTCCTGATGAGTGCACTGTGCTGTTTATTGACAGATATATGATGGCAAAGACAACACAGCCCATGTTCTCGGAGCATTCACAGGATCGTCTATGTTGGGCCTGACCCTGATTTCCACTTCAAACCATCTCTGGCTAGAGTTTTACAGCGATGCAGAAAGTACAGGAGAGGGATTCAAACTTGTGTATTCAAGTAAGTAACATGGTGGAAAAGTTAATTACGTATAGTGACAATACTGCAAAATGTGGAGGCAAAGTGAAGCTGTTGGTGAATAATATTGGTTATTATTTCCTAGCTCATTCTGTAGTGTTGTTTTTCGTACTGGACGTACTGCAAATGTGTTACACAGGACCTTTGGCTGTGAGATGAAAGAGCATAGAAAACTGAAGCTAGTCAATATTGTCAGTACCAGAATCACATCAGTTTGTAAGTCAAATGCCACGTGACAGCTGTCCTAATCCCTGATAAATATATCATACTTTCCCAATCAATATAACTAAATGCTCCTAATTCGTGAACCTATCAAAGACGTGACTGTTAATTGCAGAACGGAAATGATCACAAGAAACTTGTCATGTTTGATTAACAAAGCTTCAAGTGGGCTCTGATTTCAGTCACAGTGGGGTGTCAAAGGTGTGCTCTGATGTTTACATATTTAGCACTGCCCTCTTCAGTGTATACTTGGAATGAAAAAAAATCTTAATAGTTTAAATGGAGTTAAGCAGGATAATTAGCACGGTGCTTTGAAGTTGTATTTTCTCTCTGCTGTGTGTGAGCGGTGCATCGTTTACTCTGATCCTCCGTCGTCTTATACTGACATAGCTGATACTTCATGACAAAATACATTTCTTAAACAATAGTTTGAATACTGCTTGATGATGTATTTTCATATACATGTTGAACACACAGGAGACAATTTCATGTGGGCAGAGTTTTATGCTGTCATAACTGTGTGTGTAAATAAAGTACATGCTGACTGTGGAGAAAAACAGCTTTGCAAATGGCCATTTTAAATATTTAGACACACAGCCACTGCAATCTTCCAAGAGATGACTCAAATCCTGGCACGGCTCGTCTTCCAGGTAATACCTAAGATCAAATCCTGGTTAAAATCTTCGGACGATACTCTATTTATATACCTCTTCATATCACATTCTCCAAAATTGTGCACGCAAATACACAAAATATTCTGACTTTAACCATCAAAACTGAGCTCAGACAGACTTTGAAAAAACAACATTAAACAACAGCAATTATTAAGATGTATACATACTCCAGCATCACTTCTAATATTGGTATGTTTCATACATCTGTTGCTGTTTTTAAATAAATCATGATGAGAATTTAACAGGATCTGTGATGTCAGCAAGCTTATAAGTGGGATGCTTGTGCCATGTGCCAGATATTAAGAAAATATTGCTGCACATCTAAAAACACTAATTCAGTTTTCTCTAGAGGGTCTTAGATTTCCCTTAGTGACTATTTTGAAAAAAGTACAAACTTAAGCCTCTCTCTTTCCCTCCGGGGTTTTTTTTTCTCTTTCTCTAGGTTTTGAGCTGTCTCATTGTGAGGACCCCGGTGTGCCTCAGTTTGGCTTCAAGGTTAATGACCAAGGTCATTTCTCTGGGAGCAGCATCACATACAGATGTGAGCCCGGATACACTCTGCATGGAGCCTCCACGCTGAAATGTATGACAGGAGAAAGGAGAGCCTGGGATAACCCTCTGCCTTCTTGTATTGGTATGTCTCTTCTATAAAATACACTTTGAATAGAGTCAGTCCGTCCATCATCTCCCACTTATCCAGAAGGTCTGGGTCGCGGGCCTTGGTATTCTTTGAATAGAGGCTTATTGAAAATACACACACACAGATACACCCAACACGCAAGGGCATTTGCACAAGCTTTTACATAGGGTTCATTGTGTTCGCTTTCTCTGGCATTGCTGCATTTATTTCTGTACATTCACACATAGCAAAAATCAAGAATAAAACATTCAGTAAATAAATACCAACATAACTAGATCCCTCCTCTCCTTTGAGTGTTTTTTTTTTTTTTTCAAGTAGCCTTGTTTATGACATAGAGCTGTTCTCAACCTGGATGATATGTAATTTACCCAATACGTCGATGTTGCAGACACACCTTATAAGTAGCAGGAAGAATTGTTGTAGTAGGCCCAGTTCTACAATACATAATAGGGTGACTCCGAGCTCCTTTATGAATGTTTCTGCTTACAGGATTTTCATTCAATAATATGAAAAGAAAACAGATGGTGTTAAGTTTCCTGTGGAATCACCTTCATGATTTTCTTTCATGATATCTCACACTGCAGTAGTTTTAAAGTTTTTCGAGTTTTTTCGATAAAAGGCTATTTATTCAGGAGAGTTTACCACCTGGACTCCCTGTGCCCAAATGATCCATTTCTTTTCCTGCATTGGGGGATTTGTTCATGGTGCCTCAAAAGTGCCCTCATCCTTCCCCAGAGCTATTATATACTCAGACATATCCAAATGCATACAGATGGAACCATGATTCATCATGTTTATGTCTCTGCTTTTTTTTTAACTTCTTTGTCATCATTACTCTGTGAAAGGCTAAATGACAAAACTGTTTATTATAATTGCTTCATAAAGACATTTTAATTGACCTGGTTTAGTTACAGACCACTGAGTCAAAGCATGGGCCAGTGTAAGGGAAACAATTACACCTGCTGGGAAGCACCTCCCTTCTCTGACTGTTGACATATTTCATTTCTAAACATACCATCAAAGCATAATTACTTTTTAAATATATTTTCAGGACTTAAATTGATGGGAAATTATAACTACACTACCACCACAAATATTGATGTCAGCAGGTCAATAATGGTATTTTACTGTCTATAAAGTTTGAGACATGCACTCATAAATACACACTAACACTTTTATCAGTAAGTAATGTCTGGAATACTTTGATCTGTATATTATGTTAAGCTCATTTGGAAAGATTTTAATTTCCTCCTGGTTGGTATTTGACTGAATTATTACATTCTCTAATTAATCCCAAACAAACGCAAAGCCTTTACAGAGCAGCGCACAAAATGGCTGCTGTAGCCGTGCTGCAGATGGGAGATATAAGCATAACAGCAAGCCCAATGTTTTAAGCACCTTCCTTCAGTTATCGCTGCCTCTGAACTTTCTGATTTTGAATTCAGCTTAATAAGTGTCTTTCCTTCTCACTATCAATAATGAAAGACTCATAAAACCACTGGCTGATATTCTCTGACTTTATATTTTAGCAGTGACACATTGTGACCTCAGCTAACCTCCAGTCTTAATATTATATTGCTTCTTATTATTACTTGTAGTCTTTCCTCTTTACCCCCTTTGGTTCTTTGCTTTTTCTCTTTCTTTTGCCTCCTCTCCTCTCTTCTTTTCCCAGTCCCAACTCTTAATATTGCTCCTATTACTCGAGATAATATATTCCAGTGATGAAGGGAGGGGAGCCTGGGGGAGGAGGAACATGGACAGGAAGGAGAAGCAGAGAGGGGATGAAGATTGTGGAAATATATAACCAAATATATGACCAAGAGAGACAAAGAGAGAGGGAGGATTATTTTCTGTTATATAATGTGTAGAAATTTCTGTAGGGTGTAATGCACGATCAGCACTTTGTCTCCTTTTCCTCGTGTTTTTTTTTTTTTTGTGAGTACGAAACAAAGGACCTCTGTTCTGTCTTTAGCCATTTGTTTCCGTGGTGATTTTCTAATCACTGCTCAGTTGTTACTGAACTGCACCTTGAGGATCTGATTACATCACATGTACACTTAACTGCACACACACACACACACACACACACACACTTGCCAATTGCACACTGGTTGGATACAGATAGATAAAGACAAAATATAACAGAGCAACAGTTTTTTTATGTTGGTACATATTAACAATGTTTAATTTTTTACCTCTCTGTATTATATCTGTAGCGGAGTGCGGAGGTCGTTTTAAGGGCGAGTCTACAGGAAGGATTCTGTCTCCTGGATACCCATTTCCCTATGACAATAATCTGCGCTGTACCTGGACCATCGAGGTGGACTCTGGAAATATTGTGAGGTATATGTCACAATTTTTAATTACGATTACCCACCTCAGCACTTTTTTTATACAGTAAATTGTATTAATAAAAAAACACACACACAACTTAATTTGACTCTGAGTATTAATCACTATTTTGAAAATGTAAGTACGTACTGGTTTGAAAGTAACACTGCAAATGCTGAGAATGCACTTTAAAAGTCTAATCTGAAATTGAATGTTTCTGTTGAATAACAGTTCTGCATATTAAAATAATATAATAAGCATATTATAAATACAAAAAACTTTTTAATACAACCTATGGTTATAGTTTACTATCGATGGTAATTTATATGGAAATGTACTTATTAATCTTCATAAAACCACAAAAACTCAACAATTAAAACAGTCATTGTTTCTTTTTGTGACTTTTTAGTTGTTGTTCATCCAAAAGAAAGACTGTTTTAAAATTGTATTTTTATAGAGAGATTATATCTATATTGTTAATTATGTGTATTTTTGTTTCCAAATTGCAGTCTTCGGTTTTTGGCCTTTGACACGGAAGCCAGCCACGACATGCTGAAGGTCTGGGATGGACCACCTGAAAATGAAATGTCTTTGGCAGAACTCAGTGGGTCTCTGCTTCCTGAGGGAATTCACTCCACACTGAATACTGTCACTGTTCAGTTTGAGACTGATTTTTACATTAGCAAGTCAGGATTTGCTATTCAATTCTCCAGTAAGTAATGTCCATAATTAATAAACCACTAAACACTCTAAAAAGAAGAAAAGTCTTAATTTCTCTCCATTCTCACTCCTCTCCTCTCTCCTGTTTGTTGTCTCCCTCTCTCTTTGTCCAGGCTCAGTAGCTACAGCCTGCAGGGACCCTGGTGTACCCATGAATGGCAGCCGAAGTGGAGATGGCCGTGAGCCGGGGGATTCAGTGTCCTTTCAGTGTGACCCAGGATATGAGCTCCAGGGGGATGACAAAATCACCTGTATACAAGTGGATAACAGATACTACTGGCAGCCCAGCCCGCCTGTCTGTATAGGTGAAAAGTCCAGCTTCCATTTATTAATAAAGACATACAGTAGATGCACCACACACAGAATTAGAGTTGTTGAAGAGTTGGCTTTATTACCTTGTTCAAAAACACATCTATGTCACTTACAGTATTAAAAAAAGATAGTGCTTATTTGTTTGATTTGCTGCCAAATATCTGCCTTTTACTTGTATATCTAAATCTTATGATATGTTAAAATGTGTCTTTGCTGTTCTAATCTTAGCTCCTTGTGGAGGAAACCTAACAGGCTCCAATGGATTTATCCTCTCTCCTAACTACCCACATCCCTACCCTCACTCCAAGGACTGTGATTGGCTCATTGCTGTTAATTCTGACTATGTCTTGTCACTGGCCTTCATCAGGTAATCTGCAAGAAACCTGACTTTTTTCACAGTAAAGCTTTTGTGTTTTTCCTCTATCAAACCCTCAACAAGACTAAAATTTAGTGGAAAATTCCATGGTAGTCATTTTCACTCAGTTGTCATGGTTTCAGCCCAACTGACCAAAGGTCAATGCAATCCCTTCAAACTGAAAATGAGCTAGAGCACTGACCATGAGTGTAATTTCTTGAATCTTTCAAGACAACTTCAGCCACAGAGGCTGGTGAAATAGGCTATTCAGATGATAAAGGGCAACATATTGTATGCTTGGATCACAACTTTGCCTCTATTTTTCTACAAGAAGCTTATACGAGAAGCTAAAAATCATTTGGATACCATGATACTGATACTATGTACACATTATGTACAATATCCAGTGTTCTAAAGTCAACATACAATATAATTTAGTGTTCTGATCTTCTTGCACATGATTTGTTGTACTTACTCAGTGAAAACTGACTAAAAACCAGGTATAAATTTCAAATCTGTAACATTCTGTAATATCTGTGATATTAAATGTCAATATTGGCTCAATATTTCTGGGCTTCTCACCATCTCTTCCCTTTGTGTCTTTTCTTCCTATCTGTGTTTTTCTTCATCTCTCTCCAGTTTCAACATTGAGCCAAACTATGACTTCCTGTATATCTACGATGGTCCAGATAGTAACAGTCCTCTGATAGGTAGCTTCCAGGACAGCAAACTCCCAGAGAGAATAGAAAGCAGTTCAAATACGATGCATTTAGCATTCCGCAGTGATGGGTCCGTTTCTTACACTGGCTTCCACCTGGAATACAAAGGTAAAATATTCTGCCAATGGTAACACCTCCCTGACATCAAATGGATACTGATTGAATGGCTTCTAAAACATGAAACACAAATAAACCTACAACAGGCATTGCCACAAACCACAAATTTTGTGTTTACAAAGAAACACAATTATGTTTCAAAAATGTTACCACAACAGGGTTTCTTATGAGCACAGGTAAGTCTCAAAGTCCCAAAAGAATTAATTTTGCATTAAGTATCTAATAGTTTTTATTTTGAACTAGAACCTGGGGATTGACTGAATATATTTATGTCTACTTCTGATGAAAATAAATACTCTTTATATCTGGCACTGTGACTACTTTGTAAAAGTAAATTCTTGCAAAAAAAATTGTTAACATACTCTGTTTGATGTATTTGCATTGGGGTTATTTTCTGTTTTTTCGTAACTAAGGTAACCAGGGAAATTACTCTTTGAGATTTTCACAGTGAATGTGACAGAATGTTTCAGATGTTTTCCCTGATGACTGGATGTCTGAGGAATGGGTTTAGAACTATATTATTTCCACATTTAACAAAACCAACTACTGCATCTCTTCTTAAAAACCATTACACACATACGTGTGGTCTCCCACGCTAATGGTAATGTGCGTCATGCTGATTTTCAGATGAAAGGGAATGATCACTCTCATGGCCCTGTTTAAGTAGTGTCAGTTGAAATGGAGGGGTGAGTTTGATTCATTTGCGCAAAATAATCAACTCGAGCTTTATGTGGACTCAGGAATTAAGACTTAGGTTGATGCAGCGTGGCCACTAATCTTTTGGGAGGGGGGCCAAAGCCATAATTTACAAGGTTCATGTACCATACAAAAGCCGGGGGATGAAGTTATCGCTCTTGCTCTATCTCTGGCAAAAGCAGCTAAGTCAAACAGACTGTTAAAAAGGCCAACAGAGTGCCTGCCTCATTTGATTATGGCTAGAGACTTAGTTATTATTAATTTGACTTATTATTCATGTGTGCCTGTCGCTTTTTCTTTGCCTCATCCTTTATTTTACATACTTACTTGTTCTCTTTCTCTCTGTCCAGCCAAACTGAGGGAATCGTGTTTTGACCCAGGAGTGGTTTTGAATGGGACCAGGTTGGGATCTGACTATAAGCTGGGCTCTACTGTCACGTTCTACTGTGAAGCAGGATATGTTTTGCAGGTACAAACAGAAGGATAGATAGGAGTCTTATGTGACTGGTTTGTCAGATGTTTTGTTAGATGGATACTCATTTTATTTATTGATTGACTGATTGATTTTCCTTTCTTTCTCTAGGGCTATTCTACTTTAACCTGCAGTATGGGGGATGATGGAAGACCTGGATGGAACAGGGCATTACCAAGCTGTCAAGGTAATGCATACTCAAATAAAACATTCCTGCCCAATATATACACAGTTGAAACTCGTTTATGTTTATATTATTTTCTTCTCCGTGCATGTGAGTGTGATTGTGTGCCTCACTGCCTTTTGTTGTGTCCATATGCTTTCTCTCCAGCACCCTGTGGAAGTCGTCCTACAGGATCGGAAGGGACTGTTTTATCTCCAAATTTCCCCAGAAACTACACCTCTGGTCAGACTTGTGTCTACTCTATATCTGTACCCAGAGAGTTTGGTAAGTTCAGTCACACATAACTTATCACAGAGCATCACACCACCCACACAGCAATAAAAAGTAGTTCTTTTTGTGCAAATTAGAGTTATTTTTTAGTCTTGGAAAAGTCTGAAGTTATAGGTGAAGAGACAACAGTAGAGAATAAAACCTGTGATCACAATTTTCTTTGACATGAATTATCATATTTTTCTTTTACCCTGTTAATAGAAGTGACATTCAAACTTGCATGATTTTTGATAGGGGCAGCCTGAGACCCCTTTGGGGTTTTTAAACCGCCATGAAACGCTAGTAAAGATATTACACATGATCAAAACACAATCCCTGGCCATTTATATTAATCCAGGTCGCGGTTTCATCATTGAAGTGACATTTAAAGGTGAGGCTAGTTTTATCTTGCTGTGTTTGATCAGTGGTGAGAAATAACTGGCACATTAAGAAGACATGAATGGTGCAAAGATATGGCTGAAATTACAAATTAAGTGAGGTCATGTTGGGACTGTAGGGTCACGTGAAGAAAGGGTGCTATCAAGAAGTAATCAGTTAAAAGGCACCAATTATTACCCGGGTTATTTACAACGTAAACTTATTCCTATATTTCCTACAACACAGGCAGTTTTTCAGTTTAATTTGAACTAATGTAAATTAAATTTTCATCAGTGTCAGAACAAACAAAAACAAAGTTGAACATTAAAGTTGTGTCAAGACATTGGAAAAAAGCTTAATGATTTTGATCCATACGTCTATTTGTTCTCACCTGATTTATTGTAACGCACTGAGTCAGCCAGACCAGACAGGCATGTCTATAGTTATTGCACAATGCAACCTGCGCATCTTACAACTAAATTTAAATGGTTCATATTACTTGATTTCCTGTAAAAAAAAAAAAAAAAATTGTATTCTTGGACTTTCTAAGTATGTTTATATATGTTTTGTTGTTTTTTTTTCATTTTACCTTACTGATTTTTTCTATACAAAACCCTCGGGTTAATCACAGTTTGTACGACTGTACTTGACTTCATCAGAAAATGTGATTAAAAACTCAAGAGAATACTAGACAGCAGACATGAAGTTGTAAATGTGTTAAAGTATTAGTTTCATTAAAATTTCAAGATGCACAAATTTACTTTGTGTCACCAATATTGAATTATAATATCAAGTATTGACATCAAAATTACTGGTTCTCTCATTGAGTCTTAGCTTTTACAAACAATCAGTAATTGGCGGATATAATATCCAATTATGTCCTGTGGCATTATGAATAAATAGCAGCTTTCCCTCAGGCTGTTGATAGTTGCTGTCTCATTTTATTTGCAAAGCAACTTTGGAGTGTCAGCTCCATGTAGACGTTTTGACTGAGAGGAGCTAATATTTGGTTGGCCTACATATTTTGTAAGGCACAGACAGCCTCCCTGAACCTCCCACATAGAGCAAGAGACAGATTGTTTTGTTAAGCTGCATTGCCAGGGCTTTACAGCACACCCAGATTTTTAAGCAGCTGTCCTCGTAAAAAATAACATGTCTATAATTTGCGATTTTGCAGCAATTGAAGGTTACAGGCTCAAGGATGCTGTGTCTGCGCCATCAAAACTGCTTGATGATCAGAAAAAGCCAAATTGATAGTTGATGATGTTTCACAGTTTGTACAAATGACTCCTTCAGTTTCCAAGCCAGGTGGGAAAAACCCTCTGTATCTATCCCCGTGGAGATGCAATGCCTCCCGCTGAATGAGGATGTGGCTGAGGACACCCACTTAGGCTGCTCATCAGGAGGGATAGCAGATCCACAGGGATTGATGCCCAGGTTTTCTCCACCTAATGTCGAGCACTGAAGTTTCAAATGAACAGTGAAATATTTTCAGTCATTTGATAACAAGGCCAGTGAACTGATTCAAACTTTGCTGGACATGTTACAGCCCGGATGAGTGAACAGATCTCTTGGGTGTATGTGACTGCAGTGCAGAGGGATTTCGCTACCAATGAGTCATGTGGTTAACACAGTGTGGAGCAAGGCTGCTGTGATCACTCATCTGTGTGTCTGTGTTGTGTGTGTGTGTGTGTGTGTGTGTGTGTGTGTGTGTGTGTGTGTGTGTGTGTGTGTGTGTGTGTGGCATTATTCATTTGTACTGTGTTGGTATGTATCTGCGTTATCCTTTGTTATCTCAGTAAAACTAAAATCCACTGTCGTACCTAAAGAGTGCAGTCTACTCCCTGTGTGTGTTAACACTTAATAATCTCTGTGTGAACGTCTTCCTCTATGAGATCTGTGCTGAACTGAAATAATTTCAGCTGTAAATTCTTCTCTTCTGCCTGCTCTGCAGTCTGTCGATAATACAGCAGAGAATGATGGAAGCCTTAATCACTCTGATTTCCTTAAAATCTATGCGCGTTGGGAGCTTTTTAATTATTTCTGCTGACTGGCAGAATGTTGTCCTTCGTTATGTCCACTCAACACCCCGCCACTGTACGCATCTTCAAATAGGACCATAGCAGGGCTATGAAATGAAAGTATAATAGGTTAGGATCATCTACTCCCTGGTGCTTAACTCCTTCTAGGTGATTTGTCTTCTAGTCAGATTCTCTTTCATACCTGGAGGCACAGTTCAGTGCCTTCTGAAAATGAACTGCTTTTCTGTATTTGTCAATAATTAAACATAAAAAAATTATATGTTACATGGAAACAGGATATATTTTTTGAATCAGAGTAATGTTAGCAACTTGCGGCTTATGTTTTAAAAGAACTCCAGAGAGAAAAACTGCCTCCTACAAGGTGACCAGTGACCTTCTTTTAGCATAATATCCTTGGCAATGTACAGATTTAATCCTTTATGCCTGAGCCTTTGGGGCCAGAGGGAGGGAGAGAGATGTAGAGGTGATATATGTGTATTTCCGAGTGTGTGTGCACGCATGGTGAGGATGAAAACATCCCCTGGGTTAAAATGAATATAATTCATCCCGAAGGACTTTTTTTTTCATGTGTTGCAAACAAACATTTCTTTATTTATACAACTATACCCACAGATTTCCATCCTAAGCCAACTCATGATTGGTCTGAAGATACAGTCGTCATGACAGAGAGAGAAATTCTACTGCTTTGAGCAAATAACAGGCCTCAGGCCTCCAGAGAGCTCTCTAATGCTACCTGCCTGTAAAATTCATGGTTTGGCAGAGAAATCTGCAGCTATTATATGAGAATCCTGGGCTTAATGCCTTGCTCCTACAGCAGCCCTTTTTTACCTTCCATCATACCCTAAAGCATAGGTAAAACAACAGTCCTTACAACTGTGGTGTGTAATTAATGGCCCAGTGTTTTCTTGCCAATAGGCACAGGATTGATTTTAACCACTGTAAACCATTTAAACCATGTCCCTTATAGTTGTTTGACATGACATATTATGTTATATGCCTTTATTTTACTCTCACCACTCGAAATATTAGAGAGTACAGAAACACATCCCGCTTGTAAAAATTAGAGGTGGTCTTGAAAGTATATTGAAGGTTTTGCAAGCTACGAGAGAAACTTCTGATTTTCAGCACTATTTTTCAGCTCACAGCTTTTGGAGGAACATTTTTCAATTTAAGCGAGTGATATTGTCAACTTATGTCAGTATCCTGGCATTAAACGAGGTGATATTTTGACTATTAAGTGCCCTGATATGTAATTTTGTGCCAATAGCTAGCTTCAAATAGAAGTTGACACTGCAGCTTAATAAAATTTAAATTAGGTATTACAGGTTAATTTTATCATTGGAAGGTCAGGTGCACACAGTGGCATGGAATAATAATTTGCCACCACTCAAGTGTGGTTAACTCATCTCATATCTTTGTCCTTTTTCCATTTTTTTTACCTCTAGTTCTCTTTGGCCAGTTCGTGCTGTTCCAGACATCTCTCAATGATGTGGTAGAGATTTACGATGGACCCACACAACAAAACACACTGTTGTCTTCACTTTCCGGATCTCACTCTGGTAAGGATGGTGGGAAAGCTGTATGGATGGATGGATGGCTGGAATGATGAGCATGAGCAGGCAGAAAACTCAAACTCCCACTGTGTCTCTTTCTTCCTTCTTTTCTGTCTCTATCTCTTCTATCTCTAATCAGGCGAGTCTCTCCCTCTGACTACGGGTAACCAGATCACCATCAAGTTCACTACAGTCGGACCAGAGACAGCAAAGGGATTCCACTTTGTCTACCAAGGTCAGAGAATTCAGTAGCTAGAACTGTTATGGCAGATAGCGGCAAAGTTTTGTGTGTGTGTGTGGAGGTGGTTAATACTGTTTTAGTTTAAGTGGTTGGGGATATGTACCCACATAAAAAATTTGATCAGGCCCACAAGGCAATTCATAAATACAAACAAGATTGTTCCAAACTGTCAGTTTGTCTCGAAGAACCGTTTCAGAGCAGATTACTAATGCATCAAAAGATATTGAAAAAAGAAATTTCCAGTTTTTCTCTCTCTGGCCTACAGTGAAACAATAGACATTAGAAATACTTCCCAAATATCTGTTTATATGTGGGGGGATTACTGCTGAGTTTGATACAAGGCAGGAATAGCTTTCTTTGAAAGCCATGCATGAGGCATCAGAGAGGTTAGCGTGATTTATGTGTTCAATAATTTGGTATAGCCCACGAAGGATGTTATAAAAATTGAAATGACCCTTGATAGAAAAAAAAGGTTGCCCACTTCTGCTTTAAACTTTGGCTTTCCAGGGCTACGTGGTGTAATGGATTATATCTTGTGTCTTATAAGTGCCTATTATATATTAAATGCCATAGTTTAATTTTTATCTATGTGTTTAATTAGAAAAAAACCCACATTCAGAGCAAAAATATCTTATTCAGCAGCATCCAGGACAAGACAGACAGCAGCAATAAGCTACATTTAACATTCCTATTGATCTTAACACTTTTTAATGGTTGTGCAATCTTCCTTTTTTTCCTCAGCTGTGCCAAGGACCAGCTCCACCCAGTGCAGTTCAGTCCCTGAACCACGATTTGGGAAACGTCTCGGTAATGACTTTGCAGTTGGCTCCTTGGTGCAGTTTGAATGTAACCCTGGTTATGTCCTGCATGGCTCCACTGCCATACGGTGTGAGAGTGTCCCAGACAACCTGGCACAATGGAACGACACCCTGCCGACATGTCTAGGTAAACACAAACCCCCACATTAGAAGACATTTTTTAGAAGACTAGACATTAGAAGACATTTTTCTACTCAGACTGCAGTAACATCATTATTAGTGCCACAATTTACACTCCATTAAAAAACAAGAATCACAGACAACCCGGATAGCCAACTGTTTATGGCGCACCACTTTGGTGTATAAGCTGTGCAGCAATTGCTGGTTCAAGTCCCGACAGTGACGATCATCTCTGTGTGTCATCTCCCACTCTTCTCCCCATTTTCCTGTCTATCTTCACTGTACTATCAATAAAGCCAAAAGGGCCAAAAAATATCTTTAAAAAAAAAAAAAAAAAAACAAGGGTCAGGGTCAGACAATTCAAATGCACAACATGTTTTTCAGTCTGGGCAAAGCCTTAGCCAACCTATGCCAAAGCTGTCACTTCACCCCCCCTCCCTATTTTTCTCTTACTTCAGTCGAATGTTGTTTCAACCTCTACATTCCCCTTCTTTTATGCTCTCTCCTGCTCTGTGTGTCAACGCTCTTTTCTCTCCCAGTTCCCTGCGGGGGTGTGTTGACCTCTCGCCGTGGGACAATCCTGTCACCTGGCTATCCAGAGCCATACGACAACAACCAGAACTGTGTGTGGAAGGTCTCTGTTCCTGAGGGGGCTGGAATACAGGTACTACCTGTCACCAGCTGCTACGTGGCTGACCTATGTATCATTGGCTTAAAAGCTGAGCAGGCAGGATGTCAAGGAAGATAAGATATTATTAGAAGGATGAATGGATGGATGCTCTGTGAGAAAGGGGCCATCCTGAGATAACTACAAAGTGTATAATCAGGAGAGATAATGCCTGATTGTGAGTGAGCTAAACTCCTCTTGCGGGCAAATACAAAGGCAAAGATGCCTTTGATACAAAATGGAGTTAGTTACAAAAATTTCACACCTCAGAACATTTCATATATTTATTTTTTATTTTCTGTTTTTCACAGCAAACAACCTTGTCTGTCAGCTTCTGTTGTATGACAATATCATTAAATATTCACACCAACCTACAGATACAGACATCTGCACTTATTCACAGAATAGTTTCTGTCTTTCTTCTCTTTTGTTGTCCACTTCTCCAGATACAAGTTGTGAGTTTTGCAACAGAGCATAACTGGGACTCTTTGGATTTTTACGATGGTGCCGACAACCACGCACCAAGGCTGGGCAGCTACTCTGGTAAACTGTCATTTTCACTGTTTTTATAGTTATATAATGTTATTTAGTGTTTTATAGCGTTGGTCAAAACTGTAATTTGGTGGAAGACAATGTCATGAGGTACATGGGTAGCTTGTTGCTGGGTAACATTAAGGTAAGTTGATATTGATAAACATTGTTCATTTGGTAGTGAGATAACGTAGCAAAGAATACTATTAAATAACATTTAGCATTCTGTAAAGAAAAGTCTGTCACACTTAAATAGGATCGTGGTGGTGGTGGTTAGATTTGAGTATTTTTGGACAAATAAAAGAATTAGCTCCCTGAGCAGTCAGTACATAGTGCAGCAAAATGAGGAAATGGGACTCTGCTGTTTCAAACCCGATCACCACAGTAAATATAACTTGAAAGTTAAATGCAGTAAAAGTGAAGTGAGAAAAACATTGCATGTTGTCATGGCACTGTGAGACATTCAAGTGCAATTAGAGGTAAACTGCTTCCAAATCTGAGTCTCCGAGGAAGCGCTGATGTACACACCCACTCACACCTGCTTGTTTATCTGTAATTCCTTTAAAGACATATGAGAAATTTCTCCTGCATAAATAATTGATAATTTCTGTTTATTCTAAAATTCACACTCAAATTCAGGGAACATGCAGGTTCCCAAGATTTACTTTACAATTTTAACTGCTTGTGGTGCAGTTTGTTTTTTTTTTTTTTTTTTTTTTTTTTGGAACTTTATGTTTGATATTTACTAATTATGAACAATGGAACAATCATAAAAGTATAAAAGTCTTCAGTCATTGACTTATCACTATAATAAAGTGTGTTAGCATTAAAAATGAATATATGTTATGATATAATGCTTTATTTTTTATGCATGACTGCTTTACTGCCAATCCTTTGTTAATGTTATGGTGTAATGTAATGGTTGCCTATCATTTTTCAATTTTTAGCCATTACTCTTATTGTGGTTCATAAAAAACACAGAGCCATTTAAGAGAGGTAGATTATATAATATAATATGTCTTTTTTGTGTAGAGATTTAATATTTCACAACTTAGTTACATTTCCACCTACATTTCTCTTCTCATCAATACCTGTAGGAACATAAGTGAAATCTACCAACAAGACAGTGTTGTACATTACTGTGCTGTCTGAAAGTCTGTGCAGAGTACAATAGAAGTTCCACTACTCCAGTACTAACTCATATCATCATTCAGCCAAAAACATGTTTTCAGTCTGGTTGAAACATTCTTCTAGATTCATTCACTCAAGTATTTGAAGCAGTCACCCAAAGAGAGCATCAGCAGCCTGTGGGGATACTAATACTGCTCTTAGACGAGGGTGGTGAAGTCACATGTTTATCCGCTGTCTTTTTATTGTTTTTGTTATTAAAAATAAATAAATAAATAAATACACACACTGATTGAATACATGCAGGGTGATGATAAAAACATTTTATGAGGTTAGTTATTATTGCTAATTAATGCTGTCGTACATCCAAAAAATAACTGTTATGTTTAAATCCATGCAGTTAATTATTCATCATAATTCATCATTTATTACATCATTTATTATTAAGGAAATTTTTTTATTTTTTTTTTAATTTTCTGTCATTATAATGAATGAGATTTTCTCTGCAATGTGAACACTGCCAGCAGGGGGGTTGCAGACTGTGCAAAAAAAAACCTGCTAATTAATTCCCTTCACAACTGGCAGCCAATCACATCCACTGGACGAATTCACTGTTCATTCAGAGGAATTTCTTTGTAACTTTGTTACCACTCCCTCATCTTAAATCACACTGTGATATTGATTTTTCCAGTGAAAGGGGAGAAGTGTCTGGAGGAAATGCCTTTACATTAAACCACACATCTAATATGATTTTTTGAAGAGCCCAGATCCTACTATCCTGTTGCACTGTGCAGTACCACTTTTACTTTGTACTTTCCCTCGCCACATTAAGTAGGTCAAGCCAACATTTTAAAAGAGGTTTCAAACACTACAGATGTCACAAATAAAAAAGTAAATCCCTTCTCCCTTCTTTGAGAACTCTTCATAAACAAAAAACAAGGTGAAGATGTGTATGTGAGGACTTTGCTATTTCCTTTGTTGTCAGATAGCTAAGATCGTTTGCTTTCTAACCTCTGTTGAAAAAAAAAAGAATAATATGATCATGATCCTCTGTTGCTCTCTTCCTTCTTTCAGGCACCACCATCCCCCCTCTCCTGAATAGTACATCTAACAACCTCTATCTCAGCTTCAGCTCTGATATTAGTGTCTCAGCTGCTGGTTTCCACCTGGAATATACAGGTAACATATTTATCTTTTGCGTAGCATCATCTGTGGCCTGTACAATGTATGCATAATAATAACTGGACATTTTATAACAATGTTTGTTATTTCTCATCAGCTATTGGTCTTGAGTCATGCCCAGAGCCTCAGACTCCAAACTATGGAATTAGACAAGGAGACAGATTCATGGTTGGGGATGTTGTGCAGTTCTCGTGTGAACAAGGATACTCTCTTCAGGTATAAATACAACATACACACATATATCCTGCATATCCTCCTCCATACACATTCATACTAGCTACGCAGGAACTGAGAGAAAATCGAAGTTTTGGATACACAGAAGCTGCACCTGCATTACAAGTCGCAGTAGTTTAATGCAAACCATCTGCCACACATGTTTGTGAAATCATTAAAAGCTGCTCAGCTTCTGTGATGCTCTGCCATTCACTTTTTTTATCCCCTGGTTATACAAACCAAGAACTATTTAGAATGTGAAGCAGAAGGAAACCCCACTCTCAGGTGGTTTCACCAGCTTTTACTAAACATACAACCCCGGTGTGGTTAGCACAACTCCTGAATAATGTATGTCACTGATGTGGTCTGCTCAATTTCTGTGGTGTACATCGCACAGCTCTAATGGAACCTTGCATTTCCTCATGTTTAATATACAGCTACACAGTATAAATACAGATGTTTTTTTTTTTTTTTTTTTTATTGTAAAGTAAGAATATTATTATTGTGAAGATAAAACTGCATTTTTAAACCAAATTGTTTTCCCTCCTGTGGTGATTTCTCAACTGATATTAAATTGTTGTTGCTTTCATATTTACAGGGTAATGCTCATATCACCTGCATGCCTGGACCCGTTAGAAGATGGAACTACCCTGTACCTCTATGTCTTGGTAGGAGTACTCATACATACATGCATTCATTCGAGCTTGGATTTTCTCCGATAAATGCAAATCGGTGCTGCAGAAATGATGCAAGCAGCCTCTATTGCCTTCTCTGGCTCTAAAAATTAGCTGTTTAATCAATTTACTGCTCCGTCATGAGCTGATTATTTAGTATTCGGTGAAGAATATGATTATGCTTTTTAACTGATGCAAAACTAAGTCAGACTCTGCCATAAACAGGCACTGTGTGCCAAAGCATCAGCATGTGCTGAGGCAAACTAGAGGAAACAAGCCCTGGATGCATTTCCAGTTGCACAATACTAATTTATTCAAGAAGGGTATTTATTAAAGACTCTGAATATTAATTTTTTATTCAAAATTATGCAGAATGCCAGGTTGAAGATACAGAAGTGTCCAGTCATTAGCGCTGTCTTTAAAAAAAGGAGAAGCATGCCGTCTATGCTCAGTGAGATCAGCCTCCTGCTTTGATGTGCTGTTTTCAACGCTGAACCGACGTTTTTTTTTCTTCCTCTCTCTTTTTGTTTTGTGTGTGCGTGTATGACTCCAGCCCAGTGCGGTGGGTCTATGACAGATGTAAGTGGAGTGATTCTAAGCCCTGGTTACCCAGGCAACTACCCCAGTGGATTAGACTGCACATGGACAGTCAACTTACCTGTCGGCTTCGGTAAGAAACACTGTCAACTTTCGATTTAAGCGTGGAATGTGTGCAGTTCTTTTTCTGTTTATTTGAGCATCTGTTTTTGCTTTTTTGTTTGTTGGTTTTCTGTTTTTCTGTGCTTTCATGTATCTAAGTTAATTATTGACTGACTCATTAAGTTACTCACTCAATTATTGTTAGTGGCCTTTATCCATGTAGTTGATGAGCTGTGGATGAAGCACCTAAAAGGAAATACTTTTAATTAATACACATTTGGTTTAATTGCTGCTTGCTCAGGCAGTCAGGGGGTTTTGATTGTTGTAAATGTCATAAGCTGTGTATCTTTCTTAGGCATCCATCTACAGTTCCTGAATTTCTCCACTGAAGCGATCCATGATTATTTAGAGATCCGCAGTGGCACACTAGAAACCGGCTCAGTCATCGACCGGTTCAGTGGTCCAACCATTCCCAAGCCTCTGTTCAGCACCACGCACCAGACCAGCTTTTTCTTCCACAGTGATTATTCACAAAACAAACCAGGCTTCCACATCACATATCAAGGTATGTCTTGTTTCTACGGCAAGTTCTTCACCAAACATCTTGTTGACACTGATTTGCTGAGCAAAGAAAAACAAGAGCGGAGATTTGTCAGTGGTTCATACTTATCTGTTGTCAACACGGTTATTAGATTTTACAGCAGATAACTTCGATAAATCATCTATCACGGAGTAGATAATTTATAACCAAATTATGTTCTCTTTCAGGCGACAATATGTGTGTCTTAATTCATGAAGCACTTACAAGCACGTACACATCCTTATTTTTTGAATTAATTTAAGAGATTAGATGAGTTTTATATTTGTTCTATCAGGCACTAAAACTGTTTTTAGCAGTTTTGTACTTATCACAACAAATCTCACAGATAGCCTACATTTATTACAGCTAAGTCCATTAATGTGGAAATTACAGTGGATGATGAATAAACCTTTTATCTCATGACAGCAGCACTGCCAAAGCATTTTAAAACCGGAAAAAGGCTAATACAAGTCTCATTATTTCTAATACTATTATTGCTACAAGTGATTGTCTTCCTCAGTCACAAGTGTTTTTTCTGTGATGTAAATTTTGGAGTCTTGTGACACTTGTGGCTGTGAAAGGTTTTCAAGACAAGAAGTACTGGCTTCTTTTACAAAAAAAAAAAAAAAAATTTGTAATTGTAAAAATTGTAAATTTAATTGTATCTAGAAGGCTTCAGCTGTTATTTTTTGTCAAGGCTCACCCCAGCATTTCATATTCAAGGGTTATTTTAGTATGCAGCTGCAGATTACATTAGGTCTGGTTTTTTTTTTCTTCTTAAACAAGCCAGAGGAATTATGCATTAGTCTTTTGAACTCTGTGTGAAAATTAGTACTGACAAACAACTTTTAAGTAGGAGGAGAAGGATCATTTAAAGAACTCGGAGTAGTTTAGTGCAGAGTATAGTCTATTTGCAGGATGCTTTTTCGACTCTTGGTCTTGTGGCTATAACGAAAGCTCTGGATCTTTACATGTATTCTTTAGCACTGACCAGTAGTGGCCTTCAAAATTAGACACAAATTGAATTTGGTGTTAGAGTGGTTGCATTTATTGTCTCTTTCCTTGACTAATTTGCAAAGCCGCAGTGCACAATTTCAGGAAAGAAGCACAAATTAATCTGCTCTCGGTCAACTAATTTGGGATGGGGTTATCGCCTTTCCAGCATACCAACTCCAGAGTTGTCCAGATCCTCGACCTTTTCGAAACGGCATCGTGATTGGCACAGATTTCAGTGTTGGGATGACGGTGTCATTTGAATGTCTGCCTGGATATTCTCTCATCGGCGAGGCTTCACTCACATGTTTACATGGAATCAGCAGGAACTGGAACCACCCGTTGCCACGATGCGAAGGTAATTTAGATCGTTATCACCGCACATTTTACTATGTCACTTTTGTTTGAATGCATTCTACAGTTCTTTTCTTTCAGCTGAGACATTTTATATTTAACAGCCTAGTTGTGGGTTGTGGTAGGAAATCGAAAAACTGAATATCTTACTTTCTCCGAAAAACATCATTTACTTTTTATATGAGTTTGCAACACTGAACCATCATGTGCCCATTTCCCACGTACAATGGCAAATTAATCTTTCAATACAAAAGATAATTTTTTGGCAGTTCATGCATTTGTCTGCCTGTCCTGAAACACCCTCACTTTTAAACGCTTTTTAAAAAGCATTTCAATATTGTTACCATTGCCGTTGTGGATATTGGTAATAACGTTTCATATTATTGCTTTCCTGACTCTGACTAATGACTCTGAAGTATTGTTCTGTTATTAAATTATAAGTTATCTTCCTCCTAGCTGTAACAATTTCATGTGCACATTATTTTTATTCATACCTGCCAACAGTGCTTTCTGAAACTAAGCACAATATAGGCCTCAATATTTCTTCCACAGTGCAACCAGTTGATATTGATTGTTGCACTGAGAGCAAAATGGAAAGAATGTATTGTGCAATTACAAGCATCTCCAACTTGTAACTCAACAGGAAAATATGGAATTGTTCTGCACTTTATGGAATAAACAGCAGAAAGTTCATTAGCACTAAAATATTATGAAATACATCTTGAAATAATTAGAAAGATGCCAGGGATGTTGTTGTTGTATATTTCTAACTAATTGTGGAGGTGAAATTATGTTCTGAATAAAATTATTCTTACTTTATGTGCAGTAACCGCAAATTAATCTACTACTCTAGTACTGTTTTTTAGGTTAGACTTTGGAGACTTAACATCTATTTAAACACACTTAATTTTAAAAACTGTAAATATTCAGTTTAATAGCTCTCAGCAGTGGTAACACTGTTAGTTAATATTTGCGCTGCAAAAGTGAAATACAACTATAATGGCAATTCATTAAAGGTATTAAAGTGTTATCCACTTGTCAATGTATGACTGATAGTCGTGTCTTTTCTCAGTCATCCAGACAATTACTAAAGCTTCTCAATGGTGACACTAATTTGTCAGTAATTTATTAAGGATCATTTTGTTAATATTCTGTCTCACAGCTCTCTGTGGTGGTAACATCACATCATTAAATGGAACAATTTACTCTCCTGGTCACCCTGAGGAGTACCCCAACTTTCAGGACTGTGTGTGGAGTGTGAGAGTTCCTCCTGGACACGGGATTTACATCAACTTCACTGTACTGAGCACTGAGCCCATATATGATTACATCACTGTCTGGTAGGTGTTGTTTAATTATGTTATTTACTTGTTTTTAATGTGTAAACTGACTTCATCCTCATGTCCTTTGGCACTTCTTAACAATCTTTTTAATCTTTTTTAATACTTCGAAGAGTTTTATTTTTGACTGAACAGCCATTTAATGTGTTTCACAGACAGAGAGACACTCGTCCACATTTTATCTCTTTCTCACAAGGTGTCACACTCTTTAACACTTTTCATAACTAGCCACTAATTGGCTAAATTCCTGCAAGGGTTACTATGACTACAGACACTACTTGAATAAAAAGTTACTCTGACAAACTTTCCTTCCTGTCATGTTTTTCATCTCTTTTTGCCAATAAGTTTTGCTTTTCCTTCTCTATGTTCTTCACATCTCCATGTCTCAGTGACTCTTATACGGTATACACAAAGCATCTTTCTCTACCTACTTGCCCTGCCTTGATTTCTCTTTTCATTATTCTTCTTGAAAAGAGCAGTCATTGGCAACAGTAGACATTTTGTCAATGCAGGTGTTTAAATGGCACTTAGATACCGTGTTACATAGTTATCTGCAGGTGCAAGGTGGCGGCAGAACCATAAATACTGTACTATAGAGTCTGTTTCTATGGTTGCCATTTCTGCCCCCTCTCTGCAGCTAAAGCCTGTTTCCTATAAATAGACGACAGGGTGCAACGTCAACAGATTAGAAATGTCACCTGGCAAACAGACATTAGACTAACACAGAAGGACCACATGTCTGTCAGCTCGTCATGATATCAACCTTCTACATTTCCCTGTTTCCCTGCCAGTTTCTGCAAGATTTGGCAAAATGTAAAATTACTGCTAATAAAAACATTGTTATTTTTTAAGAGTTTCCAACAACAGAATGTATACACAATTGTCTTTCTCTTAAAAGGGATGACAGACTGTCAAATAATGACAGACTGTCAAAAAATGACTTTAATTCTTTCCTGCTTTCAGAAAGAGAGAGCAACACCAAGAAACATTTCAGGCTTAAAAGAGCCTTTATTCTCTTACCTGAATGAATGATCTTATTAAGTGACCAGAGTCCAGTCACAACGACATTTTCCACTATTTCCTTAAGTCTTCATTTTAGGCTAGTTTACCAGTGGGAAAACTTTGCCCCTGGAGGTTCTCATTCAGTTGCCAAGTTGCAGGTATCGGCTCAATGCACCACTTAATCTTTCAGGACCTTGTTAAGTAAAGCCACCAACTACAATCTGAATGCTTAGATATGCCTGTCAGGTTACAGCCTCTCTCAGTTATGTAACACACTGTGGATTGTTGTACTAGTTTTAATATATTTTTTATCAAATGTCTGTTATGTTATCAGTTGGTCTGTCCATCTGTGCCATATTTTTAAACTTGATATCTCATGAAGGTCACAAGCAAATTTTTTTGACACAATTTTTTGTTGTCAAAGGTCATGGTCACTGTGACCTTAAAAAAACATATCTTTTGACTATGAATGAAATATTTCAGGAACACCATTTCTTAAGGATGAGCTGATAAGGTTTTAGTGATCAGTTTTGTTTGTTATTCACACTATTTTGACGTCAGAGAAATAATTCCTCTCAGCTGTACTTAACAGCAGTTTGTTTGTTTAATGTAAAGATGTTTTGAGTGTGTACATGTAGCTTAAAACTCCAACATCCAGCCTTTATTTCTCAAGCCAAAGACCACAGTGCTGTTCCACCATGTGTTAGCGACCCACCGCCGATTCTAAGAATTGTCCGCACAACATGTCCTGACCCTGCTGTCAGAAAAAGTGGACATTACTGCAGAACTCATACAAAGCAAAAGACAGCAGCCCCACACAAATGCACTAGAAACTCACAATCTCACTGCCATAACGCCGGCTCCCTGTAGCGAACACAGTGTCCAAGGTAAAGGTGTGATTTTCACAGCAGTATGCTCCATCCAGAGCCAGCCAACCTGACAGTCAGTTAGTCTGCTAATTGGTCTCACACTGGGAAGCTTACTACAGGTCTTCATCGAGAGAATTATCATACATGTCACGAATCTTTCCTGCTATTGTGCTATCACACACGGTATAGCTTTCTCTGTGCCACGTATTCCTATAATCCACTCATAATTGTTAGAGTGTGATAGTCTCTGCAGTAATCAGCAGTGGAAAGCAAGAAATGAAACTACTCTGAACCACCCAACGTGAATCAAAGAAGATGATAATTCCTTACATAACCTGACAGGTATAATTGGCCTCATCCAAAAACACTTACAAGCAGGAAATAATCACTTCATTTAACATCATGATGATACTTTTTAATCACCGATAATGAGCCTGCTATTGGTTAGTTCCAGTCTGATGACTGGTAGTGCTGTCATTAAAGGTGAAATATGCTCATGACATTGCACTAAGACCATGTGACAGATAACATCCTCTCTGCCTTATGTGGTAATTTTGTAACCATTCATGACTGCCAGGCTGATGTTAGTGACAAAACTAGAGTCAAAATGTAAGTTAAAGTCTACAACACATTTGTTATTCATATGATCTCATAAGAGTTCGATCAATATTTATAAACTTCAGTGTCCCAAAGCAAGAATAAGAGAGCCAGTACAATAAGTGTGTTATTTTCAAAAGAGAAATAGGCACTGTTCTTTTCAGTTAACTAGAATCTGGGTTTCTTGAGGTTTTGTGTCTAAATGAGCTTAGTGACATTGTAGTTTTAGATTGTTTTGAAAAGGAGGACGAGCCCATATTCATGCACAATCGCTCTGGATGCTCACACTTTGTCAAGCAATTTCTATCTCCATTCACAATCAATGGAGCAGCTCCGGGTTTTGTCTCATAAATATCACTGAGTCTCCTCTATCTTTGTTTCTAGCTGCAGAGAAACCATTTCCTGATCACAAATAGCTATTTAACTGTCACAGATGACAGCCATAATTTATTCAAATTATGTTTTAGGCTCACTTTCCTCTCCCATGTTTCTATAAAGAAAGATCAAGTCCATTCATTTATAGGTCTTTAGACTCTTGACTGCCTGCTTCGTAACATAAGTTTTCTCTCTGTTTCTCCATAGGGATGGTCCAGACCAATCTTCTCCTCAGATTGGCCAGTTTAGTGGAAACACAGCTCTGGAGTCTGTCTACTCAACCTCCAACATCATCCTCATCAAATTCCACTCTGACTTCTCTGGAGCTGGCTTCTTTGTTTTAAGCTACCATGGTAAGATCATAACAACATTATCAAAGCAGTCACAGAGCACTCGCTAAATAAGTGCAACACATCATTTCATTGTGTCTACTTACGTTACAGATGCTGGTTTCATTAACTGTTTTCTTTGCACCCGGCTTTATTTGCTGAGATATACTGAGGTACAGTGGTAGAGCTATAATGCTATGATTAGTTGTAGCTGCAGTGATGGGATCGATCTGTTTGTGTTAGCTTCTCTTCAACTTCATCCTCATTAAGTTCCACTCAGACTTATCTCCTTTGAGTCACTCTGACTCACAAAGTTTGGTCTTCCACCAGAACTTTTCACTCTCTGATCGAAGCCATCGTCTTTGTCACATCCTCCACAGTGATAATAGCAATGTTGAATTGTCCTGATAGAGACCACTTAAAACCTCATCGTTTCAAAGTCTGTAATATTCTGGTTTAATTTTTAAGCACACCAAGTCATATTTGAATGACACTGTTCCTGCTACCATGTATATCCACTTATTTTTAAGTATAGCAATTGGGTTTTCACATGTGTCATTACATAGTTATGCCTTGTGTGTAATATGTGATTTATTTAATGGACAATGAAGTCATTTTTATGTCTCACTTACTGTTATAGAAGGAACCGATACTCTTTCGCCAAATATATTAATGAAATATTGCAGTAATCCTTGACACTGGCGATCAGAGCAAAGTAAGCGAAATAAAATATAATAGCATAACCACTGTTGATTAAAACAAGACCATATATAGTAAACAAGATGATGAAGAGAAGCAGTTCACAACACTGACCTTTGAAAGAAGAAAGAAAGAAAGAAAGAAACACTTTCTCTGTGTAAATATAAGCTTGGTCAATGATCAGCTGGTGTTTTCTCATTAAACACTTATCACTTCATAAGTGAGCAGATGTTACAATCATTTTTCATTTGCCACTTTCTGGTATGCAGCACCTTCTTGTCTTGTGGTGTTAAAGTACGCAATATCATTTGAATTTTTATGCCTCTGCACCAGCGACAGTGTCATTTCTATAATCTTGGTACAAACTTTCATTTGGACTGAAGGATGAGCGCAATATCTCATAAGAAACTTGAGATAATATCTTCACATGTGGCACAATTATACACCTGCACTGAAAGATGACTAATGTGTTTTCGGTGAATAAAACTCATGATCAATGTGACATCACAAAGCGTGAGTAACTGAAGAGTGAATGTACTTCAAAGGTCATCTTCTCTGCGTGTCATCATAATGAGTCACAAAAAAAAAAACATTTTTCTGGCCTTTATTCAACACATTAAATCAGGAGCACACAGCCGGCATGCGGTGGCATCAACGAGGTGATACTTCTAGCTGCTGTTGAAATGAAAATAGAATTGCAAGTGGTTTGTTAAAAAAATTAACAACTTTCAACAACTTATCTACATCTAAAAACTTAATTAATCTTTTAAGTTAGTCTGTGTGTGAACATCAATTTTGTCTTGTCATTATTGTTTACCTCCAATTATAACTTCCCTTGTTCTTAAGAGCAGCCATCAGATCAGAAGAAGCTTTTCAACCGCGCAAGAAAAACACAGTATAATCTAAAATAAAATAACCTTTTGAAAATAGCTTCAGTACGATGCTGTAAGAATGCAACTAATTCATCATTTCAAAGGAAACAGTGTATTTGCGATTTGTTCAGCAAAAAAACAATTAGATGTTTAAAATGGGATGTTTGTGATTAAAAAAAACCTTCAGTGAAAGTTTGATCATTAGTGAGTCACTTTACTAAAGAAGTTTATTTTGTATCTCTCTCATGCACAGCCAGCTCCTCTTCACAGTCTTGTGGAGATCATATTTTTTGCTGCTCTTTCTCTGTGTCAGAGCTGTCTATGTCATTCACTTTTTCATTTCAATCTTTTGGTGCACTTAGACTTCCCATTGTTTTCAACTGCAGTTTAAGATGAAAACTGCCTTCTTTATCGTTCTGCTTGTCTGCCTGTAAACATCAGTCACCAAATCACCTACATAGATATATGAAGTATATTTAGAACTAAACTGTGTACAGGTATAAAAACCTCATAACATTTAGCACCAAGGTAATAAGGAACATCTACTATCTATAATTATATTTTCTACCTGACAGCATTTCAATGTTGTTAATCTTTGTTATGTATCATTTATACTTCTTTATTAAAATACATACAGTCTAATTTGTGGCTGTATCTTATATGGTGGTATGTCTTTAAAATTCAGTTCATCACTGCTAATTACAGTTAATGTGATACATTGTTTAACTTGATTCAACAGGTTTCTCTAAAAGGCTGAGAAAATAGTTAAGTTAGTTTTTCTAAATGAAGATTTATGTTTTGACACTGCAAAGTTTTACTACACATTTATTGAAATGTTTGGTGCATTCCCGATCCTTGTCAGAACTGTAAAGTACCTGAAAAAGTTGCCTATATGGAGAAAGTTTTAATTTGACAGAACTGCTTCTAATAAGTCTAACTTTCCTTACCCTTCACATTGCAATTTGTCATTTGGTGTCTCTCTCTGTCTCTCTCTCAGTACATATACAGTACAGTGGTAATATAGATGTATAGCCTCCCACGTGAAGCTTATATTTGCTTCTTTTCAAAAGTTTTTTTTTTCATTGCTTTATAGGAAAAACATGTCAACTTGTTTTTTTTTTTTTTTTTTCCAACAGGCTTTCCTTTTTTCAGACACATGACATGTTATTAATGAATCTCTGTTGGCAGGTTTTAACTGTCAGCTGTCACACTCACACAAGAACAGTACCATCTGATGGATTCAAGTTTATCTTCAATTTCTGTTTTATTGGGAGATGTACGGCAGAAAGTGACATGGAAGATGGATAACAGGGAGACAGGATGGCTTGTACAGCAGTGGTTGTTAGCATTATTTTGTCACTTCAGTTTTATTAGACAGTATAACAAAAAAGGAAACCAGAGACAGGCAAGTCTGAGAGGTAGGTAGCCCAAATATGAGCGGGCATTACATCTTATTTGTTAGTATGGAGAGGGCATAAATTCTCAGTTAATGAGAGTTAATTCAGAGAGAATAAGCACAGCTCCTAATAGATTTTCCTCAGCAGGAACTTGTCATAAGGACGTACAAATTTCCAATGTCCTTTTATGACTCTACTGAAATTCAGAATGTCACAGTTTGCATCTGATCTGACAGCTGCTAAAGTGCAGTTTTGGTTTGAAATACCAAATAAACCCCAAAGGAAGCACCAATCCACAGTTTGGGGATGTTTAATAACGTCATTGTCCTTCTGTTTATTTATCTCTGGGTCAAGGTTGTGAATGCCAGCACCTCCCATACACAGAGCTGAGGACCATACAGGGGTGGATAATGTTGTCATGGACGTGAGACTAAGAAAGCTGATGTGACATGAATGTAGAAATAGTCATAAAAAAAAAAATGCTCTTGGAGCTTAGTGAGATCAATGACTTGCTCACAGTGATCCTCTCCTCACACGCATAGAAGCAAAGATGTCATTGCATACACTCAAACAGATGCATACACAAACAGACACATACAGAAACAGACACATACTCGCACAGACACAACAGTGAGACATGCACACACTTACTGGCACATAGACACAGACCACAGGGCTTTGATATGCATGAGAGCAGCAGATACTATTGGCAGGTCTCATTTTCATAGTCAATTTCATCCTGACTTATAGCCCTCAGCCCTCTGTGCCTCTCTCTCCCTTAGTCCTCCCCTCTGTCTGTCTGTATATTCTGTCTCCCTTTCCCTCCCTCTCTCTGTTAGTGAGTGATCTATGGTCATGCAGTAATATTGATTACAGCTTTCAGCTCTGTAGCTGTGAAGTCAGTTGCTTTTTATGATTCGAGTCCATGCTGTATCTGTGTAGCCGGTCTGTTTTTTGATGCCACGCTTCACTGACCTGACCATCTGAACTTAAAAGGTGAAGTTAAACTGATATAATCAAATTAATACAATAAACAGAAAGCAGGTGGTGTCACTATTTTAGACACAAAGGATTTCTCACTGCAACACCTGGGGCAGTTGTTACAAGCGTGGACAACAGTGAGTTTACACACGAGTGTAGAAAGACCACCAAGTTACATTTAAGGCACAGCAGGAAAAAACTGACTTATTGCCAGTTTCAAAGCATTGGAAATCGTACATTTTTTCCTGCCATGACAACCGAGGTTAGGGTGATCGACTACATTTCTTTTCGCACATTCTCATATATTGTCCCTCTCTTGCCTTTTGCCTCTGTTATCCCAGCCTACCAATTAAGGGTTTGTCAGCCTCCTCCAGAAGTGCCCAATGCTGACATACTGATGGAGGACGGGGAGTTGGAGATAGGTGAGTTGTCTCTCTGACTGTCATGACTCTAGACAGTCAAAGTAAAGTAAAGGTCCATAAATAATATGAATCTGAACTAAAGTTCAGAACTGTCGGGTGGTTCAATTTGTGACAATGCACCATTTTAATTGGCTTGTTATATGTGTTCTTTCTAAAAATCATAATTTGTATAGCAACTAAAGCTGTTAAATTAGTAGTGTTAGAAAATTGGAATATTTGATATATGTGACATATAGTTGAGTGTGAGTGTATGAGTAAATAAATATGCCTTGATTTCTAAATTTCTAAACATTTCCCTCATACAATAATTTTCTGCTTACAGGTGACATCATCAGGTACAGATGCCACCCTGGATTCTCATTGGTCGGCAGTGAGATTCTGACCTGTCGACTGGGAGAGAGACTACAGATGGATGCACCTCCTCCAACATGCCAAGGTGGGTTTTGTCAAAACAGTATGAAAAAAAAGTATGTTTAACAATATTTCAAAATTTTTGTGTTAAAAATACAGACAAAAACAGTGTGTATTAATTTAACGTGACCACTTCCCTTCTCTTGATTTTCTATCCATAGTCCAATGTCCAGCACACGATGTGCGATACGACTCGTCAGGCGTCATCCTGAGTCCTGGTTGGCCAGAAAGTTACCCCAACCTCCAAATGTGTACATGGAGCGTTACAGTAGAGAAAGGATACAATGTTACCATTACCTTTGAAAGCTTCCACACAGAGAAAGAGTTTGACATACTGGAGATTTTTGATGGTAAAAAAAAAAAAAACACACACACTTAAACACATGTAAAAGTATTTGCTAGACCTCATTCAAATATATCAAGTTGTTAAGATGAAATTGTCACTAGGAAAACTGGACATACAGTAACAGACACAAAACTACATAAACTACAGTTTATTTTTACTCTATCATTCACTCTCTTTGTCTCTCTTACCTTCTTTATTTCCCCTCTCTCCCATTTTTCCTGTCACTTTATCTCGATCTCTTTCAGGTCCGACAGTCAACAGTCCCACTCTGGCAACGCTGAGTGGCGACCTGCCAACACCCTTTAACCTCACCACTTCTGGCCATCAATTCTCGGTCCGCTGGGCCTCTGACCATGGCACAAACAAAAAAGGCTTCAAAATTCGCTATGTTGGTGAGTACCAAAGTATGTATCCCAACTTTATTTTACTACTACTTTACAATAATATTACACTGCATGGCAATAAGAACCGAAGTAGACAGAGACAGACAGAAGGACAGAAAGACGTTCGGACTGGAAGTGCACGTCGAGGAGTTGTTGAACCTCTAAGTTGCATCAAAGTATGACTTGTTAAATATTAAAAAGATTGTTTCTCAGTTTTGTGTTTGGGGAAAATAGGTAACATATGAGAGAGAGTTGATGGGGGGAAATGCATTAAGAATTTAAAGTGTCATCAACTTCATCTTAACGGATGCACTTTGTTTTCTTTATCTTCAGCATACTTCTCACCTCACTTCTGTCTGTCTCCTAAATCAGATCACTAAATTGTGTTATGGGTTAGTTCTTAACTTTTACACATTCAAGGAAAACTTAATGAGCGCAGATGTTCTTTTAGATGAAGTTTTACATTTAGGCACTCTTGCATCTGGGCCTTAGACTGTTGGGCATTAAGCATCTTCACTCGGGTAATAAGCCCTAAGTGCTTTATTCAAGGGCATTTTTTGACAGTTAAGGGGGGAGGAGACAGTATCACCTGTTTAGTTTGCTTATTCACTTCATACCCTGTGCTTAGGAGGCTGCTGCTTTAACCTTTTAAAAAACACTGCTCTGTATGATGAATGATCTACTGAATAATAACAGAAAAGCCTCCCAGGACGCTCACACTCAGTGACCTTCTTTGGTAGCTGTGTTTAATGCGAGCATCTGCAATGATTGTTAAACATATGTTGTGAGTATACTAATATCAGGGTTCAGCTGAAACAGTGTTTTCATTTTTCTTTTTTTTTTGACAATCAGGTCAGTATATGACGGTATTTATAAGGACACAATGAGCTCACATTTTAATTATAAAGCTCAGAAACATAACTATTGCGTTATTATATTCCTCTTACTATTAAAACATAACATATATATTTGTAGTGGTATATGCACTCTTGTAAAAGAAGCAACTTTGTCATTGTAACTCAATGAGTTGGTATATATTAACATGATAACAGACCCTTGTGTGATTGAATCAAATGTTAATACCATCAATCTTAACAATACTGACTGAATCTGATCTGTGGTCAGCTGGCTGTTCTGCCAACATGCTGATTCTGTGATATCGGTCTGTGACCATCAGCTTTAAAACTTTCATAGCTTTAAGAAAAAAAAAAATGCTGGAGCGCTTTAATTGGAAATCATTGACAAACTGCAAAAAACATTGCTGGCACTGATTCTGTGTTTCCAACACTAGAAAAATGCAGTAAAAGGAACAAAACTCCTCCACTTACTCTCACATGGCACTCAATCAGTTTGGTTCAAAAACCCACCACATAGATGATAGTGGGCCAGGAGCAGACCAGAGGGACATATAAAACACACTTATCACTAATAAATAAGGCCAGTTAAGTTGTTAACTTGTTTTTGGGCTCTTTCCCAATTTGGAGAGTTACAGACCAGGAACATTGCCCAAATCAACATCTTATTGGACCCAGGCCTGAGGAAACTTTATAGCCTATGACGAAGGAACATAATGAAACTGCTACCGATTACTTATCAGACAGACAGACGACAGCATGCCAATAATGTATACAATAGACAGACTTAGACAATACTTAACTTGTTGTCATGTTATGTAGCAATTAGCCCACAGCTACTAATTTTGTCTGCACTAAAATATTGTTTTGCAGCATAAGAATATCTCATAAAATTGCACAAATGCCGCTAGTGATTTTGTGCGCAGTGTGTTAACTAATGTCTCACATCTACTGTAACTCTACACATTGAGAGACTTAGTATTTAGTTTATTTGGCTTTTGTTCAGCTTGTAAAATGGCTCTTGACGGCCTGAAAAACGCTCTCATAAAAACACTGAAAAACAAGCTTCCATAATGTGTCAGTAAGGTACAATCAACATTATGAATGTGGTTGTTAATATTTATTCTCGCTGTATTTTTGTGTCCAGTTTAGTCCAACTAGTTATTTGAGAAATTGTACTTGGAGTGATGACATCCTCCTTCCCATGACATGGTTTAAAATACACAATCAAAAGCCTCTTTGAAGTCTCTATAGAAATTAAATTTTACTCACAAAAAGGACACATATGCCATTAGTTCATGGTGGCGTGGCCCCCTGCTGTGTAATCAAGACAGTAGTGACTTATGTTACTTTAGGGAAACTATCATATAATCTGTGCAGTATCATGGTGCCACTTTTTCATAAACTTTACAGTTAATTAACTAAAGTCAATGTTGATATTGCAAGCATTTCAGATATAATAGATCTGTGATAATCCCATAATTGGTGTGAAGTGAAAATGTCAGGTATTCAGTAGCTCTACAGTGGCAGAGTGTTAGCGGCTCTGATGTGTTATTAAAAATAAACCACCCATTTTGAAGCCTTTTTAAACCATTGTTTTTCATTTTCTTCAATTGTGTTTCCTCCACTCCAGCACTGTATTGCTCAACCCCAGACTCTCCCCTCCACGGCTCCATCTCCTCCCAGAGTGGCGGCCATATTAATAGCGTGGTGCGGTGGGCTTGTGACCGCGGTTACCGCCTCATCGGCAACGCCACAGCAACCTGCCGCCGCACATTATTCGGTTACCACGCATGGGATTCTCCCGTACCTGCATGCCAAGGTGTGTTTCACCGTCTGAGTATCAAGGGTGTTTCATGCATGTCAAGTATATGCTAGAGCAAAAATACTGAAAACTGTTTGAGGAAATTGTTTGGACAGTAGAAGTAGATAGTTTACTGGACCTTGTGACTTTGATGCACATGTCTGGTGTTTCAGTATTAAAATTTCAGTATGAAAAAACTGAGTCAAGAAGAGCTATCTAGTTTTCTCACTGACTTAACTTTTAAGAGACTAGTTAGCTATAAAAGCGAGTAACTGCTGTAAGCCTGGTTTGCCATACACCTCCTTGCTTTACATCTGAAAAGCCTTTTATTTTTCTTAAGTATTGCTTTTTTTTTTTTGCTCCAGGGTAGACATTTTCCAGGTTCAAGTGAATAAAATACTAGATGCGTTGTTTGTAAGAAGGGGCTTTAATATGTGACTTCCACATGTATTTCATATACATTTGGTCGATTTAATGACATGAATTATCTGAAAAGACCATTATTTCAGCTTGACTCATAGCACCTATTCTTTTGTTCCATATCTAAAGATGTGTATTTACAGACTTTATTACAGTATGTTTTGCAAAGAAATCTTTATGTCTAAGCCCACACATAAAATAATGGTACGAAGTCACAGCTCATAGCTGATATTGATAGAAAGTCAAATGAAGGATGTATAGCTGATTGTCAAAACTATGTAATAACACGCTGCATTGCTCAACCAACTAGGCTATTTAAAACCACAATGGAGCACCATGTTCAGCAATGATTATATATTTTTGGATTGACAGCTTCATTGAAGAAATGTAAGATTATTTGCAAATATACAACACAGTCTGTGGCACTGAATCCCTAGAAGTATTTCAAACAAAGTACACATCAAATGTGACTACCTGACAGACATAAAAGTACATTAGATCTTTTGTGCATGTTCTTTTGCATTGTTGTCTTCTTAAACTCTGCGTGTATATGTTTTCCTCTAGCTGTCTCATGTGGGGCACCCAAGGCTCCCATAAACGGTGGCGTTTTAACAGCTGACTACTCTGTCGGAACAAGAGTCTCCTATTTTTGTAACGACGGGTACAGACTCTCCAGTAAAGATCTGACGTCAGCCATCTGTCAGCCCGATGGAACGTGGAGCAACCATAATAAGATACCACGGTGTTCTGGTTAGTGACACATAGACCAGCAGTATAAACAGTCTAAATACCAAACCTGATGGTGTTACTAATTTGGACATATGAAATGGTAGAAGCCAGAAATATAGAAATGTGAGTATTTGACATCCCTGAGAGTTTTGCTGCTTCAATTATAAAAAACATCTCTTACTGAGTATGGATGTACTAGTTTGTAAGTAATATATAATTGCCACTATTAGTGGCATTATTTAAGTCATTATTACAAAACTATGATATATTGTTCAACAGCTTCACCTTACTCTCAGCTGGTTATATACTATCTGACAGTTTTTTAAAATGGTGACTGTGTTTTTTAAATGGAAGCAAACATCATATTCTTCACACTGTCCATCTCTCTGTAGTGGTGGTGTGTCCCAGCATCGGATCTTTTTCATTAGACCACGGCCGCTGGAGGATTGTCAACGGCTCACACTATGAGTACAGAACTCGGATCGTGTTCACCTGTGATCCGGGATACTACAGGTTAGGCCCTGCCCACATCCAGTGTTTACCCAATGGTGTGTGGAGCTGGAGAAATGAGAGACCACACTGCCAGGGTGAGTATCTAAGGTGTATGACATTTTAATGACCATCGAGCTGACCTTAATTATTAATGTGAACATTTAGTCATTGGAATCATTGCACTAAGATACTGAGATAGCGGTTACATAAAGACATATTTAATGGACAGACATGAGAACCAAATGAATCTTAGTATGAAGAAGTGTCAAACTATTACTTTAAATATTAACCAAGTACCATCAGTGTATTTTTTGGATAATGTTAAGTCTGTGAGTTTCTCTTCATGACTTGAAGAAATTACAAACATCAGGTAGCTTAATGCCGCCATCAACTTTTATGAACAGATGTGAGCAAGGAATGGGGAAAAAGCAAATTGTTTTAAGTTGGAAACCAACAGCTACTATTACAAACACATAAACTTTAAACATAACACACAAACAAATAAGACTTTATTTCAGCGTTATTGACCAGCAGCTAGCTTTGTAACAGCTTTAAAATGGTAAGAAACAAAACACAGGTCAATTTGGTACATGAACACAGCTGATAGTTTCAGTTTGTGTAAAAAGTCTGGCATGTAAAATGCGGTGTTATCTAAGGACACAAATATGTTAATTGATGTCCGAATTGGATTCATTTGGTTTCATCTGTTGATGTCTCACTTAAAAGTAGAAAGAAAAATGCTTTTACACCAATCCGATGCACTAACCTGAAAATGTTGCCTTGACATTTTTAAACTGTCATCTGTTATTTTTCTCTTGAGGATTCTTTGACATTTTGAATCAATGTTATTTTTCCGTAAAGAATGGTGTGACATTTGAAAATGTACCATTATTTTCTTCACCATGCATCTCTGAGTGTTAGGGGGTGGAAAAAAATTATATTGGCACTAAATTTGCGTGATGAACAGTACACTGGGACTGGAAGCGTTTTCTCACTGAAACCAGTGAGCTCTTCCAGCTTCAGCAAATGAGCTTGGATCTAAATTTGTACACAACTGCTTTTAAATTGCTTGCATGTGACTGTGTGTTTCAGTTATTTCCTGTGGTGAGCTGCCATCTCCACCCAATGGGAAGAAGATTGGTACTCAAACAACATTTGGTGCAACTGCCATCTTTACGTGCGATGCTGGTTTCATGCTGGTGGGGTCAGCTGTCAGAGAGTGCCTGTCATCAGGGCTTTGGAGTGGAACGGAAACACGATGTTTAGGTATATACCTGCTAGAACTATTAATTTGTTTAAATATACAGTATATTCTAGATGGGGTATGGGTATCTTTTTGGACCTAAAAAGCTTAGAACACACACTTCACACATACACACACACGCACACACACACACACGGACACACACACACACAGGGAATTTGAAAGATGTGACTTTTCAAGTCAGCCTAATGAGACCAGGTATCAAAAGTAGGTATGTGCCCTGCACCTCTTGTCTGACTGCACAGCTGCTTCCCTCTGGCCTCGTCCACCTCACAATCAAAACTATCAGGAGCAGGCTTCTGCCGTGCACTTACTAAATTCATTCTGAATGTTCTTTTTATATACAAGGCAGAAAAACCAGCTACTTTCTTCTGTCAGTGTGCCAGCCAGAGGTAACAGATGTTATGACATGGTGCTGTCACTTCTCCACGAAGCCTCAGTAGAAGCGGCGCTTCCCAGAATACTTCAGAGGCTGAGGGGGGAAATGAGATGCAATTTATAAAGAAAAAGTTCAGTGTAACTTAACCTAGACTGATGAGGAGGCATGATTCTGTCAAAAATAAAATAAATTGAGTTTTCAGAAACTGCTACAAACACCAATTTTATTCAATTTTTTTTTTTATTATCCTTCAAAACAAAACTGGCTCTAAGACGCTTCTTGTGGTTAATGTTGATGCCTGTACACTTTTAGCAATTATTACTGTAATTAAAGCTAACAGATGAGATAATTTCATTCACCCAATAAAGTTGATCCTCAAACCTTTAAAAGTAAAAAAAAAAAAAAAAAAAAAAAAAAAAGATATTTCATGATACAAGATATTTTTCTTTCCCTTGCACTGCCTGCTCAAACTGACTAAAGCATACCAAAAACAGTTTTATTTTATGTATTAATTTGATATTCTATTGATGTTTGAATATAAACTGTGTAGGTGTGATATGTAAATAATTCGAGGTGCTAACTAATTTTCTGTCTTTGACGCGTGACTTTTTGGCACATATTCTAGAAAATATAGTGTGAGACTCACTTGGGTAATGCCCTTTTACTCCAGTAAACAACACTTCAAAGACAATATGATGTGACAGGTGATATGAAGCGACTTTTTTCTACTTGTTTTCTTCCCACTTCCCCGACTGTCTTTGAATTGTTAGCATTTGCTGACACCGGGGGACACCATGCAGGTTTTTATCCACTGTAAAGAATAAAATCAATAGTCAATCCAGACTCTGAGAACAGAAAATACACTTTCCCATTCCTCTTTGTGAAACAGCTTTTAAAACATTTCGAATTAGCACTGTGCATCAATCAGACCCATGGGAATGAAACTGACCCAGGGTGCAAAGAAGCCAAAATATCTGATTTGTTAACTGTCGCTATATAAAATCTGATTCTTTTAAACAGGAGAACGTCTTCATTTAAAAGTTAGATGCTTTTGAAGTACAGTGACACAGCTATTGAAGTGTTAGAGGTGAACCAATTTGTGACAGAGCTTCTAATGCCTTGTGCAGACAGAATCCTTGTTAGTCCACTTTTCAAGTTGTGTGTTTCGCTTACAGTCGTATGGTTTATGTTCAGGATAAAACAGGTTTCGAGCTACAATTGCCTTCTTTTACACTCTCGCAAAAAGCTTCAGCAGATGTTACCATTTTTTATGCCCCACACTGAAGCAACAAACTGCCTCTTACGCCAAGGGGAGATTAAATCCTCTAGGTGCATTTAAAAACTCGCAGGCCTGTTTTTTGCTGATGTTTTCTTTGTAGCCCTGAAAACAAACCAGAGAATCCATCTCACAGGCAGAATAAAGCTGTGAAGTATAAAATAATTTTTTGAAATATTTACACATCTGCAGGTTAAGTCTTAGTCGTGACCAGAATAAATCAAATGCAAAGCAAAACAGGAATTTAGTTTAAGAATTAACTAGAATTGGTTAAAAAAAAAAAAAAGTAAACTAAAGAAAACTTGTAGAATCACAAAATGAATGAATGTTCTTCATGTGCAATGGTTGAAAACTAGTAACCAGTACACCACCAAGAAACATTTAGTTTGTTTTCAAACTCATGGAAAGTGTTACTCCTCACTCAACTCGCCTGTCCCTTGTGTTTCTGTCTATCTCTTTTCCAGCTGGTCACTGTGGAATCCCAGAAGGCATTGTGAATGGCCAGGTGATCGGGGAGAACTTTGGTTACCGTGATACAGTCGTGTATCAGTGTCTACCTGGCTTTCGACTAATAGGCTCATCGGTTCGAATATGTCTCCAAGACAACCAGTGGTCTGGACAGCTTCCCGTCTGTATACGTAAGAGAAGCGATCAGTAACATGTTTACCTCTCGCTGACTTAAGATTCTCCTGAACAAACGAATTAAACCAAAACTTATGCTGCTTATCATTATATCTGTGACGACCTGTTGTCTGAACTACTGCCCATATGTTCAACAGAAATATAGACAATCATATATATTGACTACATCTTTTTTTCTAAAAGACAGCTATGTCAGCTTTCACTTTCACTGAGCGTGCATGTTTGCTGAGGATGACAAGCGGCACATAAAATGGTGTGAAGAGTTTTGTCAGTATTTGCACATGTGCTCATAAGACACGGCCACAGGTTAGCGAAGAGAAATGTGTCAAAGAAAAACACAGAGTGCAGCCAAGATTTTTTCAAAATGTGCTACAGTTTTGTTTAGTTTTGCTCAAGAGGAGGCAGTTCACCATGGAATCATCAATGAAGGCCCATCTTTACTCTCTTAAAAAACAATAGTAAAACTAATCAGGATTAAATGGAAATTGATTAAACACACACACACATACACATATATATAAATGGTACATTATTACTGATAAGTGAGCAGTGTAGATGAAATAGAATAAACACATATTGATAAGTACTGAGAGAAAAATGCTCTACAGCAGGACAAGGCAGACCTGTTCAATGGGAAATAAGTAAATCAGAAACGTAGCCTTGGGTTTTATGTGATCTAACGCATCGAAAAAAACACCTGCAGTCATACATATCTTTGTTGTGGCTCAGTGATAACACAAATAAGAATTCAGAGAATATTAAGAGGAAACCACCCTTTGGGGTGGTTTCAAGACATGGCTTTGTTTTTGTTTTTGGTTTTTTTTTTGTTTTTTTTGTGTTGTTTTTTGGCAGTATTTCTTTGTGTTTAGTGATGCCTTCAGAAGAATAATTTAATTAATTTATAAAAGAAATTGCTTCCTGTCTGCAGTTTGTAAAGGTAGAGACAACAAAACAAATTAGAATGTAAACTTAAATATAAACATTTAATGGTATTAGCAGGTAAGGTTTGTTATTATTGTACACCTGAAACATATATATATTAAGAGAGTCTTTTCAAAGATATTTAAATAGATACAGTAGATCCAGATGTATTGTAATTTTTATTCTAATCACCTTCCAAAAACCTGGCATCTGCATAACCCCCAATGCAATTCAACCTCCATCAGTTTGGCAGAAGATTCAGGTTTGCCATGCTAGTTGTAGCAAATGTAGCCCTGAGCTTTTAGCCTCAAGCTATGGCTAGGAATGGGCCAACTCCATAACTGTAGATGTTTTTTTTCCATTTTTATACTCAGAGTCAAGTGACATTACTTGAGGCATTTTATTCTGTAAGGTGAAGAGACGGTTTTAAGTGCCTGATAAGAATTTCAGCAAAAAAAAAAAAAAAAAAAAAAAAAAAATTTATCTTGTCCTTTTAAATAATATGGTATTTTTGGGGTGAAATTTTGTATAATTAGAAAAATATGCAACCGTGTATCTACATTTACATGTTTATGAACACAGCATCATGGGAATTTCTCTGGTTGTGCTGATAAAACCCAGTCAAAATTTTATTCAAGTGTAGAAAATTCCAAATTAGAAAGGGCAAGTGAAGTCATTTAGAATAAACATTTTGTTCAAGAGTGATTCCATGCTCAGTAAAGCCAGTGTAAGGTATTTCCAGAAATAACCCTTCATTGTTATATTCGCCCAATAGTCCTGAGGTTCCGCTGATTCACACCAGCCGACTTATATGAAGGGCCACAGGGTTCAACTACTTGTATGGTCTGGATGAGATAAATAGCTGGGCTTGAGGATAAAACAGAGGGCTCTGACGTGTTCAGGGCACTGTGAAAATCTTCTAAAATTGGTGACTTGCTCTGAGCATCCTAAATGATTTTAGGCAGCAACTGGGCATAGTTAAGGTGCCAATGATGAGTGCCACCTCAAGCCTATAACAAATGCCTTCTCCCAAAAGAGACAGCCCATTTGTTCACAAAATTAGAACCATGTTTGAAAAGCAGAGATAGTGACATAGTGTCTACATTTCTGGAGTAGCAGTGACATGAAATGAAGTTAATTTTCTTCTATGAAATTATTTTGGACTCAACCTTTAAAAACGTGTTCAATCTAAGGACTTGATATTAGATAGTATCTAGTGTCTGTCTATGTATTGTGTTTGGTTATTACATGCACTGTGTCTTTGAGGTTAGGTTGGTGTGTCTATTCATCTGTGTATCGGGGAGTGTTTCTGTGCTGTGCTGTTTTTATTGAGGTTATTCATGCAGGAGTTATTGAGGGAAATCATTTTACAGCCAAATTATACTGTAATTATGGAGATGAAAGGCTCTTGTTTAGAGACACAAACACAGAATGATGATGAGTGTGGTGTGTGTATGTGTGCATGTTTGTGTGTGTGTGTGTGTTTGTGTGTGTGTGTGAGTATACCTGCAGGGCATGCTGACGGTGTCAGATAAATTTGTATCTTAGGCGTGTAAACAAACTTCTGATTTTCACTGATCAAGTGAAAAGAAGACCTTTGCTTCTTCTCTTTTCTCTCTCCGATCTTCTCTTGTCTTCAACATTTCCTCTTCTCTCTCCTCACCTCAGTTGGTCTTTTTGCTATCTTTTGTGTTCCCCTCCGGTGCCCTCAGTTCCTGTCTCTCTTCGACTCTTCCTGTTCAACCTGTATCTTTCCTGTTTTCCTTTACTTTGGTCAGAATCCTCTCCTGTCCTCTGCTTCCTTCAAAGTTGTACATTTAAATGGGTAGACTGGGAAACAGATGGGAGATATTCTGGCAGCAACTGTAAACTGTTTGTTTACACAAACATCAAAACATGTCATCAGCACAATGAAGACTAGGGACACACAAACTTCTAAGTAGCCCCAGTAAATAAAGTTAAGAGGATGAATAATTATGATGTGCAATGGCAAACAGAGGACAGTCGATGCTAACGCCGAAGTTGGTGAATTCTAATATTTCCAAAATAATGATCCTAAACTGCGAAACCAGCTTTGTCTCCTCAGCCATCTGACATTCTCATAAATATTTATGAATTACTGGAGGAAAAACACATATAATTGGTCCAAATCTGTGCTTTTTCGAAACAGTGAACTATGTGGCCTTATTTTTCAGGTCTGGTTTAGCTTGTGTTTTTTTCTCTGACTTCCACATCAAGGGAAAATCTTACTGAATCAAATTGTTCTAATTTAATGAGAAAATGAGGCAGGGGGTTATGAAAAGTTATAACATTTACAAAACGAGATTTGGTGCCTAAATCACATCAGTGGTCAGCTGCATTTATGTGTCATTGACTGCTGAAATAGCCCTGCTGGATATGACTGCAGAAACGTTCTCCAAGGACACAGAAATAACAAAATCACAGCCATGTCTTGAATAACTTGCTCTTTGATTACGGCTTAATTACATATGACGAATGACTTTTGAAAGACATTAATGTTAAAGAAATACCCTGTCAACGCAGAAAGGTCCAGCAATGACCAGTCAAAAGTATTAAATTAGATTTAGAATAACTCTTCACCTTTGTGACACCATCATTCATTACTATGAACATGACCACTATGGTATATTTTGACATGATTCTATATTTAACCTGCTGCATAGGGCATTAAATGGCTGCTAAGGAAATTAAGTTTGCTGTTTAAACATAAAGGATTTATGTCTTTAGTATTATTCAACTATGTACTTGGTTGAGTGACAGACATAGTTAGGAAGTAACAAAGTGTTGAGACAGCTTAAAATATTGCTAATTTGTATTTTGCATGGAATTCATTATTAATATAAACAATAAAATGATGCCACTCTGGTCTTTTAAACTAGGTTAATTGTATGTTAATTGTTATGCACCATGTCAAATAGAAAAGTAAGCTGTAAGTGTAGGTGTATGTTTATGATTCATACTTTCTACTCTATAGCAATCAGCTGTGGGCATCCAGGAAGTCCCATATATGGCCGCACGGTGGGAAACGGCTTCAACCTCAACGATGTGGTCAGCTTTGTTTGTAATCGGGGTTATGAGATGGAGGGGCCTGCACGGGCTCAATGCCAGGCCAACCGCCAGTGGAGCCACCCGCCCCCAACGTGTAAAGGTGGGGAGAAAAGTTAAGTGTATTCACCCCTAACCTTATTTATCCCTAACCTTTAACACCACCGCAATTCTTATCTTTATTTTTCTTTATTCTTACTGCATTTTCCTTTAGCAACCATCGTCCTTTGCCTCTGCCCTTTTTTTATTTCACATCTTCGCAATTCTACCTCCAACTTTATTCAGTGTAAACTAGTTCTTTCTAAAATGTTTTCCTCAATTTAATGAGGTTTTGAGGTAGATCGGAAAATGCTACATCGCTCTAACCCCTTTCTGGCTCCAGCACCACAGATGGAAATTTGTTGTTTTCAGTGAAACATAAATTTCAAGCACTGATTTTTTCACTAACAATCACAGCAGCAAGGGTAGCTTCGCTCATACAAGTTTGTACACAAGTTATCGGCACCCTGCCCAGTACAATATTGCAGAACGCGGTGCCAAAGAAAATGAGAAAAAATTAAAAATCCAGCATAATGACAACAAGCCGTTACACTGTGTGGGTGCTGGATCCACGACCAAGAAACCTGTTCCTCTGCTAACCATCACCTGTCACTCACCATCCTTACCAATTAAACACTAGCTCCTGTCATTTCTTGCAGCTTCACCACATTCTCATGATTATGTCCCATATTATTTTACGGAGCTCTAATCCCAGAGGAAAATACTGGGATGAGGAAGAGGGAGAAGAGAAGTGACCCTCTCTGGTTCATACCAAATAACACATGCGTCTCTATCTTTGTTTATTTGTGTGTGTGTCTGTCTCTGTGTCTGTCTGTCTATGTATAGTGGTCAATTGCTCTGATCCAGGCATCCCAGCCAACTCTATTCGACAGAGTAAAATAGAACATGGCAACTTCACTTTTGGAACGGTGGTGTTCTACGACTGTAACCCTGGATATTACCTGTTTGGGTCACCTGTACTGACCTGCCAACCCACTGGACAATGGGACAAACCCCTTCCTGAGTGTATAGGTTTGTACTTCTTTTTGCACCCTCTTTTTACTCCAATCCTGCAGGTATCTTTTTGTTTCTGAGTCTGTGTCATTAGTTCTTTCCGGCGATCACTGCAGCTCTCCTTGCAAAGCTGTGTCGAGTTGAAATGAGCTAACGAGCTGTCTATCCTTCCCTTTTTCCTGTCTCCCTCTCTCTCTATATACCTCTCCACCTCTCCCTCTGTTTCTCTCTCTCTCTGGACCTCTAGTTGTAGATTGTGGTCATCCTGGCTCTCCCCCTAACGGTGTGCTGAGCGGAGATAAGTTTACATTTGGTTCAACGGTTCGATACTCCTGTCTGGGCGGAAGACAGCTGAAAGGAGAATCATCCAGGACTTGTCAGCTCAATGGGATGTGGAGTGCCCCTATGCCCTTCTGCTCTGGTAACCATTTTAACCTCTATTGAATATACAGACTTTTTAAAGTCCATGCTATCAGAAGAAGAGCTAGATGGATAGGAGTTCTTGATGAAAGGCGAGACGTCTTAAAACATGTAGACTCAACTGAGTGTGGAGCACTTCACTTTGTCCATTTTTTCAACCCTTTTGGTTCATAGTCACAGACATAACAGGAGGCTGGATGAACAGATAAAGGGCAGCGTCGGCCATGAAAAGAGAATATATCAGTGTCTGTCTCTTAAAAGAGCTTTGGGGCATAACTTCCTTTAAACACACCACAGACCTTTAACCATGTGTAGTTTTGTTTTGGATGCATATTCTTAAGGGAAAGAAAAGATGTGTGTTTGTGTGTGAGAAAGGAAGAATAAGACTTGAGCTTTATATATTAACACTTAAATGAAATTTAAATTCAAACAAACACACACACACACACACACATATATCCTCTACATTTTCCTTGTATTTTTCCTGAAATGTTGAATATATTTTTAAGAGAATATAGTTTACCATAGATTCCCTGCTGTCACTGTAATGTAAACTGCCGTACACAAGCACATTTTGCCCTTGCTGGGATTTACTCTATATGCATATCTCAACACTTATTAAGCTCGACTCTCTCCAGACAGAAAGCTATGATGGCTTTCCATGATGTGTAAACAAACTGTCTAAAGTTATATGATTCTCAGTTGACTGGCTGGGGGCATGATTATGGCTCTCCAAAATGAGAGGCTCCCAGCTGCCACTTAAATAACAAACTGACTGAAAACACATTCCAGATGAGTTGACTAAGAATACATTGTTATTTACAACAATTGCCTTGGGGAGACGCAGGGTGAGGAAGGCTAATAGTTTAAGAAGCCGTGATTCATGGTTTTTACCTGGCAGGTCTGTACCAGAGCCCTGCAGAGATAAGAGTTCAGCCTCTGGGAGCAGTGAATGCTCTGCAACTCTGCTCCACAACTGTTATAAGGAAATTCTGTTTCTGATGTGATTATGTTAGCACAGTGACATTTTATTAGTCATTAATATGTAATTTATATTTTAACCAGGTAAGTAAAGTAATTATCAAAACCTGAAGCCTCAAATAAAATTCCTCTCATGTTCACATTGTTGTGACTTATTTGTCTTGACGTATTTCTTTTGGCCTGTTTTGATCTATCAAGAAGATTTTGGAGTTTATTTGTATTTCAGTGCATTTTAAAGCTGTGTATTTCAACGCTGTGAGTCTTAGGTCACTTGAGACTTAACAAAAACTTTGAGATTGAAAAACAAAACATTCAAGTGTCGAATTTTTTTTTTTTTTTTTTTTTTTTTTTTTCATTGTAAAATTCAGGAAAAAAATCAAATAAATATATAAACAGATAAACAAGCAGGCACAAACTAAGCCTGCAAAGTCACATATCTGGAATTTTTATTTAGCAGGTGTATGCATTGAATAACCTTGGTTTTTAACCATGCTTTGAAAACAAAGTATTTAAAATCTGTCATTGGAAATTGTTGTCATTCAGAAACCTGAAGGACTTGCAACTGGCCTCCAATCTGTTCATGAAGGTTTGACAAAATGTAATATTAGATATAGCTACAGCCTGCCGGGGAGTAGTTTAGTTTAGCACAATGATTTAACACAGGCAAACAGCTAGCATTGTTCACCCCGAGGTAAAAACGGTTCACCTTCCACTACCTGAAAAAAATCAACACTGTATATGTTGTTTGAACTCTAGAAGAAACAAAGTGTTAAATTAAAAAAAAGAAAGAAAGAAAAGAAAAGATTTGGTTTTATGTTGTGGGGTTGGGTTGAGGGCTTGAGTGCACTGTTGGCTATATCTCTATATTTAAGTGGTTAATTTACAAAAATGGATTTCCTAAAATCTAAATATCACTTTAATCTTTGGTTATTGCAAGCAGAGAGGGCTCTACTTTACAAAAAAAAACATATTTCATAAGAAAGGACATCATATTCAAACAGTTTCATTAGTCCTTCCACGCCTCCCTATTTGGCCTCCTTTACTAAGTCCTTGGATCAGATAAGTGAGAGTGTTATAGCCCAGTCATTTTTCTCATCCAGTATTATGAGAATTTCTGCAGGCCAAGGCAAAGGCGCTTCAGCTCAGTAACACATGAATTTATCCAAGCCTGGCTGGAGCCAAATCTTTCTATCGGATAGAGGTTTGTGTGTGTCTGCGTGTGTGTATGTGTGTGTGTAGATGAATGTGTGTGACAGATTAGTGGTTGTTCCAAAGTCACCTGAGGGAAACGCAAGAGATTAGTTTCCTGACACTTTGTCCCATGGAAACTTACTCGTATACATACACACACATTCACACACACAGTGACATCAAGTAGATTGGTTGGGTTGTGTGTCCTGTTGAGACCTGATACACCCGAGGCTGCATGGTGACTTTGGGTCTGTGAATGTGAGTGTGTGAGCATCCCATGGGATTTGTGTAGATGGTAACGTAGTGTCTGAAGTTTGTGTGTGTGTGTGTGCGCGCGCCCAGACTGATGGAGCATTTTCCATTTGCTCCTGTATTCTGAAGGGAAAATCATTCATCTTGTTATAGATCATTTCCTCACATTTCTGAGCTTTTAAAAACAAATAACAATGACACAATGCAGTAAAGGCTTATTTATTTCCATCTGATAAACACTGTTTGAAATCCTGAGGCATTACAAAAGATGTTATGTCATTATGTGTTGTGTCTGTGGGTATGTGTAAGCTCAATTTAGCAACAAATCTCTTGATATTTGCACTACAGTACAAACAGAGCCGATGTGAAATTAGGTTATTTGTCAAAAGTATGAGGAAAAATCACTGCAGATACATCTGGGAAATTCTTAAGGTAGTTGTTTATCACGCAAAGTATTTTGTTGTTCACTTTGAATTAATGTGTGATAATGGATGTGAGTGGTGTTGGAAAATTCAGAACTATAGTAAAATTGTAAAGATATCCGTCTTGAGTTCTGCCAGCTTTTTAAAATCAACCTGGTTGTGACATTGATTACATTCACACATACGCCAATGTAAATACATTGACAAAGTAGGTAATAAGGTGATAGTGACCAGAAATATTTGTGTTGCAATATTTTTGGGCCAGAGTATTTGGTTGTGTGTGTCTGTGTGTGTGTGTGTGGGTGGTGTATGTGTGGGTGTGTGGGTGTGTGTGTGTGGGTGGATGCAGGAGTGTGCTCTGTCTGTCAGGCAGAATTTGCTGACCAGGCGGCTCTACAAGGGCAGAATGAGGTTCACACACACATTGTTACCCACCTACCTGTCAGCACATGCACACACACAAACACACATACATTTCCTTAAGGCAGCCATATACCACTTGTCACTAACATTTGTGTTCCGTCCACTCCTATTTGTAAGCGGCCATTTCATACTTAAGCAAATGTTCACATCACACCGCTGGGTTCACTTAACAATGGTCTTTCAATATTTAAAAAACAAGATGATTTAGATGATTTTTGCAGTGTAGGAGATGCAGCTGGTTTGTGATTATTCTAGTTTTTAGGTTGGTGATCTGACTCCGTCTCCTTGTCTCTGTCTCTGTCTCTGCAGGCGACACAGCTGGTTCCTGCGGCGATCCTGGCATCCCCTCCCATGGTTCGAGGGAGCAAACGGATTTCAGGATCCGTTCCAAGGTTTACTTCAGCTGCTCAGAAGGCTATGATCTGATTGGTTCGTCGGAGAGGATGTGCTTTCCTAATGGGACCTGGTCTGGCACACAGCCCTTCTGTAAACGTAGGCAGATACTTTTACTTAATTTCAACCTATACAAACCCATCACCTTGACAATGACCCAGTTATAGATCCATCCATGCACTGCGCAGTCACCTAAAACAAGTTTAGTCGTAGAGCTAAAACTCATTGAAATTCACAAGGCTCTCTCTCTCTCTAATTCTCTCCTTTTTTCCCCCCAGCTGTCCAGTGTGGTAACCCTGGCACTCCCAGTAATGGCAGAGTATTCCGTTTGGATGGAACAACATTTTCTCATTCTGTCATCTACTCATGCATGGACGGTTATCTGCTCACTGGCACCACCACAAGGCAGTGTCAGGCCAACGGGACATGGTCAGGAGTGCAACCCAACTGTACCAGTAAGTTACGTGCTGTGTACTGTGGGACAGCTTACAGACTGATACAGCTGTTTATAAATAATTTAATAACATTTGGTGCTTCATAGGTAAAGGTGATACATTTTATGTTGTTTCCATATTTTGAGGTAACTTGGAAGCTTTATAGCCAACTGTCAGGTTTATATGTAATTTACTATATGCAATCAGAATATTTAGTCTTTGCTTTTCAATGATATAAAGTCTCATAAACATCACTAAACTCCTGATGTGTGATTGTACGGTTTCCTTTCCAGCCTTTTGCGTCACTATTTTATGTCCTGTTTTGAATTATTCTCAGTCAGTATTGGGTCTGAGTAATGAAATCAGCCTCAAATCTTTATCCTCGTGCTCCGCACTTTATAGACTCACATGAATATTCTTGATTGCTGTTTACTTAAGATAATTTTCCGTTTTTAGAAAATTTGTAAATAATCGTAAAATATAATGTTCTGTTCCTATATGAAATACTATAGTTGTACCAAGCATTAATCAGAGCTACAAGTTACACAGAATGAATAATCTACTTGTTTGCAGACCTGTAAAGAGAAAACACGACAGCTATTAGTGGAAGATAGAACTAACACTTTACATATATTGACAAAAAAAAGTCATTTCAACTGTCTTGGGACTCCACATGAAGAGAATCCTGATAGTATTTGAATATTTTCCAATTTTCAGTGACATTTGTGGCTTTAAGACAGTATACAAAGAAATACAGTTTTAAATATACAGTGATGCAGGACAAAGAGGTAGAGAAATGCTGAGAAATCAAAATTCTGACATATGGGGTCTTGGAAAGAAAAAAAAATAAGAATCCCTGACTTAAATGAAATGGCTTTTGCAGTAGATTACGCTACATCTATTAACAGGCATGACAGAATCTGTGGTGGGTTTAGAGGCATTTAAACTGCCTGTTAGACTATGAAGGACAGTGCTTTATAAGTGCAGTCAGGGGAATCCTAATACTGCTTAAAATAGTCCCAGGACCACCTCAGCTATTTTCATTCATAAGAAATGAAGCCCATAAGATGTGTGAACACATCATATAAGTTGATCACAGATGCACCATCTGCTGTGATCTCCAAAAAAACAATAAGAGATAGAAAGATAAAATACTGCAGACAGTTATTAGCCACTGCACAATTAACTGTAGCTACATTTTTTAAAGGTCAGAGTCATGACTGACATTTGACTCTGATTAAATTTACACAAATAATTATTCTGTTGATGTTATAGATAAATATGCAGATTGTGTCAGGTCATCTCTTTGATCACTGAACTTTTGGATCCATGACAATTATAGACCTAATCTTGAAATCTGCTATTCTGATGTTTATTTATCAGACCATCCTCTTCAGGCCTAGCCTTTTAAAATATCATGATTAAAAATCGGTTAAGCAACTGGCAAACAACAACTGTTCATTTCTTTGTCTTTCTCCCCTTTGTTGACCTGCCGTCTTTTCGCTGTCATTTGTGACAATAATATAATACAAATATATGAAGAATTAAAATCCTAAATCAGCTCATCCACAGCACAAACATGATCTGAGTGGTAATCTTAATCTCTATTCTATCTCTTCATCTCTAATCCCACCCCAACAGTGATAAACTGTGGGGATCCAGGTATGCCAGCTAACGGCCTACGCTACGGAGAAGACTTCACCATTGGTCAGAATGTTTCCTTCCAGTGCCAACCAGGATACAGAATGGAGGAGGATGGATCACCCGTGAGGACTTGCACGCAAAATGGGACATGGAGTGGGAATATGCCCATATGTACAGGTAAATGAATTAATATACAACCAAGCTCTTCTTTAGCTCTTAAGCTCTTGTAATTATACTCCCCCCAAAAAACACACACTTAACAGTATAATTATTGTTTTTATTTTGAATTTTAAATACAACATAACCCCTCAAATCACCTGAGCTACATAAAAACTGACACAGCAGGCAGCAGTGCTTCTCTGATTAAAAACAATAAATACAAACAAATCAGATTATACCACGAATCACATGTAACAGCTTGTAATTGCTGTGATTATTTTTTAACTGTATCTATTACTGGACTTGATTTAAAGTCTATCTCGACAAGACTGTCTTGCAACTATTTACACTTGTAAATTGTAATAGCAATAAAATTATAAGATCATTTTACAGTCAGTTTAAATTCAGAGTCCTAATCTGCCTGTGTCCCTCTCACTACCACCGTCAGTCAGTTTACAGAACAATGCAGCTGCTAGACATTGCATGTTGTGCATTTTTTCTCACTCTCTTTCCCACCCCTCTCTCTCTCTCTATCCCAGCGGTGACCTGCCCGGCTCCCCCTGCCATCAGTAACGGTGTACTGCAGGGGAGTGACTTTGAGTGGGGCAGCAGCGTGAGTTACAGTTGCTCACCTGGATACGAGCTCTCGTTCCCAGCTGTCCTGACCTGCGTGGCCAATGGCACCTGGAGCGGCATGTTGCCACAGTGTTTACGTAAGCACACTCAAACATGCACACACACACACACACACATCCATGCATGCTGGCACAAGCACACACACTGCCTGTCATTATTCTTTATCAAACCCAAGCAGGATTGGAAGCAAAATCAAAAATCGTCCTTGAGTTAGTCCAAAAGTGAGTGCTTGTCAATATTGTTAGCACAACATATTGAAATACGATTATGTATGTGTCTGTTTGTGTGTCTGTGTTTGTGTAGCCAAGTTTTGTGGTGACCCAGGTACTCCAGTTGGTGGTTTCAGAGAGGGACGAAGTTTCATCTATCAATCAGAAGTGTCCTTCAGCTGTGCTCCACCTCTCATTCTGGTTGGCCCAGCAACCCGACTTTGTGAAAGTGACGGTGCCTGGAGTGGAACGCAGCCTCGCTGTATTGGTAATTTTATTCATTTATGTTCACTTGGCGACCCTAGAAAACCAGAGGCTAGTATGTAAATGCTTCTTTGACTAATCATTAATGCAGTTTTTATAAATATGCTAGGAAAACTGATCATCATAAAAACATTCAGGCTCATGTTGTGTTAAGCGTCCTACCTCCTCTGGGAATCTTTAGAATCTTTTTCTGATACCAAAACTATCCTCGATAAAAAAAAAACATGATCTGACAGTAGAATTCCAGCTGTTACAGCTGGTACATAACATTTGAGCTATAGTTACATTATGGTCCATGTCCAAAAAGGTAACCCCCCTCTAGCTCTCAGTGAACCATCTCAAAATATACAAGTCAAAGTGTCTGTACTGTATTACTGAATGAATTCATAATTGAAGAAAGTTCCCCAATATTGTGCTGTTCAACCAACTCTCCAGTTTGTTTAAAATACAACATCAAGGCTTTAACCCTCCTCCCAAAATTGATTTAAGTCTTTACTGATCACTTTTTAATAGTTTCTGACTTTATCATCAATCATTCATCCCCACGTGTTGGAGCACAGCCCGGTGTCCTCAGGCAGGGGAGTCTTACCCACTTCAAAGTCTTGGTTAAAATTAAAAGGCAGTGATTTTGGTCCACTTGAGCCCCCCAGACTTTTGAATGAGATTTCTCAGGAGGTAAAATAAGTATCTTCTTTTAAATAACATATCAAAGAGGTATTGCAGACTTGTTTTTTAATACTGTCCCATTGCTCTACATAGGTTTTCTTTTGATTAGTATTATTTTTGTTATCTTTTAATGTGTTTACTTTCCTGACTGAATATATGTGTGGGTTCGTAACCTATGAAACACATTATTTAGTTCATGATAGCTCACTGGGGAGCCTGAACTGGCATCTGATATTCCCCTGCCTAATGACCGTGGCAATTAATGAGCCATCCTTATGAAGCTGACAGCCACATTTCAGTTTACTCAAGGGTTTGCTGTTTAGAGCAACTGCTGTTCTATCAAAGTTAAAGTTACATAGACTTGGTAGAATAATAATGAATCGAGACTGGAAGCTCATATGAGACAACGTCGTTAATAAAAAAAACAGCCTTAGGAGGACAAACGTTAAAGGATTTCTCTTATGTGAGCAAATGTTATTTCCATATCAGCAGATCATAAAACTGTTGTTTTCATACAGTAAGAAAAATCATTTAAAGTTGCAAACAAGAATTACAGCTTTTGTTGTCCTCTGGTTTTAGTGTCAAATATTGTTGGGAATAAATTGTCAAATGTTAAGGGTTAATAGTTGTTTTATTGTTGCTCTGGATGACCACTACGTGTGGTTGTGTTACTTTCACCTTGAACAGTGGTAAAGTTTCTATTCCAGTTCCCACTGAAAGCATTTCATTGGACACTTGCAGGGATAAATTGCTAACATCAGCACCATGCTAATATACTCAACAGAACCTATTTTTGCACTTATAACTTTTTCTGCTGTTAATGGCGTGGATTCCACAACGTTTAGGAAACATTACTTTTTTTAATGTTTCCTCTTTTCTTTTCTTTGGGGCCATGTTGAAATGATTGCATCATATGATCTATGTTGATTTGTCAGCTGCACGCTCATACTGCCAATCTCCTTACATCAAATCTAGAATTGTTCTTTTGGATTCAAACGTAGTTACCAGGGAGGCCACTGAACTCATTCTTATGTGCATGGAAATAGTTATAGACAACTTTTGCTTTGTGACATTGTGCCTTTTTATGCTTGGAGTCATCATTAGTAGATGGTAAATTGTGACCATAAAAGAATGCAGATGGTCAGCAACAATATTTAGATAGGCTTTGTCACACAAACCATAACTGATTGGTATTAAAGGGCCCAATGTGCTCTAAGAAAACATTATTCACAACATTGTACCACCATACCACCAGTCTGGATGGCTGGGTGTTGATTCGAACCCTAGCGTCAGACCCCACCATCTGTGTGACTCAGCAGCTCAGCCAGATTCATCAGGCAAAGATACGTTTCCCATTTCTCAACTGTCCAGTTTTGGTGCCTGTGCCCACTGCAGCTTTAGATTTCTGTTCTTTGCTGGCAGGAGCACAACCTGACATGGTCTTTTGCTGTTACAGCTGATCCAATTCTAGTTTAGTCCAGGTGCTTTTCTGTTCACCACTGTTATAAAGAGAAGTTATCTGAGCCACTACAGATTTAGTATTAACATCAAAATATCTATCCTTTCTCTTCTCAAATTTCACATCAACAAATTGTATCAATTTACACAAAGGCTCCTCACTGGACCCTATTTGTTTCTTGCACCATTCTGAGTAAACTCTAGAATCTAGGAGATCAGCAGTAAAGAAACACTCAAACTAAGCCCATCTGACACAGCAGTCAGTCAGAGTCTCTGAGATCACCTTTTTATCCTACTTTACTTTTCGATGTGAACATGAAACTTCTGACCTCTGTCTGCATGAGTTTGAATAATTGCATAATGCAAGTGTACTGGTGTACCTAATAAACTGTACATTGAGGTTCCATCAGAACAAATGTGTTCTAAGGTTGTGGAAAGTTGTATATGTTAGAAAATCTCAAAGTTTTAAAACAATTAATATTAGATCAGTTATGTCTTAAAGGTAGGGATCTTGTACTTTTAAATCACAGAGCAAGTGCTTGTTCATAAGCAAGACAACATCAATAGCTGTAAATTACAGTATGTACTAAAGGGTTTCCAACATCCAACTTCAAACAAACCTCTGCTATCCAGGGATTAAAAAGAAAATGAGACTGGATATTCAGTACCCATTACAAATGGTCCCATCGGGTCAGTTCACTACCACGTGATGTTTCAAGCACCACTTCACACGTCTGATTCAGAGCAGGTGCTTAAACATCAAGTATGCTGATGAATTATAATAAATGAGATCTTTTCTAAAGCGTATAGACACTTGACTTTTTGTTCCTTCATAGCACGAGGTAATTTATGCATTCAATACTTTTACAGCTACAATAAAGTAAAGCATTCCTTGTGAAACAGATCTAAAAACAGAAGGCAAACTCTCAAAGTCTTACTCTACTGGTGTAAAGACTTAATGTATGACTTCTGACAAAGAAGCGGCAATAGTGTCATGATGCTGTTTGTGGAGGGAAATATTTCTGATCCCTAACGTGTGTTGTGGAATTGTTTTTTTAATACACATACACAAGTATACACACAAACATGAAGTGATTCTCAGTGCTGCTTTATGTTTTCTGTGATAAAAGCGAAGTGAGATTGTAGTGTTGTGTGTTTGGATCTGTTTGCGTGTGTGTGTGTGTGTGTGTTTGGGTGATTTATTAGTGTGTGACTGCAGCTGTATGTTTTTGTGTGATGTGTATTACCATGTGACTGAAACAGAATGAGTTTTGAGTCAAAGCAGCCTGCTCTTTAAATAAGACAGACGAGGGAGGATGGAGTGGGTGGGCAGAGAGAGAGAGAGAGAGAGATACAGTGACATGGAAAGATAGAAAGACAGAGGAAGAGAGCAGTTAGAAAGAGAGGGAGGAGGGAGAGAGAGAGAGAGGTAAAAAGAGATGGCAGTGAGAGAGAGGAGGGCAGTTAGAGAGGTACAGGAAGGGGGGGGGGATGGGGCGGGGGGGGGGGGTGAGGGGGTGGAGAGTGAATCTGTCATTTCGGAAGCTGTATTGAATCGAGCTCTGCGTCAGGATGTGCTCTACATGCTGATGACCCTGCCACGCTCGCACACACACACTCTCACACATACCCACTCTCTCTCTCTCTCTCTCTCTCTCTCAACACACACTCACACTGTCCCAGCTTCGTTTTCTGATAAAGCATTACTGCCCCCTGCTGTCTTCTGGCAACATAAAACTCACTGTTACCATGACAACAGAGGAGCGGAAAGGAGAGTTTAGAGAGGACATACAATGCTACTGCTAATAGAGCTTTCTTTCAGATTTTGTGTGTAATTACTTAGACTTCTTTTCCTGTTCTTGTTCAGAACCGACCAAAACTAGCTGTGATAATCCAGGAACACCGCGTTATGGCTCCTTAAACCGAACCTATGGTTTCA